>JAKOOJ010000002.1:3475000-5875000 GCA_022577455.1 Arizona elegans | reverse complement strand
GATTTATAATTGTTCTGAAACTTTTATTCAATTTAGTAAATTTATCAGGTCACAAACTAACATTTAAGAATGTTGAATTTAAGAACTGTTAAACCAGAACAGACCACATCGATCCAAGGCATTCTCTGCATTAAGCTAGACTTAGTCCTTCAATGTACTTACATTTGTTCATCTTTAAGCAAATTATCTAATGGTTCAGCTTGATCCCATTGAAAACCAATATAGTTTTCTCCAATATACCTAACCATATTTCATTGGCCCAAAACTGCTCTTTATGAAGTGGTAACATTTGCAGGTGTGCTCTTTCATCAATTGAAACCACATGCTTGGCATCTCCTTGTGCTCCTCTATTTGAAAAATTTTGCTTTTTGGCTTGTGCTTCTTATGGGACTGGAAGCATACCTGCAAAACTATCTTATTCTTTTATATCACCACTGCTTGTCCTGGGCCCCTTGGTGTTGGAGGCAGACAGACATTTCATTTTGGCACACTGGAGAAAAATTAAAGCAGCCATATGGTTATGTAGATGTGTAAGATTATAAATACAGATAAGTCCTCGATTTATAACCATTCACTGAGGTAAATGCATTTGTTGGAAGAGGATCCATTGCAGAAGGTATCACAAATACTTCTTTATGAGACACTTACGGAGTCCAGATCTTTGGGAAAGCATCGATTTCCTCTTGTGTATATTCATTTAGCTTCTTGGGCACATTGCGAGGCTGTGGAAGCTCCTCTACCAAATTCTTACGAATGTCTTCAGGAATAACCTAAAGAAAGGAGAAACACAATGGTTATGTTGTGGCCTGTCGGTCACCGGCCCCGCCAGCAGCCAAATCAGAGGAGGAGGAGGAGGCATGGGAGTCAGGGTCAGCATCAAGGCAACCTGAGAGCTCCAAGGGGGAAGAGGGAATGGAGCTGGCAGGGAGAGAGACAGAGGCAGAGCCTGGGCCATCCGTCAGCCCTCAGATGGAGAGACAACAGTCGCCAGGTCTGGAGGTGGCTGATGAGGAAGAGGAGGAAGAGCTGGGTCCAGTGCCTGATGCGCGGATGCACAGAAGGCAGAGGAGAGGAGAGCAGTGGAAATCTGTGGGCCGATCCTTGGGACAGAAGAGCCACCGCTACTAGCAAAGCCCCACCCTAGCTCTGGGGATAAAAGGCAGGGGGAGGAGAAGAATAGATGTGGCAGACAAGTATTCATCTCCCTGCTGGAGGACTTGTTAGCTTGCGGTGAGAAACTTTTTGCCGGGGCTGCTGGTGCTCCTAATAAAGGAATCATTGCTTCAATTACAGAGGGTTTGTTGTGTTTGGGGAGCTGGGTCAGAACAGATAACCATCAGTCTTCATCCAGTTCTTCAGAAGGCTGGACCTTTGAGGACGCCGTTCAATTACAGCTATTTAGAGACAGCTGAAAAGAAGTGTATATTCCCTTTTTTGTACCTCTTAGTGTCTCTAAATCACGGGTGTCAAACTTGGCGCGCCACATCGCTGTCACGTGATGTTTTGGGCTGCCAGTTTGACATCCCTGTTCTAAATCAAATACCACCATTTCCAAAAAGGAGACAAAACGCAAACTTTTCATAGAATCATGAGGTTGGGAGGTGCCGCTTGGACAATTGAGTCCAACTTCCTAAGGGCAGCAATCCAAATTAAAGAGTTCCAGACGAATGGCTGCTTTGCCTTCTCTAGGATCTACCCAGTATTTCTGTTAATTAGATCCATGGTCAAACTGGATCATTATTTTTCATTATTATGTTTTTTTTTCCAAAATCCAATTCCCGTCTTCCTATAATTTCAATCAATTATTTCTTATCAAAATATTATATCCATCGTCTTCTGAGACCTAAACATTCCTGGTTCCTTCAATCTTCCTTTACAGGCTTTGTTTCTAGTCACTTGCTCCTCTTAATCTGTTTCATTCTGACTCCTTAAACTGCAGTGCCCGGCAACAAAGTGCAGTCTATGCAGAATAAAGAGAAATTACAGTATATGTCTACTGAATATGTATGTATCCTTTCCGCAGCCAGATCACACTGGATGGAGATGGGCAGTGTTAAGTTGAATATATTAAATTAAAGATATCATAAGGTGAAAATATGAGAAAATTTAGATTTAGAAATATTTCCTATTGACAAATACATGCTGAATTCTGCTAATTACTGCTTTTTTTCCTTTCAGGAGGATTGCAGAATGATTCTTTAATAATTTATTTAATTTAATTTATTTAATTTAATTTAATTAATTTAATTAATTTAATTAATTTAATAATTTAATTTAATTAATGTAATGTAATGTAATGTAATGTAATTTAATTTAATTGCTGTGGTGGTGCGGTGGTTAGAATGCAGCACTGCAGGCTACTTCTGCTGCCTGCCTGCAGTTTGAATCTCACTAGGCTCAAGTTCGAATCTCACCAGGCTCAAGGTTGACTCAGCCTTTCATCCTTCCGAGGTCGGTAAAATGAGGACCCAGATTGTTAGGGGCAATATGCTGATTCTGTAAACCGCTTAGAAAGGGCTGTAAAACACTGTGAAATAGTATATAAGTGCTATTGCTATTTTTATAGTCAAGATTGATTGGTGTGGATGCTTCTTTTTTGTCTTGTTTAAAGACCAGAAGTGCCAGCTTAAAGACTTACATTTTCTACCAAGAATTTGTCAAATAAATTTTCATTTAATTGTAAGACCGATCTATATACTGCTGTTGCCATGTTTTCATGTTACACTACAAATTTTGCATTCTTAGCTTTGTTTTTTAGGTTCTATCACCTTAAAGCTTACTTTAATTGAAAAGCTAACTTTTGCATTTTGTGGATAAAAATATGAGTGCTTGGCTATTGGTAAACAAATAAAAATATGACGAAAAAAAATAAAAGCATATAGTTCTTTTGCAGGATTATCCGTATCAATTTATATCAGGGCCAAAGAAAAAGAGCACAGTAATTCCAAAATTCTTACAACATGAGCTTCTATACAAAATTGTATTTTTTTAGTAGGGATCTTTCAAATTTAATTTCTTTCGATTTTAAGACTAAGAAAGCAAAGTGCCTGTTATTCATACATAAGAAGAATATTAGCAACTGACATACATTATCAGGAAAAAGATGTAGCCTTTGCATCATAGTTCTTCTGTTAAGGTTCTTTGGGAGCATTCCATAGATAGCCAGTTTCACAACCTGGAAAATAAATATAGATTTTATGTATAATGCAGTGTAGTTTGACACAAAGTAAGAAAATTACTTACAAAAATGCAATAAACACAAGCGTAATAAAAAGGAGAGCTCTCCTTAAGTTGCTTGCAAGTGCAAGCATGAAGAGTTTGTCTTACATAAATTGCTTTTTACTCAATCAGATTAAGGAATGCCTTTAGCTCAGTATTGTCTACAAATCAACTTTCCCTGATACTGGTAAACTCCAGCAGGATTGAGTTCGATTTCCAGAATTCTCCAGCCATCATGACCTATGCAAAGAATTTAAAGGATTGAAATCTACACATCTGGAAGACTATGGATGGAGAAAACTAGAATAGAAATTACTGGGCTAATAAGAAAAGACAGGCAACAGTAACTGAAAATTCAGTTCTTCTGCACTTAAGATCAGGAAATGTACATTCAAATTGAGGGTAATTTTTTGAAAGATCTACTTCATTTTTTTAAATTGTCATTTAGTTGTTTCAGGTTCAGGTTCTCAATAGGACACATACCATTCCTAGTGGAACTGAATACATAAAAGAGAAAGAGGAAGAAGGACAAGGAGAAGGAGGAGGAGGAGAAGAAGAAGAAGGTGAATTATATAATGTATAGATCAATCATTTTAGAGTATATATTTATCATTAACATTTGAAATTAAGTTCATCACAGTCCAAAATATATGAAGGGTTCTATATTGGGATAGATCTTTCTATATAACATAGAAGATGTCTTTAGCTATCTTACTTCAGAGTATGATGTTTTTGAAAGGAAGAAAAACTGCAATAAATAAATCACCATGGATTCGTTAGCCCATGCAAGTATCTGTCAATATGTAATTTAATTTCATGTATCTATTTAATATAAGAAAGCATATGAAGAACTTTCTTTGTGCAGAAAAAACTTTGGAAGGCATTCTGGAACACCATCAACTAAAACAATGGGAAACTGTCAGAGGAAAAAGTTCTAAAGGTTGAGGGAAAGGCAAAAGGAAGAAACAACTAAATGACAATTTAAAAAAAAGAAGTAGATCTTTCAAAAAATTACCCTCAATTTCAATATACATTTCCTGATCTTAAGTGCTTATATTAACACGTAGAGCATAGACATAAAGATAGCACAAAGTAGATACCATTAATTCTTTTTCCAACCTTCTCTATTATAACTGAAATTATTAGTTTCTCAAAGGAGGGCTGCTTAAAATGAACTGCAAACAGTGCTTTGAACTGCCCCTTATAATAGCCATAAAATTGTCAAGTTGAAGACAAAAATTCCTACATTATTCCAGTATTATTTTTATACTTTCTAAAAATGTGAGTCTGACACATCCAATTTATTTATCCAAACCAGGGAAAGTACATTGAGGTGCTATCTGGAATTATTTTTTCCTCCCACTGCAGGGGTTGGCAGGATCAGACCCATTTTCAACTTGATTTTGTTTTGCTAGTTAAACCAAGTTCTGTTCAGCCCACAGAGGTATTCTGATGGATAGACATCCAAACACCTTTACAAAATGTTTTTCCAATGTTTCATTGGCTTGGAAAGAGCTCAACCATTCTATTAACAACAATGCATTGAAACTCTTATCGAATGAATGGAAATGCTTCAGTGCTTCACCTCTGGTAACTGGATGAAGATGTCATGTAGAAAAGCGCAAAAGTAGTCAACAACCAAAGCAGATAAAGAGGATGTTAAAATTAAAAGGGGATGTGGTGGCTCAGTGGCTAAGACATAGAGCGTGTCGATCTAAAGGTCGGCAGTTCAGCGGTTCGAATCCCTAGTGCCGCGTAACGGAGTAAGCTCCCGTTACTTGTCCCAGCTTCTGCCAACCTAGCAGTTCGAAAGCACGTAAAAAATGCAAGTAGAAAAATAGGGACCACCTTTGGTGGGAAGGTAACAGCGTTCTGTGCGCCTTCGGCGTTTAGTCATGCCGGCCACATGACCACGGAGACATCTTTGGATAGCGCTGGCTCTTCGGCTTTGAAACGGAGATGAGCACCACCCCCTAGAGTCCGGAACGACTAGCACATATGTACGAGGGGAATTTTTACTTTTACCTTAAAATTAAAAGCCTTTGTCATTGTTCTCACTGTCATCATCACCATAATTATCTGCAGGCAAAACCTTAGAACCCAACTCCAAACCACAAAGCTAACAGAAAAATTATAAGAATAGCAAGCAGCGTGAAGCACATCAGAGCAAACCAAAAGCCACGAGCAAAAAGCAGTGAGGTGAAAGCGGGCAAGAAAAGAACATCCCACAGTTTCAATTATCTTCAAACCAAGTAATTGATTTTCAATTATTTTCCAGTCTTTACCACTGATCCTTTGTGCAAACAAAAATGTGTAAAGTCTTCTAGAAGCAACAGATTTCAAGTCTTGGCCACAATGCCACAGACTTTTGAGTGAATTGCTTTAAAAGTTCTGTGGAGTCCTTGGTGCTGTCTGAGCTTGTTCGTTTGCTTGCAGATGCTTCATTACTGGTAGTCCTCGACTTATGACCACAATGAAGCATTTCTGTTAAGTGAGACATTTGTTAAGTGAGTTTTGCCCCATTTTACGACTTTTCTTGCCACAGCTGTTAAATGAATCCCTGCAGTTGATAAGTTAGTAACATTGTTAGTTAAGTGAATCAGGTTTCCCCATTGACTTTGCTTGCCAGAAACTCACAAAAGGGGATCACGTGACCTTGGGACACAGCAACGGTCATAAATATGAACCAGCTGCTAAGCATGTGAATTTTGATCACATGATTATGGGGATGCTGCAAAGGTCGGAACTATTACTATCACGATGGTCGTACGTTTCCAGTGCCGTTAAATGAACTGTTGTAAGTTGTGGACTACCTGTACTGATGTTACCTAAATGGGTGATGAAATGTCTACAAGCAAACCAAGCTCAGACAGCACCAAGGACTCCACCGTTCAGCCCCAAGTTACAGATATTCTATTCCATTTAAAAGTTCTATTAAGCTTTTCTGATGTTGTATAATTCTGAACTGAGGGCTGAACATTTATGGATTCATCAGATGTTTAAGACTTGCTCAATACATAATAAAGAGTCCCTTCTTCAGGAATGAATAAACTATATTGATCCTTATGAAATAGTTTTCCTTCATCTGGTTAAGAAGTGAAAAAGTTAGGTTTTTATATTTAAATAACTCTTTTTATGGTTTTTATGTAGGCAGGGCAAGCTTTTGCAACGCACTGCAATTTTCTTTGTGTAAACATATGCTTTGTTGCTTGGAGCAATATTTGGAAACCTACATAAAATAAGAAAAATAACGAATGAGGGCAACAGTTATGTTTGAACTTCTCCTTATTAGCCACAGGAAGTCTGGGAAGATCTGTTTACCCTAGGATGGAAGCGAAGCTGGCAAAAGTAGAGCGGGTGGCATAAGGTCCCACTGTGTGGAAATTATGATGTGTTTCGTGGGTTTATAATTGTTTTTACAGAACGTTGTTGTGAGCTGCCTACGATTATCATGTATAAATGGGTGGCCATATATGTTTTCTAAATAAATAGGCATAGCCATAATTAAGTCCGGCAAAAGAAATATTTTCTCTTATTGCAGCCAGGAAAAAAAAAGCAAACCCTAGACCAGCATGGTAGATGCAATCTTTACAAAGGAGAGTAGTACTGTATTTTTCGGAGTATAAGATGCACCTTTTTCCACCCCTAAAAGAGGCTGAAAATTTGGGTGCGTCTTATACTCCGAATGTAGCTTTTTTGAAGCTTTTTTTCAGACCTAACGAGGTGCTAGCTGAGTGAAGCGATCTCCGCGCTTTGCCTGCTTTTCTCATTGCTTCTCTCTCCAAAGATAAGCTGTTCTTCAGAAGCTTTTTTTCAGCCCTAACTAGGCGCTAGCCGTGTGAAGCGATCTCCACCCTCCCGTGCTTTGCCTGCTTTTCTCATTGCTGCTTCCTCTCAGCTGTGCCTTAGAAGCTGTTTTTTATCCCCAAGCAGGGGATAAAAAACCCAGCAAACTAATGTGCTGAAGCTGACCAGACTAAGGACGTTAGCCAGATGAATACCTGATACGCAGATTTCCCCCCCCCCCCCCATTTTCCTCCCCAAAAACTAAGCTGTGTCTTATACTCCGGTGCATCTTATACTCTGAAAAATACGGTAATTTACTGATTCGGATGCCACAGTTAAGGTATGAGGGGCCCTTGGTGCTCCCTGAGCTTGCTTGTTTCCTTACTCAAAATGTTTCTGTCAGGTTTCGATGCTATCTCAAAATAAAGGAATTTCCAAACTGCCGATCTTTAAGGAAATTTTCTCTTTATTGAGCATAGTGATCTGTTCCTGGCTCTTTCGCTGTCAGTACTGACCTTTGCCCCCCAATCCCTCCCTTTCCGATCCCCAATTCTCTGCATCTCGTTGGCTATCTTCCAAGCCACTCTCCTCAGCTCATCTCCGTCAGATCACAGGAATGTCCCTCTCCTCCCATCTCCGAGGAGACAGAATCTTCAAAGGAATTAAGTAGGCAAAAGTTCAAGCTTCTCCTCTCCTTAAATATGTCAGTGCTGAGATGCTGACAGTTTCATTATTCCAACTAGGTAACATCATCATCACTAGCACTGATGAAGTGCTAGTTTGGGTAATGAAACGTTTGCAAGAAAACAAGCAAGCTCAGAGAGCACCAAGGGCCTCTCATGTCACTCCTGAGCTACAAATAGTCTTCTTTATTAGTACAGTTAAGATAGCTTGTCTGATACAGACCTCAATTTCACCAACTTCTACATACAGTAGAACCTCTGGTCATGACCATAATTTGTTCCATAACTTTGGTTGCAACCCAATTTGGTCGTGACCTGAACCTAATTCCCCCATTGGATTGTACGTAAATACGATCAATCCGTTCCAGACCCCTATGAACTGTATATAAATATTGTTTTCAATTTCAATTTTCTTTAAAAACTTCTTCTCACCAACATTACCACTCTTTGTTGTGGCCCACCAGCGGCCTGCACGGATCATGGCTGATCCTGACGAAGAGGAGGCTGGTGTGGTGTTATGCCAGCAGCCTGCACAGCCGGTGCTCGCATCGGACAGCGAGGAGGCTGAAGAGGATGTGGTGCCAGAGGCAGAGACTCAGCCAGGGCCTTCAGAACCTCCTTCAAGTGGAGAGAGCAAAGTGGAGGAGCCTCTCCTCAATGCTCGAGCACGCAGGGCTGCCAAAAGGCAGGAGTGGTACTCAGGAGGAGGAGGTCTCCTCGAGAGTAAGACATGAGGATAATTGGCCACTCCCTTAGCCTATTTAAGTCACACGCCGTTAGTAAGTTTCTTGCTAGAAACAACAAGTATTAATATCAGAGTATTTTGGTTTATCATATCTTGTTTTCTGGACTGGTTGCCAACCTTTGCCGATCTTGTTTATTCTTGCTACTTAATAAATTTGATAAGGACCATTGGTATGTGTTAATATTCTCAGAAATCCGGAGCTGGGGCAGAACACTCTTCACTAAATTTTGAGTAGTATGGAGAAATGGCAAATGCCACCTCTGGCTGGCCCGAGTGGGGTGGGAATGGAGATTTTGCAATATTCTTCACCCAGGAGTGGGGAGGGAATGGGGATTTTGTAGTATCCTTCCCCTGGAGTGGGGTGGGAATGGAGATTTTGCAGTGTCCTTCCCCTGCCATGCCCACCAAGCCAAGCCACGCCTACACCACACCCACAGAACCGGTAGTAAAAAAACTTGGATTTCACCACTGATTAGAGGGCCATGGTTAATGTGGGTCACTGTTGTTTGTAAACAAACAGGAAATTTGGTGCTTACAAAAAAAAATGGTGCAGAAGGAAAAATTGGCTGCGGCCGTGTTTGATCGCCACCTGAGTATGTGTTTGTGACCAGATTCAAAAATTTTGTGAATTTTGTGGTTGGAACCTGATTTGGTCGTGGTCAGAAGCATTCGTGACCAGAGATACTACTGTATTGAAAATGATACGAGTCCGCCGGAGTCCTGTCTCAAAACAGAGATTCCTGACTTCAGAAAAGTAGTTCTGTGGTAGTTCGTGCTACAAAGAAATCTGTTTCTCCTTTTTTATGTGCCTTTATCTTGGCTTGTACATAAGATTTGCATTTGAGGAATATCCTGGGGATGAAGCTTTCCAAATTGTTGAAAGCAGAGGCTGTTCTGGGGAGGGGATGGGTCAGATCCAAAAGCCCTGGAGAGCATGAGAACTACTTGGGCTGCCAGCCCTCTTGGAAAACGTGAAATAATGTAGACATTGAACAGCCAAAAGTACAGTATATTAAAATACGCAGTTTGGACAAGCTTGATAAAAATGAAGTTGTAGAACTGTTAATCTTGTAGGTGAAAAAAAACACTGATTATATTTAAATCAAGTCTTACAATGCTAATATATGAATACATCCATGTAGCATTCATCATAGTTCGAACGGCAGGAATATGGAAGAACCAACTTGTCCTATTTTCCACAATAATCTGGATGGATCTGAAGATGCATTATTATTAAACTCTAAGGAGTTAAAAACTAATGGAAAAATGGGATCCAATTAAATGAAAATCCTACTTATTTCAAAACACATATAAGTCTAGATCAGGGGTGTCAAACTGGTGGCATGCGGGCCGGATGCGTTCCATGCAGGCCACGCCCACCCCAGCTCCGCAAAGGGGAAAAAAATCACGAAACATCACATGACGGCAACATGACATGGCGAGTTTGACACCCATGGTCTAGATAGTCACTCAATAAATATACGGTTGTAAGATCAAGAATCACTGCCAAGAATATCATGATCTGAGATAACACTTTTTAAAAAAACAATGAAAACTATAGTGGTAAAAAAAATCTTGCAACTGAGAGCCAATGTACCAAAGCAGCTAAGCATCTGAAAATCTCAAATTCAAATTCCAACTGTAAAATACTATGATTTCACTAGATGATCTTCAAAACACACTTTCTCTGCCTCTCAGTCACTTTCTCCCAACTATATTAGAGCCAGATTACACTAACTCAGTGGGTGTTCTAAGGATTACACGTAGACAATAGGCATCAATAAGGCTGAATGCTTGGAAGCCCTAAAGAAATATAATAATAATCACTACCAACAACACCTGCATTTTGGCTATCAAATAATGATGAAACAATTCCTACCTCACAAGTACATTTTCACGTGCACTTGATTACTCTGTCATTCACACTGGGGATAAAAAACCTGGGGATAAAAGAGATATTGTTGTGGCCTGCCAGCTGCCAGCAGAGCTGGCGGCAGACTCGGATGATGAGGAGGTTGGGGAGGAACTTGGGCCAGTGCTGGAGTCTGGGGAAGGCTCTGATGGATGCTCTGTGTTGGACGCAGAGATAGAGCCAGAGCCGTCCGACATCTCCCAGCCACTGGAGAGGCAGCTGCATTTGGAGGCTGATATGCGTGAGGAGGAAGAACAGCTGGGGCCTGTTCCAGATGCACCTATGCGTAGAGCAGTTGGAAGAGGTGAGCAACGGAGGACAAGGAGTCAACTCAGGAAGCAAAGCACACGTGGACGGTGAATGGCCCCTCCCTGACTGGGGAATAAATAGAAGAAAGGGGAGTGGTTGTCGTAGGAGACAACAGTTCGTATTTCTGAAGATTTTGCTCATGGTGTTTTGTGCCACAAAGACTTAATTTACAGCCTTTCGTCTGGAAGCTCACGTCATTGCAATTATCGCAAGGAACTGATAAGGTCTCTACTGCAGTTAACGCCTTGAAGGATTATTGCCTCGACTTTTCAGTGGGTGAATGCAATTAATTCACAAGAGGTAAATAAAGAGGGTTTTTTGTGTGACAAGGAGTCTGTTCTTGTTTCTGCTAAGGCTGGGTCAGAGCAGATATTTTACAAGAAGAGGCAGAGCCTGGGGGTGGAGTCAAGAGACGACTCAGCCTAGAATCGTTACATGTCCACAAGGGCTCCAGATCTAGCCCCCCATGAATTCTATTAGTTGACTAGATTCTTCTGTATAGGCTTGAGCAATAAATGTTAACTAGGAGTAAATATATCTTCCTGATTCTTTGTGCCTGACAGATATTAAGTTATAAATATAAGGCTTCATACTGAATCATCACCAAATCTTTTCATAGTAAGCTTGTGACCTAATTTCATAAGTTATAAGGCCCAACATTTGTGATGCTGAAACAAACAAATATACCTCAATGTCATTTCCACGTACCATGATATTAAATAACATTCTCTGTGATTTTTTTTTATCAGCCCAAAGAAAATTGGGATACCCAGCTGCCATTGGGGTATCATATAGTAAATTAAAATTAGTTTCAGATTAATGACATGCACACATTCCTCCTTACAAATAAGGGGAAACTGAAAACAAAGAAACTGAGGGGAGATGACTTATATAAATGCAGTAGTTTATTTTGGATAAAAAAAAATGTTTTAGAATGCATGGGGTGGGTAGGGAAGGGAACCAATTTAGCACATGTTTGCCCTTCTTTAAAGTATCACCATCTTTTCCTGGGATGGCATCTTGGTTTTGAAATTTTTAGCACTTTTTAAACTTTTTATGATATTGTAAGCCTCCTGGAGTTGTTGTATCAGTGAGATGGGCAGCATAGGAATTTAATAAATAAATAGTAGCAGGGTGGATTTGATTTAAATCGAGTTGATTTAAATCACAATTTAAATCACGATTTAAATCACTAGTAAAAAGGCTTGATTTAAATCAACTCGATTTAAATCATAATTTTTAAAGAGCAACTGTCATCTCTGCTACTCCTTTGACCCACTGTTGACTCACCGATAGTCCCAGTGTTGCAGAATATACAGCCTCATTCTACATAACTAAGCTCCATTTCATGCTGAATAAACTAAATTATTTATGTATCTTAAATAGAAAACTATCTTACGATAGATTTTTACCCCAAAAGTTTTTTATTAAAATAAATTCGATAAAAATCAAAAAAATCCGATTTAAATAAAAAAAAAATCCGATTTAAATAAAAAAAATCTGACTTTTTTTATTTTTTTAAAAAAATCATTGATTTTTATCCACCCTGAATAGTAGTGAAGCTGAGGAACATAGCCACACAATTTCAGGAAAAAGATACAGTGGTTTTAAAGAGGTACAAGCAGATGTCATGTTCATGCTATTCATAAAGTCAGAAGCACCTCTTTTGGAACTGAATCCAAAGTGCCTGATATCCTACTCCACGGGTCTGCAACCTCAAACACTCAAAGAGCCATTTGGACCCGTTTCCCACAGAAAACACTGGGAGCCACAAAACCCTTCCTGTGCCTGACTATTTCTTGAGCGGCCACAAAACTAGCATATGTAGTTGAATTAAATGTTCTGTTTTCTTCTGAAACTTTTCATTTCTTGGATTTATCCATGGTTGGCCTACCCGGAGTTGAAAAGCTCAATAAATCGTGTGCCGACGGGTGTCGTACATTGGTGGTTGTGATGATTTTTTGAGTGACAGGGAGCCGCAGCAGAGGGGTGAAAGAGCCACATGCAGCTCCAGAGCCGCAGGTTGCTGACCCCTGTCCTAGTCTTAATCTCCTTGGCCTCCAAAACAGCAGATAAATAGCGAGGCAACAATAAAATACCCTGTTCCTGTTTATTTTCCATTGACATTAATCCCTTCCCAAAGGCGGCAGAAAACCCAATATGTATCAGCAGCTTTCCTTTCATCCTGTAAATTCCTAACTGGCAAGTAACTTAATTCCAACATCTTTATGAATTCCTTCATATGAAAGAGCCACATAACTAGAGAAAATAAGGTTAATGACGTTATTAACTCAGCATTACAGATTTAAGATATTTACACATAATCTTCTAAGGATTATGAATTTAAAAGTTGTTCCTTAAATTACAGCCTAAGTAAAAGAATTTTGTGATGTCTATATACCAATTCAAAGTAAAGGATTTTTTAAAAAAACTTAATTAACAGCTTCAAATTCCAAGACCAAGAACATAAAGTGTTCAAACACACTAACTTTCCATTGTTTGGCTAGAAAAGTAGGAATAGTAAGTACAGATAGTAAGTACAGATAGTCCTCGACTTGCAACAGTTCACTCAGTGATCGTTTGAACTTACAATGGCACTGAAAAAAGTGAGTTATGACCATTTTTCACACTTATGACTACTTCAGCATCCCTATGGTCATGTGATTTACATTCAGATGCTTGACAACTGACTCATATTTATGACAGTTGCAGTGTCCTGGGATCATGTGATCCCCTTTTGTGACCTTCTGAGAATTAAAGTCCATGGGAAAGTCAAATTCACTTAACAACGGTGTTACAAATTTAACAGCTGCAACTGGTTCATTTAACCAATGTGGCAATAAAAATCGTTGGAACAATTTGAAATAAACTACTTTGTAATGATTATTTTAAGGATTTACCTCGATTTAAGATAAAAGTTTACTTGCCCAATTCACAACAGTGGAAATATACCCCGTTTTCCCGAAAATAAGACATCTCCTGATAATAAGCCCAATCGGGCTTTTGAGCGCGTGCACTAAAATAAGCCTCCCCCCGAAAATATTTAAATGCAGAGCTGAAAATCAGGTAAAATGGCAAGAGGAGCCCCATTTTGCTCCACATGCCCCAAAATAATAAGACCTCCCCGAAAATAAGTCCAAGCCCTTATTTCGGGGTTCAAAAAAAATAGAAAGACAGGGTCTTGTTTTTGGGAAACACGGTAACCAATTCAGGCATCTTTGGACAGCTCCGTTTGGACCAGATGCTTTTTTGCTCAGTGTCCCCCAATCTTTTGGGCACCGGGGACCGGTTCCGTGGAGAAATATTTTTCTGTGGCCAGGAGGGGGCGTGGTTTCATGTGCTGCCTGCATCCCGCAGATGGGGCTTTGCATGTTTGCATGGAGTGGTTGCTGGCATGCCACAGACCGGAAGTTGGGGATCCCTGCTTTATCTGCTTCAAAGAAACTGAGATACCTTCTCTCTTATCTCAAGTGTGTGACCAGCATTAGAATACACGTTGACCCTTTCAACACGCTGGACAGGCCCACTACTGCCCTGGTTGCTATAAACACCTGAGCTCCAGACATTCCAACCTCAAGATGGGTGTGGAATCCCCCACCTCCCAGAAGTCAGGGTGGATTTGATTTAAATCGAGTTGATTTAAATCATAATTTAAATCATGATTTAAATCACTAGTAAAAAGGCTTGATTTAAATCAACTCGATTTAAATCATAATTTTTAAAGAGCAACTGTCATCTCTGCTACTCCTTTGACCCACTGTTGATTCATCGATAGTCCCAGTGTTGCAGAATATACAGCCTCATGCTACATAACTAAGCTCCATT
The DNA here is from genome assembly GCA_022577455.1 of Arizona elegans. Taxonomy (NCBI): domain Eukaryota; kingdom Metazoa; phylum Chordata; class Lepidosauria; order Squamata; family Colubridae; genus Arizona; species Arizona elegans. Next base: position 5,860,521 of record JAKOOJ010000002.1, on the reverse strand, counting down.
TCTTGCTGAATAAACTAAATTATTTATGTATCTTAAACAGAAAACTATCTTACGATAGATTTTTACCCAAATGTTTTTTATTAAAATAAATTCGATAAAAATCAAAAGAATCCGATTTAAATAAAAAAAATCTGATTTAAATAAAAAAAATCTGATTTTTTTGATTTTTTTAAAAAAATCCTTGATTTTTATCCACCCTCCCAGAAGTATAAGCCTCCTAATCAATACTACCAAGTATTAAGTATGTTTGACACCTTGAGTTATTGATAAAACTAATAAAGATGAGCTTTAAATACAAGTAGGCCTCGACTTACAACAGTTCATTTAGTGACCATTTGAAGTTACAATACAACACTGAAAAAAAGTGACTTATGACCGTTCCACCACCTTTGCGATCATGTGATCAAAATCAAGATACTTGGCAACTGATTCATATTTATGACAGTTGCAGTATTCCGGGGTCATTTGCGACTTTCTGATAAGCCAAGTCAATGGGGAAACCAGATTCACTTAACAACCATGTTACTAACTTAAAATTGCAGTGATTCACTTAACAACTATGTCAAGAAAGGAATGGGGCAAAATTCATATAAGAACTGTCCCACTTAGCAACATAAATTTTGGGGTCAATTGTGATTGTACATTGAGGACTACCTGTACATAAAACCCCATGACCAATTCTGTAAGGGGTTCCATTAGGCAGCAGGGAGAGGTAGGTGGTATACATTCCTCAGCCTAAGCCTTGCCCCACACATTCCCTGGAGGCAGCCAATGGCTGGATAGATACTTTCATTTTATCATATATCTATTTAAACTCTAAACAAGTCTGTTTTGATTGCAAATAATGCTTAGGCATATAAAACAGTAAAACTTTAAAGTCAACATTACTGCACATTTTCTTCATTTTTGTTAAATTTGACTAATATATGTATTTTGCTAGCAGATTCTTTATACGCTTTCCACTACCACTGTAATATTAAGATTTTGTTTGGCAATCCTCACTCTTAGGTGTATGCATATTTTCTTGTTTGAAGAACCATTTTACAAAATTACAAATAGAGCAAACACTACACTCTATCTAATTCAGCTACTGGCATGAAGAATTGTACATTTGAAATGAGTGAAATACTCCTCCATCATAAGCTTCCAGATAAAAATACTTTAATCTTATTCAATTAATCTGGAAGTGCCCGCTCTGAATTCACTGCCTATAATGTTTCCCATACTACTTTGTTCGCAATAAAATGTGGTTTACAGGAGCTTGCCAATTAAGCCAATGTCCCCAAAACTAAAATCTGACTGGTTTATGCTGCCCTCTGGTGTTCAACCACCGTAACATTCAGGAGACTACAGATAGACCTTGCTTAACGACTGGCCAGTTTAGTGACTGTTCGAAGTTACGACAGTGCTGAAAAGTTAACTTTACGACAAGTCTTTGCATTTATGACCATCACAGCATTCCTGTGGTCATATGATCGACTTTTGAGCGTTTTGCAACTGGCAGGCATATACCATGGTCACCATATTGTGTGATTTGTGCGTGTCACTGTTGGCTTCTGACAAGCAGACTCAATGGAGAAGCTGGCAATACAATTGCAAGTTGCAGTCATGGGACGCCTTGCTTAATGACCCACAGCGACTCATTTAACAGCTGAATGGGAAGTGACAGGTCTGTTGAGGTTATGCAATGTTTCACTTAGTGACCATGTCATTTAGCATAGGATTTGACAGTCCCAATCGTGGTCACTAAGTGAGGACTACCTGTAAAACTGAAAATTAATTATGGGACTGTACTAACCAAAAAAGTAGTTATAGCTTATTTCTAAAAGTCATCATTATGAAATGTTCAACAAACCACATGATAGTGGCAACCCAACCACTTAACTAGATAGTAAAACCAACATATCAAGAAAGTAGCTGGCTAGAAAAGAAATGCTTCTTTATAATACATCTTCTAAAGTTAATAGAAATCAAATAGCCTTTTTTGAATTTCACCTACAATGCCAGTCATAACCTGTTTAATTGTAAATTAACTAGCAAAATAATCAGATCTGTATTATAGCATAGGAAGCATGTGTACTATCTTATTTAGATCAATTATGCTCTGGTCCAGGCCCTGATAGTTGGTAGTATCTGATTGGCTTTGATGATCTTTAAAACTCAGGATGATCAGACCTGGCTAGTGGGTGGCAACCCGAACGTATCAAGGCTGTCGGAGAAATTCAGTCTGAACAAATAGTAGGATACATAATTTCTAAACACATTTCAAAGGAACAACATGAAATGCCCATTAGGTAAAAAGGAATACAATCAAGAGAATCATGATAAATAAAGCTCATTATCTACATTAACTAAGTAATTTCAAATAGGCCACAATGTAAATATTTATTTATTTAGAAAATTTATTTGCTTGCCTGTCTTGTATCCAACGAATCTGGGCAGAAATATATTATAAAATATTAGCCAGTGAAACTTCAGGGAATGCATCTCACATAAGCTGGTCACATCATCATTTTATGCCTATGTTTTTTGCTCCTGCCATAAATGCCGAATATGTAAGCAATTCTTTTGGTGACTCTGCTGCGCTTTCCCAAGTACACTCAACAAGGACCAGTACTACGGTCAAACATCAAAGCCAACTATGCGTCATCACATCACATCTTCTACAGAGTAGAAGAACATCAGAAAGCATCAGAACAAACTTTTTGGCCAAAGCCACGATGGCTGAGATTAAAAAAAAGATGATCATGGCAAAATAGAAAACTATTTTGCCACAATCATGGCAAAACTATTTTACAAAATGGCAAAGAAGGAGCTGTTGAGGAATATCAAGCAAAACGAAGGAATGCACAGAGATCACAAATCCAAAGCGTGAGAAGGGCTTGCAGAGAGATCAGACAGAAAGTTGCCTGGAGAAACAAACAACCACAATATAAAAAAAAGTTACAAATGAAATTAACCTCAAACATGATACATAGCCAGACCTTGGGAAGGGAAAATAAAATTAGAGAAAGAAGTTAACCAGGGAGAAATGGAACTTAATGTACCGGATATTACCATGAATAGATATCCCAGCATCACACTATCTATCTTTTGCAATCCTGTATTATTTAACTAAACTATTAAGCAACATGGCCATTCAAATATTCAGCACGAGTACTATTCATCCACAGAGGTACGGCCTAATGCAGTGATGGCTAACCTTTTTGCCGTTGTGTGCCAAAAGCGGGGGGAGCATGGGGGTTCGTGTGCACACGTGCCCACATCTATAATTCAATGTGCCCTGCCTCCCATGCGCAACCTCCCCACGCTTTTGGCACGCAATGGCATGGTAGGTCCGTTTTTCGCCCTCCCCAGGCTCCAGAGGCTTTTCTGGAGCCTGGGGAGGGCAAAAACGGCCTTCTCTACCACCAGAGGCCCTCTGGAGGCCAGAAACAGCCGGTTTCCCAACTTCCGGTGGGCCCGGAAGGTCCGAAAATCAGATGGCCAGCGCGCATGTGCTGAGCTAGGGCAACACTCGCGTGCCCACAGATATGGCTCCGCGTGCCACCTGTGGCACGTGTGCCATAGGTTCGCCATCACGGACCTAGTGGTTAGATTGAAGGACTATCAATGGCAGGAAGGAATAAGTAGAGAGTCGTTTAAGGCAGAAGACAAATATATGAAGTTAGAAATGGAACTATAAGACAGGTGGATTGTTTGCAGAACCTCCTCCTGACAGAAACCTATGCAGAGAAAGTCAGCAAATGATTTAAAGGCACAGATGGAGAAAAGGCGAGCACTTACTGCTGTTGGATCTTTTTTATGTAGTTCAGCAGCTGTAAGTTGCAGGAAGCCACCGGGGTATCTACGATACAAAAATGACAGCCAAAGTTCATTTAGAAACAGACAAAAGTGAATGTGCCCAATAAAAAGAGCTTGGAAAACAATACCCTCCTCAGCCTTTCTTCCTTGAGCACATCCTTCCAGATTTGGTTAACCGTTTAAACCTCTTTCTGCCTCTATTCCCCTTCCTTAGCCAGTACTACTTTCTTATGTATTTATTTAGTGCTGGCAGACTGCCTTGAGATTTACACAACCAGCCCAAAAGAGGACAAAAAAAAAAGACTCCAGTTCCCCTCCACCAGGAATCAGCACCCAGATCAGCATAGAGCCTGTGATGTGGCACGCAGAGCCATATTGGTGGGCACGCGAGCTCAGCTCTGGCCAGCTGATTTTCGAGCCTTCTGGGCCCACCGGAAGTCAGGAAACATGCTGTTTCCGGCCTCTGGAGGGCCTCCAGGGGTGTGGGGGAAGGCCGTTTTCACCCTCCCCAGGCTCCTAGAAAGGCTCTGGAGCCTGGGGAGAGTGAAAAATGGGCCTACCGGGCCCACAGTGCCATTGTGTGCCAAAAGCGGGGGGAGTGTGGGGGGTCATGCATGCATGCATGGGGGAGCCGGGTGCATAGAATTAAGAGTGTGGGCATGTGTGTGACCCCCCCCCCGCACTCCCCCCACTTTTTTTTTTTTTAAAAAATTGATTTATATGCAGCCCTTCTCCGAAGACTCAGGGCGGCTTACAATGTGCTCAGCAATAGCCTTCATCCTTTTGTATATTTATACAAAGTCAGCTTATTGCCCCCACAACTGGGTCCTCAATTTACCTACCTTAGAAAGGATGGAAGGCTGAGTCAACCTTGAGCCTTGGCGAGATTCGAACCCTGCAGTAATTGCAGGCAGCTGGTCTTAATAACCAGCTTAATAACAGGGTGCCTTAAACCACTGTACTACCAAGGCTCGCGATGGCAAAAAGGATAGCCATCACTGGCATAGAATAACTCCAAAGTCAACTTCAGACCAATAATCAAGTAAACACTACCCCAATCAAGAACCTTCCAAAGAGCAGCAAACAGCTCAACCAAAGAATCTCTAAGACCGTTGCCACCCACACATGCAGGCAAGTCACTGGGATATAAACTGACAGCAAACAGCACTCCTTACTAGCACTGATGTTGTTACCTAGGTGGGTAATGAAACGTCTGCAAGAAAACAAGCAAGTTCAGAGAGCACCAAGGATGCCTCATTTCAACCCTGAGCTACAAATATCCTCCTTTATTGATAACTATTAAGTTCACAATCTAGCACTGAATTCATTGCTTAACAGTGCTTACTACAACCAGAAACACTGTCATTAGTGATATAGTCAAAAAGCCATGTAAATGTCTTGCTTACCTATGGCAATTCCAATAATCCCAGTTCCCATTGTTAAGCAAGGACCTCCCATAACCATAACTTGTGACTTGCTACTGACTTTCCCGCTGACTTTGCTTTCAGAAGCCAGCGGGAAAGGTTACAAATTGTGGTCACATGACCACGGGACACTGCAAATATTGTAATTGTAATTTGGGTGCTGGGCACCCAGATCACAATCACATGGCCACAGGGATTCTGCAGTGGACATAAGTATGAGGATTAGTCAACTACAACTTGTTCAGTGAAAATACAAATGATCACTGAATGAGAGGCTGTTAAAAGTAGAAACTCATGTACTTGGAATCATAAAAGCAATGTTAAAGGTAACTTACAATAATTTTATGTTTTGGAAACATTCATTTTATAGATTTAAGATTATGGAAAACTTACCCGCTATGTGATGAGTACACTTTCTGCTCCCATTTGTTGCCAGAAAAAGCAACATGCCTTGTATTAATGATGACAACATGATCCCCAAGGTCACCTGTTTTTTTTTTTAAAAAAATATTTGTCCGTTAATAATTTTATCTCTAACCAGGGTGGATAAAAATCAATGATTTTTTTAAAAAAATCAAAAAAATCAGTTTTTTTAAATTTAAATCAATTTTTTTTATTTTTATCAAATTTATTTTAATAAAAAACGTTTGGGTAAAAATCTATCGTAAGATAGTTTTCTATTTAAGATACATAAATAATTTTTTTATTCAGCATGAAATGGAGCTTAGTTATGTAGCATGAGGCTGTATATTCTGCAACACTGGGACTATCGGTGAGTCAACAGTGGGTCAAAGGAGTAGCATTGATGACAGTTGCTCTTTAAAAATTATGATTTAAATCGAGTTGATTTAAATCAAGCCTTTTTACTAGTGATTTAAATCATGATTTAAATTGTGATTTAAATCAACTCGATTTAAATCAAATCCACCCTGTCTCTAATCAAAAGATCTGATTGTATATAATGACAATATTAGAATAGAATAACAGAGTTGGAAGGGACCTTGGAGGTCTTCTAGTCCAACCCCGTTTAGGCAGGAAAGCCTACACCACTTCAGACAAATGGTTATCTAACATCATCTTAAAAACTTCCAGTGTTGGAGCATTTATAACTTCTGGAGGCAAGTTGTTCCACTGATTAATTGTTCTAACTGTCAGGAAATTCCTCCTTAGTTCTAAGTTGCTTCTCTCCTTGATGAGTTTCCACCCATTGCTTCTTGTGCTGCCTTCAGGTGCTTCCTCTTTTTTGCGGCAGCCCGATATTAAGTGGCTCAAGCACAGAATGATATAAATCCAAAACATTGACACATTCCTTTTAATGGAGTCCATTAATTCATCTGAAAGTAAATCAAATGGTTACCAAATAAAGCCATTGCCGTGGGATGTGCAATGTATTGTCAGAAGCGACTCAATTTTTGAGACACATACATGGGGTTGAATTTTGATCTAAAAATATCTGAAGATAAAAAAGGGTTTCAGTTTACTAACACAAATCATTACCCACAAATCATGTTTTGCCCTCTACATAATATCTATGTATGCTAATGTTTAGCAGGTTTTTCATTAAAAATAATCTAGAAATTGAATATAGTATAACGAGCCATACAAAATTAAAACCATTAAAGTGCAAACTTAAACAGGACAATAGTGAAATACTACTAAGAAAGCTTGCTAGATGTCCTTGGGAACATCTCAAAAACTTTCAGTGACTAGGGAACTGAAAAACTAGGTTTTACAGTTATAACTTTTTTTCTATATTTACATATTTTATCATTTTGTAAGCCGCTCAAAGTCACTTTGAACCATGCAGCAAATAAATTTAATTAAAAAATAGATCGTTCGTATAGACCTATCCTATATAAGATAAGTGAGGTCGGACAGACCTAATTGATATATTATGGCATGTAAATTGTTTTGTCTTTCCCAGATTATAATGTAAAGATATTGTCGAGCCTAGCAACCTGCTCAACATCACTAATGCGACAGGATTAGGGCCGTTCCGGAGGACACAGCGGCAGCACCTTCCAGAACACGCTGAAGACCAATTACACCCCTAAAAGAGGGGCGTGGTAACAAACAAGGGCGCAGTCCTAATGAGTTAATGGAAAAATGGGCTATATAAACGCCCCATTCTTGGTGTAACGTAGCGCCGATTTCTATCGTGTTTACGAATCACAGTGTGTAGCCGGATGCGGATGCGAATAAACCAGTGTGCCAAAAGAGCTGAATAAGGCTGTAGCTGTGTTATGATTGCGTCTCGCATGGCATTCCTGAGAGGAAATCGGCGCTACGTTACACCAAGAATGGGGCGTTTATATAGCCGGACATAGTACCGAACATTTATGTATTAAGGTACTGCAAAGAAGCAAGGAAGTATGTATGTTTATTGTTGTTTTGTTTTTTTTTGTGTTATCTTTTTATGATGTGTTGCTTCTATGTTTTTTAATGAAAAATGTAAATAAAGATTAATTTAAAAAAATAATAATAGATCGTTCGTTGATGCCAAAATCCAATTAAATCTAGAGCCTACGTAACTGCATCGTGCATATATTATTTTACTCCAGATGTTCTGGGTGATTCTGGCTGAAATCTCAAAAGAATATTGAAATCTTCAAATTATTAATTTTAAAATAAACACAAAATAATGTTGGCTTCAAAAATCCTTTTAGATTCCATTATTTGTAATCATAGCCCCATATTCAACAAACCACCTACTCATTTTGTTGTTAAGAGTTAAACCAGGGATCTCCAACCTTGGTAACTTTAAGCCTGGCTTAAAGTTGCCAAGGTTGGAGACCCCTGAGTTAAACCATGGTGTAAAACAACTCTTTGTTATAGTTGAGTAAAAAATGAAGATCTCTAAGATACTTAGTAGATGTAATTCCAGTTTTGCTTATCCACTCTCCCTCCCCAATTTAGAACAGGAAAATAAATTGGTGCTGATGTAGTACATTTGTTTCAATCCAGAACAAAACTTACTCAGTGCGTGGTATATTGGCTTATGCTTTCCCTCCAGTCGGACACTTGCAATAGCTGCAAGTTTTCCTGGCGGTTGCATCCATCCATCTAAAAGGTACCAGGTTCGAGCAAATGTAGCCCATTGCTTAAAGAAATAATAGATGTATAAATAAATGGCAAATGGCAACATACAACCTTGGATGCAAAAATTGTCATCGGGGCACTTTGGTACCACTTGGTACCACATCCAAGAATTTTATAAAATACATCAAGAAATTGCAGCTTCCTGCTATAGCACCAGCGGAACTGCAAAAAAATGCGCTACTCGGAACATCCTATATTTTAAGAAGATACTTGGGGGATACCTAAGACACTGGCAGCAACCCGTATCAACCATTAGCACCAGTCAATGGTATTTGTGACACATTTTTAAATAATGAGTTGACTGAGTTTCATGTTTAATGAAAAAGATAATAATAATAATAATAATAGAACGAATAAATGAATATTAATATTAATGAATCATTAATGAAATTAATGAATAAAAGTTTATAATAAAAAATTAAATTTACATGCTGTCTGTCTCCAAATGACTCTGGACTGTACAGCAAGAATAACAATGCTCTGGCAACTCCTAAAGGACTAACAAAACCCTCACACTACCCACATTTCCTAGATTCAGTATATATATGTAAGCTCAGCCACTGGTTAGTGGTCTTCTCCTTCTCCCTCTCCTCATTATTATTATTATCTTTATTCATTAAATATGAAACTCAGTCAACTGAACATTCAAAAATGCATCACAAATACCATTGACTGGTGCTAATGGTTGATACGGGTTGCTGCCAGCGTCCTAGGTATCAACCAAGTACCTTCTTAAGATGTACAATGTTCCAAGTAGCGCAGTTTTTTGCAGTTCCGCTGGTGTTATTGCAGGAAGCTGCAATTTGCTGATGTGTTATAAAATTCTTGGACATGGTACCGAGTGCCCCGATGACAATGGTTATCACTGTTACATGTGATAGCCGTCATTTATAGCCATGTAGTTTCTATGGCCATTCGTGATATTTCATGATTTTTTCCAGTACTTTTTCTTTGATTCTGGCATCTCCTGCTACCGTGATGTTAATAAATTGTACGGATTATGATGATGATGATGATGATGATGATGATGACAGTATACACAGCAAACGAGATGACCATGCTGGATTTCGTATCCCAAATCACTAGTCGAACACTTCCCAAGCGTTTATCATTACAATGATATTATTATAATATATGTATATTTTAATTTGATTTATATGCCGCCCTTCTCCGGAGACTCAGGGCGGCTTACAATATTATATTAATTATATTATTATTATTATATATAATATAATAATAATAATAATAATAATAATAATAATAATAATAATAATAATAATAATAATAATAATAATAATAAATTATTATTATTATTATTATTATTATTATTATTATATAATATTAATTATATCATCATCATCATCTATTTGTTGCTTCCAAAGTCCTGAGCCAATCTATTCCAGCTACAAAGTCAGAGTCCATCTGCGGGGTTTCATTGCCTTAAGCCAGGGGTCTCCAACCTTGGCTACTTTAAACCTGGCGGACTTCAATTCCCAGAATTCCCCAGTCAGCCATGTTAAATGGGGGAATTCTGGGAGTTGGAGTCCACTCCACTTAAAAGCGGCTAAGGCTGCGAAAACATGGCCTGAATCCCACCTAGAAAGATCCTCCGGACTCTTCACGTGTCTAGAAACCATCCATCCAGCCGTTACTCTTGACTAGACCCTTAAAGCGACAGACCCAACGTCTCCAAGACTCTTAAGGGGCGTGATATCACGCCTTTCCAATCCTTCTTCCATAGGCGGCTTCCTCAGGAGCCGGCCCTGCCCGAGAAAGACACCCCTCCCAGATCCCGAGGCAGGCGGCCGGATGGACACAAAGTCACCCCTACCTGCGCAGACTTGGTGAAGCTCGCCATGGCTTCCACAGCGCGAGCGGAAACGGTGGGCCGCCCGGACCATGGAGACGAGAGGTCAGAGCGGCACCTTCCTGAGAAGCGGAAGGGGTGGGTCAGCCGAAGCGGAAAGTCTCGCAGGGGAGGCGCGGGAGGTTTAACGGTGTCAGTCATGGACCGGTATCTGCTCTTCCTCAGCTGGCGGCTCCAGGGCGGCCAGGCGGGTCCCGGAGGCTTTTCAGGTGCCGTTTCGTGGGGGTAAAAGCTCTTGCGCTGAGGGCGGGTGGGGGAAGCCCTCTTTCATTCTTAACCGGGGCACGGCCGTGGCTTTTTTGAGGTGGGGGTGGGTGGAACGAATGGCTAATTTTGCCCTCTTCGGGGATTTGCTCTCTGCCTGCCTAGGCTCAGATCTCCTGGTGGTCTCCCATCCAAGAACCGCTTGATTTTTTTGGAGAGGACGGTTTAGTCCTGCCACCTAGCTGAGACTGTGGGGTTTGTAGGGAAGCCTCTGTCCTTTTCCTGTTCGATTCCTAGGAATTTATAACTGGGGGAAACCAGGCTCAATAGCAGTGAGTGTGAGAGGGATCTTGGGAGTCTTAGTGGACAACCAGCTAAATATGAGCCAACAGTGTGCAACGGCAGTCAAAAAAGCCAATGCAATCCTAAATTGCATTAACAGAAGGATGCAGTCAAGATCAAGGGAGGTACTAATACCACTCTGTAAAGCCTTAGTAAGACCACACCTAGAGTACTGCATCCAGTTTTGGTCACCACATAATTAAAAAGATGTTGAGACTCTAGAAAAAGTGCAACCAAGGTGATTAGGGGACTGGAGGCTAAAACATATGAAGAAGGGTTACAGGAACTGGGCATGGCTAGTCTAGTGAAGAGTAGGACCATACATGATAGCAGTGTTCCAATATTTGAGGGGCTGCCACAGAGAGGAAGGAAGGGGTCAAGCTATTTTCCAAAACACCTGAAGGCCACACAAGGAATAATGGATGGAAACTGACCAAGGAGAGATTCAACCTGAGAATAAGGAGAAATTTTCTGACAGTGAGAACAATCAACCAATGGAACAGAAGTTGCCTTCGGAAATTGCAGGAGCTTCATCACTGGAAGCTTTCAAGAAGAGACTGGACTTCCATTTGTCAGAAATGGTGTAGGGTCTCCTGCTTGAGGGGGGTGGTGGGGCGGGTTCGACTAGACCTACAAGGTCCCTTCCAACTCTGCTAATCTGTAAACTTTCCCCCTCCCTCTCCCCCACCTCTCTCTCTCTGTGTATGTATATGTGTGTGTGTGCATGCGCGCGCACACACACACACAGAGTCTGTTTATCAGTATCTATTTCTCTATCCTCTCTCTCTCTCTCAAAAGAATTATATAATAGGAATTTATGGTGGCCTTTCCACTAGGACTAGGTTGCCTTCCTAGATGTCTTTGATTATTGCAGTTACTATGCCATATATTATATATTTAATATATTTTTATATATATATATATATATATATATATATATATATATATATATATATGTAGGTCTTTGGTTATTCGGGTCTTCTCCCACGTAAAATTGGAAGTGTCTTGGCGACGTTTCGACGAAGTCTCATTCGTCATCTTCAGGCTGGTGTTCTCGGCTTCGTGCTTCCAGGAGCAATGTGAGATCGCAGCTGTCTCTTCCTTTTAACTGCTAGTGGGGGTGTGAGCTGATTGGGTGGGAACTTGGCTGTGTTCTGATTGGGTGGAGGTGTGTTCTGATTGGTTAGGGGCTTGGCTGTGCTCTGATTGGATGGGGGGTTGGTTGTGCTCTGATTGGCTGGGGGTGTATTCTGTTTGGGTGGGGGCTTGGTTGTGCTCAGCTTAGTCTGAGTTGCAAGGGGATTTGCATTGAGTTGCAAGGGGATTCAAAACGTCGCCAAGACACTTCCAATTTTACGTGGGAGAAGACCCGAATAACCAAAGACCTACATACAAACACCCGCGAAAACCTGAGAAAACATATATATATATATATATATATATTAAAAAGTATCCTTGGGTACTTCTTTATTGCAGTTACCAGTAGGTAACTATGGAGGGATGTTTGGAATAATTATTTGTGCTGCCTACAGAACTTTAAATACTCTCCCCACCCTTCCAAATGTTGATAGGATTAATTATTAGATAGTTAAGAGATCAGGATTTTTTCCACCCCCCCTATTTGGCTTTTTCTTCTGTTTAAACCAATGGTCCTGTTCCTACAGCATAGTAAACCAACTCATGGAATGGGAGATGGGGCGGGGGGGGGCGGGGGAAGAGAGGGTTGTCTTATGGAAATCCATTTAAAAAGGGTTTATTGACTTAGTCAGCTAATCGTTATTACCGGTATATCCCAAAGCAGAGTCAGGTTAAACTAATGTAGCTCCATCAGTCTTGTAGGGAGATCTAACAATAGATGCATTTTCCTCACTTAGTTCTCCAAGTGGTCTCTCCAGAGGGGTGCATGCACGGTGGAACAGGATGACCAGTGGGGTTTCTTTAAAAAACAACAAGATTTTGCACTCAAACCCAGATTCTATACAAATACAGATAATGGAAAATGTTTTAAACTAAATTATTTTTTTTCATTCATTGGGGTTGCCAGTGGCGTTCCTAAAATGAGATTTTGTATTCTGATAAATAGGCTACATAGCCTTATTTTCATGATTTTTTTCAATCAACTCAATTATGTTTTCCAGGTTTGACAGCTGAAAATATTTATAACTTGCTAAAAAAAACCTGCAATCCCTCTCTAAAGGCAACATTTGAAACTTTCCCAGGTAAGAGAAGCTTTTCTGCAGCAAACTACATTTTGCCTGGTACAGTGGATGAACTTGAACGGTTGAGGACATAGAGGGAGTGAACATCTGTAAACTTTGCTGCTTTTGAATTTGCTGAAATATCTCGTTGTTTGCTGTAAAAAGCAGAGATGAGGAATGATAAAGAAATCTGTTTGGAAGAATTACAATGTTTCTTGGTTTTTAAAGCCTGACATCAATCTTACCAAACTAAAGCGAACTTGCATAAAGCACATACTCTGACAATTATTACGGAGGAGTTGTCTTCGCCCTCTTTTGCTCCTGAAAATTATCTTAGTTGTCTCTTGTTCCTCTGGAATTCACCCCCTCCCTTAGGGAATCTGGACTACCTTCATTACAGGCGTCTTAATAAATAAAACTACTATCGGTAGCTTTCTCACTACAGTGCAGGCAATTGTATCTGTAGCATACAATACAATTAAAAAAAAATCAAACACTGACAGAAAATCAACCAGCTAACTTTTTCCATGTGTGATGGGGAGGAAAGAAAGCACAATTAATTACTGCATTTATCTGAAATAGCACTTTGATTTGGTACCACTAGTTTTTTATGTTTTTTTTTTGAGAAAGGTTGCTTTCATTTCTTGTATGCTATTTTAATTCTTAAGAGCTATTGCAATCATGACACTTCTTTTAATAAGTTTTCATGAAGAATATGAGGCTTCTATTTTAATTTTCTAAAATTCATCGTAACATGTATATTACTTCTCCTTTTAGCATGTTCCCTTACTGGGATTCCATATGTGAAAGAATGGTATTTTGCAATTCAGTCAATATGTGGATTTTCCCAGGTGGGTCACTGGAAACATTTAATTACCCCAAACATTAGTTCCAGCTTGTTCATTCCTTATAGTATTTTCTTTTAATTGAATAGTTTTCTAGTACTGACTGGGAGGACATCAGTTTTGATGAAGAGACAGATCAAAGCAAAAGCTCTATCCGAAGAAATATTGAAGAATATCTTGGCGATCAGCATGTTGAGGAAGAAGACAATAATTGGGAATCTGTGTCACTCATTGAGTAAGTTGATCCATTGTGGATATGTTAATATGTTGGAAAACATATCTGAGAATTCAGTTTCTGAACTCTGAAATGTTCTTTGAATGCATAGGGGAAAGTAAATATTCTAACTAGAAGTAGCAGTAGAATAGCTGATTTAGCAAGAAATTGTTGATTCTGATAAATTCATTAACCAAAACTTTGATGGCAAGTTTTTCGTTTGAAGTAAATCTTTTTTTTTTCTATACACAAATACAGTGCTTTATAATTTTGATCCTTGGATTGGGTAAAGCACTAAATGTTTTGAAGCATATTCTTGAATGAGAATAATTTAATTTTTTTCATTCTTATATTTCAGTCTATATGAAGAATCTGCGGAGAGCATACATCTTTTAGCTGATAAACTTCCTGCTCCTGGTAATATGACCCTTTTGGAAACGAACTATTTTTGTGACAAAATCATTTTGCTAGTCTGTTTTCTGCTTATAATAATGCTCTGGTAAATAACTTGGCACACAAGGACACCTTACAGGCAAATTACAAATTATATAGCGAAAATCTGGAAGGATGCCCTTTCTAGGAGAAATTATTTAATAGCATGCAGTTTTGCTTAAAATAACATAAAGGAATTAAAACTCCATACCAAAGACAATAATGCAACTAGCAGTAAAGGAAAGGATTTTGTCTATGTGGGATCGTTAGTGCATTCTGAGCTCGGTTGTTTTCTTGCAGACATTTCATTACCAAACTGGATAATATCATCCATGCTCGATCCTAAGCACTGATGATGTTGCCTAGTTTGGAAATGAAATGCATCCAAGAATGCAACCAAGCTGTGTATCAGTGATCTCGCAATTCAACCCCGAGTTACAGATATTCTCTTCTATTGATTTTATTTATTTATTTATTTATTTGGTTTTTATGATGGCTTTATTTATGGTCAGCCCAAGGCAGTGTCTATACTTAATGCTCTTCTTCTCTGGTTGTCTACAAGCACAACTTTGTGAAGTGGCTTGGGCTGAAAGTGAGGGACTGGCCCAAAGCCCCCAGCCTGCTTCTGTGCCTAAGGGAGAACTACAACTCAACCTTCCGGTTTCTAGTCCAGCACTTTAGCCACTGTGCCGAATTGGCTCTATGAATATTGATTGTTGAATTATGAAGCTGGCCTTGAAGACCACCCAGAAGTTTCTGATCCAGAATGACTAGCATGGGCAGTGAAGAGCATACTTGAGTGTATCCATGTCAGAACACTGTTGTTGTGGTCCACCAGCAGCCTGCGGAGCTGGCAGTGGAGTCGGACAGTGAGGAGGCTGGGGAGGACAATGGGCCAGTCCTGGAGTCAGGGGAAGGCCCGGACGAGGGCTCTGCGTTGGAGGCAGAGATGGGACCAGGGCCATCTGGGAGCGATGCACGGACTCTGGAGCCTCCAGAGGCAGATAACATAGAGGCAGAGGAACAGGAGGAGCCTGTTCCTAGTGCACGCATGCAAAGAGCTGCCAGAAGGCAAGAGCAGTTAAAGCAAAAAGGATGACTCGGGAGTAAGGCCAGGAGATGATTGGCTCCTCCCAGAAGGCTTAAAAGAGCAGCAATGGCTCTTGGGATCTTTGTAGGAAAGCAACGTTGTTTCCTGTCGGTGTCTCTTGCTTCTGAACTTCTTGGGGTTTTGCCAAGAAAAGCCTTTGGCAGGGGGCCAAAGAAGACAAAGGTTGGTGATAAGGCCCAAGGACTGTTTATGAAGAATTTGTTTTGGAATTAATTTGGACTAAGCTGAGAATGAAGTAATTCTCAGCTGTTCTAATAAAATGCATTTGTTTAGGACTGATTGTGTCTGGTAGTAACTACTTGGGCCTAGGTCACAACAACTGTTTGCAAACCCTACTGATTGCAAGTTGGCTTCTGGGTATGATTCAAGATGCTTCTTGTTAGCTATAAAGCCTTATATACATAAGGCTTGGTAATTTGAGGGAGTACCTATCTCCCGTAGCATCTGCCCAGCCAATTCAATATGGAAGGGTTAAAAAACAGGAGTCCAATGTTCAATTTCCTGCTCCTGCAAAAAAGCAGACTGAAATGTCAGTCTTTATGATATTTCCTTCTGCAGGAAAAGCAATGGTTGATGTTATTCTCCAGTCTTCAGAAATAGATGCCCCTCAGTTAAAAGACTGTTTACCTGTCATTGGCGCGCTAAAACACCTAAGAGAATGGCATGCAGCAAAGATCTCTATTGTAGCAAACAAAAGCAACAGGTGAGTCGTGGTATTTAAATTCTTCAAATACGATAATTGAGAAAGGGAGGATTGCTGATGTCATTTTAGGAGTACAGGTAATCCATAACTTATGACCAGTCGCTTAGTGGCTGTTCAAAGTTATGGCAGACCTCAAAAAAGGTACTTGCATCCCACACTCAAAGTTACGATAGCTGTCATCTCTCAACACCAGCATAATCACATGACCACATTTTGATGTGCTAAGTTGTTCAGATTCACTCGATAATTTTGGGCTAGTTATCCATCTCTTCTGCCGGTCACCCAGCCCAATTCACCTTGCGAGGAGAAGGGAGTTGCATGCTGCCTTGAAGAAAAGTGAAATACAAATCTTAACAGGATAAAAATAGATACCATTTTGATTAAGATTTAAATACTTTACAAAATGATAAGTGACATTCCATAGCTTTTTGTAACACTGTAGGATCACATTTAGTGTCCTAAAAATTATATGAAGCATTAACCTTGAAAATTACCAAGATTTTAGTTAAATGTACACTACTTACACGTGTTTTCTTTTTACAGTACTTGGCAAAGATTTGCAGAATATCTTTCTGCTGATATCTTAGCTCTTGAAAACTTAAAAGACAGTATTGATTCAAGGGAACTGTGGAGAGGAAAGATTCAAATCTGGGAACAAAAGGTATTGGTTTGAAATTTTCTTGGAAGAATAGTGCCATATTAAATGGCTTTAAAATGTGCACTGGATTTATGTATGAAAATATTTATCCACCTGTTATTTTCATTGAATGCGGTGTATTAGAGAACTTCGTGTTGCTATAATCTCAGGCTTGGCTTCTAATTAAACAAACATTTGCCCGGAGTTTCCTCTCAAATGATCTTTGGTCATGGGACTATACTCTTGAGAGAAACCACTTTTTGTCAGTCTTCTCACTCCTGCAGCCAATTGGAAAACTTAAAAACTCCAGAGATTGAAGTAAATATCACTTTCTCCTAATAAAAGGGTTATTAAGATTGAAGAGGCTTAATAAATAACTGCATTGGATAAGAACTTGTTTCATGAATGGAATAATTCTATAGTATAAATTACTTTTTTATCCATAGGGGTTTTTTTTTGTGTGGGGAAGGAGGAGGCAGCACAGTTTGCAGATCTGAAAAAGCAATCCAGAAATTTTTATTTATTTATTAAATTTATATGCTGTCCATCCTACTTTCGAGCTATTCTGTCGATTCCAACATGGATGAAAGGCTGGAAAGAAAGAGTAAAAATATATAGTGGGTTCAGATTAGAATACTACGACAAAAGACAAAGGAAATGGGTTTAGAAAGCATGTGTTCTATCTTAACCTGTTTTGGGGGATATCGGAATTATTGGGGTCAATGTAATTGAAAAACTACAGGAGAAAACGATTGTGCTAGCTTTAAAAATGTAGCTAATATTTTAAATAGATATTTTTGACCCATAAATACTGTGCTTTCAAATTCCACTGGCTGCATTATCATGTCTCATTTTATATAATAGCCATCTTAAATAGCCATTTTATATACTGAAACAGATATCTTTAAAACGGGAGGGGGAGTAATACTTAAGAGCTTTACAGTTATCCTTTGCTTTTTTTTTGTCTCTTCAGTTTGGATCTGAAATCGCATTTCCAGATTTTTGTATAAAAGGCACTGCATCTGGACAGCCATTCAGCCCCGTCTGCTTAAATACTTTCTCTGCTGCTGATGAAAATAAACAGTCAAAGAATACCAATATTCGCTGTGCAGCGGTAATTGATGTGTTTGGTCTATCTGAATTGCAGTTCTTAGCATTTTAGATATCAGATAAATCTACGCTCAACTGTGCCATAAAATAGAATATTACTTTAAAAAAAACCAAAAAACTTGGAAACAATATTCACCCAGAAAAGTAAACATTTTAAAATCTAGCCTTTTTATGGTTAAGTAAGTAAAATGCATATGCCTAGAGGCATAGAAATTGAAAATCCATTTCATGGTGGTGTTAGCCTGTTTTGGAAATCTAGCTCCTTTGTTCTCCAGAAGCAACTTCAATTCAAGGAAAGAGAAGAGACTCTCAACTCAAAATAAGATTTTTTTTTTTGCATTTCCCAAGTCTTTTGGAATAGGGTGGCATACTTGACATGCACACTTAGAACTTGTGGAAAACTCTCAGTATAGATGAAATAATCTTCAATTTTCTTTGTTTTATTACCAGGATATTCAGGGAAAAACACATATCAGATCTCAGTTTTAAGAAAACTGAATTTGAACGCATAGTAACAAATAGGCTGTTTGATATGACCAAGTGAGCTTTTAAAATGGAAGAAAGCTGCTCAAAATTTTATTATCAGGAATGTGGAATTTCTGGCTTGCTGGCTTCAGATGACAGATGTTTGTCTGCCAGGGAAATTAAAGCATTATTATTATTTTTTTGCCTTGTGCAGAACATAGCTGAGAGCAATAAGGCCCCTTCCAGTGGTGGGATCTACTGGTTCTGTGGGCGTGGCTTGGTGGGTGTGGCTTAGTGGGCATGGCCAGGGGGTGTGACAGACACACTCGGCTTCCTGCACCACCCTGGGAGCAAAAACGGGCCACAGGGGGGCCGCCGCCCCTCCTTTGCCCCATTTTGGGCCTAGGAGGCCTCCCTGCACTTACCTGGCAGCCAAAATGGGGCGTGTGGGGACTCCTGGAAAGGGTGGGGCCAGCCAGCAATTTAACTAACGATTCATCTGAACCAGCCCGAACCGGCTGAATACCACCACTGGCCCCTTCTCTGAAATTGCATCTTCGGAGCCCCAGTGGTGAGATCCTTTTATTCCTGAAGTCTCATCTGATAACCAGCCTGGCAAAGGTATAGAAAGAAGCATATTTATCCCTTAATGCTTGTTTTTCATCATGCATTTATATATACAGTAGATCATAGCCTTCTAGTTGAACTCCCTTCTCAAGCAGGAGTCCCTCAATGTCACCATAAATATACAACAGGGATAATAGCTAGGGTAGTTGCCCTAAAATGTAGAATCTAAGAGAATCAATAAGGAAAATTAACGAAGAGAAAAATTTAGAAAAGGAAAAAACTGTTGAAGTATTTCAGGTCAATATTGCTATTTGTTTGTCTGTCTGTCTGTCAAACATGTACAAGATAGCAGGTATTAGTATAAACATAAACAAAGGAAGTAAGTATAGTTAAATGGGGACAGTAGGACAGGGACGGTAGGCACGCTGGGGCGCTTACGCACACCCCCGACTTGCTCATAGAGTTTGCCTGCTAAGACAGATAAGGAATTAATTCTGTTTTGTCCAATTAAACCCAATCTACATTGTTTATTTTATCACCATCATCAATTTTGCTTCATTGTGGCAGACTTCATCACCTCTGTTGAATCTCTCACCTTTGAAATTTTTTGGGGTGTGCAAGGGTAAAAGAAAAATTAGAAAGCTCCTATCTGCAGACGTTCTTGTTTCCCCGCCCCCCCCCCCCCCCCAAATAGTTTTGATAGTGTGTGCTGGAATACACAATCCAAATTACCTTTTAATTTTCTTTCAGGTGTTCCATTATTACGGTCCTGCTTTAAAATTTGTACAGATGGTGCTGTTGACTCACCTGCCAGCATGTTTAGTATCAAACCTCCAGTTTGAGCTGTATCCTTTTATAGCAGATGTCATTTGATTTGATATAGGAGTGGTTTTTTTAACGCCCCTGGAGACTGGAAATGAATGTCAGAAGCAGGAAATCTTCAGAGCAAGTAAACTAAATGCTCTCATAGAGATGCACTGTCATGAATGACAGTTTAAATAAATGGTGCAACTATTGCTAACATTGCTTTGAGCTTTATAGAGGCAATAATTCATTCTATAAATGTGGAAGACTCCGAATCCAGTGGGTTCATTCTTATGGTACATAGTGCTGTACAATCCTTTGCAAAGTTGAATAGTAATATAGAATAACAGAGTTCGAAGAGACCTTGGAGGTCTTCTAGTCCAACCCCGTGCTCAAGCAGGAAACCCTATAGCATTTCAGACAAATGGTTGTCCAATCTCTTCTTAAAAACCTCCAATGGAGCACCCACAACTTCTGGAACCAAATCATTGCACTATTTTTTTTTAATTGTCAGGAAATTTCTCCTTAGTTCTAGGTTTGTTCTCTCCTTGATTAGTTTCCATATAAGCTTGAAAAGGATTGGAAAAAAATATATTTCTTATTGGTCTTGTTTGTTACATTCTCCAACATTCAGGAATGTTCTTAGGTTATCTAATCATCTCACCAGTAATGAGGATTATTGGTCTATATTTGTATACAGGTAGTCCTTGACTTACAACAGTTTGCTTAGTGACAGTTTGAAGTTATAACACCATTGAAAAAGGTAACATGGCTATTTTTCACGCTTTATGACCATTGCAGCATCCCTACAGTCACGTGATTTACATCCAGATGCTGGACAACTGACTCATTTGTGATGGTTGCAGTGTCCCGGTGTCATGTGATCACATTTTCTGGCAGGCAAACTCAGTGGGGAAAGCCAGATTCACTTAACAACCTTGTTACCAACTTAACAACTGCAGTGATTTGCTTAACAACTGTGGCAAGATGGGCAAAATTTCCATCCCTAAGTAAGACCTATTTTAAGTGCATTAAGATATGTCTTACTGAGCGCCAGAAATTTTGGGCTCAATTGTGGTCGTACGTTGAGGACTACCTGTATCGACTATTGCACTTCGTAGCTGTGAGTGTGTGATTCCTAAACTTTGTCTAGGACTTTGGCTAGAACCGATGCTGAGAAGAAGTCTCTACTCTTGTGGGATCAGCTTTCTTCTCTACATGGAAAGGTAGATGGTGGCTTTTTATTAACATGAACTTTTAGCAGAATGAAAGTGAGTTAAAATTAATGTATATGTATTCCCTAAAAGAACCCTTGTTTTTAGGGTAAGTCTGAAAGCTGACTATATTGACTTAAATTAAAATAATCAGTTTAACAATAGTTTTGTAGAACTATTCTTGTAGAACAGGTCCCAACCTGTGCGCCACCGGACCACATGAGTAGCTGGCTGGAAGCACGCATGTGTGCAGACACACAGCCCCATGCATCCATCCATCCATCCATCCATCCATTCATCCATCCATCGTATTTCTTAACCCTCCATCTCCCTCAGAGTGGTCTCTGCTTATGCACGAGACATTTCATATATCAGTATCTGAGAAGATTTATTTATTTATAATCAAGCCTACATGTGTTTCATCTGCAGGCAGGAGCTTTATTTGTACTGCCTTGCAGTATAAGCAGTATGCTGAATCCCGTCCCCAGCCAGCTAAGTACAAAAAAATGGAAGGAATGTATAGCTGAAAAACACAAAGGTCTCGGCAGTAAGTAAAGTTGTATTGTCTCCACACTATGCGGTTTTAGTAAATTGATAGAAAGCTAAAGAATGCTTGGGTGGTACAAAAAACTGTGATTAAGAAAGTCGTTGACTGACCACCTCTGCCTTCTGCTATAGTCAGCAGAGAAATTGTAAAGTTTGGGTCTCTGCTTTCTCTCCGGTTGAAAAACAGTGATGCTAATTGTCAAGAAACTTTAAAAAAAAAAACAATATATAGCTTGGATTTTAAATTACTTACTACTGAAATCAGAAATCCTGGCTACTTAAAATCTAGCATGCATGCTGATTTAATCTGTTTTTTGCTATGTGTTTATGAACAGAGCACTTGTAATTTTTGTAAACATTAAGATGTACCCGTATTTCTCTTTAGTTCCAGAAGTCGAACTTAAAGGAGAAACGTGCAATTATTATTTCTTGGTACAAGGCAACGGCTCTGGAGGATGTAAAGCAACAATAATATATTCAGCCAATCAGATCAATGGCTCTGTCACTCTGGCAGAAAGTATAGGAAAGCTGACGACAACAGAAGAAGAAACAGAAACAGGTATGCATTTTGTAGTTGACCTACAACTACAATGTTCATTCCAGTAGGGTAAAGTTGTAAGTAGAATAAATGCTTTCTTTGTTAATAGTAATTATTTGAAACGAGCCTTCAGAAAACTAATCAGATCTGTGAATTAAACACATTGATCAAGAATAGCCATATCTATTCTTTAACCAAATACCAAAGCGCAAATACAGCTTTGTTCTCAGAGTCTTATTTAACATTAAGATAAAATCTTGATTCACTATTGACTGGACTGCCTGGACCTGGGTTAGACTTGTTCTTTTACTTTGTTCTCCAACAATGTAAATCTCAAATCTAGGTTTTCACTAAGGGTTTACTAGGCTTGGAGAGATTTATTTTTTTTCTGGATCACCTCTCTTTTTTAGTTTATTTACAACTTGTATAGAGAAAACACATTTGCCTGCTTGCTTTGAAAACATAAGAAGACTATAGGTCCATTTAGCTTGATATTATTGATGTTGACTAGCATTGGCTGTCCAAGGACTTTTCCCAGCTCTGTGTACATGCAAAATATATGCTATACCAGTGAAGTATGGCTATTACAATTGCCAAAATTGCCTTTTTAAGCCATGTGATTTATCTGTTACTATTACAGATACTTTTCAATTAATGAATCCAGTTTCCACACAGAGGATAATACATAGTCCTTGACCTTAATTGAGCCGGGGTACTATGGTTGTAAGTCATTAAGCAAAGCCATTTTGCCAGAAATCAGAAGGAAATGCTGGATTCCAGCAAACTGACTTAAATCATGGTTATGAGATGTTGCAAACAGCTGTAATTGCAGGCCAGTTGCTGAGTGCCCAAAATGCAGTCATGTGACTGAGGGGAAGGTACAGCCTGATGTCAGAACATTGAAACAAGGTCATAAGTAGTCCCAAAGGTGCTTTTCCAAGAGGCAACTGGACTTTCTGAAGAAGCTTCTTGGATGAGGAGCGAAACGTGTTCAAAGAAAAACCAAAAAGTCCAGTTGCCTTTTGAAAAAGCATCTTTGGGACAGCCATGACCTGGCTGATTGAGACTCTCCATAGACAAGGTCATAAGTAGCTTTTGGGTCTGTCATAACTGCTGCTAAGTGACCAGTTGTAAGTTGAGGACTATGTTTTGCTTCCCAAGAAAATATATGAGGTACTTTCTACAAAGACACACAATGATGTTCTGTGAGTAGAAGTTGCCTTTAATCTGATTTCTTTGATCATAGTCCTGTATTTGCGCTCTCAAGTCATTTACGTGGCTAAATTTTAGCATTTGATATAATTTGATCACTTCATTTTTTTTAAAAAAAAATCACCTCTTTATCAACACAGGTTTCTTTGAAGAGTTTCTCAAAGTTTTCCCGCATTTTTATGGAGAACAGATTTTACAAAGAGAGAAGAAACTGGCTCAGTTCCAAAGACAGATTTTGAATCACTGCCTGAGTAAGTAATGGAATATTTACCCACAGAATAATGGATAGAAAATACATCAGTAAAAATATATCGGTCAGTGTATCTTAATTTATAGAGGGTAATACTTGAAAATAAAAAATGGGCTTATTTTAGGGGCTATGACAATCATTTCACTTTGAGAATGCCTTCTTGAGTGATGCTTTCCATTTTCCAGTCTGTAATGTTTACTTGGCAAACTTCTAAACTCATTCAACAAATCAGGAAAACGGTTTGGAAAAAAAGAGTATTCCTTGAAAAAATGTTTTATGAATGCCTGCTCAAATGACATTGTGTTTATGTATGCATAGCAAATTGCAGAAGCTCTTCTCCATAATCTTATAAAGGGATTATGTTTTTATTGCCTTATTTTTTACTTGCTTACAGCATGATGCAATAATTCAATTCAGCGAATTAGCATTATTATACATCCTGGATTATTAATATCATATCAGTGATGCCTAAATTCATTGTTTTCTATTTTACAGAGAGACAAACGTTTGCTGGGCAGCTACCTGTAGCTTTAAAGAATAAACTGAAATATCTATTAGCCTACAGCAGGGAGCGTTTTTTTGAATTATGGAAGGTTAGCCATCCAAGTACTGTTTATCCAGGAGCAATGATTAAACCTAGAGATGAGGAAGCCATTGATGGTAAGCATCATTTTGTTAAACATCTATGGAGATTCTCAGTCATCCAGATCATGATTGTCCCAAAGGTGCTTTTTCAAGAGGCAACTTGGACTTTCTGGATTTTCTTTGAAGACGTTTTGCTTCTCATCCGAGAAGCTTCTTCAGAAAGTCCAGTTGGCTCTTGAAAAAGTACCTTTGGGACATCATTTTGTTACTTAATTAGAATACTTAGGATAAATACATTGCCTATAAGTTACACTGTTTTTATTAATGAGCATTCATAATGCAGAATGTCACGTAGAGAAATGGGATTAAGATTGATTAATGGAGGAGTTGATATGACAACATTTTTGTAGCAGGTAATACGGTCAAGATATTAGTGGATAAGATTACTGGTACAGGTACTCCTTGACTTACAACAGTTCATTTAGTGACCATTCAAAGTTACAATGGCACTGAAAAATGTGACTTATGACTGTTTTTCACAGTAATGACTTTTGCAGTATCCCCATGGTCATGTGATCAAAATTCAGATGCTTGGCAACTGGTTCATACTTACGACCGTTGCTGTGTCCCAAGGTCATGTGATCCTTTTTGCGACTTTCTGACAAGTAAAGTCAATGGGGAAGCCAGATTCACTTTAACAACCGGGTTACTAACTTATCAACTGCAGTGATTCACTTAACAACCGTGGCAAGAAAAGTCGTAAAATGGGACAAAACTCACTTAACAAATGTCTCACTGAACAACAGTAATGTTGGGCTCAATTGTTGTTGTAATTCGAGGACTGCCCGTATTCCCAACCACGATGGTGAGAATGAAGATTGTAAGAAGAAGAAGGAGGGGCACAAGGCAAGACTTGGGTCTCCTTACAATTGTCTCATATGTTTTCTCTGTTCATTTTTGTTGCTATCACAAAGTATAATTGAAGCTAATAATACTTGGTGTTAATAGTAAGTGAACAATAGGTCTTCAAGTTGTTGCTGAAAGTAAGAGATTTGTAAATTATTTTATTGAAGCTGGATAGAAATTTTCAAATTTTGCTCCACAAAACTTTTAATTACACCGAATGGGGAACTAGAACATTCTTAGCTGTGTTGGTTTAAAACAGAAGATGAAGGTCCATAGATTTTGCAGTGGATTAAATGCCTGCCTTGCCTTCTTGCCCTTCCTCTCACCCACTGTCCCAACTATTCTCAGAACCAAAGCTAAAAGATTCAAATCCTTTGAAGTGGCCCGAAAGAAATGTTCTACAGAACTTGGAAAATTCTGAGAAGATTAAGCAAAGAACAAGGTAACATTAAGCATTTACGTCTATGTGTTAGTGTGTAACTGTCATGTGAATGTAGCTTTCCGCTCATTCGGATTTGATTTTCCTTTTAGAGTTTCTGAACAGCTGTTGGGCCACAAAAATGTCCAGAAAGACTCAGCGTTACTTGATGCTAGAGAGATGCTTAAGTACTTCACTGCAGAAGGCTTGCCTGTTGGAGATCTGCAGCCCTTACACATTCCAAAAAGGTAGAGTAAAATCCTTGTCTCGAACACGCAGCCCTACAGTTGACTCAGTAGAGCTGCCAAAAAGGGCAACACAGTTCTAGGCTGCATAAATGGAGAGATAGAATCAAGATCACGTGAAGTGTTAATACCACTTTATATTGCCTTGGTAAGGCCACACTTGGAATACTGCATCCAGTTTTGGTCGCCACGATGTAAAATAGATGTTGAGACTCTAGAAAGAGCGCAGAGAAGAACAACAAAGATGATTAGGTGACTGGAGGCTAAAACATATGAAGAATGGTTGCAGGAATTGGGTATGTCTAGTTTAATGAAGAGAAGGACTAGGGGAGACATGATAGCAGTGTTCCAATATCCCAGGGGCTGCCACAAAGAAGAGAGAGTCAAGCTATTCTCCAAAGCACCTGAGGGTAGAACAAGAAGCAATGGGTGGAAATTAATCAAGGAGAGAAGGAACTTAGAACTAAGGAGAAATTTCCTGACAGTTAGAACAATTAATAAGTGGAACAACTTACCTCCAGAAGTTGTGAATGCTCCAACACTGGAAGTTTTTAAGAAGATGTTGGATAAGCATTTGTCTGAAGTGGTGTAGGCTTTCCTGCATAAGCAGGGGGTTGGACTAGAAGACCTCTAAGGTACCTTCCAACGCTGTTATTCTATTCTATTCTAGATAATCTTAAGTAGCTACAAATTCTAGTTCTCCCATTGAAACATAATTTTTGCTGGGAGCATTCAGACATCGATAGTGATGTTGTATGCTCACAATTTTCAAACAGTGTGGTCTTTTGAAACACCTCAAAAATTGAATAGGTACTGGTTCT
The DNA here is from genome assembly GCA_022577455.1 of Arizona elegans. Classification (NCBI taxonomy): domain Eukaryota; kingdom Metazoa; phylum Chordata; class Lepidosauria; order Squamata; family Colubridae; genus Arizona; species Arizona elegans. The sequence continues at coordinate 5,833,960 of JAKOOJ010000002.1, read as the reverse complement.
AATATCTGTATTTGAAGTCCAAGGATCACCTGCAAACTCCAACTTTCTGTGTTGCTCAGAAAGGATATAACAGCAGTATCATTGCAGGTAAGAACTTCAGAATGAATTATTAAAATGAGCTTTGTTTTAACCTGCATTATAACAGAAACATTTGAATTCACACTAGGTGTAAGCTTGATTAGATCATAATGAAGACTGATAACAAGGGATTCCTTCAGAGAATTCTTAAACCTGGTTTGGAGCATTGGAAATGGGGTGGGGCCTTCCTTCCTTCCTTCCTTCCTTCCTTCCTTCCTTCCTTCCTTCCTTCCTTCCTTCCTTCCTTCCTTCCTTCCTTCCTTTCTTCTCTCCCCACCTCTCCCTCCCTCATGCAGGTTCCTTGTCATGTTATTGCTCACAACTAATAGTGTTTCCTCTGACATTGACAACAGAATTTCAGACCATCTGTTCACAGGATTAAAACTAATCATAGTTTGCAAATACACATTATGGAAAAGTACAATTACTTTTAGGAACTAATCTCGAAAATTGAGGGGGGAGGATATCATTCATACTGCCTGATTGAAGCCAGATCTTTTTCGTGAATGGGTAATGAATACCATTTCTGGAATGTCAGCCAAGTTATCTTGTTTTGATTAACCAGTGACAGCATGTGTATAAAGTGTACCTTTAGAATGCAACAAAATATTCTACCAAGACAAACAGAACTCTGCTACTTTATTCTACAGAGAGAATGTATATTTGATTATTTGAACATTTCGTGTTACTATTGTTTCTAATAATGGAGAGCTATGTAGAATTATATATGTATGAAACCTAGAATTTCTAGATGACTTAGAAATTTCACAAGGAATAGGGTTCAGAAGTACAACATAATACTGTAGTGAAGTACAAGTAGGAGGAAGGAGGAGGTATGAATAGAATAGAATAGAATAGAATAGAATAGAATAGAATAGAATAGAATAGAATAGAATAGAATAGAATAGAATAGAATAGAATAGATAACAGAGTTGGAAGGGACCTTGGAGGTCTTCTAGTCCAACCCCCTGCTTAGGCAGGAAACCCTACACCACTTCAGACAAATGGTTATCCAACATCTTAAAAACTTCCAGTGTTGGAGCATTCACAACTTCTGGAGGCAAGTTGTTCCACTGATTAATTGTTCTAACTATCAGGAAATTTCTCCTTAGTTCTAAATTGCTTCTCTCCTTGGTTAGTTTCCACCCATTGCTTCTTGTCCTACCCTCAGGTGCTTTGGAGAATAGCTTGACTACGTATGTATGTTAACCCTAACCCTAACCTTCACACAACATCACCTGTCAGACAGCATGTCACATGGCATGATCAGCCAGTCACATGACCCACCAACCACAGGGCCACATGAGCTCAATAAAAGAGGAGGAAAATAAAACAAGACACTTCAACTTCAAATCCCACTGAGGATGTCACCTAGCCTGGTAACAAAACGTTTGGAAGCTAAACAGGAAGCCCGGAGAACAGACTGCCACCAATCCTAAACAGTGTTAGCCCTTGTTTAGTATCTGAGACTATCATCCATAGTTGTTAGTTGAATTAGGTATTAGTTCATTCCATGTCAAGTGGTCTGATTTCAGAAAAGTGATTGGTAAAGCATTATGTGTGCTGATGCAATACTTGTGGAGTTATAGGCATTTGTGTGACCCCATAATATGACTCTGAGGTTCCAGCAACTTTGAGACATAATATCTTTGGCAATATTTTGTTGAGAGAAACAAAACTCAGCCATCTTTTAGCACAACGTTTTGTGCTCTATTAAACAAAATAATAAAAACATTCTCATGAGCGATCTCCATCTAGATAATTTGGAGCAAAGTTGGCTGAAAATAGTGTGGCTCGAAAAAAGGTTAAAGTTTGGCTTTTTATATCTCTGGAAGAAAAAGTTATAATAAAAGTGAAACTTTGTGTGTAATAACTTAGCAACACAAGGTTTTCGAATATAAAATTTCTATTGCTTTCCAATACTTTACAAATTGAATGTAAAGTTGACGTTTTTTGTAAAAACACGAAAAATAGGGTATTTTCAGCCCGCTTTTACAAAAAAAGACCTTCTGGAAAAACTGTTAAATCATTTTCATTAGAAAGAGCATGTTTCAAACCCCCTAAAAAGTAGGGTTAGTTTTTCATCACTGTGAACCCCCAGACCACTTGACATGGAATGACTAATTGAAACACAAATTTGGACATAATTAAGTGTGTGGCCATATCACACTTAAGGTGCAGATGTTGCTTTGGTGCCCAGTAAGCTTCTGAGTACAGTTCAGTGTTGTTTTGTTTTGCTTGAAAGCCTAAACGTTTGTCTGCTGAGCACATAAGGAACTGATTGCTTCCCCTTGTGCCTCTATGATGATTCACTTGATTGAGCGATCAAAGTGGAGTCATTGCAAAAGGGCCTTTCAAAGCTGTGTTTGCTGTATATTGGAGTGTTGTATTTGATTATTTATTTATTTATTTATCAAATTTCTATACCGCCATACTCTCGGAGGACTCCCGGATTATTATAACTACAATGGCAATTTAATTTTTATGGCATTTTGCATCTTTATTTATTTATATCCTGCCTTTATTATTTTTATAAACAACTCTCTCTATATAATATTCCTTCCTCTTCCTATTTCCCCACAACAACAAGTCTGTGAGGTAGGTTGGGTTGAGGGGGAGGGAGGGAGAGAGAGAGAGACTGACTGACCGGCCAAACGTCACCCAACCCGCTTTCATGCCAAAGGCATGACTAGAACTCAAAGCCTCCTGGCTTTCTAGCCTGAAGTATTGTTATAGTTTTTATGCTTATAAACTACTGGGAGTCCTTGGACTCTGATGGTATATAAATGAGAGAAATGCATATAAAACAAGCGTGCTACAAATCAGATGTCTGTTCTTTACAATATGCTGCTAATGAGACTGATTGTTCCTATTCCTATTGTTAAAATGTTTGTTTTGCCTATAATAGCACTTAGCAATAGCATTTAGACTTATATATAGCTTCACAATGCTTTTACAGTCCTCTCTAAGTGGTTTACAGAGTCAGCATATTGCAACAATTTTACCCACGTCGGAAGGATGGAAGGCTGAGTCAATCTTGAGCCGTGGGACTTGAACTGCCAAACTGCTGGCAATCAGCAGTCAGCAGAAGTAGCCTGTAGTACTGCACTCTAACCACTGCGCCACCACAGCTCATATATAAGGGAGCAATAACTTTGGTTTCAGGTGAATTCTCTGTGTTTTTTTTTTTCAGTGATAGTGTTTTTTTGACACCTGAACTGACACCTCGAAAACTGAGAGCTTTACCGTTTGAAAAAGCTGCCAGCTGCCATTACCACGGTCTTGAGTAAGTTCCCTTACTGTGAATTATTTCCTGAGCCCTCTCCTTTCGCACAAGTCAAGTTTAAGAAAATATTGAAACTTTTAAAAATAAAAATAGGTTTCTCTCCCAGTTCTTTTCATATTTTGGATATTTAATGCTTGAAACCAAGCATAATGTTTAAATGCATGCTTTTGTAAGTACAAAATATGTTCTGACAATGTTTTCAGCTGAAAGTAGAGCTGTTGACCTGGTAGTATTTGAACGTAATGCTTTTCAATCTCAAAGGGGTGTCTTCTCTATCACTGCACCAACTACCTGTAGTCTCAGGCCAACTGGCAGAACCAGGCTTAAAGGCCCTTCTGGAAGGCCAGATGAATGAAGGTGGATTTCACCTCCAGTGGCAGGGTGTTCCACAGGGATATTTTTTAAATTTATTTATATGCCGCCCTTCTCTGGATACTCAGGGCGGCTTACAATGCGCTAAGCAATAGCCTTCATACTTTTGTATATTTATACAAAGTCAGCTTATTGCCCCCACAACTGGGTCCTCATTTTACCTACCTTAGAAAGGATGGAAGGCTGAGTCAACCTTGAGCCTGGTGAGAATTGAACTCGCAGTAATTGCAGGCAGCTGGAAGCTAAATACTACCTTTAACAGTAGCATTAGTCTGCTGCACCACTCAGGCTCCTGAATGGAGAAATTTGAGTAAGAAAAGCAAGGACGATATTCCCTTATGGCAAGAAGGGCATAAAGTTTTTCTATATGTCAGAAGGAGCCTAGACTTTCTGCAATGCTGGTGGTTCCAAACCCTGTTTTTAATGTCGATTGTTAGGTACTGCCTCGATAACAGAAGAGCTTTGGAAAGAGATGGGGAGTTTGCTGAACTTCAGTCTCGGCTTATCCGTTTTGAAACTCAGACCACCTGCACGAAGGAGTCTTGCCCTGTGTCCTGGGTCTTGAGTCCCCTGCCATCCCCGGCGGTTTTGTCCGAGCCTGGAAGTGTCCCTGACGGAGAATCTTCACAAAGAGAACTCCAAATGGAAACCTCTAAGCTAAAATGGAGATCAAAAGACGTAGAGAGCTTTTGTTCCAACAAAAGGTAATATACACTGTATGAAAATAAATAAAACCGAGAGATTTCTTTCCTTTCTTGATTGCTGCTTTGCCTGGCTGTTATGCAGTGTTTCTCTTCTATCATTTTTTTTTTCTGGCTATGATAACCTTCAGTGTACCATTTTTCTATTGAAGTAAGTGGCACTTACTTAATTCCTATGTTAAGGTTCCGACTGACGAGCCCAACCAAGCCAGCAAATCGAGACGATCAGGTCCCTTTAAAAACAGCTTTATTGAGTACATCATTTTGGCCCGCATGAAAGCAAAACCAACTCTAATTATTTCCCGTGGTTCTGGTACAATTAAAGAATAGATATTCCCCTCCCTCCTGGTCACAGGTCACATTATCCAATTAGGTGTTCTGGCATCTCCCGGATAACTCCTTCCAGTCTCTGGCCAGCACCTCTTGAGATGACCTTGGTTCCCACGGGACGATCTGTTGTTATTGTCTGGTCTGACATTCCAAACCTCTCCCTCCCCCTCCCCCATACTGCGTGGCAACCTGAGAAACGAAAAGATGGCTACGGCAGCATGGATCCATTTCAAAGTTGGCACCTATAGGACAGAGTTCCCCAATATTTCTGGCTTTGCGGACCGGTGGGGGGAGGGGGGCAAAGAGAGGATGGTTCATGCAAGCGGCCGGCACTTGTGCATGCGTAGCTCCGTTTCCATGAGCAGAGTGCCTGCCGCTCCCGCAAATAAGAGCATGGTCGCACACGCTTGCCCATTGCTCACACAAGTGAGGATACACGCTCTCTCTGGCTGTTTCCATGGCTGGGTTGCAAATCCCTCACAGTCCACTAGTGAACTGTGGCCCACAGGTTGGGGACCACTGCTATAAAAGATGAAGGTAAAAGTTCCCCTTGCACTTATGTGCTAGTCATTCCTGACTCTAGGGGGCAGTGCTCATCTCCGTTTCAAAGCCGTTGTCCAAAGACGTCTCTGTGGTCATGTGGCCGGCATGACTAAATGCCAAAGGCGCACACAACACTGTTCCTTTCCCACCAAAGATGGTCCCTATTTTTCTACTTGCATTTTTTATGTGCTTTCGATCTGCTAGGTTGGCAGAAGCTGGGACAAGTAACGGGAGCTCATCCGTTACGCAGCACTAGGGATTCGAACCGCTGAACTGCCGACCTTTCGATCAACAAGCTCAGTGTCTTAGCCACTGAACCACCGCTACATAACACCCCTGCTATAGCACATTGAAAAATATTGCACAGTGCTAGCTGAGGGTAATTTACTCAAGAGTTGTTCCGTTTAGTTACTTGTGTCATATGTCTAAATAGTTGTATTTTCATCTGGAGACCAGATTAGGGACAGCTGTTCATGGAGAAAATTTATTTAATGTGGTCATTAAGAGTTGACAGTGATCTCGTGGCTCATAGTATTTTAATTTTGCTTTCAGGCTGATAATTCTGATAGATGATAGATGTCAATACTGTGATATTTGCAAAATAAATCTAAGCCAGCATAAATACATTTTAGTAAAAAGAAAAGAAAAGAAAAAAGTAATGTTACTCTTGTTTCAGATTACTGCAGTCTGAAAGCACAGATTCCGTCTTGTCCCAGGCGAGCAGAATCCGCAGGAGTCACCAAGCCACAGTTGTCCCAAAGAAATGCTTGAAGACTTCAACCTCTCTGCCCTCTGCGGCTGACAAATCTTCTCAGAATTGGGTGGTGAACAAAGAAACTTCCAGGAGCAACTCAGCAAGCCAGAACTGCAATAAGGAATCGGAGACACCGAAGCCCGGAAAAGAATCGAGATCTCAGAAGCATACACGGGTAAAGAATTCCTTTCTCCCTGCTGGATTTTTATGGTGACATTATTACACCACCAAAAGGCCTTCTATGGCCTGGCTGGCAACTCAAGAGGTTAATCTTGTTCTGATCTAGGCCTCCCAAGATCATGAAGCAGACTCCTCATCCCGATAAAATTCTTTTATTTAGGTTAAAGGGAATTCCTCTCCAGCAAAGTCCCGGCAAACAGTCTTTCATGAGATTTCATAACCACAGACCTTTATCAGGCTTGGAGAGTGGCCAGGCCGATATCTTTTAAACACCTGTAGCAGCAATTACCTGCTGCAAGAAGTCAGGAACAGATCTTCACCCTAATGAATTCAACTAATTGTCTTCTGCAAACTCCCCTCCCCTTCACTCCTCTTTATTCCCTATGGGAGGGGCCATTCACCATCTACTTGTGCTTTTACTCCCGAGTAGGTCCTTGTTCTTTAGCTGTTCCCTTCTCCTGGCAGCTCTGCGCATGTGCACATCGGGAACAGGCTCCAGCTGTTCTTCTGCCCCACTGATCTCCAACTCTGAAGCAAGCTGGTAACTGTTGGATGGCCCTGGCCCCATCTCTGCCTCTGATGCAGAGCACTCATCAAAGCCTTCCCCAGATTCCAGGACTGGCCCATGTTCTTCCCCAACCTCCTCACTGTTTTGAGTCTGCCACCAGCTCCGCTGGCTACTGGCGGGCCACAACAGAACTCCAGCTTTCAACCTAGAGTTTTACTTTTCTAGAATATATTACATGATTACAGTAACAGGTGTCTTTGATCTGTTGAGATATAGCCTGATGTGCTGGCCCTTGAAATTAAAATAGACCCATTTTTTTTCTTCCCAAGATGCTGAAGGACATAGTGATGAGTACTCTTGAGAAGCATGGCATTGCAAGAGACCACAAGTGCTTCACAACATGCAGTCAACGTTTATTTGAAATATCCAAATGTTACTTAAAGGTACTCAAATGTTCTCTCTTTCCGTGTGCAAAATACCAGATGATCAAACTGTGGGATAGTAAGTTTTTGTCAGATGGTTTAAAGGGAGAAAAAATTTAGTCCTTATTTTCCCTTAACTCGACTGGGCATCTATAATCCTTTTATGAACTGGGGACTTCAATTCCCAGAATTCCTGAGCCAGCCACAATTCAATTCTGGGAGTTGAAGTCCACAGCTCGTAAAGGGGCCATTGTTGCCACCCTTGCCTTAATGGGTGATATGCAAATTCATATTAACCTATTTCAGGAAATGAGAAATGTGATACACTGTAAATGCGGAAATCAGTGGGCAAATATACCGTATTTTTCGGTGTATAAGATGCACCGGAGTATAAGACGCACCTTAATTTTGGGGGAGGAAAACAAGGAAAAAAGTATTTTACCTCTGCCTACCAGCATTTAAGGTGGTGCCGCCCTCCTCTTCCTCCTGCAAGCGAGAGGTGCAGGGACTACTCACTTTCCCCCAGAGACCCCTAGCATGCTCTGGGGGGAGGGACAGAGCACAGCCTGAGGAACAACCCTCCCTCTTCGGGACAGTGTGTGTGTGTGTGGGGGGGGGAAATCTGCCCAGCAGCTTTGGAGAACAAGGCGGGTGCCACGATTTGTGGCTGGTCACCCCTCTGGCTGCGCTGACTTCACTCCCCAGCAATGTGAGGAGCCACCGCCGCCTCTGCCTAACCCTCTCTGCGCCCAGGAGCCAAGCCGAGCTGAATGGGAGCCCCTAAAGGGAAACGTTTCTCCTTTCCAGCCATCGCTGCCCGGATTCCAAAATGCAAACCTCAAGAGTCGTGCTTCAGGTGGCGGCCAGTTCCCCTGCAATGTGCAGCGGGGAACTGGGAAGTGCTTTGGATTCGGGGAGGAGATTGTAGCACTGACACCTAAAAGTGTTTTTCTGCACATTGCAGAGCCGCGCGTCCCCGTCCTCCTTCTCAGCAGACTCTTCTCTTTCCTCCTGGCCAGATCCGCCATCTGCTTAGTAGGGCTTTCGCCCTCCCCCCCCAGCGGTGTTCTTTTTTATACAAAGTCAGCTTATTGCCCCCACAAACCGGGTCCTCATTTTACCTACCTCGAAAGGATGGAAGGCTGAGTCAACCTTGAGCCTGGTGAGATTTGAACTTGCAGTAATTGCAGGCAGCTGGTGCTACTTAAAAGCACTTTAGTCTACTGCGCCACGAAGGCTCATACTCCAGTGCGTCTTATAGTCCAAAAAATACGGTACCTGTCAACTTTGGCTGAACTGAAACTGAATATTTAGCACTGTCCCTGATACTGAATGCATTTCATGGCCTGTGCCACAAATACATTCACGGAGTTCCATGAAAAGTTTTTTTTTTTTTTTACTTTTTCACATTTTCTGTCTTTCTGGTTGCATTATTTTGTCTGTTTTCTAGCAAGAAATGTGGAGCAGGATTGGCCATTCATTATAATTAAATAATACATTGGTGTTGTTTATTCATTCAGAGCTCTTTTAATATACAAATACTGTAGGAGCCCAATGAAGCTCTGATGGTAACAATCAGTGACAAAAATGTGCAAAAATTCAGAAAATTTGAAAAGGACGGCAGTGCTAGGTGGTAGAACTTAGTAACTCCCAGTTTATATGCAATAGATGAGAATATTTGTACCTTAGGGGGGTCCTTGGCCATCTGTGAGGTTGGTGGTTTTCTTGTAGACGTTTCGTCACCCAACTAGGTAACATCATCAGTGCATAACCAAACTCAGAGAGCACCCAAGGGCCCCATAATGTGTATCCTGCTGTCGTAGACATCTCTTCACCTCAGCCTAAACTTTTGAAATTTCCAGAGGAAAAGTGAAAATTGAAACAATGGTAGCATCCGTCAAAATTTGTCTTGGTCAAAATAGGTAACCTAGTGAAAAAATTTTCATTAGGATTGTGATCTTCTTTCTGTGTGCTGCTAATTAAGTTTTATTCTGTACGGATTATACACCACCATCTTGAATCTTTACTTCAGCCTACCTTGCAGAAAATATTTTGACTTCTTTCAGCCTTTTTTTTTTTTTTGGGGGGGGGGGGGAGTTCCACTGTTCATAGCAGACCATTGCCATCTTGTGGTCAGCTGGGAACAGAGAGTTTTCTTTTTCAACTAAGATGCTGCTTTCCCATAATCTAAACCAGGGGTTTCCAACCTTGGCAACTTTAAGATTTGTGGACTTCAAATCCTAGAATTCCTCAGCCAGCAGAGTTGACTTAATACATTTTTAAAATATCCACACTGTATTGGAGAAAAGCTCTCAAAACTGAGACCAAGTTTTCTGTAAAACAATTCTGGAAGTTGAAGTCCACAAGTCTTAAAGTTGCCAAGGTTGGAGACCCCTGATCTAAACAACCCCATTTACCTCCACTGCTAATGGAAAAGCTTTTTAAATATTCCTCCTGTTTAAGATAAAAGTTTGCCTATCTCTCCTAAAATGGATTTATTCGGAAGGGCAGGAAAAAGAAGAGCTGAATCTTCTAGCCACGTTCCTCCCTCATAGGGATTAGGAAGAAAAGCAGTAGATGAGAGGCTCCCCTCTTGGAGAAATTGGTAGCAGGAACTACTAAGCCACTTCCCCATATTGGGAAGAACTGAAGGGCTTCTGTTGGAGCATTTGTGAGATATAGGCAGTCCTTGGTTTACGACTGGTCACTTACCAACCATTCAAAATTATGACAGGTCTACCTTCAAGCGACTTACGACCTGGATTGAACGTTCCAACAGTCAGAGCCCCTCCACAGTCACCTGACCAAAACTCTGGTGCTTGGCAACAAGAGCTGCATTTATGGCTATTTGCAGCATCCTGCAGTCACATGATCACATTTTACAAGTTTTGCCGAACACTGGTATTTACTTCCGGTTTTCAGCAGAGCCATGCCATACATAGCAAGCAATGGCTTTGCTTAAGGCCTGGGGTTCATTTAATGATTGTCATATTCCGTTCACAACTGCCACGGAAAAAGAATGTAAAATCAACTGTCGTGACTTACAACTGTAACAGGCATGTCCCATTATGGTTCTTTGTCGAGGACTACTTGTGCCATTGGGTACAACCAATCCAGAACGTGTCAGTTTTTCTCCTGATGTGGCTCATTATCCTCTCACTGCATATTTAAGTTAGGAACTCCTCTAATTTTACACAAGTACCATATTTTTCAGAGTATAAAATGCACCTTTTCCCCTCCTAAAGGAGGCTGAAAATTTGGGGGTGTCTTATACTCCAAATGTATTTTTTAAGCTTTTTTTTCAGCCCTAACAAGGCACTAACGAGGCATTAACAAGCGATCTTCCCAGCTTTGCTTACTCCCTCGACTCTGCTGTGCTTTAACCAGGTGCTAGCGAGTGAAGCAATCTCCATGCTTTGCTCCAACTCTCAGCTATTCTTTAGAAGCTTTTTTTCAGCCTTAACTAGGCGCTAGCCAAGTGAAGCTATCTCCGACCCCACCCCACCCCGCTTTGCCTGCTTTTCTCATTGCTGCTTCCTCTCAGCTGTGCCTTAGAAGCTGTTTGTTAGCCCCAAGCAGGGGATAAAAACCCAGCAAACTAATGTGCTGAAGCTGACCAGACTAAGGACGCTAGCCAGATGAATACCTGATAGGCAGATTCCCCACCCCCCTATTTTCCTCCCCAAAAACTAAGCTGTGTCTTTTTCATCGGGCCCTGAAAACCTATTTATTTCAACTAGCTGGGCTGGCTTGAGTTAAATTTTAAATTGATTTTAAATCGGGTTGTTTTAATTTACGGCCAAAATATCTAATTATTTTAAACTGTTTTTAAATTTTGTATGTCCTGTTTTTTACTTTGGCTGTTCAGTGCCCTGAGTCCTATTTGGAGAAGGGCGGTATAGAAATTGAAACAAATAAATAAATAAATAAAAATAAATAAATACTCCGGTGCATCTTATACTCTGAAAAATATGGTATGTCCCAGCATCCCTTCTGCTATGACTATGGTTGGATATAAACATTTGGGCATTGAATTACATAACAATATAGGGTAGTGGTCTCCAGCCTTTCCGGTTCGGCGGACCAGCCAAAGCAGCAGAGAAGCAGGGGGAATTGTTTCACACACATGCCATTTTTATAAATGCACTTTCCACGCACACACCTCCACAGCCCGGTTCCGAACTGGCCATGACACAGCACCAAACCGCGGACCGGGGGTTGGGGACCCCTCATAAAGGGGACTAAATAGGTTATGATTCAAACAAAAATTGGTAAGGAAACTTAGTTGACAAGACTAAGCTACAATGATAAATGGGTTTTCTTGTTCATCCGTAGAATTTCTAAATTAAGAGGCCTATATAGCTATTTACTATTGAAAATGTGACAAAAATAAGTGTTACTAAATAAGAACATTATTCTTCCTTGCCATCTTAAAAGGTTTTTTTCATTAATAAACCAGCGGATTTTGAAAGTAATGTATTTCATATTTAGGATCTGAAAACATCTCGAGGTCTGCTGGAGGAAATGAAAAAAGCTGCTAATGGCAATGTTCAACAGGTAAAGTAATGGTTGTCTGGACCGCGTCACAAGTAACTGTTCCAGAGAATTGGCTTCCATCATTTGTCAAAGTTTGGTTTTATGAATTAGGTTAGCTGATGCCAACTGCCCCATGCTGGTTGAATCTGAAAGAGGGCTGACTCATTCCTTTAATGATGATTTGTGGGATGTGTAGCCTAGGCCGTTCAAGTCTGGCCCGAGGGACTCAAAAGGTGAAGGCGGCAGCATTCTCAGCCAAAGCTGAGTTGGCCAGCACACTAAAGATGATCCTTAATGTGAATGGAGGGAAAACCTGCAATAGATGGAATGGTCCAGGAATGGATGTATCGGAGCAACTGCCAAATGCGTCTCTGTCAGTTGACTGAGTCGAAAAACTGAGGCCGATGGAGGCGCATGGAGATGTGGCCAAAAAAAAAATATGACTCAGTCTCCAGGCAGATCCAACTGTATTAACCCATTCCTGTATCATTCCGCAGCCTATTGGGAGAAAAGCTACTAATAGCAATGTTCAACAGGTAAAGTAATCGTTGTCTGGACCTCGTCACAAGTAACTGCTCCAGAGAATTGGCTTCCATCATTTGTCAAAGTTTGGCTTTATGAATTAGGTTAGCTGATGTCGACTGTCAGATTCAACGTTGGTTGAATCTGAAAGAGGGCTGACTCATCCCTTTAATGATGATTTGTGGGATGTATCTTGAGTGTGACTACACAGTCCTTGTTCATTGCCTAGCGGAAGCCTTGCTGATTTTAGGGGTTATTTTTCTTAAGAAAAGCCCACAATTAGGAAGAACTGTTTCAACATCTAACGTATGTTCTCAAACTGCAATATATCTTAAGTGTTTGTTTTATTCAGGTATTTCTATTTTTAATTACATTTTCTGCTGCTTATTTGCAGGTCATTGATTGGGTTTTAGAAAAGAACAAGGATCAGTGACATAAGTGCAGCCACGCTCTGAGAAAAACTTGAAGTGTCTTGTTTGTAGATATATCTAAAGCTTGGCAGTACCTGCTACGCGATGCTTTCAAACCTCTGAGATCATTAAATTGAAGTTATTTGTGTTGTAAAAAGTTTTCACTAGAATAAAATTAATTTCTTAAAGCTGTCTTTCCAGTCTGCATGATTTGAACGTTGCTTAGCTCTGTAAACATAAATTCTTTATTATATTCAAATGTGCAGAATGTCCGGTTAAATTAGTTAATGGTTTCTTTAAATAAACTTGAAAGTATTGCTTAGCAAGTATTTTTAAAAACCAGGCATTTCAACCATTTTAAAGGTGAGAGACATGGAATTCTAGGGATAATACCACGACTGTCAGGAAAAACTACTTTTGAGAGTGGTTGAAAGTCACAGCTCACTCACTTTACGAGACTAAACTATCCAGATTAAAAGGTAAGAAACTTTATCAAGATCTTAGAAAAAAAGGAAGAATAACTCAAAACATGAAGCATTTAAATTCAGTTCTTTCACTGAATTATTCCAACCTTCAAAGTATAATTCTGACTAGTGCTCTGTTCAAATAGACCAGGATGTTTTGCCATCCTTAAATGTATAGATTCAATATATACAGATTTATATATTTGTGTGAAATGCCAGGAGGGTGATACTCCTTTCAGTGAACTAAACTATTGAACAGTAGTAGTTTAGTAAGAGTCAGGAATGACTAGAACATATGTACGAGGGGAACCTTTACCTTTTAGTTTAGTAAGAGAACTTACCTGGAAGAATTATTCCCATCCTGTAAAATCAGTACTTCACTGTTTTATACAAATTTTAGTAGGCTGAAACTGTTGAACAAAAATCGATGGCTTTCTTCTTGTCAAATAAATTATCACTTCACCAAAAAAATCCAATAAATGACACTTTATTAAATATAGTCATTTTTTTCTCCCTCTTGAAAATATAAATATTGTAGATTAAATTCTTATAAATCTGGGGTAGTTCCATTTAATTCATTCTAACAATCCCATCTAAAGTAACGGCGTCTAGAGTCATTCAAAATCTGTATTTGACTATAAATATATATATTTATATTTTTTTTGCAAATTAGTTATTCACTTCTTCATGTTGTGATTTGAGCACCGTACAATATGTGATATAACTAATGAATTAATCCTAATTATATACAAAGCAGATATAGTTATAATATTCCAGTGGAGAGGTGTTAGGTATTGAAAGTAGCAGTACAATAGAATTTACATATGCATGAACGTTTCCTAAAATACATAATATTCTACTTTATGCTCTGGCTTTTGCTCATTCACAATAATAAATACTGCCATGGAAAGAACTTGAAAATCCTGCTACATTGGAAAGGGTTATTTGAGATTCCTTATTTTTTCTCTCCACAAAATGCCGTTTAAATCACAAATTTTGTAGGTCATCCTTTCATGGACAAACCAATGGAAATTCCATATCTGCAAAAATATATTTATTTTAAAGTAGAGAGACCTCTGGGATATATATGATATATATTCAAAGCTCCAAATGAAATAAAAATGGAAGCTTAGGCACAAACTGGGCACATGGTGATAACGTAGGCTCAAAATCAAGCAGCTTTTTATTAAGTTAATTTTATATTACTAACAAAATACTAGGAAAGAAATTATACGGTAGATATTCCATGCCAATCAGTTAACTTATAGAACTACCCAAAGACTTCTGCGTATGTAAAATCTTAGCCATAGCTAACAGCTCAATCTTGGGGTTTTTTTAATTTCCAATCTCCTTTCAAATATTCCCTAAGTTTACCTTAATCACATTTAAGAATTAACAGGACAGTCTTTATGAACCCTATTTATTCTCCCAATCAAATTACCTTGAAACCTAGATTAATTACTTCAGGGACGATGTAGTGCTGCAGAGAATTTTCTTCAAATGCAACTGAAAGCAAGCATAACTTAGATATTTACACTTCACTTCCAGTTTTTGCTATCCTCATAACAATTTATTTTATTTATTTGTAATCAGTAGCAGGGAAATAGCATGGATTCAGGTTGAGAATTCAGGGGTATTTTCCCAACTGACCACATATATCTAAGCAACCCTAAAAAACACTTATTTACTATGGCCCATAAATAAACAAAAAAGAAAAAAAAAAGAAAGCACAATTGAGTTAATTTGTGTCTCTGGGCATCCATATAGCAAACAAGTTTTCTTTATTTGGCCTTTTGATGTAGCCATTAAGTTTTTAATATGGATGTATCTGACAGTCATTTAGCCGGTTATTAAAGAGGCAAAGCAGGGTTGGACGTGGCTTGTACCTGGGTGGAAAAAAAACATAAATATAGCTGGGGATCAGACAGGTGAAAGCATCTGAGAAGACAACAGTTCAGGTAGTCCTTGACTTATGACCGTAATGGAGCCTGCCCATCATAAGTGTACTGTAAGTCATGATGATGGTAACGTGAGTCATCTATACGACCAACTCGATTTTGTAAGTTTTGTGGCTGTTTAGCGACTGCAAATGTCGCGAAGCGATGTTTTGCTGTGGGTCAGTTTTGCTAAAAAAAAAAATGGAATGCCAGTTTTCAGCAAAAGCATTGTAAAATGTGACCACGTGACCATGGGATGCTGCAAATGGCCTTAATTACGGCTTGACTGCAGAGTGCCTGAAGTGCAGTCATGTGGCTGCTGGGGAGAAGGTCATTAGAACTTCAGAACGGGGTCATGTGTGCCCCTGGTCGTAAGCCGAGGACTACCTGTACACCATGTCTATGTTGCAGCCAAGATGAATCCTTGGATATATCTATGAAGTTGAGGGCAACTTTAAGGAGACTTTAGTTTTATAGACCATATGAAAATAGTGTTAAAGTGACTCTTCAACAGCAGTTCGGTCTGCTGCTGCTGTGATGGGATTGCCCTTGTTCTCCACAACGAGATGGAAAGAAAAGATCCTTGATGTGTCTTGGGTTTTAATCCAGTGAATGCCAGTCACCAGGATGAAGCGCTGCTGCTTAGATTTTAGCCTATGCCAAGTTTCAGAGCTCCCAAGTTACAGACCACAATGTTCAGATGCCCTGCCCCTGGCTGACGGCCACAATACAAAATTTAAGATCTCAACTAGTTAAGTCTTGAGCAGCTTTGGGATTCTTCTAGTTAAATATGGTTAAGGGCACCCAAAGGTGCTTTTTCAAGAGGCAAACTGAACTTTTCTCTAAAGACATTTCGTTTCTCATCCAAGAAGCTGCTTCAGCTCGGACAACCATGACCTGGATGACTTGAGAAGCTCCACAGACATTGTTAAGGGCAGTTGATCAAAATGTTGAAAATGACCGTATCTCCTTTCCTTGGTGGAATATGCCGAGTATGGGTGGTAGGGAAGAGACTAGATCACACAACTTATTTCTCTCCTCCTTGATGTAAAGCCACGAGAAAAAGGAGAAGACCTTGGAAGGCACAGAAGGTTCTCTTCCTTGCTTAGGTGAGGTCTCCAAAACATTGGTGGAAAAGATACCCCATGGTATTGCTGATTTTTGCAAGTTGGATCAGAGTGCCTAATAAAGGACAGCACAACCTATTTTCTGAGCTTTAATAGCCACTTGTTGCTTCCTCTCTGCACTAGGTGATTTTTGTATGGATCTTCTAGCTGAGATCGATGTTCCTCTTCTTTGCCTTGTTCCTAGGTTTTTCAACACGGCTGATCGTCATGGCTTGTGCCCTAAATTACTCAAGACTTCATGGGCAGCGCTTCTGTATCCTTTCTATCCATACTTCTTCAGCATCCTCCTCTGTCTCCTGGTGGCTGCTTCCACCTTCTTCCTCAACGCAAAACTTTCTCCTTTGCTTTAGAAGGGCCTCTAGAGCCAAATGTTGCAAAGGGGTTTGGTTGCAAAGCACAGGAAAATGACAAGCCACAAAACGAATGAGCCAAAATTCCACTTGACCGCATCACATACGAACTAAAAGTTCAGCCAACGTGGGACTCATTTGAAATGCACTTCCTCTTTTCAAGATGTTTTAAGATGTTTTATTGTTTCCATCGCTTTTACTGTACTTCCACCGTAATGTTTCAAAATGCATTATGTACGCCAGATTTCACCTCCCTCCCCTTCACAACTTATAATCGTTAATGGAACACTTGCAATCTTATAAAACTTACGTTATTGGGATGTCATCAATTGAATGGGCTTTGTTTTTTTCCCCAGCAAATTCTCCAATGTGTCCTGTGTCTATGTTATCTAGAGATATTTTTGAGATCTTGCCCCAAGTGTGTCCACTCAAAAGTTCCTTTTTATGGCTGGTTTGATCAGTCAGAAAACTCAGTCTGCCTATAGCAGGATTTGCCAAACCTGACATCTTTAAGACATGTGGACTTCAACTCCCAGAATTCCCCAGCCCCAGGGAATTCTAGGAGTTGAAACCCATGTGTCTTACAGTTGCCAAGGCTGGAAAATCCTTGACCTACAGCAACTTGAGCTCTGCCCATGTGACTTATACAGATTGATGTGCTTATTAATGGGGAAAAAAAATTAGAGCGGATCGCACATCCATCTCATCTCTCAACAACCAATTCACTAAACTTGCAGATAGATATTTTGTGCTTTTTGAAAACCGAAATATAGTTTGTGGTGAGGGGAAAAAAATTTAAAGCACATAAGAGTTCGTTTTAAAAATCCTTATTTTGATGGTAACTCTCTACTTAGCTTTTTACTTTTCAGTGGCTTTCAAATTTCCTGCTCTCTAGGATTTCTATCCACAACCATTTCTCTGCAGTTTGCAAAGGATTTAAAATATGCTACCAGTTTACAAAAACAGCCAGATCTACTAGAGGTAAATAGAGAGTTTGTTTTAAAGCAGGGGTCTCCAACCTTGGCAACTTTAAGACTTGTGGACTTCAACACCAAGAATTCCTCAGCCAGTAAAGCTGAAGTCCACAAGTCTTAAAGTTGCCAAGGTTGGGGACCCCTGTTTTAAAGGGTGGGGTGAAGACGATGAAGGGGAGAAGGGAAAAACTTTGCATTCACAGAAGCTACTCTACCATCACCAATCTTTTCATTGAAAAATTGCTGAATCTTCTAGGGAAGCCCTGACATTCTCAAAACCCAAGATGGAGCGGACTGCTCTATAAGCATACATAGAGGCACACTTAATGAGTACGAAATGTCATCATACAATCATTCATCTCTTCTTAATGACTCAATTTTGGCTTTATTCAAAGCAATCGATGTTGTTTCCCTTGCAACATATGTTTTAGTTGAAGCAAATATTCTGACTTTTATTCTTCAGAGCCCTATTATTGTATTTGATCATAGCATTGACTTTGCCCCATATCTGAACTTCAGGTCATCTGCAGAAGAGTTCATATGTTCTCCTAGTTAGCTCCCAGTGCTGACAACATGTTGTAGAGTTGGACTCGAGTAGTTCCACTTTTGTTGTTGTTGTTGTTCTTGCCAATGACAGAAAAGAATTTATGCTACCAATCCAAGTCTTGTAATCTTGGCAAAAAGGAATGAATGAATGATGAATACAATCGGCTTTGGGCAGGAATGAAGGTCCAGTTGCTGAAATCAGAACACAAATAGACAAGGAATTACTGCGTGTGGTTAATTCTGGACTGGGTCCAGAATTTGTTGCCCAAGCCACCGAATATTTTAGTTGAAAATGTAGCATTATTTCTCAGCATTGTGACTGAAGCTTTGGCAAATACAGTGATATCTCGGTACTCGGCTGCTTCAAAACTCGTTGAATTTGGTTCTTGACGCATTTTGATGTGAAAATGTCCCGGTACTTGGCCTATGTTTAATACCGTGTTTTCCCAAAAATAAGCCCTCTCCCAAAAATAAGCCCTCCCCAAAAATATTTAACCGCATGCGTAGCCAGTCCCTGCCATTTCCTCTAGTTAGGGTTAGGGAGACAGAGCTGGAAATCAGGTAAGACGGCAAGCGGAGCCCCGTCTTGCTCCACACGCCCCAAAATAATAAGACCTCCTCGAAAATAAGGCCAAGCGTTTATTTCAGGGTTCAAAAAAAAATATAAGACAGGGTCTTATTTTCAGGGAAACACAGTACTTGATGTGCTGTTCTAGGAAGAGGGGGACAGCTGTGGGGAACAGACAGAAAGTCAGCCATACTGGGAAGGTTGCTTCAAAAGGAGGAGGATGGCCACGGACGGACAGGAAGTTGGCCATGTTCGGAAGGTCGATGAGATAGGAAAAGGGACAGACGGAAAGTTCTTCCCGGCCAAAACAAAGGCTCACATGATAAGTGACATGGTTTGTTTGGCATTCGTCCGTTTTAGTTCCTGTCACACCTTCCAGAATGAATTAAAACCAAGTCCCGAGGTACCACTGAACCAGCATTTTGAAGCTCCAATAGATTATTTAATGGAATAATTCAGGCATGTTACATCAGAAATAATTTTAAAAGACAGAAAGAAGAGTCAAAACAATCACCAGATAAGTGGGCCTTGAGCCCTGGTCCAAGAAAATAACTTGAAAAAAAGTGTCTCAAACAAGCCCCTCCCTAGATAAAGGAGATAGCACATTCAAACTTGCAAAATTCAATTACTATATCTGTTTCAGGAAAAGTAATCCTGGCCTTGGGACAGGATCTAAGTCTGCTCATCTTGTAGGGCTGACATATGGTTACCATTGTAATTCTACCACAACTGTATTTATGGAACTACACTATGAAATCAGGAGATGAGGGAAAGGCAACTCTATCACTTGATTCCCTATCCAGATAATTGACCTGCTTGCTGATGGGGACAGTGAGGAACAGGCTGTCTATCCAAAATCCAATTGAGAGACCATGAAAAGAAAAAATTTTATATTCAGTTCTAGCTGTGAATTTAAGGAACAGGAAAATGTATTCCTGTCTGCATGGAGGGTTTCCATATGTGAAATGCCCTTCACCAGTGGTGGGATTCAAATAATTTAACAACTGGTTCTCAGCCCTAATGACCGGCTGGGTGGGCGTGGCTATGGCGGGCGTGGCCAGAGGGTGTGACAGGCAGCACTTGGCCTCCTGCACCCCACTGGGAGCAAAAACGGGTCGTGGGGGAACGCTCCCCCATGTGCCCCATTTTGGGCCTAGTAGGCCTTCCTGAAGCCTCCTGGAAGCCAAAATGGGACGCGTGCGGACTCCTGGGAGGGGCAGGGCCAGCCAGCAATTTAACTACCAGTTTGCTTGAACCGGATCAAACTGGCTGCATACCATCACTGCCTTCACCGAAAGAAAATGTCCTCTTGGAAGGAGGCAGGACTGCAAAATATGATCCAAGGAGTAGATGATGCTCATCAACCTTTTCCAAGCTTTTCCATAGAGTGCCTCCAGATGAGTAGGTTCTTCACTATCCCCATCAAGAGTCAGACACTCACTCTCTCTCTCTCTCTCTCTCTCTCTCTCTCTCTCTCTCTCTCTCTCTCAACTTGGAGCTTCAGTGCTGCCACTCTGCAGCGAGGGATAGGGAGGGGGGATTAGAGATAGCTGGGGTTGTAGTCGAAATAAAATACTTTCTCTTGGGAACCAAACACGTTCTCACACCTGGCCGTAGGAAGGAGGAGTGATGTCACCAGACCAGCGGACGCTGCCTTGATTGGGCCATGTGACTGATTGTTTGGGGCTGAGGGAAAAACTTTTACTTTTAATTAGGTGAAAACCAAAAGACCCCTCAAGAGTTAGTTTTCACTGGATATGTGCCAATATGATATTTCCAATAAAGCTATTCTTTGAGAAATCCACCTGCCTTGGAGTTTTTGCTTGTAATGGATCTATTACTTGGAACCCTGACAGACGTTTTCTATGGAATGGAGGAAATTCTTCTTTTGTTTTATAATGTAGAAAATTTGTTGTTGTTGTTGGTTGCGAAGTCGTGTCCAATCCATCGTGACCCCATGGACAATGTTCCTCCAGGCCTTCCTGTCCTCTACCATCCTCTGGAGTCCATTTAAGCTCACGCCGACTGCTTCAGTGACTCCATCCGGCCACCTCATTCTCTGTCGTCCCTTTCTTCTTTTGCCCTCAATCGTTCCCAGCATTAGGCTCTTCTCCAGTGAGTCCTTCCTTCTCATTAGGTGGCCAAAGTATTTGAGTTTCATCTTCAGGATCTGGCCTTCTAAAGAGCAGTCAGGGTTGATCTCCTCTAGGATTGACCCGTTTGATCACCTTGCAGTCCAAGGGACTCGCAGGAGTTTTCTTCAGCCCATAGTTCAAAGGCCTCAATTCTTTGGCGCTCAGCCTTTCTCATGGTCCAACTTTCACAGCCATTGCAACTGGGAAAAACCAGTTTACAATGCAGAGAATATCCATGGGTAATAATGTTAACCATGCAAGGGACAATTCATTAATGACTAGTAATGCTGACATGAAATGTCCTTTTCCTGCTAATCTGTGGGGATCGTGTTTTCTAATAACCAGATGCTACAAATGATAACAACCTTCACCTCCAGCTATGTTGAAAAACAACCCAACACACTTACAATTTCACCTTCCTTTCCTCCAAAGTCCAAATAGAGCATCCGAATCCCATCATCTGAAGATGATTTTAGCTTCTCGTAGGGATACTGGAAGATGGTTTTGGGAAAGGCACCAACTTGGGGTTCGGTGGTGAGGGAAAATCCATGGTCATAATGGATGGTCAAACGGCACTCCTGGTTTTTGTACGTGCAAGCTGAAGAAGGAAACAAGAACAAAACAGGATTTATGGCACTTTAGAAGAATGATATTGCTAATAAAAGATTATGAGGCCACTCCGATGCTGGCAGTAGCTTGGGGATTAATAGGAATGCTAACGAGTTCCCTGCTAATTGGAAAGAAGTTCCAATGATTGTAATAATGAGGTTAATATAGCACAAAGGTTTCAGCACAGCTGACCATGCACCATTAAAACGTGGTACGATCCATAGTGTAATACCAATTGCTGTCTGTGTTTAATTAAAAAGGGAGTTGGGTATCTTATAACATCCCTGAATCAGGTTTATCAGCCTTGGGGAAAATTCTACAGTCAAGGACATGAAGTAAAGGGTAAACTTTTAGTGAATAAGAGACATTTAGCCATTGGTCTTGCTTTTCAAAATTTCTGGATGCTAAGACTCCTCTTGTGATAGCCAAGGATTTACTGATAAAACATTACATTTATATCCTGCCTTTCCTTAATATGGGGAGTCAGTATTCTTGTCTTCATTTATGTCATCTCAAAAGGACCAATTTGTGAGGCGGCTGAGACAGGGGTGAAATCCAGCAGGTTCTGACAGGTTCTGGAGAACCGGTAGTGGAAATTTTGAGTAGTTCGGAGAACCGGCAAATACCACCTCTGGCTGGTCCCAGAGTGGTGTGGAAATGGAGATTTTGCAATATCCTTCCCACAGGAGTGTGGTGGGAATGGAAATTTTGCAGTATCCTTCCCCTGCCACGCCCACCAAGCCACGCCCGCCAAACCACAGAACCGGTAGTAAAAAAAATTGAATTTCACCACTGGGCTGAAATACTGACTGCCTCAAGCCAATTAATAGGCTCTATAATGAAGTGTCAGATTTAGCACTTCGTGTCACAGATGGAAGTTCAATCCACCCTACAGAACTACCTCTCAACTCTTTTTCTGGCCTTGAACCTATAAGACTCACCTTGGTTTTCTGACCAGGCCACTACAAGGACTAGGATTAAGCTAACTGCTCTGCTCCCAATTTCTCCTCAATGTCCATCTCTTATCAGGCTGCCTGAATTGTTTTGAATCTCCAGAAAAACTGTTGTTGACATTAGTCTTTCCTCCTCTCTCCCTCCTTCTTCTTTAGATCTTTTAAAGTGCGCAAATGTTGAGACCAGACCATTGATCAAAGGATTTAAACAAAACAACAGTCCAGGCTAGCAAAGATCTGCCATTTAGTATGAGCAACAGATGTTGGATGGAGTTGATTTGGCTCTCTAGCCAATCACTCCAAACTGTAAAAAAATCCTTTCAACACCATCTAGTTTATTGACATGGTCTCTGTTTTGCTACTGGCAGAAGCCAGGGAGGTCCACCAAGATTTGAGACTCTAGAAAGAGTGCAGAGAAAAGCAACGAAGATGATTAGGAGATTGGAGGCTAAAACATATGAAGAACGGTTGCTGGAACTGGGTATGTCTAGTTTGATGAAAAGAAGGACTAAGGGTGACATGATAGCAGTGTTCCAATATCTCAGGGGCTGCCACAAAGAAGAGGGAGTCAAGCTATTCTCCAAAGCACCTGAAGGCAGGACAAGAAGTAATGGGTGGAAACTAATCAAGGAGAGAAGCAACTTAGAACTAAGGAGAAATTTCCTGACAGTTAGAACAATTAATCAGTGGAACAACTTGCCTCCAAAAGTTGTGAATGCTCCAACACTGGAAGTTTTTAAGATGTTGGATAACCATTTGTCTGAAGATATAGGATTTCCTGCCTAAGCAGGGGGTTGGACTAGAAGACCTCCAAGGTCCCTTCCAACTCTGTTATTCTATGCTATTCTATGCTACTCTATTATTCTATTCTATTCTATTCTATTCTATTCTATTCTATTCTATTCTATTCTATTCTATTCTATTCTATTCTATTCTATTCTATTCTATTCTATTCTATTCTATTCTTCTATTCTATTCTAATTTCTCCTGTTCTGGGAGAACTTGATTGCCAAGCAGCCTCTCTGCTGTTGATTTACCTGTTGTGACTTCTACGGAGAGTTCAGCTGCATTGTGGCAACCTTGGACTAGGCTCCTGGTCCACAGTGAAAGGTCTCGGCTAGTCTCGGTTTTGAAAAGGTGGCTCTCAATCCCTTGTTGCGTGCCCGTTCGAGTGGCAAACGACAAATCTACCCCAGACTGTGGAGAGCCCTTCCCGGGTCCTGAATGTACCAACCTGAAAACAAATTTAAGAATCAACACATGTTGTTAGGGAAACAATTTTAGTGGGAGAAAACGGAAAAAAGACAGTTTCACTGAGGATCCCGTATATGTCTGCCATTTGTTCACTTGCATTTATAGGAAATTTTTCCTTGTGACTAATCAAAATCCTTTCCCTAAAATTTTAATCCTAACAGCTCTTTCCCCTCCCATCCCTCCTTCCCTTCCCCAATGCTGCTCTTGGGCCGCTTTTTTCCCCCTCAGTGATGCCCGCGACGGGCTCGAGGCAGAGGCCGTGGCCCCTTTTTTCGCTCCCGTCTCTCGGCCGGCTTCTCTCGGCCTCCCTTCCCACCGCTGCCGCCATGCAGGAGCTGATCGCCAAGTTCGACTTGGAGATCGTGGTGGAGCAACAGCTGAGCACCCAGCTGCTGTCCTTCCCGGGCATGGACAAGTCCGGTGCTGCCGTCTGTGATTTTTTTTTTTAAGCAGCATGTGGGAAAGCGGGATATGTCTGTTCTGGCACATCATTGGTGAAAAGACAGTGGTTTGTAAACACGGGTTACGAGGCCTGTGCAAAAAAGGGGACCAGTGTGAATTCTTGCATGAGTTATGAAATGACCAAGATGCCAGAATGTTATTTCTATTCAAATCCTAATAAAAAGCAACATTCCTTCCTTCCTTCCTTCCTTCCTTCCTTCCTTCCTTCCTTCCTTCCTTCCTTCCTTCCTATTTTTATAATACATAAACCTTCAATCATACTTCATGTCTGATGGGTATTTTTGTCCTAGCTGGAAAAAAGAAGCTTCTAGGGAAAACAAGAGCCCCATCCCATTTTGCAATATATTACCTTGTTTACTAAGGGTCCCCCCGCCCCCACAAAGAATCATGTGAAAGAGGCAACTAGCAAGATGTATCTGTATCAGCTTGGTAGCCAATGTAGTTTAAACATTTTTTATGCATTCCAAGGATCCAAAAGATTTGCTGCACATAGGTTGAACACAGTGGTGAAATGTAAAATTTGTTACTACCGGTTCTGTGGGCGTGGCTTGGTGGGAGTGTAATGTGACTGGGTGGGCGTGGCCAACTTTTTTTTTCTTTTTTTACTTCTAAAAGCATTTTTTCTACAACCTCTTGGTCTGAAGAGGTTGTAGAAAAAATGCTTTTAAAAGGCTCTGACGATCCCAGCTGAGCTGTGCGATCATCAGGGTTTTTTTTTTTACTTTTAAAAGCATTTTTTCGGCTGAAGCGGTTGTAGAAAAAATGCTTTTAAAAATTAAAAAAAAAAGCCTCTGATGATCGCACGGCTCAGCTGGGCATGGGGGGGAGGGAGGGATTTTTGCTACCGGTTCTCCGAACCACCCGCCGCCATCGCTACCAGATCGGGTGATCTGGTCCGAACCGGGAGCATTTCAACTCTGGTTGAACAGCATCAGGGAAAAAACCTGAGCATTTATTAACCTGTACAGATCAAGGTATCAGAGGCCATTTCAAGGTAACTGAACAAAGGATGCAGAGAACAGAGAAGGGTTGGATGAGGGAGCTGATGAGAGCTTTCGCCCACAAAGTTCTCCCAGCTGGAGAAGATTTGCCAGGTCAAAGGAACCTTTTAATGGACTGCGATGTGCATTTAAGAGCCAGCATGCTCTAGCAGGTCACAGTAGGTGGCAGTATCTGGCCATCTTTTCCTGCCTGGCTGTCATATAGGGTCAAACTTGGTTGTTGGTACATAGTTATTTATTAAGTGCATTTGATTTATACCTGCCTTTCTGCTCTGGCAAATATGCAAAGCATCCAATAATATGCGAACCCAATATAAAAAGTTTAAAAATTCCACGCTAACAAGGGCATAAACAACATTTGTTGAGAATGAGACATCTTCGCAGATTTCCTACAAACAAATGGGGGTGGGGAGGTGGAATAAATATATTCCGTTGTCTAGGAGCAATGTCTGAGAACCCCCCATCCAATGGGCCAGAAAGTAGGATCTATAACAATGGGACATCTTCAGAATGATTGACCAAAACCACTGGTCAGTTTTGTAACAGGACAGGCAGTCCCTTTGAGACTTTAAAGGATAACGCCAGCACCTTACATTTTGCCAGTAACCAACAACCAATCAGTACAGATCGTTTAAAACAGGCATTATACTAAACCTGTACTTGGAAAGTAGCCTAGCTCTTATCTTTGACCTCAACGTCGATTTCCAGATTCTATTTTTTTTCTCAAGGACAGCCCAATCGGACTTGTACCGTTGTAACGATAAACTGTCATCAAAGCATCGATAATCACTGGTAGGGGTGGCCAACTCAGGAAGAGTAGCTGTTGGTCTATTACAGTGGTGAGTTGCTACCAGTTCGCCCCAGATCGGACGAACCGGTAGAAGCGGCGGCGAGAGGCTCCGCCCACCCACCTGGACATTTCTGTGCATGCACGCGCACAAGCGAACCGGTAGCAAACTAAAGTGAAACCCACTACTGGTCTATTAGTCATACTGGGCAAATATATACCACACATTTCTTCCCCTACCACTTTCCAAGAAAAAGTCTTCTATCTTATGTAGTGGGGAGGTCAAAGTATAGGCTGGACTGGAACGCTGGAAAAATATCTTTAGAAGAGGTAATGAAAAACTTTTTCTGTATTGGTGCTAAAAAAAAAATAAAAAAAAATAGGAACATGTCTACAAAATTACCAGGAACCAAGCTAAAGATCACCATCTGGATTCATGTCAATCTTGATTCCTGGCAACTGCCTAGACCAGTGGTATCGAACTCAAGGCCTGCGGGGCGAATCCATCCCGCGGGGTGCTTAGATCTGTCCCACGGGGCTGCCCTGGAAACAGCAAAAGACTGGATAGAGGTTCCTTTGCCAGTGAAAGCATGTGCAGCGTCCCGGGCTCTGTTTTCACTGGTAGAGGGCTACAGGAGGCCATCGTGGCCGAAAACAGAGCCTAGGTGGGCTGTGTGTGCCCCCCCAGCTCAGTTTTCGCTGGCAGAGGGCTGCAGGAGGCCGTCGTGGCCGAAAACAGAACCTAGGTGGGCTGTGTGTGCCCCCGCAGCTCAGTTTTCGCTGGCAGAGAGCTGCAGGAGGCTGTCGCAACTGAAAACAGAGCCTCAACGAGTGACATCAAGCTGGCCATGCCCCCCCAGCCTCCCCCCCCCCCCCGAGGTCAAAGACAACCCTGATGCAGCCCTCAATGAAATCAAGTTTGACACCCCTGGCCGAGACAAGTCCCTGCAGCTTTCTTGACAACATTTTGGAAGTGGTTTGCCATTGTTTTCTTCCTACGACCGAGAGGAAGTGACTGGCCCAAAGCTAGTTTCATGCCTAAGGCAAGAAAAGTCAGGGAATTGCACAGCAGCTGTTCACAAGGAGTCAGAGACACCGACACAAACTTGTAGTTTTATATAAATAAGTATATCTATTTTTTTGCTGTAAATCATAACGTTTATATTTACAGCAGACAAGATAGTACCAGTGGTGGGTTGCTCTCGGTTCGGCCCGGTTCGGGCGAGCCAGTAGTGGTGATGTGTGATGTCAGTGAACCGGTTCTCTATGACTGTGAGCTGGGCCCTCCCACCCGCCCCCGTGTTATACCTACATTTATTTGTCGTTTTTTAGCCCAGCTTATAGGCGCGGCAGAGTGGATTGCTGCGCCTCAGCTGGGCAGAAATCTAATGCACTTGCGTGGAGTGCAAGGTCGGCGCGTGTGTGAACGAAGCGAGCCTGCGCACGGCAATCGCACGCAAAGTGCGTGCGCATAGAGAAGCAATGGTAACACCAGTTGGAACCCACCACTGGTCAGTACATCATGAAGTATACACACTGAAGAAAAAAGTGTGTGTGTGTGTGTGAGGGAAACACTTAGATGCCCAGCCTTTGATTCTATGGGACAGATTTGTGAATCAAATTGTATGTGTAAAAAAGGACATAAAACAGGACTTGGAAGATCCATGTAGGTTACAGGTAGTCCTCAACTAACAACCATTTGTTTAGTGGCTGTTCAAAGTCACAACAGCCCTGGAAAAAGTGAATTATGGCAGGTTTTCACATTTTCAATCGCTGTAACATTCCCATGGTCATGTGATCAAAATTCAGGCACTTGGCAACTGACATGTATTTATGCCAGTTGCATCATTCTGGGGTCATGTGATCAGCATTTCTAACCTTCCCAAGCTGGTTTCCAACAAGCAAAGTCAAAGCGAGATTTGTTTAACAACTGCATGATTCACTTAACAACTGTGGTTGTTAAGTCGTTAAACCTTAACAACCGTGGCAAAAAAGGACTGTACAATGGGGGCAAAACTCACTTAACAACTGCCTTGCTTAGCAACAAAAAACGTAGGCTCACTTGTGATCCTGAGTCAAGGACCAGCTGTATCTAAAATAGCTGAAAATTGGGATTCTGATCTGATTATGACAATACACAGCATGCTGGCAGGATGAATTTTTCAAAGATGAAACTGCATCTTGCGATGTATATTTCCAGTTCCCCTGACTTCAGACAGGTGCGTGCTTGTGGCAACTTAGTTGTTCTTTTCTAAGTAGTTGTCCTTAGATAACCTTCCTGGTCTATAGAAATAGGGAACTGGATACCACAGACATTTCGCTCGCCTGTGGGGGCTGTTCAGAGGTTGCAAAGTTTCTCAGGTTTCCTGTGCGGTTTCCAGAACAAAACAAATACAGGCACAGGCAAAGTTTCTCTGACAGGTACTGGGAATCCAAGATAATAAAAACTGCAGTCCAATTAAGCGTACATTAGGATTGGGGGGTCAGAGTTTCAGCAGATTCCATGGTTTCAAGCCAACGAGCTTTAAATCCAAAATCGTGTGTAGAAACCATGATGGCTGCAGTAATTTTTTTCTGCAGTAATTAAGTTTCTCACTCTTGTATCATCAGAATATTAGGTTGGGAGCCTGGCCCTTCAACAAGTCATTCATCTCCATTTGTTCTCCTCAACTTTTCCCTAATGACAGCTCAACAGTTAACACTACATGGGCCAGCTTTGGCTGGTAACATGAGGAACTTCTCTTCAGAGAAGGAAGGAGACAGAAGAAGAGGGAAGGAGAGAGGGGAAAGGAGAGAGGGAAGTGGATGGGAGGAGAGGAGTAGGAGAAAGGGAAGGAGAGGGAAGTGGAGGAAAAGAGAGAGGAGAAGGGAGAGGAGGAGAGAAAAAGGGAGGAGAGGGAAGGGAAGGAGAGGGGAGAGGAGAAGGAGAGAGGGAAGGAGAGGGAAGTGGAGGGGAGGAGAGGAGAAGGAAAAAGGGAAGGAGAGAGAAGTGGAGGGGAGAAGGGAAGAGAGGGAAGGAGAAGGGAAGAGACGTAAAGAGATGGACAGTCGTTGTAAAATTGGGTGGAATATGGTGTATATGAGAAAGGAAAACAGACGGATCATATTTTTTTCTTACTTGATGATTATATAATTGATATAACAATGGAAAATAATACATGTTATAATATGATGAATGTTATCGTATACAGTACTTGTTTATATGTTACTGTATATTTGTTTATATACATATGATTATGACGATGACGTTTGTTCGTATGTTAAAACCTTGGACACCTAGAGAGCACACTCAAGATATAAAAGAAATGTATGATATAAAACAATAAAAAATATTACAACAGAGAATTTATCTTCTGCGGTGTTCAGGAGAAGCTGATCAAATGCATGAAGCTTCCATTGATTGTCCATACTTTATTGTAGGGGTCTCCAAACTTGGTAACTTTTAAGACTTGTGGACTTCAACTCCTAGAATTCCCAAGCTAGAATTATGGGAATTGAAGCCCACAAGTCTTAACGTTGTCAAGTTTGGAGATGTCCTGCTCTAAAGTGTGCTGTGGGCCCATCATATTTCTCCAGTGAGGTTCAGAGATGTTTCCTCAAGACTATCATCTCAAATCACTGCTTTTGTCTCATCCATGAGATCATCAAGTAAGATGAACTCAAGGGTGATCCAATGATAAACTGGTATTCTACACCCTTCCCGTCAGAGGCCTTGCTATGTAAATGCTTTCTGGTGCATCAGCAGCTTCCAAGTTTCAGTAGCACAATTCTGTGTAGCTTCTCAGATTGCCAGATTGAGAGGGTTATATAGCTATGAATTATGAAAACTATCCATTGAAGACACTACACAGGACAAGGGGTTAAAATCCCATATGTGTCTTGTAACAGATCTCCTGAATTTGGATGCATGGATGGATGGATAGGAAGAACCTTTGATGTGGAAAGTACTGTGGATAATCCTTGATTATCTGTAGTACTTATTTGTTTTATTTTATTATTTATTTATTATTTAAATTTTTATACCGCCCTTCTCCCGAGGGACTCAGGGCGGTACACAGCCACAATAAAACACATATATCCATAAAATTTAAAAACAATTTAAAACAAATTAAATAATTTGGCCCTTATATTAAAAAAACTAAAACACCCATTAAAATTTGTTATTTAAGCCAGCCCAGCCTGTTGAAACAGTAAAGTCTTAAGGGCACGGTGAAAGGTACATAGGTCAGGGATCATACGTATCTCCGGGGGCAATTCATCCCAGAGGGCAGGTGCCCCCACAGAGAAGGCTCTCCTCCTGGGGGTCGCCAGTCGACATTGTTTGACTGACGGCACCCTGAGGAGTCCCCCTCTGTGGGAGCGTATTGGCCGGTGGGAGGCTATCGGTGGCAGAAGGCGATCTCGTAACTACCCAGGTCCTAAGCCATAGTCTCTAATGGATTTATAGTCCCTAATGGAACCTGGCAGTTTTAGGATCTTTTTTCCCAGTGGTTGTTAAGCGAACCCATTGTTCTCTACAGCAGGGGTCCCCAACCTTGGCAACTTTAAGACTTGTGGACTTCAACTCCCAGAGTTCCTCAGCCAGCAAAGCTTTGAAACATTGTAAATCGCAGTCACATGACTGCAGGGTGCTGCAAACCATCATAAATGTGGGCTGATTGATGAGCACCCAAATGTGGTCACATGACAGTGGGGTAGGGATATGAGAGTGGATGTCGGAACTTCGGAACATACCATATTTTTCGGAGTATAAGACGCACCTTTTTCCCCCAATAAAGAGGGTGAAAATCTGGATGTGTCTTATTCTCTGAACGTAGCCCCGCCCAGCCTCTCAAACGGAAGTTTCATTTTAGAGGCTGAAAAAAGCCTCAGAAATGAAGCTTCAGAAAAAAAGCCTCTGAAATTAAGTTTCAGAGGCTTTTTTTTGGAAGCTCTGTTTCGGAAGCTTTCAGAGGCAGAAAAAAAAGCAAGGCACAGAGCTCACAACCAAGGAACCTGTTGCTAAAATTCACCTCTGGGAACAGCTGAATGGGGGTTTTCCGGGAGGCCGATCCACTCACAGCTTTTTTCTTATTTTCCTGCCCAAAAACTAAGGTGCGCCTTATACTCTGGTGCGTCCTATACTCTGAAAAATATGGTAGTTAGTTTTTGTGGATAAATGTCTATGGAGATTCTCAATCATCCAGGACATGGTTGTTCCAAAGATGCTTGTTCCAAAAGGCAACTAGATTTTCCTGCGTTTTTTTGTTTGAAAACATTTCACTTCTCAACTGAAGAATTGAAGAACCTCCTTGGATGAGAAGCGAAATGTTTTCAAACAATAAACCGAGAAAGTTCAGTTGCCTTTTAAAAAAAGCACCTTTGGGATAATTTTTGTGGGCTCCATTGTAACTTTGAATGGCCATTGAGCAACCGGTCCCAAGTTGAGGACTACCTACATAAAAACCCGTTCATATAATAATACTACACTTTTTCCTATTATGGGAACACATAATTTGTTATTTCTCACCTCTCTCTCTTTCCAGTTATTTTTCGCCTTGTACCTTTTTAATCGTAGCTAGAGGGGAGAATCTGTTTTATTACAAATCTGCATAAGCCCCTCTGGCTAAAATGGGAGTGAAAAACATGGGAAATAAGTAATTTAAATGGAGGTACCTGCTAGCCAAGAGAGAACTTAAAAATGAGGTATCTCTTTATATATTCTGACTAGAGAAAGGAAAGTGTCTGGCATCCATCAGAGAGCTTAAAAATGTGATCTCTCTCTCTCTCTCTCTCCCAGTAAAGGTTCCCCTGGTACATATGTCTAGTCGTTCCCAACTCTAGGGGGCGGTGCTCATCTCTGTTTCAAAGCTGGAGAGCCAGCGCTGTCGAAAGACGTCTGTATGGTCATGTAGCCGGCATGACTAAACACCAAAGGCGCATAGAACGCTGTTACCTTCCCACCAAAGCTGGTCCCTATTTCTCTACTTGCATTTTTTATGTGCTTTCGAATTGCTAGGTTGGCAGAAGCTGGGACGAGTAACAGGAGCTCACCCCGTTACACGGCACTAGGGATTCGAACCGCTGAACTGCTGACCTTTCGATTGACAAGCTCAGTGTCTTAGCCACTGAACCATCGTGTCTCTATATATATTCTGGTCTAAAGCAAAGAACATACCTGGTAGCTAAGAGAGGGTAGGAATGCAGTGGAGTAAACCAAGCTTCCTTGATGCGTGGCATGCTTTCAAATATCAAGAGATCCTTCTCTGTCAAGGCAACCAATACAGCTTTCCCAGGTTTCTCATTCTCTCCCAGCACCTGGACAAAACAAATCAAGATTTCCAATGAAAGAGGCGCAAGGAAAAAATTCAGGAGAACGCTGCTTTTCCCATGGCAAAATACCACAACACCCAAAACCTAAGATCAGCCCCGCTGAGTCATAGCAAGGCCCACCTTCGTTCAAACTTTGTTGCCCACAGAAAGCCAACAAAACGTTCTTGGCCTGGGGATAAATGCTTTTAAAGCAGGAAACTGAGACACGGAACATTTCTCCGCTGCTGATTTATGACCTCTGTACGACGTCTTCCAGCTATCATTGAGATGATGTAAAGCTTGTCCTCCTTACTGCTATTTTGGCTCAGCCATGGTTGAATGACATTAGAAGATGCTATGAGTCACTGGTGTGAAATGAATACTGTATATCTTCCCCCCTGGTGTTCCCTGGAATTTGGAGGCAAGCCTTCCTCAATCGGCAGAAAATATTGAGTCTTCCAGATTGAACAGACAGGACTGTCTTTCATGAATTCATCCAATCCTTTTTTTTTTTTGGTAGCCATCCTGACAGTTTCACTGTGCAAAGAAGTGCTTCCCTCTCCCCCCGATTGTATAAGTTTTATTAATATTATCTGGTAGGTTTTCTTTTATAAATCAATGTCCCTTCCCTGCTGACTGCCTTTGTCGGCCAATCCACCTTTGAGGATAGCAAAAAGACCCAAATTTTCCTTCTCTCGAAGTGACCTTTCCCAATTCTCTCCTGCCTCCTTGTTGGTCCTGAGGTGAGGGATTTCTTGAGAAACTTTAGTTTGTCCCCAAATCAAGAGTCGACTATCGTGCAGGCAAGTGCTAGGACGTATAGCTTGTAGCTTCTCACAATTCCTCAGGGATTCATCTTGTATTTATTTCTAAAAGCACTTCATCCTGTCTTCCATTCAGCTTTATAAGTTCTCCTCCCAGAAGTTCACAATAATATAGAAGACATACCGTATTTTTTGGAGTATAAGACGCATTGGAGTATAAGATGCACCAGAGTATAAAAGACGCACGTTAGTTTTTGGGGAGGAAAACAAGAAAAACAAAATTCTGCCTCTGCCTACCAGCATCCACTGGCATTCATCTCCCTAGTGTCCTTGCAGCAAATAGCAAACAGCCTGGTTAGCTTCAGCACATTAACACAGCCTGATTCAGCATGAGCAGCTGATTGGCCTCCCGGAATACCCCCAATCAGCTGTTCCAGGCTGCAGAGATTGCCACAGGCCATCACCACCTCCGTGCCTCTTGTTTTTGGCCTCTGTGCCTCATGTTTTTGGCCTCACTCTGCGCTTTGCATTTGGAGGCCAAAAACGCGAGGCACGGAAGCGGCGATGTGCTGGGGCGATCCCCGCAGCCTGGAACAGGTCTAAAACAGCGTGAGGAGGCCGAAAATGCGATGTGAGGAGGCCGAAGGGTGGGGGCTGGTGGATGGGCGAGGCTACATTCAGTGTATAAGACGCACCCAAATTTTCACCCTCTTTTAGAGGGGAAAAGATGTGTTTTATACTCTGAAAAGTATGGTAATACTTTAAAACAACAACAACTCTGAAACAAAGATAGTTGCATTTTCAATACAGTCTGTAGGAAGGGGAACAAATCAGAAAATTTCATTAGATTGCTTCCAAATACCTTTTCAACTCTCTGGTTTTAAATGCAGTCAAATTAGCTTCCTGAGGAAGGATTTTGCAAAGGGGAGGCCATTACCAAGGAGGTTCTGAGATGTGTACCAAGGAGAATTGAACAGGTACCCTGGTGTCCACTTTAGTGATGGCAAGCAAAGGAGCTCTCTTGGGAGATTATGATCCCCACCTACTTATATATGGACTGTTTTATTCAGATTGGAAAGTTACCTGTTATTTATCAAAGGAGAAAAAAAAATCAATTAAAATGGTCCAATGTAATAATATTTTCATTGCTATTGAAGCAATGAAACATGACACGGGTTCCAGCAGGGGTGGGCTGCTGGGGGTTTGCAGAAGTTTGGGAAAACCTTTAGCTAAGATTCTGTGCAGTTCAGAGAACTCCCAAATCCCACTCCTGGCTGGCCCCGCCCACCACAGCCCTCCCCTCCCAGGAGTCCCCACGCAGCCCGTTTTGGATGCAGGTAAGTGCAGGACACGCGTGGAGGCTTGGGGAGGGCGAAAAGCAGGCCTACTGGAAATTCGGGAAGGTGGGAAACAGACCCGTTTCTGGCCTCCAGAGGCCCTCTGGGGCCCAGGGAGGCAGTTTTCGCCCTCCCGGAGGCTTGAAGAAAGCCTACGTAGCCCGGGGAGGGCAAAAATGCCCACCCCCCGCCGTGGTGCAGGAAGCCAAGTAGGCCACTCCCACCATGGCCACACCCACCCAGCAACCTGGCAGAGAACCCCTTGCTAAAATTTTTGAAGCCCACTCCTGGGTTCCAGGGTGTCTTTCCCAACGAAAGTGGCCTGCCATGGATCCTGTCTGCTAAGGAATTCCAGCAGGCGGGTTCAAGGAGAAGAGCCTTTTCTGCTGTGGCCCCATCCCTGTGAAACATTCTTCCATCGGAGGTGAGAACTGCCCCCTCCCTTTTGGCCTTCTGGAAGGGTATCAAAGCCTGACTTTCCTGTTGGCCTGGGTCCCCAAGTAGGGGGGGCGCTCACCACTGGAGGTGGCTGATGGGATAAGAAAACCTCATCCCTGTGCTAGCCATCTCTTAGCTCTCTTAGTTTTGGTTTTAGTAGAGTTTTCAACATTCAATCAGTGTACTAGGGGAGATAGGAGGCATACCGTGTTTCCCTGAGAATGAGACCGGGTCTTATATTAATTTTTGCTCCAAAAGATGCATTGGGGCTTATTTTCTGGTTAGGTTTTATTTTTGGGGAAATACAGTACTAAATGCACCCATCTGGCTGACGATCTTAACTGGGCCTTATTTGGGGGGTAGGGCTTATATTACGAGCATCCTGAAAAATCATGCTAGGACTTATTTTCCAGTTGGGTCTTATTTTTAGGGAAACAGGGTAATAAATAAAATAATAAAATAAATTAAAATAATAAAAAATTAAATTAAATTAAACTGAATTAAATAATTAAATTAAATGGATGGCTTTATTAAATTAACAACACTGTTTAATGAAGATTTGGCTGAATGGCTTAAAAAATGAATTGTTTACCATGAGGCTGACCGGTAATTAAATGGATTTTTTTGGGGTTTTTTTTTTGCAAAACTATTCTTTATCATTAACAGAGAACAGCTATTTAAATTAGAGTCCTTGTTTAGTAAACAAATTATCTCTTATTGGCAAGCTCCAACAGGTTTTAGCAGGTATTCAAGCAGGTTGGAATTTAATTGAAGTGCTTTTAGGTTTCATAACGGGAGGCTGCTTTTCACGGAAAAAGTAATTTCTCCTTCCTCGTAGCCATTAACCCACTTCAAAAAGAATGTTTTAGATACACAGAATCGGCGTCAGAAAGAGCCACAGAGGCCATTAAGTCCAACCCCCCAGTTTAGTGCAGGAATTCAAATTAAAGCACTCCTGACTGATGGCTGCCTAGACTCTGCTTGAAGACATACAATGAAGATGGGGGCTATTAAAGGTGGTCCTCGACTTACGACCACAACAATGGAGTCCAAAAATTTCTTGTTGCTAAACGAGATGTCTGTTAAGTGACTTCTGCCTCATTTTACAACCTTAACAACCACAGCTGTTAAGTGAACCACTCCAGTTCTTAAGTTAGTAATGCAGTTGTTAAGTGAATCTGCTTTCCCCATTCACTTTTGCTTTTCACAAGGTTACGAAAAGTGATCACGTGGCCCCGGGACACTGTGACCGTCATAAATATGACTCAGTTGCCAAGCGTCTGAAGCAAAGGAAATCTCAGGGCAGAAGTGAAGCGCGTCAAATATATACCCAGTGGCCCAAGCCTTGCAAAATTTCCTTTGTAATCACTCAAAGTCCATGAAAGCAAGGTAATTTCCACGGTTGACGCTGATTAGCAGAGGCAACCGTGAACACAGGATGTTGATACTTCCCACGCAGCAGGAAATGGACTATAATATATACCTTTGACCCTGGTGGCACGGAAGGAGGCAATACTGGGAGAATGATTGCAAAGAGGAAAATGAAAAGAAACTAGAGCCTAGGTTTTCATTTCTAATCTCTTCTTGATCCAAATATGCTCTACAAAGCCGTCTTATTTCACTATCAGATCTGGGCATTTGCCAAGGTACACAAAATCCTCCAGAGCGCACAATACAAGCCGTTGTCGGTCCCTAATAAAAACAGTTGATGCCAGTGACAAAAGCAGTTGGAATTGGAAGGAAGAGGTTGCACAACCTTGGCTCTAGTACCCTTTCTCTGCAAAGAATTGACTGAAAGATTGAGGAGATGAATAGGAAGACCTGGTGAAGTTTGGCCCTGGGCTGTAAACCAAGCAATGTCCTAAGGACGCCGTTAAGTCATAGCCAAACCAAAATCCTTCCATATTGTGATTGTTCTGGCCACCACTAAAAAAAAAGGACGAGCAAGTTAATAGGAAGATGGAAAAACATACAATGAGGCCAGATTGGGGACTATTTTCACCGAAGAGATGATGCAAAAGACTGGAGATATTGTGTAAAAATATTGTGTTGTGCTTGGTATCTATGGCTGGCATTTACACATTCTAGTTTTGTGGAATGCTTTTTCATGACTGTGTGGGGTTAGTGCAAAGGCTGCACACACATACACGCAAGAAAAAGGGGAATGATAAGTAGGGTTTAAAATATTCCATCATGATTAAACCCTTTCACACAATTATCAGGGTTTGTTACAAAAAGGAATAAAGCATTTGTCCAATTCCTTGTCCTCAATGCTGTCATAGTTCACGATCTTTGATTAGCTCAGATCATGCAGTCAAAGAAGCATAGTAGACCATCATGTAGTTCGACCCCCAATTGGCCAAGAGCTTCATGATCCCATCAAACATATTTTGCAGGACTTTTGATTTTGCTTTAGGGGGAAAAAAACCAACCATTTTTCCAAGCAAGGAAAGTGCTTGGAAGTGACAAAACAGGAGGTTGGAAAAAACTAACAGCAGGATTTGTGGTTGAAAAGTTCTGGCTATTATTATTCAGTTAAATTTGGGTGATATTTCAGAATTACTGAAAAGATGTGTTAGATTGATTTATTATCTCTCCTCCCGTCTTCTTGCCTCTTAGGTATTATCTGAAAGGCTTTTCAAAATCACGTAACAGCCTAATACACGAGAACTTTAACATATTTTTACTCCTGTATTGCCATTTCTCTGGACACGTGGTTCTTATTTTGCCATGACATGATCTGACAATATAGGGCAGGGGTGTAGAACTCAAGGCCTGCAGGCTGGATCCGGCCCTCGAGGTGCTTAGATCTGGCCTGCAGGGCTGTCCTGAAAACAGCGAAGAACCGACCTGCGGTGCCTCTGCCAGAGAAAACGGAGCTCGCAAGGGCTGTGAGCGGCCCTCCCAAGCTCTGTTTTCGCTGGCAGAAGGTTGTAGGAGGCCGTCACAGCCGAAAACGGAGTTTGAGAGCCCATTTTCGCTGGCAGAGCGCTCGGGCCACCATTGACACTGACACGAGTGACGTCGAGCCCCCCCACCCCCAAGAGGTCAAACACAACCCTCAATGAAATAAAGAGCCTGTAGTACAGTGGACTAAAGCACTGTTATTAACAGATTAACATCTGCTGCTTGCAATTACTGCAAGTTCAAATCTCATCAGGCTCAAGGTTGACTCAGCCTTCCATCCTTTCAAAGATAGGTGAAATGAGGACCCAGATTATGGGGGCAATAAACTGACTTTCTATAAATATACAAAAGTATGAAGGCTATTGCTTAACGCATTGTAAGCCGCCCTGAGTCTCCAGAAAAGGGCGGCATATAAATTAAAGCAAAAAAAAAAAAAAAAGGAAAAAAAGAAATTGAGTTTGACACCCCTGGAACAGGGGAATGTATTTGTTTATTCTGCTACAAAGAAAGAATTAAATATAGAATAATCCTGGCTTGATTAGGGGTCTGTTCTGGTACCCAGCCTTAGCAGAACCAAGAAACAGATTCCTTGTCCCAAACCCCCTTTTTATTTAGCTACTGTGAATTCATGGCATTCACACACAGAAAAGTCCAGGCAATAATCCTTCCAAGGGTTAATTGCAATAACAGACCTTATCAGTCCTTGGATAATTGCCAGGCCGGGAGCTTCCAGTCACAAAGCTGTAAATTAATTCCTGGCAAGATGTTTCTGTGCCACGAACCACGATGAGCAAATCTTCCTAACAAAATCCGAACGGTTGTCTCCTACGACGCCATTCCCCTTTTGCTCCTATTTATTCCCCAGCCAGGGAGGGGTCATTCAGCGTCCATGTGTGCTTTTCTTCCTGAGTCGGCTCTTGGTACTCAGTTGTTCTCCTTTCCTGACAGCTCTGCACATACGTGCATCTAAAACTGTTCTTCCCCACTTATCTGACTCCGAAGGCAGCTGGGAAATATCGGACGGCCCTGGCTCTATCTCTGCTTCCGACGCAGAGCATTCATCAGTCTTCCCCAGACTCCAGGACTGGCCCAAGTTCCTCCCCAACCTCCTCATTGTCCGAGTCTGCCACCAGCTCTGCTGGCAGCTGGCAAGCCACAACTGGATCCTTGACATATATTAGCCATTGGGAATTGATTTATTACACTCTTCTTGGTTTCCTTTCATGCCAATACTTAGTAAGACAATTAACCAGTAAACATACTAAAATAAAATGCTTATGTTTTCGAAGAACAAAATAAAAGCTTTTTAAAATGAGAGTTCACTGAACAAACTACAGTGACCTAATTTAGGCACGGTGCAAAGCCAAAAAGGAAATTCTATTATTGCCAATTTTGTTGCCAAATTCCATTGATCCTGGTCCAAAAGTCAAATCAAATTGGTTTCTAAAAATTCTTAAACCAAAGAAATTATATTAAAACTGCATTTTCTCTAGCTTTATCTAAGGTGCCAGAACATTTCTTACTGATAATAAAATATGACTTGCCTATAGAATGATAAATAGATTAATGAAAAGTTTCTTATACCTTCTGGAAATCTTTCAATTTTCTGGTACATATCCCCCTATAGAATCATTTTTCATGAGAAATGAAATCACCCGCCCAGCTCCAAAATAGCATCTTATATTTTTATTTAATGTTGATAACTGCTGAAATATGCTTCTTTTATAAATCTGTAGCCCTCTTCCCCAACTAGATGTCATTTAAAATAATTTAGGATTCCCCAGGCTCAGAATTCCCACCCAGCATGGCCAAATTCTTTAATCTCAGTCCCACCAATTAAAAAGGGTTTTCATCTACTAATTCTACAGAACAGCCTTCATTTCTACAGGTGTCACAAGCAAAACAGTTCAAAGTTGCACACTCTTTAACAGCTGAGAAACACTCTTTCTTCTGTTTGAATAATGGGCTTATTTGTTACAAACTGCTTGAGGTAGCAGGTGCAGGGTAATTATCAGATGGCATCTGGTTTATATTTTAAATATTTGGAGAATTTGTTCATTCCTTTGGATATGATCTCAAATCACATCCCAGGCTTCTTAGTTATTCCAGTAAATAATCAAGACAAGCTGGGAAAAATGTTTCTGAACTGTACGAGGGATTATGCTAGGCATGTTCCAGGCTAAATGAAAACGTTTATACGCAACTAAGCAGCAATGAATTGTGGGTAAGGAACATTTTCACTAAAGTGGTAAAGAGTTTTAAGTACAGGTAGTTCTTGACTTATGACCATACTTGAGCCTGGAATAAGAATAGTAAGTCAATATGGTCGTAAATTGAGACATCACCTGACCAGATCCAATTTTATGACATTTTTTGCAGCAGTCATTATACAAACACCGTGATCATTAAGCAAATCAATTTTCCCCAAGGGGTATTTGCTGGAAATTCAATGCTAGAAACCTACAAAAAAGCCGCAAATCAAGATTATGTGATCACAAGATGCTGGAATTGGCTCTCAGATCAGCTGGCTGACAAACAGTCAAAATATAGTCACGTGACTGAGGAGGGCATAGTAAATCAACAAAAACAGTTTTTGGAGGGCTATCATAACTTCAAATGATTGGCAAGCAACTGGTTGTAAATCAAAAATCTACCTGCAATCTTCTCCAACCTGGTGCTCTCAAGACACATAGCGAACAATAGCTCCAGTGATTTCCACCTGAATACCTAATCTAGCTATTTTAAACCGGGGGTCACCAACCTTTCGGACCTCAGGGACCACTAAATTCATAATTTTAAATCCCGTGGACCACTAATATGATCTGCTTAATGACCAGCTGGGTGGGCATGGCTAGGTAGTCATGTGACTGGGTGGGGATGTCACTCAGGTTGAGGGGCGCCTCACCGGCCTCTATTCGCCTCTCCCCTCCCAGCCACTCCTTGCCTGCCTGCCCGGGCTCCTTAGGGCCCCAACAGGAAGCAGTTGTTG
This sequence comes from Arizona elegans, assembly GCA_022577455.1. NCBI lineage: Eukaryota > Metazoa > Chordata > Lepidosauria > Squamata > Colubridae > Arizona > Arizona elegans. Next base: position 5,793,425 of record JAKOOJ010000002.1, on the reverse strand, counting down.
GAGCTAAGCAGCCACCACAAGAAAGAGTTGGCAAAACAGCTGGCTCAGTTCAAATTGGATCTGACCAGGAAGGAGGCTCAGCAGAAGTACCTCACTGAGGACTACGAGCATAAGCTTTCCAAGCAGAAGGAAGACCTGCGGGAGTGCAAGGCCAGGTACCGGCGCCTGGAGGCTCAGTGGGCTGAGATGGTCAGCCAGTTCCAGGCCATGATGCTGTCCCACTAGAACAAGGCCCTCTGGCTCTTCGCCACCAGCGACCTTCCAGCCTTCACCCAAAGCCCTGCACCAGGAGGTGAAACAGACTCCAAGTCGGAATTTCTGCCCCCCTCCAATCTGCACAAAAAGACCCCGAAGGGGGAGACTCTCTGCAGTAACACAAGCGTTCATTGCACGTATCCGGCCCAGGGACGGAGTTTGAGTACCCCTGATTTAGTGCGATATAAAAAATGTAAATAATTTTTCTGCGGACCACCAAAATTTTCTCATGGACCACCAGATGGTGACCACTGTTTGAAACTAACTATAGTTCCCCTTCCTTGGTTGGGGAAGAATCAAGGAATCAAGGTAACTTTTCCTGTCCTTGAGAGATCTTATGATATCTTTACCCAGAGGTGTTTAACCGTAGCAACTTTAAACCATGGAACGCTGTTGAAGTCCACAAATCTTAAAAAGTTGCTAATACCCCTGCCTTAAGCCTTTTGAATTTCTCTTACTTTTAATACTGGTTTAATTACAATTGGAACTGCTTACCGAATTAATTACTGACAGATTTCGTTTCAAATATCGCAGCTGGGTCGCTTTATGAGATTGGCTTGAGGTCTTGCAAGTGTGTTTTAATGTTTTGTTAATAAGCAATCCAGAATTCTGTTTTGTGCAGGCGTGTGTCCATATGGGGGGTAAATAAACAGAGAGACACTGTTTTAACAGTGACTTCCTCTTGTGAGTGACTACTGATGCAAAGGAATTATCAAAATTGGACTTGTATATTTGTATTGGCAAAATCTACTAATCTGAGCCACATGTTGGAAGACGATGAGAGGAATAGTCCTGAACAACATATGCTTTGGCATGGAGTCTCAATTCTAACGTTTTTAAGGCTTTCACAATTCAAGGTTATTTTTTCCCTGATGCCTTTGCATAAAAACTAGCCTTCCATTGCCGATTTCTATCCAGATGGCATTTTTCATACTTGGCGATCTTGTTCTTTTGATCTTACAATTATTATAAGCATACATGAGGAAAACAGCTTTTGTGTCTCATTTTATGAAATGAGAAAGACTCACCTGTGCCCGTAGGGTTATTTTTGTTGCATTAAAACACACGCATACACACACACACAAACATTTTTAAATCCTCAGTTTTATGGGGAATTCTTCACACCAACAATGGATGATTGTAATTTTTTATCCATCTGACGTTGCTTTCTTGTTTCCTGAACTGATGGCAGAGTTTTATTCTTTTTTCTTTTTTTTTTTTTTTTGGTAATGCCCCGTGGTCCAAAACTGTGCTGGCTAAAAGTTTAATAAATAATTAATAAATTATAAATACACTGAGAAAAAAATCTATAAATAAGGAATCTTTATGGTGCCCAGAGATTTCAGTGCACTCAAAGAACAGAAGCTTCACAATAAACAGCGAGAGGATGTCACCGTGAAGAAACCAGGAAATCACTGTCAGGAAATTTCGCCTTAGTTCCAGGTTGCTTCTGAACCTAGACCCATCATCTACAGGTGGGACTAGGTTCAGCCCCAAATTCTGTATTCGATCTCATGGAACAGATTCCTTAGGAATGAGAAAGGCTCCTTCCAACTGTGAGTTTTCCTAATTCACCAAACCGTTAGATTTTTTTTTAAGATTCAATTTTCAATTTGTTATACCTCATCCAGACTGCAATTTTGTCTAGAGAAGTGATGGCTAACCTTTTCTGCCCAAAGTGCTTGCGTGCATGCGCAAATCCGCTCGTGCTCCCGCACCTGTGTGTGACCTGTGCATGTGCTCCCGTGCATGGGGGGGCCTGTGCATGCAAGTATGACCCCCCTGCATGTGCCCCACTGCCCAGCTCATGCATGCGTGCCTTCCCACAGCTGCCCTGCCTCCCGCGTGGCCCCATGCATGCTTCACACCCCCGTGCATGAGTGTGTGCCCCCCGACCCCCTGTGCATGCACAGCAGAGATCTGAAGACCAGCTGGCCAGCGGGAGGCACACGCACATGTGTGGCGGAGCTGAGTTGGGGTGACGGCTTGCGTGCTCACAGAGAGGGCGCTGCGTGCCACCTTTGGCACGCGTGCCATAGGTTTACCATCTTGGGTCTAAAGAAAAGAATTGGGTATTTGGTACATTAGGTGAGGATGGAAAAAGAGAAGTAAACCTGGTTATCATCCACATAAAGAAATCCAGCGTATTACTTCCATGGCTTTATAAATATGCTAAAGAAGGCACGAGGGAGACTGCTATCACCCAGCCCCAAAGCCGTAAATGAGGACAGAAATTCTCCAGTTCTACTGCCTCAAACTAGGAAAAAAACCGTAACAAAGGGCCCTCAATCTCCAACTTCTAAGCATGAGCCAAGACAATAGGACAATCAACTGAACCAAAAGGACACTAAGTCATTCAAGAGCCGAAGTAGGGACAGCTAGCATTTAGCATCGTAATTATGGAGGTTGAAATGACAAAGTCTCTTCTTAATCATAGCCTTTAATCATAACCAAACAACAGTACTCCCATATTAAGTTTTGTTAACTAGATGAATAATATACAAAAGGTGCTAAAGAGTTTTTAACTGCATTCATAAAACCCCACGCACAACATAATGACCAGCTTCAAAAACCAACCTTTGACCCTTTCAACCACAATACCACAAATTAAACCCTTTTACTTTTCTACCAATCTCCAATTCAAGAAACAAATGCATCTACTGACCACAACCCAAATCTTATTCACAATTTCCACTTTCACAGTTCCAATTACGGTACTTCCTTCAGCTGCACATTCGAATGAATGAGCTGGAAGGGACCTTGGAGGTCTTCTAGTCCAGCCCCCTGCTCAAGCAGGAGAACCTATACTAGAGCCTGGGTGGTGCAGCGGACTAAAGTGCTGTTAAGTGCTAGCACTTAGCTGCCAGCTGCCTGCAATTAGTGCAAGTTCGAATCTCACCAGGCTCAAGGTTGACTCAGCCTTCCATCCTTTCGAGGTAGGTAAATTGAGGACCCAGACTGTGGGGGCTATAAGCCAACTTTGTATAGAACAATACCGCTTAGTGGGGGCCGAAAGCCCTAATAAGCAGGTATATACAAAAAAGTATGCAGGCTATTGCTATAATGCATTGTAAGTCACCCTGAGTCTATGGAGAAGGGCGGCATATAAATTGGACAAATACATACATACATTCATACATACATACATACATATTTCAGATAATGTCTGGACTCTTCTTAAAAATATCTAGTGATGGAGCACCCACGATTTCTGGAGGCAAGCTGTTCCATTGTCCTCAGTTTATTATCCTGTTAGGAAGTTTCTCCTTAATTCCAGGTTGCTTCTCTCTTTGATTAGTTTCTAACCATTGTTTCTTGTCCTGCCCTCTGGTGCTTTGGATAATAATTTGACCCCCCTCTTCTTTGTGGCAGCTCCTCAAGTACTGGACTACTGCTATCAGGTCACCCCTAATTCTTCTTTTCTTTAGACTAACCAAACCCAAATCCTGCAGCTGTTCTTCATTCATCTGCTTGTTTACTTCACTCAGCTGTACAATTCCAAGAAACTTTTTAATTCTTATCATTTTTTCTTCCATGTTCCCCCACGTTCCGCAACTTTTCCCTTCCTTCCTTCCTTCTTACACACACAAGATATTCATTGTACTGGTAATCCTCAATTTATGACCACAATTGAGCCCAAAATTTATGTCGCTAAGTGAGACAGTTGTAAAAGAGAGTTTTGTCCCATTTTCTTGCCACAGTTGTTAAGCAAATCAGTGCAGTTGTTAAGTTAGTAACACAGTTGTTAAGTAAATCTGGCTTCCACATTGACTTTGCTTGGTCAGAAGGTCACAAAAAGTAGTCACATGATCCTGGATACAGCAGCCATCATAAATGCTTGCTGCCAAGCATCCACGTTTTGATCATGTGACCTTGGGGTGTGTGTGCTACAACAGTTGTAAGCGTGAAAAACGGTCATAAATCACTTTTTTCAATGATGTTGCCAAATGGTCACTAAACGAATTGTTGTAATTCGAGGCTCATCTCTACTTCTATCAATGTCTTCCAAGTGTCTGTCATGTACAACATGTTCCTTTTAAAATTATCAACCTTTCACCATCTCATTCTTTCTTCCTCCCTTTGCTCAGTTACCCAGAGAGTTTGTCTCTCCTTTCTGCTAATATCAGGAAATTCAAATTGAATTCCAAAAAAATTAGAACTTTCTTAAGAGAGGAATTAAAAATGATCACTAAGGTCCCTTACAACATTATCTTCCAAATGCCGTTTTAGTTTTTGAAAAGTTGGTTTGGATTTTTTTTTTAAAAGGTGATGTAGCTATTATTAATATACATATCATCAAGTAAATTATCAGAACAATTAATTGATATGCTGCAATTAAGATTACCTCATGCATAAGAGATCTTAAAATTCCATGCAAGTTTATTCTAAATGAATGTCATCTTCTTGAACATCAAATTATAGAATTGCAATCAAGAAGTTTAAAAATAGGCCTTAACTGATGTATGTATGTATGCATGATAATTATTTGCACCTCAGATCAGCCTTACTTATGGAAAAGGGAACTCCTCTGAAATGGAATAGAATGGACATTTTAGATGCTTTTTATTATCATGTATTTTTATGCTGACCTTCTTCCCCAGCCATTAATCCCTGTAAATATGATCATTCCGATATGGTTTATTATTAGCATTCTTTCTGTAAGAACGTCTTGCACATTTGATATAAATGTAATTATATAAACACTTTTAATAGATGAACCATTAGTATTCATTAGTTTAAGGAAACAAGCCCATTTGAAATGGTGGTCTTGACTGGTTTTCATCAACAGTTAATAAATCAGTTTGGCCTTGTTCAGCTACGGTGACACAGTGCCAAGCTCCACGTATTCTGTTAAACCATGGTTGTTTAAATTGTGTTTATTCAATAAACACAGCTGTCATCAAACACACTAAGACAGGTTTTGCAAAACTGGCTGAGGAATTCTGGGAGTTGAAGTCCACAAGTCTTAAAGTTGCCAAGGTTGGAAAATCATGCACTAAGGTTCACAAACCATAATAGCTTGGTTTAAAATATGCTATGCTACATGTGGGGGTGTGGGGGAATGTAATCCCAGGGCCATGCTGAGCTCTTTTTATGGTCAATAATTTTTTTCTGTGCTGGTGATTATGAAAAAACTGAATGCATATTTTCCTGCCCTTTTTGAGGGGAAAGATTATGAAACATGTAGTGAATGCGCCCTAAAATGATCTTATTCACCATTAAAAAGAAAGGGAAAATAAATGATCGAACTCTCGCCTCACACCCAGACCTTTTGATATGGCTTCACTCTTCTTTTGAGTTTCAACTGTTGACAAATGTTCAGTGTAGCATTGCCCCCCAAAGAGTGCTTTACTTCTAAGTCATAAAAACCATCAAGCAAACAATGGTTTATTTTTAGGCCAAGTTCTATTTTTAGATCAAGAAGCATATGCTTCTAAACTTCTCATCTTGCCTGTTCTTAAGGAGAAAAAGGAATGTGGAATTAATTGGTCTTGTCCAAAAAATATTAATCTATAGTTTAGATGAAGTTTAGATGCCTAGGATTTAAGTTCTCTGTGATGTAGTTCATGTAAAAATGAAAAATTATAAAAGAACAAGGGACGCAAAAAAAGCTTGTTTTCTTTCTCCTGCGAATATATCACACAAGCCATAAACCTGCATTCAGCATCATTGTGTCAGCAGTCTCCTTCAATTAACCAGCCAGTGTGGTTTTCTTCCTTCCTTCCCTCCCTTCCTTCCTTCCCTCCCTCCCTCCCTCATATGAGGACAAATTATGCATTGTAAACATCGTTTACAAGAGGGATGCAGTGGCTCAGATGCTGAGCTTGTCGATTGAAAGGTCAGCAGTTCAGCGGTTCGAATCCCTAGTGCCCTAGCCCGGGTGAGCTCCCGTTACTAGTCTCAGCTTCTGCCAATCTAGAAGTTTGAAAGCACGTAAAAAATGCAAGTAGAAAAATAGGGACCATCTTTGGTGGGAAGGTAACAGCGTTCCGTGTGCCTTTGGCTTTTAGTCATGTCTGCCACATGACCATGGAGACGTCTTCGGACAGCGCTGGGAATTCGGCTTTGAAACGGAGATGAGCACCGACCCCTACAGTCGGGAACGACTAGTGCATATGTGCGAGGAGAACCTTTACCTTAAACTTTGTTTGGAGGTGGGAGGTGCTTCCAATGTAATCTACTGAATGCCCTACACGGATTGCCCTTGTGACTATGTAGGACAGAAGGGGAGGAAGCCCTCCACCATATTGCAAGAAAAAAAAGAGAGCGGTCAGATGAGGAGACCTGAACTCATTGCAGCCTCTCACTACAATGAACAAGGACACACATTCCATTTTGCAGCTACCAAGATTGTTGGACGAGCAGGCACAAAAACAGCCAGGGAAGTGATTAAAGCCTGGGGAACAGGTCCCTCGTCAGTCAACAGGGGTGCTGATTTACCACCGACCTATCAAGTACTTAGAAGGCAAGAGCTGGGCAGCACAAGGAAAGGACAGCTAATGACTTAAAAGCCAGCCAACAACACACCCCAATCAACATCTAAAAAGGCACTTACAACAGACATTATAAATACCACACACAGAAAAGCACACACTCTGCTAGAGAGAAGTTTCCTGAAGATGGGCTCCAGCACAAGTCCGAAAGCTCAGAAGATAAAATCTCTGGTTCCGGTGACCGACCCAGATTGGATTCTGCAACATTATCCTGGGACACGTATATCCGCCTTCATTTGTAATAAACAAGTTAATTGCATAGAGCGAGGTGGCACAGTGGTTAGAGTGCAGTACTGCAGGCTACTTCACCTGACTGCTAGCTGCCAAGTTCGGCAGTTCAAATCTCACCAGGCTCAAGGTTGACTCAGCCTTCCATCCTTCCGAGGTGGGTAAAATGAGGACACAGATTGTTGGGGACAAGATGCTGACTCTGTAAACCGCTTAGAGAGGCCTGTAAAAGCACTATGAAGCGGTATAGAAGTCTAAGTGCTATTGCTATTGCATTTATTTAATCTAATTTTAATTATATTTGAAATAATTTTATGAAATGTTTTCAAGGGTTATAGCACTCTCTTTCGCCCGGTTCTTGGAAGTGACCCGCAATCAAATGGTTCAAGAAATGTGATTTGGCCCAACCCTATAACATCTGTAAAATCGATTTTAATCATTTCTTTTCTAGTCAGTACCTAAATAATGAGGGCGAGAAACTTTAAAACTTTAATTACTACTATTGTATTCTTCTGTTCTATACTTTGATTCTGGATTTTGTGATTAATGCTAGACTAATAAACGAAAACACAATCAACCAACCAACCAACCCCCCTCCTGCAATCCTTTCATTATGACGGTCGTGGCCAGGGGGGCTTTTTATCAGGTTCGCCTGATCCGCCAGTTGCGTCCCTTTCTGGATCGGGACTCCCTGCGCTTGGTCACTCATGCCCTCGTCACTTCCCGACTGGACTACTGCAATGCTCTCTACATGGGGCTCCCCTTGAAGAGCATCCGGAGGCTCCAGTTGGTCCAAAATGCGGCCGCACGGGTGATTATGGGAGCGGCGGGGCGCTTCCATGTAACACCTCTCCTGCGCGAGCTGCATTGGCTCCCAGTGTCTTCCGGGTGCGATTCAAGGTGTTGATTAACATCTTTAAAGCACTCTCTGGCTTAGGACCTGGGTACTTACGGGACCGCCTTCTGCTACCGACAGCCTCCCACTGGCCAGTACGCTCCCACAGGGCGGGGCTCCTTGGGGTGCTGTTGGTCAGACAATGTCAACTGGCGACACCCCCCCCGGGGGGAGAGCCTTCTCAGTGGGGGCTCCTGCCCTCTGGAATGAGCCCCGGAGGTACGGAGGATCCCGGACTTGCGCACCTTCTGCCGTGCCCTGAAGACTTTGTTATTCCAGCAAGCCAGGCTAGCCTAATTTTAACGGTTTTAAATTTTTTAAATTGGATTTTAATGGGATGTTTTGAATTGTGGGCCAAAGTATTTAATCTGGTTTTAAATTGTTTTTAACTTTTATATTTATGTATTTGAACTTGGCTGTTCACCGCCCTGAGTCCTTCGGGAGAAGGGCAGTATATAAATATAATAAATAAATAAATAAATAAATCTTATAGGAACTATACTCTTGATATTTTTTCATAAAGTCTACCAAAGGTGACCTCTCAAAAGGTCTGAATGGCACCAGTCATTTATACTTTAAGTTGCTCTTCAGACACATAGAATGCATACCTAATAAAAGGTCGCTCAAGTTCCCCCTGGCATCACTTTTCAGTTCTGTGTACCATCCAGTTCCTTGCCTTCGAAAATAATCTCAAGGAATAAAGACAAACTTTGCTTTGCAAGAATGCTGAATCCAGAGACTCAGAACAATAAGAACAGTTGAAAATCCCTGCAGTTTCATTCAAAACTTTACTATTATCCAGCTCAAACTGCAATCCCTGAAAAGCCAACCACGTTACATAAGATACAATAAATGCACCATTAAAAAAAAAAACTAGTTAAAATTCACAGTATTCGGTCCATTTATATAACCAGAGTGCATTCTATTTTATAGGGTAATAATAAAGACAGATACGTTTTGTATAACTTGACATTAATCAAACCCTATTCTTTCTTACGAGGAGGTCAGTATTTTACATTGAAAAAATACTACAGAGATCAGTTATACGGTATGCTATTACTGGAGGGGTCACAATGTTTACTTTTGGCAAGAAACATAATAAAACATCTTGACTCAAAGGTAGGCAACTAATAGTTCTCCATATTCTTCTCCCATCAGCTGTAGCTTATATTTTTCTGGAGGCAGTAAATTCCTCGTTCATATCTTATAGGCTAATAAATTCTAAACATTGTCCAACGAGAATTCATCAGATACAGTACAATTCTTAATTGGTGCATAGACTGTAGCACAGTAACTGAAATTATTAGTTTGTGCTTCTTACGTTTTGTGGGAGGTTCACTTAGTTGCGGATCTTAATGAGTCTAATATAAGATAATTATCATTAACTAATGATAATTAATGCAGATGACAGACTCAATAATGAATTATTGAGTCTGTCATCTGCACCTCTATAACTGTCTGGTTTGGTTCTGCAACCCAACAAGACAGACACAGACTTCAGAGGATAATTAGAACTGCAGAAAAAACAATGGCTACCAACCTGCCTTCCATTGAGGACCTGTATACTGCACGAGTCAAAAAAAGGGCTGTGAAAATATTTACAGACCCCTCGCATCCTGGACATAAACTGTTTCAACTCCTACCCTCAAAACGATGCTATAGGGCACTGCACACCAGAACAACTAGACACAAGAACAGTTTTTCCCCGAACGCCATCACTCTGCTAAACAAATAATTCCCTCAACACTGTCAAACTATTCATTAAGTCTGCATTACTATTACTATTAATCTTTCCATCGTTCCTATCACCCATCTCCCCCCACTTATGACTGTATGACTGTAACTTGTTGCTGTATCCTTACAATTTATATTGATTCCAAGACTGATTCCAGGACTTCCAAGACTGAGTGGCTGTGGCTCCCGGCATCCCGATATAGTCAGTTGACTCCATCACTGACTATTGGGGGCGAGTCGTTGGCCCCCACTGAGAGGGCTCGCAATCTGGGAGTCCTCCTGGATACGCAGCTGTCCTTGGAGGAACATCTGACGGCTGTAACCAGGGGGAGCTTTTGTCAGGTTCGCCTGATTCGCCAGTTGCGGCCCTTTCTCAATCGGGATTCCCTGTGCACAGTCACTCATGCCCTCGTCACCTCTCGCCTTGACTACTGCAACGCTCTCTACATGGGGCTCCCCTTGAAGAGCACCCGGAGGCTCCAACTGGTCCAGAACGCAGCAGCACGGGTAGTGATGGGAGCAGCTTGGCGCTCCCATGTAACACCGCTCCTGCGCGAGCTGCACTGGCTCCCAGTGGTCTTCCGGGTGCGCTTCAAGGTGTTGGTTATCACCATTAAAGCGCTCAATGGCATAGGGCCTAGCTATCTTTGAGACCGCCTGCTGCCACCGACGACCTCCCATCGACCCGTGCGCTCCCACAGAGAGGGCCTCCTCGGGGTGCCATCAGCCAAACAGTGTAGGCTGGTGACCCCCAGGGGGAGGGCCTTCTCTGTGGGGGCACCTACCCTCTGGAACCAACTGCCTCCAGAGATAAGGAGAATCCAAGACCTCAGTGCCTTCCACCGTGCCCTTAAAACCTTCCTTTTCCAGCAAGCCGGGCTGGCCTAATTTTTTTAAAGTGTTTTTAAGTGTTTTGTTTATTGTTTTTAATTAATGGGGCCAAATTTATATATGTATATTTTTAACTGTATTTTAATATTTGTACTTGATGTTTTTACTTGGCTGTTCACCGCCCTGAGTCCTCAGGGAGAAGGGCGGTATACAAATTCAAAATAAAATAAATAAAATAAAATAAAATAAATAAAATTGTTTCCTAGTATGATTTGATTGCTTATTTGTACCCTATGACTATCATTAAGTGTTGTACCTTATTATTCTTAACGAATGTATCTTCTCTTTTTATGTACACTGAGAGCATATGCACCAAAGACAAATTCCTTGTGTGTCCAATCACACTTGGCCAATAACGAATTCTAATCTAATCTAAAGAATTCTAATGAGCAATAGTGGTTAGCCTAGTTCACATGATCAATAGGAGAACAAAAAGAACCATTCAAGATGTTGATTGTCACCTTCAAGGTGTTGATTGTCACCTACATGGCTCAGGACCATGTTATTTGAAGTACAGTTTTTCCCATCTACCTGACCCATCAGAGTGGGGAGGCACTATGGGTCGTTTCTCCTAAGCAGGCCCATCTAGCAGGATGGAGAAGAAGGGCCTTCTCCGTGGTGGCTCCCACCCTGCGGAACATCATCTCTATGGATATAAGCCTGGTCCTCACTTTGACACTCTTTTGCAAGGCCCTGAAGACCTGGTTTTGCGCCAACAGGCCTGGGACTCCATAGTGGGATGAAGGCCATCAAATGGCTCATTTGATTGTGGTTGCCAGGACGGGGTTGGGATTATTGCTTTTTTATTGTTTTGATAATGGGTTTTTATTCTTGTTAGCCACCTGGAATCTCTCTGAGTGAATATATCCTGTATTATGTACCTTGAGGAAAAGTGAAATTCAGGTGGTAATGAATAAATAAAAGCCTACCTAAGTGTGTGCCAAAATTACTGAAAAAGTCTTGAGGAACTCAAGATGCTCTTTACGATTAACATTAAAAAAGCGTACAGGGCCTCACAAGGTTGCTTAGTAGAATTGAGGCTTTTTCAGAACTGCCAGTAGCCATCTAAGAAAGTAAAGGTAAAGGTAAAGGCAAAGGGTTCCCCTCGCACATATGTGCTAGTCGTTCCTGACTCTAGGGGGTGGTGCTCATCTCCGTTTCAAAGCCGAAGAGCCAGTGCTGTCCGAAAACATCTCTGTGGTCATGTGGCCGACATGACTAAACACTAAAGGCGCACGAAACGCTGTTACTTTCCCACCAAAGGTGGTCCCTATTTTTCTACTTGCATTTTTTACGTGTTTTCGAACTGCTAGGTTGGCAGAAGCTGGGACAAGTAATGGGAGTTCACTCTGTTACGCGGCACTAGGGATTCGAACCACTGAACTGCCGACCTTTCGATTGACAAGTTCAGCGTCTTAGCCACTGAGCCATCTAGGAGCCGTGTAGTAAATATCAGATCATGCTCTGAAAACAGCTATGAAAAGTAAGATCAAGGAAATGGTGTCTCACTGTGGGGAGCTCTCAAACATGAAAGATTAGAAGACTGCTACCCCAAGGAGTTGGGGAGAGGGATTCAAAAGCAAGAATGGAAAGACCTATAGCTGGTGGTTAGGAAGCTATCATGGCTGAAAGTGTTAAAAGACATTGAAAGTGAAAGAAAGTGTTAAAAGACATTGACTAAAAACAGGTCCCAGGTTTTGCATCGGCCATATTCATTGTTTTTTTTTCTTCATTTCCATTTGTAGACAATCATTCATAAACAGTAAGTAGGCATTAAGGTTGCAGAAAATTGTTTATATCATGTAGACATTCTAAAAACAGTTAACACTGTCAATCCTGAAGCTGATCTGACTGAAGCCATCCTGGAGCTTCAGTGTTGACATACACCTTGATTGAAACATTAGCCTGCAAACAACTCTGTATATACACAAACAACTCTGTATATACAGAATAACAGAGTTGGTTGGAAGGGACCTTGGAGGTCCCCAAGCACGTAACCTTATACCAGTGAGGGTTAACCTTTTTGGTACCAAGTACCCAAAGCGCGTGTGTGAATGCATGCGTGCATATGCATGTGCGCGTGCCCGGACCCCCAAAATGTGAGCGCCCCCTGCACATGCGACACACCCCCACGCATGCGTACATGTCCCCGCACATGAACCCTGCCCCCCCTGCCCCGTTTTGGCTTCCAGGTTGGTGCAGGAGGCTTTCCAGGCCCAAAATGGGGCGCATGTGTGACAGAGACCCAAAGAGCAGCTGGCCGGTGGGAGGTGCGGTGGAGCTGGCCTGGGGCGAGGGCTGGCGTGTCCTCGCCCCAGCGGTTCCATGTGCCATTTTGGGCCATAGGTTCGCCATCTCGGCCTTATACCAATCCAGACAAATGGCTGTCCAGTCTCTTCTAATATGAAGATGTTTCATGCCATGGATCTTCCAGCTAATACAGATATCCCAACTCTTACGCATATACAACTGTCAGGACAGTTGTATATGCACCATGCACCATATTCACCATGCAAGGTGAATGGGGTGAGGTCAGGACCACAACTGGAAGAAATGCCCATCCTTTGTATATGTTTAGGGCCGTGATGGCGAACCTATGGCATGCGTGCCACAGGTGGCACGCAGAGTGCCACAGGTGGCACGCAGAGCCATATTACTGGGCACGCCAACTCAGCTCTGGGCACGCGCGCCGGCCAGCTGATTTTCGGGCCTTCTGGGCCCACCAGAAGTAGGGAAACAGGCTGTTTCCTGCCTCTGGAGGGCCTGGGGGCGGGGTGGGGAAGGCCCATTTTTCTTTCTTACCTGGCTCCAGATACTCTCTGTGTATCTGGGAAGGGCGAAAACAGCCTTTCCCACTCCCTTAGAGGCCCTACGGAGGCTGAAAGGGCCCATTTCCCAACTCCCAGTGGGACAGGAGGTGATGTTTTTTCCTGTCCCCAGCCTCCAGAGACTCCTAGAGAGGCTCCTAGAGACTCCTAGAGAGATTCTGGAGGCTGGGGGGACAGCAAAAAATGTCACTTCCTGTCCCACCGAGAGTTGGGAAATGGGCCCTTTCAGGCTCCGTAGGGCCTCCAAGGGAGTGGGAAAGGCTGTTTTCGCCCTTCCCAGATACACAGAGAGGATCTGGAACCAGGTAAGAAAGAAAAACGGGCCTACCAGGCCATCATGTGCCAGGAGCGGGGGGAGGGGAGGGGGAGGGGTTGCACATGCATGCACGTGGGCACGTGCGCGCACGACCCTCTCCCGCCCCCCTTTCCTGGCACGTGATGGCAAAAAGGTTAGCCATCACTGGTTTAGGGCATACATGAATGAATGAAATGTATAGTTATATGCAAACATTTAGGGTACCTATGACCAAATTGTCTGTTTCAATTAATATTTTAATGCACCTCTCTTTACAGAGTGAAAGCAGATACACCTCAATCAGGTATTTAACAAGGTTAAATATCCATCATGGAGGTTTTACAAAAGAAAGCCATGCGATTACTTTAAAGCCACTCCAAATTAAGTTATCAGAGTGGTGCATCCATGATTCAAGAATTAACCGCTTTAATTCTTTAATACCAAACTAGAAGTCCTGAGAATTCAAGCACATGCAGCGGGCTGTTGATGAAGACAAAGAGGGAAAAGTTGGCACTACCTTTTCTGCCAGCCAACCCAAGTGCCTAATTTCTCGGCCTCCGGCTATTCCTGCTTTACCCAGTTGATCTTTGACCTCTGAGATGACTTTGGGAATGAGCTCGCTGATACAGGAGTGGATGGCATAGAACCAAGCCTGGGCAGTACTCGCATCTTTACTCCTTAGCACCAAGATGTGCTTGGCATCCGGTGAATGAACTTCAACAATCCTGTAGAAGAAAAATAAATAAATAAATACAATAAATAAGAAAAGAGGGGAGAGTTATAGATATTCTCAAAGTTCCAGCCCAATTACCTGATTTGTAGGTGTAGAAGTGTGAAAAACCATTGTGCCAGGGATGGGGCACCTTTAGACTATTGAGTCATGACCAAACCAACATAGCTAGCCAAATAGAGGTCCTGTCAGGCAGGAATAGCAATAGCACTTAGACTTATATACCGCTTCATAGTGATGTACAGCACTTGCTAAGCGGTTTATTTTTATTTATTATTATTATTAGTATTATTCATATTTCTATGCCGACCACTCTCCGAGGACTCTGGGCAGCTTACACCATAGACACCATACTAAATACCATATTGCCCCCAACAATCTGGGTCCTCATTTTACCCACCTTGGAAGGATGGAAGGCTGAGTCAACCTTGAGCCGGTGAGATTTGATCCGCTGATCTGCTGAACTAGCAGTCAGCTGAAGTAGCTGCAGTACTGCACTCTAACCACTGCGCCACCTCGACTCTTTTACAGAGTTTACAGAGTCAGCATATTGTCCCTCCCAAAATCTGGGTCCTCATTTTACCAACTTCGGAAGGATGGAAGGCTGAGTCAACCTTGAGCCCCATCAAGATCGAACTCTGGGCTGTTGGCAGAGTTAGTCTGCAATACTGCACTATAACCACTGCACCACCAGTGGTGCCTCCCCATCCTATAAACTTGGTATTCCACCGCAGCTTTTCTTTTTCCTTGAAGACATTTCGCTTCTCATCCAAGAAGCTTCTTCAGTTCTGGAACTGTAGAAATGAAGAAGCTGCTTGGATGAGAAGCGAAATGTCTTCAAAGGAAAGAAAAACAAAAACAAAGTCCTTGGCCTTTTGAAGAACCTTTAGGTCACCTTTCCCTTCCATGACTTCCAAGAAGAGAGCTAAGGCCACTGTCTTCCCTACATAGGAAAAGACAGCTTTGTCCAATGGCAGAAGACATTTACTCAGTGGTAAAATGTAAAATTTGTTACTACTGGTTCTGTGGGCGTGGCTTGGTCGGGGGGGGGGGGTAATGTGAGGTTGTAAAAAAATGATTTTAAAAGCCTCTGACGATCAGGCAACTGAGCTGGGATCGTCAGAAGCTTTTAAAAGCATTTTTTTTTCTACAACCTCTTTGGCCAAAGAGGTTGCAGAAAAAAATGCTTTTAAAGGCTTTTAAAATGCTCCCGGTTTGGACCGGATTGCCCAATCCGGTAGCGAGTGGCTTTTTTTTTTTACTTTTAAAAGCATTTTTTCAGCCAAAGAGGTTGTAGAAAAAAATGCTTTTAAAAGTAAAAAAAATAGCTTCTGATGATCGTGCGGCTCAGCTGGGCATGGAGGGGGGGGGGCGCAGGGATTTTTGCTACAGGTTCTCCGAACCACCCGCCGCCATCGCTACCGTATTGGGCGATCCGGTCCGAACCGGGAGCATTTCATACCTACATTTACTGGAAGAAGATATATTCTTTTGGAAGCCAAACATGAGGAATGACAGCTTGCTCTGTTCTGTCTCCACGGAGCAGAAACATCAGGTGGCAGGGTCAAGTGACATCACAGGATTAGGTCAGTGATGCTCAATCTTTTGATGCCATTCAGCCTGCCGGATCAAGTTCACAAAAATGGCCCTGCAATGTCACCACCAATTCACCTAACTCAGCTTAAAGTATCTGAAAGAATTGAACAGTTCAGCAGAGGGAGAACTGTTGCCACAATGTTAGAATAGAATATAATAACAGAGTTGGAAGGGACCTTGGAGGTCTTCTAGTCCAACCCCCCTGCTCAGGCAGGAAATCCTGCACCACTTCAGATAATAGCTTGACTCCCTCTTCTTTGTGGCAGCCCGTGAGATATTGGAATACTGCTATCATGTCTCCCCTTGTCCTTCTCTTCATCAAACTAGACATACCCAGTTCCTGTTGAATTTATATTTACCAGCAAAGAAATAAAGGGAGACTAGTATAGATCTAGTTCAAGCTATTTAGCTCTTGTCAACTAGCCTTTTAGTGCAGCTTATCCCTTTATTTCTTTGTCGGTAAATATGAATTCAACACAAAAATAATTTGTCACAAAAACTGTTCTGTTCTGAGAACAATGTATGAGAGCGGAGGCAAGGCGAATTAATAATAACTTTTATTATCAACAACAGCTAACATCAGACCCACTCAGTGCTGAGGACCTCGGAGAGCAGGGCAGCTTCTGAGGCACTGACCGCTCTTAAATATGCAGAGCTATCAGCGGCTGGGCCAATTAGGACGCGCCCATTTCCCGCCGGCTGGTAGCCGACGATCGGGCCAATCGGCTGCTCTGTCCTTGTCATGTGTGCGGCCTCTGGATGCAACAAAAACGACCGCCTGAGAAGGCCCCTGGATTGGAGCTGAAAGGCGAAAGCAGAAGCAGTATGCTCTGCCCCGTATTTCGGTGGACCAGGTTGCCCTGATAGTCTGGACTCACCAGGAAAAAAGCAACAACGCTTGTTGCCACAATGGTGGCGTGTGTATCTCAGTTTCATAATTCTTCCTAACACCACTGGTTAAAGAGGAGCAAAGAGCTGTGGGTGGATGTGTCTTTTTCAATACAAGACCCTGTTAAATTGCTAGTTATAGAAAAGAAAACTGGCCCACGACTTACAACACTTTGGTTTGTGACCATTCAAAGCAGTGGTGAAATTCAAATTTTTTAAATCCCCATTTCCTCCCCACTCCTGGGACCAGCCAGAGGTGGTATTTGCCAGTTCTCCGAACTACTCAAAATTTCCGCTACTGGTTCTCCAGAACCTGCTGGATTTCACCCCTGGTTCAAAGTTACAATGGCACTGAAAAAAATGACTTATAACCGTTTTTCACACAATCATTGCGGAATCCCCATGGTCACGTGATCAACATTCAAACGCTTGGCAACTGGCATGTATTTATGACGGTTGCAGTGTTCCGGGGTCATGTGACCATCTTTTGCGGCCTTCTGGCAAGCAAAGTCAATGGGGAAGCTAGATTCACTTAACAACTGTGTAAGAAAGGTCTTAAAATTCACTTAATAGATTTCTCACTTAAGAACAGAAATTTTGGGCTAAATTGTGGTCATAAGTTGAGGACCACCTGAGGTGAACAGGACTTACTTTAAGAGTTTCCATAAGGGTAATCAGTATGATGTAGTGATTAAGATAGTGGGCTAGGAGATGAGAGATCAAAATTCAAGTCTATCTTCATCTATGGAAATCCACTGGTTTCCTTTAGACCGGTCTCTTAGTCCAACCAACCTCACTGGTTTCTTGTGTGAATTAAATAAAGGATTATTCCCATATATGTCATCCTGAGCTCTTGGAGAAAAGTAAGAATATAAATCTATCAAATAATATCAGTCTGCTGCAGCAAACACTGGCAGTAAATTTAATCACACCTTAAAAATTATACTCTTATGTTGGCTTTGAATTTAGGGAACTGCCTTCTCAGCTTAACTTGAAAGGCAAAGGAGACACTGTAGTATAAGATACAACTTGTCACAATTCGTCCATATTGGGTGTGGGGCAGGGGTGGGCTGCTGAGGGTTCACAATGGTTCGGGAGAACCTCTAGCTAAGAACCCCCAAATCCCACTCCTGGCTGGCCCCGCCCACCCCATCCCACCCCACCCCTCCCAGGAATCCCCACATGGCCCATTTTGGATGCAGGTAAGTAAAAGGCAGCTGCAGAGGCTTGGGGAGGGTGAAAAACGGGCCTACTGGAAGTTCAGGAAGGCCGGAAACTGTCCCATTTCCGGCCTCCAGAGGGCCTCCAGAGCCTGGGGAGGTTGTTTTCGCCCTCCCGGAGCCTCAAGGAAAGCCTCCAGAGCCTGGGCAACTCCCCCCCCCACGCCATGGTGCAGGAGGCCGACTAGGCTACGCTCACCATTGCCAAGCCCACCCAGCAACCGGGCAAAGAAGCCCTTGCTAAAATTTTTGAAGCCCACTCCTGGTGTGGGGTGAGACCACAATTAACCCTTAGGTTCAAACTGGACAATTAGAAAGCGCAATGAGTGTTTGAGAAAACAATTTATTGGAAATCAAAGTATTCTCTAATAAAACATGATCAACAAATGTCTTTTTGACCAACAAAAATAGTACTCGTTAAATCTGTACCTTCCCATCTCTAAAAATGGATGGTGTCATTTTTCTAAAGTAAGAATTGAAAAGTCAACAAAAAAAATTACGGAGATGAGTTTGCTCTGCTTTGCATTATTTTTGACAATTACCCTCATTGCAGTAACAGGGCATCAGTCAATGTGGCCATATCCTTCTAGTCTATTGTACTTGGCTTTCCAACATAAATGCCCCTGGGCACGGTTGATGATTCTTCGCCTGCAGTGAGAATATGTCAAATGATACCAAAACACTATTTTAAGTGACTTAAAAATGCAATCTACTCTTCTGTAAACTTCACTGGTTTTTCTCTCAGATCTGGCTTCTGAAACATGACATTATCTGTAATTTGGTGATAAAAGTTTTAAATTTCCCCTTGTCTGGAAATATTTAAGACAGCGCCACAGCTCTGTTCCTTCATATCCTCCACCACAGTTATGTAAACACTGAATACAGAACATTTTTGATAAAGCCCATATTGGCCTAAAGGAACTGTGCATTTAAATAGATGTCTGCCATGATATATATACTGTCTTCTAACCATAAGATAACCATATAAACAAAAACTATCTTTTTTTTCTAAAGCCTCCATGGTCAATAAAAACATCTCAAAGTTCCTTATAAAATGACAATAAAACCCACAAGTTGGCAACCTCCAAATGTACAACGTTTGAAGACCAACAAAAATGATTAGAGGGCTGGAGTTTAAAACATACAAACAATAGTTACAGGAATTGGGTAGGTCTCTAATGAAAAAGAGGACTAGGAGGTGACATAATAGCAGTGTTCCAATATTTGAGGGGCGATCAAACTATTTTCCAAAGCACCAAAATGCATGACAAGGAGCAATGGATGGAAACGAATCAAGGAGAGAAGTAATCTAGAACTAAGGAGAAATTTCCTGACAGTTAGAACAATTAATCAGTGGAACAACTTGCCTGCAGAAGTTGTGAATGCTCCAACACTGGAAGTTTCTAAGAAGATGTTGGATAACCATTTGTCTGAAATGGTATAGGGCTTTGGAGGTTGGACTAGAAGACCTTCAAGGTCCCTTCCAACTCTGTTATTCTACTTCTTCCCAATGGAATAGCTTGCCTTCAGAAATTGTGGATGCTCCATCACTGGAGGCTTTCAAAAAGAGACTGGACAATTATTTGTCCGAAACGGTGTAGGACCATGATGAGGAACCTATGGCATGCGTGCCAGAAGTGGCATGCAAAGCCATCTCTTCGGCTATGTGAGCCATTGCCTGTTGCTTTTCTGGTTTCCAGCGTGCTGGACAGCTGGTCTTCACGCATGGAGGTGTGCTGGAAATCAGAAGAGCAGCAGCCCAGTACGCATGCTGGTTGACAAGCACCCAAAATCCGATCACGTGACATGACCCTAAATGTCTGTGTGCATGCAGCTCTCAGAACTTCAAATAGGGTCATAAGTACCTTTTCGGGGAGCCACTGTACTTTGAACGGACACTAAGCAGCAAGTCATTAAGCAAGGACCATTTATATCAAAGGCAGTTTCCAATAGTATTACTGTATTACCCTGACTTTGCAGGAAACCAAGCCAGCAATCTGATTTTGCTTTTATGGACCTAACCAAGATGCAACCCTGTTCTAAACAAGTTTCTGTCCTTGGAACAATATGGTAGAATGAGAGGCAACAATGCAAGATAAAATATTTATTTATTTATTATTTATTAGTCCAATTTATATGCCGCCCTTCTCCGTAGACTCAGGGCGGCTTACAATGCATTATAGTAATAGCCTACATACTTTTTTGTATATACCTGCTTATTAGGGCTTTCAGGCCCCCTAAGCGGTGTTGTTCTATACAAAGCTGGTTTATTGCCCCCACAATCCGGGTCCTCAATTTACCTACCTGGAAAGGATGGAAGGCTGAGTCAACCTTGAGCCTGGTGAGATTCGAACTTGCACTAATTGCAGGCAGCTGGCAGCTAAGTGCTAGCACTTAACAGCACTTTAGTCCGCTGCACCACCAAGGCTCTTTTTTGAAATTTTGTGCCAGGAACATGATGCAGATTAAGGAATTAATTTGCCCCGGTTATAGGAAATCTTTAATTTTGATTCCAATATTTGGGATTTCACTACTGGCTGGATTTCTCATTTAACCACCTCCAGGACATAAACGCTACCGAAGCAACTTGTATTTTTCACCTACATTCCCACTTTCACTTTAAAGGTGCTCTTAAACAAGAATGAAGATGACCAACAGTTCGTCATAGAAGATCAACCCTCTTTGGTTACAAATACCAAGTGAGATCCTGTGCAAATTCCCAGCAAAATCCAGCAGGTGGCACGTAGTGCCCTCTCTTGGGGCACACAAGCTGTCGCCCCAGCTCAGCTCTGCCGCGCATCTGCGTGTGCCTCTCGCCGGCCACCTGGTCTTCAGGTCTCTGCTGCGCATGTGCGGGGTGCAGGTGGAGGGGCATGTGCACATACGGGAGGGTGCGTGCACACATGCGGGGGGCGCATGCGCACATGCGGGGGTGCGGGCACATGCAGGGGTGAGGCATGCACATGCATGGGCCGGGGCGCGAGTGCAGGGGGCGCGCATTGCATTTTGGGGGTACGCACGGACACACGCACTTTCGGCACTCGGTCCGGAAAAGGTTAAACATCACTGTCTTAGAAGAATTGAAGTAATGGTATTTTTAGCATTATCTGCAAAATAGATAATGGGGTGGTAATACAAGACCTAGGAATACTAACAGAATAACAGAGTTGGAAGGGACCTTGGAGGTCTTGTTGTGGCCCGTCAGCGGCCTGCGCGGATCGTGGCTGATCCCGACGATGAGGAGGCTGGTGTGGGGCTGCGCTAGCAGCCTGCGCAGCCAGCGCTCGCGTCGGACAGCGAGGAGGCTGAAGAGGATGTGGTGTCAGAGGCAGAGACTCAGCTTGGGCCTTCAGAACCTCCAGAGGCTCCTTCAAGTGGAGAGAGCGAAGTGGAGGAGCCTCTCCTCAATGCTCGGGCACGCAGAGCTGCCAAAAGGCAGGAGTGGCTACTCAGGAGGAGGAGGTCTACTTGAGAGTAAGGCTTGAGGATAATTGGCCACTCCCTTAGCCTATTTAAGTCGCACGCAGCTAGTGCGTTCTTGCTGGAAAGAACTCGTATTATTATCAGAGTATTTTGGTTGATCATATCTTGTTTTCTGGGCTGGTTGCCAACCTTTGCCGGTCTTGTTTATTCTTGCTACTTAATAAATTTGATAAGGACCGTTGGTGTGTGTCAATATCCTCGGAAATCCGGAGCTGGGACAGAACAGGTCTTCTAGTCGATACTATAACTAAGCATGTTGCCTACAAAGCCCTGAAAAACTCAAATAGATGTCCATTTGCTGCACTTTTACTATAGAAACCGGTTCTGCTCCTACCCCACACAGTATCTTTGCGTGTCCATGACAATTCCTGATGTCCTTTAAAAAGGGCAGAAAACCAGAATCAAATATACTAGGAAGCAGAGGTGGTATTCAGCCGGTTCGGGCTGGTTTGCCCGAACCAGTAGTGGAAATCATGGGTGGGCCTGCCCACCCACTCAGGCTCTATGCCATCTATTTAGGCACGTTTTTTAGAATGTGTGTAAGTCACAAACGGCCTAAGTCTTACCCTCCTAGAATTCCATGGTCCCTTATTTAACTCTAAGCAGGCTGCAAACCATTAGCTGAGAAGATTCCTGTGCATAGGCTGTTCAGCAATAAATCAGTTTAATTGCACCTTGATGTGTGGATCTGATCTTTCCCACCTGAACCAATCCCAATAATTCAGTGCCATAAAACAACTCCAACCATACTATATAGCCCCGGGATCTAGCACTGAGCCCCAGGGATGGTATCCACTTACTTTCCCTATAGGTTCACAAAAGTGTGTGCGTACGCACACTTGCTCGCGCCCCATCCACGCATGCGCCCAGCCTTCCACGCATGTGCTTTGCTGGCGCATGCGCCATCAGCACATGCATCTGGCCTCAAAAATGTGCCTCAATAGGATGGCATAGAGCCGGGGTGGGTGGCCTCCGCCCACCCGTGTTTTCCACTACCGGTTTGAGTGAACCTGTCCAAACCGGCTGAATACCACCTCTGCTGAGCCCTCTCTCAAACAGAAAATTCTTTGGGTTTCTGCTTCTTATGCAGAAGAAGCACTAGATGCTAAGGAAGTTTCTTTGGATTCCTTTATGCTAGATAGGGGACAAAAAAGGCCATGAATGTAAAAGAAGAAAAAAAGGATATCCTTTTAACTACCCCATCAGCCTTTTCCAATTTCACAGATTTTCTCCTCGCAAAAGAGGCTTGAAGGTGTGTAGTGTGATGCAACTCTCTCCATACATTATAGATGAGGACCAATAAGTTTATCCTATTTTTAGATCCTGGAAGCTCTTAAAGAGCTATCAAAGTCTCATTTCCCATTCATTTCCCCAGGCTGCCTTTTCTCACTTCCCAGGTAAGCAAATGCCCAGAGATTGGTGGCTCAAATTAGGATAAGGAATTCAGTCCCCCAGTGCAGTTTCTTGCTTTTTAGGATTGGCCATGAAAGCACAGCATCTGCCAAAACAGAAGAGTACAATCAAGGCAGTCAAATTCCAGACTGGCCTTCATTAATTTAAGCTCTCAGATATTCTATATTTAGCATGTCCAACTGGTATGGCCAAGTTGTGGGTGGTGAGACTTTAATCCAAATCTCGTTGGATTTTACTTGTTGAAACTCTTCCCTTTTTGTATATAAAAAAAGAGATTAAGCTTTGATTGCATGGTTGGACCACCATCCTTACTTTTCTGACGCATCCTTGGTTCATACCTTATTCTGTATGCAATGGAAAAACTCAGCCAATCAGAACTTTTATGTGAAAGGACAGAGATGTGTGCATGACGGTGTTGTCTACAACCCTTTTCCTATTTGAACATAACTGTAAGAAGAACGTCATGCTGGGAGCCAGTTTGGTCTAGTGCCGTGATGGCGAACCTATGGCACGGGTACATGAATTCTTGTTCTCTTTTTAGACCTTAGGAGCAAAAATCAGGTTTGGGATTACATGTTCCCTTTCAGCCCTTTGAGCAAGAAATCTATTAATTCGTGGTAAGAAGAGGGTTAAAAAAAGAAATGGATTTAAAACCCACCGTGGTTATACAATAGAGATTGGACCTCTAGAAATGCCCGTGATGGCAAACCTATGGTACGTGTGCCAGAGGTGGCACGCAGCGCCCTCTCTGATGGCATGTGAGCTGTTGCCCCAGTTCAACTCTGCTGCACATGCACGAGTATCTCCCACCGGCCAGCTGGTCTTCGGGTCTCTGCTGCACATGTGTGGGGGGCAGGGCGTGTGCGGGGGTGCATGTGCATGTGCAAGGGTGGGGCACATGTCGGGGGCCACACGTGCATGCATGGGGGTGGGGCACATGTGTGGGAGCCGTGCGCACATTGCTTTGGGCACTCGGTCCGGAAAAAGTTAGTCATCACTGAGATATGCAATGGATAACCAGCACTTTCATTGGACTTCATTTTGGTGTGCAAGATTTTTTTAAAAAAAATCTAGCCAGGATCTAGCTGTGAGAATTCTGCCCAATCCTAGATCAAGCTAAGCTACGTAAAGTCAGAAGGTCCCCAATTTACTGCAATTTTGACTTGGAGAACCTGACGGCTCCCTACCACCAGTTCTGAGTTCACTTTTATTTTGACTCAGAGAGCCTGACAGCTCCCTACTACCAGTTCTGAGTTTACTACTGTTGGGTTCCAACTCCAACCCTGGAAAGTTTGGACACTTCCAAACGGAATAATGGTTGCAGACATGTATTATTGTGACAGAATGTCTATGGTGCTTACATATCTTATAAATAAAGACGATGCAAGGAGTTTTGCAGCAAGCTGTCTGCACAAGTAGGGTTTTTCTTTAATTAAAATAACCCAAAGCCACGGGAGACAGAAGCCTGTCAGACATCAGAATGCTAAAGGACCAGCCATATTAGCTTTTATGGAGAAGGTACAAAGAGGAGAGGAAATGGACACCCACACACATAGCTAGTGAATAGAAAATGCTTCTTCCCCCAAAGCTACACCTTGGAATTTGGCAACAGAATAGCAGCAAGCTTTTTAATACAGGTATAATAACACTGCTGTAGAGAACCATGGAGATAGCCTTGAGAGAAATATTCATCTATTGTTGCAGAAGCAACATTGCTTCAGTCCTGGAATGAAAGCAGTCTACTTAGAAAAACTTCAAAAGGACTCAATTATCTCAGGGGCTTCCACAAAGAAGAGGGAGTCAAGATATTCTCCAAAGCATCTGAAGCCAGGACAAGAAGCAATGGATGGAAACTAATCAAGGAGAGAAAGCAACCTAGAACTACCTTAAGAAGCTTCTTGGATGAGAAGTGAAAAGTCTTCAAAAAAAAAAAAACACCAAAAAAAACAACAACCCAGAAAGTCTAGTTGCCTCTTGAAAAAGCCCCTTTGGGACAACCATGACGAGGTTGACTGAGAAGCTCCATAGACATCAACCAATAACTAAGGAGAAATTTATTGACAGTGAGAAATGTTAGGAAATGATTTTACCTAACTTGTCGGGTTAGCAATATATAAACCATCAATATAGCTTTAAGACTGCTGTATTGCATCATACTGTGTCCTGATTGGTTAGCTCTGTAGCCAATGTCCTTAAGAGGGAGCTAGAAACATGGTTTGTTTCTCTTTGCTGCTCTTGGATGCTCTTTGCTGTTTGCTGCTGTGTTTGCTACTATTTGCAACTGTTTATGTGTATGACTATGACAACTGGTAAGAAGACTTTGTTATTGGATTATCCCTGGACTATTGTTTTATTATCTACTACTTTATCTGTGTATGACCTGGACTGTTTATTGGACTGTGCCTTATTACTATTTCCTGAAAGTAAACACAACTCAGTGTATCTGTCTGTTGGCTGTGTTATTTCCTAACTACTCTCAATCGCTTTCACGTGCACACCCTTGCTATTCAAGGGTTGCTCTGCAAATTCCTCAACAATTAATCAGTGGAACTGCGTGCCTTTAGAAATTGTGGATGTTCCATCACTGGAATTTTTAATGAAAAGATTGGACAGCCACTTCTCTGAAATGCTAAGGAGTTTCCTGCTTGAGCACAGGGCTAGACTAGAAGACCCCCCCCCCCAGGGTCCCTTCTAACTACGTTATTCTGTTATTCAGCAAATTGTCCTCCTTTCTGGACAACAACGAAGTTAAGATATACTCTTTTTATTCTTCTCTGATGAATATGGGAAATATGCAAAGAGAGAAAAAGAAGGGGGACAGAAAGACAGCTGCTGAAACAGCTGCTGTCTACTTCTCCTATGGAGTGAAGCTGCCCTTGATCCACAACATTAACGAAGAATGAATATTATGGGAAGAGAGTGTTTTTCTCCCGCATCCAGGTTTGCTTACCTGTTTTCTGGATCTAACATAGCCATGTTCCGCGTCACGTAGCACATTTTGAGTGGGATGGTCCTTTTGTCTCGGTGGATGTTGAGAGACAGTGGCAACATGGGATCAATGGTTGGGTTGCCCAAACGAGGGGACTCAGGAGGAGGAGTTTCCCATCCAATTTCAGAAATAGGAGAACCTTTCTTCACATAGGGGGTGGCTTCTCGCATGTATTTCACTGAAAGGAAAAAGAAAACAAATGAGAGCATAAGTATAGGAGAAGGGTAGGCAAAGCTGGGGGTGGAATGAAATGTGTCATTAGCTTAGAGTCCTTACGTTCTCACAAACAGTCCAAGTTCAACTGCTCCTGAATTCCACTGACCTTTATCTGGTGCCAATTGAATGCTGAACTTTAGTTCAACTTGTGTATATGCTTGAATAAATCTCCTTTGCTGCAGTACAACAGATGGTCCTGATTCTTTGCACCTGACATTAGGAGAATGAGTGGTCGAATGTTGCAATGGTCATAAACCCAGTCAGTCATGTGACCTATCCAATTTTATGATTTATTTATTTATTTATTTATTTTGCTGCTGCAGCAATTAAATGAACCCATTATTCACTATGGCGAGCTTTTCCCAAAAAACTGAAATGCTTTTTTTCTGCAAACTGATGTAAAACAGTCAGATGACTGCAGGATACTGCACAGGGCCATAAATGTGACTGTGTTGCCAAGCAACCCAAGGGGGGTCACCCCATCACAACTCCATTCTTTCTAAATTGCTGAGAATTCTGGGAGTTGAAATCCGTATATCTGGAGATCACCTAAGCCAATTCAGAAAAGCCTCCCAGTATAAAATACTAGCAACTCTCTATTGTTACAAGAATGTGACTGGTTTAAGACCATCGTGTGTGTGTGTGTGTTCGCACGCGCATGTGTGTGCGTGTGTACATAACATATATATACATATACACATATACACATACATATATATATATATAACCCAGTGGTGGGTTGCCCCCGGTTCGGACTGGTTCTATAGAGCCGGTAGTAAAACTGGCGGGAGGCTCCACCCACTGACCCTGATGTCACCAGAAGCGTTCTGTGCATGCGCAGAAGCAAGGTACATGGGCGAGCAAAGCAAACGCGCATGATCTCGTTGCGAACCGCTAGTAAAGGTAAGTAGAACCAAACCCTGATATATAAAATACTGTATAATTTATATGGATGTGTTTTGACTCCTCTACCTGAAGTCTAAAATATCACTTTCAATTCCAAGCCCAAGTGTTTCTATTAATTTGTTTTTATACCTACCTCTTCTCTAAGGTAGAAGTGGAGGCTTTTTATTATATTTTTATTTATTTACCCCAATTTTTTTCTCTGATACACCAAAACATCTTCCTAAAGGATAATCTTTACTTTTATTCATGCAATTACCATCTCATGATCTTCCCTGATATATAGTTAGGTCAGCCAGGTTGTTAAAATAGTATCTTTAATTGCACTCACACAGCATAAACCATAGCAAACAATGATCTATCTTAGCCTTCCCAATATAATATCTATCAAATGAGCAGGGTTAGAAGGCCTATCGCAAAGAATTGAGGCAGTGGTGAAATGTAAAATTTGTTACTACCGGTTCTGTGGGCGTGGCTTGGTGGTGGTGGGAGTTAATGTGACTGGGTGGGTGTGGCTAACTTTTTTTTTACTTTTAAAAGCATTTTTTCTACCTCCTTTTACGAGGTTGTAGAAGGGGAGGGGCAGGGATTTTTGCTACCAGTTCTCCGAACCACCTGCCTCCATCGCTACCTGATCGGGCAATCCAGTCCGAACCGGGAGCATTTCACCCCTGAATTGAGGCCTAGACAAAAAGAATTGAGGTCCTGAATCATTGAAGTCAACAAGTCAGAAAAAGCCCGACATAGTCTTTATTCAATGTTAACTAGACTAGTGATACACGAATGAGTTGATAGAAGTGCCCCATAACAATTGTCCACAAGTTGATCCCAACCTCTTTTCCAGGTTGAACTTCGAATTGTCATCACATACTATTGAATAAATCTGGTCTCTTGTCTCCAACAAATTTGAAATTGAGGTCAGGTAATTAATATGCCAACATTTGTTTCTCATTCCTCCAAAAATCCACTTCACCCCTCCACTCTGAAAACGATGGCAAACGAGGAATTGTCTTTTGAGTGAATTAATCTGCTGCCATATGCTAACAGCTTCATTATTTTCCTGTTAGCTGGGCCGACAGCCAGCCAGTGCCGTGTTCTAAAGAGCACTTCATATGCACCCATTTTCACCAAAGCTTCAACATTTCCACAATTAAGCCTTTGTTATATATTCACAGATGACATTTCGAAAGGGGGAGAGAAAAAAAAAAGACAAAAGGAGAAAAACACACTTCTTGCAAGTCAGACGGACAAATGCGATCAAATCTATCAAGCTTCTTTTTTTTTTTTTCTAATTAGGTTCTCGAACATCTTGTGACTCATTCAGGTTAGCCATAACAACAACTCCAAAAAGGGAAGAAAAAAGAAAAGAAAGAAACAAAGAAAAAAAAGACATCAAACTGCAAGGGTTTCACTTTGATTCTGTAGGGGAACAAAAAAATGGGAAGTATCAGCTTATGGAACGATGAAGGTAAAAGGAAAGAAACTTTGAAAGAAAGAAGAAAAGAAATTTGATCAAAGGCAGAGTATTAAGAGATTTTCTGGCTTCGTGAAATGCCCCACTTCATCACCAGGCTTTAGGAAGTGACTGATATTAAAATACACACAAACACACACATAGACTCAAATATGACTCTAGTAGTGAAAGTTTGGTTTAATTTAAAAAAAAAAAAACTTCATTTATCATAACCACAGAATTTTCACATAGTCCTCAACTTACAAACACTCACTGCAAAGTTGCAACAGCACTAAAAAAAAAAAAAAGTGACAGGATGGGTTTGCACACGTCCGACCACTGCAGCAGTTCTATAGTCACTGATCCAAATTCGGGATGTATGACAGTTGAAGTGTCCTGGGATCATGTGATCTCCATTTGTAACCTTCCCAGCTGCCTTCTAACAAGTAAATTCAATGGAGGACCACATGGTTCACTTAACAACTGGACTGATTCGCTTAACAACTGTGGCAAAAAAATAAATAAATCATAAAATGGGGCAAAACTCACTTAACAACTGCCTTGTTTAGCAACAGAAGTGTTGGGCGCAATTGTGGTTGTGAGTTGAGGACTACCCGTATTCCTTCTTATTGGGAAACACAGCTTCCCACTTATGACTATAACCATGTTTATATTGTTTTTATTTGTTTCCTAGTACAATTTGATATCTTATTAGTAACCTTGACTATCACTAAGTGTTGTATCTTTTTATTCTCAATTAATGTATTTTATTCTCCTAATGTACAGTAAGAGCATATGCACCTAAGACAAATTCCTTGTGTGTCCAATCACACTTGGCCAATAAATTCTATTCTATTCTGTTCTGTTCTGTTCTGTTCTGTTCTGTTCTGTTCTGTTCCGTTCTGTTCCACTCCACTCCACTCCACTCCACTCCACTCCACTCCACTCCTCCTATTCTTCTGTCCTGTCCTGTCCTGTCCTGTCCTGTCCTGTCCTGTCCCTCCAAGATGGGAACTACAAGAGTTCCAGTCTCAACTGGGATAGCACCCAAGTGGGAAATCTGGCCCTTACTCTGGGGTGTCCCATTCCAAATAAGAGATTTTGTACTCGAAGGTGTACATATTTCTTCTCTCTATGTTGACATCTTCCAATTCTCTGGTTTCTCATAACTTCCTTTTAACAAAACAAAGACTTCTGGATGCAGTTTAAACTGCAATAGCTGGAAACCATTATTGTCCCTCTCTTTTCCTTTGTGTGTCGGTGTGTATGTGTAGAAATAGGAAAGTGTTAGAAGAGATAGATACTAGTAAGGAAGAGAAGAATAACAGTAATACAGTCTTAGTAAATTATTTGACAGTGTTGTGGGAATTAGTTGCTTAGCAGAGTGATAGCATTCGGGAAAAAACGTGTCCTTGTGTCTAGTTGTTTCGGTGTTCAGTAAGCAGCAAAGTAATAAAAGAAATAATCATCATGAGTAGTAATGGCAGAGCACATGATGTATTTTGGAGTTATTTTCATAACTGCATTCATGCCAGGCTCTTAAGGTGGCATACTGTATTTAGATTCTTCTTCCCATTTTATCTACATAATGATCTTGTAGGTCAAGGGTGGGGAACCATGGCCCTTTTATGACTTGTGAACTTCAACTCCCAGAATTCTGGGGGTTCCCCACCCGTTGTAGGGTACCATCAGATTTGAGACAGAGATTCACCCAAGTTGTTTAATCAAAACCAATTGCAAAAATATTCTCCCTGACTTTGATGAAAACTGAAGTCAGAACTACAACAGCAACAACAAAACCTCTCTACACACACACACACACACACACACACACACACACACACACAAAAAATCACACTAGCCAATTGCATTTCGGTAACATTTGAGAGCTGATTCTAAAGCTGGAGGTTGGAGAGTGCACATGGGCTACAGATTGCGCACCCTTTTTTTAAAAAAAAAAATTCCCCATTAACATACCACCTCTATTCTTCATTTCCTCTCATACAATGCTTATACTCATTTGTTGTTCCAAAATGGAATGCGCCATATCTAAATATTTGATTAATAGCCACCAGCATTATATTATTGATTCATCATTTGGTGGTAATTGAGTTTTGAGCTGGCAGGAACAAGAATTATTGTTGCCAGATACTCATCAGGAGGAGGAGGAAAGAGGAAGCAATTGGAAATTTTAGAATTTCTGTTTTTACGGCATCCTGGAATAGAGAACTGAGAGAGGGAGGGAGGGAGGGAGAGAGAAAGACACACACACACAGAGAGAGGCAGAATGAGAGAATGAGAATAAAAAGAGAGATAGAGAGAGACACTCTGACTTTCAGAATTCAGTTTTGTGGAGCCTGATCCCTGAGCTGGCCTACATCAAAGGGCTGATAGAAATGTAATCTCCTGTAATATCACAGGAAGTAATAGTTCCCTTTTTATTTTGCACTGGTTTGACTCCATGAATCTTTCTCCAGTTCAAGGTACTGCATTTTGGTACCTCGTTACAAAATAAGACCTTTGGTTCTTATTCAAATAATTTAACAACTGGTTCTCTGCCCTAATGACCGGCTGGGTGGACATGGCCATGATGTATGATAGGCAGCACTTGGCCTCCTGCACCCCACCCAGGAGCAAAAACAGGCCATGGGGGGGGAGGGGGAAACATGCCGTCGCCCTGTGCCCCATTTTGGGCCTAGGCATCCTTGAAGCCTCCTGGGAGCAAAACGGGCCACAGGGGACCACGCTGCACCCCCGCACCTCATTTTGGGCCCAGAAGGCCTCCCTGAAGCCTCCAGGGAGCAAAAACTGGCTGCGGGGAGGGGTTGCTGCACCCCCACGCCCAGTTTTAGTCCTAGGAGGCCTCCTTGCACTTACCTGGGAACCAAAATGGGGCACGTGGGAACTCCTGGAAGGGACGGAGTGGGGCCAGCCAGCAATTTAACTACTAGTTCACCCGAATCGGCCTGAACCAGCTGAATCCCACCACTGGTTCTATCCTCCTTGTTGCAAAAGGCAACAAGGTGGAAAGAACCATACATTTTATAAGAGAGTTGGAAGGAACTCAGGATCTTCTGCCTTGCCAAGAGAAGACTGAGGGCAATATAATAGCACTCTTCAAAATCAGAAACGATGCCCTACAGAAGATCTAGACCTTTTTCCTCACTGTTCTAAACGTGTTAAGGCACAAAGCAAGGGACTTAATTACAGGAAGGCAGGTTCTGACTGTGTCTCAGGAAAACAATTTCCTAACAAATAACAGCAGTGCAACAGTGGAAGCAATTAACCAAAGGTGATGGGATCTCTCGGATGTGTTGAAATGGTGTCTAGACATCCAACTATCAGGGATGCATTAATTAGGGTTCCTGCAAGGAGATGACCTTGAAGGTATAAACTTCCTCTTCAAATGTGCTGAATCTATAGTGAGAAGGGCCCACTGGCTCACAGCAAAGCCCAGCTTCCTGCTTTCCCCAAAGGAAAAATTGCCTGATAATTCTAGGCAGATGTTAAATGTTTAGGAACGAAATGTAAACATTGCGCTAAAATTCTTTCCTATTACCTGATTCTAGCCATAGTTGATCTTTCATTCTAGCTCTTGATACTCAAGTAGTCCCCAACTTACAATCACAACCGAACCCGTTGTTAAGAGAGGCAGTTGTTAAGATGGAACTTCTGCCATTAAGCAACACAGCTGTTAAGTGAGTTATGTCCAATTTCACAACCTTTTTTGTCCTGTGATTGTTAAGCAGATTTAGCTCCCCGCCATTGATTTTACTTGTTGGAAGCTAGCTGGAAAAGTCGTAAATGTTTATCATGTCAACCCAGGATGTTGCAACCGTGGTAAATACATGCTGGGTGCCAAGCACCCAAATTTTGATCATATGACCAAATGTGCTGAATCTATAGTCAGAAGGGCCCACCGGCTCACAGCTTCCTGCTTTCCCCAAGGGAAAAATTGCCTGATAATTCTAGGCAGATGTTAAATGTTTAGGATACAGAGGCACCTCCCTTGCCATATCAAGGAAACAAGTTGGCATTATCTCATGTTCTGCCAATCAATGCTTGCTCTCATTAACCTTGGTTTATGCCAGAAATTCTTAAATATGGTCTAGATCCGTGATGGCGAACCTATGGCCATATCAGTGGGCACACGAGCTCAACTCGGGCCTTCTGGGGCCACCAGAAGTAGAGAAACAGGTTGTTTCCTGCCTCTGGAGGGCCTCGGGGGGTAGGAGGATGAGGAAGGCCTGTTTTTCTCTCACTTGGCTCCAGAGCCTTTCTAGGAGTCTGGGGAGGGTGAAAATGGCTTCCCCCCACCCCCCCGGAGGCCAGAAATGGCCCATTTGCCAACTTCCAGTCTCACCGAAAGTTGGCAAACAGGCCATTTCTGGCCTCCGGAGGGCCTCCAGGGGGGTGGGGAAGGCCGTTTTAGACCTCCCCAGACTCCTAGAGAGGCTCTGGAGTCAGGTGAGAGAGAAAAAATGGGCCTACTGGGCCATTGCGTGCCAGGATCGGGGAGAGAAGTCGCGCGTGTATGCACGGGGGTGGGGTGCTTAGAATTATAGGTGTGGGCACACACGCGTGCGACCCCCCCTCCACCCCCCCCCCCTCCTGACATGCAATGGCATAAGGGTTAGCCATCACTGGTCTGGATAAATCATTAGGTGTGCACAGTAATACCTAACACACTTCATTAAGTGCTTTTTGAAACATTCTTGGTTGTCTTTTTGATTAAGGAAACATTTTAAAATGTTTCTAAATGCCTGCAGAATATGTCTTGCAGATAATTAAAAGACAATTCAGCTGATTGATAAATGAATTGAATGAGACAAGTTTATTTTCCTTCCAATTCTTCTCTCAATTCTCATAAAACCCAGGACGTCGTTATATAATTGCACTTGCCCAATGAGGTTGATTCATATGTCATCGTTTTGACCTCATCACGACTTGTTAGTGATGCTGCTAATTTGAACCCAATGCTCCGAAGGCCAAAAGAGAATCTGCAGGACATAAATTTACTCCTCCAACTGTGACCACACTTGGGCCTCAATAACATTTTATGGCCACTGGCAATGTCCCAGTCATGTAACTGTATTTTGTGACAGTTTTGCTGAAAACTGGCACTTCCAGTTTTTGACAAACCTCACCACAGCGAACAATCAATTCGCTTAATGACTGCAGGGTTCTCTTTACAACCATCACATTCGCTTAATGATTGCCACATTTTGTTAACAATCACTTCAAAAAAGGTAAGAACTTTACAACTTACGACTCTAATGGGCAGGCTTCATTACGGTCGTAACTCGGGGACTACCTATAATGATTTGAAACCTGGTAAATAACTATGTTAGAAGTACTAGCATATTTGCAAACTGAGCATTAACCTAAGAGGAAAAGATAGAAATGATATATTGGGCTGTTAAGCTATTTTCAAGCTCTGGTTTGTTGAACAAATCACAATTGGCCATATTCACACATTGCACCAAGCTATAAACCGTGGATTTACAAACCACAGTGGTAATTTTCACGCAATGCACTGAACCAAAATTATGTTATGGCTTAGCTTATATGGAATGTGTAAGTCTACCACGAGCATCCCACTGGTCTATATGAAATAGGATAACTATTAGACAGAAACACCCACTGGGTTGTATATGGTATAAGATGAGACTCTTCTACATTCTGGGTAAATAAAAAGGACATTAGAATAAAGGAATGATATACCCAGCTGCTGCCAGTTAGCTGATCTTTAGAATGGGCAATACTGAACCTTAGCTTTCAGCAAATGTCACCAGGAGATAAACAATTTAAAATTTATAATGTCACTCGGCTCTAAGGTTTCAAATTTCATTTGCTTGCATGTACGTACACACACACACACACACACACACACACAGACCCTTGTGTTCTTTAAATGTTTTCTTAAGGCATGAGTCATGACGAAACAAGGCAGGATCGTCCCTTTAATGACAAGCAGGTGAGCTGCTGTTCTCTTTTGCTCAGGAAGGGCATTTATGAGTTTCATTAGTGTTTTTTTCACTTTATAATGCTTTGGTAAGGCCATACTTGGAATACTGCATCCAGTTTTGGTCGCCACGATGTAAAAAATAAATAATAATAATAATAATAATAATTTTATTTCTATACCACCCTTCTCCCGAAGGACTCAGGGCGGTGTACAGCCTATTTAAAAACACAGAAACAAAACAACAATTTAAAATTTAAAATCATTAAATAATTAGGCTCCAATTAAAATCCCAGAAATTTAAAATACCCCCAATTTAAAATGTTATGTTAATAGCCCTGCCTGGCGGAACAACAGGGTCTTCAGAGCGCAGCGGAACACCCGGAGGTCGGAGATCCTACGTATTTCGGGGGGCAGTTCATTCCACAGGGCTGGGGTTCCCACAGAGAAGGCCCTCCCCCTGGGTGTCGCCAGCCGACATAACTTGACCGATGGCACCCTGAGGAGATCCTCTCTGTGGGAGCGGACTGGTCGGTGGGAGGCTACTGGTGGCAGAAGTCGGTCTCGAAGGTACCCGGGTCCTATGCCATGGAGCGCTTTAAAGGTGGTAACCAACACCTTGAATCGCACCCGGAAGACCACTGGGAGCCAGTGCAGCTTGCACAGGAGGGGTGTCACGTGGGCGCAACGAGTTGCACCCATAACCACCCGCGCGGCCGCATTCTGGACCAGTTGGAGCCTCCAAGTGCTCTTCAAGGGGAGCCCCATGTAGAGAGCATTGCAATAGTCCAACCGGGAGGTGACAAGGGCGTGAGTGACCGTGCGCAAGGCGTCCCGATCCAGAAAGGGCTGCAACTGGCGAATCAGGCGAACCTGATAAAAGGCCCCCCTGGCCACGGCCGTCATGTGCTCTTCTAAAGACAGCCGTGTGTCCAGGAGGACACCCAGATTGCGAGCCCTCTCTGTGGGGGGCAAGGATTCACCCCCAATAGTCAGCGATGGCACCTGCTGACTATATCGGGGCGCCGGAAGCCACAGCCACTCGGTCTTGGAGGGGTTTAGTCTGAGCCTGTTCCTCCCCATCCAGGCCCGCACGGCCTCCAGGCAGCGGGACATCACATCAAGGGCATCGTTGGGGTGGTCTGGGGTGGAGATGTACAGCTGAGTATCATCAGCGTACAGATGGCACTTTACCCCAAAACCACGGATGATCTCACCCAGCGGCTTCACATAAATGTTGAACAGGAGAGGCGAGAGGATCGACCCTTGCGGCACTCCCCATGCGAGATGCCTCGAGGTCGACCTCTGCCCCCCCGCCAACACAAACTGCGAGCGGTCGGAGAGGAAGGAAGAGAACCACCACAGAACGGTGCCCCCTATTCCTAACCCCCTCAACCGCTGCAGCATGATACCATGGTCGATGGTATCAAAAGCCGCTGAGAGGTCTAATAGGACTAGGACAGAGGAGCAACCCCTGTCCCGAGCCCTCCAGAGATCATCCACCAACGCGACCAATGCCGTTTCTGTGCTGTACCCCTGCCTGAAGCCCGACTGGTACGGGTCCAGATAGATAGCTTCATCCAGGTGCCGGGGAAGTTGTCGTGCCACCGCGCTCTCAACAACCTTCGCCACAAAACGAAGGTTGGAGACTGGACGATAGTTGGCTAATTCAGCCGGGTCCAGGGAAGGCTTCTTGAGGAGGGGCCTCACTACCGCCTCTTTCAAGGCGGCAGGAAAGGCACCCTCACTCAGAGAAGCACCTATAATCCCCTGGAGCCAGCCTCGTGTAACCTCCCGGGAGGCCAGCACCAACCAGGAGGGACACGGGTCCAATAAACACGTGGCGGCACTAATCTTACCCAGAACCCTGTCCACATCCTCGGGAGTCACAGGATCAAACTCCTCCCAGATAACATTCTCAAGACCTGCCCTCGTCTCCTCCCGTGGACTCATCCAGTCGGAGTCCAAGCCATCCCGAATCCGAGCGACTTTATCGTGCAGGAATTGCACAAAATCCTCAGCACGACCCTGCAAGGGATCTTCCCGCACTCCCCCCCGGAGGAGGGAGTGGGTCACCCTAAACAAGGCGGCTGGGCGGTTCTCTGCAGATGCGATAAGAGCGGAAAAGTGGTTAGACTTTGCCGCTTTTATCGCCACTAGGTAGGTCTTGATATAAGACCTCACCTGTGTCCGGTCGGAATCGGATTGACTAGTCCTCCAAATGCTCTCTAGGCGTCTTTTCCGACGCTTCATCTCTCTCAGCTCCTCAGAGAACCAAGGAGCCAGTTGAGATCGGCATCGGGTCAGAGGCCGCAAAGGCACGACGCGGTCCAAAGCTCCAGCGGCCGCCCTTTCCCAGGCGGCCACCAGCTCTTCAGTCGAGTCGTGTGTTAGGGTCTCAGGGAACGGCCCAAACTCCGTCAGGAACCTTTCGGGGTCCATTAGGCGCCTGGGACGGAACCATCTAGTTGGCTCCGTCTCCCTGCGGCGGGGGACGGCGGTAGGAAAGTCTAGTTGGAGGAGCGAATGATCTGTCCATGACAAGGGTTTAATATCTAGGTCCCCTCTACCAAGATCATTCAACCACTGACCAGAGACAAAAATCAGGTCCAGAGTGTGTCCCCCTATGTGAGTTGGGCCATGAACTAACTGGGTCAGGTCCATGGCCGTCATGGAAGCCATGAACTCCCGAGCCACCTCTGACGCCTCACCCGCGGATGGAAGGTTGAAATCCCCCATGACGATAAGTCTGGGGGTATCAACCGCCACCCCGGCAATGACGTCGAGTAGCTCGGGCAGGGTCGCTGCCACGTGGCAGGGAGCCAGGTACGTAGTCAGCAAACCCATCTGCACCCCACGGCCCCACTTTACACAGAGGGACTCACATCCGGCTATCTGAGGAACAGTGGTCTCCCTCGGACAAAGACTTTCCCTAATAATCACCGCCACTCCCCCACCCCTCCCCTGGGCCCTTGGCTGATGAAATGCACGGAAACCTGGCGGGCACATCTCAATGAGGGGGACCCCCCCTCCTGGCCCAACCAGGTCTCCGTAATACCTGCCAGGTCCGCACCCCCCTCCGAAATAAGTTCACAAATGAGGGGGGCTTTATTAACCACCGACCTGGCATTACACAACATCAGCCGCGGACCCTGGGCCTGAGACTCTACACAACCCAGGACACGAGTCACGCATCGGGGGCCGGAGTGCACAATCGCTCGTAAACAGCGTATGCGCACCCCCGACACTTGATATGACCCCCTGCGTCCGTCATACCTGCCCCTCCCACTCATTATTTCAATTTCACAGCCCTTCCTGTCATCCCCCTGCTCCCCGGTTAAATTTCCTTTCGCGACCCTCCTGCTGCAACTAATCGACCCATCATCCCGCTCAGTCGCTATCTGGACCCCCCCAGGTCCGCTTTTACAATCCCCTCCCACCCTCCCGGGTCCCCTTAAAAATTTCTTTAAAAATTTAACTAAAAAACCCCTCAACCCCCTCTTCGCTACATGCCATCTCTCGGGGTTCCAAAGCCCGTCATCAAGATAGGCCCTCGATAATGTGGAGGGCCAGGCCTGCGAGAGGGGGGAGTCTCGCAGCGCAAGAAGGTCGGCTTTTTGGAGCATCAACCGAACCAGAGATGGGGAAAAAAAGGCCAGTCCGGGGGTCTATCATAGTCCAAAGGGATAACTGAGCATAAGGATCACAAAATGTCCATTTGTAGAGCTGGACTCCACTGTCCTCTCACGACAGGGAGAAGGTCCAATGTTCTTTTTCTCCAACAGAGGCTAATAGCCAACCATCCTCTCACGACGGCCGGTCCCGTTACAAGAAGTTAACGGGGACAGGGTTCTATCCTCCCCGTTGGGATACAAAAATCTCTCAGTTCTTTCAAATGGTGCTCAGTCTCTCCTGCCAGCGAGGGCATGAGTGGAACATGGTGGGGGGGGGTCCAAAGTGTCCAGAGTGTAGTAGTTCGTAAGCCCCTCCCCCCATAAAAAGGGGGGGGGGCGGGATGGCAGGGGGAAGGAAGGGGGGAAACAATATCCCCAGAGGAGGGTGACATCTCTTCCTCTGCCGATCTATAAGTCCAGGCCTCCTCACTTCAGCTTCTCCTCTTCACTCTCAGCAAAAAAGATGTTGAGACTCTCAAGAAGGTACAGAGAAGAGCAACAAAGGTGATTAGGGGACTGGAGGCTAAAACATATAAAGAATGGTTGCTGGAATTGGGTATGTCTAGTTTGATGAAGAGAAAGACCAGGGGAGATATGATAGCAGTGTTCCAATATCTCAGGGGCTGCCACAAAGAAGAGGGAGTCAAGCTATTCTCCAAAACACCTGAAGGCAGGGCAAGAAGCAATGGATGGAAACTAATCAAGTAGAGAAGCAACTTAGAACTAAGAAGAAATTTCCTGACAGTTAGAACAATTAATCAGTGGAACAACTTGCCTCCAGAAATTGTAAATGCTCCAACGGTGGAAGTTTTTAAGATGATGTCGGATAACAATTTGTCTGAAGTGGTGTAGGGTTTCCTGCCAAAGCAGGGGGTTGGACTAGAAGACCTCCAAGGTCCCTTCCAACTGTGTTATCCTATCCTATCCTATCCTATCCTATTCCTATTCCTATTCCTATTCCTATTCCTATTCCATTCTATTCCCAACCCAGGCATTTTGCAGATGTGTAGATTCCCTGGCCAGCTTGGGGATTTGTCCACAAATGTTAGAGACACATGCCTTGCAAATCATCTCCACACAGTACGGCTGTGATGAAAGCTGTTACCTGAAGGTAGAGAACCCTCTGTTCTTGACTGCTTGCAAAACAAAACATATTGTGACTGGGTTCGCTTATCTAGCCACCTCATGCATATTTATCTGCATCCCACCTTTCTAGCCAGAGGTAGCTGGCTGTGGTATGCAATGTTTAAGAAACTCATCCAAACCAAAAATTATGCTATTTACAGTACGGTTGTGCAATGCTCTTGAAGGAGCAGGGATGAAACAAATAGACGTCCAAAACTTTTTAAAAGAGCTGTGTCTTTTCCCAGCCGTGTCTTTTCCCATGTATCTCCCTGAGCAGTTGGCACATAATCTGGGAAAAAAGATCTAGCTGCTTTAAAGAACTGCAAACAGAAGCTACCTATCTGAAGTCCACCTAGTCCTTGAAGTAGGACCACAATTGGGACGGAACTTCTGTCAGCTAAGCAACGAAGTTGCTAACTAAGTTGTTAAATGATTTGTGTCCAATTTCACAACCTTTTTTGTCCTGTGTTTGTTAAGCGAATTTAGCTCCCCGCCATCGATTTCACTTGTTGGAAGCCACCTGGAAAAGTCATAAATGTGGCACGGTGGTTAGAGTGCAGTACTGCAGGCTATTTCTGCCATCTGCCGGCTGCCTGCAATTTAGCATTTCAAATCTCACCAGGCTCAAGGTTGACTCAGCCTTCCATCCTTCCGAGGTCGGGTAAAATGAGGACCCAAAATTGTTGGGGGCAATATGCGGATTTTGTAAACCGCTTAGAGAGGGCTGTAAAGCACTGTAAAGCGGTATATAAGTCTAAGTGCTATTGCTATTATCATGTCACCCAGGATGTTGCAAACCTGATAAATACATGCTGGTTGCCAAGCACCCAAATTTTGATCATATGACCATAGGGATGCTGCAACCGTTGTAAATATGAAGATTGGTCATTAAGTCACTTTTTTCAGCACTGTCATAACTTTCAACTGTCATTAAATAAATGTTTGTAAGTTAAGGACTACCCGTACCCTATTGTAAATAATACAATTCTATTTTGGGTAAGTTACTTAATCATAGTAAACCCCTAATCAGTGTTTCTGAACACACCTCTCCAGCCATTTGAGGAGAAAGTGAAAAGCCACGCACATGGGCATAATTGAATATATCTACGATCTCACCAT
The DNA here is from genome assembly GCA_022577455.1 of Arizona elegans. NCBI lineage: Eukaryota > Metazoa > Chordata > Lepidosauria > Squamata > Colubridae > Arizona > Arizona elegans. The sequence continues at coordinate 5,753,031 of JAKOOJ010000002.1, read as the reverse complement.
TTTAAGGTATGAGCAAACAGGCTCGTACAAATCCTGCCTTGGAAATGAATTAATAGCTAACACAAAGTGTAGGTATAGCTGTACCATTCTAGTAACTTTTCACATACAGCCTATACTTATCTGGGCGTATTTAAACCAAGCTTTTTTTAAATTTAATTTAATTTTTTTTTTTTTTTTTGCTTTATACTAAGGATAATTGCACACAAATTTCCTCCAGTCATCATTTTACTTCTCCTTTTTCAAAATACGTGGCTGCAGTACTGTAATTGAACGTGATCCTGCTGTGTTCAAAAATATTTATGCTTTGGAGTTATTCACCAGAGGAAAATAGGAGCTAGGCAATGTTCTTACAAGCTCTCTGAATGGCCTTAAGTGGGATTACAAAACACTTAATTGCATGCCTCTTTGGAATAGCTCCCTACCTATTATCATTCTTGCATATTAGTGGTTAAGAGTTATTTACTTATAAAAATGCCACTGCCACCTTTTCAAAATTTGCTCAGGGAACACCAAGTTAAAAAACATTACAATTAATGCTAAAGTCCTGGCAACTCCCAATCACTTCAAGAAAGGCTTCTTCCTTAAATTATGGTTTCCAAGTCAACAGAATCAAAGGAGGAAATAGACATTAGTAGACACTGTGTCCTCATCACAAACATTTTTATGTAGAATCCAAGACTAGAACTGAATGAATCAAACTTTCATGGCTCATAAAACTCGTTGAATCGGTTGCACGTATGAATATGCAGAAGAAGAAGAAAAAAAAATTCTCATGGTAGAGTAAACAAATAAAAAAGGCTTAGCATTTCAAGGAAGATTCTGAATTTTGATCTATACACGCCAAAAAATGAATCAGCAAGAGGAGTTTGCCATTTCAGAGGGCAGATGGAGGTTACTATTTTTAAAAGCCAGCCTAAGGAACATGAAAAAACAACAACAAATCAAATTAGGATTACTTGATTTATTTATCATAGTTCCGGTCTCCCAAGCTAAACATTCAAATTCAATACAAATTATTTGATTTTTATTTTATCCTGCCTTTATAGGTAATTCTCAAGACGGTGACCATATCTAATACTCCTTCCATCTAATATTTTCCCCAACAACAACTTTGTGAGGTGGACTGGGCTGAGAGACAGTGACTGGTTCAAAGTCACCCAATCTGTCTTTCATGCCTAAGGGCAGGACTAGAACTCAAAGGGCTCCTGGTTTCTAGGTCAGGACCTTAACCACTATAAAAAAGTAAAGGTTCCCCTCGCACATATGTGCTAGTCATTCCCGACTCTAGGGGGTGGTGCTCATCTCCATTTCAAAGCCGAAGAGCTAGCACTGTCCAAAGACGTCTCCGCGGTCATGTGGCCGGCATGACTAAATGCCAAAGGCGCACGGAATGCTGTTACCTTCCCATCAAAGGTGGTCCCTATTTTTCTACTTACATTTTTTACGTGCTTTCGAACTGCTAGGTTGGCAGAAGCTGGGACAAGTAACTGGAGCTCACCTTGTTACATGGCACTAGGGATTTGAACTGCTGAATTGCCGACCTTTTGACCAACAAGCTCAGCATCTTAGCCACTGAGCAACCACTGAGCAACCACTATACCAAACTGGAAATCAGTCCGTCCATTCATGAATATAATTAACGAACAGTAATGGCATTTCCTCGGGGTAGTTTAGTCATTACTTCCACTTCAGTTCATAGCACTTTGTCTTACAGCAAGGTTGTCAAACTCGCGGCCCACAGGCCGGATGCGTCACGCGCTGGTCACACCCATGCCCGATTTAGCAAAGGGGGGGAAAGTCGCGATATGTCACGTGACGACACCATGACGTGAGTTTGATACCCTTGTCCTACAGGATATACAATAGACCCAACCTATGTCCGAATGAAAAGAAGCATCTATCTCTCAAGAGCCACTGAATTCAAATTCAGAGTTTGACTCATGCTGAAGAGACGTCAACTGAATGCTTTCGGGTGTAGAAGCACTGATGATGTTACCTAGTTGGGTAATGAAATGACTGCAAGAAAAACCCAAGCTCAGAGAGCACCAAGGACCCCACATTTTAACCCTGAGCTAAAAATAGTGACATATACCGGGTTGGGGATTTACCCCTTCATTTCATTCCCAGGTAGGTTGGGCACAAAAAATGTTTGATTTTGAACGATCTGGAGTCCTTCAAGTTTCTGAAGTTCATGTCCAATAGCTTGAATACCACACTGATGCTGGTGTAGGATGCTGAGTTGTGAACCCTTCATAAGCATCTGCATTGTCATTGCCACCTCTTCTTTAATGATTCCCTAACTAAATCTGTGTAGATGAGAATGGTTTTTTTTCTGATATATCTGTGCTCATTCATATCACTAGTTCAGGGGTGGGTTCTAATTTTTTTTACTACCGGTTCTGTGGGCGTGGCTTATTTTGTGGGTGTGGCTTGATGGACATGTGACAATTATTTAGGATTTAGCAGAGGTACTGGTCTACCAAGCTTTTAACTGCTTGCAGAGCTATACCGATCTACCCATTTATTTTTTGCAGGCACTGGTCTACCCATTTATTTTTGCAGGCACTGATCTACTCATGTATTTTTGCAGGCACTGGTCTACTCATTTGTTTTCTTTTAACACTGATCAGCTGTAGGACGGCCCTTTGAAGCCCTGAGGCAAGAGTTTAAGCAGGTTTTTTCCCTCTAGCCATCAGCTGGGACTCAGGAGGCAGCAATAGATTGGGGGTGGGGCCAAATAAAAGGTAAGAATAACGTGGGGGGGCGCGGGGGGGAGAACTGGTTCAGTGACGTCATATCGTCACCGCTACCGGCTCGGGAGAACCGGGCCAAACCGGGAGGAACCCACCACTGTATTAATTCATAAAAAAGGTTGGCTTGATGTTGGTTAAGACAGTAGTGGTATTCAGACGATTCTATCCGGTTCGGGCGAATTGGTAGCAGCGGCTGCAGGAGGCTCCGCCCACCCACCCGGACGTCATCATGTCCTGTTTTTTACACTCTGCACATGCGTGGAAGGCCCTGCGCATGCGTGGAGGCGCGCACGCTCACTTTTGCAAACTGATAGCGAAGGTAAGTGCCCTGGGTTAAGGGCATGGATGGCTAAGGAATTCTGGGAGCTGAAGTCCACACATCTTCAAATTGCCAAGATTGAGAAACATTGATTTGTGGTTCATGGAGCTGAGGAAACCCAGCTGTGTGTGGCTTAGATCAGAAGCTATAATTAAGTCATAGCTTTCTATGAAATCCGAAGTGTGTTTTTTGCAAATTTTTCCAGTTGTTGTAATAAATCTTTGCATTTTGTGTTGCCACGCCCTTCAGGGTCCCTTGTATTCACATTTTCATCAGCACAGAATAAAATAGTTATTTTTAAAAAGCAGTTTTAAAAATCCTGGTGTTATTCAGGATATAAAAATGCATTGTTCTATCCAAAACAGCTGACATCCAATTGAAGTTTTATTTATATAATATAACAGAAATATTTCTGGTATACTGTCCTATGTGGGAGGGAAACTTTGGAAAGTAAAATCTTAACTCTAAACGTTTCTATGGGTGGGGAAAGAATTTAGAGAATGTGTGTGTAAAAGAACAAATAAAGGACATAAAAAGCTTTACTTTGGCAATACTGGTCATAAAGTCCATTTGGTCTAATTGAATCTTTCTTAACCTCATTGACTTTTGAGATGTGTGTGCTTTGACTCCCAGAATTCCTCAGACAGCATGCTGACTCGAGAATTCTGGGAGTTGAAGTCCATGCATCTTCAAATTTCTGAGGCTGAGAAACACTGATAATCGAGTATTTTGTACCATCTACATTTATTCCTTATTTCTGTCAAAGATCTTGCCTGATCACATTTAATTCCCTTTGTTCAACTACAAATGGCACTCTGCCAAAATAGACAATTGATATTTTTAATCTGTTCACAATGTATTTTTGCTCGTTTATTTAGAAATTACAGCAGTTTCTAATATGTTGAATAATGGGCCCTCATTCTTGGAGGCTTTTATTTCTAGAGCCAAATGTTTTTTGCTTCCATAAGAACGTTTAGTGGCATTTCATACGCTGCCTTGCACAGATTTTTCCAGGCAATTAAAAACAGGCATAAAAACGTCAAATTTAAGTTTTACTCCTGTGAATTAAAATAGGATAAAGACCTTTTTTTATTACAAAATAATCCATTGAAATGCACACGGTTTCTCCTGGAACGTGTCATATTAAATCCCTTTCTCTTTTCCTTGATACCCAAACCATAAATGTTTTTTGGAACATTCTGCCTGTATAGGTAGTCCTCGACTTACGACCACAATTGAGCCCAAAATTTCTGTTGCTAAGTGAGCCATTTGTTAAATGAGTATTGCCCCATTTTATGACACTTGTTAAGTGAATCTGGCTTCCCCATTGACTTTGATTGTCAGAAGACTACAAAAGGTGATCACATGACCCGGGACACTGCAATCGTCATAAATATGAGTCAGTTGCCAAGTGTTTGAATTTTGATCATGTGACCATGGGGATGCTGCAATGGTCGAAAGTGTGAAAAATGGCCGTAACTTTTTTTTCAGTGCCGTTATAAGTTCGAATGGTCACTAAACGAAATGTTATAAGTTGAGGACTACCTATATTTATGCTTAGGTATTGTGATGATGACTTGTACCCTGTAACCCCTCCATGTTGTGGCTCATCAGCGGCCTGTGCAGCTAGTAGCTGATTCCGACAGCGAGGAGACTGGTGTGGTGTTGCGCCAGCAACCTGTGCAGTTGGCACTCGAGTCGGACAATGAGGAGGCTGGAGAAGATGTGGTGCCAGAGGTGGGGATTCAGCCAGGGCCTTCAGGACCTCCAGAAGCTCCCTTAAGTGAAGAGGATGAAGAGGAGGAGCCTCTTCTCGATGCACGGGCATGCAGAGCTGCCAAAAGGCAGGAATAGCTCCTCAGTAGGAGGTCTCCTCGAGAGTAAGGCTTGGGGCTAATTGGCCACTCCCTTAGCCTATTTAAGGAGGGACCCCAACTGAAGCAATTTGTAGGGAACAACTTAGTTCACGCTCCTTTGTGTCTTGATCTTAGTTCTTTTATCAGTTACCTGCAAATTGCTTCTGGGCTTTCTGCCAATCCTAGTACGATTATTTATTCTTTGGAGTCTTGTAGACTGTTAAGAAAGTTAATTAACAGCCTTTGTTTGAAAAAAGACTGATTTAATTTATTAAACTAAGGTTTGTACAAACTTTGTGTGTGCTGCGTTCTTTGAGGTCCGTAGCTAGGGCAGAACACTCCATAAGAAAACCTGGCAGACACCGTTTCTTGGAAAACTTCCTTTTTTCAAAAACAGGGCTTTCACCGTGCAATGCTTGTGTTGTTTTTCTCATTTGCTCTTTCAGGGTTTTTGGGTATTGGTAATCCTCTCATTATTTTCTCCCCTGCTGTTTTCTGTTTCATATTTCATGGTTTCTGTTCTGAGAAGCTTTAAAAACATTGGTAGAAATAAGTAAAAACGCCACCGTTTTGAAGCTCGGGAGAAGTCTGTTCGCATCCCATTTGCAAGGAGGAGAAAAGAAAAAATACTGCAGTACAAGTTTGTCAGGAGTGTTTTTAAGGCCATGACCTCTTGAGGAAGCAAAAGACATTTTTTTACCTATTATTCAGGAGAAAGTTAATCTTTATGACCCTGTCTAAATCAGAAAAGCAAACAAGAGGCTTTATCGGCAAGTCTTCCCATTCATCTTTTCCTACCCAGGAAGTGACTTTTTGTTCACGATGAAGTCTGTCTCTTTTGAGTCATTCAGGCTTATAGAAATATTTCATTTCTACTTTTTCTTCTGCCAGCTACAAATTCATTTACAGCGATGTTTTTCAACTTGGCAAATTTTAAGATGAGTAGACTTCAAACCTCAGGAGTCCGAGTTCAGATATCTTGAAGTTTGCCCAGTTTGAAAAACACTGATTCAACTTAAATATCCTGCTGATAAAAGCAGAGGTGTTAAAAAAAAACAAGTTTCTAGTTCATTATAAATTACAAATATATGCTTCTCCTTTTCCCTTCTCTTCTTCCAATTTTGAATCCCATTTTCAATTTCAGTCAACACCACATTGTTGTTTCATGCAAACCATTGTTTATCCCAACAATCCAAGTTTACCTAAAACATAGGTTGCTAGTTTGAACTTTCTGGGGATTGGGGGTTCGAGTCAGTGTTGGCTCCCTGCAGTTTTCTTGGCAAGATTTCAAAGGTGGTTTGTCATTGACTCCTTCAGAGGACTGAGAGCGACTGACTGGCTCACGGTGGCTTTGTGCCTAAAGACTAGAACTCATTATTCCTGGTTTCTAGCTGGATGCCTTAATCACACCATCAAACTGGCTTTCAATATAAATATACCAGAATTAAAATTCAACACAGTTCAAAGACAAAACAAATCCAGTTCAGAGAAAAACCATGTGTGGCTACTTGAAAAGACAAACAGGATACAAAACATTGAGAATCAAGAATTCCTAAGATTCAGTCATGCTGAATTAAAAACGACTTAAATACTTTAGCTAAATAGAACCAATGGTTGGCTCACATATTGTATCAAACCATGGCTTATTTAACTGTGGTTAACTGTCTCAGCTTATACAAAATTCTAAGGCAATTTTTCTTAACCTCGGCCACTTTGATGGATGGACCCTCACTCCCAGAATTCCCCTGCCAGAATGGGAAAATGTTCAAACACTGTTCTAAGATATAAGCCATAATTTACAAACTGCAATGGCTTGGTTTGCATAAGCCATAATCTTACTATTGATGTATTCCCATTTCCTTTTCCATCATTTATTTTATTGTTCTATGATTTTACTTGTTTTGTTTACACTCTTTATATTGTTGTAAGCCAACTACAGTAGCCCCATGGAGAGATAGGTAGCAAATAAATAAACAATAAACTAAAGCAAAGCAAATCAGAAGCCAATTATGGATTAGCATAATCTACGAACTAAACTATCATAACTTGCTTAATAAAGAATGGTTTAAAATCCCATTAACGATTGCATGTGAATAATTTTAATACTATAGACATTTCAACTACAGAGTTATTGGTTATTGAGGAGAGTTATTTAAGAATGCACTGGCCACCTTACTAAAACAACCATTCTCACATGCTATTGTACACATGCTATTGTACACATAATAAAAACAACCCACTTCACGTTTTCCCATGGTCCTCCATGAGATCTGCTTCCTTGTCAAATCAGGGGAAAGCTGTTAGGAAAAAAAAAATCAGAAAATCCTTTATCCTAATCTGCCCAGGGATATGGATTTAAAATGGAAATGGAAACTGGAGGCTAAAATATATGGTTGCAGGAATTGAATAGTCTCGTGAATAGAAGAACTAGAGGTGATGTGATAGCAGTGTTCCAATATTTGAGGGGCTGCCACAAAGAAGAAGGGGTCCACCTATTCTCCCAAAGCACCAGAAGGCAAGACAAGAAACAGTGGATGGAAACTAATCAAGGAGAGAAACAACTTAGAACTAAGGAGAAATTTCCTAACAATGAAAACAATTAACTAGTGGAATGGTTTGCTTTCAGAAGTTGTGGGTGCTCCATCACTGGAGGCTTTTAAGAAGAGACTGGACAGCCTCTTTTCTGGAACGGTATATAGGATAGGATAGGATAGGATAGGATAGGATAGGATAGGATAGGATAGGATAGGATAGGATAGGATAGGATAGGATAGGATAGGATAGGATAGGATAGGATCTTAGAGTAGAGTAGAGTAGAGTAGAGTAGAGTAGAGTAGAGTAGAGTAGAGTAGAGTAGAATAGAATTCCATGGCATAGGACCAGGGTATTTACCGTACCGCCTTCTGCCACCGATAGCCTCCTACCGACCAGTTCGCTCCCACAGAGAGGGACTCCTCAGGGTGCTGTCGGCCAAATTATGCCGGCTGGCGACACCCAGGAGGAGAGCCTTCTCAGTGGGAGCTCCTGCCTTTTGGAAAGAACTGCCCCCGGAAATACGTACAATCTCTGACCTCCGGGTTTTTCGCTGTGCCCTCAAGACCCTACTGTTCCGACAGGCGGGGCAGTCTATTTAAGTGATTTTTAAATTGGAGTTTTAACTTGGGGTTTTAAATTTTGGCCGAAACTGTTTAATTGATTTTAATTACTTTTTAATGATGATGTCTGTATATTTATGTTTTTAAATTGGCTGTACACCGCCCCGAATCCTTTGGGAGAAGGGCGGTATATAAATAAAATTAACATTAACATTAACATTAATTCTTTATTGGCCAAGTGTGATTGGACACACAAGGAATTTGTCTTGGTGCATACGCTCTCAGTGTACATAAAAGAAAAGATACATTTGTCAAGAATCATAAGGTACAACACTTAATGATAGTCGTAGGGTACAAATAAGCAATCAAATCATATTAGGAAACAGTCAATATAAATCGTAAGGATACCAGCAACAAGGTTATAGTCATACAGTCATAAGTGGGAGGAGATGGTTTCCTCCTTGAGCAGGGGATTGGAGTAGAAGACCTCTAAGGTCCCTTCCAACTGTTATTCTGTTATGGCTGCTGAAATACTTGAAATCCCACTCTGCCCATCTTGCTAAGAGAATTCTATGGCACTCATACTTTAAAAAGACATTTTGGGGATCAGGCCCTCCTAAGGCCAGCATTTCCGATTTGTAATCCAGACACATCCAGGAAACAGCTAATTAATGTGAAAAGCAGAGTATTCGTCCTCTTTCACTGTAGCAATTGTATGCTCTGAGGGTTTGGGCTGCCTATGATTCATGACTGGAAATCAATCATATAAATGCTTCCATTTTAATTAAGCTCAAATGCAAATTGAATCAAACCCAATACAGTTTCTGTCCTACTACCCCCCCCCCCCCTCCTTCCCACTGTGTTTTAGATTGGGTCCCCTGGCATTGGCACAGGAAGTGGAGCCCTGGGCTTTAAAAAGTTGTGCATCCCTGGTGTAGTGTGACATCCGAATCCAAGCACTGGAATGGTGGTTTAGCTTGTGAGATTAAACACTTTTCTTAGAACACCTGTAATATTTAATCACAACAGCAGGGGAGTGGAGAACAGCACAATCATAATTAATTAAGCATTGTTCCTGTAACACAGAAGTAAATAATTGGGAAGAAATGAAAATCACTTCTTTCTTTCTCCAAATCCAGAGGCCAAAATTAAGTGGATTCAGCACATTGGCACAACTGTACCTTAAGTATTTTGTTGACATATTCATGCTGATCTTTGCAACAGTCTTCCCATTATCAATTTTCAACTGAAGCAATGACTCACAGAAAATATCTCCTAATGTAAAATAACTACTGTACTGAATACAGAAAAGGAGTGGATAAAGAAAAAAATAAGACCCAGATGATTCCCTGGTCCAAAATTTGTCTGATTACACACAGAAAGCCTGTTTTTTTAAAAAAAGAAAAAAGATAGGATATATTTAAAGTTGCATTGTCTGCACATTCTTAAAAGCTGATCTAGAACTTTTAAGGATCCTGGTAAACAGTAAAACTGTTCAAAAGACACTGAACTTTCCGGTACAGAGGTATTGCAATAACCGAACTCACCAACCTGAACCAAGGAAAGAGAGGCAATCTTATCTTTGCCAGCAATTGAGTATTTTATAAAGCAGCCTGCCTCAGCTTTTTCTACATAGATAAAAACTAGTCAGCTTAGTGAACCCTATAGGGTGCTAAACAGGTTACAAGAACATGTATCATCAAGTGAGGTTTAGTTTGGGTTTAATGTGTTGTATGAAGCCACTCACTGTGGTTTGCAAAATATGGTTTATGAATTAGGGCAAAGACGCTAAGCTTGTCATCAAAACGTTGGCAGTTCAGCGGTACAAATCCCTAGTGCCGCATAATGGGGTGAGCTCCCGTTACTTGTCCCAGCTTCTGCCAACCTAGCAGTTCGAAAGCACGTAAAAAATGCAAGTATAAAAATAGGGACCACCTTTGGTGGGAAGGTAACAGCGTTCCGTGCGCCTTTGGCATTTAGTCATGCCGGCCACATGACCACGGAGACGTCTTCGGACAGCGCTGGCTCTTCGGCTTTGAAACGGAGATGAGCACTGCCCCCTAGAGTCAGGAACGACTAGCACATATGTGTGAGGTGAACTTTACCTTTTCATATATGACTACAATATGAATATATATGACTTATATATGAATATAAGTTCCAATGCTCCTCTGAGCATAGTGCTCTATTTATGTATTCGATTTTTATCCTGCCTTCATTTCTTTATAGGTAACTCAAGGCAGTGAACATATAGAATACTTCTTGCTATTTTCCCCACAACAATTGCAAGATGGGTTGGCTGAGGGAGAGTGACTGGCCCAAAGTCATCCAGCCAGTTTTCATGGCTAAGACAGGACTAGAACTCACAGTCTCCTGGTTTCTAAATTAGCACCTTAACCACTACACCAGTGTTTCCCAAACTTGACCCTTTGAAGATGTATGGACTTCAACTCCCAGAATTCCTCAACCAGGCATATTATTCCTCAATCAGGCATACTGGCTGGGGAATTCTGGGAGTTGAAGTCCATGCATCTTAAAATAGCCAAGTTTGGGAAACACTGCACTACACCATCCTGGCTTCTCTATGCCATTTTGAAGCAGGAAAAGTACCCCAAGAAAGTCCAGCTGTCTTTTGGAAAAGCACCTTAGCGACAACCATAAATGATTGAGAATCTCTATAGATAACAGCAAGACAGCAACAGTATTGTGGGTAATCTTTAGAAGAATAAGAATAAGAATAATTTTTTTTCTATACCGCCCTTCTCCCGAAGGATTCAGGGCAGTGTACAGTCTATTAAAAGCACAAGACAAACATCAATTAAAATAATTTAAAATTATTAAATAATTCGGCTCAATTTAATACCCCAGAAATTTAAAACACCCAATTTAAAATTATTATGTTGATAGCCCGGCCTGGCGGAACAACAGGGTCTTGAGTGCACAGCGAAATGCCCGGAGGTCGGAGATCTTACACACTTCCGGGGGCAGTTCATTCCCCAGGGCTGGGGCTCCCACAGAGAAGGCCCTCCCCCTGGGTGTCGCCAGCCGACATAACTTGGCCGATGGCACCCTGAGGAGACCCTCTCTGTGGGAGCGAACTGGCCGGTGGGAGGCTATTGGTGGCAGAAGTCGGTCTCGAAGGTACCCGGGTCCTATGCCATGGAGCGCTTTAAACTGTGTTTAAGAGTATATTTTTAAAAAAGGGAGAGATTTTAGAAAGGAGAGCTAAGTATGTACAGGAAGCTGAATTAGCCTTTAGACCACAAGCCAGAACCCTGGAAAATTAATTGTGGAAAAGTGACTGGCAAACTGAAGCTTTAATCAAGTCCTTCAATGGCACGGCAGCATTTTGGGGTAGGCGATTATCTCTTGCAATAAAAACACCAATGCAGATGTGGTATCTTGACTGGTTGCTAAATCCAGGGACTAAACACAGAAAGCAAACAGAAACAGGTTTCTCTGCCAGGCACAAGGATGTCTGTCATTGTCGGAAGGCATCTGCCGGCCATCAAGACTGTAGCTCCTTATCTTCCTAAGAATGAGAAGAAATCTGTGGTGCAAGGGAAGCCTGTGCCTGCCACACAGCTGGTCACTTATTTTCTGTTTCCACATGACAATATGCCGCCATTGCAACTTCTCTAAAATGCTGCCCGCAATTCATGAAAGAGACAATAGGAATCATTGTTGCTTCTGCGGGGGAAAAATATGGAACGAAAGCCCTGGGTGAATAACAAAGCCTCTTTTTTTTTTTTTTTTTAAGAATTGTCTTCAACACATGAGAGCGGGTTGCCCAAGTTCTGCCAAAATTTGCAACACAACTGTCGTTCTTGGGTGGTCTCCCGGACCATCCATTTTCTCTGGTGTGCTTGGAGGTGCGCCACAGTTCTAAGCAGAACGCAGAGTTTGGTCAGCTGGCAATCGAGTTCAAATTGTAAAAAATGGAGAAAAAGAGAAAAATGGAGCTGAGAAAAAAAAAGAAAAACAGAGAAGGTTGGCTTTTTCTGGGACTCCTGACCAGTGGTGGGTTTCAAAATTTTTTACTACTGGTTCTGTGGGCGTGGCTTGGTGGGTGTGGCAGGGGAAGGATACTGTAAAATCTCCATTCCCACCACACTCCAGGGGAAGGTTACTGCAAGATCCCCATTCCTTCCCTAATCCAGGGGAAGGTTACTGCAAGATCCCCATTTCCTTCCGATCAACTGGGACTCCAGAGGAAGAGAATAGATGGGGGTAGGGCCAGTCAGAATTTTTATTACCGGTTCTCCGAACTACTCATAATTTCCGCTACCGGTTCTCCAGAACTGATCAGAACCTGCTAAAACCCACCTCTGCTCCTGACCATCTATCGTTAGTTTCAGTAACAGGTCGTCCTCAATTTACAACAGTTCATTTAGTGACTTATAACCATTTTTCACACTTACGACCATTGCAGAAGCCCCACAGTGATGTGATCGAAATTCAGGCGCTTAGTAACTGACTTGTATTTATGATAGTCGTGATGTCCACGGGGGGGGGGGGGGGGGGGGTTGGTGGTCATGCGATTCCCTTTTTGCAACCTTCTGACAAGCGAAGTCGATGGGGAAACCAGATTCATTTAACTATCATGTTACTAACTTAACAACTGCAGTGATTCACTTAACAAATATAGCAAGAAAGGCTGTAATTGAAGCAAAATTCACCTAACAGTTACCTCAGTTAGCAACAGAAAATTGTGATTGTAAATTGAGGGCTAGCAGTACAGTAAAATTGAAAGGCAGAATGTTCCCAAACACTGTAGTAGCACTGATGATGTTACCTAGTTTGGATAATGAAATGTCTCCAAGAAAACCACCAAGGTCAGAAAGCACCAAGGACCCCTCATTTCAACCCTGAGCTACAAATATTCTCCTTTATTAAAATCAGATTTGGAGTTACCTCATCCAACAAAGTACTGTAACATTGGGGAGACATGATAGCAGTGTTCCAATATCTCGGGGGTTGCCACAAAGAAGAGGGAGTCAAATTATTCGCCAAAGCACCTGAAGGTAGAACAAGAAGCAATGGGTGGAAACTAATCCAGGAGAGAAGCAATTTAGAACTAAGGAGAAATTTCCTGACAGGGAGAACAATTAATCAGTGGAACAACTTGCCTCCAAAAGTTGTGAATGCTCCAACGCTGGAAATTTTTAAGAAGATGTTGGATAACCATTTGTTCGAAGTGGTGTAGGGTTTCCTGCCCGGACAGGGGGTTGGACTAGAAGACCTCCAAGGTCCCTTCCAATTCTGTTATTCTATATATCTTCTAACTTACTGTGTTTGGTCTGTTGTCACAAATCAGAACCTTGTAACCTTTTAACAAAAGTTAATCCCCACAATCAAAGTCCCCTTATCATAGCTGCTCCTGGCCGGGAATGTTGAGGATTGTAGTCTCAACACCCATAAAGTTGATCCCTTCGACATCAAAGTGTTTTCTCTCTGGCTGTTTTCTTAATCTCCAGCCCGATTAAAGTCTGCAATCTTCTGCAGAACTTTAGTCTCTTGCTTACTTTGGAGAAATATTTCATGGGCTTCTCTAATAGAGGTACTGCCGGATGATAGGTTTTAGATTAGACCTGGTGCCCCTAGAGATCCCACCGCTTCCCTTGTTTACTTTTACTTTGCTTCTATTAAGAAGGAAATGCTGAGGTTTCAAACATGCAATTGATGGAATAAACGCTTCTTTCTTTAGAAAAAGACCATCCAGGCGTTTGTGTTATTTAGGACATCAACAAACAGCATCATCAACAAGATTATGACAGGTCTTTATTCCCACTGGGTTGTTCTCTAGCGCTAGCACTGCACTGCAAACCCAGTTCATAAAAAAAAATGAAATTTAGCAATTCTTTAATTATCTCTTATTTACCTTGTTTCTAATCCATTAAAGCTATTTAAAAGAAGAAGAAGAAGAAGAATTTGAAAGAACACAGAGATTGCACAGGGAAGTGAAACTAATTTAAGGGTAATCTATAATACCAATTAACAGCTAATTTTACAGTGACTGTCAATGTCTGGACTGGCAAACTGAATGGATGTGCTAAAACCGGAGATGCTTTTTTTTTCCTGAGGTCGGCTTAGACTTTTATGTGAGCGTAGCTTTTATGAAAAATAAATCATTTTGACTTAAACGACCTCGACTGCAGAAACGGTGGTTTATTTAATGAACCAGACAAGTAATGCTAGTGCAAAGGTGTCAAACTCGATTTCATTGAGGGCCGCATCAGGATTGTGTTTGATCTTGGGGAGGGACGGGATGGGGGGGCGTGGCTACGCTGAGGGTGGCCTGCTTGACGTCACTTGTGTCAGGGGTGCCTGTGCTGGCCCAAGCGCTCTGCCAGCGAAAACGGACCTTGGGAGGGCTGCCCAGCAGAGGTACTGTAGGCCGGTCCTTCGCTGTCCAGAGCGGCCCCACAGGCCAGATCTATGCACCCCGCAGGCTGGATCTGGCCTGCGGGCCTTGAGTTTAACACCTCTGCATTAGTCCTACTCGCGCTTACAATTGTTGCAGCATCCCCATAGTCACATGATCAAAATTTGGGCACTTGGCAACCAGCATGTATTTACTGAAGTTGCATCCTGGGGTCACATGATCGCCATTCGATAAGAAAAGTCAATGGGGGAAGCTGGATTTACTTAGTGACTGCATGATTCACTTAACAGCTGCAGTGACTGGCCTAACAATCGTGGCAAAAAAAAAAAAGGTCGTAAAATTGAGCACTTAACAACTGCCTTGCTTAGCAACAGAAATTCCAGTCTCAATCTTAGCAATAGCACTTAGACTTATATACTGCTTCACAGTGCTTTACAGCCCTCTCTAAGCGGTTTATAGAGTCGGCATCTTGCCCCCAAACAATCTGGGTCCTCATTTTACCGACCTCGGAAGGATGGAAGGCTGAGTCAACCTCGAGCGTGGTGAGATTTGAACTGCCAAATTGGAGTCAGCCAGCAGTCAGCAGAAATAACCTGCAGTACTGCATTCTAACCACTGCGCCATTGTGGCTCAATCACGGTGGTATGTCGAGGACTAGCTGACGTTAAGCAAACCATGTCTTAATCTGAGTTTAAGAGTGCGATCAATGCAAACTTTCTGATTTTAAATACTAATTTCTGTAGGCATCCTGGCTGTAGGCATCAGAATGCTGTCTTGCAAATTACACTTATCCAAGTAAGTGGACATTGCTATATATTGGGATAATGAATCCCAATATATTTGGGATTAATTATATGCACGTTAATTATATGCTCTGAGGAAGATTATGTTCTTTTGTCAGGTCAACATTAGATGAGTCTCATCCTAGTAATCAAGGAAGAGGAACAGATACTTCTTATCCTTAGCGTAATTTACTCAAGAGCCTTTGGTGAGAAATTTTGATCAGGAGCCCATGCTTGCTCAGAAGACAACAAAACATTCAATACAATAGAGAAACCTACAGACTTTTAAAGCTTCTTCGTTGCTTTGTGACATTTTGGTTGATATTAATAAAAGCAATAATGCACTCTGGAATTGCAGTAATTATTAATACATTGAAAAATGAAGAGCAGAGCTACATATCATGGGGGGAAAAAACCTCTCAGCAATGAGGAAACGTGTCACAAATTAAATTGGGAAAATAGAGAAGAAATGTGGCCATGGGGTTAACTTATTTTTCAAAATCAACAAGAATCCTCAATTTATCTCAAAAGCCAATTTCAGTTCCATCAAATGGAATAAATAAAAAAGGATAGATTATACCCCACGTCACTGTCATTTGAATATTGCTAGCCCACTTCTCCACAACTTGGGTCCCATTTGGTGTATCAGACCACAATTCCCATTAACCCCAGCTGGAATGGATTCCAAACGGAAAAAACATAAGGTTGGATAAAACTCATTTAATTTCTCTCTCCTTCATAGATCTTAAAATGTCTTTATCTTACACTATTGTATCCCTGAGTTGCTTCTCATTGGGCGGAAAATATAGTCAAAATGTTTGAATGCAGGTGATATTTATATTTTATAAGTGCATGTAATTCTAATCTGTTTCAGGTTTAGCAAAACTGAATCACTTCTTGCTCCAGGCTTTTCTTTGCTGTTTAATGGATTATTTACTAATGTTAGAAAATAGGTCCAATGAGTTGAAAATATTTAAACAGAAAACCAATTAACGCAAAACAACCATTGTCTTTGAAGTACCATTCAGAGAAAGAAAGGAAAAAAGAAAGTGGTGCAAGTCAGAAGTGAAATCCAGCAGATTCTGGAGAACCGGTAGCGGAAATTCATCCTCCTAATCATCTTTGTTGCTCTTCTCTGCACTCTTTCCAGAGTCTCAACAACTTTTTTTATGTCATGGTAACCAAAACTGGATGCAGTATTCCAAGTGTGGTCTTAGCAAGGCATTATTAAGCGTTACTAAGACTTCATGTGATCTTGATATTAAAAAGGTGAAAGGTTTCTCTGTCCATGCAGTCTAGGACTGCATGGCGGAGGGAAAGCCATTTCATCAACTGACAAGTGACATTAATCTCCATTTGTGGAATGACAATTGCACCATATGGATCAAATGGCCCTCTGCATTCTTAACAAAAAGCAACAAAAGCAATTTTTGTCGTTCCTGAAATCCATGAGATGTCCTCCCTCCTTTTCGGCCACCTGTATCCCCCTGCCTGTCTTAAAAATCAAGAGTTGGACCGGAATTTCCTTCACATGGAATCCAATTGTTTGCTTTGTGCAACAGCTGAGGTTTTTCACTGAATTATTGCCTGATGAAAGAGGCTGAAAGTGCCCTTGAAGAACTTACATTTCCACAATTTTCTTGCCTTCAGCAAATCTTCTTCCATCACCTCATTAGCAAAAACTAGGAAGATGCAAAGAATTCTGGTATGTGCTGTTTGGGCTGGCGTGAGCAAACTTCCAGCTGGTGGCATATATTTTGTGTTTTTATTAGAATCCTAAAGTCTATCAAGGGAAGCCAAATGGGGGAAATGCTATAAACAGAACAAGTTTCTGCCTTTTGTTCCTGTAGAAATAATTATCATAATAGTAATTTTTTAAAAGATACTGGCTGTTGCCTCTGGAATAGAAATCGACATTTATCTTTGGAACTTTTCAGTTTTCTAGGGGCAGGATCCTTGAATAGCATTATCAGTTAGCAGTGAGCAGAGAAATTCTCTTAAATTCTTTTTTCAATTCCATTTTAATTTGGATTGATAAAAAGCAGAAAAACCACGGAGATATTCTCCTCAGGGTTGGAATGGGAAATTCTTGCTAAGAAGTCTGTCTGTCTGTCTGTCTGTCTGTCTGTCTCTCTCTCTCTCAGCTCAACCCACCTCACAGGATTGTTG
Organism: Arizona elegans; assembly: GCA_022577455.1. NCBI lineage: Eukaryota > Metazoa > Chordata > Lepidosauria > Squamata > Colubridae > Arizona > Arizona elegans. The sequence continues at coordinate 5,735,672 of JAKOOJ010000002.1, read as the reverse complement.
TGGAAAAAACAAGAGGAAGGAGTACTAGGTATGTTTGCTGCCTTGAGTTATTTGTAAAAATACAGGTGGTCCCCAACTTATAACCTCAACTGAGAGCAGAATTCCTGCTGCTAAGCAAGGCAGTTGTTAAGAGAGTCGTGTCTGATTTTATGACCTTTATTGCCACAGTTGTTAAGGGAAATGCTACAATTGTTAAGTGAATCATGAGGTTGTTAAACAAATCCAGCTTTCCCCACTGACCTCAGAAGCTGGTGGGAAGTTTGCGAACGGCAATCACATGACTCCGGGATACTGCAACCATTGTAAATAGATGCTGGTTGCCAAGCACCTGAATTCTGATCACATGACTGTGGGGATGCTACAATGGACATAAGTGCAAGGACCAGTCATAAGGCACTTTTTTCAGTGCCATTACGACTTCACTAAACGAACTAAACAAACAGTCACTAAACAAACGGTTGTAAGTTGAAGAATGCCTATAGGTAGGGGTGGGCTGCTGGGGGTTTGCAGGAGTTCGGGAGAACCTCTAGCTAAGATTCTGTGCAGTTCAGAGAACCCCCAAATCCCACTCCTGGCTAAACCCCCAAATCCTGCCCCGCCTCTCCCAGGAGTCCCCACATGGCCCATCTTGGATGCAGGAAAGTGCAGGGCGAGCGCGGAAGCTTGGGGAGGGCGAAAAACGGGCCTACTGGAAGTTCAGGAAGGCCTGTTTCCAGCCTCCAGAGGTCCTCCGGAGCCTGGGAAGGCTCGAGGAAATCCTCCAGAGCCCGGGGAGGGCAAAACCGCCACCCCCCCTGCTATGGTGCAGGAGGCCGACTAGGCCACGCCCACCATGGCCACGCCCACACAGCAACCGGGCAGACAACTCCTTGCTAAAGTTTTTGAAACCCACCCCCGCCTATAGGGATGGCTATAAATACATAAATATTTGTTAAAGTTGCATCTTTCATCATATAGTCCTCTCACCAATACTTCCAAGAGTTCACATTCAACAAAAAAAGTAAGATATTACTCAAGAACGCCTCTTGTGGGTATTTTTCTAATAAATAACATGACTTTTTCTAATAAACTCGTGACGGCTAAAGAGGAACCTTGTTCTCGGAAGGGACAAAAATGGAAAAGTTCGCCTTCTGTCAGAGAAACTCAGAGAACATATCTATCCAGTTCTCCATTCACAAAATTGTTGGGTACACAAAAGACTCAAAAGGGGATTTACGATCTGGATTTAAAATTAAAATAGTTAGGTCTAGTCTGCAGTCATGTGACCGAACTTCGGGAGCTTGGCAATACTCAAACCTTCCATTATGGTTGGATGTCGAGAACTATTTACCTAAGACAGTGTTGGCGAACCTTTGCGGCACCAAGTGCCAAAATGGGAGCACGAACAGGGGAACGCTAGATATCAGAAGAGCAGCTTTCTGGTGCTCCTGTGTGGGAGTGTTGGAAACCGGAAGCTCAGCTTCCCGGCAAGCACATCGGGGTGAAATGCTCCAAATTCTGCTACCAGTTTGTTTCACTAACGCTTTGCTTTATGCACGTATGTGCGGTGTGCACCAAACATGCGCTTCACATGTGCATGCGCAGTGCATGCCAACTGCGCTCTTTGCAGGCATGCGCACCGCAGGTGCTACCGTGCAGCGCTGAAAAAGGATTAAGAAGGTAAGTAGAACAGCGAAGGGGGGGACAGCTGTGCCGCGGAATTTAGATTTGCTGCTTTCCTGCTTTCTAGCGAATATAAATTGCCCGGCACAGCTGATCGTCAGAAATAACGGTTCGCACAAACTGGTAGCATTTATTACTACCGGTTTGGGCGAACCGGTCTGAACTGGTAGCATTTCATCCCTGGGACGCATGCGCACCAGGGAGCTGCTCTTCTGGTTTCCAGTGCTCCCGCACACCTGAAGACCAGCTGGCCGGCACGCATGTGCACGCTGTAACCTGGAAGAGCAACGGGCGATGGCCCAGAGAGATGGCTCTGTGTGCCACTTCCGGCACGCGTGCCATAGGTCCGCCATCACTGACCTAGGGTTTCATTTTAAAACAGGGAAAAACTTACTTACAATAAAATCTGTACACCAGCAGAGGTGGTAGATTCTCTAAACTGATAGGCTTTTTAAAAAGAGACAGGGCAACCACCTGTCAAGGATGGTTTAACTGAGTTTCCTGCACATTGCAGAAAACCGGATTTGTTGATCCCTTGGGATGCCTTCTAACTCTGCAATCCTACTTAATATAGTGACCAGGTAGGCAAAATCCTCAACCGAGACTCCTCACCTAAGAGCCAAGGTGGTGCAGTGGTTAGAGTGCACTACTGCAGCTACTTTAGCTGACTGCTAGTTCAGCAGATCAGCGGATCAAATCTCACCGGCTCAAGGTTGACTCAGCCTTCCATCCTTCCGAGGTGGGTAAAATGAGGACCCAGATTGTTGGGGGCAATATGCTATTTAGTATACTGTCTTTGGTGTAAGCCGCCCAGAGTCCTTGGAGAGTGGGCGGCACAGAAATATGAATAATAAAATAATAATAATAAAACTTTTCTAAGTTTTTTAAACTAAAAAAATACATGCATCTATGGTACAGTTTTTAAACAAATTCTAAGCTAAAGCTATTCTTTACTTCATAACTAAATAAACTTCTTGGATGAGAAGTGAAAAGTCTTCAAGGAAAAACAAAGTCCAGTTGCCTTTTGAAAAAGTAACTTTGGGATGACTGGTGAGGAATGGAAGGGTTTATATTCTTTGCATTCACCTAATTCTCTCCATTCCCTACCAGTCAGTTAAAACCAAAGAAGCTTCTCGGATGAGAGGTGAAAAGTTTTCAAAGAAAAAAAGTCAAGAAAGTCCACTTGCCTTTTGGAAAAAGCACTTTTTGGACAATCATGACCAGATACTGAGAATCTACGTAGACAAGAAATCAAGGCACCGAAGAGCATGAGTGACATGCTGGTTGGTGTCTGATGCTTCCCACATACATTTTTAATCTTCCAAAACAAAGCAAAGATAAAAGGTAAAGGCTCCCCTCGCACATATGTGCTAGTCATTCCCGACTCTAGGGGGCGGTGCTCATCTCCGTTTCAAAGCTAAAGAGCCAGCACTGTCTGAAGACGTCTCCGTGGTCATGTGGCCGGGCATGACTAAACACCGAAGGTGCACAGAACGCTGTTACCTTCCCACCAAAGGTGGTCCCTATTTTTCTACTTGCATTTTTTACATGCTTTCGAACTGCTAGGTTGGCAGAAGCTGGGACAAGTAACGAGAGCTCACCCCATTACGCAGCACTAGGGGTTCGAACCGCTGAACTGCCGACCTTTCGATCGACAAGCTCAGCGTCTTAGCCACTGAGCCACCACGCCCCCTTTTTAAACAAAGCAAAACAAAATGCTAAATAAGGACTAATCTATGCAACGTTTTACTTGGAATTTTTCTGTCCTTAAGTTTAAGGCTTTTTAAGTTTTGAAACTGGAATCAGGGGTTGCCCTGCTGCAACCTACACCTCTTGGTTGCCACACCTCCTAGATCAGGTTACAGATTGACTGGAGATACGAGGAATGAATGTGGTTTACCAAACCACCTTTGCAAACTCCAACCTCAACCGCTAAAATCAGCAGTGTGGTTTGATTCGGAAATTATTATTTATTTGTATCCCGCCTTTATGATTTTTTACAAATAACTCAAACCTATCCAATACGCCTTCCTCTTCCTATTTTGCCGACACAACAACTCTGTGAGGTGAATTGGGCTGAGAGAGAGGGACTGGCCCAAAAAAAGCTGTGAACTACAAAGGGTAAAGGTAAGGGACAGAATCATTCCATGCAGATTCTCTTATCAGGGATTTGGGAAACGTTCAGGGAATTGAGACAGATTGTATCTCTATACAATCTGATATTCTTAATTTTCTGGGTATATTAGGAAGCTAATTGTATAACCTCAGCCCTGCATTCCATATTTCAGGCTGAGTAGAATAACCCACCTCACAGGGTTGTTGTGAGGAAAATAAAAGGAAAGAGTATTGTGTATGTTCTTGAGTTATTTATAAATATAATAAAGGCAGGATACCAATCGATTAACAAATAAATAAAATATTGATTATATTTATAACCTTCCAGCACTCTGTCATTTTATATCTCCACAGCTTTTATTTGTAAAAGATCAGCCCCATCTTTTACCTGTAATTTTTTTTCATAATTTTCAGGGCTATTCTATTGTGACTTTTTCCGTTTAAATAAAGTTTGATTCTGTTTATCTGTCGTAAGGCTGGCCATCTCCCAGGAACAGAGAAAAGGCTGACACCTCTAGTCACTAAAGTTTATACTACATGGTCTGAATTTATTTATTTATTGAAATTATTTCCCTCATTCTTAATTTACGGATCTTTTTAACTGCCATAAAAGCAGCATGACTCATGGCTGACCTATCTTTCTCATTCACTGGAGTTAGAGAAGAAATCCCCAAACTTTCTGGCTTTGCGGACCCGGGGAAGGGGATGAGGAGAGGGGATTGTTCCACACGAGTGGCTGGCAAGCGTGTGCACACACAGTTCCATTTGCACAAGCGGCAAGCACATGCGCCAATGGAGTGTGCGTGCATCAGTGGTGAAATCTGAACCAGTTTACTACTGGTTTGCTGGCTGTGCACGCGCAGTGCGCACCATGCACCAAATGCGTAGAGGTTGTAGAAAAAATGCTTTTAAAAGGCTCTGACGATCCCAGCTGAGTCACGCGATCATCAGAGGCTTTTTTTTTTTACTTTTAAAAGCATTTCTTCTACAATCTCTTTGACCGAAGAGGTTGTAGAAAAAATACTTTTAAAAGTAAAAAAAAAAAAAAAAAAGCCTCTCTTGATTACGCGGCTCAGCTGGGTATGGGGGAGGGGGGCAGGGGATTTTTGCTACCGGTTCTCTGAACCACCTGCCGCTATCATTACCGGATCGGGTGATCCGGTCCGAACCGGGAGCATTTCACCCCTGACGTGCACGTACTCACGTGTGCACTCACCCGCCGTTTCTGCGGCCTGGTTGCAAACTGCTCACGGCCCACTAGTGAACTGTGACTCAGAGGTTGGGGACTTCTGAGTTAGGGGATGGACAGCAAATTATGTGCTTCTACAAGATAAATGGGAAGCACCTGGTTGCTATCCCAAAGTTGGGACAACAGTGGGAAGACCTAAAAGCTTTCTAGAAAAGGAGGTATGAAACCCTTTCATCATATGGGCTCAGCCACTTTCACTATGTAGGCTTAGCATGCTTTAAGGCACTGGTGGCGAACCTTTTACTCACCGAGTGCCAAACAGGTACACGCTTTGTGTGCTTTGCGCGTGTGTGTGCTATCTGCTCTAACACACGGCTCCTCCCCTGTGCACTGTGTGCGCAAATGCACCATCTGTGCATGCACACAGCTTCCACGTGTGCCCGTGCACGCAATCACACCATCTGCGCATGCATGTGGTTTTCACGCACACAATGCGCGCACATGAACGCCATCTATGCATGCTCACGCTGCACGCAAGTACTCTCACACGCATGCGCAAATGCGCATGCATGCAGAGGAGAGCTCTGAAGACCAGCTGGATCCCCTGAATTGCATGCATGCACACCGGAGGCCCGAACACCAGCTGGGGCATGCATGCATGCATGCGCAACTGCAGTTGAGTTGGGCGACAGCTCACGTGCCCAGAAAAGGGCTCTGCATGCCACCTTGGGCACATGTACGATAGGTTCGCCATCACAGCTTTAAGGGATTGCGGGGTGGGGAGAATCTCTCCCCTCCCTCAAAAAAAAAAATCAGGAAAAACTTCAGGCCCCATATACTTATTGCAGCCCTTGGATTCCCAAATTATAATTCTGGCCACTTAAAATTTGCCTGCCACTTTGCAAAATTAATGGAGAAGTCAACATGCAGTAAACTTGCAATTTCCCAATTTTGCATTGTAGTCCTCAATTTAAAACAACCACCATCCTAAAAAAAAAACCTGCATGTAACATTTATACAGTATTTTGGGATAAAACCTACCAAGCAACATCTATATGAGTCATTATATTTGGATTCCTTTTATTATACATGGCATGCACAGACACGCTAACAAATGCTGGTGCAAGGCAACAAAAACCTTAATTGGTTTAACCAGCATTATATAGGCATCCTTTTCCTTATCCCCCAAGATACAGACATCCCAAAGAAAAAGAAAGGAGGGCAGGGAAGGGCAGAGAGAGGAAAGAAAAAAAAGAGATAAAAGCAATTTTGCACAGTAGGATAATGGCTATGCATAACAGAACTGTACCATAAGTCCAACAACAAAGCCAGGGTAATTCAGATTCATAAAGGCTTTTCCCAATCTCTAAACGGAGAACAAAAGGCTTGAGCAATTAAGAGAGCCTTGCACAGTGTCATGATACAGCTGAACAACTTTGCACAGCCTAAACTCCGGGGCTACTGCACATGGTTTTCATTCTGAATTGGTCTTTGGGCACTCCCTTATAACAAAGCAATTCCATCCAATTTCTATTTAGCTAGAAATAAGCACCAATCCGCTAAAACCTCTGAGTAACTTCTGAAAAGATTACTGTCTCTTTGGAGTGGGAGGCTTGGCATCTAATAGATCTGGTTCCTCATTATCTCCTTTTATTTATTTATTTTTTCAACTTCCTATTCTCATGTACTGTTCCAAGAATTCCCACATCCTCTTCCATTCAGTCGGCTCAAACCCTGTTATATTCTAAGTAGAATAGAATAGAATAGAATAGAATAGAATAGAATAGAATAGAATAGAATAGAATAGAATAGAATAGAATAAATAGAATAGAATAGAATAGAATAGAATAGAATAGAATAGAATAGAATAGAATAGAATAGAATAGAATAGAATAGAATAACAGAGGAAGGGACCTTGGAGGTCTTCTAGTCCAACCCCCTGCCCAGGCAGGAAACCCTACACCACTTCAGACAAATGGTTATCCAACATCTTTTTTAAAATTTCCAGTGTTGGAGCATTCACAACTTCTGCAGGCAAGTTGTTCCACTTATTAATTGTTCTAACTGTCAGGAAATTTCTCCTTACTTCTAAATTGCTTCTCTCCTTGATTAGTTTCCACCCATTGCTTCTTGTTCTACTTTCAGGTGCTTTGGAGAATAGTTTGACTCCTTCTTCTTTGTGGCAACCCCTGAGATATTGGAACACTGCTATAATGTCTCCCTTAGTCCTTCTCTTCATTAAACTAGACATACAATCGTTCTTCATATGTTTTAGCCTCCAGTCCCCTAATCATCTTTGTTGCTCTTCTCTGCACTCTTTCTAGAGTCTCCACATCTTTTTTACATCGTGGCGACCAAAACTGAATGCAATATTCAGTTTTGGTCGCCACGATGTAAAAAAAGTCCTTACGACATCAGCCAAATATTCTCATATCTTATTAGTTTCTTATGAAAATTTACATGGCTGCCCAACTCATACACAGTGATTCTGTGAGACTTAACAGAAATAAAATCCTTTAAATAAAGCCCAGTGAACCCCCCCACACTCACCCTGGTGACAAAAATTAAACAAATCACTTGATAGGCTCCATATCATCCTGGGGTCCTCAGACCTGCTGGCAAAATCATATTTTCAGGGCCTTTCAAAAGAGGTTTGGGAGGGAGGGGGGAGAGAGAATTGTATCTCCGATGAAATGATGTTCCACAGGAAGGGAGCCACCACAGAAAAGGCCCTTCTTCTTGGTCCCAATAGATGGATTTTGACACAGGAAATTCAGGCATTAATGTTGTTGTTGTTGTATTTATGATCCACTTCTCTTCTATTATGAAATTCAAATAATTCCCTGACTAGAGTACAGGTACTGTGTTTCCTCAAAAATAAGACCGAATCTTAAATTATTTTTTGCTCCAAAAGTTGCATTAGGGCTTATTTTCTGATTAGGTCTTAATTTCAGGGAAATACAGTACTAATTGTGTCTGTCTGATGAGCTTAACTGGGGCTTATTTTTGGGGTAGGGCTTATATTATGAGCATCCTGAAAAATCATGCTAGGGCTTATTTTCCGGTTGGGTCTTATTTTCAGGGAAAAAGGGTAGTCCTCGACTTACAACAGTTCATTTAGTGACCCCTCAAAGTTACAATGTCACTGAAAAAAGTGACTTATGTCATTTCTCCGACGACCATTGCACCATCCCCAAGGTCACATGATCAAAATTCAGATGTTTGGCAACTGACTCATATTTATGACAGTTACAGTGTCAAAGGGTCATGCGATTCCCTTTTGCGGCCTTCTGACAAGCAAAGTCAATGGGGAAGCCAGTTTCACTTAACAATCACATTACTAATTTACCAACTGCAGAGATTCACCTAAGAACAGGAGCAAGAAAAGTCGTAAAATGGGGCAAAACTCACTTAACGAATGTTTCGCTTAGCAACAGAAATTTTGGGCTCAATTGTGGTCGTAAGTTGAGGACTACCTGTACTGTTTTCTGCAGACCCAAGAATCTACCAAGGAAAAAAGCACACCTCCACCAACACTGATGGGGCAAACTATTGTATATAAAGAGGGAACAAAACTCACATTTCACTAGTACTGATGATGTTACCAGTTGGGTAATAAAACATCTTCAGGCAAACAACCAAGCTCAGAAAACACCAAAGACTCCACAACTCAACCCTGCATATATTCTCTTCTATTCAAAATTTTAATATTTTGAACTAATCATTGCCATAAAACTTATTTCATATGATCGTACAAAAGCCTTATGAGATAAATTAAAATTAATAAAGTAAATAGACCTTTTAAATAAATTTTAATTTTAAAAAGTTTCTTTTTTTCTATAATATATATGGAATAAGATTAATCCTTAATTGATTTTTTAAATCCAGCAAGCTTTAGCTTGTAACTGGTACACTGATTTTGTCAAGCACGGGAAAATCAGGAAGTTTAGGCACTTCAAGTGAATATATAGGTTTATTGTATGTAATGCTCTCTACAAGAATCTGAACTGCAAACAGGTCAAAGCAAATTGCAGTAGATAAGAGTCAATGGAATTCAAGGTCCCTTGGACTTAAATCTCTTGTGGGTGCAAAGGGACTCGAGACTGATGACGCATTAGATCCCTCCCTCAGGATCAACCTGGTCATCTGCTACAGATCTATTTTTAAAAGAGCTTATTATCTTATAAACAAATAAAATAACACATTAGATATTTTATTCACAGGCAAAATATTTTATATCATGATGAAATGATGAAATACATCCATTGTTTCAAAATTTGTTTAGTATGTCCTTGCTTTGTTTATCTATTTAGGTGTATTCCCTTCCCTCCCTTCCTTTACTTTGAAAAGTAAAATCATATTATGAAAATTACTTGTTGCATTTATATTCTTCCTGCTTTCTGAGAATGAACTCACAAGCCAAAAGCCTGGGACAGACTGACCCATTTACCAGGCCTATTTAAATATTTGAAAAAGCAACTGAAGTAAACATGAGCCTTAGAATAAAATAGTAGCACATAACACAGAGCCAAAACAGGGCAAGTAACATTTGTAATTGTGTTCCTGAATAAATTTAGTTCCTGAATAAATTTAGCTTCATATTCTTTCTTTTTATTCGCAGAACTTTGTTTTAAAAAGGCAATTCAAATGGCTTAACAATTCTGAGTTTTTCTAGACAATCAGGTTTTCAATCACTCACATTATCTAACTGTATTTTGAACTGTACTTATTTTCAGTGGTGCACGTAGATTGATAAATCTACAATGCTTCCAGAACAGCCAATCAGCACTCACTCTTCCTGTGCAAGTGCTGAACCCAGAAAGCTATCACCCAATCAGAGTTCAGCAAGTGTCTCAATCAACATCTACCAATTTTAATAATGCGGAAATACCGTAATGGTGAAGGTGCCAAACTAGGTGCAAGGATGCTAAAGTTCAAATTCATCTTCAGCCACAAAAGCTCAGTCTTTTTCCTCAGCTCTAACCAACAATATAAGATGGTGGTCACTTAAACCATTTTAATGTTTAAGTTTAATGTTTAAGTGGAAGATCATTTAAACATGATCACTCATCCTTAAGTGATTGTCTACTAGGATTCCCAAGTCCCTCTCAAAAACAGTAACTGTGAGAGGGACCTGGGAGTCCTAGTGGACGATCACTTAAACACGAGCCAGTCAGTGGTGGGTTTCAAATTTTTTTACTACCGGTTCTGTGGGTGTGGCTTGGTGCGCATGGCATGGTGGGTGTGGCAGGGGAAGGATACTATAAAATCTCCATTCCCAACCCACTCCAGGGAAAGGTTACTGCAAAATCCCATTTTCCTCCCAATCAGTTGGGACTCGGGAGGCAGAGGATAGATGGGGGCGGAGCCAGTCAGAGATGGTATTTACCAGTTCTCCGAACTACTCAAAATTCCGCTACCGGTTCTCCAGAACTGGTCAGAAACTGTGAAACCCACCTCTGGAGCCAGCAGTGCAGCAGCCAACCCTGGCCACACACACCCTGCCCCCCCGCCCCGAGGTCAGACATAACCTTGATGCGGCCCTCAATGAAATCATGTTTGACACCCCTTCTACAGAAGGATAAAAGCTAATGAAACTAACTGAATCTGGACGTTTTGTGATTTTTACTGAATTATCCCATTTCTTTCTTTTGCTACTCCCTCAAAACATTTCCCTTCCAGGCTAATTGCAACGGAAATAATCCTTGCAAAGATGTGGAAATCTCAAACCAAGTTTAAAGAATTTAACCCAGGAGCTTCTTAACCTGATAAAATGAACATTAAGAATCTAGCACATACTATATGAAAATTCTATGTAATGGAAAACAAGTACAGGATGTGGGCAATCAGTCGCCTGTGCTCTTAAAACAGGTCAGAAAATAGAAGATTCTGTCCTTCTGAAATTTGCTAACCATGATTCACTCAGTGAGAATTACAATATAATGTTCTGTTAGAGGTAAATCTATTCAAATAAGGCAGAAACAAGGCAGAACAGGCTAGGCAAGGATTAAACAGACAGAAGAGATTATTTGTACCTCAAGATTAAATTGTGTGGTCCTTGGTCCTCTCTGAGCTTGGTAATTTTCCCACATATATTTTATTACCAAACTAGGTAGTGCACTGATGATGTTACCTAGTTTGGTTATGAAATGTTTGGTAGAAAACCTTCAAGCTCGGAGAGTACCAAGGACTCCAAAGATTAAACCATACGATTAAAGTGGAAAAAAATTCCACTTTAGTTTACATTGGGTCACCAAGTTCAGAAGCACTGCATGATAAAACTGATCTTTCAACTTTTTCTATTTGTAATGCATAAATCACACACAAACACACAAGCACACACAAAAATGTGTGTGATGTATGTCTTTGCCGCTCCCAGCCAGCTTGATTGAAAGTTACTTCCTCTTCTGTTTGCTCTTAATCATTCTCCAGAATTGCAGCTACTTCTTCTACCTGTACACAAACATTATGGAAACTTTGTAAGAATAATATATGTTAAATTATGTTGTTGTTGTTGTTGATGTGTGTGTGTGTTTTTCAGAAGCACTGTTTTAAACTCTGAGATTTTATCATTTAACAGTTCAAAGAAATTCTTAGTAGATTTTTTACAGAAATGTTAATTTTGGTTCAACACATATAGGAGTTGTACTGTACAAGCAATCAATCTTTTATTATGGTTATAAGCCACAATTAAAAATTAAAACATTGAAATAAAATAAAACAAAACAGAACAAGACATCATAGTTTATTATAGTTAATGGGGAGATACTTGGTAGGTGGCCAAAGTCAGCCTAATTTTACTGACAGTAGAGTAGAATTTAATTACGTTCAAAGAAACTGCATATCATACTGATCCAATAGTAACAGTTGTACATAAAAGAGACAGAATTTCCTGAGTATTTTATTTATTTATTAGATCCCCCCCGCATTATTTTACAAGTAATTCAAGACAGTGAATATACATAATACTCCTTCCTCCTCCTACTTTCCCCAGAACAACAACCCTGTCAGGTGAGTTAAGCTGACAGAAAATGGCTGGCTCAAAGTCTCCCAGCCAGGTTTCATGCCTAAGGTGGCACTAGAATTCACACCCTCCTGGTTTCTAGGCCAGCACTTTAATCACTTTTTTTTAACCAGATAGACAGAGAGTTATAAAATGAGTCCATGAATGCTTGTAGAGAACGGGTGTCAAACTCGCGAATTTTTTCCCCTTCGCGGAGCTGGGGTAGATATGGCCTGTGCGTCACGCATCTGGCCTGTGGGCCGCCAGTTTGACACCCCTGCTGTAGAGGGTACATTATAACAGGACATGGTCTGTCTTGTTAATGCTCCTTGTCCACAAGAAATTATACATAATTTACAGGTAGTCCTCTACTTACAACAGTGAATGTCTGAGGTTACGTCACTGAAAAAAGTGACTTATGACCGTTTTTCACACTTATGACCATTGTAGCATCCCCATTGATCTCGTGATCAAAATTTGGATGCTTGGCAACGGATTCATATTTATGACGGTTGCAGTGTCCCAAGGTCATGTGATCACTTTTTGCGACCGTCTGACAAGCAAAGTCAATGGGGAAGCTAATTTATTTTACAACTGCAGCAAACTGTGGCAAGAAAGATTGTAAAATGGGGCAAAACTCACTTAACAGCTGTCTCACTTAGCAATAGAAATATTCGGCACAATTCAGAGGTGGCATTCAGCAGGTTCTGACCAGTTCTGGAGAACCGGTAGTGGAAATTTTGAGTAGTTCGGAGAACTGATAAATACTATCTCTGACCAGGCCTCATCTATTCTCTGCCTCCCGAGTCCCAGCTAATCAGGAGGAAATGGGGATTTTGTAGTATCCTTTCCCTGGAGTGGGGTGGGAATGGAGATTTTATAGTATCCTTCCCCTGCCACACCCACCAAGCCACACCACACCCACTAAGCCACGCTCACACTTTTAAAAACCCACTTTTGCTGTCCTAAAAGCTAGAAACTTTTGCATACACACATGGCACTCTGTTTTAAAGTATTTTGTTAAGGACATAACAAGCCATTTCTTTGCTTCCCAGAATTAATTATAGAACTGAGACACCTATAAAATCCTGCATATAATTTACTTTTGCAACAGAAGGAGTGCACTTGATTCTGCCTTTGGGTAACATATGTCTGTCAGAAGTAAGAAATGCCTTCTATGCAGTCTCATAAGTGCACATACCATAAGAGTCACTGGTCATGAGAATTTGCTTCAAGGGTGCTTAAGAGCACAGGACAGCCTGTGAGAGGGGATAAAATGTCTTTTGTAAAAGGAAAGCTAGTTCCAGACACGCACTGCAGACAATTGAGAGTCATTTAAAGGAGGAGGAGAAGAAAAAAAAAAAGTAACTCAAATATCTCTTTTCACCAGAGTGGGGAAAATAATTGAAATCTAAAATGTTCATGCAGAGAAACTGAATTTAAGGGATGATTTGGGGTTTCCAAGAACGTGGAAGAGGCTTCAGACATACAGAGATCTTGGATCCTTCAGAGATTTGGGACTTAAATTTAGATTATCTTTCAGAAAGGAATAAAAACACTTGGAACTGACAGTGTTTGCTTTACCCTTGACTTCATAAATGATAAGAACTTGTCAGTCCTGTCCCGTCCCGTCCCTCCATTTTTATGATGAAGCATACACCAAAGTAGGCAATCATTTCAGACTGGGGTACATTTGGTGGGCTAGGGCAGCGGTCACCAACTGATGTTCTGTGGACCATTGGTGGTCCGCAGAAAAATTATTTGCATTTTTTATATTGCTCTAAATCAGGGGTCCTCAAACTACGGCCCCTGGGACAGATACGTGCAATGACCGTTTAAGACCCCTTCAGGGTCTTTTTGTGTGGGTTGGAGGGGGACAGAAATTCCAACTTGGGGTCTGCTTCAGCCTCCTGGTGCGCGGCTTTGGGTGAAGGCTGGAGGAAAGTGCCACTGGTGGCAAAGAGCCAGAGGGCCTTGTTCCAGTGGGACAGCATCATGGCCTGGAACTGGCTGACCATTTCAGCCCGCTGAGCCTTCAGGCACTGGTACCTGGCTTTGCACTCCTGCAGGTCTTCCCTCTGCTTGGAAATCCTATGCTCGTAGTCCTCAGTGAGGTGCTTCTACTGAGCCTCCTTCTCGGTCAGATCCAATTTGAACTGAGCTGTTTTGCCATCTCTTTCTTGTGGTGGCTGCTTAGCTCCAACAACTGCTTCCTGTTGGGGCCCTAAGGAGCCTAGGCAGGGAGACGAAGAGTTGGCCACGCCCACCCAGTCACATGACCATCTAGCCACGCCCATCCAGCCAGTCATTAGGCAGATCATATTAGTGGTCCGCGAGATTTAAAATTATGAATTTAATGATCCCTGAGGTCCGAAAGGTTGGTGATCCCTGGGCTAGGGACCCACCTATCTATCAGTTGGCTGCATTGGCAGACATAGCCAATTATATCACATCAGTGAGTGGAAAGTGGAACCAGTGAACCTAAAAGCTCTCTAACATTACAGGTGAGTCTTTCGGGTGGCCCCAAGGCACCTGTAAAAGATTTGATTCTTGAAACTGGATTTTTGCTTTGGAGCACGCTAGCTTCTTGCCAATTTTTTTTCCTTAAAAATAATTTAAAAATAATTTGAAGGGATCTGTTTAAAAAGTCAGATAAGACAAAGCACTTGGTGGACCCCAAAGAAATAAAACTGTGGGATGATGAGAATTATATCTCAAGGGCACCAGGTGTGGGAAAACATTTTTTTAATCTGCTACTTTAGAAGTTTTTAACCGCTTAAAAGTTACTGCAAAGAGGTCAGTAAGAGGGTAAGGAATATTTCAATCATAAATCCAATTTGCATTAATCAAAAATTTTCTCTCTGCATTTAATGTTACGGCTCATTTCCCAGTAATTGAGAATAGGATTTCCCTCCCGCAAAAGCATGCACATATACCTTATATATATATATATCTACAGACACACACATACATAATATAGTTAGATTATGTGTGTTACTTCAGATACAACAGCCCATACAACACTTGCTTGATCCTCATGGATAGACAACTACAGCTGCTTAGTACTTGAATTTAAAAACCTAAAGTGTGTGTGTGTATGTGTGTTAGAAACATTCTGCTTTTGCTATTTATGGGATGAAAAGAAAATAGAAAAAGAAAGAGCTCCTAGCATGAACAACTGCATACAAATTAAATCAATCATGGAGAAAAATGAATAATAAATTCACTTTATAAATTAACTTGAAGGGAAGAGTCTTTTTTTTCCTTCCCCCATCCCATTAGATAAAGGAAAAAAATAAAGTCATTATTAGAAACCTGTTAGAAGCTCCTTTACAGCAATTTTATCCCAATTGAAGCTTTTCAACAGCACTTCTGGATATGTAATAACTCCAAAACTTATAATTTCTGACGATTATAGTTGGAATGAACTTTCAAGGAAACAGAACGTATTTCTGTTCCTCTATAGATTTCTGTACAGATTTGCATATGACAATTCTGAGTGGGTATCATTGGGTTAAAATGAAAGATGGCTGATCAATAAATTAATAATAATAATAATCATTCATATGCCAATAACAAACTTACAGAATCAATCTGTGTATAACTGATTAACCATGGGGCTGGTTAGCTCCCCGAAGACCCTCTTACCACCTTTTAATTTTGAATCTAGCTATCCTTGCCTCAGTTTTAAATTTTTACATTCAGTTTTATGTTTTTCACCTTTTATTTATACACCGCCTAGAGTTCCTTTGAGAGGGAGAGTTTTTAAATGTAATAAACAAAAAAATAAACAAAAAAAATGAGCCAGAAGCCAGAATCAGAAATATAACAGTATATATGAGGCCAACCTGTTAGTCGCAAGAAACTCTTTGTAATAGAGTACAAAGGTACTTACAAGTTCATTTCATGCTAGCTATATACAAGAATCTGATCTACTAATGGTCAAAGCAAAATGGCATAGATAAAGAGTCCATGGAATTCAAAGGGATGGTTGGACTTAGTTCTCTTGTGGGAGCACATCAACTCCAAACTGTTGACCTATTTGACTCCTCCTGCAGGCTCAGCCTGGTCATCTCCTACACAAGCCCCGTGATTCATATAACTTTTACAAAACAAAGTCATCCAACATTTCATCCAATCCCCAAAGACCCACATTTTCAAGATCTGATGAAAGGCTTTAAAAAGGTTTGACCATCCAAATCCTGGGAGATGTGATCCTCCACAAGGGTGACTTATTCATTTGATATTTATTTATTTTTCATATTTCTATGCCACCCACTCTCCGAGGACTCTGGGAGGCTTACACCAAAGACAGTATACTAAATAGCATATTGCCCCCAACAATCTGGGTCCTCATTTTACCCACCTCGGAAGGATGGAAGGCTGAGTCAACCTTGAGCCGGTGAGATTTGATCTGCTGATCTGCTGAACTAGCTGTCAGCTGAAGTAGCTGCAGTACTGCACTCTAACCACTGCATCACCTCGGCTGATAGGATCTTCTCCCATTTGATCTTATTTTGATTCCATATCGACAGTTTTGTTAATATAGCTTTGGAGAAAAATACCATGATTTAGAGTTGTGAATAAACTGTGAATTGTATGCTGCAGAACTGGAGTTCATGATTATATGAAGAATTATGTGACATAAATAAATGAATGAGTAAATAAATTATCATAAAATATATGTTACCATGGAAAGACAGTGCCACACCAGATTTATACTCTCTGATTATGTGTGTTTGTTCTCTGCTTATGAACGGTTATCATTCATTCATTCATTCAAACAATTTCCATGTAATGGATAGAATTATCAATATTACTCCATATGGCACTTAATTCAGTGCTTAAAAACGGAACTATTTTTGCATCTGTGATTTTTTTTTTCTTTTTACTGTTTTTGTTTTCTGTTTGCTCTTTTGGAGAGGTTCTTTTTATTTTTGTATATTAAATCAATCAAAAAAAAAAAAAAAGCAAGGCTTTTATGAATTTTTTGTTATGCTTCCTTAATCTCTGTTCTAGAAGCACACATGCTTGAATCTTATGATTGTTTTAGATTTTGTCTTTATAACAGCTTGTTAAGTCTGCATTACTATTAATCTTCTCATCGTTCCTATCACCCATCTCCTCCCACTTATGACTGTATGACTGTAACCTTGTTGCTGGTATGCTTAAGATTTATATTGACTGTTTCTCTCTGACTATCATTACCTGTTGTACCTTATGATTCTTGACAAATGTATCTTTTCTTTTTATGTACACCAAGAGCGTATGCACCAAGACAAATTCCTTGTGTGTCCACTCACACTTGGCCAATAAAGAATTCTATTTTCTCAAACTTTACAAAACAGATGTTCAATTACAGGGCTAGATCAACCCAGAGCCCACAAGCCAAATACAACCTTTAAGAAACTTTTATGTGGCCCATCACAACTTGTCAGAAATTGCCGTGACAAAACCTCACGGTTGCAGTGATTCCAAAGCGCATGGTAAGGTCCTAGAGATTGTGCTGAATTCCAAACATACCCCACAAACAGAACAATTTAAAACAGAATCTGTGAGTAAGCCTGTGGAAAGATAACAAGGCTTATAAGTAATCTCCATGCTTGTATGAATTTTACTGTTGCTTTAGCATCCTTAAATGGCTGCTTATGGATTAAAAACCAGGACAGTTCAATCAGCTCAAAGTATGCTGATGTTTAGGATATCTCTCCCATCTAACGTTTTAAGACAAAGACAAAACGTGTAAAATAAATCACTCAAACCAACTGATCCACAAGATTATCCTGAATTTCTTATATATTCCTATGACTGTTAAATAAAGATAACTACAGTGGGTAAACAGAGATGGGCTTATTACCCTGAGTAAGATTATATTATTCAGGAATTCATATAAAAATTCCAGTATTCTGCAAAAGATCATAGGCAAAGTGTAATTTGTAACACTTTCCCATCTATGTATTTGTTTATCCGTATATAAAAAGCAAGGGTTATTTTGGAGATGCTTGTTTGATATATTAAAACACGGGCATGAGATGGACTGCAAAAAAGAAATATCAAATCAGATGAGTCACTTACTTTTGTTAATGCATTTTATTTTAAAAGTGTATACAAGAATCTAGTCCTTTTGAGGTCTCATAATAAGCTTAAAAAAGGTTCCAGCAATGTTATGTTTCTCTCTGCTTGTCATCACAGTGATGATTTATTATTCAAGTATATTCCATTAAAATATGAAAGATGATACAACAATAAAACATTAAAAACTATGATTATTTTTCTATCCTATAGATTTTTCACTAAAGTACCACAAAAGCTCCCCATAATATTTTATCTGACTTTTTTCCCTCCTACTTTCAAAAAGCCAGTTTTTTGTTTTTTTAAAAAACAAATCTGGAAATTTTTAATCTGGAAATATGTTGTGTTTTACAGGCAAAAGACAGATCATCTAAAATCTTAATCCACAATAAGGAGAGCCACGCAGCACAGCATTTTTATGCTGTACTGTGCACACAGCTGAATTCCAGAGTATCTGAAACATCTGGGTGTCTATGAGAACAGCCCCAAGATGCATTGCAGTGCAGGTAGTCCTCAACTTATGACCACAACTGAGCCCACAATTTCCATTTCTAAGCAAGACAGTTGTTAATTGAGCTTTGCTCCAGCTTGCGATCTTTCTTTCCAAATTGTTCAGTGAATTGCTGCCGTTGCTAAGTTAGTAACAAGATGAAGTGAATCTGGATTCCCCACTGACTTCGCTCGTCATAAAGTGATAAAAGCTGTTCTTATGAACCCAGGGCATTGCAACCCTCATCAATACATGCCAGTTGCCAATCACCCAAATTTTGATTATGTGACCATGGAGATGCTGCAACAATCTAAGCAAAATAGGCCTAAGCAAAATAGGCCTAAGTCACTTGTAACCAGTCACTAAACAAATGGTGGCAAATCAAGGACTACCTAAAGGTAAAGGTTCCCCTCGCACATATATGTTAGTCTTTCCCGACTCTAGGGGGTGGTGCTCATCTCCGTTTCAAAGCCGAAGAGCCAGCGCTGTCCGAAGACGTCTCCGTGGTCATGTGGCCGGCATGACTCAATGCCAAAGGCGCACGGAACGCTGTTACCTTCCCACCAAAGGTGGTCCCTATTTTCCTACTTGCATTTTTTACGTGCTTTCGAACTGCTAGGTTGGCAGAAGCTGGGACAAGTAACGGGAGCTCACCCCGTTATGCGGCACTAGGGATTCGAACCGCTGAACTGCTGACTTTTTGATCAACAAACTCAGTGTCTTAGCCACTGAGCCACCGCGTCCCTCCCCCCCGCCCCCCCGGTGTACAATACAAAGCCAAGATGTGGTCCTCTGCTTTTTCAGAAAACTCTGCACACTCTAGTTGAACAAAGCAGTCATTGTAGTAGTCCCAAAACTGTTTTCTGAATCGGACAACTGGGCTTTATTTTTCCTTGAAGAGGTTTCGCTTCTCATCCAAGAAGCTTCTTCCATTCTGACTGCTTCTTGGATGAGAAGGGAAACGTCTTAAAGGAAAAACAAAGTCCAGTTGGCCTTTTGGAAAAGCACCTTTGGGACAGCCACGACCTGGATAACCGAAAATCTCCATCGACAGTCATTGTAGTGCATGAAATAGATGTTCTGACCTAGGCTTCCCAAGAGCATGAAGCAGACTCCTTATCCCGACAAAACCCCCTTTTTATTAAGTTACTGTGAATTCCTCTCATTCACATCCAGCAGTCTTTCAAGGGAGAATTCCTTCCACAGACCTTATCTGGCTTGGAGTGCTGCCAGGCCGATATCTTCAAAATTTGGAAATAAATCTCCGAGAGTCACGAACCAATTAAGCAAACTAATTGTCTCCTGCAAACTCAACTCCCCTTTCGCTCCTTTTATTCCCTCTGGGAGGGGCCAAAATAATAGGGATGTTTTAATTTGGGCCAAATTATTTAATGTGTTCTTATATTGTTTTTAAAGTTTGTATTATGTGTATTTTATCTTTTGGTTGTTCACCGCCCTGAGTCCTTCGGGAGTAGGGCGGTATATAAATCCAATTATAAAATAAAAATAAAATAAAATAAATCCATCGTCCACTTGTGGCCTTACTCCCAAGGCGACCCTTGTTCTTTAGCTGTTCCCTTCGTCTGGCAACTCTGCACATCCGCACACTGGGAACAGGCTCCAGCTGTTTGTCTGCCTCACTGATGTCTGACTCCAAAGGCAGCTGATAACTGGCATATGGTCCTGGCCCCCTCTCTGCCGCCAACGCAGAGCCCTCATCAGAGCCTTCCCCAGACTCCAGGACTGGCCCCTGTTCCTCCCCAACCTCCTCACTGTCTGAATCCGCTGCCAGCTCTGCTGGCTGCTGGCGGGCCACAACAATAGGGAACTTAACAGTGTGAAGTGGTGTGGCTGGCAGAGGAAGAAAAGCCTGTTAGAAATAAGCAAACTACTGGAGTATTGCAGTGATCTGAAGTGGCTGCATTTTTAAAAAGTTGGTCCTATAAGGTGGGGGGGACTGAGCTGTGCAGGTAGTCCTTGACTTACAACCATTTACAACAGCACTGAAAAAAAAGTGACTCATGACCAGTTCTCCCGCTTAATGACGGTTGCAGCATTCCCAACAATTATGTGATCGAAGTCAGATGCTTGGCCATCAGGATGTGTTTACAATGGTTGCAGCATCCTGGGATTATCATTTACAACTTTCCTAGGGAGTGTCTGACAAGCAAAATCCATGATTCGCTTAACAACTGGAGTAATTCGCTTAACAGCCATGGGCAAAAAAAAAAAAAAAAAGATCATAAAATGTAGCACAACTCATTCAACAACTGCCTTGCTTAGCAATGGAAATTTTGGCCTCAACTGTGGTCGTAAATCAAGGACCGTCTATATTTGCAGAATGGATTTCCCTGGGAAATGCTGGATTTGAACTGGGCCCCCAAGTCCTAGTCCAATGTCTTAATCTCTAGCACTCATGTCATGCAGGGAGAGGGAAATGTGATTAAAAATTTCTGGGTGTTTGAAATGTAGCAGTGTGTGTTAACTAATTAATTGGAGGACACACACATACAGGTGTGCATTCTCAGAGCCATCAGGAGGAGGAACACACACATCATCTATTACCTGGAAATATAATTTAAAACAGGCCTTTCTAAACCACTACCAACCACAGTTTTGTATGTTTTACCAAGCAAAGAGAGATAAGAGGATTAACATAATGATGGCATTCTTAGAGAAAAAAAACTTCACAAATCCGGATAATGTCTCCACATTGATATAAACGCATCATGGAAGTGTAGGGTGAGACAAAGTGCCTACAGGCTCACCAGATAAATTTGCTCATATCTGCTCTGGGCTGGATGCCAGATGGGCACAGTCCGTGTTGGTGAGTGAGGTGGCGCCTTTTCTTGTAATCTAGGATTTCTTTAGTTTTGTGGAACTCAAAAAAAATGAATAGGGTTCTCGGCACTCTGGATTTTTCTACAGCTCCGAGTTGCTAGTTGGGACATGAGAAAGATCTGGGACATTATCAATACAGATAGCCTTTGACCTATGACCACAATTTGATCCCAAAATTTCTGTTATTAAGTGAGACATTTGTTAAAGTGAATTTTGCCCCATTTTATGACCTTCCTTGCCGTTTATTTATTTATTTATTGCTTCGATTTATATGCCGCCCTTCTCCAGAGACTCAGGGCTGCTTACAATGCATTAAGCAATAGCCTTCATACTTTTGTATATACCTGCTTAGTAGGGCTTTTGGGCCTCCCCTAAGGAGTGTTCTTTTTTATACAATGTCAGCTTATTGCCCCCACAAACCGGGTCCTCATTTTACCTACCTCGA
Organism: Arizona elegans; assembly: GCA_022577455.1. Lineage (NCBI taxonomy): Eukaryota > Metazoa > Chordata > Lepidosauria > Squamata > Colubridae > Arizona > Arizona elegans. The sequence goes on along the minus strand of JAKOOJ010000002.1, from coordinate 5,713,855 downwards.
AAGGATGGAAGGCTGAGCCAACCTTGAGTCTGGTGAGATTTGAACTTGCAGTAATTGCAGGCAGCTGGTGCTACTTAATAGCACTTTAGTTTGCTGTGCCACCAAGGCTCTTTATCCACCAAGGCTCTTTATATTATTAAGTTATTAAGTGAATACCTGCAGTTGTTAAATTAATAACATGGCTGTTAAGTGAACCTGGCTTTCCCGTTAACGTTGCTTGTCAGAAGGTCGCAAAACCCTAGGATACTGCAACGGTCATAAGTATGAGACAGTTGCCAAGCATCTCAATTTTGATCACGTGACAATGGGGATGCTGCAATGGTCGTGTGAAAAATGGTCATAAGTTACTGTTATCAGTGCTGCTGTAACTTCAAACGGTCTCTAAACAAACTGTTGTAAGTTGAGGGCTACCTGTATTTCTTTCAAGAAACAGATGTCAACTGTTTTTATTGGGTATAGTTAAGGGTTTTACATCGGGTGAAACAAAATTGATATTGTATATGATAACTGCAGCAAGATTGTTGATAGGTAAATACTGGAAAAATGAAGCGCTGCCTACGATTGAGGAATGGACTTTGAGGATGGCCAGTTTTGCAGAGATGGCGAAGATTTCAGCATATTTAAAAGATTGTTCTCAAGAGACTTATGAATGGGAATGGAAGAAGTGGATAAATTATGTTCAGCATAAATACCAAACTAGGAAGTACCAAATAGCTTTTATTTGAAAATGTTATATCAAGATAGAAATATTTTAAGGTTGAGGGTGAAAATTTGCTAGAAGATGTTATATTAAGACAGAAATATCTTTAAGGTTGAGGGTGAAAATCTGTTAGAAAATGCTATATCAAGATAGAAATATCTTTAAGGTAATTAGGATGAAAATTTATTTGAAAATGTTATACTAAGATAGAAATATTAATGTTAATGTAAGGAAGATGAAAATTTGTAAGGGGGAGGGAAGGGTTCAAGTTTTATATACAAAGGAGGGTTTTTTCCTTTTATCTGACATGAGTATACTAGGAAGTCTGGGGGGAGGGGAGGGTTAGGGTGGGTTAGGGAGGTTGGGAAGGTTGGGGGGGTTGTGGGGGGGAAAAAAAAGGGGTGTAAAAAAAAAAGAAACAGATGTCAGTAATGGTGACAGGGTATAATAACTTTTGCCTGGTCTCCAACTTTCCTCTATTAGGGAAGTGTCAGAGGCAAGTAACCAAAGCCACACGTGAATAGCTCAATTCAGCTTCTTTATTATCTACCACCTATTTTACAAAATTCTCCCCAGACTGCTTGCCTTCCCCTGGGAGCGACCAGATAAGGCTTGGGGGTAGTCAAGTTTATTCCGCTTGCAGCTGCGCAACAACTCCAAGCTAGGTCCTTGCTTGACCCCACCTTCCAGCCTAGCTGGCAGTTTCCCCACAAGGCGGCTGTGGAGAAGGTGACGGGGAATTGATTACAAAGGATCCTAGATGGAAGATATTATCTAGATCCTTTTCAGTCAGGATTCATGAGGCAGAATTTGCATTGGGAATTGATCACAAAGGATCCTAGATGGAAGATATTATCTAGATCCTTTTCAGTCAGGATTCATGAGACAGATTCTGCGCTGATTGTCTTTTGAATGACTTCATTAGGAGTCAGATACGAGCGAGCATTCAACTCAATAACATTGACTACGGTAGCTTTCTGGACTGCCTACAAAGATGGCCTTGGTGGCACAGCAGACTAAAGTGCTGTTAAATAGCACTAGCTGACAGCAATTACTGCAAATTCAAATCTCACCAGGCTCAACATTGACTCAGCCTTCCATCCTTCTGAGGTAGGTAAAATGAGGACCCGGATTGTGGGGGCAATAAGCTGACTTTGTATAAAAAAGAACACCGCTTGGGGGGGGCCGAAAGCCCTACTAAGCAGGTATATACAAAAGTATGAAGGCTATTGCTTAACGCATTGTAAGCCGCCCTGAGTCTCCAGAGAAGGGCGGCATATAAATCGAACCAATAGATAGATAGATAGATAGATAGATAGATAGATAGATAGATAGATAGATAGAGGTACTATTCTGTGGTGGTTTCTCTTCTCTGCGTAGATGCTTCCAGTGGTCATGAGGGAAGACACTCGAGTCCATACAAACTACAGACTATGCCCGTGATGGCGAACCTATGGCACGCGTGCCACAGGTGGCACACGGAGCCATATTAGTCGACACGCCAGCTCAGCTCTGGGGCACATGCGCGCGCCGGCCAGCTGATTTTCGGGCCTTCTGAACCCACCAGAAGTAGGTAAACAGGCTGTTTCCTGCCTCTGGAGGGCCTAGGGGGGAGGGGGAGGCCTGTTTTTCTTTCTTACCTGGCTCCAGATCCTCTCTATTTATCTGGGAAGGACAAAAACAGCCTTCCTCACTTCCTTGGAGGCCCTACGGAGGCTGAAAGGGCCCATTTCCCGACTCCTGGTGGGACAGGAAGTGATGTTTTTTACTGTCCCCAGCCTCCAGAGACTCCTAGAGAGGCTCTAGAGGCTGGGGACAGCAAAAAAATGTCACTTCCTGTCCCACCGGGAGTCGGGAAATGGGCCCTTACAGCCTCCGTAGGGCCTCCACAAGGGAGTGGGAAAGGCTGTTTTTGCCCTTCCCAGATAGAGAGGATCTGGAACCAGGTAAGAAAGAAAAACGGGTCTACCAGGCCATCATGTGCCAGGAGCGGGGGGGAGGGTTGCACACGCATGTGCGTGGACACATGCACGCATGACCCTCTCCGCCCCCCCCTCCTGGCACACGATGGCAAAAAGGTTAGCCATCACTGGACTATGCTTTTCCATGAAACAACTGGGAGAAGTCATACGTTGGTTTGAGGTGAGGTGTTAACAGACTGGGGGATGTGATGGCTCAGAGGTTGAAGACATCAGCTGGAAAGCAGGCAGCCTGGGTTCAAGACCCGAGCACTGTGCGATAGAGTGAGGTCCAGTTCTTGCCTCAGCTCCTGCCCACCTAGCAGTTCAAAAGCATGCAAATGCAAGTAGGTAAACAGGTACCACTTTGATAGGAAGGTAACAGCATTCTATGCATCTTTGGCATATAGTCATGCCGGCCGCATGACCACAGAAGCTGGACAAAACTGGACAGGGGAAACGTTTACCTTTGTCAACACACTAAGCCAGAGATGCTCTGGAAGCCCAGAATCATTGTTTGGAAGCCAAAAGGATCTAGATGGAGTACAGATCTACCCCAAAATGATTCAGGTGAAGTACATCAGATAATGCTTTATCAGAGCTGAATATGGGGAGGGCTTGTTGAAATACATGGACAGCAGAACAAAGAATATAAACTTTTCCATGGTAGCCTTCACCCCCTGAAGCTCTTTCTCCCCACAGATTTATCTGCAGCTCCCATCCGTCTTGCATTTCAGAAGCAAGCGAAAACTTCCAGTGAGTTCTCATCCCTTCTTGATTTGATTATGAACAGCCATTGTGGACATTTCAGATTAGATGACCGATTATATGAATTGTTCTGAATGCTTTGGTTCTGATGTTGGTAATTATTTTTCTTACGTTGCCGTGCATCGCCCAGAATCCCTTAGGACAGTAGCATGTTAGAAAGACTGTTAAATAAACAAATAAATATGCACTAGACAAGTTATAAAATAAAACAATGTTTAAAGCCACAGCACATTTGCTTTACGGGGATATTTCGGCACAAAAGCTAAGAGCTGTATATTTGGATAGTCTCCCAAGTTATTTGTTTTAAGATCTGCTAGATGGACATAAATCTCCCATTGTTTAGGGAGAAAGAACATTTCTAGCCCTCCCACGTCTTTTCTTGCAACTTCAGGTCAGGTCTTCAGAAAATGAAGGGTACTTATTCACTGATCCCAGTGGTGTGAAAACTGTAAAGATCAACATTTTTTTTCCCAGGAAATACACAGGGCCCGGAAGAAAACCCCAACATCTGTTATTATATTCAAGAAGAGCTTGCTTGCTCATAGCCCTTGGTTGCAAAAATAAGAATTATGACTACCCGTCCTGAGGCCAAAACCCTCTTCATAACCATTCACATTTATCTGTTTAAAAGATGTATTTGGATGTCTACCTTTAAATACCTATGACTAGGTATTTAAAATTTATTTATTTGTTCAACTTATTAGCTGCCTATCTCGTTGTAGGGCAACTCTGGGTGTGCAGCTAACGAGCAGTCTGGCTTGGTCGCTCAACAGTGAGACATTGGTGAAGTGGGCACAGCACCCTCTGCATTTTCTGCGTCACGTACATCTTCCTTCCCCTGTCCTTACCACTTTCTATAGAGGGGCGATCGAGAACATCCTGTCCTATTGCATTACAGTCTTGTTTGGAAGCATTATTGCTTCGGACAGGAAGGCGGTGCATAGAGTGATGAGGAGGGCATAAAAGATTATTGGTAGTTCACTCCCTTCCATCCAGGACATGGCACATAAGCGATGGTTGAGCCAGGATCCGCAGGATTGTCTGGGACGCTACACACCCTCTTCACAATCTGTTTTCCTTGTTACCTTCTGAGAGGAGGCTTTGTGGTATCCGAAGCAGAACATCCAGATTCCGCCAGAGTTTTGTTCAACCTACAGTACCAACCTTGTGAACCAGGGGTGAAATCCAGCAGGTTCTGACAGTTCTGGAGAACCGGTAGTGGAAATTTTGAGCAGTTCGGAGAACCGGCAAATGCCACCTCTGGCTGGCCCCAGAGTGGGGTGGAAATGGAGATTTTGCAAAATCCTTCCCCTGCCACACCCAAGCCACGCCCACAGAACCGTTAGTAAAAAAATTGGATTTCACCACTGTTGTGAACTCTCAATTTTCCTTTTTCAGCTATGTATTTAAGATGGACAGTGATTAATATTTATATGTATTTATATAATGTATATAATTTATGTAATGTATAAATATAATATAATAATATATAATAATATATAATAATATGTTAGGAATATATAATAATATGTTAGGATGTAGGTATACACATATGTATGTATATAGAATGTCTATATGTGTGTTGTTATGTGTACACTTTTAAGAGCAGGCAACAAAAATTCATTTTTAATGTGTGCCAGAATGGCTACAGAAAAAAAAATGACAATAAAGATGATTCTCAACTTATCTTATCTTATCTTATCTTGGCAGCTTCTAATAAAAGCAGAGAAATGAAAAGAAGTATAAATATAACAGTAGCAAAGTAATGGAACAATCGAATAAAAAACTCTTTTTACGACCCTATAATCCTTAATTTGGGGTAGAATCAGGGTGAACGGATGGAGCAGAGCACTTACTGGCCAGATGCCCTTCCTGACACCACGCGGAGTTCACAGCAGGTATTTTTTTTCTTGGCGCCCTAAGAGAGAAATATCTGCCGCTACCTAGGATTGAATTCTCAACCTTCCAAGTGGGGTCAAGCACCTTCACCACTAGGCCGCACTCAATGGAATAAACAATGAAAAGGAAACAATGAGAATACAATGATATGAGTAGGTGGCGAAGCAGGGAGCGAGGTGGGGAGCTGGGTACAAATACTGGGTATGAATACTGGGTGCAGGCTCAGGATGGCAAGTTTGAAGGAATAACATGGGGCAAAAGACTAATTCTTTGCCCCTTGATGAAGCTTCTTCAGGAAATGAGATGAGACAGTGTTAAAGGAATTGCATTCCCATCAATTAAAGCTTTACTTCCAAAGCAAGTGAAAAGCTTTGAAACCCATAATCCAGATAAGAATCATAGCAGGGATGTGTGAAGGGAATAAACTCATGCAAATTCTGCAGCCCAGATATGCTTTTTAATGCCATTAAATCAGGGGTGAAATCCAGCAGGTTCTGGAGAACCGGTAGCAGAAATGTTGAGCAGTTCGGAGAACCGGCAGCAGAAATTTTGAGTAGTTCAGAGAACCAGCAAATACCACCTCTGGTATATCTGAGTGGGGTGAGAATAGAGATTTTGGAGTATCCTTCCCCTGCCATGCCCACCAAGCCACACCCACCAAGCCACACCACGTCCACCAAGCCACACCCACAGAACTGGTAGTAAAATTTGGATTTCACCACTGCATTAAATCCACATTGCTAATGGCCCTATTGGGAGTGAATCTGGAGTTGTTTTCTACAACCTCGCAGCTTCAGGACACATTATAAGAAAACTCTTAAAAGGTTGAGAAAGAAAACTGAGTATTTCAAAATATGACAAACTTACTGAACAACTCAGTCTTATATTGTAAAGAAAGTTGTCCCTCTGATTAAGCCATTTGGGAGAAATTCACCAAGCTCCCGCCAAAATGAATTCACTAAGTTAAAATTTTCCTCACGCAGTTCCCAAGATTCTGTATCTTACTCACTTCCTTTTTGTCTGATATTAAATTCAATTAAACTCGGTGTGAATCTTGCTTCCTTACTCAGACATTTCAATTTAGGAGCTTGATTTACATTGTTCCAGCAGGGAATCTGAAAGTTGACTCTCAAGATATCTGAAGATGGTCACCAAGTTGGTTTATTATCCCGGACAAGCCCTGATGAAATGAATTGGAATTGGAGAAATGCATAATGGAGCTTGCTTCAACAAGACTGCCACTAGTTTCGCCCAGAGTTGGTTCCTCCAGCCAGAACAAATCTATTCCTGACATGAGTAGACACGACCCGTGGAAAGAATGTGGCAGTCTGTGCTCAAAGTTTATTTTATTTATGAAGAATGTTTAATTTGGAATTTCACATTTTCTTCTTTGCCTATCCATCAGGATCCAAAGGTGCTTTTCCAAAAGGCAACTGGACTTTCTTGGTTTTTCCCTTGAAAATGTTTCACTTCTCATCCAAGAAGCTTCAGGAACTGGGTATGTCTAGTCCAGTGAAAAGAAGAATTAGGGCCAACATGAGAGCAGTGTTCCAATATATGAGGGGCTGCCACAAAAAAGAGGAGGGTCAACCTAATCTCCAAAGCACCTGAAGGCAGAAGAAGAAGCAATGGATGGAAACTAATCAAGGAGAGAAACAACCTAGAACTAAGGAGAAACTTCCTGACAGTGAGAACAATAAATCAATGAAATGGCTTGCATTCAGAAGTTGTGGATGCACCATCACTGTAGGCTTTTAAAAAGAGACTGGACAAGTATTTGTCCGAAATGGTACAGGCCCTATACCCGTGATGGAGAACCTATAGCACGTATGCCAAAAGTGGCACACAGTGCCTTCTCTGTGGGCATGCCAGCCATCACCCCAGCTCAGGTCCGCCGTGCAAGTGCATGCGCCTCCCGCTGGCCAGCTGGTCTTCGGGTCTCTACCACACATGTGCGGGAGGCAGGGCGCATACAGGGAGGCCATGTGTCCATACGGGGGGCCGCGTGTGCATGTGCATGTGGTAGTGGAGCGCATGGGGGTGCGCACACATGCATGGGGGGTGGGGTGCATGCTGGATGGGTGCGCATGCATGTGCAGGGCACATGCAGGGAGCTGCTCGTGGGGTCGCATGCGGGCGGTGTGCCTGCACAGGGGTAGGGCGCATGCACATGCATGGGGGTGCGGCACATGGGGAGCGTACACACATTGCATTTTGGGGGTTTGGGCACGCACATGTGCATTTGCATGCGCACATGTGCGCTTTGGAAACTCAGTCCAGAAAAGGTTAGCCATCACAGCCCTATACTATAGGACCATGATGGCGAACCTATGACACGCGTGCCACAGGTGACATGCAAAGACATATCTGTGGGCATGTGACCATTGCCTTAGCTCAACTCCAGCTGATTTTTGGGCCTTTCAGACCCACCGGAAGTTAGAAAATGGTCTATTTCCTGCCTCCAGAGAGCTTCCAGAGGGGTGGGGAAGGCCGTTTTCGCCCTCCTGGAGAGTCTCTGGAGCCTGGGGAGGGCAAGGTCCCTTCCAAGTCTGTAATTGTAGCCCGTATGTGTGTGTTAGAGAGAGAGAGAGGGTGGGCACGGCCAGCTTGATGTCACTCATGTCGGGGCACCTGTGGTGGACCAAGCACTCTGCCAGAGAAAACGGGCTCCCAAGCTCTGTTTTCAGTTGCAAAGGCCTCTTGCAACCCTCTGCCAGTGAAAACGGAGCTCAGGAGGGCCGCATGCAAACCTCCAGAGCTCTGTTTTCACTGCCAGAGGCACTGCAGGCCAGTCCTTCACAGTTTCCAGGATGGCCCCGCGGGCCAGACCTAAGCATCCCGCAGACCGCATCTGGCCCCGGGGCCTTGAGTTTGACACCTCTGCCCTATACCATTCCAGACAAATGGTTGTCCAATCTCTCCTTAAATCTCTCCAGTGTTGGAGCACCCCCAACTTCTGGAGGCAAGTCGTTCCACTGATTAATTGTTCTAATTGTCAGGAAATTTCTCCTTAATTCTAGGTCCTGGATTAGTTTCCATCCATTGCTTCTTGTCCTGCCTTCGGGTGCTTTGGAGAACAGGTCGATCCCCTCTTCTTTGTGGCGGAGGGTTTGGTGGACACTCTGCTGCTCACAGACCCCATGCTTGGTTATATTATGTGAAGTAGATTTAAACCTCCTGATTTTTAAAGTCGCACAAGAGTCTCGGTGGCTTCAGCCCCCAGAGCTAGTAAGTTCTCAAAATATCACAACCTCTCCCCGAGACCAAGCGGACTGTTCTCAGATCTTTCACCAAGGTCAGAGGTCTAACAGCAGTCTGCATCAGATCTTGTACAGCTAATCTCACTGCACTGCAGGCATAGTACACAGTCATTGCTTTTTTCACTGAACAAGGAAAAGGTATCATGAAAACAAGTAATGTACTGGCACAGTGGTTGGTGGGCTCACTTGGTCCTGTCAATTATTTTCTCTTCTAATCAGGGAAATCTTTCCGCTGGATTCATCCACCAAGTTTTAACTCTGTGGAACATTTTTTAATATGCACCACTGCGGGAGACCCGTTTTAGGGAAAAGAATGATATAACCGCACGGATACCAAATTTCCCACCTACTGGAACAGGAGGAAGAATGCTCCCAGTGTAGAGTTTGATACCCCTCCCCCTCTTTCTTTGTCCATTCTATAAGAAAAACATTGTTTTTCCTTCAGTCACATAAGAGCATTACAACACAGCTTTAGCAGAGTTATCACTCTCTCTCCCCGATATCCAGCAAATCTCAGAAAAAAAAAAAATGCTGGGAAGGAATTTCCTATTTTGCAAAGCTCATTTTCCTAAGAAGAAAACTCTCCTGTCTTCCAACTTGGCTCATTCAAAATTTGTACCCTGCAGAGATTTTTGGGCCACCCAAGGAAAGTGAAAACCATTCATACAATGAGGTTTCCTTCCAAACTAGGTTAAGAATTTTTTAAACCATACCACGACAGTCAGAAAATGGCTACTCCAGAAGGGAAAGTCTTATTTCTTCACAAAATGGCTGGCCAAAAAAAAAAAAAAAATCAATCAGAAAGTGAAACTGGTTAGTGGTTCCTTACCATCTTCTAATTTACAGCTTCAAACTCACCTTTACAGGTAATCTAAATAAATTATCTAAAGAAATAAAAATAATCCTTGATTTATGACCACAATTGAGCCTAAAATTTTCACTGCTAAGCCACACAGTTGTTAAGTGAATTTTGCCCCATTTTATGATCTTTCAGTTGTTAAACAAATCATTTCCGTTGTTAAATGAATCATGGAGTCATTCAGCCAATCTGGCTTCCCCATTAACTTGGCTCGTCAGAAGCCGGCTTAGAAATGGCAATGACATGATCAAAGAACACCGCAACTGTCATAAATATGAACCATTTGCCAAACATCTGAATTTTGATGACTTAACCATCGGGATGCTGCAATGGTCCTAAATGTAAAAATTGGCATAAGTCACATTTTTCAGTGCCGTTGTAACTTTGAACAATCACTAAATGAATGTTGAGGCCTACCTGTACAATTTTTCAAAGGTTAAGCTTTGAAAGGTTCCAATGAAAGCGGTACAATGCAACCACAGTCATATTTATCGTCAAAGAATGATAAAAATCCTTAGTGCCTTGGTAGTACAGTGGTCTAAAGCACCCTGTTATTAAGAACAGCTGCCTGCAATTACTGCAGGTTCGAATCTTGCCAGGCTCAGGGTTGACTCAGCCTTCCATCCTTTCTAAGGTAGGTTAAATGAGGACCCAGTTTGTGGGGGCAATAAGCTGACTTTGTATAAATATACAAAAGAATGAAGGCTATTGCTTAGCGGATTGTAAGCCGCCCTGAGTCTCCGGAAAAGGGCGGCATATAAATCAAACTAAAAAAAAAAAAAAGTGTGGCCCACAGGCATTTCTGTAAATAAACATAATAGAACTGGGAGTTTTGCACTGCAACATACCTGCTGTCTATTTATTAATTGAGTTGAAATGAGAAGAATTTTTTTAAAAAAAGCTAAGGTGCCTGAGTAGTCCCTTTTACATTTGAATTTAAAAAAACCTGAGCGTGTAGGAACCTCAAAGCACCAAATGAATGAATGTCGGACAATTAGCCATCAATGATCGATAACCTGAAAAATGAAACATGATTTTTAACAATATTTGTCTTTATAGCATTTTTTTTAAAAAAACAAGCATTTATAATCTTGCACTTCTAAATTAACCCTTCTAAATTAACTCTTACTAGTCCCAAATTATAAAACCAAAATGAGGTTCTCCTAGCAAATTGAGCAAAAAAACTACCTGTTCATTTTTTCTCTGTTTACTTAGTTGATATGATTTTTTAAAAAGAAAAGCTAAAAATTCAGAAGAGCCCTGGTCCACGGTCCACTCAATCCTAGGTGCTTTGGTTGCAATTTCAATTTCAAGAGAAGGCATGGCCAGTATGCGGGACACCAGGCACCACAACTCTAAACTATGATTTAGACAAAAAGCCTTAAGCCAAAGCATGGCTTGTTCGCCACTTCATTTACCCATCTTCCCCCTTCAGCTGTTATAAGAAAATGATTAATGCAGGCATATGAAAGGGGAAATTTATTTATATGGGGTAGGGAAAGGAGGATAATTTTTGCAATGCTGGGATATTTTAATTCACCCTGAATCCGAATATTAAATTGCATAGTTTACAGATGACAGTACGGGATTTTTCTTGAGGCACACAAGTTAAGGATGGCAATTCTGCAGCAGCAGCTGCAGAGACACAAAAACAGGTTATTCCTCTGCCTTATCATAGGAAGAGAGCTGTGTTCGTTTGTGGTACTTCACAATCAGGAGTCTCGTAACACCTTGTGAAGTGAACGGCAGCATTAGTAAAATGTGTTAATTGGAAAACTTCAGATTTTACTTTTTGGGAAGAACAGCCCTGGGCACTTTCAACCAATTCGACATCAAAGATTCTGGGCCCCAAAAATATGAGGTAAAAATTACTCCAGAGCGCCTGATTGATTGATTGATTGATTAAATGTTTATGCTACCCATCTCCCCTATAAGACGACTGGGGAACTCAGATTATAAAAAGACAAATAGAAAAATAATTTCAATATTAAAACTATGCAATCAAAATTTTAAGGTTGTTCTTGATTTGCAATCATTCATTTAGTGACCGTTCGAAGTTACAATGCCACCGAAAAAGTGATTTGTGACCATTTTTCACAATTATGACCATTGCAGCATCCCCACGGTCACATGATCAAAATTCAAACGTGTGGTAACTGGCATGTATTTATGACGGTTGCAGGGTCAGGTGGATCGCCTTTTGCGATCTTCTGACAAGCAAAGTCAACGGGGAAGCCAAATTCACTTGACAACCGCGTTACTAAGTTAACTAAGTTAACAACTGCGGTAATTCACTTAATCAGAGTGACAAGAAAGCTTGCAAAATGGAGCAAAACAATTGTCTTGCTTAGCAACAGGGTGGATTTGATTTAAATCGAGTTGATTTAAATCACAATTTAAATCATGATTTAAATCACTAGTAAAAAGGCTTGATTTAAATCAACTCGATTTAAACCATAATTTTTAAAGAGCAACTGTCATCTCTGCTACTCCTTTGACCCACTGTTGACTCACCGATAGTCCCAGTGTTGCAGAATATACAGCCTCATGCTACATAACTAAGCTCCATTTCATGCTGAATAAACTAAATTATTTATGTATCTTAAATAGAAAACTATCTTACGATAGATTTTTACCCCAAAAGTTTTTTATTAAAATAAATTCGATAAAAATCAAAAAAATCTGATTTAAATAAAAAAAATCCAATTTAAATAAAAAAATCTGATTTTTTTTTATTTTTTTCAAAAAAATCATTGATTTTTATCCACCCTGCTTAGCAATGGAAATATTGGGCTCAATTGTAGTCATAAATCGAAGATTAAAGGTAAAGGTAAAGGTTCCCCTCACACATATGTGCTAGTTGTTCCTGACTCTAGGGGGCAGTGCTCATCTCCGTTTCAAAGCCGAGGAGCCAGCGCTGTCCGAAGAAGTCTCCGTGATCATGTGGCCGGCATGACTAAATGCCAAAAGCACACGGAATGCTGTTACCTTCCCACCAAAGGTGGTCCCTATTTTTCTACTTGCATTTTTTACATGCTTTCGAACTGCTAGGTTGGCAGAAGCTGGGACAAGTAACGGGAGCTCACCCCGTTACATGGCACTAGGGATTCGAACTGCTGAACTGCCAACCTTTCGATTGACAAGCTCAGCATCTTAGCCACTGAGCCACCACATCCCTTAGTCAAGGATTACCTGTATACAAAGAAACAAGGACTAAGAGACAGATGGCAGAGGGATGAGATCTTCTTTCTTATCAATCACCACCCAACAAAGCCAAGTTTTAATACCCTTCCAGAAGGCCAAAAGGGGGAGGGCAGCAGTTCTCACCTCGAGGCCACAGCAGAAAAGGCTCTTCCCCTTGATCCTGCCCACCAGAAATCCTTAGCAGACAATATCCGTACCATGCCCTTTCCGCTAGCATAAGTGGGGTGGGGATTAGTCCCACTGGGGTCATAGGGCTCCTCAGATACCGTGGACCCATGCCATATTTATTTATATTTAACATTATGTTTTCATGCCTGTATGGAAACTGCTTGCACAGAATCAATGATTTAATTTCTTCCTACCCAATTGCCTTATTAAAATATTTATATCCTACACTTCTACTTGAGGAAGGCTTTAGGGTGACCTAGGTAAGCTCCTTTTAAAAAAGAAATCTTTAAAGCAGTACAAAAATGTTAATCAGCAAGGACCTTCCTTTAGATACTTGCTGACTTAATCTTTCCCCACTGTACTTATGAAGGATGGGTAGTTCAGAATTGACCAGCATAGTCTCACATAAAAGCTATTCTGTGACTATTCTGCAACCCCTCAAAAGGCTATTTTGGCAGAGCAGCCACAAAATACTCTCAAATGTCTTCATGTTATTTTTTTTTACTTTTCTTTTTTAAATGAGAGTGAATGGATAGCAAACCTCGAGCATTTAGGGCTGTGAGCCAAGCTGTCCCATATCGCATAGAGCCTTTTACTGAAAACAATTTAATGACCTTAAATTTTAAAAATCCACTAGTTTTCAGTGGGGACTAAAGCTAAGTGAATTTACAGGGTCCTGAAATTTTACTGTAATCGGTTGCTTTATTCGTTCTTAGCCTTGCAGAGTTTTTTCCTCGCAAACCGCTGTGATTCTTAACAGTTATTTTACCTTTTTGATTTATAGCCTGCCTTCCTATCCAGAATATATGCAAATGAGTTCAAGTAAACAACAAGCAGAGGAACAAACCCATAGGATCTCTTTTATTTATTTATTAAATGTTTTTTTCTATAATACCTCAACCAAAACAACTCTTGGCAATTACACAGGTAAAAAAATAGATTGAACAGAAAAAAAAATAGGACAGAAGGAAGAGTACAGGAGCTGGCAAAATGTTACATAAATGAGGATGGCTATGTTGAATCTTAACAGAATAATAGATTAGAAGAGACCTTGGAGATCTTATAGTCCAATCTCCTGCTCAGGCAAGATATATATATATATATATACCATTCCAGAAAAGTGACCATCCAGCCTCTTCTTAATAGCCTCTGGTGATGGAGAACCTGCAATTTTTGAAGTCAAGCTTCTTGAAATCTTGAATTAAATCTTGAAATCTTGAATTAAATCTTGAACTGTCTGTGGAGATTCTCAATCATCCAGATCATGGTTGTCCCAACGGTGCTTTTTCAAGAAGCAACTGGATTTTCTGGTTTTTCTTTGAAGATGTTTTGCTTCTGCTCCAAGAAGCTTGGTAATACAGTGGTTTAATGCACCCTGTAATTAACACAGCTGCCTGCAATTTCTGCAGGTTCGAATCTTACCAGGCTCAAGGTTGACTCAGCCTTCCATCCTTTCTAAGGTAGGTTAAATGAGGACCCAGTTTATGGGGGCAATAAGCTGACTTTGTATAAATATATACAAAAGTATGAAGGCTATTGCTTAACGCATTGTAAGCTACCCTGAGTCTCCAGAGAAGGGCGGCATATAAATCAAATTATAAAAAAAAAAAAAAAAAGCTTCTTCAGAAACCAGAAACTCCAGTTGCATCTTGAAAAAACACCTTTGGGATAAACCTTGAAGGTTTACAACAGGTTTTCCAAAATGATATTTGACTTCCTGATTATGGACCATTAGAGGTTATGGTCAGTAATGGGTTGCAAATCCCGTTGCTACTGGTTTGCTCGTGGGTGTGTGCGCTTGCACATGCACGACGGTTCTGCGCATGCGCAGAAGCACCCAGGTGGGTGGGCGGAGCCTCCCGCCACTGCCACCAGTTCGCCCGATCCGGGGAGAACTGGTAGCAACCCACCTCTGGTTATGGTGGCAATACCCCAGATAAGCTACCCAAAGCCTTTTCTTTTAATCATCACATCCCCGTGTTTAAGCAATGCTGTTCTATGACCTCTCTCCCATTTTATTTTGGTGGTATCAAAGCTAAATCCTTATGCTAAATTCCAGGAGAATAGGATAAGCGGAAGGTGTCTTCTCTCAAGCTAATCTTACCTCGTAAAACAGGGATGTCAAAACCAAGGCCCGTGGGCTGGATCTGGCCTGCGGGATGCTTAGATCTGGCCTGTGGGGCCACCCTAGAAACAGCAAAGCACTGGCCCGTGGGTGCCTCTGCCAGCGAAAACAGAGCCCTCTTCGCTGGCAGAGTGCTGCAGGAGGCCGTTGCAGAAATCCCCCAGCCCTGCTCAGGCCACCACAGGTGCCCGACATAAGCGGTGTCAAACTGGTCACACACACACACACACACACACACACACACACACACACACACACACGAGGTTAATCACAACCCTGATGCGCCCCTCAATGAAACAGAGTTTGACACCCCCGTGGTAAAAGAAACAACACTGCTCCTAAAATGCTCAAAATTATGACTTGCCTAGACTGGCTAGTACCTACTACAGCTATGAGAAAATCCCTTTAAGAAAATAGCACTTGCTTGAATCAATCATCAACTAACCACCAAGGCTAGTTTCTCCCACTCTCTTCAAGGCTAAGTTCTTGGTCTTTGAAAGACTAGCCCTCTTTGTGATCACCCTAGGCATGGAGCAGATGTTCAGAGGAAAAGTACCAAAAGCAATCCTTTCTTGACATCGCTCCACCAATCATCAAACTCATTATAAATCCCAGAATGCTCTGTGAGAAAAAAAAATGCCTATGCTAGCAGAGAACCTAGGGAATTGTGGTCCAATATATTTGGAGATATTACATTGGGAAAGCTGCTGCAAGCAACAACTAGATGCCAATTAATATCACAAGGATGGTTTATTAGTTTCCCTTGCCACAGCATGCAAAATTCATGGCTCTTGTCTGCTGACACCTCAGCTAAAATGGTTATTGTTGGATCCTAGTTTATCCCAGAACTGTATAAATAATAAATTTAGTAAGTAAAAGCAAAGTTTCTTTTCTTGACTTGATAAAATACCTTCATACCGGAGCCAGTTGTCCTTACCAACTGATTTTAATTACTCCTTTACTCTGGTTCGTGTGGCAAGCATTCAAAAATGTGTGACATGCAAAAATACAAAACTAAGATTGAAAAATGAAAAAGGGCTGCTTGGAATGATATAATGTGGTCTCGTAGAGATGCTGTAATAATCTTCCTGATTTCTCTAGAGAAAATAGTTTTCAATCCCACTTGACTTTATTGGAATGAAAGTGAGTTTCCCCAGATTCTCATGTAATTACTTGCTTTGTCTAATCTCCTTTCAAGTCATCAACAGAATAATAGAATTGGAAAGGACCTTGGAAGTCTTCTAGTCCAAAACCCTGCCACAAGCAAGAGACCCTCTAACTTTCCAGACAAGTGACTGTCCAGTCTCTTCTTAAAATCCTTCAGTGATGGAGCACCTACAACTTCTGAAGGCAAGGCGTTCCACTGGTTAATTGTTCTCATTGTTAGGAAATTTCTCCATAGTTCTAGGTTACCCATCTCTGCTTGCTTGATTAGTTTCCATCCATTGTTTCTTGTCTTGCCTTCTGGAGCTTTGGAAAATAGGTTGACCCCCTCTTTTGTTCTCAAGATTCACTGGACAGTGGACTATTACAACTGGAATAGTTTTCACTGTCCAACACAGGTAAAAGATTTAGGCCTGTAGAAGGCCTAAATCTTGAAATAAAGCTGAAACTTCAAACATCTATATTTTATAACTGCTCATTACTTGGCCTTCAAAAAGCAGAGGAATCAGAATTCAGGAAGAAAACAACAACCTGAAAATGTATTGCATGCTTCCATTAAAATTGACCTTGTATGTTTGATTTGTGATTTTGTGCCAATCCAAGATACTATTCCACATCTCACTTATGAATGAAAGAATAAGAAAAGAGAGGATCAAATCCCATTTGCAAATACAAGGCTATCCCTTTCATTGTAAGCTTTACCTCTATTAGATCAATAAACACATTCTTGTTGAACTTCCTAATTGTCTGTCTCAATTACTAATGAAGACAGAAATCAAAGGAGTCAGGGTGTCAGATTGAGGAACTTAACTTGGGTCTGTCCAATTTTACATTCTAATATTGTTTATGTCAATCATCTTAATTATTTTGCAGGTGGAAAAGTCACATTTAGGTACAATCTTCCCATTCACATTAATTTTTCAAATGAGCAATTGTTGTCAAATAAATGCATTGCAGTTAGGAAGGTTGGCTCCTCAGCTCTTTTTATGTGTTAAGTGGCAATTGGGATTGTCAGCTTCTTACTCTCCATGTGCTCTGTGTCTCCTACCAGATCTATAGGCGAACAGGTTCTTCTCTGGCTTGTTACGTTTGTCTGCAGATTTCTGCATATCAAACGTCTGTTTAAATAGAAACAACAATAGGGACAGCAATTTATTTCTATGATGAAGTGACACCAACATAGTACAATGTCATTTCCAAGATTATTTAACAACTATGTGGCTAACTTAACGTGATTCACCTAACCACTGGCAAGAAAGCTCAAAATATGGGGCAAAATTCACTTAACAATTGTCTTGCTTAGCAACAGATATTTTGGCCTCAATTGTCAAGGATTACTTGTAGTCACTATTTGTCTCCTTTTAAGTCACCCAGTCCAAAAGAAATCAGGGAAGGTTAAAAGTTTGCAAACTCATTTTTCAAACTCAAGTTGGTTCAAGAAGGTTCTCCCTACAGGAACACTGCCACCAGTCAAACTTTATTTTAGTCAATAACTAGCATAAGGACTATGTTGGTATGTGTTATATAATTTGGACTCATAATGGATTAAGACCCTGTCAACACTTCTTTGTTACGTTTTTTAAATTATATGTTTGATATTTTTGTACTGTTGACATTTGACTCTATGTTTTACATCGCTTCTTAAGAGAAGCAATACAACAAAACCTATTCAGTAATAATAATCATGCAAAGAAAAAAAAATTGTGTCCTTGTAACTTTTGGGAACATTTTTCTGCTCCAGTAACATACTTGCTTTTAAGTTTTGAAAGTATGAAAGATAAGCAGTGGCATGTATTTGAACAAATCCTTTACAAAAAGAAGTGATTAAAAATTGTGGCGTATTGTTAGCTTTCTTCACTTATGCCAACAACTTGGAGGTCAAGATCTAAAGGTTACAATGAACTTGGGTGTGCAAACAAGTGATAATTGAGGACATTTTTGTCCTCTACGAACATAGCATGGATGTTTAGTTTTACAATTTCCAATTTTCTAAAGGCCTGCACTTTTAATTTGCCTTGACAGGCAGTAAGAACAGCAGATTTTCAAGTAATTGTCTCCATCCCCCCAAAAAAATTCAAAATCTTTTTTTAAAATGTGGTTTACAGTCCTCAAATCCAGGGGAAAAACTAACCTTATGATTATTTCCACCAACAACCTCAGTACACACCCATCTTTTGTGATAGACTAGATCTTTTTTTTTTCAACTATCTTATGCAATGCATTCTGGCTGGGAATTATGGAATTTAAAAGACAGCACACCCAGAAGGCACCAAGCTGTTGGTGACAGACAAAGCCACAATTTCCTCAGAACTAGGCCTTAGTCGTTGTTCCAGCACTAACCTTTGTCTAATGCATAGACTTCTGCAGTTTAAATAGCACGATTGTTTTCCTTGGCAATCATGTCACTCACCGCCATCCAACTTTTAAAATCAGAATTGGATAATCTAATCTCTTTGACTCTGAGGTATTATAGGTGCTTTCTTGGGTTAATTAAGCTTTCATTTTTTTTCCCATTATCAATTCAGAATCTCAGAATCTATGGGCTGAATGCCTTCCCCTTTTAAGAGATTTTACTTCAGCACTCTTACACATGTGGGATTGTCCCCCTAAATGTATTTGAGTGTGCTTTTAAAGGCAGATCCATAATATTACACCGGAAGGATATAATTTTACAGGTTCTTACTTGGAAGATGACAATGAGTTTTGTGTATTTTAAAGATCTGCAAGACTATTATGCCAGAAGTGGCTTTTCAAATGACTTTTTGACTTAAATTCCGAATTGGGAAACAGGTAGAAATTGTCACATAAGAACTAAAACAGATATACTCCAGAGAAGAAGGAAAACCCTCATCAAATCTCATGTATGATTTGGCCTTACCCACTTGGATTTATATCCCTTTTATTTATGTTCAGGAACTCAAGGTTGTTAGCGGTTACCTTCTATTTTTCCCCAAAATAATTCTGTGAAATAGACTGTCCTGAGAAATAGTAACTATTTATTTATTTATTTGTCCAATTTATATGCCGCCCTTCTCCGTAGACTCAGGGCGGCTTACAATGCATTATAGCAATAGCCTGCATATTTTTTGTATATACCTGCTAGCACTTAACAGCACTTTAGTCCGCTGCACCACCGAGGCTCTTATAACTAGCCCAAATCCAACCACAATTTGGTGACTATGGGTAGTTTGGAACCCAAATTTTCTCTATGCCAATCTAACAGCTTAATCACTAGCTCACACTGAGAGTCTTTTTGCAGTCTCTCTCTTCCCAAGGGCTCATCCAGCCCATGTTATAGATTAAATATTTGCACTTGCCTCCCCTAAATTTGATAATGCTTGAAATGGTATTTCATGCCATGGCACTAGTTTAGCCCTCATTCTGCAAAGTACAACTGTTTGAATTCTCTCTTCTACAACACCATGAACAGTACAAAAAGTCTAACTTGCTTAGAAAAGCAAGTGGCTAGGATATCATTATCAAATAAACCCGCACAAGTATTGACTCCCACGCATTCAGCCACAGCAAGCATAGGAAAGCTATAGCACAATCACAGGAAAACAACTTGCCTTTTCATACAGCTTAATTCTCCCGTCAGAAAGGAAGAGAATTAAATTTTAAAAAGTCTGCCCATCAGATTAACAGCACATCTTCTTAAGAGAGCCCTCATCTAATCAGCTATGGAGGGGGTGGGGGGGAGAGAGGATAAAATGCCAAGATTGTAGTAGCTGAAGAAATGGTATCCCTCCTGCTGTTTTACTTAACCCTGTAGAACCCACAAGTTCTCACCTGTCCTAAAAAGGATGGAAAAGGAAGGAATTTCTTAAAAACACACACCCCTAATTATTTCCTATCTTCAAGGTGATTTTTTTTTTAGAAAAAGGAAAACTATCTTTTTTATCACCAGAAAGCCTCTGATCCTGTTTTTCCAGATCAGCTTGCAAAAAAAAACAAAAACTGCTAGAGGCCCTTAAGCCTGCCAAAGGAACACCATATGAAAAGCTATTAGCCCAGCTGTTTGCCTTTTTCAGCTGTGACAGATTCATATGGACTCTGCTTTCCCATCAGTAACGAACCATATTTTACTAAACCTTGTTTGCACAAGATGCTATGTTAAAGGGGATTTGCTAGCCCACGGATCCACGGCAGCTCATATCTCATGCTTGAACATTTTACCGCTGCCTCTACTTAAGTTTTTATCCAGATTGAAATGACTATAGTACACTGCAACTCTCCCCAACCATTGCAAAGAAGGGAACTTAAAAGTAATGAGCAACTGCTAGTAAAAGGTTGGGGGGGGGGTGTTAAGAAGGCAGCGTTTCACTTTTTTCAGCACGGCTGGTTTTGGGCTTGTTACTCATAGCTTGAAAGCAGCTTCTCTCCCCATTAACCCAAAGTAACTAACTACCCAGAAAGGCTTATAATCACCTAACATGCTCGGACTGGTTAGCGGATTCTCCCACGGGCAGGACTCCAAAAGACATCCCTGGCTAGCCTCGCTACAGAAAATATTAAGGTGAAAACTAACTTAAAAAGTCTACGCGCTTGGGCAAATGTAGGTGTGCCAGGGTTGTGTAAAAGGTTGCAGACGCCGTGGCAGGTTTGTAGGAGGAAAGCTCATTCCAAGCCTTTTATTGGGGGGAAGGAAGAGCCCACTTTGCGTTTCAATGAGATGCGCGGCTTCTTTAGATTTTAACAGAATAACAGTTGGAAGGGACCCTTGGAGGTCTTCTAGTCCAACCCCTGCTGAAGCAGGAGGCCTATACCATTTCATACAAATGGTTGTCCAATCTCTTTATAAAAAAAAAAACCTCCAGCGTTGGGAGCATCCACAACTTCTGGAGGCAAGCTTGTTTCATTGATTAATTGTATCTTACTGGTCAAGGGAAGTTTTCCTTGGTTCCTGGTTGGATCTCTCGCCTTGATAAAGTTTCATTCATATTGATTGTGCGTTCCATATTTATCCCATATTAAAAGCAAAATATTGTAACACTGAATGCATCATCACCATCATCATCATCATTATTATTATTATTATTTTGGAACCCCAGAGAGCAGGGAAGCCACTTGGGGCTACTAAACTGATACACAAGCGGAGGAAGAGACCCCCCCCACTCCCTCGACACATACACGAACACACCTCACCCCCCCCCCCCGCCCCACCACCACCACTAGATCGGCCCCGCATTCTGGAACAAGCCTCGGTTTCCCACGAGGAACCCCCCGCGCGGCGCGCACGTGTTTGGAAGCGCAGGACCAGCGAGCGTCCAGCAACACGTGGCGTCATAACCTTGGAATGCCAAGATTCCCAGATCACTCCTGGCGAACGGGCGTGCAAGGCGGCACACGCGCGGCTTTCCCACACTCTGGGTTCTTCTCACAGACCCCCCCCCCCCACGCCAAGGTTCAGAGTAAAAAGGATTCTCACGTTTTAACACACGCCTCTTGCAAAGCTAACCAGGATTGCCTCCGGGCATGTGCAGAGCGCTTGCAAAAAAAAAAAGAGAGGCAAAAAAAAAACGGGGGTGGGAGGGAGTTGTTTAGGGATTCCCACCGCGCCGGACGCGCAAGCTTTTTACCTTCCAGCACGACCTCCTTGCCCGCCCTCTTGAGCGCCTGCACGGCTTCGTCGTGGGTGGCATCGCGCAAATCCGCGCCGTTGACGGTCAGGATGGCATCGCCGACGTAGAGCGCTTGGGTCTGGTCGGCCGCCAAGCCTTTAAAGATCTTGCTGATGAGGATGGGCATTTTGTTCTCTTTGCCCCCTTTGATGCTGATGCCCAAACCGCCCATCTCTTGCTTCAACACCTTGACGCACCGCTTCTGGTTGGAGACGGCGTCGGGCACTTGTTCGGGCAAGTCGGTCAGCGCCGTCCGAACTCCCGCCGCCGCCGCCGCCTTGGGGCTCTCGCCGTTGTTGTTGCCGCTGCTGTTGTAGCTGCTCCCCGACGGCGATTCGGGCGAGCCAGCGCCGGGCAGGGGCCAAGAAGAGGCTGTCGCCGCCCTCGACGCCCCACCGCCGGCTCCTCTGCCGTAGAAAGTTCCATTGCCCGCCGAGGCTGCCCCGATGCCGTTGTAAGCCGCGGCGCCTCCGCTTTCCTCGCCGCTCAGCACCAGCGCTTCGCCGCTCAGGGTCACCAGCACCCGGTGCCACCGGTCGCGCACCAAAACTTCCAGCGCGCCGCTCCGCTGCAACCGGCCGACACCGCTGCCGCCGCCTCCGGCCGCCGCTACCGCCATCTTTGGAGCATTTCTTAAAACACCATGTGATTGAGCGCACGGGCACACACACACACACACAAATACACACACCCGCGCGCGGCTACACACAGACACACACACCACGCCCCGGGAAAGGGGAAAAAAAAAAAGAAGTGGGTGAAAGAGAGCGCCCGGAGCCTCGCCGCCACTCCGAGAGGTCGGCGGAGACTTGGCCGAGGGGAGGGACCCGGGTTAAACCAGCGGGGTGGGTTAGGGGAGGGCAGGGGCGGGGAAGGAGGGGAGGGGCGGAAGGGCGAGGCTTTCTGCCTTTGGGACGCTCGCCCTGTCGAACCGGAGTTGTCTGGGGGGGGGGGGGGTTAGTGAGGTCCGGACGCTGCCCCGAGGACCCACCTAAGTGGCGGCGTTTCCCTCAGAACGCTTACAAAAGCGTCCCCGACGCTAAGGAGGGAGGAAAAAAAAGGGGGGCTGCTTGGGCTCCCCGGCTGTGGGGTGTCCTGAATTCCGTCTAAAAGTAATCTCGGATCACCATGGGGCCGTTTCTCCGGAAGCTGGAGTGCAGGGACAGATAGTCCTCGATTTACAACCGTTTGTTCAGTGACCGTTACAACTTCGCAGAAAAAAAGCGACTGACGATCTTTTTCCCCCCCCACACTTAGCGACCGTTTTGCGGCATCCCCGTGGGTAAGGGGATCAAAATTCAGACTCTTGGCAACTGACTCATATTTATGACGGTTGCGGTGTCCCGGGATTATCTTTTGCGACTTTCTGACAAGGAAAATCTATGGGTAAATCAGACTCGCTTAACAGCTGTTACTAACTTAATAACTGCAATGATGATTAACTGTGGCGAGAAAGGTTGTAAAAACAGGGCAAAACTCAACATGTGTCTCACTTAGCAACATAAATTTTGGGCTCAAGTGTGGTTGCAAGTTGAGGACTACCTGTGTACAAGATCAGCGTTCCCGTGACTCCAGAGGTTTGGACAAGAATCCCAGAGCCAGCCTTCCTTCAAAATGGCTCTCGACTCCCTGGAGGAAGGGTGGGAATAATCAACTTTTCCTACAATCTTATCCTTGGAAATCCTTGGAAATAAATTGCAGGTTGCTTGTTTTATTTTGCTTTCTCATTTCCCTGCACGAAGATCTTCCAGTTATTTTTTCCCCCCTCCAGTCTTTTCCTAAAGTAGATCACAGCAATCTAAGTGTATTAGTTTTTCATGTTAAATAACCTATTTTAAAACTGTGTCAGATTGGCAGGAGCGTCGAAAATCCCACAGTTCCTAGGTTTCAACTATAGTTTTGTCAGGTTTTAGATTTAGATTTTAATAGGAGATTAAAGAATCCTATTAAAGAAACACTTCTTCCCGTTCAGTTAATGTGAGTGAAAAGCAAGAGTGCGCCAATTGCTAGCTGTACCTCTTGGCTGCTGTTGCAACAGTTAGAACAGCTGCTTGAAAAGAGGTGTAGTACACATAATCCTCGATGTAAAACCACTCATTTAGTGACTATTCAAAGTTATGATGGCACTGAAAATAGTGACTGACCAGTTTTCACATTTAAGACCATTGCAGCATCTCCACGATCACATGATCAATTTTGGGTGCGTGGTGGTGTGGCCAGCCAGCTGCCAGTGGCAGACTCGGACGATGAGGTTGGGAAGCAACTTGGGCCAATGTCTGGGGAAGGCTCTGATGGATGCTCTGTGTTGGATGCAGAGATAGAGCCAGGGTTGTCCGACATTTCCCAGCCACCGGAGAGGCAGCTGCCTTTGGAGGCTGATATGAGTGAGGAGGAAGAACAGCTGGGGCCTCTTCCAGATGCACATATGCGCAGAGCAGTTAGGAGAGGTGAGCAACGGAGGACAAGGAGTCAACTTGGGAAGCAAAGCACACATGGACACTGAATGGCCCCTCAGTGACTGGGGAATAAATAGAAGGAAAGGGGAGTGGTTGTCGTAGGAGACAACAGTTCGTATTTCTGAAGATTTTGCTCATTGTGTTTCGTGCCAGAAAGACTGCTTGTCAGAACTTAATTTGCAGCCCTTCCGCTGGGTGATCGCAAGGAACTGATAAGGTCTGTTACTGCAGTTAACTCCTTGAGGACTCTTGCCTGGACTTTTCAGTGGGTGAATGCAATTAATTCACAAGAGGTAAATAAAGAGGGTTTTTGCGTGACAAGGAGTCTGTTTCTTGCTTCTGCTAAGGCTGGGTCAGAACACTTGGCAACTGGCATGTACTTATGACAGTTGCCCTGTCCCCGGGGTCATTTGATCACCATTTGTAACCTTCCTAGCTGGCTTCTGACAAGCAAAGTGAGTGAGGGAAGCCAGATTCATTTAACGACTGCATGATTCACTTAACAACCAGATTAGTTTAACAACTGGCAAAAAGATAAATTGGAGCACAACTCACATAACCATTTAGTGTCTTGCTTAGCAAGATAAATTTCGGCCTCCACAATGGTTGTAAGTCGAGGACTACTTGTAGTCTGGAACTGGAAAAAAGTCAACCTTGCTAAGCTCTTGAGTTGTCCTGGGTGAGAGCATTTCTTGACATCAGAGGTGGCATTCAGCAGATTCTGACCAGTTCTGGAGAACCGGTAGTGGAAATTTTGAGTAGTTCAGAGAACCAGAAAATACCACTTCTGGCTGGCCCTGCCTCCATTTTCTCTGCCACCCGAGTCCCAGCTGACCAGGAGGAAATGGGGATTTTGCAGTAACCTTCCCCTGGAGTGGGGTGGGAATGGAGATTTTACAGTATCCTTACCCTGCCACACCCACCAAGCCACGCCCACTAAGCCATGCCACGCCCACCAAACCGGTAATAAATTTTTTTGAATCCCATCACTGCTTTACATGACAAAAATGAGCGATGAAAGACAGCAAAAACCTTCTGAAAAGCAAAGCTGGGCATAATTTTTGTAAAGTAGAGAAATCACCAATATTTCAACCTCCATACTTGTAATCCTTGATTTAAACGGCCATAATGCAGCCTGCCAGTTAAAATTGTAAGGCCCTTGTGGCTCAGCAGACTAGAAGCATTGTGATTAACACCAGCTGTCTGCAATTACTGTAAGTTCGAATCTCACCAGGCTCAAGGTTGACTCAGCCTTCCATCCTTTCTAAGGTAGGTGAAATGAGGACCCAGTTTGTGGGAGCAATAAGCTGACTTTGTATAAATATACAAAAGTATGAAGGTTATTGCTTAACGCATTGTAAGCCGCCCTGAGTCTCCGGAGAAGGGCGGCATATAAATCAAATTAAAAAAAAAAGTTGTGATTATCCATGAAACAAGTCATCAATCCAATCCAATCTTTGGAGCGATTTTTTTTTTGACATGATCGTTAAGTAAATGCAGCCGTTGTTAGCAAACCCATTGTTTTTCTATGGGATGTTTTTGCAGAAAATTGGAAGTAAATGCTGGTTTTGGCAAAAACATTATAGATTGAGTCTGCAGAATGCTATAAACACCCATAGATGCAGTCATGTAACCATGGGGCGAGGCAGCCATTAAAATTTAGGAATCGGGTCATAAATTCATTGGGGAGGAGACCATCATAACTTCAAATGGTCACTAAGTGAGTTGTTGTAAATCGAGGATTACCTATATGTGGAATTTAGTTGCAACTTGTTCAGATACTAAATGGATAATTAAAGCCACTGCATTTGATTGGATAAACGTGATCGCTTTGTTCAATCTGAAAAGGAACCTGGGAAACTTCAGTTGTTGCCAATTTTCAGCCAGTAAGACTGGGTTGGTAATCCCATTAACTTTTCCCTCATTTGCATTAACTTCCCTAATAGTTTCAGGGCACTACTCAGATTCATGACTATTTACTCAGTGATTATTTAAATTGGTTCTAGCCACCCAACTCTGATGGACTCAGGGCAGCAGACAAAAAATGCAAACAGTAAAAACAATTTAAAACATAAAACCAGACTGACTGCCCAGATTAAAGTGATCATAAGGGCAATAAGAAACCATATCAGGGCTTTGCAAAATGTATTCTAATTTATTGTAAGCCGCCCAGAGTTACCGTGTGACAAGATGGGCAGCTAATAATTTTTACAAATGCAAGTAGCTCTTGACATACGGCCACAATTGAGCCCAAAGTTTCTGCTGCTATTTCTGAGACATTTCTTAAGCGAGTTTTGCCCCATTTTATGACCTTTCTTGCCGCTGTTAAGTGAATCACTGTAGTTGTTAAATTAGTAACATGGGTGTTAGGTGAATCTATCTTCCGCATTGACTTTGTCAGAAGGTCGCAATAGGGGATCACATAACCTTGGAACACTACAACAGTCATAAATATGAGTCACTAAGCATCTAAATTTTGAGCATGTGACCCTGGGGATGCTGCAATGGTCGTTTGAAAAATGGTCACAAGCCACTTTTTTCAGTCCCATTCTAACTTTCAACAGTCACTAAATGAACTGTTGTAAGTTGTGGACAGCTGTAAATATTGACTCCAGACCAAAGTCAGGTTTTAAGAGCTTTCCAGAACCCCTGGAGAGAAGCAGAACATGATTGTGAGAGATACAATTGGAGATAAATGCAGCCTTTGATAACCAGGCCAAATCCCACACAGGGGATTATGGGTAATAACCAGCACCTTGAATTGCATTGAGAAGCACGCATTGCCACAGGTTTTTATCCCAATTCAGTGGAATCCGCAAAACCTCAGAGGGCCAAGCCAGGGATGGGCTGCTGGGGGTTCGCAGGGGTTCGGGAGAACCTCTAGCTAAAATTCTGTGCAGTTCGGAGAACCCCCAAATCCCACTCCTGACTGGCTCTGCCTTCCCCACCCCTCCCAGGAGTCCACGCGACCCGTTTTGGATGCAGGTAAGTGCAGGGTATGTGCGGAGACTTGGGGAGGGTGAAATACGGGCCTACCGGAACTTTGAGAAGGCTTCCTGAGCCTGGGGAGGCCCTTTTTGTCCTCCCGGAGGCTCGAGGAAAACCTCCAGAGCCCGGGGAGGGCAAAAGTGTCCCCCCCCCCCCGCCGTGGTGCAGGAGGCCAACTAGGCCACTCCCACCATGGCCACGCCCACTTAGCAACTGGGCAGAGAACCCCTTGCTAAAATTTTTGAAACCCACCCCTGGCCAAAGCTCCCTTGGCCTTTAGGCAACCCACCCACAAGCACACAATAAGTAACATTCACAGGTCCTTCCCATCCACTGCCTCAGGTCTACCACTGTTCCTACTAGTAGTAGTATAATACTACTGTCTCTTAGCCCTAGGCTGTTTCCAGTGGCTTAATATAGAATAACAGAAACCACCTTCCCTCTCATTCCCTAAATGCCTCCAACACACAAACTACTCTACAATCACACCCAGCTACTTTTCTGCTCTTTTACAGCTGTTTGTTTTTGGGCAGACTAAGCTGAGGCCTTAAAGGGGCAGGTCACCACAGATCAGATGCTGGCCAACTTTCTGGCAGCCTGCCTTCCGATAGCATACCACCTGTTACTGCTCACACTATTGCCTTTTGAACCGGCTGTAGCTTTTGGGTGGTTTTCAAGAATGGGCCATGTAGACTGCTTTGCAGTAGTCCAGTCCCAGAGCATCTCTGAAAGCCACAACTGGCACACTAGATAAACCACAACTGGCACACTAGTTGGCAAAGACCCTCCTGGCCACAGCTGCCAACTGTTCCTTGAGCAATAGCCATGAATCCAGAATAACCCCCAAATCAGGGGTGAAATGCTCCCGGTTCGGACCGGATTGCCCGATCCGGTAATGATGGCGGCAGGTGGTTTGGAGAACCAGTAGCAAAAATCCCTGCGCCCCCCCCCCCATGCCTAGCTGAGCCGCACGATCATCAGAGGCTTTTTTTAATTTATTTTTAAAAGCATTTTTTCTACAACCTCTTCTGACGAAAAAATGCTTTTAAAAGTAAAAAAAACCCCTCTGATCGTGCGGCTCAACTAGGATCGGAAGAGGCTTTTCAAAGCATTTTTTCCTGCAACCTCTTGGCCGAAGAGGTGATTAAAAAAATGCTTTGAAAAGTCTCTGACGATCCCAGCTGAGTTGCCTGATCAGCAGAGGCTTTTCAAAGCATTAGAAAAAAATGCTTTGAAAAGTTAAAAAAAAAAAGTTGGCCACGCCCACCATCACATTAACCCACCCACCCACCAAGCCACACCCACAGAAGCGGTAGTAACAAATTTTACACTTCACCCCTGCCCCAAATTGCACAGTGATCTCAAAATGCTACCCTAAGAGCAGTGGTGAAATATGAACCGGTTTGCTACTGGTTCGTTGGCCACGCATGCGTGTTGCGCACCAAAAAGAGGCTTGGGAAGGTAAGTAGAATTGCAGAGGGGTGGAGGAATGTGCGATTTAGCTTCATTAAAGCAGGATTTCCTGCTTTCTAGGAAAGCTAAACCGCGTGGCACAGCTGATCATCGGAAATACCGGTTCGGAGGAACCAGTAGCTTTTTAAACTACTAGTTCAACCGAACTAGTAGTTTTTTAACTACCAGTTTGCCCGGACCAGTAGTTTTTATCACTACCAGTTCGCCCGGTAGCATTTCACCCCTGCCTAAGACCCATAATAGACTCTTCTCAATAAAGTCCAAACAGTGCTTGCTCAGTCTTTGAACCAGATCTACATACTATCCCCAAATTTGGATGCAGGTTCTAGAGTCTCTGCAAAAATTGCAATAGCTATTGAATTACTATTGTCAATATGGCATAAGGGAAACAATCATATTTTATCCTGCTGTGTCCCTTGGCACAGAGTGCAAACTCCCTATGTAACCCTTGGCACACAAAGGATTGTGCGGCCAGTTTTAAAAGGTACATTTTGAAAAACAGACTGTTCCTATGTGACCCAACTCTCCTGAAGCAGCACAGGCCTGCAAACTCTTTTCCTTAAAGAGGCTTCACTGTTTCCCTCCCTTTGCACCAAACCTAATTTGTCAAAAATTTAAAGACAGTGCTATTCTTTATAGAGGCAACAATATGCACCACCGTTTCTGTGCCAGTATTAGTTTCAAAAGAGAAAGCAAAACAATAATAAGCAGATCTTATCTAAGATTATTTTATTATGAGCAAGGTCAACCTTCAAGAGTTTCATAAGTTTTTGCATGTTCCATGTGTTTGTAGACGTGAGCCTCTCTGCCCTCATACCAGTAAACCATAGATTTGATCCATAGCAGAGGTGGGTTTCAGCAGGTTCTGACCAGTTCTGGAGAACTGGTAGTGGAAATTTTGATTAGTTCGGAGACCCGGTAGTAAAAATTCTGCCTGGCCCCGCCCACACCTATTCTCTGCCTCCCGAGTCCCAGCTGATTGGGAGGAAATGGGGATTTTGCAGTAACCTTTCCCTGGATTGGGGTGGGAATGGAGATTTTACAGTATCCTTCCCCTGGAGTGGGTAGGGAATGAAGATTTTACAGTATCCTTCCCCTGCCATGCCCACCAAGCCACACCCACCAAGCCACACCCACAGTAGTAAAAAATTTTGAAACCCACCACTGATCCATAGCAGAAAATGTGGTGTTACCAGATTCTCTTTAGCTAGTTTCACAACGTCACAAGAAAGCAGGAGTCATTTCATCCCGGTGCCAAAAGCACCAACCAACTTTTTTAAAAAAGCACATCTTTAAGGTTTCACACATTTCCAGGACCTAACATCTTGTTTAACTTCCGCATCAAGCCAAATGTTGTTATTTTACTTTGTAGCTTTCTTTTAGGCACCAATTACTGTCATATAAACCAATGCAATTTGTGTTGCTGCAGTACCTACTATTTTTCAAATTGAAGGCCCTTTATGGTCTAAAGGAAATTGGTTTTTTCCTGCATTGGACCAGAAGGCCAAAAGGTATTATGCTATCAGGTTCGCTAGGGCAGACCAGACCAACAACTCAATTCCACAGGAAGGCTAAAATTATTTCTATTGAGATTAGCTGTATAATAACAGAACCTTACAAGTTTATGTGTTATGTCGCCGTCCCATTCTTATACTCTAGTGCAGCAGTCCCCAACGTTTTTGACACCAGGGACTGATTTCGTGGAAGACAATTTTTCCATGGCCTGTGGTGGCACAGTTGTTGGAATGCAGTATTGTAGATGAATTCTGCTAACTGCTAGCAGTTCGATCCTCACCGGCTCAAGGTGGACTCAGCCTTCCATCCTCCCGAGGTTAGTAAAATGAGGACACAGATTGTTGGGGGCAACATGCTGACTCTGTAAACCGCTTAGAGAGGGCTGTAAAACATTGTGAAGCGGTATATAAGCCTTAGTGCTATTGCTAACCATGGGGGTGGGCGGGGGGTATGCAGCCTAGATTCCACACATGCCCATTTTTGCTTGCCTGCCACTCACTTCCAGCTGTGTGGCCCAGTTCTTAATAGGCCTCGGACCGGTATCTAGCCCAGGGGTTGGGGATCATCCCTGCTCTAGTTAATTAGGGAGGTGTTAGTCTTAGCTGTCTCTAAATGTTATCTTGTTATCTGCTTCTCAGAAGGTCCCAAAAGAGCCCTGGTGCAGTGGTGGGTTGCTCCCGGTTCGCACCGGTTCTTGAGAGCCGGTAGCGGTGACGATATGATGTCACCGAACCGGTTCTCTGTCTTTGGGAGCAGGGCCCTCCTGCCCGCCCTGGCGTTATGCCGACCTTATATTTCTTCGTTTTTTGCCCAGCTGAGAGGTGCAGCAGAGCGGATTGCCGCACCTCAGCTGGGCAGATTTGCAACGCGGTTGCGCAAAGCGCAAGTTTGGCACGCAGGCGAGCAAAGTGAGCATGCTCACGGCGATCATGCGCAAAGCGCGTGACCGAAGAGGCAATCGTGCACAAAGCGCGCGCACAAAGAGAACTGGTAGTGAAGCCGGTTAGAACCCACCCCTGCCCTGGTGGTGCAGTGGTTAGAATGCAGTATAGTAGGTTAATTCAGCTCACTGGCAGGAGTTCAATCCTCACCGGCTCGAGGATGACTCAGCCTTCCATCCTTCCGAGGTCAGTAAAATGAGGACCCAGATTGTTGGGGGCAAAGAGGCTGACTCTGTAAACCGCTTAGAGAGGGCTGTAAAGCACTGTAAAGCACTATATAAGTCTTAAATGCTATTGCTATTGTTGCTCTAGACGAGTGATGGCTAACATTTTTCTTGTTGTGTGCTGAAAGTACGCAGGTGCGAGCGAGTGTGCACACGTGCCGGCACCCATAATGCAACGTGCCCTCTGCACATGTGTATGCGACACCCCCATGCTCCCCCACCCTCCACGCATGTGTGCGCAATCCCCCCCACCCCCTATTTTTGGCCTCGCGGGCCTCCCTGCAGCTTTCTGGTCCCAAAAACGGGTCTGGGGAGGTGCGCCACACACCCCTGCACTCCCTCGCCCCCCGTGCATGCACACACAGCCCACATGCACGTGCATCTCCTGCATGCGCCCTGCCCCCATGCATCTCAAAAATTAGCTGGCCAGCAGGAGGCGCACACGTGCATGTACGTTGGAGCTGAGCTGGGCGACGGATCACGTGCCCACAGAGAGGGCTCTGCGTGCCAGCTGTGTCGCCATCACGACTCTAGATTAAAAAAGAAAATTGTTTCAGCCCTTTTTGGCTAGGTAACAGTACTTGCATCATTCTGTCAAGGTTATCTTCCTTACCTTCACACATACAAACTGGTAAATATTTAAAATGGACAATGGTTCTCCAATATTCTACTGAAGTTGTAACACTTCCGTTTAAAAAATAGGCAGGTTCTCCAGGTTTCTATATGCCACGGTAGGCTAGGTTTTAATTGCAGAGAACATTAATTGCAATTAATTTGAATTGCAAATAGAATTATCTAAAGTAGCCTTTCTGAACCTTTTTATTCTGGGGAACCCTTGAAATTATTTTCAAATCTAAAAGAAACCCTGCAAAAAAAATATATATCCCAAATAATAGCAAAACTTCACAACGCGATTCACATTTTACAGTGCTTATAACAGCAAGCATCAGTTGAAAGCTTATGTAAAATTATGTAAAAATTTCCGACTACGGCAAGTGATAGTATTGTATTGTATACAGTTAAAAAAAAATAAATGTTTATATATATATATATATATATATTTAATAATGACATTTCCTGGAATTTTTAGTGACCTCTTTTTGAACCTCAATTAAGAAAGTCTGACAAATGAGCCTAGAGGTTCATTTATGCTGTCATGAGAATATTTTCCCACCAAAAAAAAAATGGTACTCATTTTTTTTTATTACAATTTGCTGAAAAAGCTATACTTCTAGGGTGAAAGCAATATTTTAGAGGCAGGTTCTAAGATGCATAAAAAAGAAATCCAGCAAGTACAAGAGATTCTCAATTTAAGAGCATAATTGAGTCCAAAATTTCTGTTTATAAGCAAGACATTTGTTAAGTGAATTTTGCCCCATTTTATCACTTTTCTTGCCACAGTTGTTAAGTGAATCACTGCAGTTGTTAAGTTAATAATGTGGTTATTATTGACTGCTTCTCAGAAGGTCCACAAAAGGTGATTAAAGGACCCTGTAACCCTGTAGCCATCGTAAATTCATGCCAGTTGCCAAACGTCTGAATTTTGATCACCTGACCATGGGGACACTGCAATGGTCATAAGTGTGTAAAAAATGGTCATAAGTCACTTTTTTCAGTGCCATTGTAACTTCGGTCACTAAACGAATGGTTGTACATCCATGTTCTGACCCAGCCTTAGCAGAAGCAAGAAACAGACTCCTTGTCACAAAAACCCCCTCTTTATTTACCTCTTGTGAATTAATTGCGAAAAGTCCAGGCAAGAGTCCTTCAAGGAGTTAACTGCAGTAATAGACCTTATCAGTTCCTTGCGATAATTGCAAGGCTGTGAGCTCCCAGCTGAAAGGCTGCAAATTAAGTTCTGTCAAACAGTTTTTGTGGCACGAAACACAATGAGCCAAAATCTTCAGAAATACGAACTGTTTTCTCCTACGACAACCACTCCCCTTTCCTTCTATTTATTCCCCAGCCAAGGAGGGACCATTCAGTGTCCACATGTGCTTTCCTTCCCGAGTCGACTCCTTGTCCTCTGTTGCTCACCTCTTCTAACTGCTTTGCGCATACGTGTATCTGGAAGAGGCCCCAGCTGTTCTTCCTCCTCACTCATTTCAGCCTCCAAAGGCAGCTGCCTCTCCGGTGGCTGGGAAATGTCGGACGGCCCTGGCTCTATCTCTGCATCCGATGCAGAGCATCCATCAGAGCCTTCCCCAGACTCCAGCACTGGCCCAAGTTCCTCCCCAACCTCCTCATCGTCTGAGTCTGCCACCAACTCTGCTAGCAGCTGGCAAGCCACAACAGTCAAGGATCATCTGTATAGGCTACTGCAGTGCTAAATGTGGAATTCAGGGAGTTCAAATCCACCCATCTTAAAGCTGCCAACCTGCCTACTGTAAGCCATTCAGTCTCACGTTCCTTAGATTTAAGGAATTTTTTAAGGATTAAGACTCGGATATGATCCTTGCCTCTTAATTTCAATCGACACTTACAATAGTTGCAAGGCTGGTGATAGACTGGAAAGTCAAAAACAAACAGACTTTAAAAAGGCAATGACAACCTATTTCCTTATTACTGCAGGAAAATACCAATAGGTCTATCCATGAAGGCATTAAGAATCTCAAAGGAGTTTTCAGCTACTTAGTCATCTGATAAAAGTGAAGGATGTTTATAACTAAACCTTTGGACCTTGCTAACATTCACACACAACAGAGGGGAAAGCTTGCTTTCTGATAGTTGACCCCAAGCTGCAGATTAGGGGGCTGAATTTGGTTGTCCCTATGGCAGCCTTTGCCAATGCTTCCAGATAATTTCCCCAGCCCTCAAAGACTACCCAGGTTAGAGATTGTTAAATTGGGTGAATGAGGACGCAGCAAGCCAGAGTAGTGAGTGACAACAGCTCTTTATTATAGGGTGAGACTCCAGCAACTGACCTGGGGAGCCAGCTCCCTTTATATACCTTGCAGCTGTGGTGGTCAGCCAATCAGCTGAGGGTCAGTTAATTCGAACTTCCCGCCAAACAATCCTATTTACATAACACTCCTCCCCTCCCAGAAGTCACTTGGGGTGTTATTTGCATACAAAGTCTCTCAGGTGACTAGGGCGTGTGCGAGTCCTAGCTGACCTGCGCAGTTCAGTCGGAGGGGCGGCGTTGAGCAGGTCGGAGGGACTTTCTGTTTCTCCCTGCTCCGCCAATGAGGCCTCCGGGACTTCCTCGTGGGCGGCGACTTCTCCGGCTGTTGGGACTACCTCGACGGGGCGGCGCTGGATACCAGAGTCCGCAGCTAAGTCCTCCGCTCTACTCGGGCTAGTGGTTTGTGCTTCTGGTTGGTAGTCGTGGTCGGAGATGGGGTCGTCTAATGTATCTTCGGTGTCTGTGGTTACTCTTTTTCTTAATTGGTCAATGTGCCTGCGCCAAACTCTCCCGTCCCCCATGTCTACCCTGTATGACTTGGGGCCTGTGATTTCTGTGATTGTTCCGGCCTCCCAGAGTGGGCCCTGTCCATAGTTTCTAGCGTGTACCGGTGTTCCTATGGTGAACTCTCTAAGTTTCCTCTCCCCCCCGCCTTGAAGACCTCTGGGGAGTAGTTGGGGTTGAGTCTGTCTAGTATTCCCCGGAGTTTCCGTCCCATTAGTAGTTCGGCCGGACTTCGGCCTGTGGCTGTACAGGGTGTGGAGTGCTGGGCTATTAAGAATTTGTCTACCCTTTCCTGCCAGTCTCCGGAGCTCAAGCGTGAAAGGGCCTCCTTTGCTGACCTCACAAATCTCTCCGCCTGTCCGTTACTAGCCGGGTGAAACGGGGCAGAAAGGACATGTCTGATCCCAAGTCCCGCTAAGTACCCCTCGAACTGTGTTGCGGTGAACTGTGGCCCGTTATCTGACACTAGGATGTCCAGTAACCCATGTGTGGCGAATAACTGTCTTAGCTCTCTGATGGTTGCGTCGGTGGTAGTGGCCTTCATTAGCTTGATCTCCAGCCATTTGGAGAATGCGTCTACGACGACCATGAAGGTCTGTCCATGGAATGGGCCTGCAAAGTCAATATGTATTCTGGACCAGGGTCCCTGGGGCCTTTCCCACTCCCTCACGGGTGCCGTTGGCGGGTCTGATCTGGACTCTTGGCAGGGCTGGCATCTCCCCACCCACTCTGTAATGTCTGCATCCATGCTGGGCCACCAGACATAGCTCCTGGCTAGCCCCTTCATTCTCACAATCCCAGGGTGCCCCTCATGCAACAACGTTAAAACTTTTTTCCTTAAGTGTGAGGGAATAACAACCCGCTCGCCCCATAGTAAACAACCCCCTTGCATTGTCAATTCGTCTCGTTTTCCCACGAACAGTTTAAATTCCCCGCTCCCAATCTTTTCCGGCCACCCCCTCATGACCCAACTTGCGACTGTCCGGATCACGTGGTCCTTGGTTGAGGCTCTTGCAACCTCGGCTGATGTTATGGGCCCAGAGTCCAAAACGTCTATCAGCAGGATGGGGATGCCAGGTGTGGGGTCTTCTAGGCTGTCGGGTAGTGGGCATCGGCTGAGTGCGTCCGCGTTGCCCATGTTCGCCCCTGGTCGATGTACCAGGCGATAGGAGTATGCTGCGAGGAAGATGGCCCAGCATGTCATCCTGGGCGACAGTGCTGCCGGGGTTGGTCGATCTCCCGCGAGGAGACCCAGGAGTGGTCGATGGTCTGTGATTAGCTCAAAATCCCTCCCGAACAAGTACTCGTGGAATTTCTTTACTCCCGAAACGGCGGCGAGGGCCTCCTTGTCGAGCTGGCTGTAATTTCGCTCGGCACTTGATAGAGTTCGGGAGTAATATGCGATGGGCGCTTCCAGGCCATTCGGGAGTCTATGGCTCAGGACGGCTCCCACCCCGAACGGGGACGCGTCACATGCTAGAACAAGGGGGAGCGTTGCGTTGTATTGAATTAAGAAGCTTTCAGCTGATAGTAGTTTTTTAATGCCGGCGAATGCCCTGTCTTCAGCCTCCCCCCATTTCCAAGTGGCTTTCTTGGTTAACAGTCTATGTAGGGGTTCTGCCACTGTTGCCTTGTCTTTGAGGAAGATGGCGTAAAAATTTAATAGTCCCAGGAAGGCCTGTAACTCTGCCTTGTCCTTGGGGGTGGGTGCTTCTCTGATTGCCCTGATCTTGCTCTCTGTGGGGTGTATGCCGGTGCCATCTACTCTGTATCCCAGGAATTCGACTGAGGGGACTGCGATCATGCATTTATTGCGTTTTACTCTGAGTCCCGCGTCCCTGAATTTCCTTAGGACCTCCCTCAGCCTTTCTCTTAGCTGCTGCTCATTGTCCGCGGTGATGAGCACGTCATCAAAATAGGGCACTACCCCGGGGATCCCTTGTAGAAGCCGTTCCATGGTACTTTGGAACAGTCCGGGGGCCACGCTTACTCCGAATTGCAAACGGGTGCACTTGAAGGCCCCTCTGTGGGTTACGATAGTCTGTGCCTCTGTGGTAGCGCCATCTACTGGCAGCTGCTGGTACGCCTGCGCCAGATCGAGTTTTGCGAATATCTTGCCGGGGCCCAGGGAATGCAGTAAGTGGTGAACGACTGGCACTGGATAGGCGCTCTGCTGCAGGGCCTTATTAATTGTGCATTTATAATCAGCACATATGCGCACTGACCCGTCCGGCTTGACCGGTGTCACAATTGGGGTCTCCCATTTGGCATGGTCGACTGGAACGAGCACCCCTTGTTTGATCAATTTATCCAGCTCAATGTCTATTTTGGGCTTCAGGGCAAATGGTACCCGCCTGGGCTTTAAACGGATGGGTGCGATGTTGGGGTCTAGATTAAATGAAATCGGGGTCCCCACATACTTGCCAAGCCTCTCGTTGAACACGTCCTGGAACTCCTGCATCAGGTCTTCCTTCAGGGTGCTTCGAACGTTCCTTACTCCGGTGAATCCCATGCCTAGGGCTCTAAACCAGTCCATGCCCAGGAGGCTGGGAAGGTTGTCGCTGACGATGGTGAGGTGCAGTTTCTCGGTAAACTCCCCGTACTGGACTTGGAACTCGCCTCTGCCTTCAACGGGTATGCGGTTCCCTTGGTAATCCTTCAATCTGCGAAGCTGTGGCTGGAGCTGTCGCTTGTGTGCGCTGGGGATGACTCTCTTTAGGTTTTCCCAAGACATGATGGATATCGGCAATCCCGTGTCTATCTCCATCTGGCACTCCCGTCCCTCGATCTCGACTGTGGTGTAGGTCTTTTCTCCAGGCGAGGTGCAGGTCCGTGCGATGCGAATGGTGTAGGCCCCAGCGTCTTCAAATTTTGCGCCCTTCCGGTTTCCGCCATCCCTGTTGGGCCTTCGGTGTGGCGTCGTCTCGGATTGGGCCGTTTGGCCACGTGGTCTGTAGCTCTGGTGTGTTTTCGACCTACAGACTCTAGCGATGTGGCCCCTCTTCTCACAGGAACGGCAAACAGCGTCCCTGAACTTACAGTTCTGTCGTGAGTGGGACCCTCCACAGCTGGCGCATCCATCTCTGGGCTCCCTCCGGGCTGTGCGGGACTGCTCGGTGCGGTAGACCTCTTCTTCAGACTCCCCCTCGCTCGCGGTGCTTACGGCCTCTCGATGCACTGGTGCCGTCTTCTGCGTTGTTTTGGTTAGGTGGGAGCTCTTTAATCTCTCGGCGGCCTTTACTGACGACTCTTGCGCCCTGGCCTCATCTAGCGCGATGAGTAGAGTCAGGTTTGACCTCGCAAGCAGCCTCCTCTGGAGCCGGCTATCTCTCACTCCGCAAATTAGTTGCTCTAGGAGCATCTCATCCAGGTCTCGGTACTCACATTGGGCTGCGGCCTTACACAGGGCAGCGACGTACTCGCTGATTGATTCTCCCTCCTGCTGGAGCCGTTGCCGGAATTCGTAGCGCTGCACGTACTTCGATGGCGTTGGTGCATAGTGGTCTTTCAGCAGGGTCTGTAGCGTCGACCAGGAAATGTTGTGGACCGAATTCGGCTCCGACAATGCTTCGGCTGTGTCGAAAACCCTTGGCCCGCAGTGACTCAGGAACAGGGCTTTCTTCCGAACGTCCGGTAGCCCTTGCATGTCGTTAGCCACCATGAAGCACTCGAACCGGGACATGTAGGATCCCCACTTCTCTTCCTTGGGGTCGAAAGGCGCTGGCGGGGTGTAGGCAGACATCGCTTCGGGATTCTCCTGTGTTCCGCTCGCTCGTCTGACTGGATTCGGATGCAGTATCGGGTCCCCTTCTCTGAACGTGGCTTCAGCTCCTTTGCGTGTGGCTTCAGCTCTTTTTCGTGTGGCTTCAGCTCTCCTCTGCTTCTGGCCTCAAAATCCCACCTTCGTCGCCAATGTTAAGTTGGGTGAATGAGGACGCAGCAAGCCAGAGTAGTGAGTGACAACAGCTCTTTATTATAGGGTGAGACTCCAGCAACTGACCTGGGGAGCCAGCTCCCTTTATATACCTTGCAGCTGTGGTGGTCAGCCAATCAGCTGAGGGTCAGTTAATTCGAACTTCCTGCCAAACAAACCTATTTACATAACAGAGATGGCAATAGATGTAATCCAATTCATCTCGGAAGCTCCCAGCTCATCTACAGAATACAGAATAATAAGAGTTGGAAGGGATCTTGTAGGTCATCTAGTCCAAACATTAGCGACAGCGATATTCCTTCTGCTCCCCATTGACTTCCACAAATGCAGTTTTACACCAGCCATTTCCTACACAGTCTAATATTTCTGCTTCTAAGGAGGCTTTAATTGCAGGTGTCTGCTATACTGAGAGACATGTTGTCTTAAGCACCCAGATCAAAATTTGAACCAGTTGTTGAACAATTCCCAACTCTTTAAAATAACAGGAAAGGATATAGAAATCATTTCACATGTGCAACTAACTTTGCCTGTATATTGGAAGGTGTGCCTGAAAAAGGAATCTACCCCTATTTAAATTTGCAGAGGTACCTCAAAAATTTGCCTCAGAATTGCCTCAAAACAAACACGGATGGTTGGGTTGGGTAAATAATCCAGGAACTGACAAGAGAAGCTGAACATTTCATTAAAGGATATTCAGTGGGGGAAATGACCTGTATAAATGTAAGGAAAAGCCTTATGGAATCCACAAAGTTAGAATTTTGGTTTCAACTAAAGCCAGGAACAACTTGTTCCACAAATTTGTGGAGAAAGAAATGGAGTAGGCAATTTCCTTGAAGGTCTCTTGAGGTAGGAGAACTTCTCCAACAATTATTCAAGAGGTAAGACGCTCCTTGAATGGTGACAGGAACAATGCTACTGAAAAAGCCTCAAAGGAAATGCACCTTTTTTCATGTCTTCTGCTCTTCTTTTGATGTCTTTGGGGGGACTGGAAACCATTGGAGACCCAATTGTCCCATGTAAACAAATGAATACATTTTGTCCCCCCTCATCCCTAAAACAATGCACAGCAGCTCTCTCCACCCCCAAGGAATTCTCCCAATTCTGTTTTCTGTAATAATTTCTAAAGTAAATTCTCTTTCATTGACTTGAGTGACGGATAACAGGGAAAATGCAAGACAATGTCTTCACCCAACATTAAATAATGGAATGAGATTAGTCTGCCCTCATCATTTCAGTGTCTATCCTTCAATATGCTGACTTTATCCAAGATTTGGATATCTGTCAGCTTCTGGAAAATCACCAGTTTTTCCTGCTTAATCCCTCAGAGGCAATGGATGTAAATTTACTTCTGCTGCCCAGTGCAAGGTTTTTTTGGGTGACCACTTCAGCCTTCATTAATCTCTTTCAGACTCTCTGGAGAAGTGTTATCTTAGGAAGACATGGATACTTACAACTGGCTAATCAATTACTAGACAGCAGCCTTAAAATCTAGGTAGTCCTTGACTTACAACCACTTTGGGATAGAATTTCCATTGCTAAGCAAGGCAATTGTTAAGTGAGTCCTGCCTGATTTTACAATCTTTTTGTCACGGTTGTTAAGCAGATGTTAAGTGAGTCACATGTTTGTTAAACAAAACCGGAACTCCCAACCGATTTTGCTTGTTGGTAGGAATGTCACAAATGATAAAATCACATAACCCTAGGATTCCCAAAGGTGCTTTTTCAAGAGGCAACTGGACTTTCTGGTTTTTCTTTAAAGACGGTTCGCTTCTTATCCAAGAAGCTTCTTCAGCTCTGACTGGAGGGTGGGGAATGGAAGGATTTATATTCCTTGCAGACAGCTGGTCATTTGCATCCTTTTAGAGGGTCATTTAAGCACTTGGAGGTTTATCTATCCTCAAGGTTACCTGAGTAGTGCTCCTGGTTCCTGTAGTCCGCAATTTTTTCTCTGGAAATCAGTTCATATTCCCACACCATTCGAAGGACGTCCACCCCAAATTGGATAGCTAAAAGTCTATAGAGATTCTCAGCCATCCAGATCATGGTTGTCCCAAACTTTTTAGGAGGCAACTGGACTTTCTTGTTTTTTCTTTGAAGACATTTTGCTTCTCATCCAAGAAGCTTCTTCAGCTCTGACTGAAAAACTGGGGCACTGCAACCATACATGCTGCTTGCTGAGGACCCAACTTTTGATCACCAGACCATGGGGATGCTGTGACAGTCATAAACATGAGGACTGGTTGTAAGTTACGTTTTTCAGCATTGTTGTAACTAGAGAATATATTTTGTTAGAAGAATGGCAACAACCGCCTGTCACCAGTGGTGAAATCTAAAATTTGTTACTACCGGTTCTGTGGGCGTGGCTTGGTGGTGGTGGGTAATGTGACTGGGTAGGCGTGGCCAATTTTTTTTTTACTTTTAAAACCATTTTTTACATGTAAAACCATGTAAAAAAATGCTTTCAAAAGGCTCTGACGATCCCAACTGAGCTGCCTGATCGTCAGAGGGTTTTTTAAAAACCCTCTGCCGATCAGGCAACTCAGCTGGGATCGTCAGAGCTTGGATCGTCAGAGCCATTTAAAAGAAAAAAAAGCCTCTGATGATCGCGTGGCTCAGCTGGGCATGGAGGGCGGGGGCAGGGATTTTTGCTACCAGTTCTCCGAACTGCCGGCCGCCATCGCTACCTACTCGCCCGAGCCGGTCTGAACCAGGAGCATTTCACCCCTGCCTGTCACTATGCTGGCAAGGCATTATAGATATTCCTCGATTTATGACCACAATTGAGCTCAAAATTTCTGTTGCTAAGCAAGACCTTTATTAAGTGAATTTTGCCCCGTTTAACACCTTTTTTGCTACAATTGTTAAGTGAATCATTGCAGTTGTTAAGTTAATAATGTAGTTGTTAAGTGAATCTGTCTTCCCTGTTAACTTTGTTTGTCAGAAGGTCGCAAAAATGATCATGTGACTCCTGGCACTATAACCGTCATAAAAGTGAGACACTTGCCAAGCGTCTGAATTTTGATCACATGACCGTGGGGATGCTGCAATGGTTGTAAGTGTGAAAAATAGTCCCCTTTTTTCAGCAACTTCGAACGGTCACTAAATGAACATAAGTTGAGGACTACCTGTATAGCAGTGTTTCTCCACCTCAGTAACTTTAACAGATGTGGATCAGAGGTGGGTTTCAGCAGGTTCTGACCAGTTCTGGAGAACCGGTAGCGGAAATTTTGAGTAGTTCAGAGAACCGGTAGTAAAAATTGTGACTGGCCCCACCCCCATCTATTCTCTGCCTCCCAAGTCCCAGCTGATCATGAGGAAATGGGGATTTTGCAGTA
This sequence comes from Arizona elegans, assembly GCA_022577455.1. NCBI lineage: Eukaryota > Metazoa > Chordata > Lepidosauria > Squamata > Colubridae > Arizona > Arizona elegans. The sequence continues at coordinate 5,671,854 of JAKOOJ010000002.1, read as the reverse complement.
ACCTTCCCCTGAAGTGGGGAGGGAATGGAAATTTTACAATACCTTTCTCCTGCCATGCTCACCAAGCCACGCCCACCAAGCCATGCCACACCCACTAAGCCACACCCACAGAACCGGTAGTAAAAAATTTTGAAATCCACCACTGGTGTGGACTTTTAACTTCCAGAACTGGAGCTGGGGAATTCTGGGAACTGAAGTCTCACATTTAAATGTCTATGGAGAGTCTCAGTCATCCAGGTCATGGTTGCCCCAAAGATGCCTTTTTCAAGAGGCAATTGGACTTTCTGGTTTTTCTTTGAAGATGTTTCTCTTCTCATCCAAGAAGCTGAAGAAGTGTCTTGGATGAGAAGCGAAACATCTTCAAGGAAAAACCAGAAACCTCTTGGATGAGAAACGAACTGGACTTTTCTTTGAAGACGTTTCGCTTCTCATCCAAGAAGCCGAAGAAGCTTCTTAGATGAGAAGTGAAATTTCTTCAAACAAAAACCAGAAACTTCTTCAAAGAAAAACCAAAACGCCCAGTTGCCTCTTGAAAAAGCACCTTTGGGTCCCACATTTAAAGTTACTAAGGCTGAGAAACACTACAAGGGCTGAATTGTGTTACACATAAGTCACGAGTGTACTGAGGCGCCTATGAATTCAAGCCTGCTTATACACAGTACTTATGCATAATCATTAAAACGCACGGGGACCGCTACTTTCATGCCAAGAGTTAAACATGTCGAAGGAAGTTAAACAAGTTGAAGGAGAAATCAGTTCAATTGGCATCTGGATTTTCCCAGTGACAAGGGTTGTCCCCCCTCCACCCAATAAAGGCCCTTATTCATGGTATGAGAGCTTTCATTGTGTCTGTCTGCTCTTAACAGGCCTTGCTGTCCGTTGAGCAGCTGTGAGTTCTTAATTGGAAAAGAAAAGCCAAACTCGGCAAAGGAGCTTCTCACAGATGGGGTGAAAATTACTTTGGAAATCTCCTCCCCCCCCCACTTTGAACATTTTAAGCAGGGGTGGGGAAGGATGGCCCTTTTATGACTTAGCTGGCTCAGGAATTCTGGGAGGTGAAGTCCACAAGTCATAAATAGTCTCGTCTGGACTATTGTAATGCTCTCTACATGGGGCTCCCCTTGGGGTGCACCCGGAGGCTCCAACTGGTGCAGAATGCGGCCGCGCGGGGGATTATGGGAGTGACGGGGCACTCCCATGTGACTCCTCTCCTGCGCGAGCTGCATTGGCTTCCGGTGGACTTCTGGGTGTGCTTCAAGGTGTTGGTGATCACCTTTAAAGCGCTCCATGGCTTAGGGCCGGGGTACTTACGGGACCGCCTTCTGCCACCAATTGCCTCCCACCGGCCAGTTCGCTCCCACAGAGAGGGCCTCCTCAGGGTGTCGTCGGCCAGACAATGTCGGCTGGCGACCCCCAGGGGGAGAGCCTTCTCTGTGGTGGCACCTACCCTCTGGAACAATCTACCACCAGAGATACGAGTGATATCCGACCTCCGGACTTTTTGTCGTGCTCTAAAAACCTATTTTTTTTAGTTAGCCGGGCTGTCCTGATTTTATGGTTGGTTTTAAAATTTGATATGGATTTTAATTGAAATGTTTTAAATTACAGGCCAAATTTATTTAATTATTTTAAATCTATTTTAACTTTTGTGTATAAATGTTTTTTATCTTGGCTGTTCACCGCCCTGAGTCTGAAAGGAGAAGGGCGGTATAGAAATCTGAAAAATAAATAAATAAATAAACAAACAAACAAACAAATAAATAAATAAATAGGCCATCCTTCCCCAGTCCCCACCCCTGTTTGAAAATCATCTTTGCATCTGAATGACTGCAAGGGTGATGGGGGAATATGTAAATAAAGGATTTTAAATTCCTGTTTTGCGGTCAAAAATGTGCCACGTTGTACAGAAGGCAACATCCGAGCAGGCACAGGTATTTTGCCCTTTCAACAAACAAATGCAGATACTGAGAATTAAGGGACAGGAGATCATCTGAGTCTACCTTCTGGCTTGCCATTTTGCCATTATGCAAAACCTTTACTTGACGCTAGTCTTCAAATGCCACAGCTAAGCCTCCGGTTGCTAAATATTTCTTGCCTCCGTGCAGTTAGACTTTTCCTATGGGTAGGCTTTATGCAAGATGCTAAATCCCAATGCATTTTGTTTGGCTTACCATGTTATGTAAATCATGGGTGATTGCCTTAGCATAACCTTCCTGGAAAATATAGTTCATTTTTCATGGACTGAAGTGTGAAGTTGTTTTTTTACGATTCAGAGCGATGTGTCAGCTGGGTCACAAATATTTGAGTCTGCATGTTAGCTGTGGCAAACCATGCTTAATTTAAATGAACAATGGGTTTGAGTTAACTCAATCTGCAGTATTAACAGCAGCATTTTTACTTGCTATATACAGTATTTGAGTTTAAATTCAGTTTGCTTCTCAACAACAACCCTACGAGGTAGCTTAGACTAAGAAAGAGTGACTAGCCAGAGGCATCCAAGAAGCTTTTATTGTGGAGGGTAGACTTAAATCTCCTAGTTTAATATCTTTTCTGTTGCATCACAAATTCTAATGATCTGTCATTAGAACAGCTTGCTTATTCGTGTCAGACGCATCACAATTAAAATAAGGCTATATTATACAACATAAATTTAAAATATAAAATACAAGATTAAAATATGTACCGGTACAAATTAAACAGATCTTGCCCAGAAACTAGCAACATTAATTGTGTTCTGTCGTGTTGCTGTGAGGTCCTTAATTGTACACTGATCAGAACACAAAGGGCAGATATATATACGTATTGTTAGAATAGAATAGAATAGAATAGAATAGAATAGAATAGAATAGAATAGAATAGAATAGAATAGAATAGAATAGAATAGAATAGAATAGAATAGAATAACAGAGTTGGAAGGGACCTTGGAGGTTTTCTAGTCCAACCTCCTGCTTAGGCAGGAAACCTTATACCACTTCAGACAAATGGTTATCCAACATCTTAAAAACTTCTAGTATTGGAGCATTCACAACTTCTGGAGGCAAGTTGTTCCACTGATTAATTGTTCTAACTCTCAGGAAATTTCTCCTTAGTTCTAAGTTGCTTCTCTCTTTGATTAGTTTCCGTCCATTGCTTCTTGTCCTGCCTTCGGGTGCTTTGGAGAATAGCTTGACTCCCTCTTCTTTGTGGCAGCCTCTTAAATATTGGAACAGTGCTATCATGTCTCCCCTAGTCCTTCTTTTCATTAAACTAGACATATCTAGTCCCTGCAACCGTTCTTCATATGTTTTAGCCTCCAGTCCCCTAATCATCTTTGTTGCTCTTCTCTGCACTCTTTCTAGAGTCTCAACATCTTTTTTAAATCGTGGCGACCAAAACTGGATGCAGTACTCCAAGTGCGGCCTTACCAACGCATTATAAAGTGGTATTAACACTTCACGTGATCTTGATTCTATCCCTCTGTTTATACAGCCTAGAACTGTGTTGGCTTTTTTGGCAGCTGCTGCACACTGCTGGCTCATATCCAAATGGTTGTCCACCAGGACTCCAAGATCCCTCTCACAGTCACCACCATCGAGCAAAGTACCACATATACTGTACCTGTGCATTTTGTTTTTCTTGCCTAAATGTAGAGCCTTACTTTTTTCACCATTGAATTTCATTTTGTTAGAAAGCGCCCAATGTTCAAGTCTGTCAAGATCCTTCTGTATCTTAAGCTTATCTTCTGGAGTGTTGGCTATTCCTGCCAGCTCGGTGTCATGTCACCACAATCACAAAGGACAGAAGCCACCGGATAGCCCCATTTGTTCAGGGTGTCTGGATTTTGTATTCATGTGCAGTTTGTTCAACGATTTCCATATTTCCCAGCTTTCATCAGACCCAAGTACCCAAGCTCCTCCGTTGTTGGTTCCATCCAGTGTTGATTTTTGTAGCTTTCCATAGGTCCACTCTGCTTTCAAATTCTTCAAACTCTTCAGTCCACCACAGGAAGCTTTTCCTGGATTAGAACAGCTGAGTTTGCACCAGGCACTAAGCCTAGCTCAAATATCAGGTTACCCCTCTAGTTAAGGATTTGTTCTACCAGCTGTGACAAAATGCTGGCTTAGTTCTTCTCAGTTCCTTTCTGGCCTTGAATCAGACAGTGGAGGTTGAATCCGACACACCCAAAATTTAGCCTTGGTTCCAAGCTCTGGATCACGAAAAGTCAATACTTATAAGGTATAGGCCTACTTTCTTTCAGTGAAGAGGACCTATATGGCCTTGCTTATTCTCACCATGTATTGTAGCTTAACTTCTGATAGTTAATTTATCCTCTCCTGGCGGCTTCTGGTTGCCATAGCTATCCATAAATAACACTCATGGTTTTTTTTTTCCCTGAACTTTTCATGCTGTACTTCACATTAGCATTCCAACCATGTGTATCTGCCAACTTCTGGGGCCTGCGTCTTCTCAAGGTTTTCCTCAGAGGCTGAGAAATCCCAACCACCTCTGTGTAAGAGGTAGGTGCGTTTCCCCCAGATGCACAAAAATGTCGGTTCAAAGGGAAGGGAAACGATCACGCAGTGCTTTGATAGCTTTATCAATCAGTAATGAATTCCTGAGTCAATAATCTTGCGGTGTCTTCATCAGATCAATAAGATCTGTAATTAGTGGTAAATTTAGAGCCAGATCAAGCCTTAAACTATGCATAAAACACTCCTCCTTGGATCACTATATGTACTTCAGGAATGGGAATCAATTTATGTTCTTCCAAATAACATTTTCTGCTCTTGTACGGTAGTGAAGTTTGGGGCAGATCTTTAGGCCATCAGATTTTTTTCAAATAAAGGTAGTCCTTGATTTACGACTACAATTGGGACCAGAATTTCCATTGCTTAAGTTAAGTGAGTCCTACCCAGTTTTACGACCTTTTTTGCAATAATTTTAAGTCAATCGCTGCAGTTGTTAAGCGAAACACTCAGTTGCTAAGCAAATCTGGTTTCCCCCATTGACTTTGCTTGTTGAAACAGGTTGCAAATGGCGATTGCACGACTCCAGGACGCTGCAACCAATATACAAATTGTAAACTGCCCAGAGTTACACTATGGTAAGATGGGTGGCCAAAACAGGTAGTCCTCAACTTACAACGATTCATTTAGTGACTGTTCAAAGTTATAGAGGCACCGAAAAAATGACTTATGACTATTTTCATCCTTATGACCAGCAGTGGTATTCAGCCGGTTCGTACTGATTTAGGTGAACTGGTAGCAGTGACTGCACACCTACCCTGGCATAATGCTGTCCTATTTAGCCACGTTTTTGAGGCTGGGCACATGCGTGGAAGGCGCATGCCTGAGCAAAGCACATGCGCGGAAGGCCGAGCGCATGCACAGAAGGCGCACGCATGCACGAAGCGAGCTTGTGGGCGTGCTGCGAATCAGTGGTAAGAATATGTAAATTCTATTCTATTCCATTCCATTGCATTCCATTCCCATTCCCATTCCTATTCCCATTCCATTGTCAGTGGAGAAGCCAGATTCACTTAACCGTGTTACCAACTTAATGACTGCAATGATTCACTTAACAACCGTGGCTAGAAAGATCATAAAATAGGGCAAAACTCACTTAGCAAGCATCTCAGTTAACAACGTAAATGTTTAGGCTCAATTGTGGTTGTACGTTGAGGACTACCTGTACATTTTAAACATAAATAGATGGTAGTAGCCAAGTACCCAAATTTTGATCATGTGACCATGAGGATGCTGCAACAGTCATAAGTATGAGGACTGGTCATAAGACACTTTTTTTTCCAGTGCCTTTGTAACCTCGAACGATGGCTAAACAAATGGTTGTAAATTGAGGACTATCTATGTGAGGGATGTTTAACTGCACCTTTGTGGGTGCAATCAAAGTAACACTTCCCCCATCTGCTTCCTCTAGGTAATACTACAGTCCTTCTGCATCCTGCAGTCCTAATACAAATATTTTGCCAGATCATAAGGATAGAGTCTTATTTAGGAGGTGGAAATAGATTTATTATATTTGCTTTTACACAATGAATGGCATCTATTCCCAAACAGAGGTCAGTACTTAGGCTGGTTTAGATCCAAGAGCATCGAACGAGTAAATGAGTTTGCATTTACTCTAGGCGCCATCACTGGGGTAAGTAAAATCGGGTTGTTGAAAGACATATCCATCTGATTCACTTCCAAACAGGGAGAAAGACACTGGAAACATGGAGGCTGATTGGAAAGAGGGTTTATTGATGGATAGGACCACATGGGTTTGAGGTCCTGGGCAGCTGATCACATTGGAGTGGAGAGTGAGGGTTATTTATACCTTCTCTTGGGTCTTGCCCTTGAGCTTCCTGTTCCTGTGCAAGAAATGCATTCTATTGGCTGTCGTCAGATTCCCATGGGGCTATGTGGGGCAGGGGTGGGTTCTACTTACCTTTACTACAGGTTCGCAACGGGACCGCACATGCTCGCTTCGCTCATGCGCACGCATGCTCTTTTGCGCATGCGCAGAAGCATTTTGAAACGGTGCAAACCGGGGGCAACCCACCACTGATGTAAGGTCATGTTTGTCTGAATCAAGTTTGGTTGAACCTTGGGCTGATGCAATGTCCCCAGGGATTTTGCAATGCAGTGGTCCCTGCTGCTAGATAATCCTATTATGTCCTGGAGGGTCATGTCTTAATCCCATCACCCTTGAGCTGAAGGTCTTTTGTTTTGTAGCTAGGCTGGCCTAGTCCTTCTCAATAGGCATCAAATATCTGCTGGGGGCAGGGAGCTAAAGCTCTGAGTTTCTGTCTCCCTTAGGATTTCTATTTCTCTTTTAGGGGAAATACAGTACTCTGCCTTTTTAATACTTCCTAAAATATTTCATTCTTCTAGGAGAGGTGAGAGCTAACTTTCTACAGGGTTCAATTTGAATTCTATTTCCAAACAACTCATGGGCATGTATCCTTACTGTCCACCCACCCCAAAAAAACCAATTATATAGCTGATTATGTGCCTAAAGTGGATAAGCAAAGGCCTCCATGTTCCTAATGAGATTGGCAAAGGAAGCTGCCAGAGGCCTGAATCAACATGTTCATCCCCAGGTTTCGTAAACCAATTGTGCAAAGTTTGCTGAGAAACCAACCCTGAACTTCTACACCATTACTGACATTGGCATTGTTGCTAATTTGATTTATAACCTGTGGCTTTTGCAGTAGAAACCTTTACTGCAAGAACCTAGTGCAATTTTGGACAAAACCAGTCTTGTTTGAGACCTTAAATCAGACCTTTGACTTTTGGTCCTCAAAAAATAGTCTGCTGAACCTCAATTAAGGGTGAGGGATTGAATAGGTAGCTTGTTGATTTTATTCTTTGTTAATCTGGTGTTTTTGGAATGGAGTTTTGGAACAGGGAAAAGCCTAATTTTTTACATTGCTGTATCTTCTAACACAGCGGTTACCAACTGGTGGTCCATGGACCACTGGTGGTCCGTGAGAAAATTTTGGTGGTCCACAGAAAAATTATTTGCATTTTTTAATATTGCACTAAATCAAGGGTCCTCAAACTATGGCCCCTGAAATGAACGCTTGTATTACTGCAGAAAGTCTCCTCCTTCGGGGTCTTTTTGTATGGGTCAGAGTGGGGCAGGAATTCCGACTTGGGGTCTGCTTCAGCCTCCTGGTGCAGAGCTTTGGGTGAAGGCTGGAGGGAAGTGCTGCTGATGGCGAAGAGCCGGAGGGCCTCGTTCCAGTGGACTGCCATCCATCAGAGCCTTCCCCAGACTCCAGAACTGGCCCACGTTCCTCCCCAACCTCCTTATTGTCTAAGTCTGCTGCCAGCGGTGCTGGTGGCTGGCGGGCCACAACAGATTCCCCTGATCAGTGTAGGATCTATTAGAGCATCTCGGAGATCCATGCCTCTAGCAAAGTCGAACACCCCATTTCATTGGTTGAAAGGTCATACAGTCAGGAAAGTTCTCCTGACACCTTCCATAAAATTACAGTATGTCCTATCAGGTTCCTTGCAGAATCTTGAAGTGGTCCTAGTCCTGGTTTCTGAGGCAATAGACAATTAGTCTACCTCCTCTTTTATGAGCCATGGTGGTGCAGTGGTTAGAGTGCAGTACTGCAGGCTTCTTCTGCTGTCTGACGGCTGCCAGCAATATGACAGTTCGATTCTCACTGGTTCAAGGTTGACCTCAGCGTTCCATCCTTCCGAGGTCGGCAAAATGAGGACCCAGATTGTTGGAGGCAATAGCCAGACTCTGTAAAGCCCATAGAGAGGGCTGTAAAGCACTGCGAAGCAGTATATAAATCTACATGCTATTGCTATTTATGTGACGCCTTTCAGATATTTGATGATCACTATCACCCCTACTCAGTTGTCTCTTCTATCCAATTCCTTTTACTGTCCCATTGGGATTTGTTTCTAAACACCGCACCATGATGATAGCCGTCCTCTAAACTTCCACCATAAGTGTATTTCAAGCAGGGTCTGACCAGGGCAGAATAGAATAGAACAATTACTTCCCATGGACCTGGACTCTGCTCCTGTTTACACACCCCAAGAGAACATTTGTACGATGACTCATATTTAACTTGTAGTCAACAAGGACACTCAGGTCATTTTCTCATTTTCATGACACTGCCTTCAGGGGTCATCTGGGGACTGAGCTAGGTTCTCCTCAACAGAAGATAACAGTTAGATTTAATGTTTGCCTAATCTATGTGATATCCTGTATTGGTAGCTCATCTTAGAAATTCGTCAAGGCAAGGATCACGGCCCATTAGGGCCATGACAGCCTCCTGCAGCCAGGGGTGGGCTTCAAAAATTTTAGCAAGTACGCTGCCCAGTTGCTGGGTGGGCATGATCATGGTGGGGGGGATTTTTTCCCTCCCTGGTCACCAGAGGCTTTTTTTTGAGCCTCCAGGAGGGCGAAAACGGCCTCCCCAGGCTCCGGAGGCCCTCCGGAGGCCGGAAATGGGCCCATTTCTGGCCTTCCTGAACTTCTGGTAGGCCCATTTTTCACCCTCCCTGAACCTCCGTGCGTGTCCTGTACTTACCTGCATCCAGAATGGGCTGTGTGGGGACTCCTGGGAGGGGCGGGGTGGGGTGGGTGGTGCCACCAGGAGTGGGATTTGGGGGTTCTTCAAACTGCATAGAATCTTAGCTAGAGGTTCTCCCGAACCCCTGCAAACCCCCAGCAGCCCACCCCTGCCTGCAGCTCTCTGCCAGCGAAAACTGAGCGCGCGCCCCCAAGTTTCATTTTCACTGGCAGAGGGCTACAGGAGGCCATCGCGGCCGAAAATGGAGCCCAGAAGGGACGCGTGTGGCCTTCCAAGCTCTGTTTTTGTTGGCAGAGGCACTGCAGGCTGGTCCTTTGCTGTTTCCAGGGCAGCCCCGCGGGCCACATCTAAGCAACCCGCAGGCCAGATCCAGCCTGTGGACCTTGAGTTTGACACCCGTGACATAGAGCAAGAGATCTGGACAGGCAAGTGGACCACCGACCCCATTCTAGCCCAGCCATAAAGAGAGATAATTCAGAGACCACGAACTTAGAGAAGCATTACGTGCTTCAGAAGAGGCTTCTCTATAGATTCATAAACTATTAGCAGCTGTAAGAACGTTGGAGTTGCACTAGCGCACATATATACTACACATAAGAAATATCTTTCCAGTTATCCATTGTTAGGGATACCTATAGCCTTGGTTTTATTCAGTCCCCTGCATTTCAGTGAACATGGATTCATGAACTGGTGTACCACAACCTTGCCTTCTAATTGTTACCCATGTAAATTAACTTGCTATTTACATTTCCTCTCTTGCTCAATGCAACTGATGTCTGACAACAGATCTGGCTGCAGCTGGAGAAATCCAAGCCTCCAATACGGTGTTAATGATCTCTTAATAACTGAGCAGTTTTATGTGCTATTAGGAAGCTCCCGGCAGGAAGGACTGAATCCATCTTAATCACCACTTGCTCTTGATCATTAAAAAAAAAAAACATGCAAAAGTCCCTAGGATCAAAGAAAACCTGCAAAATTATCTGTGTTCCACAGAGGAAGTAAATTTTGATCGAAACGGTAAAATTAAAGGACTCTCAATTGTGCTAGAAACAAGATCAGGGGTGTCCAATTTCAGCGATTTTAAAATCTGTGGATTTCAACTCCCGGAATTCCCTGGCCAACCATGATTTCTGGATGCTGGCTGGGGAATTCTGGGAATTGAAGTCCACAAGTTTTAAAGTTGCCAAGGTTGGGCACCCTTGCTTTAGATAGAGATCCATTGCATTTAAATGGCTGAAATTCAATTTGGGGGTAAGAGAGCTGCAGAAGTCTGTCTGATCTAAGCCATCTATTCATTTCTCTTCTTTCTCTCTTCTCTGGAACGAATTCCCAGGGAAGAAACGGGTTGCAATTAACACCATACCAATACATGATTACCTGCATCATCTATATTGTAATTTCTTAATTAGGAGGACGAAATGTAGCAATCAAGACTGCATAATCACATGAAACTAGCTATAATTAATTTTCTAGCACCGAGGCCCACTCATGTTTCTAGGCTTGTAGTTCTACTTTTATCTTAAATATTGAAAGATGATTCATTTCTTGCTCAGGAATGGAACTTGTACGATCTTTTCTTAGTCACTGCTCCGTCGAGCCGGCTAGCAGCAAAACCAATATATGAAAAAGGGGATTTCCTCCCTGCTCTTCTGGGTAATACGATTTTCCTGTTACCTCTGGATTTTTGGAATATGCTTCTTTATTAAATCCTACAAATCTTGAGACATTTTTATATAAGTTTAAATTAATAAGTCTGGCCTATGCATCCAATTGGCCAGATATCGGCACAATGAGCATCCTTAACCTCTCCCTTCCCCATTCCCATTCTCCATTTATTTATTTAATTTATTTAATGGAATTTGTCAAACAAAAATGAGAACAAGAATAAGAGAATAAAAATACAATGACACGGATGATGGATACGTTAGTGCACTTATGCACACTACTAACCACTTAAGTATGAAGTAAGGTCCATGGACGTCAATTTGTGACTGAAACTGTGAAAATTTGTAGCTGAGACAACTGAATCAGGTAGGGCATTCCAGACTTTGACAACTCTATTACAGAAATTATATTTTTTACAGTCAAGTTTAGAACGATTTACATTGAGTTTAAAGCGGTTGTTCCAGTTGTGAAATGCTCCCGGTTCGGACCGGCTTGGGTGAGTAGGTAGCGATGGCGGTGGGCAGTTCGGAGAACCGGTAGCAAAAATCCCTGTCCCTGCCCCCCCATGCCCAGCTGAGCCGCGCGATCATCAGAGCCCTTTTTTTTCTTTTAAATGGCTCTGACGATCCAAGCTCTGACAATCCCAGCTAAGTTGCCTGCCGATCAGGCAACTCAGCTGGGATCGTCAGAGCCTTTTGAAAGCATTTTTTTACATAGTTTTACATGTAAAAAATGGTTTTAAAAGTAAAAAAAAAATTGGCCACGCCCACCCAGTCACATTTACCCCCACACACACCAAGCCACGCCCACAGAACCGGTAGTAACAAATTTTAGATTTCACCCCTAGGTTGTTCGCGTGCGTATTATTGCGATTAAAACAGAAAAAGTCATTTACAGGTAAAACATTGCTACGTATAATTACTCCATAACCAGAATAACAGAATAATAGAGTTAGAAGAGACCTTAGGAGTCTTCTAGGCCAACCCCCTGCTCAGGCAGGAAACTTTATACCCATGATGGCGAACCTATGGCACGCGAGCCACAGGTGGCATGTGGAGCCATATCTGTGGCATGCGAGTGTTGCCCTAGCTCAGCTCCAGCATGCATGAATGCGCTGGCCAGCTGATTTTCAGGCCTTCCGGGCCCACTGGAAGTCAGGAAACGGGCTGTTTCTGGCCTCCGGAGGGCCTCCGATGGGGTAGGAAAGGCCATTTTTGCTCTCCCCAGGCTCCAAGAAAGCCTCTGGAGCCTGGGGAGGGTGAAAAACAGGCCTACCAGGCCCACTGGTAACCTTTTTGTCGTTGCGTGCCAAAAAAGAGAGGGAAGTGCAGGGGTGTTGCATGTGCATGCGTGGGGGGCGGGGAAGCATTAAATTATGGGTGTGGACACGCGGGAGCACGACTGCCCCTGCTTTTGGCACATGACGGCAAAAAGGTTAGTCATCACTGCTTTATACCATTTCAGACAAATGGTTGTCCAATCTATTCTGAAAAAACTCGTGTGTTGGAGCAGCCATAACTTCTGGAGGCATGTTGTTCCACTGATTAATTGTTCTAGCTGTCAGGAAATTTCTCCTTAATTGTAGGTTGCTTCTCTCCTCTGCTCTCTTGAAATGCATCTGAATCTTGATCCAACAGAACATTTCCTTATGATGACATTTTACAGCCTGTTGGCATTTGAAGGAAAGAAGAGGACAATCGGATAGAGGCAGTAATCATAGTAAGCCTTCCAGCAGCTGTGATTTTTCCTGATTTTTGAGGAGCAATACCATCCTGATAGGGTTCAGAACAATTTGCAGTTCATCATTCAATAAAGATTGACATATCAGCCTTAACACTAAGTTATCAACTTTAGGCACACTAGTGCCTAAAGTTTTTTTAAAGAAAAAAAGAAGGGTCAAATTGACTGGTGGTATATTGAAGAGAATTTTTGTTTTTTAAAAAAATGTGTTTCAGAAAGAAATTGGGAGAATTTCAGCCTTCCACTAACTGGGCTTTCATAAGGAAGTTAATCTAAATACCGGTATATGTTTTTTTTTAAAAAAAAAATACTCCAAATTGAGTCATTTGGATATATCTGGGGATAATGGAGGTAGTTTGGTTTAGTGCAGTGATGCTTAAGCTTTTTGCCATCGCGTGCCAAAAGCGGGGGGGGGAGTGCAGGGGGGGTTGTCACACGCACGTATGCCCACACCCATAATTCTATGCACCCCGCCCCCCTGCGCACGTGCACGTGATGTCCTTGCACTTCCCCTGCTTTTGGCATGTGATGGCATGGTGGGCCCGGTAGGCCCATTTTTCACCCTCCCCAGGCTACAGAAGCTTTCTTGGAGCCTGGGGAGGGCAAAAACAGCCTTCCCCACCCCCACCCCTGGAGGCCGGAAATGGCCCATTTGCCAACTTCTGGTAGGCCCAGAAGGCCCAATAATCAGGCTGGTGCGCACATGCACGCCGGAGCTGAGCTCACATGCCCACTGATATGGCTCTGCATGCCACCTTTGGCATGTGTGCCATAGGTTTGCCATCACGGGTCTAGTGGTTAAGGCACCAGGCTGGAAACCAGGAGAGTGTGAGTTCTAGTCCCACCTTAGGCATGAAAGCCAGCTGGGTGATTTTGGGCCAGTCATGCTTTCTCAGCCTAAGGAATCTCACAGGGTTATTGCTGTGGGGAAATAGGAAGAGGAATGAGTATTACCGTATTTTTCGGAGTATAAGACGCACTGGAATATAAGACGCACCTTAGTTTTTGGGGAGGAAAATAAGAAAAAAGGCTGATTGGCAGATGGATCAGCCTTCCAGAATACCCCCAATCAGCTGTTCCCAGAGGTGAATTTTAGCAACAGGTTCCTTGGTTGTGAGCTCTGTGCCTTGCTTTTTTTTTTTTTTTTTTGCTTTTTTTCCTGCCTCTGAAACTTCTGAAACTCCATTTTAGAAAAACGTTTTTTCCTGCCTCTTAAACTTCTGAAACAGAGCTTCAGAAAAAAAGCCTCTGAAGCTCTGTTTGGGGGCTTCTTTTCTGAAGCTTCGTTTCTGATGCTTTTTTTCAGCCTCTGAAACCTCCATTTGAGAAGCTGGGCGGGGCTACATTCGGAGTATTAAGACTCACCCAGATTTTCACCCTCTTTTTTTGGGGAAAAAGGTGCATCTTATACTGCGAAAAATACGGTAGGTATGTTTGCCACTTTGGCTTATTTATAAAAATAATAAAAGGACATGAGTAAATACAATTTTGTTTCTTTGTGAATTTTAGATCCAGTTTGGGACTGATAACTGCTGAGATGCTTGTGTAAAGCAACAGAACCTAGATGTTCTTGGGAAGTTTTTTTTTTTTTAAAATGAGGATATGACATTATTCAAGAGTGGGGAAAGGAGGGGTAATTGAGTCAAGCAGTTTACTAAAGAAATCTAAAGATTCAAAATTGCTTGGATTTAAAGACCTCTAAAATGTCTTAGCCATTGGTGCAGTAGATGGTCTCTTAAGTACCTCTACTTCTCTTATACTGCTCTTCGGCTCCTCGTTATTTTTAGAGGAATTGGCACAGGACAGGTTACGTTTGTTTATTTTATCAGATTTGTTCAGGCTGCCTAACCCTAAGAAGACGCTTGGATTTTTCAATAGATGGTTATGAATTGGGAAAAAATACAATGAGTGTCTACAACATTTCTGATGACAAGCAAAGGTATTAATTTTAAATCTACTTCTAGGATTCCTTCACCTCTTAAGTACCTTTAAAAGAAAAGGATAAAACATGGTTTGTGGGATTCTTGGTGCTCTCTGAGCTTGGTGGTTTTCTTTCAGATGTTTCATTACCAAACTAGGTAACATCATCAGTGCTAGAAGGGAGTGGGGTTTACTGTTTGTTTATATACAAGTGGCTTGTGGGGATGTTCTTGGTGGTTCCTTGATTAGGCTATTGTTTGCTGAGTTGGATAATGAAACACCTTTAAGAAAACAACCACGCTCAGAGATTACCAAGGAGCCCACAATTCAACCCTGAGCTACAAATATTCTCTTTTATTGGTAAAATATTAGTTGTATACATTTGGGATTTGGTCAGGGGTGAAATGCTCCCAGTTCAGACCAGATCGCCCGATCCAGTAGCGATGGCGGCGGGTGGTTTGGAGAACCGGTAGGAAAAATCCCTGCCCCCCCCCATGCTCAGCTGAGTCGCATGATCATCAGAGGCTTTTTTTTTTTTACTTTTAAAAGCATTTTTTTCTACAACCTCTTCCGACGAAAAAATGCTTTTAAAAGTAAAAAAAAAAAAAAGCCTCTGATGATCACGCAGCTCAGCCGGGATCGTCAGAAGCTTTTCAAAGCATTTTTTTCTACAACCTCTTGGCCGAAGAGGTGGTAAAAAAAATGCTTTGAAAAGTCTCTGACAATCCCAGCTGAGTTGCCTAATTGGCAGAGAGGCTTTTCAAAGCATTTTTTAAAAAGCCTCTCTGACGATCCCAGCTGAGTTGCCTGATCACCCGAGGCTTTTCAAAGCATTAGAAAGAATGCTTTGAAAAGTTTAAAAAAAAAAAAGTTTGCCATGCCCAATCAGTCAGATTACACCCCCACACACACCAAGCCACGCCCACAGAACTGGTAGTAACACATTTTACATTTCACCCCTGGATTTGGCCATATCTAGGTAGTAATTGCCATGTTGCTACTAGTCTGCTATCCGGGTACTATCTATTTCAAGACTCTGAACTCTATTTTAAGGGTTCTTCTACTGAACTTAGACCAAAAAACTATTGAAATAGAAAAAAAGCTTGGTGAAATGACATACACAATTGGAACGTAACCTTGGAAGGTTACAACCAAAGGAACAGTGAGGGAGTTATGTTTTATACGTAAAGAAAACATATGTTTGCAGAGAAATTCACAAATTAGAACATGGAAAGTCCGTTGAGAGATTTTGGTATGGATAAAAGGGGTTTGTGTGTGTGAGACAGAAGTGATGTCATTGTTGGAGTTTATTATCGATTTCCTGGACATACAGACGATATGGATGAGGTCTTTGTTAGATGACCAAATTTTCAAAGAGGCACATGGGAGTAGTAAAAGAAGATTCAACTATCTCGACATCTGCTGGGAATCTATTTCTGCCAAGAAGTTCAACAAATTCCTAGCCTTTCTTGCTGACAACTTCATTAATCAGAAGGAAGAAGGAGGAAAAGGAGGATTTGCTATCCAGGACCTAATCCTTACCAACAGGGAAGAATAGAATAGAATAACAGAGTTGGAAGGGACCTTGGAGGTCTTCTAGTCCAACCCCCTGCTTAGGCAGGAAACCTTACACCACTTCAGACAAATGGTTATCTAATCTCTTCTTAAAAACTTCTTAAAAACAGTGTTGGAGCATTCACAACTTCTGGAGGCAAGTTGTTCCACTGATTAATCGTTCTGTCAGGAAATCTCTCCTTAGTTCTAAGTTGATTCTCTCCTTGATTATTTTCCACTTATTGCTTCTTGTCCTGCCTTCTGGTGCTTTGGAGAATAGCTTGACTCCCTCTTCTTTGTGGCAGCCCCTGAGATATTGGAAGACTGCTATCATGTCTCCCCTAGTCCTTCTTTTCATTCAACTAGACATACCCAGTTCCTGCAACCCTTCTTCATATGTTCTTCATACCGTTCTTCATAACAGGGAAGAATAAGTTGAGGAAGTGACATTAACTGGAACATTGGGAGCAAGTCACCATATTGTCCTTGAATACGATATCAAGGGGAGAACGAATAAAAAAGACACAGATTTCTATAGCTGATTTCAGAAGGTAATGTATGATGAACCCTTATGGAATACAGATGAGATCCAATACATTGACATCTTGAAAGAGAAAAATGCCCAGGGAAAATAGAAAGTTCAATGAAAGGAGGCACAATGCTGAAGTCACAACAGCAAATGATAGTAGAAGAAAAAGTAATAGCACATAAAGAAACTAGTGTGAATATATGCAGAGCCTTCTAAAATGCTGGAGGGGGGAGGGATTTAGGAAACAAGACAGGAAATGTAAGGAGGAGCATATATCCACACAAAGCAGTTGCTAAAAACTTTAGGGATTGGGTCAGAAAGCTAAAATTTGAGCTGAAACCTATGTGACTTTATTGATTGATTGATTAATTGATTGATTGATTGATTGTCATATTTATATGCCACCGTTCTTCCGAGGGACTCGGGGCGGCTCACAGAATAAAACAACCCAACAATAAATAGAATTAAAATATTAAAATCTGATTTAAAAAACCCAAATCCCTAAATTAAAATGCACGGCAGATCAGGGAATTTGCTGAAAGAGCCATGTCTTTAGGTCGGTGCGCAAGGTGCGGAGGTCGGGGGCTGTCTGGAGCCCAGTGGGTAAACCATTCCAGAGGGTCGGTGCGACCACAGAGAACGCCCTCATCCTGGGGGCCACCAGCCAACACTGGCTGATGGGACCCAGAGGAGGGCAGTCCTATGTGAGCGCACTGGGCGGTGGGAGGCCGGTAGGAGGTAGTCCTGCAAGTACTAGAATTGCAAGAATTGCAATTGCAAGAATAGAAGTGCAAGAATTGCCCAAAGCACCAACAGCAAAAATGAAATAGCAGGAAAAGCCAAGTTGAATTGCTAACAGGTGATGAAAAGAAGGCATTATTTTTTTGCTTATTTATCTCAAATACATGACTATGGGTGCTAACAATATTCAATAGTGTGTGTGTTTATACATGCATATATAAAAACAATAAACACACAGCTGAACAAGATGACTGGACTGAGCTGAAGGTCAGGGTCAAACATATCAGTTTAAGGTCTCTGCGCCCCTATAAAAGACCTAAGAATAGCCTTCCTTGAAGTCCAGTTGACTCAGATCTGGTTCCAATTCGCCTTGACCATTAGTAATTCAGGTTCTAATGTATGGGTAAGAATTTCTTTCTTCAAAATGAAAAAGGTCTTCTGCAGTCATGACATAAGCCTAAGACTGAAAATCAGGCTTGTCAGATGTTACTTCTTTTCTATCCTGCTCTACGGAGTAGAGAGTTGGTTTCTGACAGAAAACCACTTGAAGAAACTAGAAGCATTTGAAATGTGGATTTACAGACGGCTATTACGTATAAGCTGGGTTAACAAAATCACAAATGAGGAGGTGATAAGCCACCTGGGAAAGCCAAGTGAAATCATCAAGGCTATTCAAAAGCAAAATTTAGAATATTTTGGACATGTGATGTGACACCCAGAAAAATACAGCATCCTTCACTTAATCCTCCAGGGAAAGATTGAAGGCAAAGGAGGTCCAGGCAGAAGAAGAACATCGTGGCTTCAAAACCTAAGGGACTGGTTTGGACAAAACTCAGCAGCACTTTTTCATGCAGCTATTGACAAAAATAGGATTGCCATGATGATCGCCAACGTCAGATGACGGATACGGCACAAAAAGTAGAAGATGTATAGGTAGCATGAAGTAAACTTGTAGTATTTTTGAACTCTATCCCGATCCCTGACTTCTTGTACTTGACAACCAAAGCCGAGAAAAATTACAAAGACCTGTCATCAGAACCAGGAAATGGCCAGCAGAATCAAGACTAAGCTGACCTCTGGAGGTGCTGATGTCCTAGAAGATTGGACCAAAGCAGAAAATGCTGTCCTTCTGGGCTTAACTTGTATTTAATATCTGTTCTCCCTCTTAGTTCAAGGAGGAGCTGTATCTTAGAATAGTCCAGGCTGTGACGTTTAATTAATTTAGATGAATTCAAGTTTCCAAAACCAGCTGACTGTTGAAGTCAGGCTGTTGAAGACACTAACAGAAGTGATTGCAGAATTTGCTAACTATATTCTTGGACACCTCCTGGGAGGGTGAGGTCCTAGAAGGCTGATAGAGAGCAAATGTTGTCTGGCCTTCAAAAAAATAATGGAAGGAGGAGAAAAATTACACACTTGTCAGCTTGACACTTTTACTGGGCAAGCAGATTCTTCAGCAGCATGCTTGTGAGCACTTAGATGAGAATGTGTCAATTAACAAGAGTCAGCTGTGGCTGATTTTGTCAGCAAGAAGACATGTCGGACCAAACCTACTTCTTTAATAACTTAATAGATTGACAGAATACTGTGGAAACACACCTCACCAAAGCATTTGACAAAGTTTCCATTAATTACTTCATTGTTAATGTGATAACATGCGAGCTAGATGATACAACTGTTGGATGTAACCACAGCCAGCTGAGGGGAAATTTCCAAAGAATACTGATAAATGGCCTCCCCCAGACGGGAGTAGTGTTGAGTAGAAGGGTTCAACATTTGTATTAATCATCCGTGTGACCCCTGGATGATGAGGTTGAGCAGATGAGGATCAGAACTGCAGACGGCAACACGGGGAGCTAAATGTCTATGGAGATTCTCAGTCATCCAGGTCATGGTTGTCCCAAAGGTGCTTTTTCAAAAAGCAACTGGACTTGAAGATTTTCCTTGAAGATGTGTCACTTCTCATCATTCAGTTTCACTTCTGCATTCAGTTTTGGTCGCCACAATTTTAAAAAGATGTTGAGACTAGAAAGAGTGCAGAGAAGAGCAACAAAGATGATTAGGGGACTGGAGGCTAAAACATATGAAAAATGGTTGCAGGAACTGGGTATGTCTAGTTTAATGAAAAGAAGGACTAGGGGAGACATGATAGCAGTGTTCCAATATCTCAGGGGCTGCCACAAAGAAGAGGGAGTCAAGCTATTCTCCAAAGCATCTGAGGGTAGAACAAGAAGCAATGGGTGGAAACTAATCAAGGAGAGAAGCAACCTAGAGCTAAGGACAAATTTCCTGACAGTTAAAACAATTAATCAGTGGAACAACTTGCCTCCAAAAGTTGTGAATGCTCCAATACTGAAAATGTTTAAGAAGATGTTGGATAACCATTTGTCTGAAGTGGTGTAGGGTTTCCTGCCTAAGCAGGGGGTTGGACTAGAAGACCTCCAAGGTCCCTTCCAACTCTGTTATTCTATTCTATTCATCCAAAAAGCTTCTTTGGTTCTGATGAATGGTGAAGGATGGAAGGAGTTATATATTATATTGTAGTCATGTGGTTGTTCACATTCATTCTGAGAGTCATTGAGGACACTTGGAGGTTTATCTATGCCCTCAGAGTCATCCGAATAGTGCAAATAGGTGTGAACATTTCTTGGAACTGCTGAAAGGATTGTTTTAAACAGGAGGTAGATAGTGTGATATCCCTCCCCCTTTGTTGAGAGAGGTCTGTTCAATCTTAATGTAGATGGCCTCCTAAACCCCTCTTTCAAACCAGCAGTCCTCTCTGTCCAAAATGTGGATTTTGCTATCTTGAAAAGAGTGACCTTTGTCCTAATGGGCTTGTTCTCTTATGTTGTGCCATATGTTTGTGAAGCGGTTGTTTTGTTTCCCCAGTGTAAAGATATGCACATGTCTCACTGCACAGATCTGTACAATGTGATACATGCAGTACAATGCAGTGAGACATTAAAACAGCTTCCCCTGTCTCCTGAGTTATTCTACATCAGAATTCCAAAATGGTGTGGGATATGTAGTACAGGTAGTCCTCGACTTTTGACCGGGTGCTTAGCAACCACTGAAATTTACAATGGACCCCCCAAAAATGGATTCAAAGTTCTGATAGTTGCCACCCTTCTAGTCATGTCATTGCATTTTGATTGCTCAGCAACCGACCCGCAATTACAGCCATTTGCAGTATCCTACAATCATGTGACTGCAATTTATGAGGTTTTTGCTGCAAACTGGAGTTTATTTCCAGTTTCTGGCCAAAAATGCCCCTTAGCCAAGCAACAAGTTCACTTAGAGAGATGACACCACTTAATGGTGGCATTTGATTGACAACTGCAGCAAAAAGGTCATAGAATCGGGCACAATCACACAGTGACCTGTTTTACAACCATTGTGATCTACAACTGTAATTGTGGGCTCAATTATATCGTAAGTCAAGGACTATCCGTATGGAATGTAACATCCTCAGCCAGGCTGGCGTCAGTCCTGGTTTGCTTTCTATTTCTGATTGAGAATTCTCGAGGTTGCTCTTCTCCTGATTTTGTCGGCTTATTCACTGTTGTTGGGTTGTTGACACTCAGCGTTTGACATGATTTCTTTGAAGCGAACTTTCTGAATGCTTTCCCTGGAAGCAAGGAGTTTTTTCTCCTAATTTGGTGGAGAGTCAGATGAATGCAATCAAACCTGCCATCTCAAATCAAGTTAAAAGGATATGATAAAAAGGGTGGGGAACTCACAGCCCTGCACTTTCAGAGCATGATAAAGGCTCCCTTTGTGCTTCAGGGTTTTTCAGAGTTCTTTTTTTTTCTTTTGCTAGTTGCAATTAGGTTTTCTTTTTCTTAACTGCTTTTCGTGAGCCTAAAATCTAGCAGCTTTGAGGCCTGCCCTCGTGAAGCATTTTGTTTCAGTGCTGGACATCAAGCAGTTGGTATCCATAGGCCTAGCAAGGGATCATTGTCCCCTTGACAGTGGTATCTATGGAATAGGGTCAAAAAAGTCAAGATGGCTGCTGCAGAGATGTGATTCAAGCTGTAATTTGTTTCCCCAAAAATAGGACATGTCCCGAAAATAAGGCCAAGCCTGATTTTTTGGGTGGGTGTAAATATACACCCTCCCCTGAAAGTAAGCCCTAGTGAAAGGGTAGGCGTGGCCAGCATAGGAGACAGCCCTTCCCTTCCCCGGTCACCTCAGGGCTTCTCGGCCCCTTAATCAGATCAGCTGAGCCACTCAGGCTGCCATTCACGAAACAGCTGATTCACAGGTGCTGCTCAGGCTGCCGCCTCCAGCAAGTGCAGCTGCTTTTGCAGCCAAATGTGGCTGCAAAAGAAGCCGGAGGCCAAGCGTCGCACCCCACATGCCTCGCACCCTCCTTACCTAATGGTGACAGTCACAGCAGGCAATTCCATCCACGGAACAGCTGCCTCATGGGTGCCACTCTGGCCAGCGCCTCCAGCAAGCATGGCTGCTTCTGCAACAGGAGGCCAAACAATGCACCCCATGTGCCTCGCGCCGGCCTTCCGAAGGGTACTGTAGCAGCAGCTATCCACAATTTTTTTACCCTTATTTCATCCCAACCATACTGGGCCATGTGGGTCGGGACGAAATAAGGGTTAAAATATTGTGGATAGCTGCTGCTACAGTACCCTTCGGAAGGCCAGCGCGAGGCGTGAGTCTCCTTCTGCAGAAGAGGCTGCGCCCTAAGAGTGCTTTTGGAGGAGAAGGCAAAGGGGAAGCAATTGCTTGCAAACTCCCACCCTGCTCCTGCCTTTCCGCTAGGTGACCCCCAGAAGCTCCAGACACCCAAAGCCCGCATCTGCCTGGCTCCCTTTTCCACAATGCCCAGCTCTTTATCGAGGGGGGTGGCAGATGGGGTGGGGGAGAAGCGAGACATGTGGAGCGAGACAGGACTCGGTCTTCTTGCCGACTCTTCTCCCCACCTTGCCGGGCATGGCAGGGCTTCCTGCCCCTGCCCAAATTGGATGCAATTTGCCTTTGCCTTCTCTCCCAAAAGTGCTGCTAGGACACAGCCACTTCTGCAGCAGGTGGCAGGTGGGAGGTGGGGAGGGATGGGGCCGGGTAGATGCGAGACGCACATCTTACCTGCCTTGCAGCTCCGTTGTGTGTCTCACCCTTGTCTGCAAGCAAACATGTTGTAGGGTAAAAAAAAAACCCTCTTGCGAGTTCAATCAAACTGTTGTAGGTTTTTTTTACCCTACAAGGTGTTTCCCTGCAGACAACGGTGAGACATGCGACAGAGCTGCAAGATGCGCATCCTGTGTTTCCCTGGCCCCACCCCTCCCTACCTGCCACCCCCAAATTGCATCCCATTTGGGCAGGGGCAGGAAGCCCTGCCATGCCCGGCGAGGGGGGTGGGGAGAAGAGATGGCAAGAGGAGCCCTGTCACGCATCTCGCTTCTCCCCAGCCCCACCTGCCACCCCCCTTGAGAAAGAGATGGCGGGGAATGGAAGTAGCCAGGCTGCTATTATGATACCATTGGGGCACATGGAGTCGTCTTACCTGCCTTGCAGGTCCGTCACATGTCTCACCATTGTCTGCAGGCAAACACATTGAGGGGGAAAAAAACCTTGCGAGTTCAAGAAGTTTGATTGAACTTGTAAGAAGTTTTTTTTTAATCCTACAACGTGTTTGCCTGCAGATAACGGCGAGACACACGATTGAGCTGCAAGGCAGGTAAGATGCGTTTCTTGTGTCTCTCCAACCCCTGGCGATGGGGGGAGAAGAGACGGCAAGAGGAGCGAGCCCCATCTCGCTCCACACATCTTGCTTCTCTCCCTGCCCCACATACCACTCCCCCTCAATAAAGAGCCGGTGCTGTGGAAAAGGGAGCCGGGCAGGTGCAGGCTTTGGGCATCTGGGGCTGCCGGGGGTCGCCGGCGGAGAGGCGGGAGTGGGGCAGGAGTTTGCAGGCAACGGGGATGGATGAATGGATGGGAGGTGGGCGAGTGCCAAGAATGCTGGGGAGATTGCCACCTTTGGTTTCCCAAGCAAACAGCTGACGAGCGAGCTGATGAACAGCTGACGAGCCACAGCAGTGCAACACAGCAGCAGCCATGAGGTGGCTATGCTCTCCGCCTCCTGCACCCCCAAAATAATAAGACCCCTCCCCTGATAATAAGGCCAAGCCCTTATTTCAGGGTTCAAAAAAATATAAGGCAGGGTCTTATTTTTGAGGAAACACAGTACTATTTTTAATATATTTTTAGTAATATTTTTAATATAAAGAAAGATAATTATATCAATGTGAGATATATATATATATATATATATATATATATATATATATATATATATATATATATATATATATATATCCATATTTCTCCAAAAATAAGGCTGAGTCTTTTATTAATTTTTTGTTCCAAAAGATGTATTAGGTCTTATTTTCCAGTTAGATCTTATTTTGGGGGGAAATACCACACACATATACACACACACGCATATATATACAGAGAAAGCAAGCAAGGAAGGAAGGAAGGGAGGGAGGGAGGGAGAGAGGAAAGAAAAAAGAAAGAAAGAAAAGAACGTTTTAATTGAAAGTTTTAAAAAGAATAAAAATTAATACAAACTAAAACAGAGAAAGAAGGGGGGAAAGGTAGAAATAAAAGAGAAAGCTGAAGTGCAAAAAGAAAAAGAAAAATAGAAGAAAAATAGAAAAGAAAGAAGTATGTACAATAATGTTGCTGCAGGTATTGTACATAAGAGCAAAGTTCTGTGACTTTTCCCCCAAGTGTTTATTTATCAGTTTCAAGAGGAAATGTTCTGGTTTCAGTTGAACAATTTAAAAATTACTGAATCACTGGGTGTATTTGAACCCAAACTTTCCTAGCTTTTTTGCACGTCCACCAAGCATGATGAAGTGATCTTTCTTGTAGTTCATTTCCAATACAAAATTTACAGAATAACAGAGTTGGAAGGGATATTGGAGGTCTTCAAGTTCAACCTCCTGTTGAGTACCATTTCAGAGAAATGACTGTCCAGTCCACTTGTAGTGGTACTCCTGAAAGGGCTGCTAGAGTCTGGTTCCCTCTGTGCCTTTCCCCAGGCAATTTGATTCTCCCTGCTCTCAGTCACTGGCCTGACGTCCCAATCTCTCTTGCTTTGTCCCTTGTCCTGGTCTGGCCATCAGCCCATTCTGGTCGCTCGTCCAGACAACTCCACTCACCCAGCTCAGTTTGGCTCTGTTGACCACTGGTGTATCTAGCGCCCCCTCTGGTCACTGGCTCGCCCACTCGCCTGGATCAGTTCATCCCTGCTGTCTTCAGTGCATCTGGCGCCCCCTCTGGTCACTGGCTCACCCACTCGCCTGGATCATCTCGTCTCCGCTGTCTTCTGACAATAATTTGAAGTGCCTTTATGCATGCTAGATACTGCAATTCCTGCATATTGTCCAAATTTACATTTGTAACATTTTCCTCTTTCTGTAATGTTGAACATTTCAGTTTGGTGTCTGAGAGCTTTTCGGAAAGGGACCTCTGGCATCCCGTCTGCCAAGCCATGGTTGATTGTGGCTGGTTCATAATACAAATAAACTAGGTTTAAAGGTCACAATGGCTGCTGGGCTCATAGAGGTCTGGAACCAAACAGATGACACGATGTTCTCCCGTAACCTTAGATGTTAAATTGAGGGAACAATATTTGAAAGACGGATGTTTTACTAGCCAAGCCCTTGTTCGCAAGGATTTGCAACGTTTCCCTAGCGAGCCTTTTCCGCCGTGGTCCAGCAAAATCACAAGCCAGCCTTAAGTTCTTTTTCTGAATAGGATTCAGTTTCAAACAGGAGTGCTGAATTGTAGCATTGTCTCTCTAAATGCCTACCAATTTGCATTTTGAGCTTTCTTTTATGGCATTCCTAGATCAGACAGGATCATGCAATAGGCCAGGCCATATCGCTAATGGCATACTCCAGATTCTCCCTGTGCAGAGAAGCTTTCGGTGGCAAATTTCATGATTTGCAATCAATGAAGGCCCTGCAAGGGTGCTGCAGGACCCATCTCCTCCCACCCCCCCACCCCCGGCTGGCTGGGGGTGAAATCCAGCAGGTTCTGACAGGTTCTTGAGAACCGGTAGCGGAAATTTTGAGTAGTTCGGAGAACCAGAAAATACCACCTCTGGCTGGCCCCAAAGTGGGGTGGGAATGGAGATTTTGCAATATCCTTTCTCCAGGAGTGGGGAGGGAATGGAGATTTTGCAATATCCTTTCCCCAGGAGTGGGGAGGGAATGGAGATTTTGCAATAACCTTCCCCCAGGAGTGGGGAGGGAATGGAGATTTTGCCGTATCCTTCCCCTGCCACGCCCACCACACCACGCCCACAGAACCGGTAGTAAAAAAAATTTGATTTCACCACTGCTGCTGGTCCACGGAGGAGAACTACAATGCTGATCTGACCCTCAAAGAAATCCAGTTTGACACCCGATATAGAATATCACCTAGAGATTTCAAAAGACCAGAATAGAAGCACTTCTTTAAACCAAGTGACAGCCAAGGTCACCTGTCAGAGTAACCAAAGCTTTTTTTTTTTGTCCCGTGGCCAGTTCTGAATCCAGCTTAAAAGTGGTTTATCACTGTGTTAGGATTAGAATTATATATTTAAAGTGTAAATCTCTGCAGCATACCTTATACTTCTATTTGAATTCCTAACAATGGATAAGAAAGTGGCTGGAAGACATAATTGAACCGAGGATAGAGTTGAAGCCAGAATTGTTTCTCTTGGGTATTTTTGATGGGAAAATGGGGGAATAATTACAATATATAACGTTACATATATTAACGGCAAGTAGAATTGCTTTAGCACAGAATTGGAAACAGACTGACACTCTTCCAGACCAGTGGTGGGTTTCAAATTTTTTTACTACCAGTTCTGTGGGTGTGGCTTGGTGGGTGTGGTAGGGGAAGGATACTGTAAAATCTCCATTCCCTCCCAATCAGCTGGGACTCAGGAGGCAGAGAATAGAAGGGGCGGGGCCAGTCAGAGGTGTTATTTACCGGTTCTCCGAACTACTCAAAATTTCTGCTACTAGTTCTCCAGAACTGGTCAGAACCTGCTGAAACCCACCTGTGCTCCAGACCACATGATAAAAAGGAAAATCTATGAATGCAGAAATGGATAGACTGTCTATGGAAATGAAGGAGAGGGAAGAATCAAAGAACTATCGAATTTGGAATGGATGGTACTCCTGGTTCGAGAGTAAACGTAAACCCTAAGGTATAAGTCGTAAAAAGTATAAATATATAGAATGTAAAATTAATAAGAAATATATGATATTGATTTGTGAGTAGATATTATTATAATTTAAATAAAGATATAACATAGGATAGTGATGTATATAAATAGAACTTTTGTAAATATGATTGTTACGGAAAATATGGATACCGATATGAAAAAGCTGTTATAAGTGTAAATATGTGTTTTGTGTTTTAAATGTTGGAAAATTCAATAAATACTATTTTTTTTAAAAAAAGAATTCCTAACAATGAGATCTTCCACATTCAGGTAGAGGTATCAGCATCCTTTGTATACACCTTGTGCCTCTTTGTGTTCTCCACCACTATTACATTACAACATGTTTCATGAATCTGTCCCAAAATAACAAAATTATAGTCTGTAGTTTCTTTTAACAGCAGGGACTAACAGAGTTTAAGCCTTCCTCAGCTACGAACTAATAAACATGTAGAAGGCCAAGGAGATATCACCCTTGAGAGAATACCTTCTATTGTGGTTCAGTTTAGATAGCTAAGATCTCTGGGAAAATTGCATGCATTCTTGCTGGGTGGAGATATTTTGTGTGAATCCATGCAGTCCGTCATTTGAAATACAAACATGTTGTACTACATTCCAAGCAACGTACCAATATTATTTGCAGCCAATTTAAGGAAGACGCTTAACCAAGGATGTAATGAAGTCAGCGATAAAGCAAATAAGACTGTACATTATATTGAAGTAACTTCTCCAGGGTAGCTTGACTAGTTTAGCTAGCAAAGAACTAGCTAAGCTGGTGTTGAGTAATGCATTAGTATCAGGGGTGAAATCCAGCAGCTTCTGACAGGTTCTGGAGAACCGGTAGCGGAAATTTTGAGTAGTTCGGAGAACCAGCAAATACCACCTCTGGCTGGCCCCAGAGTGGGGTGGGAAGGGAGATTTTGCAGTATCCTTCTCCTGCCACGCCCACCAAGCCACACCACACCATGCTCACCAAGCCACGCCCACAGAACCGGTAGTAAAAAATTTGGATTTCACCGATAGTACCAATGTGGCATTATTATATTTTGTAGAAATAATTTATGGATTAAAAAAGCAATAGTTTTAGTGTTTGGGATTTTGATAGGGGAAAGATCTCTTCTTTACAAAAATCAGGATTTTTAGGAAAGATGAATATTGTGGGGAAAACTTTTGATATTTGAGAAATGTACTTTCAGTGGCAGTCCTGGAACCAGCGAAATCTGAGGGCTGGGCAGGGGACAGAATGTATCTGCCCTCAGTGTGGAAGGGATTGCCACTCTCGAATTGGCCTTTTTAGTCACACTAGAAGCTGTTTTAGGACCTCTTTCCAGAGCACGATACCATAGTCTCTTGAGACTGAAGGATGTCAATGCAATACTTTCGGTGGCAGACACCCTCCCCCATATTGATCTTTAAAATTAGATTTAAGTGTGGAGTTTGAAGGCAATATTGAAAACACCTAGAGAATGTATGAACATTGGAGACTTCGGCCATCTTTTGAGGAAACTGCCCCTCCCCTCCCCGCCAGCCATGATGAGGCAGAATAGTCCAAAAAACGCTAGGGAATTTATAGATGCATGGCACTCATGACTAATTAGCCATCAATAGATACAAAGACATAAACAAAGTCTAAATACTATGTAAAAGAGACAATCAACAAGCCAAAAAGGGAACAAAAAGACCAAAACACCTCCCCACCAGCAATCAATACCCAGATGAATATAGATTAACTTCAAGATTAATATCAGACCTACAATCAAGTAAACAACACCCCGATCAAGGAACTGCCAAACTAGCCAACAATAAACAGCCAAACCAAAGAACCTCTAAAACAGAGGTGGGTTTCAGCAGGTTCTGATCAGTTCTGGAGAACCGGTAGCAGAAATTTTCAATAGTTCGGAGAACCGGTAGTAAAAATTCTGACTTTTACATCTATTCTTACATCTATTCTCTGCCTCCCAAGTCCCAGCTGATTGGGAGGAAATGGGGATTTTGTAGTATCCTTTCCCCTGACACGCCCACCAAGCCACGCCCACCAAGCCATGCCACGCCCACCAAGCCACACCCACAGAACTGGTAGCAAAAGTTTTTGAAACCCACCATTGCTCTAAAACCAACCCCACCAACAAGTGGTAAGCCACTAGAATATAAACAGAGCAAACTAGCACCGATGATGTTATCCAATTAGATTGTTGGAAAATATATCCTTCTGGGTTCAGTTCCAAATGGGGAAAAAGACACTGGAAACATGGTGGCTGATTGGAAAGATGGTATTAATGGTGGACAGGATCACATGCCTTGAAGATCTTGGGTGAAGGAGAAAAAAAAGGGAAGAGATGCTGAGAGTGCCTGAGTTTTATACCCTCTCTGGGCTTTTGAATTTGAGCTTGTATTCTGATTGGTTGTCAGACTCCCATGGGGCCATGCAGGGGCAACTCTGTAGGCTGTCCTGAGTCCCAAGCTTGGTTGACACTTGCTTGGTGATGATGTAATGAAAGGGGCTTTGGGCAATTCTTATTATGGCTCTGCATGAAGGAGATATCTACATCTTCGATATGTAGAATAGAGTGGCCCAGACCTTAATGGCCCATTGACAAAGGGGGGGCGGGGGAGGCGCTGAGTTTCTGTCTTCCTTTTAGGGGAAATATTCTGCCCTTTTAATATTTTCTAAAATATCTCATTTTCCTAGGAGAGGGGTGGGTGTTAACTTCCTACAAGATAATGAAACATCTGCAAGAAAACAACCAAGCTTAGAGACCACCAAAATCCCCTCATTTCAACCCTGAGCTACAAATATTCTCCTTTAACATCATCATCATCATCAATCATCATCATCATCATAGCCATTGTCTATCACCTGCAGGATGAAGGCCTCTTCCGCATCTTTCCAACCAATAAGGTACTGAGCTTTTTTTTTTTTTTTTGCCAATTGGGCCTGCAATATTTCCTGATGTCATTCTCCTTTGTTGAGGCAGAATAGTAAGACATGGGGGGGTGGGGAATAGGAATTGTACATGTAAATAATAGTCTGTTTCTTGGAAATAGATAAACATCATGCCTTTGCCAAAAATAAATAAATAAATTCCAGTGTTCACATGGAATCCATCTGAAAAAGCAACAAACTCTTTAGCAACGTTGATGTGATAAGAATGCTGTCCTGTCATGCTCCAAGTATCTCAGTAGGAGCTACTGCTAGTTTCCTACCACCCCTGCTCCTTCTTTTGTTGTCTTTCTCTACATAATTCTGTTTTAGAGTAGACTGTTTTAAAGGACACTATTGATATTTTTCAGGTATCTGTGAAGTGTTTATTAACATGAGAAACAGGGACTGCAATAGCACAACAATGTAAAGGACCCAACATTAAAGCAATGTGAGAACAGAAAAGATCAGGAAACAAGTATGTCTCACTATGTTATGGGATTAGCTTTGTTTTAATCACCCTGTACCAGTGGTAGGATGCTACCGGGAAAACCGGTAGCGGTGGGAGGCTCCGTCCACCTGCCCAGACGCTTCTGCACATGTGCATAAGCAAACTGGTAGCAAACTAAATTGAAATCCACTACTGCCCTGCACTCAGGGGTGAAATGCTCCCGGTTCGGACCGGATCACCCGATCCAGTAGTGATGGCGGCAGGTGGTTTGGAGAAACAGTAGCAAAAATCCCTGCCCCCCCCATGCCCAGCTGAGCCACGCAATCATCAGAGGCTTTTTTTTTTTTTACTTTTAAAAGCATTTTTTCTTCAACCTCTTCCGACGGGAAAAAAAAAGCCTCTGACGATCGCACGGCTCAGCTGGGATCCTCAGAGGCTTTTCAAAGCATTTTTTTCTGCAACCTCTTGGCTGAAGAGGTGGTAAAAAAAATGCTTTGAAAAGTCTCTGATGATCCCAGCTGAGTTGCCTGATCGCCAGAGGCTTTTCAAAGGATTAGAAAAAATACTGTGAAAAGTTAAAAAAAAAAAGGTGGCCACAGCCACCCAGTCACATTAACCCCCTCCCCCACCAAGCCACACCCACAGAACCGGTAGTAACACATTTTACATTTCACCCCTGCCTGCACCCATAACATTTAACAGTTCATTGAAGAGACATAGGGGGGTGGGGGAGCTAAACTTAAAATCCTAAAAGAATGCTCTTGTGTTCCTATAGTATTCAGAGGTAACCTGAAATCAGTATAATCATGTGTTTAAAAAAATATGAAATCTTCCAGATATAATAGATCAGGGGTGTCAAACTCACGGCCTGCAGGCCGGATGCGTCACACTGGCCATGCCCACTCCTGGTTTAGCAAAGGGGAACAAAGTCGCGAGACATCCTGTGACGCCAAGGATGACGTGAGTTTGACATCCCTGTAATAGATTGTTACTCTCATCATCCATAGTGGTCAGGGTGGCTAAGCCAACTAGACTAGTATAACTTTTCCAAAAAAAAAAAAAAAAAAAAAATGAAGTATAAAATATTAGATATTTGATGTTGTGCTGTTTCACGAGGATTTCTACCTTAATGTTTTACCTATCATGTCAACATCTCCTCCCCTCCCCCCATCCTCCTCCTTGGAAATTATGTAAAACTTTAAATCTGGAGAAGATTTAAACAACTCAGATTTATCTTTATAGTCTAAATAATTAGATAATCATCTATTGAAGATGCTTCAAACTGCACCGAGTTTAATTAATGGAAATGATGACCTATGATTCTTTGATAGTATTAGAAAGGTAAGAGGAAGGAGGGAAGGGAGGGAGGGAGGAAGGAAGAGAGGGAGGGAGGGAGGGAGGAAGGAAGAAAGGTAGGGTTGCCAGGTCTGCTTCCAAAAAATAGCGGACAAGTGGGGGGGGGGAGTGTTAAGTAGTAAAAAAATTAAAAAAAAATTACAATTAAATTATATATTTTCTTACAAACATTTTAACACGTATTAAAATAATCACTTCAAAACTTTACTTAAAATTCAAAACATCAAATATATTATAATATGTAAAATATTAAATTACATTTTAATTTCATCATAAAGCTTTTGAATAAAAAAATGTCCACTATTTTGTGAAAAAAAATAGTGAACATAATGTGAAAAAAGCGGACTGTCCGCTCAAATAGTGGACACTTGGCAACACTAGGAAGGAAGGAAGGAAGGAGTGAGTGAGTGAGTGGGAGAAGCACTTACAGTATGTGGAAGGGTAGGTGATATTTCTGGCGCCAGTACTTGTAACTGGTACTTGGATGCCTGTCATATTTATTAAACCACTTTCAAATTACTGAGCAGTGAAACCAGTAGTGCAACTTTTAAAAAATAAGTTATAATTTTAGGAATGTAAGTGGAATACTTTCACTGAAACAAAAAAGTTAGTTGGAAAATTAACTGAAAATCTTTCTAGTTAACTCTTTTCCATGATAATATTTTACTTACATTTTGAAAAGATGGCTTAACTTTTGGACCTTGGCACATTTTTGACAACAGTAGAAACTCTAAAGACAGTTTTATCCTCCTCATTAGCTCCTGGGCAAACCTTTTTATAAGATACAGCCTCCTCCCCATATAATTCTTAATTGTGCTAGGCTAGCCTAGAATAACCTCAGCAGTCCAAGAAATGCGTGAAGTATGGCTTTTAGGAACATGAGTTAAACACTGCCACCTAGTGAATTATACCTCCTTAAATCTCCCTTCCCCTCCTCCCGTTTCCAATTTTTCTAATGGAAAAGCTCTGGAGCAAAGATCTCTTTATTATACTGATGAGTTTTCACTGCCATTTTTTACTCCAAGGCCATCTGATCTGAGCAGCTGAGTTTTGCTGCCATCTAAGGGACAGCTGAGTCTTTGCAGTTTAGGTACTGTAACCTTACAATGCACCCGAAAGTTAATTCTGGCAAATTACAATCAGAACTGCCATGAATTAGAAGTGAAGTTAAACATTACCACTAACAAAGCTGTAGTTTGAACCCAGGATCATTACCAAGCACAGGCATTGTTTAACGTGGAGGTTCTGAAGATTTGCAAGAAAAGAGTAAAAACCACCATATAATACTGTAAATAAATCTATTTGGATCCCCCCCCCCTTTTTATTTTTAAAGCAATCGCCCCATTTGATGTAAGGATCTGGTGTAATTCACATGGAGAAGCCATTGAAGGATGATTGATGAAGGCTTTTGTTCTTCAGCATTTGACTTCCCTGTTTAAGAGAAGACTAGAATTTTGGCTACCCAACACCCAATTCATCATCTCAACCAGAGGCGATATTCAGCAGGTTCTGACCAGTCTGGAGAACTGGTAGTGGAAATTTTGAGTAGTTCGGAGAACCGGGAAATACCAACTCTGACTGGCCCTGCCCCCATCTATTCTCTGTCTCCCAAGTCCCAGCTGATTGGGAGGAAATGGGGATTTTGCAGTAACCTTCCCCTGCCACGCCCACCAAGCCACACCCACAGTACCAGTAGTAAAAAATTTTGAAACCCACCACTGATCTCAACCAAAGGGTACCTTAACTTTCTGACATTGTGTCTCTGTCTGTCTCAAATCTTCTCCATTCTGATTGGGTACCTCAACCCTCCTAGTCTATAGTAGACCAATCCTTCAAGGCAGCTTTCCCAGTTTCTTCATGATATATTGGACCACAAACCCCAATATGGAAATTGTAGTCTAATCTGTATGAAAGGTTGGGAACTTGTTGATCAGAAAGGTTGACAGTTCGGTGATTTGAATCCCTAGTACAGATTCCTGTGTGAGCAGGGGGTTGGACTAGATGACCTCCAAGGTCCCTTCCAACTCTGTTACTGTTACAAACCAGTTAGCATTGGTGAGCTTAAATCTTGCAGTAAGAGCCATGCGTCAAATATTGCCAGGTATTCAATTGCAGAGGAAAGGGTATTGTTTTGGACTGTACTATGATTGTATGAAGTATGTCAGATATTTGAAAAAGCCTTCTGGGTCAAACCGATAAAAGGACAAGATCATGAAAGAAAGGGAAAGAAGAAGGAAGAGGTGGAAAATCAATTAAGGGATGCATCCATCCAGCCATGTTCTCCAAACCAAGGATCCCCAATTCCGGGGCATGGCTTGTAAGGAACTGGGCTGCACAGCTGGAGGTGACCGGCAGGCGAGCAAGTGAACCTTCATCTGTATTTGCAGTCACTCCCCAGCGCTAACATCACCACCCCAGCTCCACCTCAGATCATTAGACATTAGATTCTCATAGGACCACGTGACGTACCCTACTGAAAACTGCTTGTTGAAGGTAACTAGGTTGCACGTTCCTCCTCCCCACTGGTCTATGGAAAAATTGTCTTCCACAAAACTGATCTCTGGTGCCAAAAAGTTTGGGAGCTGCTGCTCTAATCCATGTCTTTGTTACCATCAGGGACCAATATGAATCTAGTTCCATGGCAAAACATATCGAAGTAAGAAAGAATAGTAAGATAAATGCAATCTGAGTATAGAATCATAGATCAAAGAAACAAAGAATATCTGGGATGGGAGGGACCGCTTAAGGCATCCAAGTCCAAGCTCCAGATTAAAGTAACCCAACAGATGGCTATCTAGCCTCTTCTTGAATATAACCAACGAAAGGAACCCACAACCTCTCTGATTAATTGATCAAATTTGATCAATTAGTTAATTGCTCTTAATATTGGGAAGGGGTATTTTTGGTGATTGTTTCTTCTATTTCATTGGAATTTACCTTCCTGTAATTTTAATTTAAATTAAAGAGCCATGGTGGCGCAGTGGTTAGAGTGCAATACTGTAGGCTACTTCTGCTGACTGCCAGCTGACTGCAATTTGGCAGTTCAAATCTCACCAGGCTCAAGGTTGACTCAGCCTTCTATCTTTCCAAGATCAGTAAAATGAGGACCCAGATAGTTGTGGGCAATAGGCTGATTCTGTAAACCGCTTAGAGAAAGCTATAAAGCACTGTCTAAGTGCTAAGTGCTAAATAATTGTTCCATGTCTGGAATGAGAGAAAATAAATATTGACTTTCTTCTACTGATATCCTTTCAGATTTCTGAAAATACTGCCATGCCCTTCCGCATTCCTTTGTTTGTGAGGCTAAAGAATATTCAAAGAACTTCCCTGTTTCCTGAGGCCTAAATCCTTTCAATTGGGCCAGCCATTTGGTACAAATGATGACAGACAGAATGTTCAAAGCAATAAAATACTCTGTGATAAGTGCAGATCTGGAGCGGGACTGAGGACAGGGTTAAAAAATAAAGCAGGACGTAGCCTTGCCAAGTGCTATTGTCCAGATTTCAGTAGAGTCCCAGGATCCAGTAATCCTCTGAAGAGTTAAATGATTTTAGATCCAGGAAATACTTGATCTTGGAGGACTCAATATAATAGCCTACGTGGAAAAAGAGCCTACTATTGATTCAGCTTATCCAAAGCTCTGATGTGTTGCTACTATACAGTGTAAATAATATTAAATAGATAAACTAAGAATTGGTTGAAATAGAGTAGCTCATTCTGTTCCTTATGCCAATCACATACTAAATAACCTTTTTCCCGACAATAAAGTTGGACTGGCTAAGAGAAAAGGCACTGTGGTAAAACCTTGGTAAAAGAGTAAAATGCCCATTATGAAGAAAAATTAATGTGTAAACTATCAAGAAACAATTTAATTTGAACTGTTCTTGGAGCTGATTAATTTGGATCTGTTGGCCCAGGTCTGGATTAATTGCAGCCAAATGCAATTATTCTTCAAACTGATCCAACACCTCTAGACGAAATTTGACATGGCCTTCATAAATTGGATGATTTATATTTGCAATGTGTGAGGTAAGCAGGGTGAAAATATAAATTATCCTTGTTCATCACATTCACTTATTTTTCTACTCCCCCTACGTTTCTATGACAACATTCAAGACATGCATATTTTAATTTTACCAGGGTAAGGGAAAGCTTGTCAAAATTTCAAAGTTCCTTGATTTTGTGGCTGAACGTTGTGTCTAATGTACATAATAAATCTTCTCAGAAAAATATCTGGGGGGCTTTCAGCACAAGGAAATCTCAGGGTAACCTTGAAGATGAAGTGCAGCTGAAGTTTAAAGAGAATTTTAACACTCCCTTGATTGTTGCAATATGTGTAGATGTGTGAATAAAGGGATTTTTGTATATAGCAAGTTATGGCTTTGACAACAGCAGATGAATGTGTTAACACCTTGTTAAACTCTTAATTCTGTATATATTCATTAAATGTTGTACGCCGTATGCAAATCAGGAGTCTTTGTTAAGCAGATGAAGATTCCAACACAAAGCATTTCATTTTGGAACAAATTTGAGACTGCTTGTACAGCAGCTGATTAATATTTAACAATATAATTGTGTCATTAACATTGGGGATAGTAATAAATAACTCGGCATGTAATTTTATTAGGGTGGTTTTCAGATGTTTGATCTTCAATTAAAAAAACAACTTTCTGCATCAATTTAAGTGTCCCCCATTTCTGGAATAAAGAACAGAAATATCCATAATCCTCAGGTCATCTTAGCCAACAGCAACAATAGTCAATGGTAAGAGTAAAATATGTGTAACACCAGGGGTGGGTTCTACTTACCTTTACTACTGGTTTGCAACGGGATTGCGCATGCGCAGATCGCCGATGATGAAATCCGCAGTGGTGGGCGGAACCTCCCGCCAGTTTTACTACCGGTTCTTGTGAACCAGTCTGAACCGGGGGCAACCCATCACTGTGTAACACCACTGAGTCATAATGGCACAGTGGTTAGAATGCAGTAGTGGAGGCTACTTCTGCTGACTGCCGGATGCCAGCAGTTTGGAAGTTCGAGTCTCACCAGCTCATGATTGACTCAGACTTTCATCTTTCCAAGATCGATAAAATAAGGACCCAGATTGTTAGGGACAATATGCTGACTCTGTAAACGGCTTAGAGAGGGCTGTGAAGCAGTATATAACTGGATAGGTTAGTCTTTATTTTTCTCTTTGCTTTTTTTCATTTGCTTTAAGTCAATGAAATATTAACTTACGGGATTCTTTTTTTTAATATATATATAAAAAAAATATTTTCTTTTAATACAAACATTTCATCTTTCATTAAACAGTGTGTCGTCTGGGTACAATTTTTTTGTGTCATTACAGTTAAAACGTACCACCATATTCATTATTTATGTCTACCCTTATATTAATACTAATACTTACCATATCTATTGTTGTAATATTTCTCTTCTTAACTTATTTAACTTTATAATACTTTATAATACATTTCTTTCATACTTATTTTCTAACCATTGGTAAAATAACTCCCATATATTATAGTAACCAGATTCTTCCTTTCCTTTAATTGCAAGTGTTAATCTATTCATTTCTGCACATTCTAATATTTTCTTAATCACATTTTCATCTGTATTTGTTGTGCAAATACAATTCTAGCTGCAGTTATTACATGAATAATCAAATATACATTTTCTTTACTATAAGTTTATGGTAAAATCCCCAACAGGAATAATTCAGGTTTTAGATCAATATGCTGTTGCGTCATCTTCTCCAACCACATACAAATTTTTGCCCAATACTTTTTTGCTTCTACACATGTCCATAATTTATGGGGTTCTTAGTGCTCTCTGAGCTTGGTTGTTTACTTGCAGATGTGCACTGAAGGTTGGGTACAAATACTGTATTCTCTTCTATTGCTATATAAATGTATCTAGATAAAAAACACAATCGTTTCTAGTGTACCTGAAACCACCTGGCTTTTTTTTTTTTTTTTTTTTTTTTTGCAGAAAAAGAAACCAAGAATACAAAGCTTCCTTTTTTAATGGTTCCTATGCCAAACCTGATGCCTGGCATATAGTATGGACTGAGTTTAGTGTTTGAAGGTATGTTTTGCTGCTTCCAGTTGCTAAGATGACTACTCTCCAACCTGGAAGACACAATTGGAGATTTTACTACAGTGCCAATACATCTGGATGGCAGAACATAGCAAATATTACAGTAGACAACACCAGAAGAGATTGAATAAGTCCAATTCAGAAGTAGAGAGTTGTGTATATTTATTTTATTTTATTAGACACACCCCAGTTTCTCTGGATAGTGAGAAATTCCAGAGATGCAATATTTAAATAGTGCCAGGTTTCTTTGGAAATAAGGCATAGTCCTTGTTAGACCCCATCTCACTGAAAAAACAAACAAACAATATCGTACTGAATATTCTTCCCCTAGTAAAGAAATCCTAATTTATTTGTCCCTTGCTTACAAGCTATCTTGACTATTGCAATGTGTTTTACATGAGGTTCCTCTTGAAAAATGTCTAGAGGTGGGAACTTGCTCAGTACTTTGCAACCAGGGTCTTGACCAGGGTAAGAGATAGGGAATCATAACTTTTCTACTATCAATCTAGATCAGGGGCATACAGTATTCAATTTTTATTCTTGTCACATGCAGATCAGGGGTGGGTTCTAAATTTTTTTACTACCCGTTCTGTGGGCGTGGCTTGGAGGCGGGGGTAATGTGACTGGGTGGGCGTGGCCAACTTTTTTTTTTAACTTTTAAAAGGATTTTTTCTACAACTTTAAGAGGTTGCAGAAAAAAATGCTTTTAGAAGCCTCTGACAATCAGGCAACTCAGCTGGGATCGCCAGAGGCTTTTAAAGGCATTTCCCCCCCCCTATAACCTCTTTGGCTTAAGATCCCAGGTGAGCCGCGCGATCATCAGAGGCTTTTTTAAAAAAAACTTTTAAAAGCATTTTTTTGGCCGAAGAGGTTGTAGAAAAAATGCTTTTAAAAGTTTTTTTAAAAAAAGCCTCTGATGAGGTAGGTGGGGTAAGCGACTGGTGACCAGGCTGGAGACTGGTTCGGGGGCGTGGCCACCCAATGTTATTACCGGTTCTCCGAACTACTACAAATTTTTACTACCGGTTCTTGCAAACCGGTGCGAACCGGGAGCAACCCACCACTGATGCAGACATGATCTTTCTCTTCCCTCCAGCTGTAGGACATAAATTGAGAATGATCTCTCTCAGCCTAAGAGAGAAGAGATTTCCAATTTTCTATCTGGGTAGCTAAGACTGAGTGATCACTCCCATCCTCAAAATCTGTTTAGGGATATTCAATTAAGGCCAGGGCCACCAAGAGAATTATTAAGTGCTGGAACAAGACTAATAAGCCCCCGCCCCCCCATGCACACACGCGGCCCTCCCAAATGTGTCCCGACTCCTGCGCATGTGCAGCAGAGACCCAAAGACCATTGCCATACAAATTAAGTGTGTGACATCCACATGGTGAAAATAAAGATGTTTCACATTGCAAAAAGCGTTTGTCGCCCCTTTTTATTAATCTCCTCACATTTCTGTTTTTCCTTGCGTTTTTGAGCTCCAGATTTTTGAGATGACATTTCATAACCATTCATAAACTGAAATGAAATATAAAACGTATTCATAAACGAAATGAAACTAAACTTGCAAACTTCAATAAATAAGTAATGAAATTAAAATTCAATAAATTATGTAAATAACTGTTCACTGAGTTTCAGATTAATAAAGGTTACGTCAACTGCAAGGTGGTTTTGCTATACACACAAAGTATAGAGTATGAAGTATATATCCAATATTGTTTTTCTTTTTAAAAATTTAGTTTTGAAAAAAAAATTAAAAATTTCCCTTTATGGGCCCCTTTGAGCTTCATGGGCCCTGGAACAATGTACCAGCTGAATCCCCATCTCCTCTGGCTTGGTTAAGGCCAAAAATGACATTAAGAGAGCAGAGAACATTAATTCTTTGCCATGAACAGCAAAAGGAGCCTTTCCACATTAAAGATGAATTGTTGCACTGAAGAGAAGACCAAACATAAGAGCATGAATTGGCCTCTAGATGTCCCTACTTTCCTTAAAAAAAGGATATATTTATTTAAAAACTTTAACCTCTTGTTTTTCTAGACTCTAGAAATCTAGAATCTAGAATCTAGAGAAAAGTTCCTATACTTAACCAGTTGGGATTTTATTATATCTCAGACTTTATCTACTATCTTAGGGTATTTGGCTACTGTAGTGTATCTAATGCAGAAATCTCTCCCCCCCGCCTAAAAATTACTATTGGCTGTTATGAAGGTTTTTTCCCCTCATCATACTGTACATAGTGTGAAAAAAGGGTTATTGTCAGAAAGAATATGGCATTTTTTCACATATCATGATTTCAAAAAGGTGAGAGTCATAGGCTAATTCTGTATGCACACATGAATAATGTTGGATTTATACTTATTGTATTTTAGAATAAAAACCATGTGCCAGGATCATTCATCCATCCATCCATCCATCCATCCATCCATCCATCCATCCATCCATCCAGTGGTGGAATTCAGCCAGTTTGCACCACTTTGGGAGAACCGGTTGTTAACTTTCTGAGCAGTTTGGAAAACTGGTTGTTGGAAGAAATCATTAGGGCAGAAAACTGGTTGTTAAATTACTTGAATCCCACCACTCCATCCATCCATCACATTTTTATACTGCCCATGTCAGCTAAGTGTCTCTGGGCAGCTTGCCATAAAAACAGGTAAAGACATAAAAGCGTAAATAAGAGCAAAGTTAAAAACAAAATTAAAAGTTAGGGTTACAGTATTAAAAGTTAAAA
This sequence comes from Arizona elegans, assembly GCA_022577455.1. Lineage (NCBI taxonomy): Eukaryota > Metazoa > Chordata > Lepidosauria > Squamata > Colubridae > Arizona > Arizona elegans. The sequence continues at coordinate 5,631,860 of JAKOOJ010000002.1, read as the reverse complement.
AGTTAAAACGTTGGAGAGAACATCCTCATGATATCAGTTACAGGTAATCCTCGACTTACGACCATAACTGAACTCAAAATTTCCATTGCTAATCGAGAGAGTTGTTAAGTGAGTTTTCACCCATTTTATGACCTTTGTTGTTAAGTGGTTCTACTGCATAAGGAATTAGAAGAGCTGCTAAAGCTGATAATATCACATGAATAAATACTGCATTTTAGCATAATTTCTTTTTAAAAAAATGAATTGAGGAACATTTCCTTCCTGAAAAGACACACAGGCACACAATAGAGATAACATTATATTTTCCATGAATTAAGGATCCATTTAAATATATAAAAATGTGACATGTAAATGAGCTTCCGCTCACATTCATGTATTGCATATTTCAGTTTCTTATTCCATGGTTCTCGAGCATCTATTTTAACAACCATTTACCAATAGCTGTTATGGGCTTATTATTTTATAAGAACATATTCAATCTTCCAATATTAGGGGGCGTTCAGAAATAATTAGATCTGCAGTCTCATGTCTAGAGTTAAAATCTGTTTTAACTGAAGCTAGTGCCACAACTCCTTAAATAATTAAAATAAACCTCTAATCCAACGCATTGATCTAAAATATATACTCCTTATCAACCCTCTTTCCTCTTTTCAAACACTGTGTGGATTTTCCCATAATGTTAACTTAGCATGATTATATTGCATGGCATTCTTCCATAGTAGCTTATATAGGATAAAGGGAAATTCTATACTTTCCAAAGTAGCTCCATCTAACTTATAAGATGCATTTGATTCCAAGATGGTCAACAATGACATTGCTAGGAGCCAGAACTTATACAGTATATTGTTTGAACAAAGGTACATTATTTGAATGGTGCAGTACTTAAATTGGAAAATGCATTGGATCTGAAATGAAGAATTTTAGGAAGAGAAACTTGATGAACAAGATGGCAAGAAGGCTTAGGATGGATCTGGATAGCGTTGGCTGTTGTATTTGTTGTTTTTAGGTAAAAACAATGATGTCTGTTGAGATAGACTGGGAGAGAGTTACCCTGTTAGAGGTTTATCTGTTGAAGAGAGGCCAAGGCAAGATTCTCGGATGTGGAATAGGACACAATACCCTTCTATTTTTTCGTAAGAACTTCAAAGATATACAAGATCTGGTTTGGGACCCCAACAGGAGAACAGCACAGTGGAGATAGTTGGTGAAGTAACATCAGATCCTCCCTCCCAGCACTCCGCCCCTGTCATTAGATTTTAATGTTTGGCTTTAATTTATTTATGTTTTAATGTACATCAGTGGGGTCAAACTTGATTTCATGGAGGGTCGCACCAGGGTTATGTTTGACCTCAGCGGGCCTGGGGGGCATGGCCAGGGGGTCATGGCCAGCTCAATGTCACTTGTGTCCAGGGTGCCTGTGGTGGCTCAAGTACTGTACAGCAAAAATGGGCTCCCGAGCTACGTTTTTGGCTACAATGGCCTCCTGCAACCCTCTGCCAGTGAAAACAGAGCTTGGGAGGTCCACATGTGACCCTCCTGAGCTCCATTTTTTGCTGGAAGGGGCACTGCGGGCAGTCCTTTGCTGTTCCCAGGGTGGCCCCACGGGCCAGATCTAAGTACTCTGCGGACCGCATCCAGTCCCCGGGCAGGGGTGAAATGCTACCGGTTCGCACTGGTTCTGGCGAACCGGTAGCGGTGGCAGCACGAGGCTCTACCCACCTGCCCGGATGTCCTGGTTTTAACCAGGAAATTTAACCAGGAAGTAACCTGTTCTTTACCCTCTGCACATGTGCAGAAGGCTTTGCGCATGCGTAGAGGGTCCAAAATTGCATGTGATGTACGCACATGTGCACTTCTGAACCGATAGGGAAGGTAAGTAGATTAACCCCTGGCCCTGGGCCTTGAGTTTGACACCCCTGATGTACATGTATGAATACACTTTTTTATGAGTGTAAGCTACCCAGAGTTATCCTATGGTAAGGTGGACAGCCAATACATTTTATAAATAAATAAATAATAAATAAATTGGGCACTGGCAGAGCAAAGAATGTAACCAGTGCAAAGGGCTGGGGGCTGGAGAAGCCAGGATTAGAGATACTACATTCTACCAGCCAACCATTAAATCAAAAGGAATTGCTGCCAGTCTGAAAGGGGGACAATGCTGGCCAGGATCTTCAGCTCCTTAAAATGAATATTTCCTTTTAAAATATTTCAAGCCATTATGGGTATCTTACAAGTGAGCAGAGGAAAGAGGGGGCAATGGAATGCAATTATCTACTTGTAAATTACACTCGCAAAGCTAAACTGGGAGAAGCAAATGGAAATGCTTTTTGTTTTAATAAAGCAGAGGGGAAATGCATCAAGAAGTGTTTTGCATTGTGCTTCTCCTCAAATTATTATTTGAGCTCTTGGTAATCCTGTAATAGAATTCAGCTGGGTTTTTCTGATATGCAACTTCGAACCTTAGATGCTGGATTTTGGATGCTATTTATGTTTCTGGTTTTGTAGCATTTATTTCTCTCCCGTCCAATAATTCTTATTTTCCAGCAATTTTGTGGCAGGAGTAGCAGTGGTGGGTTGGCCCCGGTTCACACTGGTTCCTTAGAACCAGTAGTAAAACTGACGGAAGACTCCGCCCACCGACCCCAACATCATCAGAACGCAACCCCGTTGTGAACTGGTATTAAGGTAAGTAGAACCCACCCCTGAGGAGTAGGTACCTGAAATACCAGTTCATTATGTAGCCATCTTCATAAATGTAATACTTGAATGTCATTTATGATAACTTCATAAACATATTTCTCTGTAATCTTTAGGGGGAACATCGCAACTGAAGTTCAGACACCAAAAGTTTCACAATGAATTAAGCATGGCTTTTCCATGATAAGAGATAACCATTTTAATTCTATTTTTTCCAATGTCTTCATTACATTTCTTGAAATAATACAGTTGTCTGCCTACATGGATAGTACTGCTCTTTCTCTCTTTGTTCAGTCAACTTTGGATCAATGCTGAAAGTTTGTGCATTTATTTCCTGGGAATAAATCATGGGTCATGTATTATAATTGCCCAATGCTGCTCAACGTAACAGGATATCACAGAATAACAGAACAACAGAGTTGGAAGGGATCTTGGAGGTCTTCTAGTCCAACCAAACAAGACTCAGAAACGATGCTCAAAATCCTTTCTCTAGCATTCCAGAGTGTAGGGCAGGGAATATGCAGTACCTTGTGGGCTTGAAAGTGTTAATCTACAATAAGCAATTTGACAGCAAAATCATCCACCCAGAAAGGAAGTGGGCTTTCCTTCCTTAAAATGCATTCAAGGGGAAGCCAGAGAGCCATCTATCAAGGGTGGATTAATCTGGATTCTTAAGGAGGGGCTGGATTTAGTTGTCATGGGTTGGAGGGCAATGCCCTTGTCTGAAGGACGTAAGTGCAGTCTTCTTCTTTTTTTTGCCAATTGTCAGAATGATATATAACTGCCCCCTGAGATGAATTGCTAACCTGCTTTATTTATTTCATTAAATCTATCTATCTATCTACCTACCTATCTATCTATCTATCTATCTATCTATCTATCTATTTATCTAATCTATCTATCTATCTATCTATCTATCTATCTATCTATCTATTATCTATCTATCTATCTATCTACCATCCATCCATCCATCCATCTATCCATCCATCCATCTCTCCTATCTATCTATCTATCTATCTATCTATCTATCTATCTAATCTATCTATCTACCATCCATCCATCCATCCATCCATCCATCCATCCATCTCTCTTCTCTCTCTCTCTCTCTCTCTCTCTCTCTCTCTCTCTCTCTCTCTCTCTCTCTCTCAGGGGTGTCAAACTTGAGGATGCATCAGGGTTGTTTGACCTTGGAGGGCTGGGGTGGGCGTGGCCAGGATGGGCGCGGCCAGCTCGACATAACTCGTGTTGGGGGCGCCTTTGGTGGCCCAAGTGGTCTGCCACAAAAACAGAGCACAGGTGGGCCATGCGCAGCCCCCACAGCTCTGTTTTTGCTGGCAGAGGGTTTCAGGAGGCCATCGCAGGTGAAAACAGAATTCGGGGTGGGTGCACACAGCCCTCCCAACCTCCGTTTTTGCTAGCAGAGGCACCGCAGGCTGGTCCTTTACTGTTTCCAGGGCGGCCCCGTGGGCTAGATCTAAGCACCCCGCGAGCTGGATCTGACCTGCGGGCCTTGAATTTGACACTCCTGATCTGTCTCTATCGTCATCTAGCAGACCTCATAGAACTGTATGGGAGAAAGTAAAAAAACAAAATGAGATATCATAAAAGCCAGAAAACTCATTTATTTGTAAAAAAGAAAATAAAACACCTAACTGATCTAATAAGTTACATTTTGAATAAAAGTTCGTGCCGGCTGCTTCTCAGCCGGACTTCTGGCAAGAGAACAAAGGAAAGTGTGAAGGAATGCGGATACACGTAGCTTACTGATAAGAAGTTGGCAAGCTACGGAAAGTCTGATAGTCCAGAAATAATGAGCTCAGCTGGTAAATACAAAAACGCAGTGACAATAACCAATACCAATACTAATATTGTTAAAGCACTGAGCAGACTCAAGCCCTCTGCCCAGTTCCTTCAGGCTCCATGAGTTCTCCATAAGAGACCATATGTCTGGATGGCTGATAGCCTTTTTTGGGGAACAATAATGACAAAAACTCCCTTTCTTCCAACATATCAGTCCTTCCTTAATCCCCAAGACCTAAATAGTTTCCACCCATTTGGTTGCCATTGTAAAAAAAAAAAAACTCACAGTAAAACAAAACAAAAGCAAACCAACCCATCCCCAAAGCCTTTTTAACATATATAATCTTCCAGAAGCAAACTAATCCCCATCCATGTAGACCAGGATATGGATCCTTTTAAGGAAGAGATAAGGGTAGTCCCTGTTTAGTAACTGCTGTGTTTAATGACTGCTCATTAAATGTTTCATGACAGTTAAGCTAATGATGAAAAGTATATATCTTTGCATTTACAACCTTCACAGGGCTTTAAATCAAAGGAAAGCTGAAATAAAATAGTAAGCACAGTTGCAGTTTCATTTAGTGAAATTAAATTAATTAAATTAAATTAAATTAAAATTTAGCTTCATTTAATGACCAATTTTGACTATTAAATGAGGACTATCGATAAAAAGTGCTTCCGACTTAGCTGAACTGACAACTAGTTTTAGTCCTTAGGGACTCTCTTGTTTCTGCATGGCATAGATAATTTAATTGTCCATTTTGAAATAGCAATGGCAATAGCATTTAGGCTTATATACTGCCCCATCATACTTTAAAACACTAGTCAATCTGGGCAGTTTACAATGTAAGCATTATTTGCATATTGCCGCTAACAATCTATGTCTATGATTTGGAGACAAAATCTAGAAAACTTTTAGATTTTAGATCTAAAATCTGAAATTTTAGGCAGGGAGGAGACATTGATCTCTCCGATTTGTCGCTGTCATGCAGTGATCATCTAGTCATTTGCAGTTCTGATCTTATCCTCCTCAACCAATTTATTGCTTTCTCTCTCTGTGTGTTTCCTTCTCCCTTTCTCTACAGATAACTATATTTCCAAATAAAGCACTAGGTTGAAGCAACCTACCATTTTCTAAAAATGTCTATGAGGGCCTTCATGAAATCCAGGAAAAACAATTAAATCAAAAAGAACAGTGTAGGCTGTGTTTTGCAGCATGCCGATGTTCCCTTTTTTATTTTTAACTTAACAAATCCTAATAAAACTGAAATAAGAAGAGACAAGAGTCTGATGAACACCAAGGGAGGTGTCTAGATGCTAAAACAAATCATGCTGCCTACATGATCTGTTGCTTATTAATATTTGAATCATGTGGCCATTTCTTCTTGCAGTATAAAATTTCATAAACAAACCCATAAGAGAAGTCTTTACAGATAATATTTTTTGTATTGTTCTTGCCTGCTCACTGTTATTTTATTTTTCCTGTTTGTTTTATCAACTAGAGCAGTGATGGCTAACCTTTTTGCCATTGCGTGCCAAAAGTGAGGGGAGTGGGGAGGGTCGGCCGCACGCATGCCCATACCCATAATTCTATGCGCCCCACTCCCACGCATGTGTGTGTGACCCCTCCCTGTGTTTCCCCCGCTTTTGGCATGTGATGGCACAGTGGGCCTGGTAGGCCCATTTTTCGCCCTCCCCAGGCTCCAGAGCCTTTCTAGGAGCCTGGGGAGGGCGAAAACTGCCTTCCGCACCCCCTCCCAGAGGCCTTCTGGAGGCCGGAAATGGCTTGTGTGCCGACTTCCAATGGGCCCAGAAGGCTCAAAAATCAGCTGACTGGCGTGCGCATGTGCAGCAGAGCTGAGCTCGCGTGCCCACCAATATGTCTCTGTGTGGCACCTGTGGCACGCGTGCCATAGGTTCGCCATCACGGAACTAGAGAGACGTAAAACAACAAGCAAAAATTGTGCTGTCATGTTTCATGGAGACCCTCTCCAATATTCACTTGTGATGAAAACAACCAGGCTCGGAGAGTTCACAGTTCAATCCTGAGCTACATATATTATCTTCTCTTGGTAGACAACCTCTAGATCAGGGGTGTCAAACTCAAGGCCTGTAGGCTGAATCTGCTTAGATCTGGCCTGTGGGGCCGCCTTGAAACAGCAAAAGACCGGCCCACGGTGCCTCTGCCAGCGAAAACGGAGCTCGGGAAGGCCCCCAAGGTCAAACACAACCCTGATGCCTCAATGCCACAACCCCCAATGAAATCAAGTTTGACACCCCGCTCTAGATGAAGTCAAGAGCCAGGAAGGAATGGCTTTCAGGTGGAGCCCTGGTGGCACAGGGGTTAAAGTGCAGCATTGCAGGCTAACTCTGCCCACAGCCTGGAGTTCAATCTTGATGGGCTCAAGCAGTGGTGAAATCCAATTCTTTTTACTACTGGTTCTATGGGCGTGGCTTAGTGGGCGTGGCTTGGTGGGCGTGGCAGGGGAAGGATACTGCAAAATCCCCATTCCCACCCCACTCCTGGGGGAAGTATATTGCAAAATCTCCATTCCCACTCTGGCCCACTCTGGGGCCAGACAGAGGTAGTATTTGCCAGTTCTCCGAACTACTCAAAATTTCCGCTACCGGTTCTGCAGAACCTGTCAGAACCTGCTGGATGTCACCCTGCCTTCTGATAAAGTGGTGTGTTTTGTGACTGATTTCATCCACCGAGGCAGCCATTTTGTAAATATGTGCTTGCACTGCTATTGATATAAATCAGGGTACACAAAGCCTATTCAAGGAATGATCACCATATTTTCCTATTAAATGAGCTTATTTATTTCCTGACTTTCTATTTATTTATTTATTTTTTGCAAACAATTCAAGGCAATGAACTTATCCAATACACCTTCTTCCTCATATTTTCCTCAAGACAACAACCCTGTGAGGACTGAGAGAAAATGACTGGCTCAAGGTTACCCAGGTGGCTTTCAGGGCTAAGGCATGACTAGAACCAGGCGTGAAATCCAACAGGCTCTGACAGGTTCTGTAGAACCGGTAGTGGAAATTTTGAGTAGTTTGGAGAACCAGCAAATAACACCTCTGTCTGGCCCCAGAGTGGGGTGGGAATGGAGATTTTGCAATATCCTTCCCCCAGGAGTGGGGAGGGAATGGGGATTTTGCAGTATCCTTCCCTTGGAGTGGGGTGGAAATGGAAATTTTGCAGTATCCTTCCCCTGCCACGCCCACCAAGCCACACTATGCCCACCAAGCCGCGCCCACAGAACCGGTAGTAAAAAAAAATGGATTTCACCACTGACTAGAACTCACGGTCTCCCACTTTTTAGCCTGCCGCCTTAACCATTAGACTAAACTGGTTCTCTTAGAGAAGCTTGAGTTTCTTCTGTGTTTTATGGCTGAATATTTAATACTTCTTTATTTGTAATCACAGCAGGCATGATTAGAAGGGCTCTTTGACATTAAAATAATCCATTAGTACGGCCATTATTTTGCATCTGCTTGAAATTCGAAGTGATAGTCATTATATAATCAACATGATGAAGAATACATGGAGTTTTTTGTAAGCAGGAAAAAAAAATCTGAGAGCAATTAAAGTACAAGGATGGCGGAGGAAAGTAAGATAGGATCAAACATACTACTTAGAATCATAGAAACTATGTTTATCTCGATACTTTAAGCCAGGATCTCCAAACTTGGCAACTTTATGTCTTGCGGACTTCGACTACCAGAATTCTTCAATCTGACCTAGGAATTCTTGGATTTCAAGTCCACAAGTCGTAAAGTTGCCTGCTTTAATCAATGGTGTTTCATAGGAGATAGGATAAAAGAAATGAAGGTAAAGGATTTCAGATGTGGGCTATCTCATGGGATATGTAATGGCTTGAGTGTAGATGAGTTCTTAGTTTGGATAGTCATTGGAAGACTGGAATGCTAAATTTTCAAAGTGAGGCTTCCACTGTACTTGCACTTGTAGAAAGTTAGCACCCATCCCTTTCCTAGAAGAATAAAATATTTTGGGAAATATTAAAAAGGCAGAATATTATGTTTCCCTGGATGAGAAATGGAGAAGCATGTTTTAAAGACAAAGCAGCTCCCACCTTCCTGCCCTCCACCCTTTGTTAATGGGCTAGAGGCAGAAACCCAATCCTTTGTCAAAGACCATCATCTGCAACACAATAGAACCCATCTAACAGAAACTAACACAATGGGACCCATCTAGCAACAGAAACTCACCACATGGCACCTGGGAAGATTACATCAGCCAGCAAGGCTAGCTAAGACCCCCACCCCCTGGTAGTCTGACAACCAATCAGAATACAAGCTCAAATTCAAAGCCCAGAGGGTATAAAACCAAGGCACTCTCAGCATCTCTGCCCTTTTTCTGTTCAGGAACTCAAGCCATGTGATCCTGTCCATTATTAAACCATCTTTCCAAACAGTCTCCATGTTTCCAGTTTCCTACTTGGAGCTGAACCCAGAAGGATATTTCTTCCTACACACTACCTACACAGGTAGTCCTCAACTTATAACTACAAACTGACCCTGAAATTTCCATTGCTAAGCAAGACGGTTGTTAGGTGAAGTTTGCCCCATTTTATGACCTTTCTTGGCACAGTTATTAAGTGAATCATTGCACTTGTTAGGTGATTGTTAAGTGAATCTGGTTTCTCCATTAATTTTGTTTAATGTCAGAAGGTTGCAAAAGGTGATGGCATGACCCCAGGACACTTCAAGCGTCATACATATAGGCCAATTGCCAAGTGTCTAAATGTTGATCTTGTGACCTCAGGGAATGGAATGCAATGGTCATAAATGCGAAAAAACGGTCATAAGTCACCTTTTTCAGTGCTGTTATAACTTTGAACAGTCACTAAATAAATATTTGTAAATTGGGGAGTACCTGTATAGCTGCATATTTAACCCAGAGATTGAGGCAATAGTATGGATTGAGTTTTGCTGGCTGAGGAATTCTGGGAGTTGAAGTCCGCAAGTCTTAAAGTTGCCAAGGTTGCAGACCCCTGTTAGTGGTGATGGAAAAAATGAAGCAGTCAACAAGAAAAATAAGGAAATCATCAGAAGAACAGCTCAGCCAAGACCTTAGACAGTAAACTTGCTACAAATACTCCGTTGTAACAGGATTCTATGTTCTTGAGTAAATGTATGAAATCATGAGATACTTGAGATCTGCCTTCTCAGAAAAATGAATATTTGAATCTGCTCTTTCCAGTGGAACTGAAAGAGATCCCTACACGGGGATCCATTGGAAAGAGCAGATTCGTAATGCATTGTGTGTACCATGTCCTTTCCTTCCATAGTTTAGACCAGGTGATGGCAATGCTGCACTCCAGATGAGATCTGTGTGTTGGCTAGTAGAAAGTTTTTACACAGCGGAGAATTCACAGAGAGGCAGTTAGGAATGTCATTTTAAGAAGAAAATAGACTTGAGGCTAGTATTCACATGAAAGAAAACATGGGTAAAGCTTTGTTTAGGAAATTACATAATGACAGGAAACTCAAAAGATCTTTCAGTCTACCTGTAGCTAAGAGCTACAGCAGGATTTCATCCGTTATGGCAAAGGTCTTCAAACTTGGCAGCTTTAAGACTTGCGGACTTCAACTCCCAGAATTCTCCAGCCAGCAAAACTCAATCCATACTATTGCCTCAAGCTATGCTGGCTGGAGAATTCTGGGAGTTGAAGTCCACAAGTCTTAAAGCTGCCAAGTTTGAAGATCTCTGCATTATGAGGAGAGAGCATATCAAATCAAAAGGGCAAAGATCTGGATTAGAAGAGGAAGATAAACTGAACCAAGAGACGGCAGGAATTGATGAAATCCTTGAGCTGATCCATCTAACCAATAGAAGGTATCTTATACCAAGACCTTCAAAGCAAGACAAAACCAGTAGAAGAGATAAAATGGAGTCTTTCTTCAAGCTATATTTTTATATATTGCTCCTAGGGGTCAGTAGGTTTATAGTCAGAGAAAACTGGTGCAGGCTGAGTTCAATTCCAACATGCCAGACACCCCAACATTTTTTTTAAAGAAAAACTTCTTTTGATTTGTTTTTAAATGGCTTAATTCTTGTGGAGTCACAAATTCATATGAGATTTCTGGTGGGGTGCAGTTGTAGATCATAAGCCTGTTGATGGCACAGTGGTTAGAATGCAGTATTGCAGGCTAACTCTGCCGACTGCCAGCAGTTTGCTCTTGAATGGCTCAAGGTTGATTCCATCCTTCCGAGGTTGGTAAAATGAGGAGCCAGATTGTTGGGGGCAATATGCTGACTCTGTAAACCACTTAGAGAGGGCTGTAAAAGCACTGTGAAGCAATATATAAGTCTAAGTGCTAAATGCTATAAGATCCCATGACATTTTAGCTAGTATAGTCATAGTAGGAGTGATCCTCCACCATGGGATGCCATCTTGTCAAAGAAATGGAGATTGAGGTCCATCATGGAACTAAGAACGATGTACGTAGGCCTTAACAAAGAGTATCAAATTAACAGCATCCCAATGACCCACTTCAAATGATGAAAACTAGGAAACGCATCTCCATATTGGCTCAGATGTAACTGATCAACGAGAGCCATGTCTGATCCTCTGATTCTTGTGCATCAGGTAACAAGGATGCTAATTACAATAGGCTTTTGGTTCCTTTTGGAAGGAAGGCTAAGGAGCTGCAAAGCAACCAGAAGGAAATCGTCAACTAATGTCAGGCGCAAAGGATCAGGACCATAAGTTATGTTGCGGTTTGAAAGATTTATTGCTCAAGCCTATACACAAGAAGGGATGAGGTAGCTCAGTGGCTAAGACTCTGAGCTTGTCGATCAGAAGGTCGGCAGTTCAGCAGTTCGAATCCCTCCCATTACTTGTCCCAGCTTCTGCCAACCTAGCAGTTCGAAAGCACGTAAAAAATGCAAGTAGAAAAAATAGGGACCACCTTTGGTGGGAAGGTAACAGCGTTCCGTGCGCCTTTGGCGTTTAGTCATGCCAGCCACATGACCACGGAGATTTCTTCAGACAGTGCTGGCTCTTTGGCTTTGAAACGGAGATGAGCACCACCCCCTAGAGCCGGAAACGACTAGCACGCATGTGCGGGGGAACTTTTACCTTTACCTTATACACAAAAATCTAATCTACTAAAGCTCAATTCTAAGTCGGTGCCAAATAAAGGTCAATTGAAGTCAAGAGGAGTTGGACTTGGACCGTTTGTGGGACTATAATGATTTTAAGCTAATGATATGCTTAACTCCGCCCCCAGCTCTGCCTGCTCTTTTAAAACAATTGTGCGTACTCAATAAATTACAAAACTCCGATGGAAGAATAATGAAATTCCCACAGTGAAGGAAGAAAGAATTGTGAAAATGTCAGAACTGATAGAAATGGCAACCTGACCAGTTTGGTCAGGGAACAAACTACAAAAACATTTTTGAAAGATTGAAAGCTTTATATGGACTTTTTCTTGACAGAAGGAAATGAATTGTTGATTTGTGGGTTTGAAGGCTAAGAAAGATGAGGAAGGGGTGAAAGGACTTGTAAAATACTTAAGAGGAAGGAGGAACAATAAGAATGCAATTATCTGTTGAAAGGAAGTTGGAAGTCATTTTTATGTTTCTTAAATAGGTTTTCTTTTTCTTTTCTGATTTTTTTCCACTTACCCTTTTAACTTGTTACCATCATATGAAAATTTTCAGTAAATATAATTTAACAAATAAAGGAATTTCAAAGCTATGTTATGAATCAAATCTGTGGACTTGTGGTTTCTAAAAAGAAATGCATGAATTCTGGAAAATGAAATTTCCAGAATCAACTATTGCTGACGATTCATAACAGCATTCCAGTATTTGAGAGGCTGCCACAAAGAGGAGGGGGTCAATTTATTTTCCAAAGCACCAGAGGGCAGGACAAGAAATAATGGATGGAAACTAATCAATGAGAGAAGCAACCTGGAATTAAGGAGAAACTTCCTAACAGTGAGGACCATTAACCAGTGGAACAGCTTGCCTTCAGAAGTAGTGAGTATTTCATCACTGGAGGTTTTTAAGAAGAGACTGGACAGTCACTTGTCTGAAATGGTATAGGATGAGAGGTGGGTTTCAGCAGGTTCTGACTAGTTCTGGAAAACCGGTAGCAGAAATTTTGAGTAGTTCAGAGAACCAATAGTAAAAATTCTGACTGGCCCCACCCCCATCTATTCTCTGCCTTCTAAGTCCCAGCTGATCGGGAGGGAATGGGGATTTTACAGTATCCTTCCCCTGGAATGGGATGGGAATGGAGATTTTACAGTATCCTTCCCCTGCCAAGCCCACCAAGCCATGCCTACCAAGCCACGCTCACAGAACCGGTAGTAAAAAAATTTCAAACCCACCACTGTATAGGATCTCCTGCTTGAGCAAGAGGCTGGACTAGAAGACCTCCCAGGTCCCTTCCAGCTCTGTTCTGATTGGTTGAACATTTCATCAGAGACATTTTGTACTCAGAAAAAATACAGAATAACCAATTAAAAAATACTGAGAACAAAAGATTTCGCCTAAAAAGAAGAATGTTTTATTATTGTTGCAGTTCCTTGTCCTGTTTCCCTCCCCCCCCCCCCCCCCCCCAAAACTAGGCAATTTTCTGTCAGGCGGATTTCAACTCCCCAAACTCTCCAGGGCTGTTGCTGAGAATTTTAGAAGTTCACACAACCAGAATGCTTTTAATTAAGTATTGGATAAGTAAATAATAAATAATAATATGAAATTTACACTGACTTTACACTGACAGAATTGCAAACAACAGCACATTAAAAAGTAAAAAAAAGAAAAGAAAACAAGATAAAACATTACAAAAGGTGGTGGATTCATCAGTAGATAATCTGCCTAATTTTACTAATTGTAAAGTGACTTACAACCAATTCTTGCACTTATGACTGTAGGACGTTAGCACTCACCCCTCTCCTAGGAAAATGAGATATTTTAGGAAATATTAAAAGGGCAGATTATTTCCCCTAAAAAGGAAGCAGAAAGTCACCCCCACCCCACCCCCCACCCCCCGCCTTTGTCAATGGGCCATTAAGGCCTGGGCCAGTCTATTCTACATAACAAAGATCTCCCTCCTTCAGGCAGAGCCATAGTAGGAATTGCCCAAAGCCCTTTCATTACACCAGCACCCAGCAAGGCTCAACCAAGCCTGGGACACAGACAACCTACAAAGTTACCCCTGCATGGCCTCATGGGAGTCTGACAAGCAATCAGAATACAAGCTCAAATGCAAAGCCCAACAGAGGGTATAAATCTCTCTCTCTCTCTCTCTCTCTCTCTCACCCATGTGCACTTATTGCCCAGGATCTCAAACCATGTGGTCCTGTCCACCATTAAAAACCATCTTTCCAATCAGCCACCATGTTTCCAGTGTCTTTCTCCCCACTTGGAACTGAACCCAGAAGGACATTTCTTCTAGCATGACTATTGTCACATCCCAATGGACATGTGATCAAAATGCAGGTGCTTGGCGACATGTATGAGGGTTGCAGCATCACGGTCATTTGTGACTTTCCCAGCCAACTTCTGACAAGCAAAGTCAATGGGGATTCATTTAACAACATATATAACAACTGCAGTGTTTAGCTTAAAAGCCATGGCAAATGGGGTCGCAAAATCGGGCATGATTCACTTAAGATTTTCCTTGCTTGGAAAGAGAAATTCTGATCCCAGTTGTGGTCGTAAGTTGAGGACTGCCTGTATTTCAGCAGCCAAAGGCAAATCTATAACAGTCATTAACAGTCCCAGAGGGTGGCATTGTCAATGTTCCTTTTTCTTTTGTTTGTTGCAGAAAATCAGCAGGGTAATTCACTGCCGATTGAATCCATCTCATCCTTGAGGTGGCTGTGGATTGCAAACAAAGGCTGGGAAATTGGACCTCAGTTCAGAGTTTAGCAAACCCCTTTCCAACCAAGATATCCCCAGGGAATTAAATCTAGTGATATCCTCCGTTCTTTATTGGAATGTTTCTACCAAGCTGTGTGTTTATTTGAGAAACTTGCATACAAAACAGCATGCTTTTAAAAGCCAAATGCAAACATGTACATTAGTATTAGCTGCATTTAAATAAAGTGTACGTCAGGGGGGAAAAAACCATGCACACAAAGCAAACATTAATATTATTGAAATTGCGGACAAAGCTTCATAAATTGAGGAAATGTACGTCTCCAATCCAGCAGCGCTTTTAAAAACAAAATAACAGAGTTGGAAGGGACCTTGGAGGTCTTCTAGTCCAACCCCTTGCTCAGGCAGGAAACCCTATACCAGTGATGGCTAACCTTTTTTTCTTCGGGTGTCAAAAGCGCACACATGTATGTGACAGTGCACGCACGTGTGCCCACACCCATAATGCAATGCCTCCCGCGTGCCCTGTCCCCCTGCACATGCACGTGTGACCCCCCCATGTTTCCATGCGCATGCGCATGTGACCCCCCCACTCCCCCAGCCCCTGTGGTTCCCCCCTCCATACATGAGTGTGCCTCCCCGGCCCATTTTTGGTTCCAGGAGGCTTCATGGAGGCCTGCTAGGCCCAAAATGGGGCTGGAGGGTGCACCACATCCCCCCCGGCCCCCCGTGCATGCGCACATTTATTTATTTATTTATTTATTTATTTATTTATTTATTAGTCCAATTTATATGCTGCCCTTCTCCGTAGACTCAGGGTGGCTTACAATGCATTATAGCAATAGCCTGCATACTTTTTTGTATATACCTGCTTACAAAGCTGACTTTGTATAAATATACAAAAGAATGAAGGCTATTGCTTAGCGCATTGTAAGCCGCCCTGAGTCTCTGGAGAAGGGCGGCATATAAATCAAATAAAAATAAATAAATAAATAAATAAATTAGGGCTTTCGCCACCCCCCCCTCCAAGCGGTGTTGTTTAATACAAAGTTGGCTTATTGCCTCCACAATCCGGGTCCTCAAATTTACCTACCTCGAATGGATGGAAGGCTGAGTCAACCTTGAGCCTGGTGTGATTGGAACTTGCACTAATTGCAGGCAGCTGGCAGCGAAGTGCTAGCACTTAACAGCACTTTAGTCCGCTGCACCACCGAGGCATAACCCCCCCGGCTCCCCGCACATGTGCGCGTGTCTCTGCAGACCAGTCAGTTGGCCGGCGGGAGGCATGCTCGCATACACAATGGAGCTGATCTAGGGTGATGTCTCGCATGCCCGGAGAGATGGCTCCGTGTGACACCTGTGGCACCCATACCATAGGTTCACCATCACGGCCCTATACCATTTCAGACAAAGCAGACAAAGAGACTTTGTGGTGGATAAAATAACGCAAAGGAATCGTAGATGAGATACATGGCACTGCCGTAGACTGGATGAGCAATCTGAAGCAAGAAATGGTATCCTTTTGTTCTTTTGGGAGTTGGTTATGGTGGCTAGGGATTCTGGGAGTTGTGATCCCCACACATCCGGAGGGCAGTATGTTGGGGGTGGGAGTGGGGGGCCGGAAGATTGTCTTATGGCTGTTTAGTCCGGAACAGAGCAGCTGTTTTTTCATTAAGGTCATTTCTTCCTAAACTTTTCACTGTGGTGATAACCCCTCTATCAATATTCTCCTTTCAGATGCCGGCTGTGTGTATCTGCTTTGTTTGAGCGTTGCCAGGTTGGTCTCCTTTGGGGGAAAAAAGCAGCCTGAAGCTTTGATTCCTGGGTGGTAGCAGCGGAGGAAGGACAGTGTTTATTTCATCCGGATTTTAAAATGATGCATCTCATCCGTCGTGAGGAATCGGAAGCGCAGAGTCCTGTCTGAGAAGATTCATATGGAATCCCGAAACTGCATTTTGAATTAAGCACTGAAGGTCGTGTTTTGAAGTGCTGGGTGCATTTTTATAGTAATAAACAGAGGATTTTCTCCGCTTATCCCTTAGGACCCTGCTGAGATTTGACATGCTTTGATAAACACAGAAGGAGCCATTGTGCTCTATCTGTCTGGGCTACTCTGCAACATTTGTTAAAGCATTTGTTCAACTTGCTATGGGCCCACTTTGGCAACTGTGTGCCTCTTGTACAATCTTCCTTGGGAATTTCACCTGACCTGCTGATCCTTAGGAAGCCTTCAAAGAAACTCGCCCTCATAGAAGCCGCTTCATAGAAAATTCCTCTCTGAAGAATCAAAGTTTGCTTCGGCAATTGTAAATTTTTGTTATTTTTGTTCCCAGAAGTTGGGATGACCCAAAACATCCTGCAAATTGACAAGAGTGGCATGTGGATAAAGAGGCAAGTGAAAGATGGCAATTCCAGCCAAAAAAACAATTCAAGGTATTGTTTTTTTAATAGATGAACAGAGTTGGAAGGGACCTTGTAGGTCATCTAGTCCAACCTCCCCCAACAGACATTTTTGACAGATGGCAGTCCAGGCTCTTCTTGAAAGCCTCCAGTGATGAAGCTCTCACAACTTCTGAAGGCAACTTCTGTTCCATTGATTTCATTGTTCTCACTATCAAAAAATTTCTCCTTATTTCCAGATTGAATACTGCTATCATGTCTCCCCTGATCCTTCTCTTCACTAAGACTAGCCATGCCCAGTTCCTGTAACCATTCTTCATATGTTTTAATCTCCAGTCCCCTAATTCAGGGGTGAAATGCTCCCGGTTTGGACTGGATCGCCCAATCCGGTAGCGATGGCTGTGAGTAGTTCAGAGAACCGGTAGCAAAAATCCCTGCGCCCCCCTCCCCATGCCCAGTTGAGCCGTGCGATCATCAGAGGCTGTTTTTTTAATTTTTAAAAGCATTTTTTCTACAACCTCTTCGGGCAAAAAAATGCTTTTAAAAGTTAAAAAAAAGCCTCTGATGATCGTGTGGCTCAGCTGGGATTATCAGAGGCTTTTAAAAACATTTTTTTCTGCGGTTGTAGGAAAAAAATGCTTTTAAAAGCCTCTGATGATCCCAGCTGAGTTGCTTGATTGTCAGAGGCTTTTAAAAGCATATTTTTTCTGCAACCTCTTCGGCCGAAGAAGTTGTAGAAAAAAATGCTTTTAAAAGTTAAAAAAAAAAAATTGGCCACGCCCACCCAGTCACATTAATCCCCCAAGCCACGCCCACAGAATCGATAATAAATTTTACATTTCACCACTTTCCTAACTGTCTTGGTTGCCCTTCTCTGCACTCTTTCTAGAGTCTCAACTTCTTTTTTATAGTGTGGGGACCAAAACTGGATGCAGTATTCTAGGTGTGGTCTTACTAAGGATTGATAGAGTGGTATTAGTACCTCACATGATCTTGATTGTATCCGTCTGTTAATGCAATTTAGGATTGCATTGGCTTTTTTGACTGCCGCCACACACTGTTGGCTCATATTTAATTGGTTGTTCACTAACACTTTTGTTTCTTATGTTGCAAATCCACCTGGACCAAACCAAGTCTGGAAGGAAAAAAACAAACAAACAAACATCTGATTTTGCCGGAAGCTGCCTTACAGCTTACTTTCTGGATTTGCCATTCAGTCTTGAGTCACTTTGGCAACTGCCTGAAAAGTTGCATCCTTTATATAACAGTTCTTCGTGTTTGTATGTCAAAACCAAGTGAACCGGCATCTCCCTTCCTGAGAGACAGTCTCTTGCAATCCAAAACACCCAGGAGAGGGGAGGAAACCCGCTCAAATAGATTGATATTCTACCCAGACAACGGTTAAATATCTCCTAATTACGGGCAAAATTAGGATGCTTAGATAGAAGAGCATTCAGAGCCACAGCCTCAGACCTCCAGCTCTTTGCATATGAATGGCTCTGCCAAGAAAGTATCCTGTTAGTAACAAATAACAGCCTTGCTTTCCTCTGGTCCATCAGTTAGCCTGTCAAGTGGAATCAACAGAGAGGGAGGGGGGAAACTCTTGGCAAAAAAGGAGCGCGAGAAACGGACCACATAGATTGTCTCTATTGCTTCCCTCTCGCCTTCCCTCCCTGCGTCCTTTTTGGAAATCGGCTCTGTTGACAAACACAGTTAATAGCTTGCACATGGTGCGATGGATCAGAAGTTCGGAGGAACAATGAGGATCTTGAGAAATTACAACTGGAATCACTATTTTTCTTGGCAGGAGGCCTGTTGTAGTCTCATCCTGGTATGAATCAGCAAGGCCTTCCTGAAGTCTGGAGGGCTAAACTGGTGACAAAACACTGATGGTGCAAGACAGAATATCGAAAAGTAAAAAGACAGCATTCTTTCTTTTGGAACAGGAAACTCTCCGTTGCTCCTATTTTTAACTACAAAGTGGCTGTTGTGAAAAGTGTATGAGGTTGGTTTTCCATTCCTGTATCTGGGCACTGTTGAATTAGAGCTTTAACATTATATGATCGTGTTGGATGGACACCAGTCTTGATAAAACACCATAGATGGACACCCTTTGACTCTTGAATTAAGTTCTTAAGCTCTTGACCTAATTCCTAAGCCTCTCTTTATAACAGAATAACAGAATTCAGAATAGGTTCGCCGTGATGGTGAACCTATGGCATGGGTGCCAGAGGTGGAATGCAGAGCCCTCTCTGTGGGCACGCACACAGTTGCCAGCTGCTCTTCTGGTTTCTGGCATGCACAAGCGCACCATCCAGCTGGTCTTAGCGGACTCTGGCATGCCGGAAAATGGCCTGAAGTGGGCGGAGCCTCACTGTTGTGGCCTGTCAGTGGCCTGTGCAGTTAGTAGCCTATTTCCGACAGCGAGGAGGCTGGAGGGTTCTGCTGCGCCAGCAGCCTGTGCAGCTGGCGCTCGAGTCAGACAATGAGGAGACTCGAGAAGATGTGGTGCCAGAGGTGGGGATTCAGCCAGGGCCTTCAGAACCTCCAGAAGCTCCCATAAGTGAAGAGGAAGAAGAGGAGGAGCCTCTTCTCGATGCAGGAGCGTGCAGAGCTGTTAAAAGGCAGGAGTGGCCCCTCAGGAGGAGATCTCCTCGAGAGTAAGCCTTGGGGCTAATTGGCCACTCCCCTAGCCTATTTAAGGAAGGACGACGACTGATGCAATTTGCAGGAAACAACTTCATTCATATTTTGTCCCGTCTTGATTTCAGAAATGTTTGATTCGGCTCTTGTTTCTTTCTTGTCAGTTTTCCTGCAAATTGCTTCTGGGCATTCTGCCAACCACAGTAAGATTATGGTTATCTGAAATACTGTGCCTCAGAATTGAGTTATTATTCTTTGGATTCTTGTTGGCTGTTAATGAAGTTAAATTAACAGCCCTTGTTCAGAAAAGACTGATTTAAACTGTACTTGTGTTTGAACAACTACTAAGAAAGCTCATTAGTAGTCCTTAATTGGTAAACTAAGGTTTGTACGGACTTTTTGTGTCCGTAGCTGGGGCAGAACACTCCCACTGCCGCCGCTACCGGTTCGCCCGACCACTGGTCTCAACATTTTTTTATAATATGGTGACCAAAACTGATGCAGTATTCTAAGTGTGATCTTACAAAATAATACTAGTACTTCATGTGATTTTGATTCTATCCCACTGTTAATGCAGAAGAATGAAATGCTGCTGTCTCTTCTGATGCATCCTTTTAGTCAAGACAGGTGCTCTGATTCTCGGTCAGTGAATTTCTTAACCAGGCTGATTCCAACAAACTTACCCAAAGCCTCTGGATCAGTGGACATGCTGCTTCTGTGGTATGTGTGTACTTCCACTACTTGCTCTGCAACATTTCAAACCCTGATGGGCCTGCCACACAGAAGCTGGTTGCTTAAAAAAGGTTTGTTTTGATACACAGATGTTTTGACGAACATCAAAGGGGAACCCAAAGGAAACGTTCAGCAGAATTTCTCCTTCTTTCCCTCCTTTGTGAAATTTGGCAGGACACCCTGAACCTCATGGTTGGGGTGAATTGAACGAGCACCTGCTTAAAACACATCCACTTCCTCCATTTTCTTCCCTTTCACGTTACGGACTTTGCAGGCTAGAGATTCCTTCTGACTTTTTCGCCCTCAGATGATTTCCACTGAGCTTTATTTTATCCACTTATCGCACCCTTGTCTTTACTATGCACTAGAAGTACTGTATTTTTCAGAATATAAAACGCACCTTTTCCCCCCCAAAAGTGGGTGAAAATCTGGGTGCGTCTTATACTCTGAATATAGCCCTGCCCAGCTTCTCAAACGGAAGTTTCAGAGGCTGAAAAAAGCATCAGAAACGAAGCTTCAGAAAAAAAGTCCCCAAACAGAGCTTCAGAGGCTTTTATTCTGTTTTCGGAGGCTTTCAAAGGCAGAAAAGAAAGTTTTTTTCTGAAACGGAGTTTCAGAAGTTTCAGAGGCAGAAAAAAAAGCAAAAAAAAAAAAAAAAAAGTAAGGCACAGAGCTCACAACCAAGGAACTGTTGCTAAAATTCACCTCTGGGAACAGCTGATTGAGGGTATTCCGGGAGGCCGATCCATCTGCAATCAGCTTTTTTCTTATTTTTCTCCCCAAAAACTAAGGCATGTCTTATACTCCAATGTATCTGAAAAATATGGTAGTAGAAAATAAGAGAAAACCAAGAAAAAATAGTTATTTAAATACTGTTGTCAAGGTTCTGACCAATGCCCTAATCAAATTAAGACCCTCAAGCCATTTAGCAAGAAAAATCCAGTTGTTTATTAGGAGCATCAGGTTGGCACAATCTAGGTGAAGCCAGCTCTGGTTTCACCGAATTTACGCCTTGCCTCTGACCCTGTTTCCCCCTCCCCCCAGAGTATGTCATCAGTCACATTCCCCAATGAAGCAATTTTGTGGGTGTAGAAGTCACTCCCTCCAGCTGTTGCTAGTCTCCGTGGAGATGGCCTTGACTTCGGCTGGCTAGGCTGTGTCTTGTTTTGACTGAGGTGTGAATTCCTTGGTGCAGCTGCGAAGCATGATTCCCATCCTCCTGCCTATGGCAACTCAGGAGCAGGTTGGGAAAGCTTCGCGAGTTGACAACTGTATTGTTTAGGAAATCAAGGTGGCATATGTAACGCTTCCTCCTACTGTCCTTCCACATAACAACAACCCTGTAAAGTAGATGGGGCTAAAAGTGGCTGAACAAACTCATTCAGTGAGCTTTCGTGATAAGAGTGGATGTGACCATTGGAAGTCCACAACCACACTGTCAACTTGCAAAGCTTTCAAGTTGCCATGAGCAGGGGGGAGGGAGAACTGAAGTGAATTCCATACATTTTTCCTGACCGCAGTCAGAAGGAGGGTGTTAGGTTTCACAGCCAGCCAAAGTGGTTAATTGGAGAATGTGATTTATGACATGGCCAGAGAGGAGGGGAGAGACAGGGTCATAGGGGAACGTAAATCTACGTGGGATCAGTCCTAACTGCATCCGAGTATTGCCAGAATGTTGCTCCTAATAAATGACTGTATTTCCTTTGAAGTTTGGATCATGGCTCATGAATTAATTAGGGCATCTTTCGGAAACTTGACACACACATTGGTATAACACAGTGGTGAAATTCAAATTTTTTTACTACTGGTTCTGTAGGCATGGCTTGGTGGGCATGGTGTGGCTTGGTGGTCATGGTAGGGGAAGGATACTACAAAATCCCCATTCCCTCTCCACTCCTGGGGGACGGATATTGCAAAATCTCCATTCCCACCTCAATCTGAGGCCACCCAGAAGTGGCATTTGCCAGTTCTCTAAACTACTCAAAATTTCCGCTACCAGTTCTCCAGAACCAGTCAGAACCTGCTGGATTTCACCCCTGGTATAACAACATTACAGGCACTCTTCAACTAACAATCATTTGTTTAGCAACAATTCCAAGTTATAGGATCCAATCTGGGTCAGTCACAGGGATCAGAGTTTTAGTTTTCCAAGCTTTTGGACTCATGCTTGAGTCCATCCTCAGGGAACTTCTCTCTACTGGAATGTGTGCTTTGGGCTATTCTATGCATAGTATTTATGTGGTGCCTGATTGGGTGTGGCTTATTATTGGAGTGTTGATGGCCAGCTATTATGCCATTAGGTGTTGTATGCATGTGCTGCTAAATCCTCGGCTCCTAAACTGGTAGTAAATCAGCATTCCTGTTGATTGATAAAGGGCCGTTTCTCAGGCTTTAATCATTTCCCTGGCTATCTTTGTACCTGCTCTGCCAACAATCTTAGTAGCTGAATCTTAATTGCTGCAATTTTACCAAGACTTTGTAACAAGTGCCCTACCCATGGGTGGATGGACCATGATAAAAAATAAATATGTGATGTGTTTCATGTCACCTTTTCCATTGCAGAATTTTTGCCATGCACTAACTAATGCTGTGTGACTAAGGTTTCACATATTTCAAAAGATCTAAGCCCCAGAGCTCACGGTAACAGCATTGCCAAAAAGGCATTAAGAGTTATTAACCTAATTTTGCGAAGCTTCTTCTCTGGTAACATTGTACTGCAAACCAGAGCATACAAAACCTATGCCAGACCAATTCTCAAATACAACTCATCTGCCTGGAATCCACACTGTATAATGGACATTAATACAATTGAGTGAGTCCAGAGGTATTTCACGAGAAGAGTACTTCACTCCTCTGCTCTCAATAGAATCCCTTATGCCACCAAGCTTGAAATTTTGGACCTGGACAACCTAGAACTACGCCGCCTACAGTCTGACCTAAGCTTAGTACACAGAATTGTCTGCTACAATGTCCTACCTGTCAATGACTACTTCAGCTTCAACCGCAATAATACACGGGCAAACAATAGATACAAACTCAAAGTAAACTGCTTCAGACTCGATTGCAGAAAGTACGACTTTAGCAACAGAGTGGTCAATGCCTGGAATGCACTACCTGACTCTGAAGTTTCATCCCCAAACCCCCATAACTTTAACCTTAGACTGTCTACCATGGACCTCACTCCATTCCTAAGAGGTCTGTAAGGGGCGTGCATAAGCGCACCAGAGTGCCTACCGTCCCTGTCCTACTGTCCCCATTTATTTGTACTCATTTATTATGTATATACTTATACCTGTTTATACTTATATGTTTATGTTATGTTCAAACTGTTATGTTTATGTTTATGTTTTCTCATACACGCTTGACAAACTAAATAAATAAAATAATAAATAAATAAAATGAGTGAATGCCTTATTTATCTCATTCATTATTGTGCACATATGGCTTCCAGGCGTGACAGGAGAACTGAACCTGAGACCTTTTGTGTACCAGGCAGATGCTTAACCACAAGTCTTTGATCTGGACCTTCTCCTTTCTTAGCTTCCTAAATCTGGAATCCCTCAAGAATTAGAACACAGCAAAGATTTCATTTGATGTGTAATAGCCAAATATGCAATTCCTGGTTGAAGATATGAAGGAAGAACCCTAACAGCAGTCTGTAAGCATAATCTGCAGCATATTTTATAAACCCTTGTAACCAGATCTTTGTGTGTTTTTATAACTAATCAAGGTCTTGTTGAAACAGATGGTTTCTCCCAACCAGAAATCTTGTGTGTGTGTGGCAGAAGGGCACAATCATGCTTAAATTAACTTTTTCATTTTTAAAGTAATGTGAGCAAAATAAAATTAAATCGCAATACATTTAATATACCAGCTGATTGTCAATCATCTCAGGATGTTTATTGGTCAAAGCTATGGGAACCTGGACTTCCATGGATTTTGTATTTAGTAATCCATCTGTAATTCTGCCTTTGTATGTGAGAAAGTCCAATTTCTAGCTGTTCTCCCTTTTAAATTAAAAACTCTGTTTGTGTTGTGGCTCCGTTACCTGAGCCTGTGTCATCGCCAGGAGAGGACTCCGAGAGTGAAGAAGAGGAGTTGGCAAGGCCTCCCTCTCCAGGACCCTCCTCTCTGGCAATGCCTTCGGTATCCGCCGAAGGGCAAGAGATAGGGCTGGGGCCAAGCACATCCACGCAGCCACAGATGGACAGTGATGAGGGTAATGAGTCTTGGCTGGATCCACGCCAGCATCGCAGAGATAAGCGCGTGCAACAGAAGAAAAGGCATGCCCGAGATTAGGCTGAGTCACTGGACCACACCCCACAGGATATAAAAGGGAGCGTGATGGCCAGTCAAACCTTGTGACGAACAAAGCTGAAAGCTTCCACGCCATTCTGCATTGCCGGACTTTTGCTATAAGACTTAGCTGGATTATCTCTGGACTTGATTACCTCTGTAATTATTGAGCTGTTTCTTTTGATGTATCAGAAGTGGGGAGAAGTTATCTCTTCTCTTTGTAAATAATAAACTCTTGGCAGGCAGCCAGTAGGTTGTTGCCAAGTTCCATTATCTTAAGGAAAAGGATTTTGCCGGCTGGTTTGGTCTTTAACTCTTGAACGTCTGTTGGTGTGTGTGCGTGTGGTTGGGGACAAAACAGTTTGTAACAAAGAAACTTAGATTATTTCAGAGAACTTCTATAGGTCGCGCATGAACTATTCTCCCATTATCCTCCTATTTCTCATCTTAAAAAAAATAATTCCTATCTTGAGCAAGAACAAATACTGGAGGAATGATGAGGCTTCCATTAGTTTCTAGCTAAGGCATCCGAGTTCTTTCTAGCTTTTATCACAAGGACAAGTAACATTTAACAGAATAACAGAGCTGGAAGGGATTTTGGAGGTCTTCTAGTCCAACCCCCTACTCAAGCAGGAGAACCTATAATAATGGTTGTCCAATCTCTTGTTAAAAACCTCCAGTGTTGGAGCATCTACAACTTCTGGAGCAGGGATGAAATGCTACTGGTTCGGTCCGGTTTGGCTGAATCCGTAGTGATGGTGGTGGGTAGTTCGGAAAACCGGTAGCGATGGCAATGCGAGGCTCTGCCCACCCACCTGGTCGTTGTTACTTCCTGGTTTTAACCAGGAAGTAACCTGTTTTTACCCTCTGTGCATGCGCAGAAGGTTTGCACATACGCAGAGGGGCCACACTTGTATGTGATGCGCACACAGGGCGCGTGCACTTCTGAACCGGTAGGGAAGGTAAGTAGATTTCATCCCTGTTCTAGAGGCAAACTGTTCCTCTGGTTAATTGTTCTCACTGTCAGGAAATTTCTCCTTAGTTCTAGGTTGGTTCTAGACATGGACATGGTTCCATATCCTAAACTGAAGAATGTATCTCTGTGTTGGATGGATTCCTTATTGCAATTACTTCTCTCCTACATGTACAAACCATGAAAAAGTTTGGGCTATAAGGATCTATGAAAATGAAGGTAAGGGTGTTACGTTTTTGTGGTTCCCACTTCTGTTGTCCTGTGTCGTAATTACAAAGGAGTTCCTAACACGATCAGTTCACTTGCATTGTCCTTTCTTGAGAATTGAGATGGCCTAGAAATGCCACATAAATAAATGTATATAGAATGGATTGGATAACAGCAGCAACCACTTTTAAGGGGGAAATTAAAAAATCAATCACCAACCAACATTTCTCCATTGAAAGGGATGCAAATTGAGTAATAATTCGACCATTAGTAAAATTGCTTATTGTATTTTTAAACAAATATAAATTAAACCATTAAAAATGAAGCATAATTTAGAAGCATGTTTTTCATTTTTTGGTGATGCATCTGTCCATTCTTTCTTCCTCCCTTTCAAAGCACAGATGTTTCCAACATTCTAGTTTGGCCCTCACCTCTTTCCACCTGCTTCCTCTCACAGTTCCTGCCAATAAAACATTCACCAACACTCTGTACTAAAAGTTTGACATAAAGCAGGTTCTGAAAACACGCTGTGATGTTTCTGGTGTACTCTTTCTCCCACATAACTCCATAAAGTTCTAGACTATGTTCTACTCGTACCCACTCAAGAGTTTAGATGTTTTCCTGAACTGTGGACATCTGTAAGCAGTAAAACAGTCTCATTTGTCAGTTGTAGCAAAGTTTGCTTCCGTTCCATTCTCTAGGACAATGGTCTCCAAACTTTCCAGCTTTGCAGACCAGCGATGATGAGAGAAGGGATGTTTCTGTGCGAATGATGGGCACACGCATATTTGCCTGCTGTTAGCGTTCTGAGTAACACATCCATTGAAAGCAGAACTCTGAGGCAGGTAGCTTCCTCAAAGAACATGTTTAATATATCATATCGGCACAGCTGGTGAAAACCAACTCTAACATTTCCCATGGTTTTCACCTAATTAAAAGAGTAAAATTCTCCCCCTCACAGGTGTCACCGGTCATATTGTCCAATTAGGATGGATGGCAAGCTTGTCTCCTCTTTCAATAACCACATATTATAATGGCCTTGGTTCCCACAGGAAAACCTTTTGTTTTGATTGCTAACTGGGCTATCTACTTCTCCCTCCCTTCCCCCTCTCAGGCTTCATGGCAACTATGAGGCAGCACAAGATGGCTTCAGCCAGGTTCACTTCAGAGTTGACATCTTCTGCTTGTGCACCCTGGTTCCAAATGGGTTGTGGCCCGGTACTGGACCATGGCCCTGGGGTTGGTGACTCCTTTATAATGCCTTGGTAAGGCACACTTGGAATACTCCATTCAGTTTTGGTTGCCACAATGTAAAAAAGATGTTGAGACTGTAGAAAGAGTGCAGAGAAAAACAACAAAGATGATTAGGGGACTGGAGGCTAAAACATGAAGAACGATTGCAGGAACTGGGTATGTCTAGTTTGATGAAGAGAAGGACTAGGGGAGACATGATAGCAGTGTTCCAATATCTCAGGGGCTTCCACAATAGAAGAAAACTATTCTCCAAAGCACCTGAAGGTAGAACAAGAAGCAATGAGTGGAAACTAATCAAGGAGAGAAAAAATCTAGAACTAAGGAGAAATTTCCTGACTGTGAGAACAATTAATAAGTGGAACAACTTGCCTCCAGAAGTTGTGAATGCTCCAAGACTGGAAGTTTTTATGAAGATGTTGGATAACCATTTGTGTGAAGTGGTGTAGAGCTTCCTGCCTAAGCAGGGGTTGGACTAGAAGACCTCCAAGTTCTCTTCCAACACTGTTATTCTATTCTATTTTTCCTTTAGGACTCCTGCAAGTTTTCAGTATGTCATATAATATTCTGTACATCTGATCATTTCCCTGTTGACTTGAAAGCCAGGAAATGTTTGTGATGATGCAAGTGAACCGTTTCTCACACTTAAACAAATGCAGAGCAAGACCCTTTTCACTTGATTTTGGTGTGGTGGGCCAGGATCGCACCTTAGCTGTTCAATTCACGTGGGATAAATAAAGATGGATACGGGTAGGACAAAAACCTCTTTGGATTTAATAAATTTCATCTTAGTACTAGACCAGAGTTTCCCAAAGTTTCCAGCTTTGTGCACGGATGGGGGAGGGGGAAAGGAGAAGGGATGGTTCTGCATGAATGGCTGGCAAGCGCATGCATCCTCAGCTCCAGTGGTGGAATTCAAATTTTTTTACTGCCGGTTCTGTGGGTGTGGCTTGGTGGGTGTGGCATGGCTTGGTGGGCGTGGCTTGGTGAGTGTGGCGTGGGAAGGATGCTGTAAAATCTCCATTCCCACTCCACTCCAGGGGAAGGATACTGTAAAATCTCTATTCCATCCCCAATCCAGGGGAAGGTTACCGCAAAATCTCCATTCCCTCCCCAATCCAGGGGAAGGATACTGTAAAATCTCCATTCCCTCCCCAATCCAGGGGAAGGATACTCTAAAATCTCCATTCCCACCCCACTCCAGGGGAAGGATACTGTAAAATCTCCATTCCCTCCCCACTCCAGGGGAAGGATACTGTAAAATCTCCATTCCCTCCCCAATCCAGGGGAAGGATACTCTAAAATCTCCATTCCCACCCCACTCCAGGGGAAGGATACTGTAAAATCTCCATTCCCTTCCCACTCCAGGGGAAGGATACTGTAAAATCTCTATTCCATCCCCAATCCAGGGGAAGGTTACCGCAAAATCTCCATTCCCTCCCCAATCCAGGGGAAGGATACTGTAAAATCTCCATTCCCTCCCCAATCCAGGGGAAGGATACTCTAAAATCTCCATTCCCACCCCACTCCAGGGGAAGGATACTGTAAAATCTCCATTCCCTCCCCACTCCAGGGGAAGGATACTGTAAAATCTCCATTCCCTCCCCAATCCAGGGGAAGGATACTCTAAAATCTCCATTCCCACCCCACTCCAGGGGAAGGATACTGTAAAATCTCCATTCCCTTCCCACTCCAGGGGAAGGATACTGTAAAATCTCTATTCCATCCCCAATCCGGGGGAAGGATACTGTAAAATCTCCATTCCCTCCCCAATCCAGGGGAAGGATACTGTAAAATCTCCATTCCCTCCCCAATCCAGGGGAAGGATACTCTAAAATCTCCATTCCCACCCCAATCCAGGGGAAGGATACTGTAAAATCTCCATTCCCACCCCACTCCAGGGGAAGGATACTGTAAAATCTCCATTCCCTTCCCACTCCAGGGGAAGGATACTGTAAAATCTCTATTCCATCCCCAATCCAGGGGAAGGTTACCGCAAAATCTCCATTCCCTCCCCAATCCAGGGGAAGGATACTGTAAAATCTCCATTCCCTCCCCAATCCAGGGGAAGGATACTCTAAAATCTCCATTCCCACCCCACTCCAGGGGAAGGATACTGTAAAATCTCCATTCCCTCCCCACTCCAGGGGAAGGATACTGTAAAATCTCCATTCCCTCCCCAATCCAGGGGAAGGATACTCTAAAATCTCCATTCCCACCCCACTCCAGGGGAAGGATACTGTAAAATCTCCATTCCCTTCCCACTCCAGGGGAAGGATACTGTAAAATCTCTATTCCATCCCCAATCCGGGGGAAGGATACTGTAAAATCTCCATTCCCTCCCCAATCCAGGGGAAGGATACTGTAAAATCTCCATTCCCTCCCCAATCCAGGGGAAGGATACTCTAAAATCTCCATTCCCTCCCCACTCCAGGGGAAGGATACTGTAAAATCTCTATTCCATCCCCAATCCGGGGGAAGGTTACCGCAAAATCTCCATTCCCTCCCCAATCCAGGGGAAGGATACTGTAAAATCTCCATTCCCTCCCCAATCCAGGGGAAGGATACTCTAAAATCTCCATTCCCACCCCAATCCGGGGGAAGGTTACCGCAAAATCTCCATTCCCTCCCCAATCCAGGGGAAGGATACTCTAAAATCTCCATTCCCACCCCACTCCAGGGGAAGGATACTGTAAAATCTCCATTCCCTTCCCACTCCAGGGGAAGGATACTGTAAAATCTCTATTCCATCCCCAATCCGGGGGAAGGATACTGTAAAATCTCCATTCCCTCCCCAATCCAGGGGAAGGATACTGTAAAATCACCATTCCCTCCCCAATCCAGGGGAAGGATACTCTAAAATCTCCATTCCCACCCCACTCCAGGAGAAGGATACTGTAAAATCTCCATTCCCTCCCCACTCCAGGGGAAGGATACTGTAAAATCTCCATTTCCACCCCACTCCAGGGGAAGGATACTGTAAAATCTCCATTCCCTCCCCAATCCAGAGAAAAGTTACTGCAAAATCCCCATTTCCTCCTGATCAGCTGGGACTTAAGAGGCAAAGAAAGATGGAGGCGGGGCCAGTCAGAATTTTTACTACTGGTTCTCCAAACTACTCAAAATTTTTACTACCAGTTCTCCAGAACTGGTCAGAACCTTCTGAAACCCACCTCTGCTCAGTTCCATTTCCGCAAGCACTGTGCACGCCTGCCTGCTGCTCGGGCAAGTGTGGATGTGTATTCACTGTTTCCGTGGCCCCGTGAGGGCCCAAACCCCTCACGGATGGACAGACTGGTCTAGAACTGTGAACAGACTGTTCTAGACCAGTGTTTCTCAACCTTGGCAACTTTAAAATGTGTGGACCTCAACTCCCAGAATTCTCCAACACAGTGTGCCTGGCTGGGGGATTCTGGGAGTTGAAGTCCACACATCACAAAGTTGGCAAGGTTGAGAAATATGAATATAGATTTGGAACTGCAGGCTAGACCAGGAAGCAAAAAATATCCCAGAAAGAAGCGCAACAATCATTCCCACGCTGTTGTCAAAACAACTGCATGAACTCAAAACTAAAGCAGACTTTCCTTTTTTAATATGGTTACACTCCAGCTGTATAGTATTCTTGCTTCCTTCTGTAGCATTAAGAAAAATATAACTTGAAAGGGGATTAGATCAGGAGATCACATGACCCCTTCCTGCAAAACTGTGTAAGCTCATCAATACACGAAAATACAACATTAATGAAATGCAAAGAATGAATATAATAGCACAGTCTGAAAGCAGGATAAAAATAATGGGGAAAGATTGCATTAATTAATGTAAGCGATGGCATGATGCAACCATGGTGATAAGAGCCAGAGTAGTATAATGTAGTTTTAAAAAAAGGTTAAAGGTCAATACAATCATAGTCTGCATGCATAGACGAATAGTATCAAGGTCACATGAAGTGTTAGTATTGCTTTTTACTGTTTTTGGTAAGATCATACTTGGAATACTGCATCCATCATTTAAAAAAAAAAAAAGACATGAGACCAGGGGTGAAATCCAGCAGGTTCTGACAGGTTCTGGAGAACTGGTAGCGGAAATTTTGAGCAGTTCGGAGAACCAGCAAACACCACCTCTGGCTGGCCCCAGAGTGAGGTGGGAATGTGGATTTTGCAGTATCCTTCCCCTGGAGTGGGGTGGGAATGGAGATTTGGCAGTATCCTTCCCCTGCCATGCCCACCAAGCCATGCCCACCAAGCCACGCCACGCCCACCAAGACATGCCCACAGAACCGGTAGTAAAAAAATTTGAATTTCACCACTGCATGAGACTTTTTCAGAGTAAAGGAACAAAGATGATTAGGGGGCTGGAGGTTAAATCATATGAAGAACAATTGGAGGAACTGGGCATGGCTAGTTTAGTGAAGAGAAGGACCAGGGGAGACATGATAGTCATGTTCCAATATTTGAGGGGCTGCCACGGAGAAGAGGGGGTCGACCTAGTCTCCAAAGCACCAGAATGCAGGACAGGAAGTAATGGATGAAAACTAATCAAGGAGAGAAGCAACCTAGAACTAAAGAACAATTTCCTGACAGTGAGAACAATGAATCAGTGGAACAATTTGCCTCCAGAAGTCGTGGATTCTCCATCACTGGAGGTTTTTAAGAAGAAATTGGACAGCCATTTGTCCAGAATGCTATAGAGTTTTCTGCTTGAGCAAGGGGTTGGATTAGAAGATATTCAAAGTCCTTTCCAATTCTGTATTCTATAACCTGTGGTGGTTAAGGCAGTATTTCCCAATTTTTCACATTTAAGAAGTGTGTACTTCAGCTTCTGGAATTCTCCTTCCAGCAAACTGTTATGGAATGTTGAAAATGAATATGAAATAACCACAGCAGTAGTTTAGCTGGCAGTGGCAGCCAGGAGCAATGATGCAGCCACAACTTCTCAGATTTCATTCTCTCTGGAGTTTCGGGTCCCAGTTTTGGACACATTCTGTAAATTAGCCCATTTGAGCTACCTTGATTCAAAAGTTGTTGCCCTAAGACACAGTCAAAGTGTTTCCCCCCCAGTCAAAGTGTTGTGGAATGAAGGGACCAAACAACATTCCTGGGTCAGCCAGAGACAGTTTTATTGCGCAAGGTTAAGAGCCAGATTTGTATCTGAAACTTTGAACAAGGAAAGAACTCTGATACAACTGTTTTTATACATTTCTAAAACAAAGGATTTGGTATCATGCATTTTCCATATATGGTTAACATGAGATCATACATTCTCCATATATGGCTAACACACACCTGTCATATGATAATTGACACACTTCCTAATTACTAAACCATTAGTAAACCATTATTTTTAGTTTATAAGATTATCTTTAGCTAGACAACCTTTCTTAAGTGCTTGTAGTTGCTAATGGGAAATTTACTGCTGTCCTTGGGTTAGTTTATTGGATTAAGTAACTCTTCGTAACATATATGTCCTTGTGTCATTCACAGTGAGGTCACTCAGATGTTTTCCATATGGCTGTCCTTCCATGACATCTAGGTCTCATCAGAAGATACATTACCACGTAATGGGGTTTAGCTGATTTTTAATATAATCTCCAAGCAAGCACTTTTCTATCTTATAATAATGTGAATAAAGAGGGTCCTTTAGAGTTCATGTAGCTTTATAATAATGTGAATACAGAGGGTCCTTTAGAGTTCATGTAGCTGACTCTGTATGATTCCTTTTTTATCCACATTAAAAGGTCTTGACACAATTTTAGTAGTAGTTTAGTAGTATATAGATGATATTAGCACTTATTTGCATATATATGCATATATGTGTGTTTATGTATGCATATCTATATGTATGCATGTCTATCTGCATGTCTGTTTGTCTGTCTGTCTATCTATCTATCTATCTATCTATCTATCTATCTATCTATCTACAGTATCTATCTATCTGAGCTGCAGTGGCGCAGTGGTTAGAGTACAGTACTGCAGGCTACTTCTGCTGCCTGCCGGCTGCCTGCAATTTGGCAGTTCAAATCTCACCAGGCTCAAGGTTGACTTAGCCTTCCATCATTCTGAGGTGGGTAAAATGAGCACCCAGATTGTTGGGGGCAATATGCTGACTCTGTAAACCGCTTAGAGAGGGCTGTAAAGTGCTATTTCTATCTATCTATCTATCTATCTATCTATCTATCTATCTATCTATCTATCTATCTATCTATTTATCCATCTATCATCTGTCTCTATCTGTCTGTCTGTCTGTCTGTCTGTCTGTCCATCCATCCATCCATCCATCCATTCTGTATTTATCTACACATTATATGCAGTTTGGTGTACGCCATCCAGAATCACTTGTTTGTGGAGGAAACAGAAGATACAATGACAGATAATTGGTTACCAATTTTTTGGCAACTCTTGATATTTGAAGTTTTACTTGAAAATGCTCAAATCAAACCAGGTCACCCAGCCAGCCCTGATTTTTCAGTTCTCATTAATTGGTAAAGAAATCTTATCTATCATAATATAGAAATCAGCAAGAATGTTAAAGGGGAAGATGGACTCTGCCGACTCAGATATTAAACAAGTAACAAACTGGAATGAGAGTATTGTTTGCTACCAAGAAATGCTTGCAGTCGATTAGGACGCTGAAAAATTAAATACCCAATGAACTTGGACTTGATTAAAAAATACTTTTGGAAGGAATAACCCAAAAAATATTTGCAAATCATTGTGCCTAATTTTTTCTCAATTAAGGATTTGCTTGTTTGTTTTGTTAAAGCAGTCAGTTATGGAAACTTAGTGGTCAGCTCCAAAGAGCAAAATTGTCAACATGCCCACATATTTTGATATTTTGGTATTTTTTCCCCAAACATTGCATTGTTTAATCCAGCATGTCAGTGTTGTTGTTTTTCCTCTTTAGCCCTTTGTCATTGCAATGGATTGAGGAGTGATTCAAAATACTGACTCAGGTGTTTATCATCTCAAGAATCATCTATTTCTGATCAACATTCCATTTTGTACAAAATTCGGGGTCCTATTTTTTAATTTTGTGTGCCAGATTTAACACTTAGACTCCTACCCTGTTTCCCCAAAATAAGACATCCCCTGATAATAAGCCCAATCAGGCTTTTGAGCGCATGGCAATAAGGCTAAGTACTTATTTCAGGGTTCAAAAATATAAGGCAGGGTCCTATTTTCGGGGAAACACGGTACGGCATACTGCAACCATTGTAAATCAGTATGAGAGCCTTTTGTGGATATTCTCACAACACAACTGACATGTTAGTGAGGGCAGCAGATGGAGTAGGGGAAGGGCATACAGGTAGTCCTCAACGTACGACCACAATTGAGCCCAAAATTTATGTTGCTAAGTGAGAAACTAGTTAAGGGAATTCACCTCATTTTACGACTTTTCTCGGCACCTTTGTTAAATGAATCGGTGCAGTTGTTAAATTCGTAACACGGTTTTTAAGTGAATCTGAGTTTCCCCATTGACTTTGATTATTGGAAGGTTGCAAATGGGGACATGATCACATGATCCCGGGACACTACAACCGTCATCAATGGGATATAGTTGTCAAGCATTTGAATGTAAATCACATCGGGGTGGGTTCTACTTACCTTTACTACCGGTTTGCAACGGGATCGCTTCTGTGCATGCACAGATCACCGATGAGGACATCCAGGGTGGTGGGCGGGGCCTCCCACCAATTTTATTACTGGTTCTTGTGAACTGGTCTGAACCAGGGGCAACCCACCACTGAATCACATGACCATGGGGATGCTGCAATGGTCAGAAGTGTGAAAAATGGTGATAAGTCAGTTTTTTTCAGTGCTGTTGTAACTTTGAACGGTCACTAAGTGAATTGTTGTCAGTCAAGGACTATTTGTATTGTCTAAATACAAAATATTATACCAAAACTCCTTCTTTGTTGTTGTCAAATGGGCGAACAAAATACCCGATTACCCCGAAAATAAGTCCCAACTGAAAAATAAGTCCTGCATGATTTTTCAGGATGCACTTAATATAAACCCTACCCCCAAAATAAGTCCCAGTTAAGATTGTCAGCCAGATGGATGCATTTAGTATCATATTTCCCAAAAAATAAGACCTAACCAGACCTAATGTGTCTTTTGGAGCAAAAATTAATATAAGACCCAGTCTTATTTTTGGGGAAACATGGTTGCATCGAGCTATGACCTTCCACCTTTCATTTCTCTCCAAGGATGCTTAAAGACCCCCTCATGAATGGTGATAATGAACTTCTTGGGACAAGGATGCTTATACCAGTTAAAATTAGCTCCAGATCTGCCTGACCAGGTTATGTTGATTTATCTCTACAGCTGAGTTGACTTTTCCTGGTTCTGCAAAAGCTGGCCAATTCTTATGAGGGAGGAACATTTATATATTTAATTTATTAAACTTACAGGTAGTCCTCTGCCATAATTGAGCCCAAACCTAATGTTGCTAAGTGAGTTTCGCCTCGTTGATGACTTTTCTTGCCACCGTTGTTAAGTGAATCACTGCAGTGGTTAAGTTAGTAACACGGTTGTTAAGTGAATCTGGCTTCCCCATTGACTTTGCTTGACAGAAGGTGTCAAAAGGGGATCACATGACCCCATGACACTGCAACCAGTGAGTCAGTTGCCAAGCATCTGGATTTTGATCACGCGACTGTGGGGAAATGCTACAATGGGTCATAAACATCACTTTTTTCATTGCATCCATTGTAACTTTGAACGGTCACTAAATGAATAGTTGTAAGTCAAGGACTACCTGTATATGCTGCCCAGATCACCGATAAAGCGATTATGGGCAGATTACAAATGATAAAAAGATAAATATAGTACCAGTTAAAATGAAAACGACTTAAATGAGAACTAAAAACCAGAAGGACACACAGCCCTGAGGTAGGGTCTTATCTTTTACCCCATCAACTGCCCCCAT
The DNA here is from genome assembly GCA_022577455.1 of Arizona elegans. Taxonomy (NCBI): domain Eukaryota; kingdom Metazoa; phylum Chordata; class Lepidosauria; order Squamata; family Colubridae; genus Arizona; species Arizona elegans. The sequence continues at coordinate 5,596,065 of JAKOOJ010000002.1, read as the reverse complement.
CAGGACTCCAAGCCAGTTGGCAAAACCAGAGTTTAAGGCCTTCCCCAAAGGCCAGATAGGTGAGGGCAAATCTCACTTTTGGTGGTAGATGGTTCCATAAAATATGACCTGGTAAGAAAGTTTGACTGGATTAGTGGCTGACTGGATTAACTACCTGGAATTAAGGAGAAACTTCCTAACAGACCCTGGTGGCGCAGCAGACTAATAGCCTGTTATTAACATTCAGCTGCCTGCAATTACTGCAAGTTCGAATCTCCCCAGGCTCAAGGTTGACTCAGCCTTCCATCCTTTCTAAGGTAGGTAAATTGAGGACCCAGTTTGTGGGGGCAATAAGCTGATTTTGAATAAATATACAAAAGTATGAAGACTATTGCTTAACGCATTGTAAGCCGCTCTGAGTCTCCGGGGAAGGGCAGCATATAAATCAAATTAAAAAAAAAAACAGTGAGGAAAATTAACCAGTGGAACAGCTTTCTTTCAGAAGGTGTAGGTGCCCCATCACCAGAGGTTTTTAAGCCAATGGTCTGGAATGGTATGGAGCAGAGGTGGGTTTCAACAGGTTCTGACCAGATCTGGAGAACCGGTAGTGGAAATTTTGAGTAGTTCAGGGAACTGGTAAATACCACCTCTGACTGGCCCTGTCCCCATCTATTCTCTGGCTCCCGAGTCCCAGCTGATCAGGAGGAAATGGGGATTTTGCAGTATCCTTCCCCTTGAGTGGGGTGGGAATAGAGATTTTATAGTATCCTTCCCCTGCCACGTCCACCAAGCCACATCCACCAAGCCATGCCATGCCCACCAAGCCAGACCACAGAACTGGTAGTAAAAATATTTGAAACCCACCACTGGTATAGCGTCTCCTATTTGAGCAGGAGGCTGGACTAGAAGACCTCCAAAGTCCCTTCCAGCTCTATTCCAATTGATTGTATCTTACATAAGAAGAGATTAAGATGTTGCCTTCTGAGTCAAATTTCTGCACCCTAGGCCAAGTCCAACTCTACAGAAGACTCCCTCATCTCGGCTCCTATTGTATCAAATTCTCTATTCACCAGAGGTTCCTTGGTTTGTCTGTTTTCAGTCATAATCATTTTATTTATTTAGTTTTCTAACTGCTTTTGGCCTTTTCACTGTTTGAGATGGCTCTAGATCCTGATATTTTCCTCACAGAAACAGGCCAATTTGAGTATTCTGGGAATGGTTTGGGCCTTCTCAGAAGCGGATTGTCTGGAAAAGGAAGCCGTTTGTGATGTTCTGTAAATAATTGCACCGCCCCTAGAGTGTTTCAATGTCTCTTCCCCAGGTCAAAATTGGAACGTGGAATATTTTGTCCACCTCTGGAGCTACTTTCTAAAAAAAAAAATGCTTCTCATTTTTGGGTGGCGGTGATGGAGATAATTGCTTTGAGAACATTTGTTTATTTGTTTAAATTCACCTGCTGCCTGAGTCCCAGTGGCGTCTTATTAGAAAAGCAAAATAAATCCATGGTAAACAAAAAACAATAAAAATAAAAATGTGAAGATTGACCAAGAAAAGTACAGGCAGGCCTCAACTTACTACCACAATGCAGCCCAAAATGTCTGTTACTAGGTAAGACATTTGTTAAGTGAATTTTGCCCCCATTTTACCACCTCTCTTGCCATGGTTGTTAAGTGAATCCCTGCAGTTGTTAAGTTAATAACACGGTTGTTAAGTGGATCTGGTTTCCCCAGTGATTTTGCTTGTCGGAAGGTCACAAAACATGACATTGGGGCAGTGCAACCATCGTAAATATGAGTCAGTTGCCAAGTGTCTGAATTTTGATCACGTCATCATGGGAATGCTGCAATGGTTGTAAAGTTGAAAAAAGGTTATAGGTTAAATTTTTTCAGTGCTATTGTAACTTTGAATGGTCACTCAATGAGCTGTTGTAAATGAAGGGCTATCTGTACTTACTCCCCAAAGTCTATATCACTACAGATGTCAACTTGCGAAGCATTCCTGACCTGCTCTCAAATTGCCATAGGCAGGAGGATGGGGAACTGAGCCTTGCAGCTGCAGTGAGGGAATTGTGCTTCAGTCAAAACAAAAGCACATTCCAGCCATCTCTATGTCAAGGCCATCTCCACAGAGACCCCCAGTGGCCGGAGGGAGGGATTGTTGTGGCCCGTCAGCGGCCAGTAGAGCTGGCAGCAGATTCGGACAGTGAGGAGGCTGGGGAGGAATGTGGGCCAGTCCTGGAGTCTGCAGAAGGCTCAGATGATGGCTCTGAGTCGGAGGCAGAGAGGGGGCCAAGGTTATCTGATAGTTCTTTGCTGCCTCTGGAGTCTCCGGAGTCTGACATCCATGAGGCAGAAGAACAGCGTGAGCCTATTCCCAGTGTGTGCATGCGCAGAGCTGTCAGGAGACAGGAACAATTAAGGAAACAGGGTCGATTTGGAAGTAAGGCTTGGAGATGATTGGCCGCTCCCGTAAGACATAAAAGAGAAGTGATCGGGACGTGAGCTTTTGCAGGAAGCAATTAGTTTATCTGGCCGATTCAAGATTTGAAAATATTGTTTGTGACTCTGTGCCAAGTTTGGCCTTGCCCTGCGTCCAGAAATTAGCTCTTTGGCAGCATGAGATAGGTGGGTGTTGATAACCTTCCTCTGAAAGACTGTTTATCAAGCCTTGCAGACTGTAAATGAAAGTAATTTACAGCCGTAGGAAATAAAGAGGTTTGCCGGGACTAAATTTGTGCTGTTTAATCTCTAAGGAAGCCTAGGTTAGAATAGGGACCTCTACATGAAATTGCTTTGTTGGGGAATGCAACTGATGACACATCTTGTGGGGGGGGAGGGGGAACAGGTTCAGAGCCTGGGAGTGAATTAAGTGAGGTCAGAGTTGGCTTCACTTGGAATGTGCCAACATGCAGCTCCTAATAAATAACTGGATTTCTTTGGAAGCTTGGCTCGAGGTTCATGATTTAATTAAGGCATTTGGAACCCTGACCACAGATTCATCAGGCAGAGGGACCAGTGATATGAGTTGACATGAAAAAGTTCCTGAAGACCGTTGATTTGAAAGCTTTGCCTGACTTAAATGACAACCTAGGAAGCATCCACCTTTATCAATCAAATTGCTGTTATTTTTTGTTCTGGGCTCCTGTGGATGGACCAGAGCCGTACAATTACTTCTCTTGAGGTTTTCATTATTCTGCACACTGAAAGCAGACCGCAGCTGACCTGTTTACCGTCTATTGTCGTAATGAGACGTTACGTTCCAGCGGCAGTCACAAACCTTGTGTTCAGGATGCTGTTGCTGTGGACATTGGGGGGGAGAGAACAGCTTCTAATTTTCCACAGTTTATACAAACGGTAGATCCTCCCTGCTGTGTGTTCCTTTGCCAAAGTCAGCAAATCTCTGTGTCCGGATGGTCACGGAGCTTACGAAAGAAAGAAAAAAAAAATCACCTCTGTTAGACTTGACTCTGCAGGAAAGTTGCAGAGGTCGCCACGGTGTAAAAAAGATGTGGAGACTCTAGAAAGAGTGCAGAGAAGAACAACAAAGATGATTAAGGGACATGGGGCTAAAACATATGAAGAACTACTACAGGAACTGGGTATGTCTAGTTTAATGAAAAGAAGGACTAGGGGAGACATGATAGCAGTCTTCCAATATCTCAGGGGCTGCCACAAAGAAGAGGGAGTCAAACTATTCTCCAAAGGACCTGAGGGCAGGACCAGAAGCAACGGGTGGAAACTAATCAAGGAGAGAAGCAACTTCGAACTAAGGAGAAATTTCCTGACAGTTAGAACAATTAATCAGTGGAACAACTTGTCTGCAGAAATTGTGAATGCTCCAATGCTGGAAGTTTTTATGAAGATGTTGGATAACCATTTGTCTGAATTGGTGTAGGATTTCCTGCCTAAGCAGAGGGTTGGACTAGAAGACCTCCAAGATCCCTTCCAACTCTGTTATTCTGTTCTAAGTTGCAAACTCCACGTGTACCCACTAGTAGCACTGCTACTGTAAAAAGGTGCTTTTAGAAATGAGCTGACAATGAATGTTTGGGGTTTTAAAAATCCAACACATTTACAACACAAAACTTTTTTTTTAATTTTTCAGGGCTGTCCAGAACTTGCAGATTTTGTGTGACCTGAAAGGTAAAATAAGTAAATAACTTGGGTAATCCTCAAACATGACTGCAACCTTAAGTCACATGATTAAGTCACATGACACATGTCATGGAACAGATGTGCTGTTAAGTGTTTAATAACAATCACCCTGAAGTTCAGAGCAAGTTCTTGAACTACTTATGCAACCAAATAATGAGAGAGCAACGTGAGATGATAGAATGAAGTAAGTCACTTCATAATGCAGATTCATGTTTTTGTGTTTAAGGTTTCCTTTCATTAAAAAAAAAGTCTGTCTGTTTTCAAGCCAAACTTGCACACTAAGAAATCTGGCTTAGAATATTTACTCCTTTTTTAAAAAAATGCATTAGAGTTTATTGTAATACATATAAAATACAAATGAAACTAAAGATGAGAAAGCAAAGGAGAAAGAGAAAATTTAGGAAAGGAGAGAGGGAGGGAGGAAGAGAGGAAGGAAAGAAGGAAAGAAGGAAGGTGAAAGAACAAAGAAAAGAAAAAGAAAGAAAGAAAGAGAGAGAGAGAGAGAGAAAGAAAGAAAGAAAGAAAGAAAGAAAGAAAGAAAGAAAGAAAGAAAGAAAGAAAAGCAGTGGCTTCTGATTCTTTTTGGTGCAACAGAACACAAAATGCAATTGCAACCTCGACTTTTCCTTACACATTTCAAGCCAAGAAAATTAATGTAATCATCCTAAAAACCTAAAATCACGTTTTCATTATTTTTTTTCTGTTTTGAGCATAAAGTCCAGAAACCGTTTCCAAGTGGCAACAAAACTGGATAAGTTCTTCTCTTCAATTAAAAAGTTAGCTTGGCCATCTCTGCCAACTCCTTCACTTTTTCTATCCGTTCATTCTCCCATTGTAGGATTTGACATTTTCTTTCCATTTTTGAGTATATAGAACAATATTTACTCCTGATAACAACGTGGTATGCTTGGAAGATGTTTGTTCGCTTTTACTTGCATTTGATTGCCACTTTATTCTGGGCTGGAATAACCATATTTTAGGTATCATGTTCAGTATTTTAAGAAAGATTCAGACAATAGATTGGAATAGATTTAGAGTACGGCTGTGCGTATGGATACTTTGGTACAGTATATCCTCATTAACCATTTTAGCTGCTCCTGTCCTGCAATCATTCTGCCTTAATTCTAAGCCTGTTTATGTTGTGGCTCTGTCCTCCGAGCCTATCTTATCAGAGGAAGAAGGCTCTGAACATGAAGGAGAGGAGACAGCCAGGCCTCCCTCTCCAGGACCCTCCTCTCTGGCAATGCCTCAGGTGTCTCCCGAAGGAGCAGAGATTGGCTAAGAGCCAGGTGTTTCCAAGCCGTCGGATAGTGACGAAGAAACATTGTGGTTGGACCCACGCCAGCGTTGGAGAGACAAGCGTGCGCAGCAGAAAAGGAGGCGTGCCTGAGATTAAGCTGAGTCACTGGACCACACCCCACAGGCTATAAAAGGGAGTGTGGTGGCCATTCGGACTCTGTGACGGACAAAGCTAATCTCTGGCGAGTCATTTTGCACCTTCGGACACAACGCCTAATTGCTGTGGATTTAATTACAAACTGGACTATTCAAACTGTGTGTATTTTTGTCTGTGTTATCGGAGTAAAAGTTTTTGGCAGGCAGCCATGGAGTTGCTGCCAAGTTCCTTATCACTGACGTTGAGTGTTTGAAGAGTTTATTTAACCCTCGGCTGGCTGGTTGGGTGTGTGCGTGGTACGGGAACAGAACAGTTTAAGAAAATCCTGTTAGACTGAGATCATTTGGCAACAGTTTGCGAGATATTCAATCTGGATTACTGATTATCATATATTCCAATTCCACTTTTTTAAAAAAAAAGTTCTCTTAGCATTTATTAACTTCCTGACAACTTTAAGGATGATCAGAATATAACTTCTATTAGTGGCATGCCTTGAATTCTTTTTTTAAAAGTTTTTTAAAAATTTTTTTTATAAAATTGTCAAATCAATGTGTGAACAGTGTGGCACCTGGACGCCATACATTTCAATACAAATGAAATTGATCAGATTAAACGTAACAATACACGTCTATATTAGGTTGCAATCAGTGGTGAAATGTAAAATTTGTTACTCCGGTTCTGTGGGCGTGGCTTGGTGGGGGGGGGGAGGTAATGTGACTGAGTGAGCGTGGCCAACTTTTTTTTTTTTAACTTTTAAAAGCATTTTTTTCTACAACCTCTGGCTGAAGAGGTTGCAGAAAAATATGCTTTTAAAACTTCTGACAATCAGGCAACTCAGCTGGGATCGTCAGAGGCTTTTAAAAGCATTTTTTTTCCTACAAAAATGCTTTTAAAAGCCTCTGATGATTCCAGCTGAGCTGCGTGATCATCAGAGGCTTGTTTTTTACTTTTAAAAAACTTTTTTAAAAAAAGACTTTTTAAAAGCATTTTTTTCAGCTGAAGAGGTTGTAGAAAAAATGCTTTTAAAAGTAAAAAAAAAAATCCTCTGATGATCACGTGGCTCAGCTGGGCATGGAGAGGGGCAGGGATTTTTGCTACTGCTTCTCCAAATCACTTGCCGCCATCACTACCAGATCGGGCGATCCGGTCCAAACTGGGAGCATTTCACCTCTGGTTTGCAATCTATCATTATTTGATTATTCCACATTTTCTCATTCTTACTTTTATTTTATAAAATAAAAATGTGTGCATTAATATTCCCCTTATTTATCACTTATTCTAGCTTTTAATCATGTCACCCTTTATTACAAAACTTTTTCTTTCTTTCCTGTCTAATTTCTAGTCATGCCACCTGCCTAAAGAAAAAAAAAAAAAGAATAAAGAGAGAGAGGGGGGTAGAAGCAACTCAAAACATCATCAACAACAAAAGAAATCATCCATCCATTATCTCTTGCCCACTTCATGCTTTAATTGCTATGCTTTAAAAGAAAGAGGGGGAGAAGGAAAGGTGAATCAGAACAATAAACAATAACCAACAATAAACAAAAAAAATTATCTATCCATCATCTCTTGCCTGCTTCAATACTTTAATTGCTATGCTTTTTTTTTTTTTTGACTCGTCTCCCAAATTTCTCTCTTAAATGTCTGTCTATGTCTAATTCTTGGATGACCAATCTAGGTGTTCTCCACACCTCTGCCCTCTTCCATTGCCTAATTTCTAAATTAGAAATGGGTAGAAATTTTAGAGACAATTCCAATTTTGATACGCCTTTCTACGTTTAAGTTCATTAATGGCCAGGTACTTCCCTTCCCCTGGGCAGATCCTCTTTGATATGTATACTTTTATGTGTATGCATGTGTGCATGAACACATGTATGCATTCAGACACAGAGAAAAATCTATAGATACAAGTTTAAAGCATCAAAATGCAAATACTGTACGTGCAACAACCTTCTTTCCAACATGATTCTATATTTCTCTTTGTCATTGTTTCTGAAACACATAACAAATTTGTGTATTGAGGCAGGAATGGTTTTCTTTAAAATTACTTTACTTAATCCCATTGAATAATCATGTCCTCATTTCTTTCGTTTTCCTGATCCATTTTCTGTTCTTTCTCCAGACTTGCCTAATTCAATACAATTAATGTTTATTGGAAAGCTGCAACTGAAATTAACTTCTGGCAAGTATTCCAATCACCAATATCCAGTCACCAAATCCTCAAACATTTCATATTCCAGGTAGTCCTAGATTTACAATCATTCATTTTGGTGACCATTCAAAGTTACAATGGAACTGAAAAAAGTGACATGATCTTTTTTTTTATACTTATGATCTGTTGGAAGAAATGTCCATCTGGGTTCAGTTCCAAGTGGGGAAAAAGACACTGGATTCATGGAAGTTTCTTGGAAAGAAGGTTTATTGATGAACACGTGGCTTGAGATCCTAGGCAAAAAGGGCAGAGATGCTGAGAGTGCCTGGGTTTTATGCCCTCGGTTGGGCTTTGAATTTGATCTTGTGTTCTGATTGGTTGTCAGACTCCCATGGGGCCATGCAGGGTAACTTTGTAGGTTGTCTATGTCCCAGGCTTGGTTGACTCTTGCTGGGTGATGATGTAATGAAAGGGGCAATTCCTACTATGGCTCTGCCTGAAGGAGGTAGATCTCTGTTGTGTAGAATGGACTGGCTCAGGCCTTAATGGCCCACTGACAAAGGTAGGATGGGGGCTGAGTTTCTGCTTCCCTTTTAGGGGAAATATTCTGCCCTTTTAATATTTCCTAAAATATCTCATTTTCCTAGGAGAGGGGCGGGTGCTAACTTCCTACAGTCCGTTGCAGCGTCCCCATGGTCACATGATCAAAATTCGAACACTTAGCAACTGGCTCATATTTATAACGGTTACATTGTTCCAGGGTCACGGAATCACCTTTTGCGACCTTCTGAAAGCAAAGTCAACGGGGAAGCCAGATTGATATTTCACCCTGGTTATAACTTTTTTTTCTTGACTCTTCCAAACTGCTTGAATCTTCCATAAATTGTTATTCCCAGAACGGGCCTGGTTCTGCTTATTTTAGCAACTGGGGTTCCAGGATTGAGATTAAAGTGGTCGGCAATTCTTCAACTAAACAATTATCCTCTGTAAAGTGAGACATGCCATTACAGCTGGATTTATTATGCTGCTCAGAATAGATATCCTGTTAATGAAGTAACTGGGCTGCTATTCTAAGTTCCTTTTATTTTACTCCTATTTATCGTGTATGATTTATGAAGATTCTCATCTGCCTTTTCCCTGCAGCCAGCTACTTGGGAGAGAGAGGAAAGTGGTGTCAGAAATAGGAAGATAATCATAAATATTTCCACCCAAAAAACTCCTCCAAAGCCACAGATTGTGTCCCTGTTCCACAACCTGCTTAACTAGGTCAACACAAGGATGTGGAATCACAAAGTTAGGGATATAAAGAGGGGTCAGTGGCTCTCCCCATCTCTAGTCCAAATTCAGGTAGACCTTCACCTATGATCACCATGGAGCCCAAATTTCCCATTGCTAAACAAGGCAATGAGTTTTCCCCCATTTTACAACTTTTCTTGCCACCGTTGTTAAGTGAATCATTGCTTGAAAAAGCACCTTTGGGTCACTAAATAAATGGTTGTTAGTCGAGGATTATTGGTCTTCAGGTTGCTGTAAATAGCCCTGGAGCTGTAAACTGTAGGTGCTGCCTTTAAATTTGAAATAATTTGTGCATTACAAGAATTATGAAAGGATAATGACAAATCACTTGGCTTTTTAATTATCTTATTTTTCGAACTATAAGACGCACCTAGCTTTTGGGGAGGGAAACAAGAAAAAAAAAGCTGTCTCTACCTCCCAACAATTTGCCTCTTTGCAGCAAACAGCAAACAGCCTGGTCAGCTTCAGCACAGCCTGATTTAGTACGAGCATCTGATTGATGGTTGGATTGGCCTCCTGGAATACCGCCTATTAGCTGTTCCAGGCTGAGGGGATCACTACTGCCCATCGCCGCTGTTGGCACCCATCGCCGCTACTGCCCATCGTCGCCTCTGCGTGCCCCATTTTCGGCCTCTGTGCACCCCATTTTTGGCCTCCATGCATCCTGTTTTCGGCCCATTCCAGGCGGCAAGAATCACTGCTGCCTATCCATGCCGACTGGAATGGGCTGAAAATGGGGCATGTGGAGGCCAAAAATGGGACACACGGAGGTGGCGCTAGGCAGCAGTGGTGATGGGGAGTGACAGCGACAATGGGCGGTGGCGATCCCTGCAGCCTGGAACACCTAATAGGCATATATATGTAATGTAATATAATGTAATGTAATGTAACCTAATGTAAACTCATGCTAACAACACAGTGGTGTACAGGTAAGCTTCAGCTTATGACCAAAATTGAGCCCAAAATTTATGTTGCTAAGTGAGAAATTTGTTAAGTGAGTTTTGCCCCATTTTACGACTTTTCTTGTTAAGTGAATCACTGCAGCTGTTAAATTAGTAACGCCGTTAAGTGAATCTGGCTTTCCCATTGACTTTGCTTGTCAGAAGGTCACAAAGGGGGACCCCGGGGACACTGCAACCGCCATATATGTGAGTTGTCAAACGCCCAAATATAAATCACATGACTATGGGGGATGCTGCAACGGTCATAAGTGTGAAAAATGGTCATAAGTCACTTTTTTAGTGTCTTGTTACTTCAAATGGTCACTAAGCGAACGGTTGTAAGTCGGGAACTACCTGTAATGGTTAAAACTGAGGATTCATTCTCTTTCAGACCAACCAACCTATGTTACAAGGCTATTGTGGATAAACATAGGAAGCAACAGTGCAATGTGTATCACCCTACGATCCTGGAAGAATGAAAAATAAAAAGTTGATTGGAAGCAGGTGGTATCTCATAAAAAGTTAGGCTCAAACAATAAAAAAAAATCACAGAACACAAGCAGAAGCAAATTGTTCCTGGAATGTTCCTACCAATGCCCCCGAATAACCTAGAGCTAGATTTTTCTCTAACTCTTTAAAAATGTGGGGTGATGTGGCAAAGCAGGGACCACCAAGATATTGGAGGTCTTTTTCTTTCTTTCTTTCTTTCTTTCTTTCTTTCTTTCTTTCTTTCTTTCTTTCTTTCTTTCTTTCTTTCTTTCTTTCTTTCTTTCTTTCGCTTTTCTTTTCTTTTCTTTTCTTTTCTTTTCTTTTCTTTTCTTTTCTTTTCTTTTCTTTTCTTTTCTTTTCTTTTCTTTCTTTCTTAAATTTTTATACCGCCCTTCTCCCGAAGGACTCAGGGTGGTGTACAGCCAAGATAAAAACCAACAATATAAAAGTTAAAAACAATTTAAAATTATTAAATAGTTTGGCCAATAATCTAAAATAAAATAACCCATTAAAATAATATTTTAGGCCAACTCTGCTTGATGGAATAATAATGTTTTAAGGGCGTGGCGAAAGGTACGGAGGTCGGGAATCCGACAAATCTCCGGGGGCAGCTCGTACCCAGGTCCTATGCCTTTTCTGATTTTGACAGGGAGTTTTCAATTTTGTTTTATTTTTAAAACCATGTTCTGCATATTTTAGAACATGTTGATTGTTTCCTACCGCAGAAAAGCAGGAATGTACGCTCCCAATATTCAACTGTTGTAGTTATATGTGCTTTGGGAGCAGGGGTGAAATTCACTTACCTTTCCCTACCAGCTTGCAAATGTGCGCGGGCCTCCTCCACGCATGTGCAGAATCTTTTGCGCACGCACAGAGGCAGTGGTGGGATTCAAATAATTTAACAACCTGTTCTCTGTCCTAATGACCAGCTGGGTAGGTATGGCTCAGTGGTCATATGACTGTGTGGGCATGGCCAACTCAACGTCACTCACGTCGATGGGCACTTCACCTTAGATGTGACAATGTAATAAGGGTTAACCAGAGAGGCAGTTTCTGTAAGCAGGGCAATAAAGATTAGGTTAGAAACAACACCAGAATGTTTCCTTCCTGTCTTCCTTACAGGATTAGCCTTGTAAAGTGGATAAAAACAAAATAAGATTTCTTCCAACAACTGGTTCTCCGAACTGTTTAGAAAGTTAACAACCGGTTCTCCCGAATAGGTGCGAACTGGCTGAATCCCACCACTGTACAGAGGATAAGAAATGGGATGTGATGATGTCTGGGTGGGTGGGCAGAGCCTCCCACCCCCAGCACTACCGGATTGTGTGATCCGGATAGATCCGCCTGAATTTCACCACTGCTTGGGAGCATGGAAAGCAAGTTTGGAGACCCTGAAAGAGATGGCTTACATGACCTTCTCACGGTTCTTGTTGAGGCTGAGGCTGAAATGTCCTGAGGCTGAAATGTCCAGAATTTCCATCCAACTACATTTGTGTCAGGAGCACTGAAGTGCTTCTGGGGTGAAAGGATTAACTAGTGACCCCACTGTTGCCCGGGGAACGCCCAAGTTGGGGGCTCCTTTCATGTTCCCATTAAGCTGCTCACTGAAATGGTACCCATCTAACTACTCTCAGACAAACTGGTAGCTTGGCAGGAGCTGGAGGTGTGACAGAAGCTCAACCCGACACGCGGTAGCAACTAGGTCTCGAACATCAGCCTGCCAATCATCATCCCAGCATCCTAACCACATGAGCTACTGCACTCCCTCAGAATTCCCTTATTAAAAGAGAGAGTGGAGAGCTGGTGAGATACATCTTTTAATAAATAAATACTGTTGGAAAAGGTTGAGTACCAGAAAGCTGAGGAACATCTACTGGAAATTATTGGCAGAGAAGGCTGTTCCCTCACATTTTGTCTGTGGGTTTCCTGAGTGACGTTGGGAACCAAACACATCTTAAATTAATTAAAGCACTGCACTAATCTAATAGAGCTGTTTATATCCTCTAGAACAGCCCTTCCAAAGCTGCTCACACTTCAGATGTCTGGATTTCAGTTCTCAGAATTTGCAGCAGTGGTCCAGCTGAGAATATTTGCAGAGGCTGTTCTAGGACAGCCATAAAAATCTTTCGGGACTTGAAAGATGTCCTACCCTAAATAAGTTTGTGCCCGCCCCCCCAAGTGTGATCAGAACCACAACAGCAAATTCTGTGATTCGTCAAACCTTAAAGAAAGGGAAGGGAATGAGTCCCGGGTTTGATATTACTTGTCAATACACAACCTCTATCTCTTTCATTACATACAAAAATATCTGCATGACTTTCCATGTAAGAATTATAATTATGCATCCATCTGTGCAGTTCAGGGTACAAAGATGGATTCATCGTCTAATCCCTTTATAAGCCCTTCCATAATTTTAATACACATATAATAAAATTAACATAAAGGAATTTGCTTCAGTTGAGAAAAAAATCGAGTCATCTTGTTAAGCAGCCTCGAGCTTGGCATTTTAGGAACACATTTCTAAACTCTTGTGGTTTCTCGGCTCGAAATGGAAAACGCAATAAGCTGAGAAAAGGAGCCCAGAAAAAATAAACCTGAATATCAGGATAATTAATTTAGAAGGGGATTCTGGCTTTCCACATTACTATGGTACTTTTTCAATATAAAAAGATCTTCCAAAAAAGAAGGTTGATAACCCCAATTCTTTAAAATTAAAAGTTATGCCCAAAGGAGAAATTACTTTATGTTCCAGAAAAATATTGCCAAACCCATGAAATGGGCATGAAAGCAACCACTGTCAACATAGATATTCCATCCATATTTGATTTTTGTAAATGTAATACATAAAATGTTGAAAGCAATCAAAAAGGTTTTTTTTTTTTCACTCAAATGACTGATGATAATAAACGGTAGGGAAGTGCAAAGATTTGAATTTAGAAGCCAGAAGATGCTGGATGAGGTCATCCATCAGTCTGGAGTTACCATCTGTATGTTGATGGTCCTCAGCTATACAGTACATCCCTATTCTTGGCTACTGAAATGATGCTGTCAAGGTACCTTCCTAGTGCCTGGAAGATGCATTGCTGGGGATGTAGGATCAGCTATGGTTCAACTCAGTGGTGAAATCCATTTTTTTTTTACTACCAGTTCTGTGGGCGTAGCTTGGTGGGCATGGCATGGGAAGGATACTGCAAAATCCTCATTCCCTCCCCACTCCAGGGGAAGGATATTGCAAAATCCCCATTCTCTTCCCACTCCTGGGGGAAGGATATTGCAAAATCTCCATTCCCACCCCACTCTGGGGTCAGCCAGAGGTGGTATTTGCCGGTTCTCCGAACTACTCAAACTTTCCGCTACCGGTTCTCCAGAACCTGTCAGAACCTGCTGGATTTCACCTCTGGTTCAACCCTAACAAGACTGAATGGCTATGAGTCTCAAAATCCCCCATACCTGGTGATTTGACGTCTTTAACTCTGGTTGGGGTGACACTCCTCTAGTCAGAATAGGTGCATCTTTTGGGGATTCTTCTGGACTCTTGGTTCCTGTTCAAAGAGTAGGTGTCAGCTGTGGCCAGGAATTCATCTTGTACACCAGAGGTGTCAAACTCAATTTCATTGAGGGCCGCATCAGAGCTGTGTTTGACCTGGGTGAGTGGGTGAGTGGATGTGGCTGGGGTGGGCATGGCTAGCTCAACGTCCTGCAACGGGCTCCTGCGGCTCCATTTTCACTGGCAGAGGCACTGGCATGGGCCAGTGCTTCGCTGTTTCCAGGGTGGCCCTGCGGACCAGAACTAAGCACCCCCAGGCCGGATCCAGCCCGTGGGCTTTGAGTATGACATCCCTGTTGTACACCATTTGTGCCCTTTCCTAGATCAGGAGGTACCTTCCAATTTGATTACTGCAATGCTCTTTATATGGGGCGGCCTTTGAAGACTATTTGGAAGCTGCATTAGAGGTGATAGCAAGTGCCTTATAATACCACTGGTGTACACGGTGTTGTCCCCACGGTGTTGAATCCAGGAGCAATTCAAAGTGCTAATTGTCACCTGTAAAATCCAAATGGCATGGATTTTGATTACTTGTGAAACCACCTATCCCAATAGTTTTTGCTTATCCTACTAGATTTAGTAGGGTGGGTATGCTTTGAATCCCCTTGATGAAACAGTGACACCTGGTGAAGTTTCAGAAACATCTCCAATCTCCTTCTCCATCATAGTAATCATAATCATAATCATAAGTTTATTTGACAAGCATATATAAGATAACAGGTAAAAGTATAAACATAATTTGAATACACGAAAAGAGTAAGTAAAAAGGAATATTAGGACAGGGACTGTAGGCATGCTGGTGCACTTATGCACACCCTTTACAGATCTCTTAGGAATGGGGTGAGGTCAACAGTAGACAGTTTAAGGTTAAAGTTTTGGGGGTTTGGGGAAGAAACTACAGAGCCAGGTAGTGCATTCCAGACATTGACCACTCTGTTGCTGAAGTCGTATTTTCTGCAATCGAGTTTGGAACGGTTAACCTTGAGTTTGTATCTATTATTTGCTCATGTATTGTTGTGGTTGAAGCTGAAGTAGTCATTGACAGGTAGGACATTGTGGCAGATAATTTTATCTACTATGCTTAGGTCAGTCTGAAGTCGGCGTAGTTCTAAGTTGTCTAAGCCCAAAATTTGGAGTCTGGTGGCATAAGGTATTTTATTGCAGTTAGAGGAATGAAGGACTCTTCTTGTAAAATATTTCTGGACTTTCTCGATTGTATTTATGTCCGATATGCAGTGCGGGTTCCAGACAGATGAGCTGTATTCAAATATTGATCTAGCAAATGTTTTGTATGCTCTAGTTAGTAGTACAATATTACCAGAGAAGAAGCTACACAAGATTAGGTTAACAACTATTAATGCCTTTTTGGCAATGTTGTTACAGTGGGTTCGGGCACTTAGATCTTTAGAAATGAATATTCCAAGGTCCACTTTATAGAACAGTCTTACTCCAGAGATACGGATGGCCGCAATACTGTTGGCTTTCAGGAAAGCAGTGAAGACCTGGCTTTTCCCACAAGCAACTTTCTCATGACTTTTCTTTTCGTGTTCAAAGCAGCACAGATTTCTTTGCCCTTCCAAAAAGTAATTCATTCCTTTAAAACAGCTGCAGCGTGTCCTTTGCTGTGTTCAATATGACCAGAAAAATATTTCCTTAAAATAAAATCAATATGTTTTTTGGATTACTATTTCTTTAGACTCACTGTATAGTATTTCTTTATCTTTATTGTAGGTTTCTGGGTTAACAGTCATAAAGACATAAGAAGTATTTTCCCAGACATGGAAATTTTATATATCAAAGTCGGTAGGCTTTGAGTAACTGAGACTAGAGCTTTTTTGCTTCATGTTTTGGACAAACTTCTTGGAGTCTGACAAATCCATTACTGAAACATGAAGACAGATTTTTGCAAATCCCTTTTAAAAAGAAATATATACTATTCTTGTCATTCTTGGACATCCATATGTTCAAAAGTAAGTTACATATGTAGTTGGTTAAGATTCGTTCACATTACTTGTGTGTAGAAATCCCTCTAGTTGCCTCAGTTTCTTATTTACTTAAAAATTGGCAGAGATAAATAAGGTTGAACTGGAGGAAAAAAAGGGGCCTGAATAAGGAGTGTACTCTGTAGTTCTGTCTTCTTTCTCAGTTATTGATTGTGAGTCTTCCACCTAGCTAACTTAATGTGTTATCCATGTATGTTTGAGCCAGCAAAAAGATTATATCAGCAAAACGTTGACCATCCTTATTAACAATACCTGTCCTGCTTCTGGGATGATGCTTCTTGTTCTGTCCTCACTACACGTTAGTCTGTGGGCAGCTCAACATGCAGCTAAACCCATCTATCTTCCAGAGATGGGCTTCACATTATTTAACAACCGGTTCACCCCAGCACCGAAAATGTGAGCATGCGTGCTTGCACCAGGGGTGAAATCCAGCAGGTTCTAAAAGGTTCTGGAGAATCGGTAGCGGGAATTTTGAGTAGTTTGGAGAACCGGCAAATACCACCTCTGGCTGGCCCCAGAGTGGGATAGGAATGGAGATTTCGCAATATCCAATGGAGATTTTGCAGTATCCTTCCCCTGGAGTGGTGTGGGAATGGAGATTTTGCAATATCCTTCCCCTGCCTCACCCACCAAGCCACGCCCACAGAACTGGTAGGGAAAAATTTTGGATTTCACCCCTGGCTTGCACATATGCGCGCGGCTTTAAAAAACACAGCTAAATAGGACAGCATAGTACCAGGGGGGTGAGCGGGCCCACCCCAGGTCACAACTACTGGTTCACCTGAATTGGTCCGAACTGGCTGAATCCCACCCCTACTATCCTCCAATAAAGCAGACCATGTGGGTTGATCTGAATCAGTGGTGGGTTTCAAATTTTTTTACTACCGGTTCTGTGGGTGTGGCTTGGTGGGTGTGGCATGGCTTGGTGGGCATGGCTTGATGGGCATGGCAGGGGAAGGATACTGTAAAATCTCCATTCCCATCCCACTCCAGGGAAAGGTTATTGCAAAATCCCCATTTCCTCTTGATCAGCTGGGACTCGGGAGGCAGAGAATAGATAGGGGCGAGGACAGTCAGAGGTAGTATTTACCGGTTCTCCAAACTACTCAAAATTTCCACTACCGGTTCTCCATATCTGGTCAGAACCTGCTGAAACCCACCTCTGATCTGAATGCTTCATTGAAAGAACAGGATATATTGAAACTGGGGAAAATAGGAATACATACAATGAGAACCAAATACAAGATAGGCAGTATTGAGTTACTGCTGAACATAACAATCAATAAATACAAGTAATTTAAATCTTACTAGCGATGCTCTGTGTGTGGGATGTGGGTTTGTCCTTGGAGGACCATGTGCCACAGATTAAGATGGATTCTTCTTTGCATTTCTGCCTTCTCCAAATGCTAAAGGAAATGGAGTCTGGCTTCCCAGCATGCACTTGTTTTGAGAGTACGGGCTGATGGTAATGAGGTAAGGACAGCTTCAACAATATACTTGATATTTGTCTCCCTGGCCACTAGATGGGGCTAGAGAGCAACAACAGTATATAAAAGTTATATGCTGGGGCATGACACTTCTAATTGGTACTGTCCTTGCTATGCAAGCCACATTAGGGACACAGATTGATGGATTCCCCCAGCCTTGTTCATCCCCAAAATATCCTTAACCACTAGGAAACATCTGGTAATCATGCTCCCTAAACAAGGGCTGGGGTTGGAGGAGAAGCAAGTTTTAACAGATGGGCTAGACTAACAAGGTTTAGCCATATTGTTAAAACTCACTGGGTTTTTTTGTGTGCAAATCTTTTATGTGGATGGGTCAAAGTCAAAGGGAAGAGTCCCTTATTATCACCATGGCAAAAATGTGTTGGGAGAAGGTAGAAAATATGACTTTAAAACAGGCTTTAAAACATGAAGCTGCCTCACCTATTTTTTAAATTACTTATTCTTATTAGACTTCTGCCCATCTCAATGAGGCAGATGTTTCCCAGTGGTTAAGGGTATTTTGGGAAGGAAACAAAGCTAAGGGAATCCATCATCCCATGTGCTTAATGTGGCTTGCATAGCAGGGACAGCACCAATCATACGTGTTATCCCTGAGGCAGAACGGGAATTGTTAACAGGGATGGTCAACGTTTTGCTGGTATAGTCTTCAGCTGAGCTAAAGAGGACATGAAAATGAATGTCTTAGTAAGACCATACTTAGAATATTGCATCCAGTTTTGGTTGCCACAATATAAACAAGATGTTGAGACTCTAAAAAAAAGTGCAGAGAAGAGCAACAAAGATGATTAGGGACTGGAGGCCAAAACACATGAAGAATGGTGGCAGGAATTGGGTAGGTCTAGTTTAATGAAAAGGAGGACTAGGATGACATGATAGCAGTGTTCCAATATCTAAGGGACTGCTACAAAGAAGAGGGGTGTCAACTGTTGTAAATGACCACACACAGAGAGGTTGAAGAAATAAGTGGTGATTTATTGCTTTACAGAGTGACATTATATAGTTTGTTACTACAAGTTACAGTGTATTTGGCAGCATATCATTGGCTCACAGAATCTTCCAGGTAACTTAAATCATTGGTTAACCATTACTGCTTGCTTAAGCACTTATAATGTTTAGCTATAGTTAAAGTATAACATATCCCATTTCCTCCTCTCTTGCTCCTCTTATTTACAGATTTAGGGTCTTATTTTCTAATGCCATTTCCTGGCGCCTACGTGCATGTAACCTTCCTTATCTGAGGTTTGCCTTCCGAGATAGGAAAATTCCTGCATGTATGCAAACTCCTACAGTCAACCTATTCTCCAAAGCACCTGAGGGTAGGACAAGAAACAATAGATAGAAACTAATCAAGGAGAGAACCAACCTAGAACTAAGGAGAAATTTCCTGACAGAAAAATTAATCAGTGGAACGACTTGCCTCCAGAAGTTGTGAATGCTCCAACACTGGAGGTTTTTAAGAAGAGATTAGACAACCATTTGTCTCAAATGGTATAGAGTTGGTATAGAGCAGGAGATTAAAAACCTCCAGTGTTGGAGCACCCATAACTTCCGGAGGCAAGTCATTCCAGTCCTGAAATCATCTTTGTTGCTCTTCTCTGCATTCTTTCTAGAGTCTCAACATCATTTTTATATTGTGGCAACCAAGACTGGATGCATAAGGTCGATCAATTTCAGGTGCAAGGAATCAGAAGAACTTTGTGAACAGACCTAGGCAGTTTCTTCATTGTTGATCTCCTACATTACAAGAATCTCACCAGGCTGGCTTCATTCCCTAGTGAACCAACAGATAAGGCTTCCCTAGTCTCATCTATATGGGACGTGGTGGATCAGTGGCTAAGATGCTGAACTTGTCGATCAAAAGGTCGGCAGTTCAGTGGTTCGAATCCCTAGTGCTGCGTAATGGAGTCAGCTCCCATTACTTGTCCCAGCTTCTGCCAACCTAGCAGTTCAAAAGTATGTAAAAAATGCAAGTAGAAAAATAGGGACCACCTTTAGTAGAAAGGTAATAGTGTTCCGTGCGCCTTTGGCGTTTAGTCATGCCGGCCACATGACCGTAGAGACGTCTTTGGACAGTGCTGGCTCTTCGGCTTTGAAACGGAGATGAGCACCGCCCCCTAGAGTCGGGAACGACTAGCATGTATGTGCTTTACCTTTTAGTCTGATCTATGATGTTTCCTCCTCCGGAGCACCTCCATGCTGCCTCTTTATTCCCCCCTGTTCTTTAGCTGGTGATTCCACAACATTAGAGGGCAGTTGCCAGTGAACAGAAAGGAAGGATAGTCCCATTAATAGCCGCTAGACATATCCCAATTCACGATTACAAAAGCATCCACACTGTCAGCCAAAGAAGCAGCAGCAGAAAAAAGCAGTTACTTCCCATCATCGGGAAAAAGGAAGATGAGCTTTTAGTCAACCATACTTCCATTCTTTTTATTTTCGAAACCCAGCTTCAAGAATGATTGTCCAGCAGAAAAGATTTATAGTGCAGATTTTAAGATTATAATGCGCTTTCCCCAATCTACGGGAGAACTCTTCCTCTGAGGTAGTGCTTCCAGAAAGGCTATTCTCCTGGATCCTTGAACGAATTTCATTGTAAAGGTTTTGCATACGGTTGTTGATCTCTTAAGTTGAAGCAGCTGGGCTTGTATACTATAGCATGAATTAGAACATTTGGCCCTTATCTTTCATGAGAAAGTTAGCATTATGAATGTTTAAAGAAGAGATCTCTTGGTTACCACAGCTGGTCGTTCAATATGAGATTCCCTGCTGGGAGGAAATGTTACATCCCTGTTATCTATGTATGATTTCCAAGCATGTTTATCAAGGTGTCCACAGGTTCTTGCATGGAGGGACCAAAGGATAGCAAGCAATGAAAGGTGTGTTGCCCATTTTTAATGCAAATTCTACCCATGATGTTCTTGTTTGTGATGCAAACACAAAAGGGCAGAGCTTGTGTTGTTTTGTTATGAGACAACAAGCTTTTTTATTTTGGCATCCTGATTAGCTGTGGTGTCCCCTCAGAATTCAATACAGAGTCACAAAGACTTTCTTCCAACGCTCAAAAATCTTATCTTGAAATCTAGCTCTGTGAATCTGTTTTTGGTCCATTTGACTAGGATTTCTGAGGAATTATATTCCCAAAAGGCTGGAAAGGGCCAAGTTGGAGAAGATTGAGCTGTATCAACAGCAGCTGAGAACTTATTTATTGCTATAACGAAACACAGCGCTTCCAATCAAAAAAAGCTTTTTAATTTTGAAACATGATTTCACTCCAGTGAACCTTTTGCTATACAGGTGGTCCTCGACTTATGATGACAATTGAGCCCAAAATTTCTATTGCTAAATGAGACAGATGTTAAGGGAGTTTTGCTCCATATTACGACCGTTCTTGTTAAGCGAATCACAGCGGTTGTTAAGTTAGTAACACGGTTGTTAAGTGAATCTGGCTCTTGTGGCCCAGTGGCCAGTGGAGCTGGCAGCAGAGTTGGACAGTGAGGAGGTTGGGGAGGAACTTGGGCCAGTCCTGGGGGCTGGGGAAAGCTCGGACGAGGACTCTGCATTGGAGGCAGAGAGGGGGCCAAGGCCATCTGATAGTTATGTGCAGCCTCCGGAATCTGACAGCAGCGAGGCAGAAGAACAGTGGGAGCCTGTTCCCAGTGTGCGCATGTGCAGAGCTGCCAGATGACAAGAACAATTAAGAAAACAGGGAGTAAGGCTTGGAGATGATTGGCCCCTCCCATAAAACATAATAGAAGAGCGAATGGGATGTGAGTTTTTGCAAGAAGCAATTAGTTCATCTGGCCAATTCAAGGTTTGAAAGTTCTGTTTGTGACTCTGTGCCAAGTTTGGCCTTGCTCTGTGTCTGGAAATTAGCTCTTTGTCAGCGTTCCACATGAGATAGGTGGGTGTTGATAACCTTCCTCTAAAAGACTGTTTATTAAGCCTAGCAGTCTGTAAATGAAAGTAATTTACAGTCTTATTAATAAAAGTGGTTTTGCAGGACTAAGATCGTGCTTTATACTTTCTAAGGAAGCTTAGGTCAGAACACTGGTTTCCCCATTGACTTTGGTTGTTAAAAAAATCACAAAAAGTGATCATATGAATCCAGAGACACCGCAACTATCATTTTTTAAAAATTGGATTTATATACAGCCCTACTCCCGAAGGACTCAGGGCGGTGAACAGCCACAGAATAAAACACAAATACAAAAATTTAAAATAAAATAAAAATGAATTAAATATTTTGGCTGAGACAAATTTAAAATACCCAATAATTTAAAAACAAATTAAAATTTACATTTAAAAGGGGAGAAGATTTAGGCCAGGCTAGCTTGATGAAATAAGAAAGTCTTGAGCGCACGACGGAAGGTGCGCAGATCCGGGATCCTCCGTATCTCTGGGGGGAGCTCGTTCCAGATCGTAGGTGCCCCTACAGAGAAGGCTCTCCCCCTAGGGGCCGCCAGTCGACATTGTTTGGCCGACGGCACCCGGAGGAGCCCCTCTCTATGGGAGCGTACTGGTCGGTGGGAGGCTATTGGTGGTAGCAGGCGGTCCCGTAGATAATACATGCCATCATTAATACATGCCAGTTGCCAGGAGTCCAAATTTAGCTCCCGTGACCATGGGGATGGTGCAGTGGTCATAACTGTGAAAAAAGGTCACAAGTCACTTTTCTTTCAGTGCCATTGTAACTTTGAATGGTCACTAAACAAATGGTTGTAAGTTGTGGACTAACTGTATACTGCGTTTATTACTACACTACCCTAGCCCAGTCTTTATCCATCACAACAATTTTAACATGCATGAACTTCGATTCAGCATTGCCTGGATTGTCAATATTGGCTAGATCATGAGTGCTGATGTCCGATATTTGGACTGCAATACATTTGGCATGTGTTAGCCTTAGAAGTAGACCAGCTCAGCAGAAAGGTTCTAGGACAGCAAATTTATTAGTGTTGGATGTAAACACAGAAACCCGAAAACCTGCCAGAATTTCTCTCCACCCTCTCTTTGATCTAAAAGATTCAGCGTCGGTTTATTTGGAACTTCCTTCTTTTGCTTTCTGCTTTCCCATGACCAAGTTCTCTCTTACTGTTGCCTTCCGTTGTCCCCCAAAGTGCTTTTCCAAAAGGCAACTGAACTTTCTTGGTTTTTCCATAAAAATGTTTTGTTTCTCAATCAAGAGACTTCTTCAGTTCTGACTGAATGTTGAGGGAATGGAAGTATGTTTTCAAGGAAAAACCAAGAAAGTCCAGTTGCTTTTTGGAATGATATGGTGGACATACAATCACATTTTCTCCCACAGAGAATGGATTCTCTTCACTTCTTAACGCATTGTAGTTCAGAGTTTGGCCCTTCTTTTTTAACTTAGAAATCTGATGGGAAAAATGAGACCATGAAACATCTAGCTTGAACATGAGGGAGCATAATAATGGGGTTGTGTTGGCTTTGAAACCAGATAATGGGGCTGCAGACATTGGTTTGATGACTAGATGGAAGCAAATGTGTAATCACCTCTTCCTGCCTACTGAGCTTTGAACTCTACAGATAAAGAAGTTGAAAGAAACTGGTGGACTCCATGTTAGAAATCTGATTCTAGATATGTCTATGGAGATTCTCGGTCATACAGATGATGGTTGTCCCAAAGGTGCTTTTTTAGGAGGCAGCTGGATTTTCTTGTTTTTCTTTGAAGATGTTTCTCTTCTCAACAATGGAAGCTTCTTGGATGAGAAGCAAAACGTCTTCAAAGAAAAAACAAGGAAGTCCAGTTGCCTCCTGAAAAAGCATCTTTGGGACAACCATGACCTGGATGATTGAGAATCTCCATAGCTGTTGCCTTCCATTCTTTTTCAAGGGGATGAGCTCCACATTCCTTAGCACTGTATGTGTTAGGTTGCATATTAGATTCATCCAAATCTTGGGTTATCAGTCACAATGTTGGCTTGTGTGTAATATTTATACCCCTCCCTTCGTCCCCAAACTCAAGAGGACATACATAGCAGTTCCTTTCCCCATTTTTGAAGAGAGAGAGAGAGAGAGAGAAAGAAAGAGGGAGAGGGAGGGAGGGAGGGAGGGAGGGAGGGAGGGAGGGAGGGAGGGAGAGAGAGAGAGAGAGAGAGAGAGAGAGAGAACAAATGACTTGTCCGCAACCAACATGTAAAGATACAGGACTCTGAGTAACATTGAACCTGGATCATCCCTGTTCTAGTTTAACTTGTTAACCACCACTGTGTTGACAGCATACTATTTACACAAAACACATAAAGCCAATTAACTTGTCTTTATTAATGATTTCTAATGCCCAGCATTGTTTTTCAGGTGAAGATGTTCCAAAGCAAGGTCATCAGGTTGCAGCTCCAGGTCTCTA
Organism: Arizona elegans; assembly: GCA_022577455.1. Taxonomy (NCBI): domain Eukaryota; kingdom Metazoa; phylum Chordata; class Lepidosauria; order Squamata; family Colubridae; genus Arizona; species Arizona elegans. Next base: position 5,572,233 of record JAKOOJ010000002.1, on the reverse strand, counting down.
TATGACCCATCTAACAACTTAGACTAGGAGTTCAGGTCCATCCTCAGCCATGGAAGCTCACCAGCTCACCAGCTTCCATGGCTGATTATCAGCAGCTCTATATTCAAACAGGATGGGCTACTATATCTTGATTACAAAACTCTGGATGATCATTAGATGGCAGGAAAGCGTTAGGACTTTACATATCTCTTAATGCCATCCCTTTACTTCCTCAAATTCATCCTCTGAAATTTGGAACAGGTGTTTGTACTTATGGTTGCTGGAAATTTCCTTACATTCTATTCCAAAATAACAATATTGCAGATGCTCTCTTTTAAAAAAAAACAAACATTAAACAAGACTTCAAAGGATTGTATCTGGGAATTTCTTGTTCCATTCTTCTTTTCTCTGGCCTTTTTGAATGCTGGTCATTTCATTTAGGAGACTGGGGGTTGGTTATTGGTTTCTCACTTAATGGCTGCGGTAAAGGCCAGTTCACAAAAATGGCCACTGAGATGAGTGTGCAAATTACAAAACACTGATTTACTAGAAAGTAAATTTATAGAGTTGCTGCATGGTACTTTATTAAAGAATTTGGCATGTTCAATATCACCTTCCTTCCTTCCTTCCTTCCTTCAATCCCTCCCCCCCCCTCTCTCTCTTTCTTTCTTTCTGGCTTTGGAAGGCCAGATACTGAAGTTGAATCTCAAATACTTTGGCCACCAAATGTGAAGAGAGGACTCATTGGAAAACACTCTGATGTTGGGATAGTCTGAGCACAAAAGGAGAAGGGGATGGCAGAGAATGAAATGTTTAGATGGTGTCATCGATGCAATGAACATGATAAACCCAAAGAGAAGTGGAGGATGTGGGGCTGGGGGCTCGGCTGGGCATGGTATAAGGGGAAGACAAGGGGAAGTAAAAAAAAATCCTTCTGAGCATGTGCGAAGATGGCGGCTCGTAGGTGAAGTTCCGATGCCTTGGGGGAGAAGCAGGGCTTGCTGAGGACTTTCGGGGGGCCGAATATCAGCTGTTGGCCCCCGCCCAGCAAGAGGAATGTGTGGGCGGCCTGTCGCGAGCTTTTGAGCTCCCCTGGATGATCGGCGTGGGCGGCTGGAGCTGAAAAACGCTGCGAGGCTATGGCGGCGGTGAATGGGAGGCTGGAGCAAGGTCGGGGCGGCGCCAGGTTGCCTTGGCATCCCCCCCCAGTGGCGCCCCCTCCAGCGGTGCCCCCCCAGCGTTGACCGGAGCGGGGAGGGGTGTGGGGAGACAGCGGCTCGTTGGAGCGTCCCCCCCCCCGGAAAATCACTCCGAGATGGTTCCCAGCTGTCGGCAGCGGCCGCGACGGTTGGAGCGGCGGCTGCAGCAGCTGGGGATGAAACGACGGCCGCTGGGGCAGTGCTGGGTGGAACCGCGCTATCCTGGCTGTTCTCAGACCGACTTTGGACCTTTCTACCAGGGTCGGTTATTTACTGTGGAGGGGAGGAAGGGAAGAATGCAGTCTAACTGGTTGCTGACTTTTGAAGACCCCTGAAGACCGGGGCTTAAAGGGGATTAGAAGACTCTATGGAGACTGGGGGTTTGGCAAAGTTGGGTGGCTGACCTGCCTCCCCCTGGTCTGTATCCATTTTCCCCTCCCTGCCGCGGCCTGGTTATGGGCGTGGTTGGGGCTGTGGCCATTTGATCTGGACCTTATCTGCACCGGCACTGGACTGCATTGGACTTATTGGACCTCTGACCTGACCTGACTATAATTGACCCCCGGTTTCCGGCTATTTCATATCATCAGTCCCAGTCACATTTAAAATGCCTTGCTGTGAGGAGAGGCTTAAGCCTGGATGCGGTCACCGAGGGAGTCAACTCGCTGTTATTGCCACTGAATTAGACCTGTCAATACCAGCCGCCGTGAGAGGGTGGCTTGGTCATTGTTTTTCAGGGCATCGGCTTGAGACTCCTCTCCACTGCCGTGAGAGGACAGTGGAGTCCCGGTTCTGATCCGCGCCAAAATGGTGAACTGTCTCTCCTGGACCTTTAAATGTACCATCATTGAATCCTTAGCCTGACCCCATTTCCCCAGGCGGACTTGCAGGAATGTATTCACCGGCTGAGCTCTTTGCCTTGCGAGACTCCCCCCTCTCGCAAGCCTGGCCTTCTACGTTATCGAAGGCCTACCTCGATGAAGGGCTTTGGAACCCAGAGAGGTGGCATGCCGCGAAGAGGGGGTTGAGGGGATTTTTATATAAAGTTTTAACGAATGTCTTAAGGGGTTCTGGGGGGGGAGGGTTGGATCAGAAGTAAGGCCGTGGGTATGGGGGATAACCCACTAAGGGGAGGGCCAGGTATGGCTGTGGAGCACAGCACGGGGGTGGGGGCCCCGGGGTCAAGAGGGGGGATAAAGTTCATCCAGATAAGGTTTCTACCATCAGTACTGTGGTTGGGAGGGGTAGATATGGCGGGAGCAGGGGGCCATATCGTGTTAGGGGAGCCCGCGCCCGCTGTCTTCGAGCGGTGGCGCGCTCCGGCCCCCAAAGCTCCACTCGTTCTCCAGGTGGAGCAGATCCTCAGGGCCATGGCCTCCGTCTGATGTTATGCAATGCCAGGTCTGTAGTAAATAAAGCCCCCCTCATTTGTGATCTTGTTCAGGAGGGGGGAGCGGACCTGGCAGGTATTACGGAAACCTGGTTGGGCCAAGAGGGGGGGTCCCTCTTGTTGAAATGTGCCCACCAGGTTTCCGCGCATTCCATCAGCCGAGGTTGCAGGGTAGGGGCGGGGGGGGTAGCGGTTATTATTAACGAAGGTCTGAGACCGAGGGAGGCCACTGTTCCTCAGATGGCCGGCTGTGAATCCCTCCTTGTGAAATGGGGTCACGGGGTTCAGATGGGTTTGCTGATCATGTACCTGGCTCCCTGCCTTGTGGCAGCAGCCCTGCCCGAGCTACTCAGCGTCATCGCCACGGTGGCGGTTGAGACCCCTAGGCTTATGGTCATGGGGGATTTCAACTTGCCGTCCGTTGGTGAGGCATCTGAGGTGGCTCGGGAGTTCATGGCTTCCATGACAGCCATGGACCTGACCCAGTTAATTCATGGCCCTACCCACACGGGGGGAAACACGCTGGATCTGTTTTTTGTCTCTGGACAGTGGTTGAGTGATCTCGAGATAGGGGATATAGTCACCGAGCCCTTGTCATGGTCTGATCACTCTCTCCTTCGTCTCGACCTTCGAACCGCTACACCCCGCCGCAGGGAGGCAGAGCTGGTAAGATGGTTCCGCCCCAGGTGCCTGATGGAACCTGATAGGTTCCAGATGGCGCTTGGGCTATTCCCTGAGGCTCTGGCACACGCCCCGACTGGAGACCTAGTGGCCGCCTGGGATAGGGCGGCCGCTGGAGCTCTGGATCGGGTCGTGCCTTTGCGGCCTCTGACCAGGCGCCGATCTCATTTAGCTCCTTGGTTCACTGAGGAGCTGAGGGAGTTGAAGCGCCGGAAAAGACGCCTAGAGAGTAGTTGGAGGGCCAGTCTTTCTGAAACTGACCGGACACTGGTAAGATCTCATATTAGGAATTACCTAGTGGCGATAAAAGCAGCGAAATGTAGCTATTTTGCTGCTCTTATTGCGTCATCAGATAATCGCCCGGCCGCCCTGTTTAGGGTGACCTGCTCCCTGCTCCACCAGGAAGCGCGGGAGGACCCCTTGGAGGGTAGAGCCGAGGATTTTGTTCAATATCTGTATGACAAAATCGCTCAGATTCGGGAAGATCTGGACTCTGACTGGGTAGTCTCAGGGGGAGGGACTGGGGCAGGTCTTGAGAATGTTATCTGGGATGAGTTTGATCCTGTGACCCCTGAGGACGTGGACAGGATTCTGTGTAGACTGAACGCGACCACTTGTTTATTGGACCCGTGTCCCTCCTGGTTAGTGCTGGCTTCTCGGGAGGTGACACGAGGCTGGTTCCAGGGGATTATAAATGCTTCGCTGGGTGAGGGTGTCTTTCCTGCCGCCTTTAAAGAGGCGGTGGTGAGGCCTCTCCTCAAGAAGCCTTCCCTGGACCCGGCAACATTGGTAAATTATCGTCCGGTCTCCAACCTTCGTTTTGTGGCGAAGGTTGTTGAGAGTGTGGTTGCACAACAGCTCCACCAGCACCTGGATGAAACGACGTATCTGGATCCGTTCCAGTCGGGCTTCAGGCCTGGGTACAGCACGGAAACGGCATTGGTCACGTTGGTTGATGATCTCTGGAGGGCTCGGGACAGAGGGTGCTCCTCTGTCCTGGTCCTGTTAGATCTCTCAGTGGCATTTGATACCATCGACCATGGTATCATGCTGCACCGGTTGGAAGAGTTAGGGGTGGGAGGCACTGTGTTGCGGTGGTTCTCCTCCTTTCTCTCTGACCGGTTGCAGTCTGTGTTGGCAGGGGGACAGAGGTCGACCCCGAGGCCCCTCATATGTGGGGTGCCGCAAGGGTCGGTCCTCTCGCCTCTCCTGTTCAACATTTATGTGAAGCCGCTGGGCGAGATCATCCGTGGTTTCGGGGTGGAGTACCATCAGTACGCTGATGACACTCAGCTGTACATCTCCACCCCGGATCACCCCAACGATGCCCTTGAAGTGATGTCCCAGTGCCTGGAGGCCGTACGGATCTGGATGGGGAGGAACAGGCTCAGGCTCAACCCATCCAAGACCGAGTGGCTGTGGTTTCCGACATCCCGATATAGTCAGTTGACGCCATCACTGACTATTGGGGGCGAATCATTGGCCCCCACGGAGAGGGCTCGCAACTTGGGCGTCCTCCTGGACTCACGGCTGTCTTTAGAAGAGCATTTGACGGCCGTGACCGGGAGGATTTTTTATCAGGTTCGCCTGATTCGCCAGTTGCGTCCCTTTCTGGATCGGGACTCGTTACGCACGGTCACTCATGCCCTCGTCACCTCCCGCCTGGACTATTGTAATGCTCTCTACATGGGGCTCCCCTTGAGGAGCACCCGGAGGCTCCAACTGGCGCAGAGTGCGGCCGCGCGGGTGGTAATGGGAGCGACATGGCGCTCCCATGTAACACCTCTCCTGCGCGAGCTGCACTGGCTCCCAGTGGTCTTCCGGGTGTGCTTCAAGGTTTTGGTTACCACCTTTAAAGCGCTCCATGGCTTAGGACCTGGTTATCTACGGGACCGCCTACTACCACCAATAGCCTCCCACCGGCCAGTATGCTCTCATAGAGAGGGACTCCTCCGGGTGCCGTCAGCCAAACAGTGTCGACTGGTGGCCCCCAGGGGGAGAGCCTTCTCTGTGGGGGCACCTACTATCTGGAATGAGCTCCCCCCGGAGATACGGAGGATCCCGGATCTGCGCTCCTTCCGCCGTGCTGTGAAGACCTTTTTATTCCATCAAGCGGGCTTGGCCTAATCTCTTCCCTTTTTAAATATTTAAATTTTAATCTGTTTTTTAAATTATCGGGGTGTTTTAATTTGTCTGGGCCAAATAATTTAATTTGATTTTATTTGGGTTTTTAAATTTTGTGTATCTATGTATTTTATTGTTGGCTGTTCACCGCCCTGAGTCCTTCGGGAGTAGGGCGGTATACAAATCAAATAAAACTGAAACTGAAACATAGGGTCACAAAGAGTTGGAGAGACTTAATGATTGAAAGTGTTACGCTAATGTTCATACCCATTCCTACACAACCATGCACACATTTAGATAAGAGAAACTTCAAATCTTTTATTAATGGAATTTGTCAAAGAGCTTTAATAAATTTATTTCAACAGTTTTGAAAGTTAGTGGAAGGTGCTTGCAACTTCCTTGCATAAAAGGAGAAACTGTGAATATAAGCACTTCTCTTCTTTTCCCCCTACGGATTCTTATTGTAAAAAATAAACAAAATAAAAACTATTAGACTGGCACAGTGTCTTACTAACTGGGCAGTAAAAAAAACTAATTATTTTTCTTTAACTGAATTCATTCCAACTAGTCACAGAGGTAGAAACAGTTTATTTTCAGAAAGTAAAATAATAGTAATTTTTTAAAAGCTATTTCCCCCCTATCATAAAATATCTCTTTTTAGTTTGTATGTTAGTTTGATGTTATGTATAAATAACGTATAAGGTTAAAGAATTATATTATAATATTAACTTTAACATAATTTGTATTAGTTTAAAGTTTTGGAAGATATTTAGAACCAGTGATGTCATACCTATGTCCAATGTTTTTAATTTTGAATGATTAATAAAAAACTTTTTAAAAATAAAATTAAAAAAAAACTCTTTTCAAGGCAACCTCTAAGTTTTAAGAGGCCTAATATTTGAGTCTGCTTTGTTGAATTGCAAATGAGATGGGGTTTTTAAAATTTTGTATTCCAGATATGCTTTCAAGTGATTTATCTTCTAAAGTTTTATGTTCTCGGGTTAATCAAGTTAAATTGGGATCCTGTAAATTTGAATTTTGCTTGGTAAAGTGATGTGCTTTCATTTTACTAATAATTATGGAAAGAGGTTGAAAAGCCAATTTTCTAGACTTTCTTCTGAAACTTTCATTAAAACAGAACAGGAATAGCCCTTGCCTTTAGGCTAAAAACATAGTGTAATAGCTAAATTACCGTATTTGGTTTGAAATCTGAAAGTAATTCTTGGATAACTACAGTTTGAATTGATTAGGAATCTTTTGTTTCATTTTTCTTTAAAAAAAAAAAAGTCCTGTGGATTATGATCAAACATAAATCTGGTTGTTGGTGTAAAATAGCAACTTGAGAATTACATTTTATGTATTCATACTGCAAAGTAATAATTATAGGATTACATTTTTAAATTATAGTATATTCCAGGATAAATGAACTTGTGACAGAGGACAGTTAAATCTGTTCTCAGACAAATATAATTGCTTCATATTTACTGATATTATGTCAAGATTTCTTGAAAGGGAAGATCAATGCAGATTTGTAAATGGGGAAATATCCATGTCTGGGTTAATAAGCAAGAACTTTTACATTAAGGTGACCAGACGTCCCGCTTTTGGCGGGACAGTCCCGCTTTTGAGCAATTTGTCCCGCGTCCCGCGGCGTTTTAAAAAAGTCCCGATTTTTCATTCTGCCTCCTGAGTCCCAGCTGATGGCTAGAGGGAAAAAACCTGTTTAAACTCTTGCCGCAGGACTTCAAAGGGCCGACCTACGTTGATTAGCGCGGCTTCCCCCTCTCAGCTGATTTGCGCAGGGCTCTGCTCTTGCTAAATTGCTCCAGCAGTTTTTTTTTTCTCTTTGTGCAAACCAAGCTCAAAACGAAACTGAAAGTAAAACAGGCTGTTGGCTTGCAACGTTGGAAAATTAGGCAGATTTATTTTCCTTTTCCTCACCAAAAAAGGTAGGTGGAAACAATGGGAAATTATTTAGGGCAAAAGAGGAGAGTTCAAGATTTTAAAACACAAAAGAAAAAAAAGCTCTTTTTAACTAGGGAATTGTAATAATTGAGATACTATTAATTGTATACCGTGTTGAAAGCAGAAATGGTTAAGTTGTGGTTTGGAGGAATATATGGGGGAAATTATTTGGTTTATTATTATTGGTAAATATAATTAATTGATTTGTAAGAAATTGGATTGCATGGAAATAATTGGAATATTCATGTTCATATTGATTAATATACAAAAAATATAGTTATATAACTAATTGATTTATATTAAAATGTTGAATTTGTATTAAACAACTGTATTACATAATTACATAATTAACCAATGTTAGGATGGATATAAAAATAGATGACAATGGGAAGGGGTATAATATAGAATAGAAGGGAAAAATTGAATTTGATTAAGATTAGAGATGAGGATGAAGGGTAATATTGTTTTTTTTAAAAAATAGATGAGGAATAAATATGGCAAAAAGGAAATATAGAAATTGTAAATTTAATTGAAATGACTAAACACTGTTTAAATTTGTGAACCAGCCAAATATTCTGTTCAAAGAAAATACATTGCATGTTTGTATGTGTGTTTCTAATTATTGCTATTTATTCATATTTGTTCTCTTTTATTCTTTAAAGTTTAACAATTCATTCTTTATCTTAATATCTTTATATTTGTTTGGAGTTGGCTTTCTTCCCTTTCATCTTTTTTATTGTACAGCAATCCTTCTCCTCAAACCTACCACCTCTCTTTTCTTTCCTTCTTACTTTCTCTTCCCCCCACCCTCTTCTTCTCCTCCCTATTTCCTCTTCCTTTCTCCTTCTCCTCCTCTCTTCCTCTTCCTCCCTCTCTTACCGTCACTCCTACTCTAATTTCCCTTCCCTTCCTTCATCCCTCTCTATTGCTGTATCCTTTTATGCATATGGACTACTCAGAGGGCTGAAAAAGTTATTTTTGACTGGTCCTCGCACTTTTGACCAGTCCTCGAACTTACGACTGTCCTCACATTTTACGTTTTTGCCCTATCTTGTCACCATGGTGAAGAGAAGCAGTTGTGAAATGAGTGACATGGTTGTTAAGAATGCTGCACGGGCATAAATGTGAGGATGGTCATAAGTGTGAGGACCAGTCAAAAGTGTGAGGACCTGTCAGAAATGACTTTTCAGCCCTCTGAGTAGTCCCTATACACATAGCCATGGCCACCCGGTCACATGACCAGCTAGCCACGCCCACAAAATAAGCCACACCCACAATGTCCCTCTTTACCAATGTTAAAATCTGGTCACCTTATTTTACATCTTCTTAGATTTTGACCTTATTCCCGAGGCCACTTCTGGACATACCTTTTATGTGAATTTAGGAAGAAGACATCAAACAAAGCAAGTTCATGAATGGTATCTTAGACATGGAACGTGCTCTCCAAGAAAGCTCACCTATTTTTCACACTGTCATCTTTTCTGTTCTAGATAAAGTTACTTGTTTTCTCGGTATTTTAAATTGTATTAGCTCGGGGGGGGGGGGGGGGGCTCTGCTGACTCCATAGTTACAGAACAGATGATTGGCACAATAGGCTTAGAGGTTCAGCTCTGCTCACAACTAGCTTACACAATTTCAAAATAGTTCTGGATCAGTGGTGGGATTCAAATAATTTAACAACCGGTTCTCTGCCCTAATGACTGGCTGGGTGGGCATGGCCATGGTGGGTGTGGCCAGGGGTGTGTGACAGGCAGCACTCTGCCTCCTGCACCCCCTTGGGAGCAAATACAGGCCGTGGGGAGGGGGAGACACGCCGCTCCTTGCACCCCGTTTTGGGCCTAGTAGGCCTCCCTGAAGCCTCCTGAGAAGTGAAAAATGGGCCTAGGAAGCCTCCCTAAAGCCTCCCGAGAAGTGAAAATGGGCCTAGGAAGCCACCCTGAAGCCTCTTGGGAGTGGAAACGGAGCCAAAATGGGGCACATGGGGACTCCTGGTAGGGGAGGGAAGGGGTGGGGCCAGCCAGCAATTTAACTACTGGTTCGCCCAAACTGGCCTGAACCGGCTGAATCCCACCGGTTCTGGTGACCTGGTAGGAGCCATTCCAGCACACCATTTTTTCAGTGCTATTCTAACTTTGAACAGTCATTAAATGAATGGTTATTAAGTCAAGGACTACCTGGACACCAGTCCAGGTAATCCTCAATTTACAACCGTTTGTTTAGTGATTATTTGAAGTTATCACACTTTTTTTTTTAAAGTGACTTACGACTGGTTTTCAAACTTACCACCATTGCAGCCATCCCCATGGTCACGTGATCAAAATTCAGTCACTTAGCAACTGACATGTATCTGTGACAGTTCCACCATCCAGGGGTCATGTTATCACCAGCTGGATTTCGACAAGCAAAGTCAATGGGGGAAACTAGATTTACTTAATGACTGCATCCTTCACTTAACAACTGCAATGATTCACTTAACAACTGTGGCAAGAAAGGTGGTAAAATGAGGCAACGTGCAATTAAAAACTGCCCTGCAACAGAACTTTTGGGCTCAGTTGTGGTCATCATTCAAGGACTAACTGTACAGCTAAGAACATCTTAAATCTGACCTGTTGGTGAGAACGAAGACAATCTTATGTGTGCACAGTAATGAAATCGGATGGCCAAGATACCTATGGAGATTCTCATCCAGGTCATGGTTATCCCAAAGATGCTTTTTCAATAGGCAGCTGAACTTTATTGTTTTTCTTTGAAGACATTTCGCTTCTTCTTATCCAAGAAGCTTCTTCAGCTCTGGATGGTGGGGAATGGAAGGATTTATATTCCTTGCAGACAGCTCGTCATTTGCATTCATTTTAAAGAGTCGTTGAGGCCACTTGGAAGTTTATCTGTGTAGTCAGGGTCACCTGAATAGTGTAAATGGGTGTGGAGCCTTCTTGGAATCACTGAAATGACTCTGTTGTAGACTGGAGATAGATGATATCATATCCCTCCCAGTGGTGGGTTGCCCCCAGCTCGGACCGGTTCACAAGAACCAGTAGTAAAACTGGCGGGACGCTCCATCCACTGACCCAGACATCATCAGAAGTGATCTGCGCATGCACAGAAGAGTGCGCGCGGACACGATACAAACCGGTAGTAAAAGTAAGTAGAACCCACCCCTGATCCCTCCCCGTTGAGAGAGCACTGTTCAATTTTGACATAGATGGCTTCTTTGACCCCTCTTTCAAACCAGCAGTCATCTAATTATTAAATGCAGGAGGGAAAAGAGCCCCCACACCCTTTGCCATCTGCAAAACAAATTCTATAACCATATCTGAGGCAACTAATAAAGTGCAGAGACAAGTAGGGCATTAAACATAGCTTCGAACATGTTCTGTCTACTTGGAACACTTGTCGAGATAGATGGGAAGAACGCTGTGTGTGCCACACATCAAAATTCACATCAAATGAAATTTGCCTTTCTGCCAAGACCGCGTTCAACGGCATGTCTGTTCAGCCAGTTACCAGAGAAGGGTATCTGGGATCCATACTTCTGTGGGTTGTGGGAACCAACCCAAAACGACCTCCTTTGATATAGCAAGTGCACATGTGAAGCCAATTTACCGAAGGCTCACGCTTTGATTTCAGTTGTTAGTTGTTGCTCATATGTCTAAAACCTTGAAAGTATAAAAACCCATTGGAATAGCAATGGGAAGTAATAAAAACATGCTGTCAATGGCACCACGGTACAGTCGAAGTATTATTATTTTTTTCAAAAAAGTTTTTTATTTTTATTTCTCATAAACATATTTACATGTACAGTCATTTCCATCATTTTTCGTTCATCTTTTCTTTTAACTTTCATTTTTCATTTTTACTTTTTCAGGGCTGCTCTTTTACCCTTTACCTTTAATCCAACCTTTCTTCTTCTCCTTCCCTTCTCTTCCTTCCTCTTTCTCCTCCTACTTCCTTCATTCTTCCTCTTTTTCTCTTTCCTACTTCCCTTTCTCTTCCCCCACTCCTCTCTTCTTCCCCCTTCTAACCTTCTCCTCTGCTCCTCTTTCCCCTCCCTTTTCTTCCTCTCCTTTTCCCTTTCTTCTTTCTCCTCTCCTCTCCTCTCCCTTCCTCTCTCTCTACTCCTTCCCCTCTCTCCTGTTATTTCCCTTTCAGTTCAATTTAAAGTGGTATTTGAGCAGCCCCAATTTTCTAATTATCTTTATTCTCATTTCAATTTCTTATTCAATTATTATTTATTTTTATTTTATAATTTGCATACATTTTTATAGTATCTCACTTTTTTCCCTTTTACCCCTCCCCCCACTTTCTCCTTTTACTTGACATCATCTGGGTATCTATTTTTCTAATTGTTTTCTCCCATCTATTCTCTATCTATTTTATCTCTATATCCTTATTCATTTTTCCTTTCTAACCAATCATAAAATTTATCCCATGTCTTGAAATACATCGACTTCTCTTTATCTTTTATTCTCAATGTTAATCTATTCATTTCTGCACATTCTAAAATTTTCTTTATAATTATTCCTTCCAACGGGATTTTATCTGCTTTATACATTTCTTTCACGTCTGGAATATAGCAAGTTAGGGAAGGCTATAAAAGAAGAATTATGTTAGATCAGTCATGAAGGTCTATGGAGATTCTCAGTCATCCAGGTCATGATTGCCTCAAATGTGTTTTTTTCAAAAGGCAACTGGAATATGTTTTTTCCTTGAGTAAGAAGACTGTTGCTTCTCATTAAGCTTCTTGGGATGAAAAGTGAAATGTCTTTTTCCTCAATTGCCTTTTGAAAAAAAGCACCCTTTGAGATCAATCCTGAATCATATCTAGCTTATCAACCTTCCTGTGACATGATACCAGTCTTCCAATATTTGAGGGGTTGTCACAGAGAAGGGGGGGGGGGGTCAACCTATTAGCCAAAGCACCTGAGGGAAAGACAAGAAGTAAAGGATGGAAGCTTATCAAAGAGAGACCCAACCTAGAATTAAGGAAAAAATTCCTGTCAGGGAGAACAATTAATCAGTGGAATAGTTATCTCCGCAAGTTGTGGATGCTCCATCACTGGAGGTTTTAAAGAAAAGATTGGAAAGCCATTTCCAATGAGCCGTGATGGCACAGTGGTTAGAGTGCAGTATTGCAGGCTACTTCTGCTGCCTGCCAGCTGCCTGCAATTTGGCCGTTCGAATCTCACCAGGCTCACCAGGCCGTTCGAATCTCACCAAGGCCTTCCATCCTTCTGAGGTGGGTAAGATGAGGACCCGGGTTGTTGGGGAAAATAGGCTGACTCTGTAAACCACTTAGAGAGGGTCGTAAAGCACTGTGAAGCGGTATATAAGTCTAAGTGCTATTGGTATTTGTCTGGAATGTTATAATGTCTCCTGCTTAAGCAGGGGGTGGGACTAGAAGACCTCCAAGATCCCTTCCAACTCTGTTATTCTCAAAGTGGCCAGCCAAAATGCATCATAAAAGCTAGCAAACAACGCAGGTGGCCCATAATCCTTGTCCACCATTGTCCTTATAGCAAAAAAAAAAAAAAAAATGACTTCACTTTCATACATACAATCCCATGTAGCAGAAAAGGAAGGAGATTGTGGAAAATATTCTCCATTTATCACTATGATCCATTTCCAGAAAGTACCATATACACAGATATATATAGTCAGTTTTCAAGTGATCTCATGATCGTACCACTCAATCATGCTGTCAAAACCCAGCAGTGGTAATAGAAAAATGATGGATTAATTAAACTTGCCACTAAGCCAAATTTACAACTTACGGTACATCTCTTGATTCCTAGTGCAATGTGTAATGGGTTTGAAGATGAATGGAACATTTTCTTATGGGTAAGAAAACTGGTTTAAAAAGAAAATATCCTTTGTTTGACATCAGGCCAACATTGCCCTTGAATAACATTTTCCACTATGTTTAGCTCAGACATGGAGAAAGCTTGTTGAATAGTATTAGCAAATAGCTATACTTGGCCTTTAGGACTAAAAGTGCTTGATGAAATCATAGAAGCTCACAGAATGTATAACTTAAAAAGAGTAGACGTAATTTTGTGTAAACATAGCTCATAATATCAGTCCCTTGATACATATGTAGTTAAGGTTTTCATCCTTCTGGGTCCATGCATTTCCCATAAAATCTTGGTATTTAGGAAAATAAACCTCCTTATGAATTGGTATCTTCAAAGGAACGTTAAAGGACATTTATAAAATGATATATTTCCTATATTAAGAGTCACTCCTTTGTGAGTTTATTGAATGTACAATCGTAATATTACCCAGAAATATGAAATCTCTAATTCTCCAGATGTTGCTAAATTAAGAGCCCCCACCTGGAGTTTAAGACATGAGTTATAGTGAGTTATACTAGGAATGGCCCTTCTGCAACATCTAAAATGCTGCGTTTCTCCATCTCTACTATAAACTCATCTTCTACCACGTTTCCTTGAAAATAAGCCCTCCCCAGATAATAAGCCCTCCCCCCAAAATAAGCCCTCCCCAAAAATATTTAATTGCATGCACAGCCGGTCCCCGCCATTTCCTCTGGTTAGGGTTAGGGAGACAGAGCTGGAAATCAGGTAAGACGGCAAAAGGAGCCCCATCTCGCTCCACGCGCCCCAAAATAATAAGACCTCGAAAATAAGGCCAAGCGCTTCTTTCGGGGTTCAAAAAAATATAAGACAGGGTCTTATTTTCAGGGAAACATGGTAATGTTTGAGTTGTCATTGAATACCTAAATCCCGAATACCATCACATATTCACCTGAAGGTATCTTAATGTGTCTTTCTTCGGGCTTGATATCTTTGGCTGATCTCAAAAGACTGCGTAATTAAATGGACTCATTTAATTCTTGGGTGAGAAATCCAGTGAAATAAGTTTTATAGAATAGACTGAGAAGTCAAAACATCTTAGAACCGTGATGGCATGTGTGCCACAGGTGACACGCGAAGCCGTATCTGTGGGCACACAAGCATTGCCCTAGCTGAGCTCCAGCACGTATGCGCGCACTGACCACCTGATTTTCAGCCTTCCGGGCCCACCAGAAGTCGGGGAAAAGGGCTATTTCCAGCCTCCAGAGGGCCTCTGGGGGGGAGGGGCAGGCAGTTTTCACCCTCCCCAGGTTCCTAGAAAGCCTCTCGAGCCTGGGGAGGGTGAAAAACGGACCCACCGTTCCATTACTTGCCAAAAGCTGGGGGAGCGGGGGTGGTGGTGGTCAGAGCATCCATGTGCGGGGGATGGGGTGCATTGAATTATGGGTGTGGGCACGCACATGCGCAAACCCCCCGCGCTCCCTCCATTTTTGGCACGCAACAGCAAAAAGGTTAGCCATCACTGTCCTAGAACAAGGCAATGGCGAATCATTTATTTTCATTTGTCCCCAGCATGATTGTGTTCAGGAGATTGCCGGGAGCTGAGCTGAACTGGAAGAAGATTTTGGCTTGTTGTTGTTGTTGTTGTATTGTTTTCATAGTACTATCGTCCAACGATGTTCCTGAATACTGAGAACAGAAGGGGGCAAGCTAGTTCGGACCATTAGATAAACGTTCATATTTTTTTTTGCTTTTTTAAATAGCACATCAAAAACAAAGAAAGAAAGGCAGGACCACAAGGCGTGTAGTACTGAACAATATTAAAACTGAATGTGATACTAAGACCTAAAGCCAGATGCTTTGCTGCTGTACTTTGGTGGCAAAAATACATCAAATACATTTCAGTGGCTGCTGATTAAAACACACACATATACAAAGCAGTGGTGAAATCCAATTTTTTTTACTACCAGTTCTGTGGGCGTGGTTTGGTGGGCGTGGCAGGGGGAGGATACTGCAGAATCTCCATTCCCTCCCCACTCCTGGGGGAAGGATATTGCAAAATCTCCATTCCCACCCCACTCTGGGACCAGCCAGAGGTGGTATTTGCTGGTTCTCTAAACTGTTCAAACATTTCTGCTACCGGTTCTCCAGAACCTGTCAGAACCTGCTGGATTTCACCCCTGATACAAAGCCTTTGGAGGGAAACACATGCAACCCCTAGACCAGGGGTGTCAAACTTGATTTCATTGAGGGCCACATCAGGGTTGTGTTTGGCCTCGGGGGTCCAGGATGGTAGGGATAGGTGTGGCCAGGATGGTCATGACCAGCTTGACATCACTTGTGTCGGGGGCACCTGTGGTGGCCAAGTGCTAATGCAGGACTTTCCTCAGATCCTCCCTCATTCTCATTATAATCTCCTTCCTTCCTTCCTTCCTTCCTTCCTTCCTTCCTTCCTTCCTTCCTTCCTTCCTTCCTTCCTTCCTTCCTTCCTTTTATTCTTCTTCCTTCCTCTCTTTCCTTCTTTTTCCTTCCTTGCTCTCTTCCCATCTTCCCTTCTTTTTCTTTGTCTTTACTCTTTCCATTTCTCCTTTCCTGTCCCTTCTTTGAAGCTCAAATGCAAAAGGGAAAACATTTATCCTTTTGTTTTGTTTTGCTTTTAGTTTGTTTTGCTAGGTCTCTGCCAATGAAAAGGGACCCCCAGAAGGGGGGGGGGCATGCACGGCCCCTTCAGGCTCCATTTTTGGCCACAATGACCTTTTGCAACCCTCTGCCAGTGAAAATGGGGCTTGGTGGGGGGCGCATTGCCCTCCCGAGTTTCATTTTCTCTGGCAGAGGCACCGCGGGCTGGTCCTTCGCTGTGTCAAGAGTAGCCCCATGGACCAGATCTAAGCACGCCGTGGATCGGATCCAGCCTGCAGGCCTTGAGTTTGACACCCCTGCCCTAGATCATGGGTTGCCTGAGAAGCAGCAAAAATATCAGACAAGGATCTTGTATTTTGCGGTCAGAGCTGTGAATATGCAGGCCGATACAAAGATGGTGCTCTCTATATGTTCTGTCACAAAGGAGATTGAAGAGCAAAAAGGGGAAATCCCCTCTCAGGCCCAACTGATTCCATCCGTATATTCTGTCTTTTAGCCAGGATCGTCCACTTGGGAGGTGTGAGGGCATCTGATCCACTAGAGTGGAGTCTAAGACAGAACTTCCGTAAGCTCTCTCTGAAGCAGGAGATGGTATCTGACAGGACTTGGAACTTGAGAGGGAGAGGTCAGCCTTTTTGCTGTTTGCCTTGTGTTTTCATTTGCCAAGACAATTCATTCTTTCAGGAATTTGTGGTGGAGACAGCAGTGAAATAATCTGACATTACACCAAGTAAAGGTGGCTGAATTCTCCTCAGTTACTTTTTTGAATTAGCTTCTGATTTATGACCTTTCTGGCAAACATTTGAGAAACAAAATATACGTCTCCACAGGTTCTCTCCTGGCTTGCAGGGTTGGCAACATATATGCGTGATGACAATGTTGTGTTTTATTTGATTATATTTCCTCCTGGGAACCATAGTTCTTCCCACCTGTCGTGGCTGAAAGCCAGCTGGAAATGCAACACACATATCTCTCTACCAGACACACACAAATAATAATCACATCAGAAACAGGGAAAAGGGAGGGGTTTCCTTTAAATCTAAATCTCAAGAGCTTGTTCCATGTAAAAAGAGATCCACAATCGGTAAATCCTGGGCCACCTATGATAAAGATAAACCTCCCAGAGTGAGATCCAATTGTAATTCTGTGTGTAAAACCAAGGGACATCATCAAAAATGTGATGATAACTCAGTGTAAAGTAAAATCAGTGCTTTCTGTCTAGATCAGGGGTGTCAAACTCAAGGCCCTGGGGCCAGATCCGGCCCGTGGGGTGCTTAGATCTGGCCCGTGGGGCTGCCCTGGAAACAATGAAGAACCGGCCTGTGGTGCCTCTGCCAGTGAAAACAGAGCTCATGAGGGCCGTGTGTGGGCCCTCTGAGCTCCATTTTCGCTGGCAGATGGTTGCAGGAGGCTGTCGCAGCCGAAAACGGAGCTCGGGAGCCTGTTTTCGCTGGCAGACTGCTCGGGCCCCCAACATGAGTGATGTCATGCTGGCCATGCCCACTCTGGCCACCCACCGCCCGAGGTCAAACACAACCCTAATGTGGTCCTCAATGAAATTGAGTTTGACACCTCTGGTCTAGATCTAGACACTTTCTGAAGGGTGTCACAGAAAAAGGCCTATATAAAAAGGGTGAATCTCACAGATATGGTCACGGTCTTGGCTGTTTTGATCCCCCCCTCCCCACTGCAGATGTTCCTGACTCCCAGCATATCACTCGAGAGTCAAGTGCATATCTCCATTCAGAACAATTTGCACATTCCTGGTGTATAAAGTACAAGAAACCACACAGAGCATTGCTTCAATTAAAAGAAAGTACTTGTAATGGAACAGGTGAAAGACCTTGGGAGACTCAGCCAAGAGACGCTGCCAAGGGAACGGTCAGATAAGAGACAGCATAGCCTGCAGCTGGATAGTGGGTGGGGCGAGAGGCCCAGAAGAGACCCTCCCTAGTTACATGGGCGGTAAAAAAAATGCAGGGGGAAGGGAGAATTGTACTTTTAGACAAGCAAGAGTCTGTCAATGTAACTTACAATAAAATAGAATTAGCTCATACAATTGTGATTCCTATCTGGTTTACCCCGCAAGGGTAATAGTACTCCATGAAATAAGGGCGCCTGAATTTTTATGACCACACTCTATAGAATAGGCATGTCCTAAAAAAAGAAAAAGACATTTGGTTACATTTAATTTAAATTTAACATTGAATTACTTACATGTTGTTAATTTGATCACTCCCTGAATGCAACTCTTTGAGCATCATATGACAGAGGACAATATGCCTTCCTCTTAATCCAGCTCGTGATCTTTCAATGTCCTGTGAGCTGGATAAATCATCCAAACTGAGTAAACCCAGTAATTTAAGGGATCTGAAGTAAGAATATTTCAATCCAAGCCTTCAAGTCATGTTTATTCTTCCAACTTTGCTTGAGTGGCAGAGCTCTGGCACTGATGAGTGAAGATATAAAGTTCATTTTAGTGGTAGACTGTGTTGAATCAACATCTGCCTCTTGCCCAGAGCCAAATTTTAATTCTTGGGAACCTGTTTTTTGGATCGGTTGCCCGAAGTCTGTTTCTCGCTGTTGAACTATTCCAGTGGAAGGCAGTGCTGCCATCTGGCTGTATCCATGCAGATAAGCCACAAGTTTTATTACGGAAAAAAAAAACCCCAGTTCCTTCACCCAACTTTTATGCAACTGTGCCAGGCCACCCGCAACACATCAGCTCAGGCTTGCAAAACAGAGGGATGCTATTCCTTACTCCACCTTTTCTGTTGAAGAGGCAAGTTTTCTGCAGACTTTATACATGGATCTGACACTCCTTCCTTCCTTGAACAATTTTGGTGAGTTCTTCTTGTTCACTTTGTCGCTTGGAAGAAAATGGGATCCAGTTAATTTACATGTGGTTCTGCAACGGTAGACTGGTGATGGTGTATGGAATGTTACAACCACAAATCAAGGCAAACTTGATCTATCTATCTATCTATCTATCTATCTATCTATCTATCTATCTATCTCTATCTCTCTATCTATCTATCTCTCTATTTCTATATCCATCCATCCATCCATCCATCCATCCATCCATCCATCTATCCATCCATCCATCCATCCATCCATCCATCCATCCATCCATCCATCACTATCTATTTATCATCTATCTATCTATCTATCTATCTATCTATCTATCTATCTATCTATCTATCTATCTATCATCTATTTTATTACTTTAACAACTGCAGTGATTCAGATTAACAGATTAACAGAGTTGGAAGGGACCTTGTAGGTCATCTAGTCCAACCCCCTGCTCTATAGCAGGAGACCCTATACTATTTCTGACAGATGGCAGTCTGGTCTCTTCTTGAAAGCTTCCATTGATGAAGCTCCTTCAACTTCCAAAGGCAAGCTGTTCCATTGGTTGATTGTTCTGACTGTCAGAAAATTTCTCCTTATTTCTAGGTTGAATCTCTCCTTCTTAGTTTCCATCCATTGTTCCTTGTCTGGCCTTCGGGTGCCTTGAAAATAGCTTGATCCCTTCCTCTCTGTGGCAGTCACTCAAATATTGAAACACTGCTATCATGTCAACCCAGTCCTTCTCTTCACTAGACTAGCCATGCCCAGTTCCTGTAACCGTTCATCGTATGTTTTAGCCTCCAGTCCCCTAATCATCTTGGTTGCTCTTCTCTGCACTCTTTCTAGAGTCCCAACATCTTTTTTATAGTGTGGTGACCAAAACTGGATGCAGTACTCTAGGTGTGGTCTTACTAAGGCTTAACAATGGTGGCAAGAAAAGGTGAAATGGAGCAAACTCACTTAACAGAAATTTTGGGCTCAATTGTGGTTGTAAATTGAAGACCAATTATATTATATAGTTATATACCAGTTATATACAAATTTTTTTGTATATAACAAAAATTTTTTGCAGCTTGTTCTTACACATAAGATTGGAGGGGCACTTCTTCGTTATTGGATTATCTCATTGTCCTTGGTCATTTTTATATAACTGGGGCAGGTCCAGCTTTGCACCTTCCTATCTTCCTTGTAAGGGATGTGGTAGCTCAGTGGTTAAGACGCTGAGCTTGTCGATCAGAAGGTTGGCAGTTCAGCGGTTCGAATCCTTAGCGCCACGTAATGGGGTGAGCTCCCGTTACTTGTCCCAGCTTCTGCCAACCTAGCAGTTTGAAAGCACGTAAAAAATGCAAGTAGAAAAATAGGGACCACTTTTGGTGGGAAAGTAACAGCGTTCCATGCACTTTTGGTGTTTATTCATGCCGGCCACATGACCACAGAGACGTCTTCGGACAGCGCTGGCTCTTTGGCTTTGAAACGGAGATGAGCACCTCCCCCTAGAGTCGGGAACGACCAGCACATATGTGCAAGGGGAACCTTTACCTTTATTTTCCTTGTCCTTGTTTAGGTGCACAAACATAGCAGCTGCCTGAAACTTTTAAAGCAAATCCCATCATGTCTAGGCAATCATGTGGTAACAATCACATCCCAGAATTGCAGCAGGTGCTCCAGGCAGGGCCCTCCCTGTGGTCCTCTTTGAAATCAGATCCAAAATGCTGCACAATCCAAAGACATTGTTCCATCCACTTTCCATTCAGTCTTTTAAGCTCTTTGATCGGAGGACGCCACACCTGGGACCTTCACCGAGTTCAGTCCTCCATCTTGAACAGGGATGGGGATCCTGTAATGTAACTATTGCCAGTGTTTACGCCTCTCTGTGAAAACATGGCATTTAGAACTCAGAAAGCATCCCCTAATGTGAAAATAGACTGATAATAAATCTCACATGCTTGGCATCCGAGCTATGGAACCTTGGCTTTTCACTCCAAATTAAGCTCTAATCTCCGGAGTTCAGTACCAGAAGTGGGACACTCTTAACTTGGCAGAAAACCTATATCTGCAAGGCTCCAATTGTTAACATGTGCTCCATTTTGCAGATTTATTCAAATTAAAGAGAAAGGAGAAGGAAACCAGAGGCACTGGAAGCCCTGGGCTCCAAGCTGGGACTCTGAGTGGCTCAGGACCAGACCCACAGGTTCAGCCCTGTTCAGTTTAACGCTGATGCGATGTTATGTTCATGTGAAAGTCACACAAAACCCAGCCATGAAGTAAAGGAACTTACCGTCTGTTTAATTTAAGGTACCAAATTTGAGATGCTGGAAAAGCACATCTGTTTTCTTCTGGAAAATGACTGATCCATTACTCATCAACCTTAAAACCACTCTCTGTCTTTGCATAAATCAGCAGAGTGTACATGTTGTGGCCTGTTGGCCACCGGTCCCTCCAACAGCCGAATCAGAGGAGGAGGAGGCATGGGAGTCAGGGTCAGCATCCGAGGGGGAAGAGGGAATGGAGCTGTCAGAGAGAGAGAGAGAGACAGAGGTGGAGCCTGGGCCGGCCGTCAGCCCTCAGATGGAGAGCCAACAGCCCCCAGGTCTGGAGGTGGCTGACGAGGAAGAGGAGGAACAGCTGGGCCCAGTGCCTGACGCGCGGATATGCAGAAGGCACAGGAGAGGAGAGCAGTGGAAATCTGTTGGCTGATCCTTGGGACGGAAGAGCCACTGCTGCTAGTGAAGCCCCACTCTAGCTCTGGAGATAAAAGGCAGGAGGCGGAGATAAATAGATGTGGCAGACAACTATTTATCTCCCTGCCAGACGAACTTGTTAGCCTGCGTTGAGAGAGAAACTTTTTGGCAGGGCTGCTGGTGCTCCTAATAAAGGAATCATTGATTTAACTTCAGAGGGTTTGTCGTGTTTGGGTCAGAACAGTACATTTACGGTTAAATCAACCCAACACCCCATGGCTTCACCTCCCCCATGAGATCATGTGATCAAATTTTGGGCACTTGGAAATTGTCTTGCATTTGCGGCCATTTGCAACATTCGGTGGTCATGTGACTAGGATTTTGGACAGTTTTTTCTGGTTTCTGGCATTTACTTTTTTGTCAGTTTCTGACAAAAAAAACCCCACCGTTGAAGAAACTGGTTCCATTTAACGACTGTGCATTTGCTTAACAACCATGGCCTTTGCATAATGACCACCACAAGAAAGGTAATAAAATCAGGCATGGTCATGTGGTGATCTGTTTAATGACCACCATGACTTAACAATCGTAATTCCCGGTTCAATTACAATTGAAAGCTGTGACCTACAGGTTGTTCTCGACTTATGACCTCAACTGAACCCAAATTTTCTGTTGCTAACCAGCAGTTGTTAAGTGGGATGTGCCTTATTGAATGACCTTTTTTTCAAACCACAGCTCAATGAATCACTGCAGTTGTTAAATGAATCATGCGGTCATTAAGTGAGTCTGGTTTCCTCCATTGACTGCCTGTTGGAAGCCACCTGGGAAAGTCATAAATGGTAACCACCTGAGCCCAGGATAGTGCAACCGTTATAGGTACATGCCAGTTGCCAAGTGCTCAAATTTTGATCACATGACCATGGGCTGTTGAGACGTTGGAAAAAGTGCAAAGAAGAGCAACCAAGATGATTAAAGGCCTGGAGACTAAAACGTATGAAGAATGGTTGGAGGATTTGGGTTTGGCTAAGCTAGAGAAAAGAAGGACTAGGGGGACATGATAGCAGTATTTCGGTATTTGAGAGGCTGCCACAAAGAGGAGGGGGTCAATTTATTTTCCAAAGCACAAAAGGGCAGGACAAGAAACAATGGATGGAAACTAATCAAGGAGAGAAGCAACCTGGAACTGAGGAGAAACTTCCTAACAGTGAGGACAATTAACCATTCGAACAGTTTGCCTTCAGATGTTGTGGGTGTTTCATCACTGGAGGTTTTTAAGAAGCAACTGGACAGTTATTTGTCTGAAATGGTATAGGATAGTGGTGGCTAACCTTTTTGCCGTCGTGTGCCAAAAGCGAGGTCGTGCCCACACCCATAATTCAATGCCCTCCTGGTGCCCCGCCCCCCACATATGCACGCGTGACCCCCGTACTCTCCCCGCTTTTGGCATACGACAGCAAAAAGGTTACCGGTGGGCCCGGTAGGCCTGTTTTTTGCCCTCCCCAGGCTCCAGAGGCTTTCTTGGAGTCTGGGGAGGTGAAAACGGCCTTTCCCACCCACTGGAGGCCCTCCAGAGGACCCTCCAGTGGGCCCAGAAGGCCCGAAAATCAGCTGGCTGGCACACATATGTGTGCTGCAGCTGAGCTAGGGCAACGCTCGTGTGCCCGCAGATATGGCTATGCGTGCCACCTGTGGCACGCGTGCCATAGGTTCGCCATCACGGATATAGAATCACCTGCTTGAGAAGGGGGCTGGACTAGAAGACCTCCAAGGTCCCTTCCACCTCAATTCTGATTCTGATTCCGATATTGCAACATTCGTTAGTGTGAAAGCCGATCATAAATTACATTTTTCAGCGCCATTGTACCTTTGAACAGTCATTAAATGAATGGTTGTATGTAGAGGATAACCTGTAGAGGTATAAGTTGAAAAAAATGAGTGACCAGTAGAAGTCACCAAAGATTACTGCTGTTATTTGGTTGCCTGGAGTTTTGCAGCCAAATATGCTATGTGTAAGCAGCATTTTTCTGAAAAGTGCAACATGAAAAAGTACCGCTAAAAATAGGCAAAATAGTGCACTTCCTCTTTAAGGAAAGAGCCCTAAGATACTGTATGAACAACTGAGATATTAGGTTTGACTAGATTAGCCAACAAAGCCAATTCTTATTTTGCACTATTTTTCTGGTTTGAATGTGTATGTTAAAGAGCCAACAAGAAGCAACATTTTGCATTGTTTGCTAGATAATTTAAAAAGTCAGAACCTGGACCCATTTGGCATCTATGTATATTTAGCACCATTTGAACATCATTGGAATTGACAAAATCACCATCAGTCAATTGCAAAAGGCAGCTTTACTTGGAACAGCTTACATCCTGCAAAGATATCTTTAGCATCAAAACCCAACCATATTTGCCTATCTCAGGATCTTGGGAAGGACTTGATAAAAAAGTGGATAAAAATGCCAGATCCATTCTAAACTTCTGGATGACTCTGCGATGAACATAATAATAATAATAAACACATGGCTGATTGTGCGACAACCATAATAATAATAGATTGATGTATCACTTGCCACAACATAAAATAAAAATTGTAAGCTTGGACTCTTTGATGTATGATTTACCCATTTTGTTATTGACTTGCCTACACAGGGTGACCTGAATTCACTGTTTCTCCTTTCATGACCCTGGAGGGAGGAAGGAAGGAAGGAAGAAAGGGAGGGAGGGAGGGAGGGAGGGAGGAAGGAAGGAAGGAAGGAAGGAAGGAGGGAAGAAAGGGAGGGAGGGAGGAAAGAGGGAAGAAAGGAAGGGAGAAAGGAAAGAGGAAGGAAGGAAGGAAGGAAGGAAGGAAGGAAGGAAGGAAGGAAGGAAGGAAGGAAGGAAGGGGTTGAAAATGTTGAAATACTGAAGGTCCCTTTTGGTTCTAGCAAGCATCCTTCTTGTCCCATGCCTCTACCTTCCTCCAATGCTCATCTTATTTTGTCTGTCTTGCACCTTAAGTGGCTTGAATCTGGAATGTGTCATTGCCAAATCATTTGCAAAATGCCATCTGTCTCCATGTTGTCATCTAAATACAGTCTTGCGAATACTGTGAACGTACATTTCATAAATGCTGCGGCATTCAGAGATAAAGGCTAGAATTACAGAGAGGGAGACGGATGAGGTGACAAGCGAGAGGGCCCTTCTGGTTTCTTTTGAGGCAGGAAAGTTTTCAGCTCCCCGCTTTGCTAAATCTTTCTTTAAATATCTGCCCTCCTTTTAGAAAGAGAAAACTAATGCTCACTAACCTCTGTACTTTCGTGCATTTTACTAAATTTACTAAATTTGTACATTATTCAACAAATTGTTGCTAAAGAGTAGAGATTGCTTCTCTTGATCCAGGGGTGGGTTTCAAAAATTTTAGCAAGGAGTTCTCTGCCCGGTTGCTGGGTGGGCATGGCCTTGGTGGGCGTGGCCTCCTCAACCACGGTGGGGGTGGGGGTGGTGCTTTTGCCCTCCCTGGGCCCTAGAGACTTTCCTCGAGCTTCCGGGAGGCCAAAAACGGCCTCCCTAGGCTCCGGAGGCCCTCTGGAGGCTGGAAACGGGCCTGTTTCTGGCCTTCCCAAACTTCCGGTAGGCTCATTTTTCACCATCCCCAAGCCTCCGTGTGTGCCCTGCACTTACCTGCTTCCAAAATGGGCTGCGTGGGGACTCCTGGGAGGGGCAGGGTGGGATGGGCGGGGCCAGCCAGGAGTTTCCAAACTGCACAGAATCTGAGCTATAGGTTCTCCTGAACCCCTGCGAACCCCCAGCAGCCCACCCCTGTCTTAATCCTTTCAGTGCACCCATAATGTGTCGGCTGGGCTGTTTTTGGATACGGGTTGAGCATCCTTTCAAAAGTGCGCTCAACTTGTGTCTTTAAAAGGCCTTATTGACAAGGAAGTAGCATAGAGCATATCTTTGCCCGTGACCTGTTACCTGGGCCGTGTGGCAGATGGCTAAACATACTGTTCAAAGCATTTGCCTAGGCCAGGGGTGGGCAACTGTGGCCCTTTTACAACCTGTGGACTTCAACTCCCAGAATTCCTGAGACAGCTAAGGTCCACAGGTTGTAAAAGGGCCACAGCTGCCCACCCCTGGCCTATGCTCATTCTGTCCTTCCCCGCTGCAAATTAAAGAGAGTGATGGTGTTTGATTCTGACTTTTAGCAGGTGGTGCTTAAGGGAAGGGGGAATAGAGATAAGGAACCTCTCCATCCATTGCCTTGACTTGTCCTGTCTGGGATCTTGAAGGACGCCCAGTTTGTCAGTCTCATAACTTGAGAATTGGGATGTTGGAAGAAATGTCCATCTGGGTTCAGTTCCAAATGAAAGACACTGGAAACATGGTGGCTGTTTGGAAAGATGGTTTAATGGTGGACAGGACCACACGGTTTGAGGCAGTGGTGGGTTGCCCCCGGTTTGGACCGGTTCTATAGAACCGGTAGTAAAACCGGCGGGAGGCTCCACCCACCGACCCTGATGTCATCAGAAAGCTTCTGCTTATGCGCAGAAGGGCATGTGCATGGCCCCGTTGCAAACCGGTAGTAAAGGAAAGTAGTTTGAGGTCATGGGCAAAAAAGCATATGGGTGAGAGACAAAGAGAGATTTATACATTTTCTTGGGCCCCGCCTTAGAGTTTCCTGTTCCTGTACCAAGAAATGTACCCCATTGGCTGTCAGACTCCCAGGGGACGGGGGTGTCTTAGCTAACTTTGTAGGCTGTCTGTGTCCCAGGTTTGGTTGAGCCTTACTGGGTGATGTAATCTTCCCAGGTGCCATGTGGTGAGATAGCTAGAGGGCTAATCCTATCATGTCCTGAGGGCCATGTCTTAATCCCATCACCCTGGAGCCGAAGGGGGAGCTGCAGAAAGCTGCGTTGTCTTTAAAAACATGTTTCTCCATTTCTCATCCAGGGAAATATAAAATTCTGCCTTTTTAATATTTCCCGGAATATTTCATTCTCCTAGGAGGGGTGGGTGGGTGCTAACTTCCTACAGGGAATGAGACATCATGAAAACAAACTCCAGGCCAGTATACTTTCCACCTGCTCAAAAGTTGTGGATTCCACTTTGAGGTGACCATGGCATCCTGGAGAGAGTAGCTGTGTGGAAACAAGGTGTGTGTGTTTCAGAATCAATCCCTCTAAGCTCTGCATGAAAAAGACTTCTTGTGATGTTTCCCCCTTTATTTGTAATGTGTATAGGAAGGTGTTGGCTTCTCTCTCAGTCCTGCAAACGGTGAATTTATATGCTGCGTTTAGTTTAAGCAAACATGGTGAGATCTCCCTTCGAACTTCCTTTAAAATATTTGGCAGGAAAACACAGTAAATTACTTACTGATCCTACTTTTCGGTGATTGTTTCTTATCTGCAAAAAAATGTAGTACTTCTGCAGAGATTGTGTAGTATTGGTAATGTCTAAATGAAGATTATAACTATCTAGGTAGGTAAAGGTAAAGGTTCCCTTCGCACATACGTGCTAGTCGTTCCCGACTCTAGTGGGTGGTGCTCATCTCTGTTTCAAAGCTGAAGAGCCAGTCCTGTCCAAAGACATCTCTGTGATCATGCGGCTGACCAAAGGCACACAGAATGCTGTTACCTTCTCACCAAAGGTGGTCCCTATTTTTATATTTACATTTTTTAGTGCTTTCGAACTGCTGGGTTGGCATAAACTGGGACAAGTAACGGGAGCTCACCCCATTACGCGGCACTAGGGATTCGAACCGTTGAACTGCTGTCCTTTTGATCGACACACTCAGTGTTTTAGCCACTGAGCCACCACATCCCATTCTATCTAGGTAGCTATTCTTAAATCCATCCCCTTTAGAATTAACCAAGGGCAATTATTGGATTAAAATTAAAACATGGTTAGAAGAAATGGTACAACAACATATAGATTTGAAACCTGAGCTTTTCCTATTGGGTATCCTACCAGAGAAAATTACTAAAGAAAACATATATTTGATTCTACATGTAATAACTGCAGCGAGGATAGTATTTGCACAAAGATGGAAAGCAGAGGAAAAAAAAAATCTCTACAGAGGGAGAAGTAATTAAGAAAATATTGGATTGTGCAGAAATGAATAGATTGACATTGACAATTAAAGAAAGAGAGGAATCGGAATATTATAAGATATGGGGGCAATTTTATTATTGGCTAGAGAAGAGATACATATATACCGAAATGTTGTAATGAAATGAATGAAGAGAAGATAGATAAATGCATTAATAGAAAAGTAATAAATGTGGGAGAAATGTTATAATAAATGTAATGAAAATATTGAGATATGATAAATATTGGAGGAATAAGAAGAAGACACAAAAGATGCACTGAGATGATTCACTGAATGATTGATTATGTATTGTATGTTTGTTTGTTTATAAAATAAAAAAACTTTTTTTTGAAAAAAGAAAAGAATTAGCCAAGAGCTTTCTTTATACTTAGCTGTCCATCCCACATGGCTAACGGAAACCACAATCTTCTTTCTTTTCTTTTTTCCTCCCTCCGAACCCCCAAGTAGAATAGACAATCCCATATTGTATTCTCCTCCACCTTTGGTGATCTTTTTCAATTCTTTCAAAATAATTCACGTTTACTCCAGTGAATTCTTATTTTTCCTTCTTTATTCTCTTGTTTAATATTTTTCTCTATTCCACACCAATTATGGCTAAATGCAGCCTGCTCATCCTTTGGGTTATGTATCAGATAGCTAAGTACTGATGAAATAATGTATGTTTATGAAAAAATATTTCCAGTTTGGTAGTATGCTTAAAAGGTAAAGGTAAAGGTTCCCCTGCACATGTGTGCTAGACGTTTCCGGCTCATCTCCGTTTCAAAGCCAAAGAGCCAGTGCTGTCCGAAGACGTCTCCTTGGTCATGTGGATGGCATGACTAAACACCGAAAGCCCACAGAGCGCTGTTACCTGCCCACCAAGGTGGTCCCTATTTTTCTACTTGCATTTTTTTATCTGCTTTCGAACTGCTAGGTTGGCAGAAGCTGGGACAAGTAACGGGAGCTCACTCCATTATGAGGTGCTAGGGATTTGAACCGCTGAACTGCCAACCTTTTGATGACAAGCTCAGCGTCTTAGCCACTGAGCCACCTGTGTGCTTAGGAAGGTGCAGAAAGGCACAGGTTGGGGTGAGGTGGGGAATATATGCTGGCACTACTGATTCTGATTGAAATGCATCAGCTAAATCAACTACCCCAAAAACAATTGGGGTGTCTGAATCGCACAATGGCTGTGATTTTTTCCCCTCTTCTGGTTGTTTTGAGTTCAGAAGAATGGGGAGGAGCCTTGGAGAGCCTGCTTTTGTGCTCTCTTCCAGTGGAACAGCCCAGATGTTGTTGGCTGAGTCAAGGAAAAATATATGTGGGTTGTGGTTTCTCTTAAGTGCCTGCTAATATCTACCACACTGCACAGTCCAACATCCTTTCTGAACTAAGCTGACTGTTCGTAATGTAACACAGATGATTTCATCATTGGCTGGGCCCTTTTTCTTCTTCTTCTTCTTTTCTTTTTTGAGATGTGTGAAATCAAATCCCTCTCTCTTCTACATATCCCCTCCCACCCAATTTCATCCATTCTGTTTATGTTTGAGTATCTCAAGTGGTCTTTTGAGAGAACGTCGGGCATTGGGAGTCTGGGTAGAAAAGCTCTCAGTATTGGAAAAACACAATTTCATATCCTCCCAGCTGACTAGTCACTGGCTGAATAGGGAACCCACATCAAGGCACAAGCTCGCCAGCCACCTTTTTTGGTGGGGGGGGATTTTTTTTTTAAAACAAAACTTAAAACATAAAACAATTATCATCCATTACAATTACAGAAAGTGTATTGATCAGTTACAAATCTTTTGTGCTTAATCCTCAATCCAACATTTTCTTATTTAACAGTTTATTACATTATTATTCTCATTTACCAATTATTTAACAGTAAATTATCCTCCATAAGGGAAAAAAAAAACCCCTTTACATGTTTTATTATCTCATCCATTTCATATTTCATTTCCATTCTTTCTTGTCTAACCATTGATAAAATAAATCCCATATCAAATAATATTGTTTATCTTCTTGTTCCCTAATTTCAAATGTCAATTTATCCATTTCAGCACACTCCAAAATTTTCTTGATAACGTCATCATCCCGTGGGTATCTTCTCTCCTTTTCAGTTTTTAGCAAATACAATTCTAGCTGCCGTTAAAACATTCACAATTAAATATCTCATTTCTCTATTGTATATTTCTGGTAAAATCCCTAATAAAAATATCTCTGGTTTAAAGTCAATATTATGGTTGCAGAATTATAAAATGACAATGTCAACAGCATATAAGGAAAATTTGTATAAGATGTTTTACAGGTGGCATCTACCCGCGGCGAGAATAGTCAGAATGTACAAGAATAAATCAAAGAAATGTTGGAAGTGTCATCAGACTCCGGGCTTATATTACCATATGTGGTGGACATGCGCAGAAGCCAAAAGATATTGGACTAAAATCCACAAATGGTTGGAAAAAATGACAAAGAAACATATTGGCCAACCACTTTTTAACTAATATGTCAGCTCCATATTTTACTCTAGGTTATGTCAGGTTCCTGATGGCATAAAGATTGCCCAATGCTTCATTCAGAGGTATAGCAGAAGAAGTCAAGGTGTTGACCTTGACTGCTTGAGCAAAGCCTCACCCCCATCCTTTATGCCACAATAAATACCATTTTGTAATGCCTTGGCAAGACCACACTTGGAATATTGCATCCAGTTTTGGTTGCCACAATATAAAAAAGATGTGGAGGCTCTAGAAAGAGTGCAAAGAAGAGCAACAAAGATGGTTAGGGGACTGGAGGCTAAAATATATTATGAACGGTTGCAGGAATTGGGTATGTCTAATTTCAGGAAAAGAAAGACTAGGACAGTGATGGCTAACCTTTTTGCCATTGCGTGCCAAAAGCGGGGGGAGGGTGGGGGGGTCGCATGCGCACATGCCCACACCCTTAATTATATGCACTGCGCACATGCGCATGTGACCCCCTCCCCCACTCCCCTGCTTTTTGGTATGGGCCCGGTAGGCCTCTTTTTTGCTATCTCGAGGCTCTAGAAAATGCCCCCCGGCCCCTCAGAAGCCCTCCGGAGGCCGTAAACAGCCCGTTTGCCAACTTCTGATCCCACAGGAAGTTGGCAAACGGGCTGTTTCCGGCCTCAGGAGGACCTCCGGAGGTGGTGGGGGGGAAGGCCGTTTTTGCCCTCCCCAGGCTCCTAAAGAGGCTCTGGAGCCTGAGGAGAGCAAAAAAATGATCCTTCACCACCACCACCACCCCAGGCCCTCCAGAGGCAGGAAACAGCCTTTTTCCCTACTTCTTGTGGGCCCAGAAGGCCCGAAAATCAGCTGGCTCACGTGCCCACCGATATGGCTCCGCGTGCCACAGGTGGCACGCGTGCCATAGGTTCGCCATTATGGGACTAGGAGTTACTGTATATGATAGCAGTGTTCCAATATCTAAGGGACTGCCACAGAGAAGAGGAGGTCAGCCTATTCTTTACAGCATTTGAACGCAGGACAAGGAGCAATGGAGAGCACTAACCTAGAACTAAGGAGAAATTTCTTGAGAGTTAGAACAATGAATGGAACAACTTGCCTCCAGAAGTTGTGGGCGCTCCAACACTGGAGTTTATTTACAAAGAGATTGAACAACCATTTGTTTGAAATGGTATACTGTTTCTTGCTTGAGCAGGGACTTGGACTAGAAGACCTTCAAAGTCCCTTTCAACTCTGTTATTCCCCTTTTAAGACACAGGTAAAAGGCAATCAGGGCTTTGATCACATAGCCATGGCCACCATCTTGACTTTTCTTGATCCTCCCTAAAGACAAAGATTGTTCCTGATCCATAGACAGTCTAGGCCAGTGGTGGCGTGCCTTTTACGCACCGAGTGCTAAACAGGTACATGCTTTGCGCACGTGTGTGCCATCCATGCTAACACACCGCTCCTCCCCATGCGCTGTGCATGCAACCGCACCAACGGCGCATGTGCACAGCTTTCACACGCGCCCCCACTGTGCACTGCGTGCGCGACCACACCCTCTGTGCATGCACACAGTCTTCGCGCGTGTCCCCACCATGTGCTGCGCACGCAATCGCACAATCTGTGCATATTTATTTATTTATTTATTTATTGGTTTGATTTATATGCCGCCCTTCTCCGGAGACTCAGGGTGGCTTACAATGCGTTAAGCAATAGCCTTCATACTTTTGTATATACCTGCTTAGTAGGGCTTTTGCCCACCCTCCAAGCGGTGTTCTATTTTATACAAAGTCAGCTTATTGCCCCCACAATCCGGGTCCTCATTTTACCTACCTCGAAAGGATGGAAGGCTGAGTCAACCTTGAGCCTGGTGAGATTCGAACTTGCAGTAATTGCAGGCAGCTGATGCTAGTTAACAGCACTTTAGTCTGCTGCACCACCGGGTTTTCACACGTGCAATGCCTATGCGTGAACATCATCTGCGCATGTGGATGCTGCACACCAGTACTCTAGCACACATGCGCAAATGTGCACGCATGCGCAGGAGAGCTCCGAAGACCAGCTGGGTCCCCTGAATTGCACGCATGCGCACCAGAGGCACGAACACCAGCTGGGGTGTGCATGCATGCGTAGCTGCAGGTGAGTTGGACGACAGCTTGCGTGCTGGGAAAAATGGCTCTGCGTGCCACTTCCACCATGCGTGCCATAGGTTCACCATCAAGGGTTCTAGGCCCTGGTTACAATGAATGAACAAAGTGTCCTTGAATATCATCTGACCCAAACAATTTGTTTTAGTACAAGAGCTAATTTGTATTCATAGCAAAATTGACCTCTAGATGCTTCAGAGGGTGGCTCATTTAAAAAGTTTCACTTGCAGGGTGGCGGAGCAGGCATTTTGTTTTGATGTTGATGTTGTTGCCACTAACCTGTTGGGAGGCAGATGTCTTCACTGAATTCCCAGGGGTTGACCAGGAGTTTCCAAGACTTTTTGATTCATGGAAATACCCTCAGCTGGAGGAGTAGAGAAACCTGCAATGAGGTCAAAGCAACCTGGCAAAAGTTCTTCATTTGGGTCCTTAAGAACATGGCTCTAGTATTTTCTCTGACACATGATGAGTGATTCCTTGGCAAACAGGTCTATGCAGAAAAGGTTCCCCTGCATAAACAGAGATACTTTCCCTCTAGGTCATTTGCATGATTCATACCTTCCTAACAGCTCTGCTTTTTAAATGCAGAGGAATTACGGAAGACTTTGGATAGAAGAACTAGCATCAGCACACATGATTGAAATTATATTGTCAGTGATGCGCAGCTGCCAGAGCCCATGCTGACACCAGCCGAACTCCTCTTCCCCACCCCGCCTCTGAACAAATGTCAATAGCTAAGAGAAAATAAAACAAAAGCTAAAGTTTCCTTCAATGTTAATTTGATTTTTGCATATGCAAAAGCCCGTGCAGTTTTCATGACAGAAGTGGTTTGCATCACTGTTTGAAGAACAGCAGTGGGGACAGTGCATCACCTTGGTATATGCCGCACTTTCAGGAAATTTTCAGGGAAGTTACCGTATTTTCCGGCGTATAAGACGACTTTTTAACACATGAAAATCTTCTCAAAAGTCGGGGGTCGTCTTATACGCCGGGTGTCGTTCTCCTGTAACCAGGCAGACCAGCCCGAAAGGCTCTGACGAGCCTTAAATGGCTCTGGCAATCCAAGCTCTGACGATCCCAGCTTTGCCTGCTAATCAGGCAACTCAGCTGGGATGCCAGAGCCATGTTAAAGGAAAAAACGTTTTTCCTTTTACCTGACTCTGCAAGCTCTGACGATCCCAGCTGAGTTGCCTGCTAATCAGGCAACTCAGCTGGGATCGCCAGAGCCTAGAGTCCTGTAAAAAGAAAAAAGTTTTCCCCCTCCAGCTTGCTTACCTTAGCTGGTAATCGCAACGCTTGCCTTGCTTCGCTTGCCTGAATCCATTCCATCAGCAAGCCACTCTCTGCCTGCAATCATGCAGGCAGGAGTTGTGGACTTCAACTCCCAGAATTCCTCAGCCAGTAAAAACAAAGCTGGCTGAGGAATTCTGGGAGTTGAAGTCTACAAGTCTTAAAGTTGCCAAGGTTGGAGACCCCTGTTCTATTGGGTAAGTTTTTTTCCCCTTTGGGAGCTTTAAAAAAATAGTTAATTGGGGTTTTTTTAGTTGTTCTTTTTTAGACCTAGCCATTTAAAGTTTAGGAAGTTTTAAATTTAGTTTTCATATAAAAATAAAAATAAAATAATATTTGTGCAGCTTTCTGAGATTTAGTGTGTTTCTGTAGTGTTTCACTCTAACTACACAAACACACAAAATCTCACAAAGCTGTATGTGGAATTTTGTGTGTGTAAAGTGTGAAAGTTGATTTTTTTGGGCTTTTTGTGGCTGTGTGAGGTTCCTGCTTGTTGCAGGGGCCATTTTGGGTCTAGCACAGCTGCTTTTACATTGTGGGTGAGCCTGTTGTGTTGTGTTGTGTTGTAATGAGAGCCTCTGTACAAAATTTTAGCCTCTGTATTTCTCTTCTCTGTAATGACTTGCTTCTATGAATCTTGCTTCTGTGTTCCTGATATTGTATGCTGAATTCTCCTTGTATATGAAGAAGTTTCTTATGTAATTTGAGTCCTGCTGAAATTCATTTAATTGTGTCTGATTGTGTGTGCTGCAACAAACTCTGACAGGGGCCCTCTGGATCTCAAGGGGAAATATGTTCCATAATTTAAGGCAGGGGTGAAATGTAAAATTTGTTACTACCGGTTCTGTGGGCTGGCTTGGTGGGGAGAGGGTAATGTGACTGGGTGGGCGTGGCCAACTTTTTTTTTTTTAACTTTTCAAAGCATTTTTTTTAATGCTTTGAAAAAGCCTCTGGCGATCAGGCAACACAGCTGGGATCATCAGAGAGGCTTTTTAAAAAATGCGTCTCTGATGATCAGGCAACTCAGCTGGGATCGTCAGAGACTTTTCAAAGCATTTTTTTTACCACTTCTTCGGCCAAGAGATTGCAGAAAAAAATGCTTTGAAAAGCCTCTGATGATCCCAGCTGAGCCGCGCGATCATCAGAGGCTTTTTTTTTAACTTTTAAAAGCATTTTAAAATGCTTTTAAAAGTAAAAAAAAAAGCCTCTGATGATCGCGCGGCTCAGCTGGGCATGGTGGGGGGGGCGCAGGGATTTTTGCTACTGGTTCGCCGAACCACCCGCTGCCATTGCTACAGGATCAGGCGATCCGGTCCGAACCAGGAGCATTTCACCCGTGATTTAGGGGCTCCCATAGAAAAAGCATGCTTCCTAGGCCCCTCAAGATGGCAACATTTAAGGGAAGGAACCTAGAGCATGCCTACTTCATATGATCTGATGGGATGGGCAGCTATTAACCAAATCTTGCAAGTCTGATTATGCTATACCTTACTCTTTTCCCTCTTTACACTCCAGTGAAATAGAGGTCTTTGCCTGAGTCTCTTCCAAATGTTATCTTGCAGATCTGGACTTAAAAAAACTGTTTCAGCCCCTTTTCCCTAGGCAACAATTCCTCCATATCTCCATGAAGGAGGTTTTATTGGTCTCCACATCAGGACTCTTTCAGAGGTGTACAGCTGTTGTTCTTCATCAGAACTTATTAATATAGAGGGGGTTCTGGAAGATGCTTTGATGTAGACCCATGAAATTGTTTACAGTCCTTTCAATCTCATTGTACACATGTTGTGCGTTGACATCAAATAAGGTTTGATTTGATCCTTCCCATTGGGCTGTAGTAAAAAGGTTGGATGGCTTCAAAATGAACCTGAACTCCATCGAACTTATCTGGAGAATAATTCTGTTATTATTGTTATTTATTTTATTTATTTGTCAAACATGTATAAGGTAACAGATATAAGTATAAACATGACTATGAATACAGGATAAGGATACGAATAAATGGGGACATTAGGACAGGGACGGTAGGCATGCTGGTGCCCTTATGCACACCCCTTAAAGACCTCTTAGGAATGGGGTGAGGTCAACAGTAGACAGTCTAAGGTTAAAGTCATGGGGGTTTGGGGATGAAACCACAGAGTCAGGTAGTGCATTCCAGGCATTGACCACTCTGTTGCTGAAGTCGTATTTTCTGCAATCGAGTTTGGAGCAGTTCACTTTAAGTTTGTATCTATTGTGTGCTCGTGTATTGTTGCGGTTGAAGCTGAAATAGTCATTGACAGGTAGGACATTGTAGCAGATAATTTTGTGTACTACGCTTAGGTCAGACCGAAGGTGGTGGAGTTCTAAGTTGTCTAAGCTTCCTTTTGTTCTTCTTTTGCTTCTTTGGTTGCTTCATAATCTTGATTCATTGCTTTTAGCTATGAATTTGTGTCTCTTTGTGCTGTTTGCTCTTCAAGTAGAACAGCAGAGGTATACTTAAGTGCATGCAAATATGTGTTGGGTGTCTCTGATTCAGTAATTTTGAAAGTATTGGTTTACAGGCTAGAAAGAAAAGGCATTTAATTTGTTTGCTGAAAAGATGGCAAGGGAAGGCAAGAAGGCAAGGCAACCTTCACATGCACATACACACACCAGTAGTGGGTTGCCCCCGGTTCACACCGGTTCTATAGAACCGGTAGTAAAACCGGTGGGAGGCTCCGCCCACCGACCCCGACGTCACTAAAACGCTTCTGCGCATACAACCGGTAGTAAAGGTAAGTAGAACCCACCCCTGACACACACCCCTATACACATATACAGTATGTGTATGTATGTTATACAAACATACACATCTGCGTGCACACACACATGCATATATTTATATTAATCACAGTCCCCTTTGAATACATAGCAGAAAAAAGAGTCTCGGGAATTAACAAGGTTGATACTATATGGTACAAAGCTATTACAAAATCTAGTTGTTCTGCTATGGATACCGTGAAGCCTCTTCTCAGAAGGAAACAAAGAAAACTGGTCATGGAGAGGATGTGTAGCATCCCTGACAATACTATGGACCCTGGTCAAGCGGCATTTGGGTGCCATGTTCTGGATAGAAGGAAGTGAATTTCCAATAATCTTTTCTGCTGTCCTTACCACTTTCTGCACAGCCTTCCACAGTATCATTTGCATTTTTTTTTAAAATTCGATTTATATTCCTCCTTTAAACAGGAGCTCAAGGCAGAATACACATTGCTCCCACCTCTTATTTTTTTCGATGACACGATGAGTCAGAGAACGGCTAAATTCAGCCAGAGAACTTCTGTGCTCCACAATCCTAGCCCTAAATCTTCACCACTGCACCTCACATCTCTCTGGTTTTTCATAGTACATGTAAACTAATCAAACAGGCCAGGTTCACCTAAAACATGATGCCATTTTTAAAAATGGTTTAACTGCAACCTAGCTGTTGTGCAAATGAAGTGATTCATTGTGACAGCTGTCAAGTTTAGAAATACCTCTCAGGTCGCTGAATCCAATTTTCATAATAAACGATTTAAAATGGGGTTAAATGAAGTTGTAAACTAACTTTCTAAACATAGCAATCCTATATGTGTTTATTCAGAGGTCATTTCACTACTTACGTGAGGTTTACTTCCACATCAAGAGTTAAGGAGGACTGTCATCTAAAATAAATCAAACTTTATTCTGTGATTTGGGCAAACAATTTCTGGGGGCTGAAGACAGAAATTGACAAACTTTCAAACTTTTTTTCGCTTTACTGTTATGATCTCTAGTATAGAAGAGTAAATTAAATGTTGAACTTGAATATTTGGGTTGGAGAGGGGGAGAGATTCAAATTTCAACTCATATTATGCATACAGATGATTCTGATTCATTTTTGTTTCTTTCAGCCTTAAATGTACCATGGAAGTATATTTATCTGCCAGGAAGATAAAATAAAAATTGTACCATAGGACACAATGGGAGCTCCTTGAAGGAAAAATGGGCACCATTAATCTGAGGTGATCAGATCTGGGTTGCAAAAACATAGCTGGCCATTAGGTGGCAGCAGAGGGTTAATGTTTCCTACACAGATAATCCTCAATTTAGGACCATTTAACAACCAGAATAGGGATGCGGTGGCTCAGTGGCTAAGACGCTGAGCTTGTTGATCGAAAGGTCGACAGTTCAGTGGTTCGAATCCCTAGTGCCACATAATGGGGTGAGCTCCCGTTACTTGTCCCAGCTTCTGTCAACCTAGCAGTTCGAAAGCACATAAAAAATGCAAGTAGAAAAATAGGGAACACCTTTGGTGGGAAGGTACCAGCGTTCCGAGTGCCTTGCATTTAGTCATGCTGGCCACATGACCACGGAGACGTCTTCAGACAACGCTGGCTCTTTGGCTTTGAAACGGAGATGAGCATTGCCCCTTAGAGTCGGGAACGACTAGCACATATGTGCGAGGGGAACCTTTACCTTTACCAACCAGATATCAGATTAACAGAGTTGGAAGGGACCTTGTATGTCATCTAGTCCAACCCGCTGCCCAAGCAGGAGATCCAGTGGTGAAATCCAAATTTTTTACTACCGGTTCTATGGTAGTAAACCGCTTGGTTGGTGTGGTGTGGGTTGGTGGGTGTGGCAGGGGAAGGATACTGCGAAATCTCCATTCCCACCCCACTCTGGGACCAAGCAGAGGTGGTATTTACCAGTTCTCCAAACTACTCAAAATTTCCATTACCAGTTTTCCAGAACCTGTCAGAACCTACTGGATTTCACCCCTGAGGAGATCTTATACCATTTCTGACAGATGGGAGTCCAGTCTCTTTTTGAAACCCTCCAGCTTTCCACCATTCAAAGTTACAATGGATCTCCCCAAAACTACTTATAACTTGGTTCCAAAGTTATGATGTCTGCTGTCCCCCTCGATCACTTGACCATGATTTATGTTTTTTCTGGAAACCAGCTTTCCTAGAAAAAAAAAAAGTCCCGTAACAAACAATGGGTTTGCTTAACAACAGTGGAGTTCACTTTATGATTGCTATGATTGCTTTAGGAGTTGCCACAAAAAAGATAATATTGGGTCTGGTCACATGATGACCCATTTTACAGTTGTCGCAACTTAACAACCGTAATTGCCAGGCTCAATTACAGTTATAAGACAAGGACTACCTATATCTCTTTTCTGCCAGCTAATGGCTGTCAGGAGTTTTGCACTCAGCTAAAATAATTGATCATTTGATTACGTGCCATCAAATCGTATTTGACTCCTACAGACCACATAGATAGATTTTCTCCATGTTGATCTGTCCCTGACTTAGATTTTCTAATTTAGATTTCCTAATGGTGCACTCATCATCATTGTAACAATCCATCCATCTTGTTTCCTGGCTGTCGTCTTCTTTTCTGTGCTTCCCCCTTTCCCAACATCAGAGCCTTCTCCAAAGAGCTGTCTTTCCACATAATGTAGCAATAGCAATAGCGCTTAGACTTATATACCTCTTCATAGTGCTTGACAGCCCTCTCTAAGTGGTTTACAGAGTCAGCATATTGCCCCCAAAAATCTGGGTCCTCATTTTACCCACCTCGGAAGGATGGAAGGCTGAGTCAACCTGGAGCCAGTGAGAATTGAACTGCTGAACTGCTGGCAGCCAGTAGTCAGCAGAAATAACCTGCAGTACTGCATTACTGCATTTTAACCAGAGGTGGGTTTCACATATTGTTACCACCGGTTTGCCCTGTGCGCCAGTGGTGGGTTGCTCCTGGTTCTGTCCGGTTCTATAGAACTGGTAGTAAAAGTGGCAGGAGGCTCTGCCCACCTGCCCAGATGTCATAATTGATGATCTGTGCACGCGCAGAAGCTTCTGCGTATGTGCAGAAGTGAGCGTGCATGCACACTCCCATTGCAAACCGGTAGTAAAGGTAAATAGACTCCCCCCCCGCTACGCATGCACGCTTGCTTAGCATGTGCACACACCTTCCACGCATATGCCCGGCCTTCTGTGCATACCCTTTGATTGTGTCCGCTCCTTCTGCGGTGCGCCCAGCCTCGAAAATGTGGCTAAATAGGATGGCATAGCGCCGGGGTGGACTGTTCACTGCCACCCCGGTGCTATGCCATCCTATTTAGCCACATTTTTGAGGCTGGGTGCATGCAGTTCATGTGAACTGGTCCAAACCAGCTAAACACCACCTCTGATTCTAACCACTGTGCCACCAAGGCTCTATCAGCTTTATCTAAAGAAGGATAATTTAAGCCCGGTCATTTATGCCTTGAGTGAAAATTCCAGGTTGATTTGTTCAACAGTCCATCAGTTTGTTTTCCTGGATGTCCATGTTTATTCTCAACAATCTTTTCCAACACCTCAGTTATAACAATTACATATGTTTTAGTAGCTTCTGAGAAATATCAGAATATGCAAGGAATGGTAGATTAGGTAGAGGGCAAATGTTCTACCCCACCATGAAGTGAAGTGGGGATTCCTTCTCCACGGAAGGAAATTTCTGACAAGGGAAGACTTTGCTGATAAAATCTGTTGGCTGGTATTTAGAGTCCCATGTTGAAAGCAGAACAGCTGCTTTCTAATAAACAATTAAAAAAGCCAGATGTGTTATCTTGGCTAAACTGATAGCAAAGGCCTTGTTGTGTTAGCGGGATAGATTAATGAGGCTTTCTCCTTTTTTTTTTTTAAAAAAAGAATGTGCTTCTGCATATCCGTGATCAGCCTCAAAACTCTAAAAAGTTTAAAATCAATTCCAAATCTTGGACTTGAGATCAAGATAAAGGAATCCCTGCGGATTTTACTCTGCTAGTTGTTGGTGACTATAGGGGGCAGTGCTCATCTTCATTTCAAGGACATTGAGCCAGTGTTGTCTGAAGACATTTCTGTGGTCATGTGGCCAGCATTACAACATGGAGCGCTGTTACCTTCCCACCAAAGTGGAACCTATTTATCTACTCACATTTGCATGCTTTCTGTTCTGACCCAGCCTTCATGAGCCCCACTCAACAGCCAACTCGTGAGGAGAAACCCCTTTTTATTTAGAAAGGCAGGAATACACGGGGCATTCACTGACATAGCTCCAGGTCACACATCCTTAGGTGATTCACAAGTCGTAGCAGTCTCTGAGTTCCCACCAGGGAGCCTCAATTAGCACTTCAATCCCAACACAGAGTCCTGACCAACCTGGGTGGTGGCAAGGAAATCCTGGCAAGGAATCCGCTGGAGGGAACTCTTCTGGAGCATGAATGGTTGTCTCTGACAACCATGTCTCCCACACACCTCCTCCTTATATCCCAGCAAGGGAGGGGCTTGTTAACATCTCGTTCTTTTCCTGGATAGTTGACCTTCAGTCCTGCATTGTTCTCCTCTCCACACTTCTCTGCGCATA
Source organism: Arizona elegans (assembly GCA_022577455.1). NCBI lineage: Eukaryota > Metazoa > Chordata > Lepidosauria > Squamata > Colubridae > Arizona > Arizona elegans. The sequence continues at coordinate 5,531,571 of JAKOOJ010000002.1, read as the reverse complement.
AGCGCATCTGGGACAGGCCCCAGCTGTTCCTCCCCTTTGCTCAGCTCAGGCCCTGAAAACAGCTGTCTCTTTGCCTGAGCATGAGTACATGGGCCCTGCTCTGCATCTGGCTCTGAGACCTCCTGCTCTTCAGAGCCTTCCACAGGCCCTGAAGGTGACCAAGGCACCCCCTCCATCTCCTCTGACTCATCTGACTCGACTGCCAGTTCTGCAGGCAGTCGACGAACCACAACACTTTTGAAAGGATAGGTGGGCAGGAGCTGAGACAAGGAACAGGAGCTTACACTGTTATGTGGAGCTTGAGTCTCGAACCTGAGATCTTAACAGTCTTAACTGCTGAGCCACTGCACTGAGTCTGGGCTTTCTGCCCTGGTAAGGGAGCCAAGGTTAAACCAATTAAATGAAGGTTTCATTAATTTAAGGTGACCAGACGTCCCGCTTTTGGCGGGACAGTCCCGCTTTTGAGCAATTTGTCCCGCATCCCGCGGCGTTTTAAAAAAGTCCCGATTTTTCATTCTGCCTCCTGAATCCCCGCTGATGGCTAGAGGGAAAAAAAACTCTTTAAACTCTTGCCGCGGGGCTTCAAAGGGCCGACCTACAGCTGATCAGTGTTAAAAAAAAAATGAATAGACCCATGCCTGCAAAAATAGAAAAAACAGCTCCTGTTAACAGCTTCCGCTAGGTTAATTAGCTGCAAAAAGCTGCAAAAAGTTCCTGGAGCAGATTTCCCCCCACCCCTAGCTATACTGAAAACAAAGGCGAAAGCGAAACTAAACCTGCAACATGACAAAATGAGGCAGAGAGAGATTTCTTTCTTTTTCTTTTTCTTTTTCCTCACCAAAAAAGGTAGGTACAAAACTGCAAACAATGGGAAATTTTGGGCAAAAGAGGAGAGTTCAAGATTTTAAAACACAAAAGAAAAAAAGCTCTATTTAACTAGGGAATTGTAATAATTGAGATACTATTAATAATTGTATATTGTGTTGAAAGCAGAAATGGTTAAGTTGTGGTTTGGAGGAATATATGGGGGAAATTATTTGGTTTATTATTATTGGTAAATATAATTAATTGATTTGTAAGAAATTGGATTGCATGGAAATAATTGGAATATTCATGTTCATATTGATTAATATACAAAAAAGATAGTTATATAACTAATTGATTTATATTAAAATGTTGAATTTGTATTAAACAACTGTATTACATAATTACATAATTAACCAATGTGAGGATGGATATAAAAATAGATGACAATGAGAAGGGGTATAATATAGAATAGAAGGGAAAAATTGAATTTGATTAAGATTAGAGATGAGGATGAAGGGTAATATTGTTTTTTTAAAAAAATAGATGAGGAATAAATATGGCAAAAAGGAAATATAGAAATTGTAAATTTAATTGAAATGACTAAACGCTGTTTAAATTTGTGAACCAGCCAAATATTCTGTTCAAAGAAAATACATTGCATGTTTGTATGTGTGTTTCTAATTATTGCTATTTATTCATATTTGTTCTCTTTTATTCTTTAAAGTTTAACAATTCATTCTTAATCTTAATATCTTTATATTTGCTTGGGGTTGGCTTTCTTCCCTTTCATCTTTTTTATTGTACAGCAATCTTTCTCCTCAAACCTACCACCACTCTCTTTTCTTTCCTTCTTACTTTCTCTTCCCCCCACCCTCTTTTTCTCCTCCCTACTTCCTCTTCCTTTCTCCTTCTCCTCCTCTCTTCCTCCCTCTCTTACCCTCACTCCTACTCTAATTTCCATTCCTTCATCCCTCTCTATTGCTGTATCCTTTAATGCATATGGACTACTCAGAGGGCTGAAAAAGTTATTTTTGACTGGTTCTCACACTTTTGACCAGTCCTCGAATTTATGACTGTCCTCACATTTTACATTTTTGCCCTATCTTGTCATCATGGTGAAGAGAAGCAGTTGTGAAATGAGTGACATGGTTGTTAAGAATGCTGCATGGGCATAAATGTGAGGATGGTCATAAGTGTGAGGACCAGTCAAAAGTGCGAGGACCTGTCAGAAATGACTTTTTTCAGCCCTCTGGTTAGTCCTTTTGTGCATATGGACTACTCAGAGGGCTGAAAAAGTTATTTTTGACTGGTCCTCACACTTTTGACCAGTCCTCGAACTTACGACTGTCCTCACATTTTACGTTTTTGCCCTATCTTGTCACCATGGTGAAGAGAAGCAGTTGTGAAATGAGTGACATGGTTGTTAAGAATACTGCACGGGCATAAATGTGAGGATGGTCATAAGTGTGAGGACCAGTCAAAAGTGTGAGGACCTGTCAGAAATGACTTTTCAGCCCTCTGAGTAGTCCCTATACACATAGCCATGGCCACCCGGTCACATGACCAGCTAGCCACGCCCACCCAGTCACATGGCCTCCAAGCCACGCCCACACAATAAGTCACGCCCACAATGGTGTCCTTCTTACCAATGTTAAAATCTGTTCACCTTACCCTATACGCATAGCCATGGCCACCCGGTCACATGACCAGCTAGCCACGCCCACCCAGTCACATGACCAGCTAGCCGCGCCCACAAAATAAGCCACGCCCACAATGTCCCTCTTTACCAATGTTAAAATCTGGTCACCTTACATTAATTCCTAATTTAGATGCAAGAGGAAGCTATTCTCCAAACAAAAGCTCTCAATATCAGTTCCAAAGCTGGATGCTTGAGAGGAAATAGAGGGGTAAGGTCGATGCACATAATTCATTCTTGGACTTGTCATTTTTCAGGCTATGATTGTTAGTTCAAAAGAGCTGCAATAATTAGAAAAAGTCAAAAGAGAGAAACAATATGATGAAGAAATTGAATGTCACTCAGATTGTATGTTATTGAATACTTGTATGTCTGATGGGATTATTAAGGGCTACTTATTAAAATGTTAAGGATTTAGATTTAACCCTTTCCTCTGTGCTATAGATGTTCAGATGACCTGTCATGTAAGCTTTTATTTGCCTTTGGTGGAAAATGTTCTAAATCATGAATAAAGTTTATTTTCAAGAGCGGATAGCAGAGTGGAAGATACTTAAAATGTTAAAGTAGACTTCTTACTCAGTTCTTCTTTGAGTTACTGTATTTTTCGGGGTATAAGAATGCACTTTTTCCTCCCTGAAAGAGGGTGAAAATTTGGGTGCATCTTATACACTGAATGTAGCCCCACCCACCCACCGACCCCCACCCTTCAGCCACTTTTGGCCTCCACGCGTCGCATTTTCAGACGGTTCCAGGCAGCAGGGATTGCCGCTGCTGCCACTCCCGCCACCTGGAACCGCCCCAAAATGCAATGTGTGGAGGCCAAAAACATGACACGTGGGGGCAGCGATCAACAGCGATGTGCTGGGGTGATTCCCGCAGCCTGGAACATGTCTAAAATGGAGCGTTCAGAGGCTGAAAACATGACACGTGGAGGCCAAAAATGTGAGTCATGGAGGCGGCGATGATCTGTGGCAATCCCTGCAGCCTGGAACAGTTGATTGAGGGTATTCCGGGAGGCTGATCCACCTGCCAATCAGCTGCTTATGCTGAATCAGGCTGCGATAATGTGCTGAAGCTGATCAGGCTGTTTGCTATTTGCTGCAAGGACGCTAGCCAGATGAATACCGATGGATGCTGGTAGGCAGAGGAAGAAATTTTTTTTCTTGTTTTCCTCCCCAAAAACTAATGTGCGTCTTATACTCCGGAGTGTCTTATACTCCAAAAAATACGGTACATTTTATTCCCCATCTCATGGTTACACTTAAAAAAAAAAAAAAAAAAAGCAAAGGAGATCCTAGGAGCCGTGGTTAGTGGTTTGATGGTGCAGTGATTTAGAGTGCAGTATTGCAGGCTAACTCTGTTCACTGCCAGCAGTTTGATCCTGACAGATTCAAGGTTGGCCAGCGTTCCATCCTTCCGAGATCAGTAAAATGAGGACCCAGATTGTTGAGGACAATATGCTGACTCCTTAAATTGCTTAGAGAGTGCTGCAAAGCACTATGAAGTGGTATATATGTCTAAGTGCTCTTGCTATTCATGCCTCCCTGTGTGATACAACATTCACAAGCCACAATTTCTCCAAATTACAAGAGGGAGACCATTTCATCAACCAATGCTGGAAAGAAAAAGGAACAAAAACAAGCAAAACTGTTTACCTTCAGCGTTCAATCTACAGGATCACTAATGAGATAATTATGTTTCCTATCCACAAGAGAAGCCCATGTCAAAAAGTGTTAACATTAAAGAGGGTTTTTACTTTAAGGACATATGTTAAAAATGAACATAAAATCATTCTTGGACATGAGTATTGTCCTGAAACATTGCTTTTTTCCTCAGTGATCTTTAATATTTGACAGAAAAATATATTTCACACAAAGGGAACCATTTCTGTTTGGTTTGGCTCTATTAAGGATAGAAATAAGTCCAGTAATGATAAAAGTTTTTAGTAATGGTAGTTTGTTCAGTTGCTCAACTCTGAATTTGTTCGACCTAAGTGTTGTGGCCCGTCAGCGGCCTGTGCAGCTAGTAGCTGATTCCGACAACGAGGAGGCTGGTGTGGTGCTGCGCCAGCAGCCTGTGAAGCTGGCACTCGAGTCAGACAATGAGGAGGCTGGAGAAGATGTGGTGCCAGAGGCGGGGATTCAGCCAGGGCCTTCAGACTCTCCAGAAGCTTCCATGGGTGAAGAGGAAGAAGAGGAGGAACTTCTTCTCGATGCACAGGTGCGCAGAGCTGCCAAAAGGCAGGAGTGGTTCCTCAGGAGGAGGTCTTCTCGAGAATAAGGCTTGGGGCTAATTGGCCACTCCCTTAGCCTATTTAAGGAAGGACGACGACTGAGGCAATTTGCAAGGAACAACTTCGTTCACTCTCCTTCGTGTCTTGATTTTAGTTCTCTTATCAGTTTCCTGCAAATTGCTTCTGGGCTTTCTGCCAATCCCAGTAAGATTACGATTATTTATTCTTTGGATTCTTGTAGGCTGTTAAGAAAGTTAATTAACAGCCTTTGTTTGAAAAAGACTGATTTAATTTAGTAAACTAAGGTTTGTACAGACTTTGTGTGTGCTGCGTTCTTTGGGTCCGTAGCTGGGGCAGAACACTAAGGGTGTCCACAGGACATGGTCAAAGTTAGTGGATACAATGGTATGACCAAAATACTGCCCATTTTTTTTCATGCATGCTGTGATTTGATTGGCTGATGGCTTTTCTCTAACTGCAAAACATAGCATGTTCTCTGAGGAGACACACTTACTTAGCCTCTGCAAAGTATGTTGTCTACAAAGGGAGCAAGGCTATGACAAGAAATCTAATGGTGGCCAAAGCAAAAGGTTGGTTGAATTGAATGAAAAAATAATTAATCAATTATTAGAACTAGGATTACGGAAGGCTGAAGATCAGATCTTCAGTTTGAAGGATCTGGTATCAAATCACACCTTTGGGTCAAATCTTCAAGCTGAATCAGTTCAATATGTGGAACCGAATCAAGTTTGCTATCAATTCAAAGGGTTGATGAGGATCCTTGGATGGGTCCTACACAGTTGGTTGGGTCCTACACCTCTGGGTCCTACACAGATGTCCCAAAGGTGCTTTTTCAAGAGGAAACTGGATTTTCTGGTTTTTCTTTGAAGATGTTCCGCTTCTCATCAGCGGTGGGTTTCACATTATGTTACTACTGGTTTGCCTTCTGTGCATGCGCCTGGCCTTCTGCAGATGTGCTTTGCCCGTGCGCGTGCCTTCTGTGCATGCGCCTGGCCTCAAAAAAGTGCCTAAATAGGATGCCATAGAGCTGGGGGTGGGCGGGTGGGCGGGCCCACCTGCCATTTCTGCTACCGGTTCGGGCGAACTGGTCCGAAGCTTCTTCAGCTCTGGCTTCTTGGATGAGAAGCGAAACGTCATCAAATAAAAACCAGAAAGTCCAGTTGCCTCTTAAAAAAGTACCTTTGGGACAACCATGACCTGGATGACTGAGACTCTCCATAGACATTTGGATCAGATCTTCAGATCAGCTTGATGACCTGCACTCAGTCTTTAAACAGACTCAACCCTACAAGTCTTAAGAGTGTCTGTATCTGCTCTCTTTTTCTTTTAATAGGTTTTCCTTTCTGTCACATTAAAACTTATAATGGCAACTTTGGGATGTTGTCTGGGGGGCTGCACCAGTGGTTTGGGGCCCATCTCTAATCCTTGATTGTCTTTCAGTGTAAGCTGCTATAAGAAAATAACAGAGGTGCTTGAGGTGAAAAAAAAATGAAACTTTGATTTTGGGTTTCACCAGTTAGATAGGTTTGTTGTTATAGAAGTGGCTAGTTTATATTACTATGTAAAAGGAAAAAGCTGAGGTTTGATCAGGGGTGAAATCCAGCAGGTTCTGACAGGTTCTGGAGAACTGGTAGTGGAAATTTTGAGCAGTTTGGAGAACTGGTAGCGGAAATGTTGAGTAGTTCGGAGAACTGGCAAATACCACCTCTGGCTGGCCCCATAGTGGGGTGGGAATGGAGATTTTGCAATATCCTTCCCCCAGGAGTAGGGAGGGAATGGGGATTTTGCAGTATCCTTCCCCTGTCATGCCCACCAAGCCACGCCCACTAAGCCACACCACGCCCAAGCCACGCCCACAGGCAGGGTGGCAGGGGAAGGATATAGTAAAATCTCCACTCCCTCTCCAATCCAGGGGAAGGTTACTACAAAATCCCCATTTCCTACCAATCAGCTGGGACTTGGGAGGCAGAGAATAGATGGAGGCGGGGCCAGTCAGAATTTTTACTACCGGTTCTCCGAACTACTCAAAATTCCCGCTACCGATTCTCCAGAACTGTTCAGAACCTGCTGAAACCCACCTCTGTTGCAGAGGTTAAACTAAAAAGATTAAACAGATGCTGAAACTGAAAACTTTGGCTAGAAACGGCCATTGTAAACAAAAGAAACCGCCTTAAAAGTCTGAATACAAAGAGAGCAGAACATTTTGGATGAATGAAAAACTCGTAAGATTAATCACCCTGGGCTTGGCATTACGTATTTACAGAAACCACAGACTGAATATATCTAACGATTTTTGCACATGGCAACTGCCAGAAATGTTTTTGTCCCAATCTTGATAAGGTGCCAGAGACATCTTATGTATGTATCTAGCAGAGAAAGCAGAAATGATAGCCTGAAATCTGTGTGTGGCCCTTGGAATTGCTTTCTTAAGATTTTTAATGTGACAGTAAGAGAAAGTGATTATTAGCTATATAGCAAAAAAAAAAAAAAAAAGAAAGAAAGAAAGAAAGAAAGAAAAGAAAAGAAGAAGAGAAGATAAGAAGAAAAGAAAAGAAGAGAAGAAAAGAAAAGAAAAGAAAGAAAAGAAAAGAAAAGAAAAGAAAAGAAAAGAAAAGAAAAGAAAAGAAAAAAGAAAAAGAAAAAAAAACCCTATATGGTGTACTTAGTTTGATCTGGTTTTATTCATTTCTGATGTCAACTACTTTTTGAAGTGTGGGCACGAATTAGGGGTGCCCAGCAAGGGCAAGGGGACCAGTCACACCACAGTAGTCATGAAACCAGAGCAACACAAATTGCAAACATTATTGGTGTGATGTTATTGTGGCTTGTATCACATGCTGTTTGTTTATTCATCAAGCTTCTTCTCCTTTCTCAATTAAATAACTCTCAGCAGCCTCCATAGTGCATAACAAACACAAATTAAAACCAATCACAATCACAAGAGCGTTAAAAACCCCAGGTGTTTGTATTAGAATAGAATAGAATAGAATAGAATAGAATAGGATAGGATAGGATAGAATAGAATAGAATAGAATAGAATAGAATAGAATAGAATAGAATAGAATAGAATAGAATAGAATAGAATAGAATAACAGAGTTGGAAGGGACCTTGGAGGTCTTCTAGTCCAACCCCCTGCCCAGGCAGGGAAACCCTACACCACTTCAGACAAATGGTTATCCAACATCTTCTTAAAAACTTGCAGTGTTGGAGCATTCACAACTTCTGGAGGTAAGTTGTTCCACTTATTAATTGTTCTAACTGTCAGGAAATTTCTCCTTAGTTCTAGATTACTTCTCTCCTTGATTAGTTTCCACCCATTGCTTCTTGTTCTACCCTCAGGTGCTTTGGAGAATAGCTTGACTCTCCCTTCTTTGTCCCATTTTACGACTTTTCTTGCCACAGTTGTTAAGTGAATCATTGCATTTGTTTAACTAGTAACCTGGTTGTTAAGTGAATGTTGGATTCCCCCTTTGACTTTGCTTGTCAGAAGTTCACAAAAGCTGATCACGTAACCTCAGGACCTAGCAACTGTCATAGATATGAATCAGTTGCCAAGCATCTAAATTTTGATCATGTGACCAAGGGATGCTGCAACATGTGAAAAACAGTGATAAGTCACTTTTTTCAGGGCTGTTATAACTTTGAACCGTCACTAAATGAGCTGTTGCAAGTCGAGGACTATCTGTATAGTGATACGTTAGTCTGCTTTCAATGGGTCCCTTCTGGGCAGCAGGTTTTCACATACTGAGTTGCTTTTGGAGGCATCATGGGGGTTTTGTAGATTCTCATATTCTTTTGTGTCATAAATCAAATGTTTGCAAATGAACAGGAAGACCACAGAAATAAATATTCAGTGCTTTTATGAGCTCAGAAAAGATTGATAATAACAATGCTGGAAAGAGACTCTCTGTGAAATTACACAGTGGTCCAACGAACCCATCTCCATTTCTATATTTGTACAAGCATTTAATGATTGGAACATCTGTTTGGGTAGATATTTATAGGTTTGGCGTGCGTATGGGAGTTGATATGCCCTTTTGCTCAATTTTTGTCCTAAACTTCCTTTAATTGTGCAACATCGTGGAAATGCAGTATGTAGTTTTGTTTAGTTGCATGCTTGTTTTCCTTCTTGAGCAAAAGGGGTGAATTCTTCTTTGTGCACTTCCACACCACAACTTTTGTCCTGCCAAATCCCCCCGAACTACTTTGAAACCGGTGTTGGAAGAAATGTCCATCTGGGTTCAGTTCCAAGTGGGGGAAAGATGGTTTTTTTAATGGTGGACAGGACCGCATGCCTTGATGATGTTGGGTGAAGAAAAAAAGAAAAGGGAAGAGATGCTGAGAGTGCCTGAGTTTTATACCCTCTCTGGACTTTTGAATTTGAGCTCGTATTCTGATTGGTTGTCAGACTCCCACGAGGCCATGCAGGGGCAACTCTATAGGCTGTCCTGAGTCCCAGGCTTGGTTGAGCCTTGCTGGGTGATGTAATCTTCCCAGGTGCCATGTGGTGGGATGGGTAGAGGACTAATCCTATCATGTCCTGAGGGCCATGTGTCTTAATCCCATCACCCTGGAGTTGAAGGTTGGGTGGGGGGGCAGAGAGCTGCAGGAAGCTGCTTTGTTTTTAAAAACATGTTTCTCCTTTTCTCATTCAGGGAAATATAATATTTTGCCTTTTTAATATTTCCTAAAACATTTCATTCTTCTAGGAGAGGGGTGGGTGCTAATTTGCTTCACCAGCTATAATTGTCTTCCCTGCTGGAACCCAGGGATTATACTAAGATTACCACAGATCGGTTCATCTTCCCTGGTTGGAAGAAAAACCCAGGCCCAGTTCCAAGACGGGAATAAAATGGAGGCTGATTGGAAAGAAAGACTGTGTTTATTCCTGAACAGAACCAACACACACACACAGTGTGCAGTTCTGGGAAAGCAGACAAATGGAGTTGAGAGTGGGTGGGTTTTTATACCTTCTTTGGGCTTTGTATTTGAGCTTCCTGTACCTGTGCCAGAACATGTCCTTTAATATTCTAATGGCTGTTGTCAAATTCCTGTGGGGCAGGGGTGAAATCCAGCAGGTTCTGGAGAATCGGTAGCAGAAATTTTGAGCAGTTCAGAGAACCGGTAGCGGAAAAATTGAGTAGTTCGGAGAACCAGCAAATACCACCTCTGGCTGGTCCCAGAGTGGGGTGGGAATGGAGGTTTTACCATATCCTTCCCCCAGGGGTGGGGTGGTAATGGAGATTTTGCAGTATCCTTCCCCTGCCATGCCCACCAAGCCACACCACACCCACCAAGCCATGCCCACAGAATTGATAGTAATTTTTTTTTTTATTTCATCGCTGGTATAGGGTCATGGCTGACTCTATAGATGGAAGGGGAAATGCAAATCCTAGGTGTTTGTCTGAGTTCATTTTGTCAACTGCTTATCTGGAGTTTCTGTCTGGCCCAGTCTTTCTGAATGGATTACCAAATCTGCATTTCTAAAAGCTGGCCTCCTCAGTTTCTGCATGGGGCAGGGAAACTCGGGCTGGTTTCTGTCTCCCTTAAAAAAAAATTTTTGTTCATTTTACCTTTAGGAGAAATATTCTATCCTGTCTTTTTAATATCCCCCAAAATAATTTCATTCTCTAGGAGGGTGGGTGGCTGCTGACTTTCTACACCCTCTAGCCAACCAAATGGAGAATGCAAAAACCCAGTGCCCTACTTTCTGAGCTGCTGCTGGTCTTGAAGAAATGAAATCCTCTTTGCCTATTTCACACAACAAGGAAATAAGACAAATTGTTTTCGCATCTCGTATTACTGTGATGAAGACCATTTGAGGGGATATTGTATTGTGAAAGGGGAGGAAAGGATCAATCCAAGCTGTTTTACCATCATCATTGCTGATGCTTCTTCCACAGGCCATTTGTTGGAGGAGCGGGGGAGATGAGAAATATCAAGATGGCAGCCACAATTCCAAAAAAACAATTGAAGCCCTGTCCTCTTTTATGTCCATCGCATGCTTCAATTGCGTGAATCCAGCCACCATCTTGACTTTAATTATCCCTGATGGATGCCCTCAACATGGCTTTCATTTTTATCCCCTGAATCATTTTCAAGGCAGTTAACGATGGCTTATCTTTCTTCAGATTTGTTAATTCCACCCTAAACTTTTTTGTTTAGATTATTATTGAAGGGGGATTAGTATCATCCTTGAAGGATCTGAAGTTTAAGAACTGGGGAGAGTATAGCAAAAATACCCTTCAATGGGAAAGAAGAGGAGGAATAGAATAGAATAGAATAGAATAGAATAGAATAGAATAGAATAGAATAGAATAGAATAGAATAACAGAGTTGGAAGGGACCTTGGAGGTCTTCTAGTCCAACCCCTTGCTTAGGCAGGAAACCCTACACCACTTCAGACAAATGGTTATCCAACATCTTCTTAAAAACATCCGGTGTTGGAGCATTCACAACTTCTGGAGGCAAGTTATTCCACTGATTAATTGTTCTCCCTGTCAGGAAATTCCTCCTTAGTTCTAAGTTGCTTCTCTCCTTGATTAGTTGATTAGTTTCCACCATTGCTTCTTGTTCTACCCTCAGGTGCTTTGGAGAATAGGTTGACTCCTTCTTTGTGGCAGCCCCTGAGATATTGGAACACTGCTATCATGTCTCCCCTAGTCCTTCTTTTCATTAAACTAGACATACCCAGTTCCTGCAACCCTCTTCATATGTTTTAGCCTCCAGTCCTCTAATCATCTTTGTTGCTCTTCTCTGCACTCTTTCTAGAGTCTCCAAGAGGGAGAGGGAGAGGAACAGAGGAGGAGAGGGAGAAGGAGAGGAGAGGAAGACAAAACACAATTAGCATTGAAAAAAAATCACCTCAGAGCTTGGAGGCCAAGAGCTATTTTCAAACTGGCACATATTTTTATATGGAGGTACCCTATACTAAATACTCCATAAAAGAAAGTGAAGATGTTATAACAATTGCGCTGCCCAGAGATAATTTGGTGAGATGGGTGTCTACATAAAATGAATGAATGAATGAATGAAATTTTACAACTAGATGATGATTTCCCCAGTTTCTCAAACCATAGTTGTATGCTGAAGAAATAGCCAGGATACGACGACAGGGAGTGATAAATCCTGAACAATGCTGACAACTCCAGGGTTTCATTTTAAAAGGCAGCAAAAATTGATTATTGGAGGAGGAAGAGAAGGAGGTGGTGGTTGCTGAGGTATTTTGTGCTGTGGATGCATCCATTATGTTGGGGACCCCCAGGTGCCCTCAGGGGTGGAACCTCTGTGTAATACAACTGTATCTAAATTCAGAGTGTGGCAAGGAATATTAATTTAATCTGCACGGAAATCTTCATTCATTTCATTGCATTTCTATAATACTGTCATTAGAGTAATGCCTTTGGTATAAAAGAGCAGACTACAGAGCTTTGAGGGAACACTTCGGTAAACGTAACCATTTAACAGCAAACGCCGCAAAATTAATTGTGCGAAGAAGTCCCTTCTTTGCAGCCTTCCGTAGAATTCCACTAGAGGGTGGAATTGTGTTCTAAATTAATTTGCACTTATTAGAAATGCCTCCGGTTCCAAAATCTCCAAAATCTCCCAGTGCTAATGCACAAGATTTCTCCTGTTGCTATAGAAACATATCAGAGCAGAAGATAAATAATTCGAGCCTAACAAGAGACACATTTAATTTTCTTCCCAGTTCTTAATGGTGTGAAGTTTTATCATTTATAAAACACACACACAGAGAGACTTATTTTTTTTTTTTGGTTTAGTTTTTGCATCCTTTGTTTGCCTGGATGTAACCGGATATTTCCTTTTGTTGCCTAATCTGAGATCTGCTCCATCATGTTTAGCAAATACAAAGTCCCTCATTACTGCCAAAAGGAATCACAACACATCAGTCTGTCAGACGCTAAGGAATGAGGTGTTAAAAAGCCACCAGGGTTGTCTCCTGAATACTTCCTCCTATTTTATTATTTTCCCTCCTCAGTGCCCCCCCACATCCCCAAGTCAAACAGTTGTATATTTCTTACATTTGGACAACTTCTATTTCTGCTTATCTTCGTCACAGAAAGTGTCAGAAAATTTAGGGATTTTCTGTAGCTCAGCTGTTTCTTTAGCTGAGGTGGGCAAAGAATTGAGGACTGTTCATTGCCTGTGTGAGGGGACAATTCTTGAACAGTGATAGATGAGAAGTCTTCTCAGTGTGGATTTACTTGCAGACTTTATCAAATTTGCACTTTCTAAAGTTGTGTTGGAAGAAATGTCCATCTGGGTTCAGTTCCAAGTAGGAAAAAAGACATTGGAAACATGGAGACTGCTTGGAAAGGTGGTTTAATGGTGAACAGGACCACATCAGAGGTGGGTTTCAACAGGTTCTGACCAGTTCTGGAGAACCGGTAGTGGAAATTTTGAGTAGTTCGGAGAACTGGTAGTAAAAATTCTGACTGGCTCCGCCCCATCTGTTCTCTGCCTCCTGAGTCCCAGCTGGTCGGGAGGAAATGGGGATTTTGCAGAACTCTTCCCGTGGATTGGGGAGGGAATGGAGATTTTACAGTATCCTTCCCCTGGAGTGGGGTGGGAATGGAGATTTTACAGTATCCTTCCCATGCCACACCCACCAAGCCACGCCCACAGAACCAGCAGTAAAAATCTTTGAAACCCACCAGTGGACCACATGGTTTGAGGTCCTGGGCAAAAAGAAGCACATGGATGTGTGCGAGAGATAGTTTTATACCCTCTTTTGAGCTTTGAATTTGAGCTTGTATTCTGATTGGTTGTCAGACTCCCATGGGGCCAGGCAGGCGTAATTTTGTAGGTTGTCTTTTGAGTCCCAAGCTTGGTTGAATCTTGCTGGGTGATGCAATCTCCCCAGGTGCCCTGTGGTGAGTTCTGTTTTTAGATGGGTAGAGGACTAATACTACCTTTGTTGGATCTTGGGTGAGGGCATTTGCTTATGAATAGACCTAGCTATCTCTTTATCTCTTAAGTGCTAACATCTGCTGTGGGCTATTGAGAAAGGTGGGGGCTATTAAGAGTGAGTCTGCTTCCTGCCTAAAAAGAACATGTTTCTCCATTGTTCATCCAGGGAAATATAATATTCTGCCTTTTTAATATTTTCTAGAATATTTCATTCTTCTAGGAGAGGGCTAGACTTCCTACAGTCGTAAAGGTAAAAGCTGCTAGCATGTGCAAACAAAGGAAGAAGTGTGGGTTTTTTTTCACACAGACTACAGTGCAATTTTGGAGAAATCTATATTTAGGGAAATATATGACTTTAAGTGAAACAGAACTTCCCCACTTCTGAGAAACAATCACCAGGGAAATTACTCCTCTTCTTCCTCCTCCCTTCTCCCGCTCTTCGGCCAGCAATGTCCTGCAAAAGCTCACAGCTAAATCTAAACACATCTTCACTGGATAAGATGTGTGGGGTTTTTTCCTCAGGATAAATGGTGGGCTAAGTTTCCTGAAGCTTCTGTGAAATGGAGAAAGCTCTGCGTAGAACTCCCTGACAAAGGAATATTCAGACACATCCAAAAGAAGAGGACATTTAGGCGATGTCTGGCTTAAAGCTCCTCCCTGCTCATCTAAGCTGGGGTATTCACTCACAATATAGCCAGTGAAGTGAATTGACATAACTTGATTCACAGAATTTTTTTTTTAAAAAAAACACACCCACACAAGCAGAGGGCAAAAAAATTAAATTGAAAGGGTGCCTTAAATATTCCTTGATGGAAAAATAAAAATAAAAATAAAAGAAGCCACAGTTCCTCTCATTTCAAAAAGTAATTGCCAGCCAAAACCAGGTCACTAGGCCATCTGGTCTGTTGTTTTTTTTTTGCTGGCAAGCAAGCAATAGGATATACAGTCACAATATCTGAGTGTATGCAGTGGAATCATTACATAAGCCCTATCCTGCAGCTACATAAAAGAGAGCTTGTACAATAAGAAATGTCAGAAGTTGTGAGTGCTCCATCACTGGAAGTTTTGAAGAAGAGACTAGATAGCCATTTGTTTGAAATGGTATAGGGCAGAGCAGGGGTGGGTTCTAAATTTTTTTACTAATGGTTCTGTGGGCGTGGCTTATTTTGTGGGCATGGCTTGGTGGGGGGTAATGTGACTGGGTGGGCGTGGCCAACTTGTTTTTTAACTTTTAAAAGCATTTTTTTTACAACTTTAAGAGGTTGCAGAAAAAAAATGCTTTTAAAAGCTTCTGACAATCCCAGCTGAGCTGTGCAATCATCAGAGGCTTTTTATTTTACTTTTAAAAGCAATTTTTCGGCCAAAGAGGTTGTAGAAAAATTGCTTTTAAAAGTAAAAAAAAAAGAAAAGAAAAGCCTCTGATGAGGTGGGTGGAGTAAGCGAGCGATGACCGGGCCGGGGACCGGTTTGGGGGCGTGGCCAGCCAATGTTATTACCAGTTCTCCGAACTACTAGAAATTTTTACTACTGGTTCTTGCGAACTGGTGCGAGCCGGGAGCAATCCACCACTGGGACAGGGGTCTGCAATCTTAAACACTCAAAGAGCCATTTGAACCCGTTTCCCACAGAAAAGAAATCACCGGGAGCCACAAAACCTGGGTGGGCGTGGCCAACTCAACATCACTCATTCCCATCCAATCACCTGACCACCACCCCCAGCCACGCTTACCCAGATTTTGTGCCACCTGGTGTTACTTTAGGTAATCGCCCTTACCTTCTTAGGCCAGGCGAAGAGTGACTGGGAGGGGAAGTAGAGGGGCGGAGCCAGCCAGTGGTGGGTTCAGCGGACAGGGAGCCACAGCAGGGTGGACGAAAGAGCCACATGTGGCTCCAGAGCCGCAGGTTACAGACACCTGGTATAGGGCAGTTTTGGCGAACCTTTTCGGCACTGAGTGCTGAAATGGGAGCGCGTGCTCCCATTTCATGGGCGCTGCCATGGAAGAGCAGCGCCCCGGGAAGATGATCTTCTGGTTTCCGGCACACGCATGCGCACCGGCCACCTGGTCTTCCGGTTTCTGGTGTGCATGCACGTGAGAAGACTGGCTGGCCGGTGTGTATGTGCATACCGGAAACCGGAAGATCAACTTCCGTGTGCGTGCATGAGCACCGGGTGGCTGCTCTTCCAGTTTCTAGTGCTCCCGCATGTGTGAAGACCAGCTGGCCAGCGTGCCGGAACCCAGAACAGCAACAGGCAACGGCTCCCATGCCCGGAGAGATGGCTCTGCATGCCAATTCTGGCCCGCGTGCCATAGGTTCGCCACCACAGGTATAGGATCTCTGCTTGAACAGAGGGTTGGACTGGAAGGCCTCCAAGGTCCCTTCCAACTTTTATTCTGTTATCCTTCTGGGGCAAGGCTTGCTATAACTGATCCTGTTTTTCTGAAATTGTTCTCACCCTTGAAGATAGTGCGGACAAGAAACACAACTGAGTGCTAACTCTTTTATTGTAAGGCCACCTTAAACAGACTCTTGCAAGACTGAAAGTGCATCTCTCTCCTCCTTTTATTTTACTCTCTGAAAAACTAAGATGCGGGGATCTTCTGAAATGCTTCCCACATGTCCTTTCCTTCTATGGGCTCAACTATTAAGTGAATTGGGCCTAATTTTATGATCTTTTTGCTACTGTGGTTGTTAAGTGAATCATGCGGTCGTTGAGCAAATCCAACTTCTCCCATTGACTTTGCTTGTTGAGAGCTGGCTGGGAAAGTCCCAAATGCTGATCACATGATCCTGGGACCCTGCAGCTATCGTAAATATATGTTGATTGACAAGTGCCTGAATTTTGATCACGTGACCATGGGGGGGATGTTGCAATAGTTGTAAGTGTAAGGCCTGGTTTTTTCAAGGATGTTGTAACTTCAAATAGTTGCTAAACAAATAGTTGTAAGTCTAGGACCTCGTGGATATTGCTATTGTTATAAATTAGGGAGAAAATAATTCCATTTGAGCTTGATGAACATGAAAGCAAATTATTTAAATTGTGAATTTCATCTTTTGCCCAGAGATGCCATTCCAACATTTTGCCCTCTATTTTTAGGGTAGAGCAGGTGTCTGCAACCTGCGGCTCCGGAGCCACATGTGGCTCTTTCGTCCCCCTGTTGTGGTTCCCTGTCTGATGAACCCACCGCTGGCTGGCCCCACCCCTCGCCCTCCCCTCCCAGTCACTCCTCGCCTGGCCTAAGAAGGTAAGGGAAATTACCTAAAGTAACACCAGGAGTCACAAAACCTGGGTAAGCGTGGCTGGGGGTGGCGGTCATGTGACTGGGTGGGAGTGAGTGATGTCGAGTTGGCCACGCCCACTCAAGTTTTGTAGGGCTCCCAGTGATTTCTTTTCTGTGGGAAATGGGTCCAAATGGCTCTTTGAGTGTTTAAGGTTGCAGACTCCTGGGGTAGAGTTTTTCCATAAAATGAAAACATCCGTAAGCAGCCTCAACATTCAAACTCAGTCTAAATCTAAAAATTTACTGCTTGTAAATCTGGGAACAAAATTACCCTCTTTAGTGTTTATTGACCCTGGCTATTGCCAGGATCTTAATCAAAATAAATAAAAACTTTCCAACAGAACTTAAAAGATATATGGTCTATGTGAGATCCATTTCATATAGATGTAAATTGATAAGTTATAAACCCAAAAGTGGGCTAAAATCTGGTAAATTAAAAGCACATTCTAATCAATCTAGTCAATTTGGCTAATGAATTCCTAGGTGGTCTATTTTCCCATATACATTTCCTCAATAGCTTATCTTATCCAAAGAAAATATTTATTTGGGATTAACATTGGAATACTTTGAATACATAAATTAATCATGGCGCGATATTCATTTCAATCATCAATTTATCCCACCAATTTAAGGGAATTTTGATCCATCTGTTACTGTCTAAGGCAAATCCTCCAAAATGTTTAACATGCCATATTTAATGCATGTGTAAAACAGATCAAATAACATAGCCTGAAGATTTCTGCAAACTATAGAAACTACAAATTAATTTAAATCATATTCATTTGCATAGAAATCTTTTTCCCCCCTTCAGTTGTTAATTTGTTTTTGGTATTGTTAAGCTGTTGACCAGAAACTTTGGTTCATAGAGTGACTCATAATTAAAATAAAAACTCAAAACAGTGCGTGCTCTATATTTGATTCAGTAAAAGAAGTTCATTTACTTGTGATTTTATGTAACTTGGAAAGGCATATTTATATTTTAAAAACAATTTAAGAAGGGCAGGTGCTGAACAACCAAGCCAAAAAAAAGCTTCATTGAAAAACAGGGCTGTGGAATGAAAATAGTTTCAAGATTCTTTGCAGGGAATGATTTCCTACAATTTGGAGGGAGGAAATTTTGCTTTTGAGGTAAAGGCCTTGTTGATTCTCAACAATCTGATTTCTCTTAATAGCGCAGTGATGTGAAGGTCAAAATAACTCCTGTCTGTTTTACTGTCCACTTTAATATGGCAGTATTCCAACCCATTGTTTTTATTATGGTTTTTCTTTTAAAGAAAAGATGATCTCTATCTGCATCTGGTTTCATTCACCATTTTCCGAACATATGGAGCTTATATATGCAACACCCTAATATATACCGTTTAATGTAAATTTTTGGAGGAAACTTTCTTTAAAGCAAACTTCTCTTTGTTGTGTAAAACTTCCTGCTTTAGCCATCACGGATGTCAAACTTCCTTGTGCAAGCACTTTTCTTTTGTATCTTCGTTTATCTTCTTTATGTTTATATCTCTTTTATTGTCTTATTTCTGGCTTGTCCAAATCAGGATGACCAGTGGAGGGCAGACAAGAGAGGCAAGATACTGCCAAATCTTCTTTACCATCAAGCACTCCTGAGCTTCATTTTCGCTGGCAGAGCACTTGGGCTGCCACAGGCGCCCCTGACACGAGTGATGTCGAGCTGGCCACGCCCACCCTGGCCATGTCCACCCGGCCCCCCAAGGCCAAACACAACCCTGATGCGGCCCTCAACAAAATTGAGTTTGACGCCCCCGCTGTAGGACATCTAACAATGAACGTCTTGCTGTATGAAAGCCATTGCTCCTTTCTAAGTAGCAATATTATAATTTGAATACTATGAAGAAAAAAAAGTAAATTAAAGGACCCAGTTGTGGGAGCAATAAACTGACTTTGTATAAATATACAAAAGGATGAAGGCTATTGCTTAGCGCATTGTAAGCTGCCCTGAGTCTCCGGAGAAGGGCGGCATATAAATCAAATTAAAAAAAAAATTGTTAGGGGGGAAAATGCTCAGGATTATATTTCTTATTTTGAAAAGCATTTGACTGCTTTTATTATGCCCTGAATGAGCACAGCAATCTCTTTCCTTAAAGAACTAGAAAATGTACTGTAGCTTGATAGTAAAAATAGGGCTTCCAATTTTTGTATTTTAGCCCACAACATAGCAATTATTTATTTTCTCAGTGCATCTTGGAAGTAAATTCAGGATTGTGGCACAGAATAACAAGATCAACCTTTGAATACATCACTGCTTGCTTCTTATCTAAAGAAAAGGCCAATGATATCACCGAGAAAACAATTAGCTTAGAATTTATCAGTTGTAATTAATATTCAATCACTATTATTTAAATAGTTACTTTAAAAAGTGCCACTTGCGTTTTCAAATGTCACAACGCCCTTGGAATTCAGAGAAATAGATTCAAATAGAAACAGGAATAGACAGGAATAGATTAAATTCTATCAAAATATTTCATATACCATATTTTTCGAAATATAAAATGCACCAGAGTATAAGACACACCTTAGTTTTTGGGGAGGAAAATTTTATTTATTTATTTATTTATTTATTAAATTTTTATACCGCCCCCTCTCCTGAAGGACTCGGGGCGGTGAACAGCCAAAAATTAAAAACACACAATACAAACATTAAAATACTATAAAACAAAATTAAATTTATCTTTGGCTTCCCCAATTTAAAACCCCTTACCCATAAAATTCCACAATTAAAAATTTTTAACCCAGCCCGGCTTGCTGAAATAAAAAAGTCTTCAGGGCCCGGAGGAAGGTCCAGAGGTCCAGGATCAGTCGTATTCCTGGGGGTAGCTCATTCCAGAGGGTGGGTGCCCCCACAGAGAAGGCTCTTCCCCGGGGGGTCGCCAGCCGACATTGCCTGACCGACAGCACCTCGAAGAGGCCCTCTCTGTGGGAGCATATTGGCCAGTGGGAGGTTATCGGTGGCAGAAGGTGGTCTTGTAAATAACCGGGCCCTAAGCCATGGAGCGCTTTGAAGATGAAAACCAATACCTTGAAGTGCACCTGGAAGACCACTGGAAGCCAATGCAGCTCGCGCAGGAGAGGTGTCACGTGGGAGTGCCATGTCGTCCCCATAACCCGCGTGGCCGCATTCTGCACCAGTTGGAGCCTCCGAGTGCTCCTCAAGGGGAGCCCCATGTAGAGGGGAAAAATAAGAAAAAAGCTGATTGGCAGGTGGATTGGCCTCCCGGAATACCCCCAATCAGTTGTTTCCAGAGATGAATTTTAGCAACAGGTACCTTGATTGTGAGCTCTGCGCCTTGCTTTATTTTGCTTTTTTTCCTGCCTCTGAAACTTCTGAAACTCTGTTTCAGAAAAAACTTTTTTCCCTGCCTCTGAAAGCCTCTGAAACAGAGCTTCAGAAAAAAAGCCTCTGAAGCTCTGTTTGGGGGCTTTTTTTCTAAAGCTTCGTTTCTGATGCTTTTTTCAGCCTCTGAAACCTCCGTTTGGGAAACTGGGTGGGGATACATTCAGAATATAAGACGCACCCAGATTTTCACCCTCTTTTTGGGGGGAGAAAGGTGCATCTTATACTCCGAAAAAATACGGTAATTATTTTTTTTCTCATATGTTCATTATTCAGAGTAGCTACATTCAAATACTTTGTTAAGCCATGGCTTATTTAACCATGCTTTATTTAATGTGCCACAATTATCATGGAAATGGCCACAGCAGGAAAGTAGATAGACTATTACAGTGGTGATGGGAATGCCATTGGAAGCGCTGAAGGATCAGGTTAAGAAGGACCAGAACATCATGGAGAAATTCTGTCTCTGTGGTTGTTTAGAGCAGGGGTCCCCAACCCCTGGTCTGTGGACTGGCACCAGGCCATGGCATGCCAGAAACTGGGCCGCACAAACAAGCGAGGCCCTATCCATGGGATGCAGGCAGCACGTGAAACCATGACCCCTCTGGTCCACGGAAAAACCTCTCTCCACGGAACCGGTCCCTGGTGCCCAAAACGTTGGGAGCCACTGGCTTAGAGTTGACAACAATTTGATGGCACAGAATGAATAAATGTGATTTATTTCATAATCTTCAGCTGGCTGTGTTCAATTTAAATTTACAGACAAAGAAATAAAGGGAGACTAGTACAGCTCTTTCAAGCTTTTTAGCTCTCATCAGCTAGCTGTACCCTTCTGGGATTCCAACCTGCTGGGATTCCAATATGCAATGCTGCTTGCATATTAGGCAGATGTATTAACCTCCAGGCCACGGGCTCTCCTCACTTTGTCAGCTGTACCAGGGGGAAGATTAAGTGGTTTTTTTTGGTGAGATCGGTCTATCAGGGCAACCTGGTCTACCCAAATATGGGATGGAGTATACTGTTTCCACTTTCGCCTTTCCGCCCCAATCCAGGAGCCTTCGCAGGCAGTCGCTTCCCCGACAAACTATTTTGTGTTAAATTTAAATTTAGTGACAAAGAAATAAAGGGAGACTAGTATAGCTATTTCAAGCTTTTTAGCTCTCATCAGCTAGCCATACCCTTCTGGGATTCGAATCCTTCTGAGATTCGAACCCAGTATGCTCCATCCCATATTTGGATAGACCAGGTTGCCCTGATAGATGGGTCTCACCAGAAAAACACTTCAGTTGGCTGAATTCCTCACTATATTGAAATATCAAATCGTTAGTTTTATGGCTTGGCATGTAGTGTAAAGCTACCCAGTATTTTAAAGGACATTTTACCACACAGTGCTCCAATAAAAGTGTGTTTTAAAATTAAGGCTCCTACATCAGGCAGGCATTCTACTGTACACAATATGTTCCTTTACTTGAAAAGCAAACCAGAACAAGCTGGCAGATTTCTATATCAAGAGTCCTAAATTCTGAAGTTACCAACAGAAAACTGGCCATTTCTGAATTACCATATTTTTCAGAGTAGAAGACACTCCAGAGTATAAGGCACATATAGTTTTTAGTTTTGGGGGAGTAAAATAGGGGGAAAAAATTCTGCCTCTGCCTACCAGGTATTCATCTGGCTAGTGTCCTTAGCCTGGTCAGCTTCAGCACATTAGTTCGCTGGTGGTGAGCGCACATTGGGGCTGATAAGCAACTTCAAAAGCACAGCTGATCATCAGAGGAAGCTCCAGTGAGTAAAGCAGTTCTGGATTGCCATTTTGGACTCTGTGCCTCGCATTTTCAGCCTCCAAATGCTCCATTTGAGAGCTATTCAAGGCTGCGGGCATCGCCAAAGCACATCGCCGCCAATCGCTGCCCAAAAACGTGATGCGCAGAGGCAGAAATGCGCGGAGACGGCGATCAGCAGCAATGTGCTTTGGCAATCCCCGCAGTCTTGAACGACTCTAAAATGGAGCATTTGGACGCTGAAAACGCGACGTGCAGAGCTCAAAAACACAAGCCATTGTCTGTGGCAATCTCTGCAGCCAGGAAGAAGACGTGTGGAGGCCGAAGGGTGCAGTCCGGCAGGTGGGTGGGGCTATATTTGGAGTATAAGATGCACCCAAATTTTCAGCCTCTTTTAGGGGGGAAATAAGTGCATCTTAAACTCTGAAAAATACGGTAACTTATTTTTGAAAAATATCTAATGGGATTTTATCAGGTTTTTTACAGAACCCTATAATTCTACAGAATACAGTTTATAGAGGTTGGTCCTAAACTATGTTGCTTTCTCTTTGTGTTTGAATTTGAGTCTATCCCAAAGCAAGACTTTTTGAAACTTTTCCTGTGAATCCAACCCCCCTACTGCTCCATCCTCCACCGAATCCTGATAGGATACCTTCGATTAAGCTGCCGATTAAACCAATTAAAACTTGCAGCCTTGGCCATTTGGCAACATGAGAATGAGATTTAATTGGCTGTAATTAGTCACCGCAGAGAAGAAAAGTTGATTTGGAAGGTTTTTGGAAGGCATGTTACATGAAGTGGGGGGTGGGGGAAATGGAATGCTATCCAATGGTGCAACCATTTTAATTTTGCCATTAAGCAAACCGGAATGACAATAAACGAGGGATAAATGCAGAAAAGAATGAGACGGTTCCGTTGAAACCTTAAATATCATTCCCCGCGACCCCTTTCTTCTTGGTGTGTCTTGTCAAGGAGTCAATTATCTCCTACAAGTAGTCTTGCATCTTCCCTTCCGCCTTCATTGAAATATTCTGATATCCATGCACAAATATACACACTGGCAACTTGGGCTCTCGGATTTGTCTTTCATGCCAAGATGAAAGAGCTGCCGATGGTGCTCTTTTCAGTTTTTTCAAAATGAGCAGAATGGCCCTTGTGTTTCCGATAAGGGGGCTCTCCCTCTAGCTTTCATCCTGAATAGGTTTTCCCTATTCGTTAACCTCTTCGTTGAACCGAATATGTCTCTGATTTGCTAATTAGGTAAGTCTAAGGTTTTAATAAGTCTTCAAGATGCCTCTCCGGGAATAGCAAGGTTCAAAGGAGGATACGGTGAGGAGCTTTTATCAACCTTTACCTGGACTAGCTTTGATGAAAGACCAAGACTCCCATCTCGGGTGGATAAAGTAAACTCTGCAGAAGATAAAATATGGAGAAGTCTTAAAAGCTGAGTTTAAACGAGGGGGCATGTTTCCCCCCTCCTGAGCAGGTCTTTAAAAAAAAATCATTATTTTCTTCTCCAAATGCTCCAACTGGACTGCAGACTAGCAGTTTATGGCAGACCTGTAAATGTTGACCTATGACCAAGTTGGAAACAGAACATTTATCATAAATTCAACCACCCAGGATCCTTTTAAGACTTTAAGAGATGGGAGGCAGGAGGAGAGGGAGGATTACTGAGTGTTCCTTTCTTCTCACTTCATCCTTTGCCAAAGGATCTTTTTTCCTCTCTTTTTTAATTTTTTTTTTATTTTTTGCCTCCTTGGAGTCAAAGGTAACTCAACAGGAGGCTCTGGAGAACCATCATACTGAAAGAGTATTATATTTCAATAGACAGCGTAATTTTATTGCTTGGATGGAGGGCATCGATCCCCTCAATCATTTCAATACTTAATCACAGCGTCCCATCCCAACCTGAAACTTATTAAATAGTTATTAACTTGTTTGTTTTAGGCAGAATAAAAATATATCAGGTTTATGGAGAAAGTTAAGATAGCTTGTCAGGTTTAATAGATGGGAGTAATTTAGGGCAGGAGTCTGCCAACCCCCAGGCCGTGGACTGGTACAGGTCTGCTACCCATTGGGAACTAGGCCATACAAGGCAATGGGCGAATGTGTGAAGCTTCCTTTGCATATTCGCAGGAGTTAGGTTGCATATTGTTCTGCCCCAGCTACCGACCCCAAAGAACACAGCACACACAAACTCTATACAAAGCTTATTTTACTCAAATAACTCAGTCTTCATCAACCAAAGGCTGTTAATAAACTGTCTTAACAGCCTACCAGAATTCTAAGATAAGATAATCACAGTCTTACTAGAGTTGGCAGAAAGCCCAGAAGCAATTTTGCAGAGAATCCAGACGTGAAGGAGAGTGAACTAAAGTTGTTCCCTACAACTTGCTGCAATCAGTGTTCCTTCTTAAATAGGCTAAGGGAGTGGCCAATTAGTCCCAAGCCTTACTCTCGAGGAAACCTCCTCCTGAGAAGCCACTCCTGCCTTTTGGCAGCTCTGTGCGCTCGTGCATTGAGAAAAGGCTCCTCCTCTTCCTCTTCATTTAAAGGAACTTCTGGAGCTTCTGAAGGCCCTGGCTAAATCCCTGCCTCTGGCACCACATCTTCTCCAGCCTCCTCACTGTCCAACTCGAGCGCCAGCTGCACAGGCTGCTGGCGCAACACCACACCAGCCTCCTCGTTGTCGGAATCAGCTACAATCTGCACAGGCCGCTGACAGGCCACAACACATGTGTGAGACCATCCTCTCCAGTGGTGGGATTCAAATTATTTTACTACCAGTTCTGTGGATATGGCTTGGTGGGCGTGGCAGGGGAAGGATACTGTAAAATCTCCATTCCCTCCCCACTCCAGGGGAAGGTTACTGCAAAATCCCCATTTCCTCCTGATCAGCTGGAACTCGGGAGGCAGAAAATAGATGGGGGTGGGGCCAGTCAGAGGTGGTATTTATCAGTTCTCTGAACTACTCAAAATTTCCACTATCGGTTTTCCAGAACTGGTCAGAACCTGCTGAAACCCACCTCTGATCCCCTCCCACCACTGCTGCCATTACTTATGCTGGTCCATGGAACCAGAAAGATTGGGGACCCCTAGTTTAGGGGCACCAATAATATTCCCAAATATTACTCAGGTTGATCATGTAATTATATTTTTATGAATGTCCATGTTACATTGTACTTCTCTCTTCTTTACTTTTATGTATGTTTGTGTTGTTGTGAGGTTATTTTGTTCATCTTCTTGATGACTTGATTGACTGAAGAGGGTTTTGGTGGATTTTGGGTGATTCTGGCTGAGAATTCTAAGAAAAATTAGAGCTAGTTTGGTCTATTGATTAAGGCACCTGACTAGAATCCAGGAGACTGTGATTTCTAGTCCTGCCTTACAGTAGTGGTTTCCACTTACCTTCGCTACCGGTTCGGAACTGGGAGCACTCATGCGCGGCACTTCTGTGCTTAAGCAGAGCGTCCGTGATGACATCTGGGTGGGCGGAGCCTCCAACCACCCCCTCTACCGGTTCACCTGAACCGGGGCGAACTGATAGAAACCCACCACTGCTGCCTTAGTCATGAAGGCCAGCTGAGTGATTTTGAGCTAATCACTAGGAGTCTAATGACCTCAATTAGAATGAGGAGTCTAATGATCCTCAGTTAGAATGAGTTCTAATCCTACCTTAGTCTTGAAAGCCAGCTGGGTGACTTTGGGTCAGTCACTTACTCTCAGCCCAAATCACCTCACAGGGTTGTTGCTGTAGTGAAAATACAAGAAGGAAGGAACATTGTGTATATTGGCCACTTTAAGTTATTTATGAAAGTAATAAAGGTGGGATATAAATAAACAAAATTTAAAAAATCCAAGGTATTTGGAGAACATCTGGATAAAGAAGGTAAATGTACAGTACTTTGTGTGTTTTTGGGACGTAGGTACTCTGACTCTGAAATATTTTGGAATGTAAACGTTGAACTATGATAAATGATCAAAGTATGGGAGTCATGGTTCAATTTTTTGGTAAAAACCATGGTACTTACATCTTAAGATAAATGTAAATGTAAAGGTTTCCCATTGTGTCCAAATCTAGAGGGGCGGTGCTTATATCTGTTTCTTAGCTGAGGGAGCCATCATTGTCCGAAAATGCTTCTGTGGTCATGTGGCCAACATAAATATATGCCGAGGCACATGGAATGCTGCATCTTCCCTCTGAAGTGGTACCTATTTATCTACTCGGTGACAAGTGGTTGGAGTGCAGTACAGCAGGCTACTTCTGTTGACTGCCAGCTGCCTGCAATTTGGCAGATTGAATCTCACCAGGCTCAAGGTTGACTCCGCCTTCCATCCATCCTTCCAAGGTGGGTAAAATGAGGGCCCAAATTGTTGGGGGCAAGATGCTGACTCATTTAGAGAGGGCTGTCAAGCACCGTAAAGCAGTATATAAATGTAAGTGCTATTGCTATTTGCATTTTTTCAAACTGCTAAGATAGTAGGAGCTGAGGCAAGTAACACGAACTCACCCCATTGTGTGGCGCTGGGTCTCAAACCCAGGCAGCCAGCTTTTCAATTTACAAGCTTAGCATCTTTAACCACTGATCCATCACACCCCCAATGGGACTGTAAAGCTAATAGCTTGATTTTTTGTACATGTATAAATGCACCCACAATTTCAATAGGAAAGTCCAGTTCTGCTTATAGGAGTTCCCTTATTAGATTGGATACAGGTAGTTATTAGAGTGGCACCTCTGCCTTTTGGTAAAAGCTGAGTCTCCCTCAGATCAAATTTGACTTCTGGTGGCTTCATGGATACATCCATTTAGTTTTTCAGTCAAAAGTATGGAAAATATTGAGGCTGATTTCTTTTAAGATGGGTCATCCTTTTCCAATCTGTCTGTAAAGGAATTTAGAGCTAGCCTTGGAACAGATAAAGGTAAAGGTAAAGGTTCCCCTTGCATATATGTGCTAGTTGTTCCCAACTCTAGGGGTCAGTGCTCATCTCCATTTCAAAGCCGAAGAGCCAGCGCTGTCCAAAGACATCTCCGTGATCATGTGGCCGGCATGACTCAACACCAAAGGCGCACGGAACACTGTTTCCTTCCCACCAAAGGTGGTCCCTATTTTTCTCCTTGCATTTTTTATGTGCTTTCGAACTGCTAGGTTGGCAGATGCTGGAACAAGTAACGGGAGCTCACCCCATTACATGGCACTAGGGATTCGAACCGTTGAACTGCCGATCTTTTGATCGACAAGCTCAACATCTTAGCCACTGAGCCACCACGTCCCTTCAGTTTCTCCTTTAGGGAAAAATAATATTCTGTCCTTTTGATATTTCTCAAAAGATTTCATTCTTCTAGGAGAGGGGTGGGTGCTAACATTCTATACTACTCAGTTGCAACTTATAGCAACTAGACCCAGGAAATGGTTTTGATCCATGGCGGCCATTCTTCCCATCCTTTGTCTTAGCGGATAGAAGCTGCTATGGCTGTCTCTCCATTTGCTATTTTTTTGTTGTTGTTCTATCTTAACTAAAGTGCTGTTAAGTAACACCAGCTGCCTGCAATTACTGCAAGTTCAAATCTCACCAGGCTCAAGGTTGACTCAGCCTTCCATCCTTTCGAGGTAGGTAAAATGAGGACCCGGTTTGTGGGGGCAATAAGCTGACTTTGTATAAAAAATAACACTGCTTGGAAGGGGCGAGGGGCGAAAGCCCTACTAAGCAGGTATATACAAAAGTATGAAGGCTATTGCTTAACACATTGTAGGCCGCCCTGAGTCTCCGGAGGAGGGCGGCATTTAAATCAAACCAATAAACAATAATAATAATAGTGTAGGCAGCTTCTCTCTTGAAGCCTAGAGACAGCCCTTACCTGGGAAACGATAGTAAAACCCGGGAGTTGAGACTCAACCTCACTTTTTTTGGGTCCAATCTTTCGATCAACAAGCTCAGCGTCTTAGCCACTGAACAAGCAGCCATTCAAGGGAGACTTGGAAAAAAGATTAAGAGTCCAGAGCTGAGAAGGAAGCATGAGAAATAAACTCAAAACAACCCCATTTTGATGAGACAAAGAGACATTTGCACAGCCTTTCACAGGGGTTTCATCAAGGTGTGGTGAAAGACATTATTCGGTCCATCACAGCAATGCAACCTAAGCTCTTCCTGGGTTTTTTTTTTTATGTACATTGCAATATTTTATGTAATCATGATATCACATCTGCCACCTTGCTTTATTTTTAATTTTTTTTAACTATACTCTGCAGATACCCCAGGATTTTCAAGATTCTCTTACTCTACTTTATTACACTAAAAAAAAAAAAAGCATTTCTGGTGCCTTTGTCTTGTCAGTTTCTTGAAATGGCCTGTCTTGAAGGGCTGGTACTGTTCTACAGCCATGTATTCCTTTGCAGTCTCTCATTCAGTCATTAACTGGGTGAGATTCTACCTGGTACTGCACCTCTTCGGGCATCCGTGTTCTACTTGTCTCTGGCTGACTGTTTTATAAGATAATGATTTAAGCCATGCTGTTGATCCAGGCACTTGTGGCATAATATTTGTCCAAGGATTGTGGATGCCTTTTTAACTTCCTTTTTGTCTTTCTGAAAAAATTAACCTTGTTTTTGAATATTGTATTTATATAGAATAGAATAGAATAGAATAGAATAGAATAGAATAGAATAGAATAGAATAGAATAGAATAGAATAGAATAGAATAGAATTCTTTATTGGCCAAGTGTGATTGGAAACACAAAGAATTTGTCTTTGATGCATATGCTCTCAGTGTACATAAAAGAAAAGAATCATAAGATAAAACACTTAATGATAGTCAAAGGGTACAAATAAGCAATCAAAGCATACTAGAAAACAATCAATATAAATCGTAAAGATACCAGCAACAAGGTTACAGTCATACAGTCATAAGTGGGAGGAGCTGGTTGATAGGAACAATGAGAAGATTAATAGTAATGCAGACTTAGTAACTAGTTTGACAGTGTTGAGGGAATTATTTGTTAAGCAGAGTGATGGCATCTGGGAAAAAACTGTTCTTGTGTCTCGTTGTTCTGGTGTGCAGTGCTCTATAGCATCATTTTGAGGGTGGGAGTTGAAACAGTTTATGTCCAGGATGTGAGGGGTCTGTAAATATTTATTTCTAAGAATTTATTTCTAAGAAGTTAAGATTTGATTATTATTTTTTCACCCCAAGACATTTGTTAATTTGTATTGAGCTGCGGTGGTGCAGTGATTAGAGTGCAGTACTGCAGGCTACTTCTGCTGACTGCTGGCTGCCTGCAATTTGGCAGTTCGAATCTCACCAGGCTCAAGGTTGACTCAGCCTTCCAGCCTTCCGAGGTGGGTAAAATGAGGACCCAGGTTGTTGGGGAAAATATGCTGACTCGGTAAACCACTTAGAGAGGGCTATAAAGCACTGTGAAGCAGTATATAAGTCTAAGTGCTGTTGCTATTGCTAATGTATTTATTTATTGAAATCACTCTGGGCTTCTGTGGGAGGAAGAGCAATCCAGAAGTCATAACACAACAAATAAGAGTCCAGTTGTTCAAATGGGAGTTAATGGGAATGCACGAAGGCAGAGAGGTCACAGTGTGCTAAAAAGAGATTGTCTCCCTTTGCCAAAATGTCCAATTTTACTTAGGGGAATTTTACTAAAATCCCCGTCGTTTTGAAAGAAGGTTCTGCTTTGTCAAACTGAAAATGGCCTGATAGAAAACAAAAAAGAAAAAAGAAAGAAATACTTAATATGAAGAATTTCTCTGTCTGGTAGTGGGACAAATATCTCAGCATGTTTTGAAATGGGAGCTTTCCAGCAAGTGCATTGAAACACAGTGCACACCATCAGCAGATTTTACAATCTCGCTATATTTTGTGATTGCTTCCTTGGCTGTGGTGAATATCATCTTCTCTTGTTCTATGTGCCTTGTTACAGTTCTTTTTTAACGGTGACTCTTTTTTATGTATGGATTGGTTTTTGATTAAGCATACCATGCTACCCAGAGTCCCTTTTGTGTCAGACAACAAATAGGAAGCGCTCTAACAAATCCTGTACATGTTAATAGCAGTGTTCCCCAAGACAGTGTTTTATACTTTACATAAATGACCTTTGTGATCATATTAAAAGCAACTGTGTTCTCTTTGCTGATGATGTTAAACTATTCAACACCACCGACAATGCAACTCCCCTTCAAAAAGATCTTGACTATGTGTCAGATTGGTCTAACAAGTGGCAACTTCAAATCTCAACCAACAAATGCTCTGTCTTGCACATTGGCAAAAATAAATAAATAAATCAAAACATAAAATACAAATTGGATGGACATGACCTTGTAGATGACCCTCACTCTGCCAAGGACCTTGGAGTACTCATTTCTAAAGATCTAAGTGCCTGAGCCCACTGTAATAACATTGCCAAAAAGGCATTACGAGTTATTAACCTAATCTTGCTTAGTTTCTTCTCTGGTAATGTTGTACTACTAACTAGAGCATACAAAACATTTGCTAGACCAATTCTTGAATGCAGCTCATCTGTCTGGAATCCGCACTGCATATCGGACATAAATACAATTGAGAGGGTCCAGAGATATTTTATGAGAAGAGTCCTCTATTCCTCTAACCGCAATAAAATACCTTATGCCACCAGACTCCAAAGTTTGGACTTAGACAACTTAGAACTATGACGACTTCAGTCTGACCTAAGCATAGTACATAAAATTATCTGCCACAATGTCCTTCCTGTCAATGACTACTTCAGCTTCAACCACAACAATACACAAGCAAATAATAGATACAAACTCAAGGTAAACCGTTCCAAACTCGATTGCAGAAAATATGACTTCAGTAACAGAGTGATCAGTGCCTGGAATGCACTACCTGACTCTGTAGTTTCTTCCCCAAACCCCCAAAACTTTAACCTTAAACTGTCTACTGTTGACCTCACCCAATTCCTAAGAGATCTGTAAAGGGTGTGCATAAGTGCACCAGCATGCCTACAGTCCCTGTCCTAATATTCCTTTTTACTTACTCTTTTCATGTATTCAAATTATGTTTATGCTTTTACCTGTTATCTTATAAATAAGACAAATATTGTCTTATTGACAAATAAACTTATGATTATGATATGATAAATAAATAAAAATATTGTCTGCTGGCTACATGCAAATGCCTAAATGGACTGGGGGTGACTGGGGGCTAACCCCCACCCACTCGGGATGGTTTCTCAGTGTTGAGACTTCGCAGAAGAAGTCTCAGACCACCAACTCTGCTTCGTGTCCTAAGTCTCTGCATATGGATCATATGCTAATCGTGTCTGTTCAATACTTAGGGGTGAAAGGCTCCACAGTATATCCTGTTACAGATTCCTTGGGCCATACAGTCTCCTTGTTTACAGTTCTGTCAAAAGAAATCAGGGATGTTTTTATAACAGGGATAAGGCAGAGTGGGTGGGGGTAAAAGCAAAATAGAAGCGTGCAGGAACAGGCTTGATTTCTCCCCAAGCTATTATTAGTCTTGGAAGGAAGCCAAGGAAAGGAGAGGTTACCTACTAACTTAACATCTGTGAACAAGAGGTCACACTGGGCCCAAAAAAAGTGAGGTTGAGTCTCAACTCCACCCGGGTTTTACTATCGCTTCCCAGGTAAGGGCTGTCTCTAGGCTTTAAGAGAGAAGCTGCCTACTCTAGATAGAACAAAAAACAACAACAACAAAAAAGCAAATGGAGAGACAACCATGTTTTTGCTTCTATCCGCTAAGACAACAGGAAGAATGGCTGCCATGGATCAAAACCATTTCCTGGGTCTAGTTCAGAGGTGGGTTGCAGCAGGTTCTGACCAGTTCTGGAGAACCAGTAGCAGAAATGTTGAGTAGTTCGGAGAACTGGTAGTAAAAATTCTGACTGCCCCCACCCCCATCTATTCTCTGTCTCCCAATTCCCAGCTGATTGGGATGAAATGGGGATTTTGCAGTAACTTTCCCCTGTAGTAGGGTGAGAATGGAGATTTTACAGTATCCTTCTCCTGCCATGCCTACCAAGCCACGCCCACCAAGCCATGCCACGCCCATCAAGCCACACCCACAGAACCGGTAGTAAAAAATTTTGAAACCCCCCACTGGTCTGGTTGCTATAAGTTGCAACTGAGTAGTGTAGAAAGTTAGCACCCACTCCTTTGCTAGAAGAATGAAATATTTTGAGAAATATTAAAAAGGCAGAATATTATATTTCCCTAAAGGAGAAACATGCTCTCATGCTCTCTCATGAGAGAGAGAGACAGAGAGAGAGAGACAGAGACAGACAGAGAGAGAGAGAGACAGACAGAGAGACAAAGAGAGAGAGAGACTGAGAGACAGATAGAGAGAGATAGACAGATAGAGACAGACAGAGAGACAGAGACAGAGCGACAGAGAGAGACAGAGACAGACAGACAGACAGACAGACTGACTGACTGACTGACAGACAGACACAGAGACAGGTGGTACAACAACAGGACCGGAAATCTGAGTAAGCACAAAGGCAGATTATGTCCAATTGCTTGTTGTACAGTTTTACATATCAATGCTGCTCAGTTTTAATGTTTGTATCATGGTGATTTGTGTCATCTGCATTGTTTTTACAGCACTCGGATCTGGAATCTGTTCGAGTAAAGGACAGCATCGTTTTTAAAACAAACCAGCAAACCAATTTATTTTATTCCCTCTTTCTTATGTAACCCTAACTCTTCAAGTACATATGGGTGGTCCTTGACTTACGACTACAACTGGGGTCAAATTTTTTGTTGCCAAGTGAACATTTTTTATGTGAATTTTGCTTCATTTTACAGCCTTTTGTGCCACCGTTGCTAAGTGAATCCCTGCAGTTGTGAAATTAATAACACAATTGTTAAGGAAATCTGACTTCCCAATTGACTTTGCTTGTAAGAAGGTCACAAAAGGTGAACACATGATCCTGGGGCATTATAACCATCATAAATATGAGTCGGTTGCCGAGCATCCGAATTTTGTTCATGTGACTTATGACGATACTGTAATGGTTGTAAGCGTGAAAAACTGTCCTAAGTCATTTTTTTAGTGCTGTTGTAACTTTGAATGGTCACTAAATGAACTGTTGTAAGCCAAGGACTACCTGTATGTGTGAATGTGTCTATAAGAAATCATTGGTTTTTCTCTCACCGTGCAAGCACGCACACTCACCAAGAGAGGTAATGGTAAATGTAAAGGTTCCCTTCACACATATATGCTGGTCGTTCCCAACTCTAGGGGGTGGTGCTCATCTCCGTTTCAAAGCCAAAGAACCAGTGCTGTCCGAAGACGTCTCTGTGGTCATGTGGCCAACATGACTCAATGCCAAAGGCGCACGGAATGCTGTTACCTTTCCACCAAAGGTGGTCCCTATTTTTCTACTTGCATTTTTTACGTGCTTTCGAACTGCTAGGTTGGGAGAAGCTGGGACAAGTAACGGGAGCTCACTCTGTTACGCAGCACTAGGGATACGAACCGCTGAACTGCCAAACTTTCGATGGACAAGCTCAGCGTTTTAGCCACTGAGCCACCACGTCCCTCAGCAAGAGAGACTGAAGTTCAAATGTCTGCAACAAACCGTGGTTTTCAATTCTGCAAACATCTGAGGACTTTTCGCTCCCGTGTGCAAATGCCGTAGACCCTGTGAAATATCACTAAGGTTTGCAGATGTCTACAGGACTCATTCCTGGCAGCACACAGCTTTGCAACATGAGGATCTTCACACAGCTGGAGTGGTCTGGAAGCCAATGTACATGTGTGGCCCACTGAAGAAACAATTAAAGGAGCGAGAACAGCAGCTTGGCCACCAAGGCTTAGAAAGGAAAGAGATCTGGCTTTACGGAAAATGTCAGCGGGACACTCAGACTTTGAGCGATGGGATTACGTGATACTAGTTATCTCCCTCTTCCTTTCATTTTTGCATAAGAGATTGAGAGCTTCTTCCTCATTTTCATCTCATGCTACATCCATATGTCCCAGCAACCACTTTTTCTCCCCGGTGGTGTCCTCATGACATTGCTTCATCTAATCCCCACCCACACCTAAGCGGGCCTTACAGTAGTGGGCAAAATTGTGAAAACCTTTTGGGAAAAGTGTATTTTCTAAAACTAGCTAATAAACACCACTTTTCTTGGAGTACTACCAGTGGTGCATTGCTACCGGTTCGCCCTAGGTTGGGCGAACTGGTAGCAGCAGCAGTGGGAGGCTCCTCCCACCCGCCCAGACGCTTCTGTGCATGTGCAGTAGTGTCACAAGCGCCCGCCTACAAGCAGTTTTGAAACCCACTATTGAGTAGTACCATAAAATTATATATCAATGGAAGAATAATTTAATCAAGAATGTAATGCAATAACTTTTCTGAAGGATTTGCTATTAGAATAGCAGTTACAGTATAAAGAAGAAAAGTTAAACATGTAGAAAAAATGAGATATACAAAAATTATCACCATAGAAAAAATGAGATATGCAAAAATTATCACCATGTCAGTTAATACTTAGTTGGGTAACCTTTAGCATTATTTATGGCCTTACAATGGGAGTGAACCTAGTCTTTTAGTTCTGCAGCTGTTATAATGTGAAATCAAGTTTGAATGATTGCTTCTATTAACTGGGTTTTATTGCTGGGTCGCTTCTGACTAACAAGTTTCTTTAGTCGTCTCCATCGATTTTCAATTGGGTTAAGGTCTGGGCTATTCCCAGACCATTCCAGCAGTGGAATAAGATTACCTTGAAACTCAAAAATAAATAAATAAATAAATAAATAAATAAATAAATAAATAAATAAATAAATAAATAAATAAATAAATAAAAAATAAATAAATAAATAAATAAATAATAAATAAATAATAAATAAATAAATAAATAAATAAATAAATAAATAAATAAATAAATAAATAAATAAATAAATAAATAAATAAATAAATAAATAAATAAATAAATATTGGTGTTATTAGCCATCAAACCTCAAAAATACACTTTTCCCAAAAGGTTTTCACAATTTTGGCCACTACTGAAAGTCATTGTTAGTTGCACCAATATTTATGTTATCCTAGAATTAGTTGTGCTGTGGTTAAAATCTGGTGCACATCCCTTGCCATTCAGTTGGTGGTATACTTTTCTGGGAAGCCATTCCACTCCCAGAAGAATGAAATATTTTAGGAAATATTAAAAAGGCAGAATATTATATTTCCCTAAATGAGAAGTGGAGAAACATGTTTTCTTAAAAGTCAGAAAGCAGACTCAATCTCCCTTCCTCCCAGCAGATTTTTGTGCCCATTGAGAAATATTGGGCCAGCCTATCTACAAATAATAGGATTAACCCATCTAACAGCAGAGCTCGCCACATGGCACAATCACCTGGGGACATTGCATCACCTAGCAAACTTCAACCAAACTAGCTCAGACCAACATGATCCCCACATGGCCCCATGGGAATCTAACAACAGCCAATAGAATACATGTTCTTGCACAGGAACAGGAAGGTCAAGTTCAAAGCCCAAGAGAAGGTATAAATACCTCTCACTCTCAACTCCATGTGGTCAGCTGCCCAGAACCCATGTGGTTCTGCTTCATTAAACCATCTTTCCAATCAGCCTTCATGTTTCCAGTGTCTTCCTCCCAAGTTGGAACTGGACCAGATGGATACTTTTCCCAACACTTTGGTGACCCCACAGAACAGGACCACTTCAACATCCATTGGCCCCTTTAGGTGGGTGTGGGCGTATCTCCTCCCCTCCAGCCTCTGGTCGTTGTCTTCCAGGGCCATTCAGTTTGGAAGCAGCATTTGAATCCAGTTCTCTTCAATCTAGGTTATACCACACAAACTTGGATCAGCCTGAATGGCAGCTGATCAGAAGTATAGGGATGGTCTTGCTGAAATGGGAGATAGCTGCTTCACAGCACTCCTTGAATTTGGTGGCTGCTTTTAGGCTTCTTTTAGGAACTGGTGTAGAACTCTTCTAGACTAGCATTAAACACATGTCCAGAAGGAGCCCGAATGAATAAAATCAGGCACAGCAACTGCCTTGGTTATCAATAGAAATTCTGGACCCAAATGTGGTTTTAAGTCAAGGACTACCTGCATTTATTCCTCCCTTGAATATCCCTTTGTCACTGTGTTTAAAAATAAAGACTGCTAACAATATGTTTAACATCAAGAGCCACTGATGTTCAGTTCAGTGTATTCTCCTTCTGAAGAATAAATGCCAAGAGTGATTTATAGCAGGAAACTGTTGGCTTTGTGCTCTGATGGTAAATGTTGGGTAATCCTCTATAATAAAAGTTGTGATACATTCACCCTCCGAAGACTGCTGGATTTTCAACTTCCTATCACCCACAGGAAATGTGCCCAGAAGGCAAAAGACCAGAACTGGAATCTACAATATCTGGAAGAAGAAAACATTTGGAAGTCCGCAGATTTTCCATCTTAACTAAACCAGATAGATCTGTAATTCACTGTAGCAGATAAGGGCATAAAGTCTTAGAGCTCAGATATTTGCTTTGCCTGAAGAAGGGTTTAGTGCAACGTAGAAGCTTACAGCTGTTTAACCTACAGGGTGATACGATGAATTTATCTTTGCATTGCTGATACTTTATTCCTGTTTATTGTGAGGTCATAGAACACCAGACAGATGATTTTTTTTAAAAAAAAAACAAGGAATATTTTAGCAATAGCACTTAGACTTATATACTACTTCCAGGGGCGGGCTTCAAAAATTTTAGCAAGAGGTTCTCTGCTCGCTTGCTGGGTGGGTGTGGCCATGGTGGGCGTGGCGTAATCAGCCTTCTGCACCATGGGGGGGGCATTTTTGCCCTCCCTGGGCTCCAAAGGCTTTCCTCGAGCCTCCGGAGGGTGAAAACAGCCTTCCCAGTCTTCGGAGGCCCTCTAGAGGCTGGAAATGGGCCTATTTCTGGCCTTCCCAAACTTCCGGTAGACCTGTTTTTCGCCCTCTCCCAGCTTCTCTCCGCGCCCTGCACTTACCTGCATCCAAAATGGACTCCTGGGAGGGGCAGGGTGGGATGGGCGGGGCCCAGTGGTGGGTTCCTCCCGGTTCGGTCTGGTTCGGCCCCGGTAGCGGTGACGATATGACGTCACCGAACCGGTTCTCCACCCCCCCGCCCTCCCACCCCCACACGTTATTCTTACCTTTTATTTGGTCCCACCCCCAATCTATTGCTGCCTCCTGAGTCCCAGCTGATGACTAGAGGGAAAAAAACTGTTTAAACTCTTGCCGCGGGGCTTCAAAGGGCCGTCCTACAGTTGATCAGTGTTAAAAGCAAACAAATGAGTCAGGTCGTAAGTCCGAGGGCTGGTCGTAAGTGCGAGGACCTTCCAGAAATGACTCTGACCAGCTAGCCATGCCCACCCAGTCACATGACCTCCAAACCACACCCACAAAATAAGCCACACCCACAGAACCAGTAGTAAAAAAATTTAGAACCCACCCCTGGCGGGGCCAGCCAGGAGTGGGATTTGGGGGTTCTCCAAACTGCACAGAATCTTAGCTAGAGTTTCTCCTGAACCCCTGTGAACACCCAGCAGCCCACCTCTGATTACTTCACAGTGCTTTACAGCCCTCTCTAAATGGTTTACAGAGTCAGCATATTGCCCCCAACAATCTGGGTCCTCATTTTACTGATCTCGGAAGGATGGAAGGCTGAGTCAACCTTGAGCTGGTGAGAATCGAACTCCTGGAGTGAGCAGTGAGTTAGTCTGCATTACTGCATTCTAGCCACTGAGCCACCATGGCTCTTTTAGTACCTTAAAGACTGATCAATTTGTTTGTACTGGGGAATAAGTCACAATAAAATAAGATTTCAAGGATCTACACATTTTGTTTAATTCCTTAAAGAATTTGTTTATTTTTGTGGAATTGTGTTGTATGAGCCCAACAACTGCAGATTCTAAACCATTACTGAACCGTGCTTTGCAAACTCAGCCAATTGTGATTTATTCCACAAATTATAGTTAAACAAACCATAGCTTACAATGAGGTGTAAACACAATCTGTCTTGTTTTTGCTGCAGCTGATTAAGATAGTTGTCATTCTCTAGAAATGCATAAAGACGGTTAAGGTATAACCACTTCCCATATAGATGTAGAAACACCACAGCAGTCCAAAACACCCTGCTGCTTTTACTAAGAGGTGTAAGTTTATTTAATGAAGGTATTCACAAAGTTGGGAGGTGTTAATGACTGCATAAGTATTGGAGACCCTTTGAGCTTTCTCAGTATCCGTCTTCCACTCCACCATCTGGTTTATGTCAATTTGTTAACACAGCTGGAAAAAATTGATATGCAAACAAGAAAAATCCAAGTTGGTCCTTGTCTTTAAAATCTAATCAGTGCTTCCAGTGGTACTGCTAAAATAATTAGAGGATGTGTCATCCAAGAGACAGACAATAAATGAATCATTTTTAGGGAACCAAAAAAAAAAGAAAGAAAGAAAGAAAGAAAGAAAGAAAGAAAGAAAGAAAGAAAGAAAGAAAGAAAGAAAGAAAAGCCCCAGACTTCTGGTGTGATTGGACTGGTGCAATTTGGACAAGGAAAAGAAAGAAGATTGATGTTAAATGGGACTGAAGGGTGGAGGAAGAGGAAGATGAGGCTCACGAAGGCTCAGATCCTTGAATAAATCTATTCCTACTTAACCTAAAGATAACACTTTGAAAATAAAATAAAACAATGCCTTTTGTTTTCAATAAGTGTAAGCTTTTACCAAATTGTAGGACGGGTCACTTCAACCCAGAGATCAAGGCTCACAATGTGTTATTTTTATGTTTAACTCCTGGGATGGCAAACACAAGAGTTTGGCTACCATAATTTCAAATTGTTATGGCTGAAGCTGGTGAGAGAAAAAGAACCAGGCCAAAAAAGGACCACAGTTTAGATTGTAATAAGAATAAAGCAGCCAGGTGGACACTTGGCTTGGGAGTTGCATAATTGCTTGACTCCAAAAAGGGCTTAATAATAGGTGGAGGCAAATGTTCACGTTGATTTGATTTCATTCAAATGTTGTTAAAGTGAAATACAATTACAATGATTACCTGTGTGTTTTCAAGTAGGTTTTGTAGAAAGTTAGCACCCACCCCCCCTCCTAGAAGAATGAAATATTTTGAGAAATATTAAAAAGGCAGAATATTATATTTTCCCTGGATGATAAAAGAAGAAATGTTTTAACGACAGGAAGCAGATCCCTGCCCCCAGCAGATATTTGGTGCCCATTAAGAAGGACTGGGCCAGCTTATCTACAAGACAAAAGACTCCAGCTCCAGGGTGATGGAATTAAGACATGACCCTCCAGGACATAATAGGATTAACCCAGTGGTGAAATCCTAATTTTTTTACTACCAGTTCTGTGGACGTGGCTTGGGCGTGGTGTGGCTTGGTGGGCGTGGTTTGGTGTGCATGGCAGGGGAAGGATATTGCAAAATTTCCATTCCTACCCCACTCCTGGGGGAAGGATATTGCAAAATCTCCATTCCCACCCCACTCTGGGGCCAGCCACAGGTGGTATTTGCTGGTTCTCCGAACTACTCAAAATTTCCTCTACCGGTTCTCTGAACTGCTCAAAATTTCCGCTACCAGTTCTCCAGAATCTGTCAGAACCTGCTGGATTTCACCCCAGGATTAACCCATCTAGCAGCAGAGCTCACCACATGGCACAATCACTGGGGACATTGCATCACCCAGCAAACTTCAACTAAATCTGGGACAACCTAGCTATGACCCCTACAACAGCCAATAGAATACATGTTCTTGCAAGGAACAGGAAGTTCAAGGGCAAAACCCAAGAGAGGGTATAAATACCTGTCTCTCTCAACTCCATGTGGTCAGCTGCACCAGGACCATATGCTTGATGGTTCTGCTTCATTAAACCCACTTTCCAATCAGCCTTCATGTTTCCAGTGTCTTTTTCCTGGAACTGAACCAGAGGGATATTTCTTCCAACAGTTTCCATTCTGATGCATTAAAAATTGTGAAGGAGTAATTTGCAAAGCTATGGAACTTTATCAAAAATTTTGGAAGTAGGCAAATATGGTCCCAAGTTGGAATGGGACAACTCACCGTAGTCAACTCGCTGTGGCCAATTTGCCTTGGCCAACTTGCCATGGCCAACTCACCACAGACCGACTCTCTGTGGGACAATTCAACCAATTCAAAAGTTAAAAGTTAATTTTAAAAGTTAATAAAATAAAGTAAGTCAATCCAGAAATACAGAGTTACAATAATTTTGATGAAAACGTAATCAATAATAAAAGCAATTAAATGAAATTATTACTACAGCTTTGAATTGTCCTGCAGCAAGTTGGCCGTGATGAGTTAGCCATGGCGAGTTCGTCACAGCGAGTTGGCTGCGGTGAGTTGTTGTACACCCGTCCTAAGTTTGTGTTCTATTTAGATGTGGGTGAGGAATCTCAGATAACATGATCAAAAAAGTCTCAAGATAAACTTGTCCTTTTAACATTGAAGCTTTTGGAATGACCTTCAGACAGTGGTTCTACCTTGAGCTGGGTTTTTCTCACAGGGTTGTGTAAGAGTAATGGGAGGCATGAACGTGGGAAGAATATCATGGAAGAAACCACCAGGAATGGCTTGATAGATGGCGGACTAAAAAGAAGTCATAAAGGAAAGAAGGTTATACAATATATTGTTTATTTTGGACTAGATTCCTGAAGTAAGCTAAGAATTAGATCCATTAAGTTTCTATAATGAATTCTGCAGAATTTTCCATACTGGTATTTGTTGCAGGTTCTCTTGAAGGAAGACTCTGCAGGTGTGTAAATCAGCCTTTGGCGACCCCTGAAGTATCTTAACTCGACTGAATCTCTGTGTCTTTAGATTTTACCAGCCAGTAGCTATATATTTTCAGAGAAAACCTATAAATGTGC
Organism: Arizona elegans; assembly: GCA_022577455.1. NCBI lineage: Eukaryota > Metazoa > Chordata > Lepidosauria > Squamata > Colubridae > Arizona > Arizona elegans. The sequence goes on along the minus strand of JAKOOJ010000002.1, from coordinate 5,490,561 downwards.
TAATATAAAAGAAAAAACAACCATAAGAATTCATTTATGTTTTTATAAACCTTTGCTTGTCACGTTTAGGGAACTTCCAGATTTTCTGTTATCCAACTTTTCATATTTTAACATAAAACTGCAATGACAACTGTCATCCAGCCAGTACTAACTATTGATGAGATGTCCCCTCAGGCTGGAATACAAGATGTTGAAATAGAGATGCATTTGTGACCGCATTCGCTATGGAAGATTTCATTTCTTCCTTGGCAGAACATTCATAATGAAACAGGATTATTCTGATGGAATCTCATGATGGACGGGTTCAACCCCAGGATCATCTGATCAGCAGAGGTAGGGCCATCTTGTTTTGTTGCTGGAACTGCACCTTCTCCATGAGGGTGTGTGCTGGGGAAGAAAGGAAAAAGGAGGGAGCAAGGGCGAGTGGAAGGAAGTGGAAAAATAAATAAGAAAGAAAGAAAGAAAAAAGGAAGGATGGATGGAAGGAAGGAGGAAGGAAGGAGGAAGAAGGAAGGAAGGGGGAAAATTAAAGAAAGAAAGGAAGGAAGGAAGAAGGAAGGGGAAAAATTAAATAAGAAAGAGAAGGAAGGAAGGGTGGAAGGAGGGAGGGAGGAGAAAGGGAAGGGTGGAAGGAATTACCATTAGATAATTTCAAATGATGTGATAGGCATGAGTTTGTACATAAGGAAGGAAGGAAGGAAGGAAGGAAGGAAGGAAGGAAGGAAGGAAGGAAGGGATTACCAACAGATGAATTCAAATGATGTGATAGCCAAGGGCGGGGGGGGGGGGAGGAATCAGTGCCTTGTTCTACAAAGGGAATAATTTAAGAAAACAGAAGATGTTTGACAGGAAATTGTAAAAGAAGAAAACCCCTGATAGAAATGTGGTTCAAGCAGGTTCTGTGTTGATATTACAAAATAGCAAACAACCTGGGGGAAGGAAATGGAGAGCTGATAAATCTAATTGTCATTGTTTAATTAGATTTTAACTTTATAGGCAGGTTTGGCACTGAACCTGCCCTGAAAAACTATCCGCAGCAGCTAGAGTGGTATCTGTTTTCCTTACAGCCTGATTCCCACGTTAGGTTCTCCTCATCGGCATACACAAAGCCTGGGAAAGCCTATTTCTCATCCAGTTGTTTAAAGCACGATGGCATTCAGATTTATTTGCCTTGTTAATTAACAATGACAATACTTGGGCTTACTTCTATCAGCACGGTCAAAAAACACAGCTTTACACACACATGTTCACATCTGCTGACTTGTAAGCCGATTCCTGGGAAGGCTTGCAGAGAGTCTATCTACCACTCCGTCTTGAGAAAGACGTGGCTGTAAAACAATTATTATGATATGTGCTTCTTAAATTTCAGTTTTGCGTGTTTACCTGGTGAGAGCTCAGTACTTTTGGGGACAGCAAAGAAATAATAATGTGGTTGTTGTTTTTTTCCCAAGCATCTTTTTTGCACTAAAGGGACTCATCATACATCATTCTAAGCTCCAGTTTTCTTATTAATCGTCATTTTATTAATGATATGAATGATTCATAACTGGCTGGATTCTCACATTGCAATAAGCCATAAATTATAAATATTTGGGCAGGAGAAGGGAAGGGGTCAGTGATTCAGAACGACCTACTTGGATCTTGTGGGGAGTTTTAAGAGTATGCTTCGTTTTTCTTTTTTTCTTTTAAAATTGGTTAAGCATATTTCAGGTATTATGTGTTTCCTGACTCATTTCTTGCCTTGCCTTCCCTCCACCCTTAAAATGCAAACGTTTTATATTAAAGGGCTTCAATGTACTATAATGATAATGTGTATTTTAATAACTTTTATTTTTGATACAGGTAGTCCTCGACTTACGGCCACAATTGGGACAGAATTTTTAATGATAAACAAAGTGCTTGTTAAGTGAATCCCACTTGATTTTTATGGCCTTTTTTTTTTTTGCCTAGGATTGTTAAACAAATCACTGCAGTTGTTAATTAAAGTGAATCTGGCTTTCCCCACTGACTCTGCTTATCGGAAACTGAGTGGGAAGGTTGAAAATGGTGATCATGTGACTTTGGGATGCTTTAATCACCATAAGTACATGCCGGTTGCCAAGCTCCCGAATTTCAGAAGTGGTTTGCCCTGATTTTCTTCTTCCTAGGGCTGAAAGAGAAGGACTGGCCCAACGTCACCCAGTTGGCTTCGTGCCTAAGGCAGGACTAGATCTCACAGTCTCCCACTTTCTAGCTTGATGCCTTAACCTCTACACCAAACTGGCTCTCTAGTTTGCTTTTTAAATGTGTGTATTTTTCAGACAACATTCATAATGCTATCTTTTGGCTAATGAATTTGCTTTGCCTATGGAGCCCATCCCATCAGTAAAAGTGGCTGGATATATATGGAATATGTATCTAAAATCAGGCCCAGCGTCTTTTTTTTTCAGGAGGCAACTGAACTTTCTTGTTTTTTCTTTGTAGACATTTCTCTTCTCATCCAAGAAGCTTCTTCAGCTCTGACTGGATGGTGGGGAATGGAAGGATTTATACTCCTTGCAGACAGCTGGTCATTTGCATTCTTTTTGAGAGTCATTGAGGCCACTTGGAAGTGTTTCTGTGTGCACAGGGTCACCTGAGTAGTGCAAATGGGTGTGGAGCCTTCTTGGCTGCGAGATGTTTTCTTCCCTTTAGAAATAGAATAACAGAGTTGGAAGGGACCTTGGAGGTCTTCTAGTCCAACCCTCTGCCCAGGCAGGAAACCCTACAGGCACAGGCTGTTGGATGGATGAGTCTGTGCTGTCTGCATCTCAAACTGAAGGGCAAATGGTTCCCGTAGTGTGCAATTTTTCTGGAAATCCATTCATACTCCTGCACCATTCGAAGGGTGTCCATCCCAAACTGCATAGATAAATGTCTATGGAGATTCTCAGTCATCCAGGTCATGGCTGTCCCAAAGGTGCTTTTTCAGGAGACAACTGTACTTTCTGGTTTTTTCTTTGAAGACGTTTTGCTTCTCATCCAAGAAGCTTCCATTGATGAGAAGAGAAACATCTTCAAAGAAAAACAAGAAAATCCAGTTGCCTCCTGAAAAAGCACCTTAATTTTAATTTAATTTAATTTAATTAATTCAATTTATATGCCGCCTCTCTCCGAAGACTCAGGGCGGCTCACAATACATTTTAAAAAATAATTATAAAAAACATTTAAAAATTAAAAACATGAAAAGCATTAAAACATTAATTTTTTTAATGCCCCTTTGGGACAACCATCATCCGGATGACCGAGATTCTCCACAGACATATCTAGAATCAGATTTCTAACATGGAGTACACCAGTTTCTTTCTTCAACATTTTTATCTGTAGAGTTACAGACCTGGGCTTCAAAGCTCAGTTGGCACAAAGAAGTGATTATACATTTGCTTCCATCTAGTCATAAAATCAATGTCTGCAGCCCCATTATCTGGTTTCAAACCCAACACAACCCCATTATTATGCTCTCTCATGTTCAAGCTAGACCTTTCATGCTCTCATTTTTCCCATCAGATTTCTAAGTTAAAAAAGAAGGGCCAAACTCTGAACTACAATGTGTTAAGAAGTGAGGAGAATCCATTTTCTGTGAGGGAAAATGCTACTGTATGTCCACCATGAAAAATGCTTTTGTTTCTTTTCCCTCGCCATTAGCCAAATGGTATTTTGATAATGGGGTGGGAGAGAGGAAGAATTTAAAACTGGAGCCAAACAGTTGTTTGTGTTGTTTTATGAATTCAACAACAGGAAAGGTTAACTTAGGTAAATCGGCTGAGTGCTGAGGCGTCCCAGAAAATTTAATGCGATTTAAGAGTCCCACCTGATTTGCGAAGTGTGCGTGAGTATGTGGGATGGTGTCTGTTGTTTTTCGTGCTACTATTAGAGCTGGGCTAGGAGAAAGAACTAAATGGTTGCCTTGTGAATTGGGAGGATCAAGAATGACAATTTAAGGCCCCTCAGTTGCGAGATCAGCCCAGGAGGGAAGACAAGAAACATGATGGATGTGGAAGTGCGGTTGCCCCAGCTGGATTTTTAAAAAAAATCTACTATGGGGGTTATTGCAAGTTAAATGTCAGGATACATCCACAGTAATAAGATCATAATTTGGGAGTAACCCCTTGGAGATGAATGGGATACCTCCCAGCTTACTAGACTGCAAAACAGTCCAGAGTCTGACACTGCATGAGGAGGGAAAAAAACTGGACTGAATCTCCAAATTGTGCTGTTCGTCAACATTTGGAGACTGTAGACTAGTTGCCTCAATCCAAGAACCTGACACTGATGCGTGTTTCTGAAATGATTGCAAACTAGGCTGATTTCTAGCTGCAGGTCTCAAAATATGTTATAATTATGCAAATCCGTGTTTTTCCAGTCACAGGACAACTATAGGTCCAGGTATCTGAGGCGCCGCCTCACCCCAATGGGATTAGCGGGTCCCACTTATTCCAACTGAACGAGTTGCTGACTCCATCTATTAAGGAATTTCAGCTGGTGGGGTTCAGAAGAGCTTTTTCTGTTGTGGCCCCCTGCCCTGTGGAACATTCTACCACCAGAGGTGAGATCTGATCCCACCCTTTGGGCCTTCCGGAAGGACCTTAGAACTAGGTTTTGACCGTTGGCTTGGGGGCCTGATGGGGCCTCTCTTTGCTGGAGGAGGTTGACAGGGCAAGAAGAAGACCACACAGACACACACACACAGACACACACACACACACAGACACCATGCTACTGTCTCTTTGGTTCTAATTTTTATATAACTCTTTTTAATTTTAACTGTTTTTATATTTATCTTTTTTATCATTTATAAGAGGTCCAGAGTGGTCTTATTGGTGAGATGGATGACATATAGCAATAGCAATAGCATTTAGTCTTACTGTATATACCACTTCACAGTGCTTTTACAGCTCTCTCTAAGTGGTTTACAGCAGAGGTCTTCAAACTTGGCAGCTTTAAGACTTGTGGACTTCAATTCCCAGAATTCTCCAGCCAGCATAGCTATGCTGGCTGGAGAATTCTGGGAGTTGAAGTCCACAAGTCTTAAAGCTGCCAAGTTTGAATACCTCTGGTTTACAGAGTCAACATATTGCCGCCAACAATCGGGGTACTCATTTTACCAACCTCAGAAGAATGGAAGGCTGGGTCAACCAATATAAAATAAATAAATAAATAAATAAATAAATATTTTAAATCATTGTCAGCTACTCAGGTGTCTCATTGAGTCTCATACAGTTTTTCCCCCAAATGCCATCACTCTGCTAAACAACCAATTCCCACAACTCTGTCAAACTATTTATTAAGACTATTACAGTGGTGGGTTGCCCCAGGTTTGCATTGGTTCTATAGAACCGGTAGTAAAACCGGCAGGAGGCTCCGCCCACCGACCCCAACGACATGAAAATGCTTCTGCACATGCGCAGAAGAGTGTGTATGCATGAGCGAAGCGAGCACGTGCGCGCGGCCCCGCTACGAACCTGGAGTAAAGGTAAGTAGAACCCACCCCTGCTGTATTACTATTATTCTTCTCATCTTTCCTATTACCTATCTCCTCCCACTTATGACTATAACCTTCCTGCTTGTATCTTTATGATTTATATAGTTTTTTTTAGTTTCCTAGTATGACTTGATTGTTTATTTAGTATTCTATGACTATCACTAAGTGTTGTATCTTATGATTCTTGATGAATGTATTTTTTTAATGTACTGAGAGCATATGCACCGAAGAAAAATTCCTTGTGTGTCCAATCACATTTGGCCAATAAAAAAATTCTATTCTATTCTATTCTATTCTATTCTATTCTATTCTATTCTATTCTATTCTATTCTATTCTATTCTATTCTATTTATTCTATTTGAATAGAAGGCAGGATGTAAATAAGAGCAGGGGTGGGCTGCTGGGGGTTTGCAGAGGTCCAGGAGAACCCATAGCTAACATTATGGCCGGTTCAGAGAACCCCCAAATCCCACTCCTGGCTGGCCCCACTCACCCCACCCCACCCCTCCCAGGAGTCCCCACGCGGCCCATTTTGGATGCAGGTAAATGCAGAGTGTGTGCAGAGGCTTGGGGAGGGTGAAAACCGCACCTACTAGAAGTTCGGGAAGGCCACAAACAGGCCTTCCTGAGGGCCTCCGGAGCCTGGGGAGACTGTTTTCACCCTCCCGGAGGCTCGAGGAAAGCCTCCAGAGCCCGGGGAGGGAAAAAAGCCCCCCCCCCGGCTGTGGTGCAGGAGGCCGACTAGGCCACACCCACCATGGCCACACCCACCTAGCAACTGGGCAGAGAACCCCTTGCTAAAAATTTTGAAGCCCACCCCTGAATAAAAGTAAATTAAAAAAATAGCCAGGACCATTTTCATTTAACGACTAATGCCCCTTTATGCCAGAGACAGAGATCTGGGCTATGATTTTGTGGTGTCTTTGGCACTTGGAGGCTTAAACTTGCTCCGTTTTCATTTTCTCCAAATAAATTGCTCCAGGGGAAGCTAGAGAGGCCCCACTTCTTCACTTCTGAAAGATTCTTTCCTTCCATTTTTTTTCTTTCTTTCTTTGTACAGCAGGGTCATGCCCTTTGCTATCTATTGAAGATGTTTAAAGTTGTCTTAATTAACCTGAAAGGCACTAATCTGAAACACACTTCAGTACCGGCTTTGCCTCCAAGATAAGCAGGGAAGAGTATTTGGCATTTTAAAAGCTGGAGGACAGTAATCCTTCATCCCCTAAGGAAAACTGCCTGGCCTTAATTGTCTCCTTTTAAGTTATCCTAGCTTTCTGGAAGCTGGTAGCTCTGTTGTAAATAAGTCCTAGGAGGATGAAAGGTTAGGAAGGGAAAGACAAAAAGACCGACTCACTCACTTCTGATGGGGAACAGAATGTCACATAAGGTCAGCGAGACCCTCATGCTGATTTTTGTAACATTGCCACTAAGTATCTTTCCCCCCCTCCATTTAATTATATTCAATTACAGATTACAGATTAACGGAGTTGGAAGGGACCTTGTAGGTCATCTAATCCAACCCCCCACCCAAGCAGGAGACCATTTCTGACAGATGGCAGTCCAGTCTCTTCTTGAAAGCTTCCAGTGATGAAGCTCCCACAACTTCCGAAGGCAACTTCTGTTCCATTGGTTGATTGTTCTCACTGTCAGAAAATTTCTCCTTATTTCTAGGTTGAATCTCTCCTTGGTCAGTTTCCATCCATTATTCCTTGCCTGGCCTTTAGGTGCTTTGGAAAATAGCCTGACTCTCTGAGGCAGCTCCTCAAATATTAGAACACTGCTGTCATGTCTCCCCTGGTCCGTCTCTTCACTAGACTAGCCATGCCCAGTTCCTGCAACTGTTCATTGTATGTTTTAGCCTCCAGTCCCCTAATCTTCCTGGTTGCTCTTCTCTGCACTCTTTCTAGAGACTCAACTTCTTTTTTACAGTGTGGTGACCAAAACTGGATGCAGTACTCTAGGTGTGGTCTTACTATGGCTTTATAGAGTGGTATATATGCTGGCTCATATTTATTTTATTTTTTATTTTTATAATATTATTTTTTATTTTATTTATTATTATTTATTTTATTATTCATATTTCTATGCCGCCCACTGTCCGAGGACTCTGGGTAGCTTACACCAAAGACAGTATACTAAATAGCATATTGCCCCCAACAATCTGGGTCCTTATTTTACCCACCTCCGAAGGATGGAAGGCTGAGTCAACCTTGAGCCAGTGAGATTTCATCCGCTGATCTGCTGAACTAGCAGTCAGCTGAAGTAGCTGCAGTACTGCACTCTAACCACTGCGCCACCTCGGCTCTGTGGTTAGAGTGATTTAGCTTCTTCTTAGTTCTAGGTTGCGTCTCTCCTTGATTAGTTTCCACCCATTGCCACCCTGAGATATTGGAACACTGCTATTATGTCTCCCCTAGTCCTTCTTTTCATTAAACTGCAATAAATCTTTATAACTGCCTGAATCTCCTAATTTTCCCAGCACCTGATAGTTTACTTGTACTAAATTTTGCCCATTTAGTGTGCAATTTAGCATCCTTGACCTTTGCTACTGTTAATATAACTTGCATATTTTGTTGGGAAATAATTTTTTTTTCTTTCTCCACCCATGTTTCAATCTCTAACACATTTCTCCCCACAACTGCATCACAAATAATCCTTGATTTATGACCATAATTGAGTCTGCCGATTATAGTCATAAGTCATGGTAGTTGCAAAGTGGATGATCATGTGACTGAAATGAATATATATACTGTATTTTTCGGAGTATAGGATGCACCTTTTTCTCCCCTAAGAGGGGGTGAAAATTTAGGTGTGTCTTTTACATCTAATGTAGCCCCGCCCACCCACTGGCCCCCACCCTTTGGCCTCTGCCTCCCAGCAGTTACCTCCTTGCAGCAAGCAGCACAAGAAACAGCTCTTTTCAGCTTCAGCACAGCCTAATTAGCACAGGTTGATTGGCTTGGCCTCCTGACTCAAGGTTGACTCAGCCTTCCATCCTTCTGAGGTGGGTAAAATGAGGACCCAGATTGTTGGGGGCAAGATGCTGACTCTGTAAACCACTTAGAGAGGGCTGTAAAGCCCTGTGAAGTAGTATATAAGTCTAAGTGCTATTGCTATTGAGATACACACACACACACACACACACACACACACACACACACACACAGTATGCAATGGTAAATGCAAAGTTTTCGCAAAAGCATCTTAAATCATCATGGGATGCTGCAAATGGCATAAATGTGGGCCAATTGCCCACAATATAGTCATGTGACCATGGGGGGCACTGTTGGGTCATAAGGATCTTTGGGAGTGGGGTGTCTCTGTTGTAACTTCAAGTGACTTCAAGCAACTGTTCCTAAGTCAAGGACTATCTGTAGCTTATTAAAAAAAGAAGATACATGTAAAACATATACAGTAGTCATGCACAGTGTAGTTTGCTAACATGTTTGACAGTAATTCGTTCTTTTGGCCACAGGAATATTAAAGGATTTCATCCAGGATTCTTTGAAAACCAGAGGATTTTTTTTTCCATTTCAAAGAAGAAACATCTGCTCTAGAGAATCCTAAACAAGACATTTTTATTGGGGAGGTAGACTAAGAGGGAGTCAACAGCCCTGGACATTACATCCTATGCAGAACAGCAAGTTATTTCTGAATTTTTCAAATATAAAATCCAAGTATTCAGTTCTCAATTGTCTAATCTGCTGTGCAAAACAGATGATAAAGTAGATAGTATTGGCTATGACTTGAACATTCAACAAGAACAGAGAAATTAAATTATAGATTTCAAGCTGTTTCCTAAGTTATGAAGGACTGAAAAAATATACACAAACTCCATAAAATACTTCTCAGCTCAAGACAAAAGGAAACAGATAAATGAAGCAGAAAATATTCCAGTCCAATTTTTTTTTTCCTCCAAAGAAGGAAAGAGCTGTAAGTATCAGATTTTGGAACTGCTTCAAAAGGACTCTAATAATTGGTTAGGTCTGATTTAAGCCACTGATCTTCAACTGGTTAGATTGAAGCGCAAAAATGGATTGCATCCTATTCAATAGGGCAACTTACCTAGGATGGAAGCTATGGCAAATCTAGACAGCATACTAAAAAGCAGAGACATCACCCTGCCAACAAAAGTGCGTATAGTCTAGGCTATGGTTTTCCCAATGTATGGCTGTGAAAGTTGGACCATAAGAAAGGTTGAGCGCCAAAGAATTGAGGCCTTTGAACTATGGTGCTGGAGAAGATTCCTACGAATCTCTTGGATTGCAAGGCAATCAAAACGGTCAGTCCTACAGGAGATCAACTATGACTGCTCTTTAGAAGGCCAGATCCTGAAGATGAAACTCAAATATTTTGGCCACCTAATGAGAAGGAAGAACTCACTGGAGAAGAACCTAATGCTGGGAAAGATTGAGGGCAAAATAAGAAGGGGACGATAGAGAACGAGGTGGCTGGATGGAGCCACTGAAGCAGTCGGCATGATCTTAAATGGACTCCAGAGGATGCTAGAGGACAGGAAGGCCTGGAAGAACATTGTCCATGGGGTTGTGATGGGTCGGACACGACTTTGCAACTAACAACAAAACCTAGGATGGGAAAAGCAAGAGGAAGAAGACGAAGAAGAAGAATTTAATTTATTAAAGCAACTTCATCTCCTTCAACTGAAGATGGTTCTATTGATTTGCAGATCCATATATGCATCATAACATTTATCAATCTAAAATGATATAATAGTAAACGTAATATAAAATCCACATTGCTCAGACAGAGGTTTCAATGATCCTTGCCAAATGCCTTATCTTCAAGGCTCTGAGAAATACACATTTATGGGTAAGATCATCTCCTTGACTCTTACCCCCAAGCAAACTGGCAATCAGTGCAGTTCAGGGAGGAGAGACATATCTATCACTGCCTGCTTTGCTGAATTTTGGACCAGTTGGAGCCTCTTGGTGGTCTTCAAGGGCAGTCCAGTGTTACAATATGTTGCAATAGTCAATCTGCAAAGTGACCAGGCATGAGTGACTTTTGAAGGGCCCCCCAATCTAGAGAAGATCAGGGGTGAAATGCTACCGGTTCGCACTGGTTTGGGCGAACTGGTAGCAGCGGTGGGTGATTTGGAGAACCGGTAGCGACGGCAGTGCAAGGCTCCACCCACCTGCTCAGACATTGTTACTTCCTGGTTTTAACCAGGAAGTAACCTGTTTTTTACCCTCTGCGCATGTGCAGAAGGGTTTGCGCATGCACAGAGGGTCCAAGCACGTATGTGATGCGGCGTGCGCACTTCCGAATCGGTAGGGAAAGTAAGTAGATTTCACCCCTGCAGAAGACACAACTGGTACACAAGATGAAATTGTGCAAAGGTCACCTTGAGCCCAGCTGTCACCTGCTCATCGAGCAAGAGCTTTAAACCCAGGAAATCCCCAGACTGCATACGATTCTTGAATGGGAAAGCACTGATCCCCATTGTGTCCAGTTTCCACATGCTTTTCTAAGCAGAAGCCATGAGTGTTCAAATTGTGGACCTATCCTTTGGGGAAAACACGATCCCATATAGAAACAAATATGGTAGAATTCCAGAATTGGTTGGCTTCTGGGTGAACAATCCTCCCATCTTTCTTGGGTTGAGTCTATTGCTTCCCATGAAAACCTAGACAGCCTCCAGGTCCTCAATCAGAACTTCCCCAGATCTTTCCTTTGGCTCAGGTGGAAATATATAACTGGATATCTTCTGCATATTGATGTTACCTCCCCCGAAACTGACAGATGATTTCAACCAGAGACTTCATGGAGTTGTTAAACAAAATTAAGGAATGATTTACCCTGTAGACTGAAATGAAATGTAGAGTTGAGTTTTAGTAAGCCAGACAATGATCGTTCTAGGTTCAAGAGAGTTCAGGAGGGACAATGGTGACTCTTAAAAACTTTGCCAATCCTCAATATGCACATAGATCCAGGATTATTTGTGACACAATGGAATCACCCAGCAGATGTGCAAAGGTTCCTCAGCAGACAAATTAACATTAAGAGGTTTCCCGAAGCACTTTGGAAAGGAAGTACTTGGGAAAAAAAATACTCCACCATAACCGAAGAATCAAATTCGGAAAAACGACTTGCACTGTTTCCACCCTGAGAGAAAACCTGAACATCTTTCTCACTCATGCTTTTAGCCAAAATTATTCTTATACAAATTTCCAGATGTTGGCTTGCTCCGTTTCTATGCAGCTGTGCTAGTTTACATATAAGTCAATATCGTTTTGCATTTCCTGAAAGGAAAAGGCAATTGCAAGGAAGAAGGGAAGAGATGACGTTATACTACATTAGCAAGCAAGCTCAAGCAGTTAAATGTCATTAATAAAGTGAGATTTGTTCTGGAGATTTTTTTTTTTTACTAGAATAATGATGGCCTTTTTTTTTTTCTGAAGTGAGAATGAAATAAGCCAGCAAAAATTGTGGGTCAGGACTCAGTAAATACTGTTTCGATCAAAGGCTTTTGGAAATCCAAATAGGGTCTCCTAGTTTTCTTCTAGACACATTCCTAGACATAACTGTCGTACAGAAAATAGGAGGAGGAAGGAGTATTAGGTATGCTTGCTGCCTTGAGTTACTTAGAAAAGTCATAAAGAGGGCATAAAAGAATCAAATCTAATGGATGCTATGAGGTTCACACAGAATTATTGCCTTCAAAAGGCCTTGACTGTTCCCCAGATAGATGATTGACACAAATCACTTATTTATGATGTTGTAGGAAAACTGTATTTTTTAAAAAAATTATTTATTAAATTTACCTACTGCCCATCTCACTATCCAAAGTGACACTATCCAAAGAGCCATGGTGGCACAGAGGTTAGAGTGCAGTACTGCAGGCTACTTCAGCTGACTGCTAACTGCAGTTTGGCAGATCGAATCTCACTAGGCTCAAGGTTGACTTAGCTTTCCAACTTTCCGAGGTCAGGTAAAATGAGGATCCAGATTGTTGGGGGGCAAGATGCTGACTCTGTGAACCGCTTAGAGAGGGCTGTTAAGCACTGTGAAGTGATATAGAAGTCTAAGTGCTATTACTATTAGTAGTAGCACTGTAGCAAAACCCAAGTGTTTTTCCCCAAAGGCAAATGAACTTTATTTATTATTTTTTCCTTTGAAAATCTTTTGCTTCTCATTCAAGAAGCTTCTTCAGTTCACTTCTTAGTGGGGGGAAAAAGCACCTTTGGGACAACCATGACCTGGATGATTGAGAATCTCTATAGTCATGGTGACCAAATAATAATAATAATAATAATAATAATAATAATAATAATAATAATAATAATAATAATAATAATAATAATAATAAATATTAAATAATTATTAAATAATAATAAAATTGTGTGTTGTCCCGATTGTAATTGGAGCCCTTGGAGCAATACCCAAAGGGCTACCCCGCTATTTAGAAATTCTAAATTTGCCGGACTTGAACATTTTGACTCTACAAAAAACCACCTTACTCGGAACAGTTTACATCCTCCGACGATACCTTAACAGTTCCTAGGTCCTTGGTTAGGACTCGAGCTGCTGAGCTATTAACCAGCCTCAAAGGCTGTGAATCTCACTAAAGATTAACTAATAATAATAATAATAATAATAATAATAATAATAATAATAATAATGAGGAGGAGGAATCGAATAGCACCTTTTCAGACAAAAAAAATGATTTTATGTATATATGATTTTTTGTGAGTTGCAGCTCGTGAAAGGTGATGCCTTTTAATAAAATTTGCCGCTCAGAAAATGTGTCACCAGCTTCCCTCCTCGTTGGTGAGGCAGTATAGTTCAAGGAGTCCTCCTAACTAATCTGTGATGTTTGAGAAAGGGCCCTGCAATGGGTTGTATCCTCTCTTTTGTTTTCAAATAATGTCCGTAGAGCCCTTTAGGCACTTACAAGCCCTGAGGCTCCCAATATAGTGCTCCTTTTCAAGTAAAAAAAATGAATAAACAAAAGTATGGACATTCTCACAAATAAAGGCTGCCCCTTATCTTTGCACCATTTCTCTTGTTTCTCTCTCTCTCTTTCTCTTTTTTTAACAATGAAAGAAAATTATTATTTTAATTTAATAATAATAATAACTTCATTGTCATTGTACGTGTATACACAGTATACCCATACAACGAAATTCACTTAACACCCAAAGACCAGGTCCAACACACATAACAATCCCCAAACACCCCACCCACCCACCACAATTCCCCACCCCTAAACTACCTAAATATCCACACAACAGACCAAGTAATGCTATTCAACAGCTCACTGATGGTGGCCCTTTAGTTCATTGTTGAGTGCAATTATAGCTCTGGGATAAAAACTGAATCAAGTAGAAATAGGGAGTCTACGGACATATCTGTGTTAATGGGCACTATGACGGAAGCCCAGGGCTTAGAACTGGCTGATCTCTTTCCTCCAACAACTAACGTCATTCAGCCATTGCTCTACTCACTGGTAGCTTGCTACCTGCTCAATTACTTACTACATTGAAGGAGTACCAGTTTAAGTGTGCCCAGGGTACAAGGTAATACAGGAGTACCTGTGATGCTTCCTGGGACATGGGACCTACATGGATGTAAATGGCCTCAATGTAGAATATATAACATAGAATACAGGTAGTCCTTGATTTACAACAGTTCATTTATGACCATTTTTCCACACAATCATTGCAGCATCCTCATGATTACGTGATCAAAATTCAGGCTCTTGGCAATTGACTACTATTTATGATGTTTGCAGTGTCTTAAGATCATGTGATCAACTTTTGTGACCTTCTGACAAGCAAAGTCAATAGGGAAGCCAGGTTCACTTAACAACTGTGTTACTAACAACACGTGCAGTGATTCACTTAACAACTGTGGCCCGAAAGGTCATAAAATGGGGCAAAACTTAACAAATATCTCACTTAACAACAGAAATGTTGGGCTCAATTGTGGTTGTAAGTCAAGGACTACCTGTATTAGGGCTGGAAGGGACATTGGAGGTCTTCATCCATCAATGGACAGCCTTGTCTTTAGTTATATTGATGTTAAACAGAGGTTTATACTATTTGAAGTCAAAGTAAACAAGGGTGAGTTGATCCATTCTGGATGACCCTTGCTGTACAAAATTGTGAGCTTCAATCACATGGTTGTAGCTCCTTTCTTGACTTTTTTTGATCCATCCTGTAGGTCCCTTTGCCCCTATCCAATAGTCTTAAACCAATAAGAACCAGATTGTGTAGTCCTTTCTAGTCCTTGCAATCCATGATAAGGGAACCCACCTTAGCTGAGGTCCCACACAGTGGTACAACTGCACAGCATCCAGAGAGGAAGTGACCTGTCCCCTCTCACTGAACATCTGGTGTTCTTCAAAGCAATTAGGTTTAAGAGTTTGGGCAGGAATAGACCAATGCAAACATTTTGACATTAGCAAAGATCCCACTGAGGTAACATGAAATAGCCAGGGTTGTTTTGACTAGATTTCTCTAATGAGCAGAGGGAACAAGACACAGTTTTAAATAAGGATGTTTGGGGAAAGTCTGCTTTCCTTATTCAGTTATAAAGCATGTGTGAGGGAGCCACAATGGTACAGATGTAAGGAGGAGGAGAGCTTTAACATAACGTAAACAATTGGGTAAGGAGGCACTCTGGGAAATCTATCAAAATAAGCCAAAAGGAAGCTAAAAGGATATTGAATTTAGAGAAACAAGGAGAAAAAGTCGGCACAGAATTTTAGGAGGTGACTCTAGCAGCTGCAATGTATTCATTATACATACATATATAATCTCTACAATACTCTACAGGGAGCAAAGAGCAAATTACTCTCTGAAAGAAATCAAAACAGAACAATGGCATCAGGAAATCCAGTCACATAAAGAAGAAAGGAAATGAACTGTCTGTAGGCTTCCTTTCTGTTCTGACAGTGTGAAAAAGATGTATTTTAAGCAGCAATTAGTATAAACGGGTAATTCATAGCAATGGCAGAAGAAACAACATTGGACAGGATACATGGAGCAGGTTTTAAAGACTAACAAACTAACTTTCTTGCACTTCTTAAGCAGAGGAGGTCAGAAAAGTTAAGATGGTGGCCATTCCCATGCAAACAAAGGCTACTTTTTTTTTCTACGTGTGACATACACAACAATGGGCTCTTAATATTTTGATCCTCCTCGAAGAGCTCCCAGCACTACATTTGCCCAAATAGAAATCCCCATCAGTTCACATTAACATACAAATTCTAGATAATTCAGGAGTAACACAGATCAAATGCATTGATAGAGATAGATAGATAGATAGATAGATAGATAGACAGACAGACAGACAGACAGACAGATAGATGATAGATTAGAAATATAGATAGATAGATGATTGAGATAGATAGGTAGATAGATAGATAGATAGATAGATAGATAGATAGATAGATAGATGATGGATGGATATGTAGGTAGGTAGGTAGGTAGGTAGGTAGAAATATAGATGATAGATCAGTGGTGAAATGTAAAATTTTTTATTACCAATTCTGTGGGTGTGGCTTGGTGGGGGGAATGTGACTGGGTGGGTGTGGCCAACTTTTTTTTTTTTTTACTTTTAAAACAATTTTTTTCTACAATCTCTTCGGCTGAAGAGGTTGTAAAAAAAATGCTTTTAAAAGCCTCTGACGATCCCAGCTGAGCCGTGCGATCATCACAGGCTGTTTTTTTACTTTTAAAAGCATTTTTCCGGCCGAAGAGGTTGTAGAAAAAATGCTTTTAATTTTTTTTTAAAAAGCCTCTGATGATTTCACGGCTCAGCTGGGCATGGGGGGCAGGGATTTTTGCTACCGGTTCTCCGAACCACCTGCCGCCCTCGCTACCGGATCAGGCGATCTGGTCCGAACCGGGAGCATTTCACCCCTGTGATAGATGATAGATAGATAGATAGATGATAGATAGATGATAGATAGATAAGGTACATAGATGATAGACAGACATATAGATATTTTACAAATATACCATTCCAATCATGCTTTTATGCATAACATGTTGATTTATGTGTTATATAATTTGTTTTAATGTAGGTTTCTCCTTCCTAAGTTCCATAAGAGGTTACTTGTCAAATATGTTACAATGCTGACAGTTAATATCAATTAGTATATGAGAAGAAAAGCAGTGAAAGTAGAATCAATTAACTAAGAGTATTTCCCACTCATACACAGCTGCTAAAGTTTGAAGCCTGTTCTCCTTAGCCAATGGGAAGACATCTTGAAAATTACGACTTTGGGCCTATTGAACTCTTTGTGCCTGAGGGCCACCTGGCCAGCCAAATACTGAATTAAGTAACCACGTAACAGTTGGTGCCATTAATCAGCTGAGATCTTACGGGATGATAACATGGAATTATAATGAGCAACAACAGAGAGAGAAGAGTTAGATCACTAGAAGAGAAGTGTTAAGTCTCCAGAGGAACCATCAGGAGCTGGTTAACAGAAACCTGAAGAAACTCCATGCTCAAAAGAGGGAAACAGCAGATAGTCACAATCACGATCAGTATCAAGATAGTAATGGGAAGCAGTGTGATTTAGGCATTGATGTCCGAGAATCAGGTAGGGAGGTTTTCAAGAGGATCTCAAACTCTTCAAGATGGCCACCAAGGCATTATTATCAACTCCTCATTCTTCCTCTGGGTGAGCCTCAGAATCCGGGATATAACTGTTTCATTTTCTGAAGAAAAAAAAAAAAAACTCCAGAGGTCATACGATCACACTTTTAAGAAATACTGTCCTAAATGACTTCCAAATCCTTCCTAAATGAAGATACGTAGCATTATCGGATACTGCTTTGAAAACAATGATCAATAAAATAAGAGTATTTATTTTATGCTGGTAGGGTAAACAAGATACAGTGGCTTGATTTGTTGTTGTGGTAGTGGTAAAATTAGGAGAAGGAAAGTGTGTTGGATACATTTGCTACCTGGAGTTATATGTAAAAATAATCAAGGTGGAATACAATTAAATCAGTTTCCAGAGAGATGAAAAAAGCAGGGTTCTTGAGGAAGAAGAATGGATATATTGTGGTCCCATTGGAATATATTTTTTTATTCTGATATTATTTAACCAATGTAGCATGTTGCAGGAACGGTTGCAGGAACTGGGCATGGCTAGTCTAGTAAAGAGAAGGACCAGGGAAGACATGATAGCAGTGTTCCAATATTTGAGGGGTTGTCACAGAGAGGAAGGGGTCAAGCTATTTTCCAAAGCAGCCGAAGGCCAAACATGGAATAATGGATGGAAACTGAACAAGGAGAGATTCAACTTGGAAATAAGGAGAAATTTTCTGACAGTGAGAACAATCAACCAATGGAACAGAAGTTGCCTTCAGAAGTTGTGAGAGCTTCATCACTGGAAGCTTTCAAGAAGAGACTGGACTGCCATCTGTCAAAAGTGATGTAGGGTTTGCTTGGGCAGGGGGTTGGATTCGATGACCTACAAGGTCCCTTCCAACTGTTAATCTGTAAGACTATTTGTTCATGTCACAGTCGTTGATATTATCTAGCTGACTATAGCTAATCTCAAAGAAGCGGGGTCAGACCTTATTAGGTCTTGGCTGAAAGACCATTGGCTGAAAGCCCCAGGGAAGCTTGCATTGAGGAGCTGAAAAGGGCAATGGTGAACTACTTCCATATTGTTGGAACCTGGATTCATATACCATTTTGTTGTGTATTCAGATATCACTTGTATGTTGAAAAGATGCTGGAGAACATCCAACGCTTATTTGAAATGATATAATGATGATCATGTCACAACGTATGTCACAAAATGATGGGGCTGCGCCGATGACACCAGAGGATTTGAGTTTAG
Organism: Arizona elegans; assembly: GCA_022577455.1. Classification (NCBI taxonomy): domain Eukaryota; kingdom Metazoa; phylum Chordata; class Lepidosauria; order Squamata; family Colubridae; genus Arizona; species Arizona elegans. The sequence goes on along the minus strand of JAKOOJ010000002.1, from coordinate 5,472,229 downwards.
CTCAATGGAGACTTTTAGCCTTTGTTTGCATGGGATCTAGTTTTCAGTATTTAACACTCAAATAGTAGCAGCTCGTGAACATTTTAGCTTAGAGGGCAGCCTAAGGTAAAGGTAAAGGTTCCCCTTGCACATATATGCTAGTTGTTCCCGACTCTAGGGGGCGGTGCTCATCTCCATTTCAAAGCTGAAGAGCCAGCGCTGTCCGAAGACATCTCCGTGGTCATGTGGCTGGCATGACTAAACGTCAAAGCCGCATGGAACACTGTTACCTTCGCACCAAAGGTGGTCCCTATTTTTCTACTTGCATTTTTTACGTGCTTTTGAACTGCTAGGTTGGCAGAAGCTGGGACAAGTAATAGGAGCTCACCCATTATGCAGCACTAGGGATTCGAACAGCTGAACTGCCGACCTTTCGATCGACAAGCTCAGCATCTTAGCCACTGAGCCACTGCGTCCCTCCGAGGGCATCCTAAGTGTGGCTAGAAAGCTTGTACAGTTACTGTACATTTTCTTCCTCTTCAGATACATGCTTAGGAACTCTTAAAAATAATTTATCCAGAATTTTCTGTAGGAGGGAGTGGTTTGGACTGTTCGTTGATCCACTGTTTGGTATATTTTGCTGAGCTCCAGTATGGTCTGGAACAGAAATGTTCACTTGGCCACGACTGAAGCAGAATATTCTGGAACAAAGAACAATTCATCCATAATTCTGAGCTTAAGCTAGAAGATAAAATAACCAGTGTGGTTGAGAATGGCACTCTGCCTCCTTCCTCTGCCAGCTGGGGTGGGGATAGGGACACAATAATAGGCCACACAGTTTTTGTGTGATGTGTGTCTCTTTGCCGTCCACACCAAGCCTCCAGTGGATCCCACATGTGCTAGAAATCCAAGCCTCAATTCATGTATCGTGTGAATTTAGATTCAGATATTATTCAAATATTGCTTGGCTGTTGAAGAGATGCTGGGAAAAGCACCTTAGACTTATTTAAACTGACATGATGTGGATCATGTCAGGACTTATTTCAGATGTGTTTGCAACTATTTAGACAAACATTGCATTAAGTAAAATGGTTTTGCTCTTCTGGGATCCAGAATTTTTAGACAAGCAAGGGGAACAAACTACGTGACAACAGTCAGCAAGGACTGGAAAGAATGGAGACCTCTTTAATTCATTTTTTCTGTCCTTCAGCTGATTTCTATACATACATACACAGCAGCATCTGAGCCACCGGTTTTCATGAGAGATCCTAAATGTATTTCCCATGTTATATGATGGTGCCATGTATCACTACAAAAGATTTGCAAAAAATGTCCAGGTCTATTTAGAAAATATTGCTGTAATTTAAATAGAATGTTGTTTATGTTGTTTATGTTTATTAGACTTCTCTACCGCCCTTCTCCCGAAGGACTCAGCCATATTAAAACACATATAAGTTTACAAAATTTAAAAACAATTTAAAATCGAATATATAAAAATTTGGCCCACACATTAAAAACTAACATACACCCATTATAAAATCCATATTAGGCCATATTCAGGGCACGGTGAAAGGTACGCAGGTCGGGGATCGTACGAACCTCTAGGGGCAGCCCATTCCAGAGGGCTGGTGCCCCTACAGAGAAGGCTCTCCCCCTGGGTGTCACCAGTCGGCATTGTTTGGCCGACGGCACCCTGAGGAGCCCCTCTCTGTGGGAGCGTATTGGCCGGTGGGAGGCTATCGGTGGCAGAAGGTGGTCCCGTATATACCCCGGTCCTAAGCCATGGAGTGCTTTAAAGGTGGTGACCAACACCTTGAAATGCACCCAGAAGACCATCGGGAGCCAATGCAGCTCGCGCAGGAGAGGTGTTACGTGGGTGCGCCAAGTCGCCCCCATAATCACCCACACGGCCGCATTCTGGACCAGTTGGAGCCTCTGAGCACTCTTCAAGGGGAGCCCCATGTAGAGACTGTGGCAGTAGTCCAGATGGGACGTGTCGAGGGCCTGAGTGACCATGCGCAGGGCATCCCAGTCCAGAAAGGGACGCAACTGGCGTATCAGGCGTACCTGATAAAAAGCTCCCCTGGCCACGGCCGTCATATAATCTTCTAAAAACAGCCATGCATCCAGGAGAACACCCAAGTTGCGGACCCTCTCTGAAGTTCAATACACCTCACTAATTCATTGTGTAGACCAATAGTGGTATTCAGCCAGTTCGGGCCAGTTCAGGCAAACCAGTGCCATCCTATGTAGCCACATTTTCTAAACCGCGCGCCTGCGTGCAAGCTGCACATGCGAGCAAAGCTTATGCGCAGAAGCCCACGTGCATACATGGAAGGCGCGTGTGCCAGAGGTGAAATGCTCCTGGTTTGGACCAGATCGCCCGATCCGGTAGTGATGGTGGCGGGTGGTTCGGAGAAGCAGTAGCAAAAATCCCTGCCCGCCCCCCAGCCATGCCCAGCTGAGCCGCGTGATCATCAGAGGCTTTTTTTTTTTTTACTTTTTACTTTTATTTATTTATTTATTTATTATTCAAATTTCTATACCGCCCTTCTCCTTTCGGACTCAGGGCGGTGAACAGCCAAGATAAAAACATCTATACAAACATCAGTTAAAAAATAAAGTTAAAATAATTTATAAATTTGGCCCATAATTTAAAACTTAATGCTTATTTTTAAAAGCAATGCTTTTAAAAATAAAAAAAAAGATTGCACGCCACAGCTGATCACTTCCTCACGCGCTGTTCTACTTACCGCATGCCTCCTTTTGGTGGTGCGTGCGCACATCTCACATTTGGTGCGTGGTGCGCATTGCACAGGCGCAGCCAGCAAACCGGTAGTAAACCGGTTCAGATTTCACCACTGGCACGCGTGTTCACATTTTCAGTGTGCGGTGAACCGGTGGTAAAATTATGTGAAACCCACCTCTGGTGTAGACATTCAACAAATCTCACAAATTAAGAGCATGACATGGGGAGAAAGTCCGTGCTCAGATGATTGGTGTGGTCTCCTTGCACACTCTCCTTATGCTCTCCTCTGGAGCTCTGCTTTTCCTGGTTCTTCATCTTTAATCTGGGCTTGGGCTGGGCAACCTTTCTAAGAGAAGATACTTAGAACATTCCTTGGTGTGCTTTATCAAGTGAGATCATCTAATTCAGAGGTGGGGAACTATGACCCCTTTATGATTTGTGGACTTCAACTCCCATGTTGGCTTAAGAATTCTGAGAGTTGACGTCCACAGTTGATAAAAGAGCCGTAGTTTCCCACCCCAATCTAATTGATTGATATAGCTTCGTCCCTAGTCATTGTTGGAGATGGAGATGGAGATCTTGCTCACTCTCTCTCCCTGGATTAAAAAAACCGTCGCATTCTTTTCCAAACAGAAAGCTGAAAACCTTCAGAAAACCTCCTCACCTAAAGGCCAGAAGGCATGGAGGACATGACTTCTATCATTCTTTCGAGTTGTTTATTGGCAGTTCTATGATGGGTTACATTACAAAATCAAAAAGTGGGAACGGAGCTATTGGTAACCTTCAAGTTGCTGCTGAATTGTCTGTTCCACTGGATTGTCCTGGAGACATTTTTCTGATTTTTTTTTTTCCTGGATCTAGATCAGTGATGAGATTCAAATTTTTTTACTACCGCTTCTGTGGGCATGGCTTGGTGGGTGTGGCATGGCTTGGTGGGCGTGGCAGGGCATGGCAGGGCGTGGCAGGGGAAGGATACTGTAAAATCTCCATTCCCACCCCACTCCAGGGGAAGGATACTGTAAAGTATCCTACATGGGGCTCCCCTTGAGGAGCACCCGGAGGCTCCAACTGGTGCAGAATGCAGCCGCGTGGGTACTTATGGGGGCGACATGGCGCTCCCATGTAACACCTCTCCTGCGTAAGCTGCATTGGCTTCCAGTGATCTTCCGGGTGCGCTTCAAGGTACTGGTTCTCATCTTCAAAGCGCTCCATGGCTTAGGGCCCGGTTATTTACGAGACCATCTTCTGCCACCGATAACCTCCCACCGGCCAATACGCTCCCACAGAGAGGTCTCCTCAGGATGCCGTCAGTCAGGCAATGTCGACTGGCGACCCCCTGGGGAAGAGCCTTCTCTGTGGGGGCACCCGCCCTCTGGAATGAGCTACCCCCAGGGATACGACTGATCCCAGACCTCTGAACCTTTCTCCGGGCTCTGAAAACATTTTTATTTCGGCAAGCCGGGCTGGTTTAGAATTTTTAATTTTTATTGGTGAATTTTATGGGTAAGGGGGTTTTAAATTGGGGAAAGCCTTGGCTGTTCACCACCCCGAGTCCTTCGGGAGAGGGGGCGGTATAAAAATTTTAAAAATAAAATAAAAAATAAATAAAGTCTCCATTCTCACCCCACTCCAGAGGAAGGATACTGCAAAATCCCCATTTCCCCATTTCTTCCTGTTCAGCTGGGATTCGGGAGGCAGAGAATAGATGGGGGCGGGGCCAGTCAAAGGTGGTATTTACCGGTTCTCCAAACTACTCAAAATTTCCACTACCAGTTCTCCAGAACTGGTCAGAACCTGCTGAATAGACCTCTGGTCTAGACCTCTTTCAAACATGTTGGGTTTCTTCTTCTTCTTTTGATGACTTTTTCCACCATACCAATCTTGGTCTTGTCCTGTTCAGTTTGGGGGAGAGTTGTGTCCTGCTTACAAACAAACAGAAAGAAAGACAGATGGACAATCTGTCTACCTAATGTGTTTCCAACATCCTGTTGGTTGGAAAGAATTTTGTAACAAAAGCCTCGCCTCCTTCCGATCTCCATGACACTGGCTGTGTCTTACCCATGATTTACACAGCCTAATCCACTGTTTCTCATTCTATAAAATATCAGCCAGCTGCAGAAGAAAGGAGAGGAAAAAAAGACAAGATAATGAATCATTTTGCTAACATATTGCCACTGCAAGATCTGGGTTTTGCTACTCTGGAAAAGTTTCCAAAGAGAAATAACATCTAAAACAGTCCAGATGAAACAGCAGATCCCTCAACAGAACGAGATGATCTTCCTTTCCCACGAGACCATGCCAGTGAGTGCACATGACCTCACTAGATCCTACTTCAGAGTTCAGACCCATGGTTTTCAGTAAAGGATTACTTGGTGCACATAGAATCCAACTGTTGGAGAGAAGGAAATGGCTCTGCTACTCATGTCATAGTGTCATAGTCATCTCCTCTCTGGATTATTGCAATGCACTCTACATGGGGCTACCCTTGAAAAGTATGAGGAAGCTTTAGCTGGTGCAAAATGTGGCCACACAAATACCGGTTCTCCCAAATTGGACAGAACCGGCTGAATCCCACCACTGGCAATATGTTGGTTAAAGTCCTACATGGCATAGGGCCAGATTAACTATGGCATTATCTTTGTTTCATTATATCAGCCTGTCTCCTCCAGTCAGGCAGGGAAGATATGCTGCAGACCATGTTAGTTAAAGAATTCTGATGGGGGGTTGGCCCAGAAAGAGAGACCCTTCTCTGCCATTGCCCCCATCCTTTGGAACACTTTCCCCCCTCCCCCCGAAGTGAGGGCCCCCATTCTCCTGGCCTTTTATAAATGCTTGAAGAAATGGATCTGCCAACCTGCTTGGGGGACTCACAGAAAAGCACATAGACAAGGGGCTGGATGGTGCCATGAAGTCCATCCCCCCGCCTTTTAATTTTTTAATTTTAATTATTGTATTCAGGTTTTTAAGTATTTTTATTATAATATTCTTTCTAGCCTTTATGTTTTTATGTCTCTTTGTACACTACCCTCAAGCACTCTATGAGGGAGATGGGTGATTTCTAAATATGATGCATTATTTTTTTAAAAAATGGAGTGGAATAGAATGGAATATTGTGAAAAAACAGGCATAGTTGCACTGCAAGTTATTGTGTTAACTAAGAAACAACAACAACAAAAACTGCAACACAAATGATTCTCATGCACAATTTAGAAATACAGTCAGTTTTTGTTGCAGTGTCACAATCACACGGAATAGTTATATGTGGGAAATCTTCCATTCTCCATAAGGTAAAGGTAAAGGTTTCCCTCGCACATATGTGCTAGTCGTTCCCGACTCTAGGGGGTGATGCTCATCTCTGTTTCAAAGCTGGAGAGCCAGCGCTGTCCAAAGACGTCTCCGTGGTCATGTGGCCGACATGACTAAATTCCAAAGGCGCTGTTACTTTCCCACCAAAGGTGGTCCCTATTTTTCTACTTGCATTTTTTATGTGCTTTCGAACTGCTAGGTTGGCAGAAGCTGGGACAAATAACAGGAGCTCACCCCGTTACGTGGCACTAGGGATTCGAACCGCTGAACTGCCAAACTTTCTATTGACAAGCTCAGCATTTTAGCCACTGAGCCACGGCGTCCCCTCCCCTTCTCTGTACACTTATCTAAAAGGTATTTCTGGAAATGCTATCTAGATTGACTTCCCTCCTCAGTAATAAAGTTTCAACAGCATTTATTAAGTTTAAGTTCTTTTTTTCAGGCAAATTATGCAAAAGGATGGGATAAAAGAAGCAGAGAAAGAAAATCTCCAAATCTAATAATATGGCTGTACATCACGTATCGTGGCAAGTGTATTATTATTATTTAATATTTCTGTGTAATTTGGATTTTAAAAGAGGTGAGCTCAGACTTTGGTGGGTACGAGCCAAAAATAATCCCTGACCATTTTAATAAACATTGTGACAGAATAAAAGATCAGCTTTCTTACAGCTGAGAAAACTAGAAGTTCATTAAATCTTTCAAGAAATGCAACATTTCTAGTTGGTTTACATGTCCTATCATGCCTGACGCAACAGCTGCCGCTTGCTGGAAATATCCATAAGGAAAAGTTTTTGGTTGCTATTGTTAAATGCTCTTTTGCATTTCTCCCCCCCCCCCACTTCTTTTGTGTGGCAGAAATAAAATGTGCATTGCATACTGTTTTGGCTCCAGTCTATGCAGTAAACCCCCCCTCTCTCTCTCCCTCCCTCCCTCCCTCTCCCTCCCTCTCTCTCTCTTATTTTTTTTTAGCAAATTGAGATTTGAGTCTCACAAAGAAGGTGTTTAAATTAAACAATCAACAGACACCGACCTGCCATTTCTGTCTTTTCTTTTAGCAGATTGATTTGGGGAAATCAAAAATTCCCGAAGATAAGAAAGAAAACAGAAATAGAGGACAATAGCCTATGAAATACCATAAAATTCTGGAAATCATGAAGAATGGTTGCACAATAATGTTGGAAAACTCAACCAACTATCTTCCATGAGTTATTGATTGTTGGCAATAGCTATGGTGTAATATGTATGAATAATTATTTGTCTTACTCTAGGGCCCCATGAATATCTCGGTTGGCTTTCTTTTTAAAAATACGTATTAAAAGTGTTAAAACCAAAATGCCTGCGTCCTGCATTGTCTTTATTTTCAAGGAAATCTTTGTGACCCATTGGATCCTGTGCGTTTTCTTGGAAAACAAATAGAAATAGGTGGCTAGAATCTAGCGCTGGTGAGAAGATCAAGTCATCAGGTTTAGTAGGGAGCATCTTTAAACTGAAGATGGGGAGTGAATATGTAGACCCTGTGGCCAGGGGTGGGCTTCAAAAATTGTAGCAAGGGGTTTTCTGCCCAGTTGCTGGGTGGGCGTGGCCATGGTAGGTGTGGCCTAGTCGGCCTCCTGCACCATGGCGGCGGGGGGGGGCTTTTTTCCCTTCCTGAACGCTGGAGGCTTTCCTCAAACCTCCGGGAGGGCAAAAACGGCCTCCCCAGGCTCCGGAGGCCCTCTGGAGGCCACAAATGGGCCCGTTTCTGGCCTTGCCGAACTTCCGGTAGACCCATTTTCACCCTCCTCGAACCTCTGTGCACGCCCTGCACTTACCTGCATCCAAAATGGGCTGTGTGGGGACTCCCGGGAGGGGTGGGGTGGGTGGGGCGGGGCGGGGCCAGCCAGGAGTGGGATTTGGGGATTCTCTGAACTGCACAGAATCTTAGCTAGATTCTCCCAAACCCCTATGAACCCCCAGCAGCCCACCCCTGCCTGTGGCATATAAATCTCTAGTTTGGTAATTCTTGTGTTCCTACTCAAATGGTCAATTCAAGAATGGGCAACTCTTCCCTGCAAACATTTAACATCAGATTTTCAAAACTTTAAAAATTCTCATCAGCTTTTAAAGGGCAAAGGACCAGCTCTAACTTAACTATTGTAGATTTCAAATTCTCTTTCGCTTTTGGTCAGGTCTCAGATCTGAGACTCTAAATGCAGTGGTAAATTCCATTTTATATGTGGAAACATATTCCTGTTTCAAATAATTTTACTACATTTGATACCGTGGGATAGAAAAGAAATTCCCCTTCCTTTTCCTCTTCCCCTTTCCCCCTCCTTTCCCTCCCCTCCTTTCATTCCCCTCCCTTCCCTTCCTTAAGCTAGATCTGTTTCATATTCCTATGATATGTTCAGTATTGCAGTATGCCCAACTGCTTGTATAGTTTTTCACTACTGATGGAAATTCAGGATAGAGAGTATCTTTTCAAGTTCTGCTTTCAGTGACTGGCAAGGCTCTTTAACAGCTTGCTGTTGTAGGAAGTTAAAACCCATCTCTCTCCTAGAAAAATGAGATATTTTAGGAAATATTAAAAGGGCAGAATATTTCCCCTAAAAGGGAGGCAGAAACTCACCCCCCCCACTTTGTTAATGGGCCATTAAGGCCTGGGCCAGTCTATTCTACATAACAAAGATTTACGTCTTTCAGGCAGGGCCATTTAATTGTCTTTTATTGCATCACCCAGCAAGATTCAACCAAACGTAACACACAGACAACCTAAAAAGCTACCTATGACTGCTGACAGCAACCAATCAGGATACTCTTCCTGTGCCCCAGGAAGTTCAAAGCCAGAAACGGTATAAAACCCAGGGACTCTCAGCATCTCTTCCCTTTTTTCGCCCAAGATCTCCAAGGCATGTGATCCTGTTCATCAATAAACCTTCTTTCCAAGCAACTTCCATGAATCCAGTGTCTTTTCCCCCACTTGGAACTGAATCCAGAAGGATGTTTCTTCCAACACTGTATCATGGTTCTGCCGTGTGTGTTGAACATGAAAATTGTCATAAAATTTTTCTACCAGGTCAGTGTATTTGTCCATGTAACTCAGAACTGTCACCAGCAAATGATCTCAAGAGGGAAAACGTTTGTCACAATTAGCTGACATAACTGTTGTTTTAATTTAATTGGATGAAATTAAACTTATGTAATATTTTAATTTTAAATTCCTTTGAGCTCCAGTTGGCGATGGTAGAGGAGTGGCTTATAAATTTAATAGATGCATAAATATTCTACCCGAATCCCAGCTGAAAAGAAATTTGGCAGAACTTCGAGATAAAAGCTAAATTCTCTTTCCTTCTCCCAAAATTTAGTTTTAGAAGAGAGTGTTTCATCGTTTTGCCAGAATCAACTTTTTTTTCCAGCCAGAACTTCATGCTCAAAACAAGAAAAAAATGAATAAGGAAAGGTTTATTCTGGCAAGGTAGCTGACTGCATAAACCTGTCAGCCTTTCCTAGTTTATACTCTCAAATATAAGTATATGCCAACCGTCTGGTTGAGTAGCTCATCTCGTCCTATCATTTTCAACTTCAACAATAATAAAGCTATTAACCTGTCTTAACAGACATTATGCTGTGCGCTTGTTGAGTTGTCTGGACAATTTTGTATTTCAGTTTTATGATATAGGCACCAGCTACCTGAAGTGAATTTCATCTTCTGCTTTATAAAGTTAGTTTGGTTTCAACTCCTACCCTCAAAACGATAATATAGAGCACTGCACGCCAGAACAACTAGACACAAGAACAGTTTTTTCCCGAACGCCATCACTCTGCTAAACAAATAATTCCCTCAACACTGTCAAACTATTCACTAAGTCTGCATTACTATAACTATTAATCTTCTCATCATTCCTATCACCCATCTCCTCCTACTTATGACTGTAACTTGTTGCTATATCCTTACGATGTATATTGATTATTTCCTAGTATGATTTGACTGATTATTTGTACCCTATGACTATCATTAAGTGTTGTAACTTATGATTCTTGACGAATGTATCTTGTCTTTTTATGTACACTGAGAGCATATGCACCAAAGACAAATTCCTTGTGTGTCCAATCACACTTGGCCAATAAAGAATTCTATTCTATTGTAGTGTTGTCCCAAAGGTGCTTTTCCAAGAGGCAACTGGACTTTCTGGTTTTTCTTTGAAGACGTTTTGTTTCTCATCCAAGAAGCTTCTTCAGCTCTGAGCTTCTTGGATGAGAAGTGAAACGTCTTTAAAGAAAAACCAGAAAGTCCAGATGCCTCTTGAAAAAGCACCTTTGGGACAACCCTGACCTGGATGACTGAGAATCTCCATAGACATTTAGTGATGCATTTTGGGCTGAACATCCTTCGAATGGTGCAGGAGTATGAATGGATTTCCAGAAAAATTGCAGACTTCAGCAACCATTTGCCCTTTGGTTTGAGATGCAAACAGCACAGACTCATTCACCCAACAGCCTGCATTTGTGCTCAACAGTGAAGGGCAGGAAACATCCTGCAGAATGCATATCTCCAACTTCTCAATGAAAGAATAAGACACCTTAATTTCACAATTGAGGTTGAGAGCTGAAGAAGCTTCTTGGATGAGAGGTGAAACGTCTTCAGAGAAAAACCAGAAAGTCCAGTTGCCTCTTGAAAAAAACACCTTTGGGACAACCGTGATCTGGATTACTGAGAATTTATTTTATTTTTTATTTATTTAGTTTGTCAAGCATGCATAAGATAGCAGATATAAGTATAAACATGATTATGAATACAGGAAATAGATACAAATAAACGGGGACAATAGGACAGGGACGGTAGGCACATTGGTGCGCTTATGCACGCCCCTTACAGACCTCTTAGGAATGGAGTGAGGTCAACAGTAGACAGTCTAAAGTTAAAGGTTTGGGGGTGTGGGGATGTAACCACAGAGTCAGGTAGTGCGTTCCAGGCATTGACTACTCTTGCTGAAGTCGTATTTTCTGCAATCGGGTTTGGAATAGTTTACCTTAAGTTTGTATCTATTGTGTGCTCGTATATTGTTGCGGTTGAAGCTGAGTTCCAGTATCAATAAAACCAAAGGAAGACCAATGGAGGAGATAACTTGGAAGCTGGATACATAGGTTCCACCACCACAGATAATGGGACAAAAAACCACAACATTGCAAAAAAGAAAGTCCTCCAATGCTTTACAATAAGGAGCTTTGTGATGATATACTTTCTTGGATGGCAAGTTTTTAGAAGCTGTTGCCAAGGGAGGGTTAACTCATTTGGTGTTCATCTCACTAAAAACAGTTCACTAATGTGTTTTTTTGAGTTCTCATGAACTTGTTGGGTGCCAAGGAACATGGTGGGAAGTCAGCCACTGTAACTGAGAAGCAGAAGACAGGAGAAACGTGCCAGGAAGTGCTTTCCTCCCATTGCAAAGACATATGGAAGAGAAATAACCAAATTTCTGTGGCCTGCAGAGCTGGCAGAAATTTCGGCTCCCTGTATTAAATCACTACGTGACTGCAGGCATTCATCTATGAACAATAAGGATGCCTTCCAGACCAGACATGGGTTCTCCTTGAGTATGAAGGACCTCAAATTAAGAGTAAAAACTTATTTTACTCCAAATAAGTTTGGGCCTCCAAAAGTTTTGGATAATAGCAATAGCACTTAGACTTATATACATTGCCATAGTGCTTTCCAGCACTCTCTGAGCAGTTTACAGAATCAGCCTATTGCCCCCAACAATCTGGGTCCTCATTTTACTGACTGTGGAAGGCTGAGTCAACATTGAGCCCATCAGGACAAGCACCTGGCAGTGGGCAGAGTTAGTCTACAATAGTACAATAACCACTGCACCACCACAGCTCCATAATGTCTAATTCTCCACTCCCAGACTCTCCCTCCATTCCTGCTCTGCCCAGTTCAATTACTTGCATGTTCAGAAACATCTAGATTTTGGTAAAAGTGAGACTCCAAAGCCCAATTGCTCACCACAACAGAAAGTCAGTGTAGAGTTGAAGAGGAGGTAAACCTGCTGGAGATACAGAAAGCGGAAATTTATTTATTTATTTTATTTATTTTATTAAATTTCTATACCGCTCTTCTCCCGAAGGACTCAGGGCGGTGAACAGCCAGAAGATAAAACTCAGAAATACAAAATTTAAAATAAATTAAAACAAATTAAATAATTTAGGCTGAATTTTAAAATACCCCATAATTAAATAGATTAAAATTTATGTTTAAAATTTAAATTTAAAAGAGGAGATGATTTAGGCCAGGCCAGCTTGATGAAATAAAAATGTTTTAAGCGCGTGACGGAAGGTGCGAAGATCCGGGATCCTCCGTATCTCCGGGGGGAGCTCATTCCAGATAGTAGGTGCCCCCACAGAGAAGGCTCTCCCCCTAGGGGCCGCCAGTCGATATTGTTTGGCCGACGGCACCCAGAGGAGCCCCTCTCTATGGGAGCGTACTGGCCGGTGGGAGGCTATTGGTGGAAGCAGGCGGTCCCATAGATAACCAGGTCCTAAGCCATGGAGTGCTTTAAAGATGGTAACCAAAACCTTGAAGTGCACTCGGAAGACCACCGGGAGCCAGTGAAGCTTGCGCAGGAGAGGTGTCACACGGGAGCGCCATGTTGCTCCCATAACCACCCGCGCGGCCGCACTCTGCGCCAGTTGGAGCCTCCGAGTGCACCTCAAGGGGAGCCCCATGTAGAGAGCGTTACAATAGTCCAGACGAGAGGTGACGAGGGCATGAGTGACTGTGTGTAGGGAGTCCCGATCTAGAAAGGGACGCAACTGGCGGATCAGGCGAACCTGATGAAAAATCCTCCCGGTCACGGCTGTCAAATGCTCTTCTAAAGACAGCCGTGAATCCAGGAGGACGCCCAAGTTGCGAGCCCTTTCCGTGGGGGCCAATGATTCACCCCCAATAGTCAGCGATGGCACCAGCTGACTATATCGGGACGTCGGAAACCACAGCCACTCAGTCTTGGATGGGTTGAGCCTGAGCTTGTTCCTCCCCATCCAGATCCGTATGGCCTCCAGGCACTGGGACATCACTTCAAGGGCACTTCAAGGGCATCATTATTATGTAAAGGCATGGATTAAAAAACCCACAATCTGTTTTAATAAGGAATAAATTCAGAAAAAGCAGATCATGGCAAAACTGACTAGTTAAAGAAAAAAACATACCGTATTTTTCGGATTATAAAATGCACCGGAGTATAAGATGCACATTAGTTTTTGGGGAGGAAAATAAGAAAAAAGCTGATTGGCAGGTAGATCGGCCTCCCGGAATACCCCTTCAGCTGTTCCCAGAGGTGAATTTTAGCAACAGGCTCCTTGGTTGTGAGCTCTGTGCCTTGCTTTTTTTTTGCTTTTTTTTCTGCCTCTAAAACTTCTGAAACTCTGTTTTAGAAAAACGTTCTTTCCTGCCTCTGAAAGCCTCCAAAACAGCTTCAGAAAAAAAGCCTCTGAAGCTCTGTTTGGGGGCTTCTTTTCTGAAGCTTCGTTTCTGATGCTTTTTTTCAGCCTCTGAAACCTCCATTTGAGAAGTCGAGCGGGGCTACATTCGGAGTATAAGATGCACCCAGATTTTCACCCTCTTTTTCGGGGGGGAGAAGGTGCGTCTTATACTCCGAAAAAAAATGGTAAGTACTTTAGTTTTGATCTGTCCCCGTCCACACCTTCGTTGGCATGCATCCAGGAATGACGGCTTTCCTTCGCTCTCATCAGAGACACCTAGCTCCTGGCTAATCTCCTCTCCCTCGGCCGGCACCTGAGACAGTGCCAGAGGGGAGGGGCTTGGAGAGGGAGGCCTGGCTGACTCCTCTTCCTCATGTTCGGAGCTTTCTTCCTCCGATGAGATAGGCTCAGAGGGCGGGGCCACAACAAGTTTCCACATGGAAACCACTTCTGAATTTTGTGCTTGTGGAAAAGAATGTAACTTTGACTATGGGTTTTATAGATTAGATCAGGGGTGTCACTCTCAAGGCCCAGGAGCTGGAGCTGGTCCACAGAGTGCTTAGATCTGGCCCATGGGGCCACCCTGGAAACAGCAAAGGACCAGCCCGCAGTGCCTCTGCCAGCAAAAAAGGTGCTCGGAGCTCCGTTTTCACTGGCAGAGGGTTGCAGGAGGCTGCCACAGCTGAAAACAGAGCTCGGGAACCCATTTTTGCTAGCAGAGTGCTTGGGCCACCACAGGGCCCCCTGACACGAGTGATGTTGAGCTGGCCATGCCCGCCCCAGCCATGCCCATCCTGGCTCCCCAAGGTCAAACACAACCTTGATGCGGTCCTCAATGAAATCGAGTTTGACACCCCTGGATTAGATTGATAGATCTTTACAGAAATGACTTGTTCTTATTATTATTATGGAAGAAGCAAAAAACTGTGGATTTGATGTTAATGCCCTATTCTACTGCAACAGAGAGAGTCGGAATTCAATGCTTCTTTTTCTTTTCTTTTCCTTATCTTTCCTCTCTCCCTCCTTCTTCTCCCCTCTCACTGCTCTTTTATTTACTTCTGTATTTTGCATTTTATAATATTTTATAACCTAATTTAAAACATGTTTTTAAAAAAAGAAAAAGCAGATCGTATGGAATTGGGTTGCTTCTCTTTGTCTTCCTAACACCCAAATGAACGGTCGGCTTTTTGGGATTAAGTTGGTGGCTTTATGATTCCTTGCATTATTCTTTTAATGTCACGACCTTCGTGTCAAAGTGAGAGGTGGATTTTTCTTGTCCCCGAGAGTTATATTTTCGCAGAGACAAAGAGACTCTTTTATATCAATGTTAGAGCCTGCCATGAGGTAGGAGCAGTACGCTCTGCAAGTCTGGGCAGTGTGTGAGCTGACATTTTTCATTCCACATGTCCCACAAGTATTTCTCTTTCAAGAGACCTTCACTGTGTGTGTGTGTCTGTAGGGGGTGTCAATGAAGAGAATGTGTTTTCTTTGGTCTAGATCATTTGAAGATTCCATCTACGTTCCCATTTCCTCCTTCCCATTATAATCATTCAGAAATATTTTTCATGCTTCCCCCATTTAACAAAAAGAAAGAAAGAAAGAAAGAAGAAGATAGAAGTGATTGTTTGTTCTTTGCCCAATGAACAAATTAGGGCCAATAGAATCAAATTCCCTCTCTCTTCAAGCCAGAGAAAGCCACATGAGCTCTTTGGCCCCCAGAAACCGTGCATGACCATGCACCTGAGCAATGTTCAAGTGGGCAAAGCTGGACCCTGATCAAGAAGCATTTCACAACCCTCCTTTGAAAACATTAATGACCTATTCATGAAAAGAAGGCCAACAATCTTGCACAAAAGGAACACTGACAGGCACAGCAGACTGCCAAAGTCAGCAGCAGAAGAAATGTAAATCAGCTTGACAGGAAGTCACGGACATTTTGGAGGAAATAAGAACATTCTTAAGAACAATATGGATATCGGTTTTATTATTTATGGTCTTATGAAAGACATACTAGAAAGGATACCTGGTTCTCCATAAAACCATCTTGATTTGCTAGAGACAAAACCTGTACCAGGTAAAGTCTTCATAGACTTTCTTTCTTTCTTTCTTCCTTCCTTCCTTCCTTCCTTCCTTCCTTCCTTCCTTCCTTCCTTCCTTCCTTCCTTTATTTTGTCAAGCATGTATAAGATAACAGATATAAGTATAAACATGATTATGAATACAGGAAATGGATATGAATAAATGGGGACAGTAGGACAGGGATGGTAGGCACATTGATGCGCTTATGCATGCCCCCTTTCAGACCTCTTAGGAATGGGGTGAGGTCAACAGTAGACAGTCTCAGGTTAAAGTTTTGGGGATTTGGGGATGTAACCACAGAGTCAGGTAGTGCATTCCAGGCATTGACCACTCTGTTGCTGAAGTCGTATTTTCTGCAATCAAGTTTGGAACGGTTTACCTTAAGTTTGTATCAATTGTGTGCTCGTGTGTTATTGCAGTTGAAGCTGAAATAGTCATTGACAGGTAGGACATTGTAACACATAATTTTGTGTACTACGCTTAGGTCAGACCGAAGGCGGCATAGTTCTAAGTTGTCTAAACCCAAAATTTCAAGCCTGGTGGTATAAGATATTCTGTTGTGAGCAGAGGAGTGGAGGACTCTTCTCGTGAAATATTTCTGGACTCGCTCAATTGTATTAATGTCTGATATACAGTGCAGATTCCGGACAGATGAGCTGTATTCGAGAATTGGTCTAGCAAAGGTTTTGTATGCCCTAGTTCACAATACAATATTACCGGAGAAGAAGCTTCCCAAGATTAGGTTAACAACTCTTAATGCCTTTTTGGCAATGCTGTTACAACACAGACCTATTCACATATTACCGTAGCAAACCATTAACCTTGTTAGTGGAATAAATCACAAGTGGCTGAGTTTATCCAACATGCAGAGCAAGAATCAAACCAACCATAATATATGACTTAACATAGAATGGCAACCTGACATTCTTTTAAGGTTTGGCCGATTCATGAGATTCGTGCCATTTTAAGTTTTTAAAATATAGGTGGGATTCTGTGGGCGCTGGTTATGGATGAAGTTGACACTTGTGAACTCAGTCATAGTCTGGAAGATGCCACACAAATCTGTGAATCCAATTCTCAGCTCAGTTTAAGCAGCTTCATCAAAGGCTTGATACAGCTTCTGTTTTTGAACAGAAAATTCCTTATACAAGAAGTAATGGGTGGAAGCTTGCTAAAGATAGATCTAATGTGAAGTAGGGAGAAATTTACGGACAGTGAGAACAATTAATTAACTAGTGGTATAGCTTGTCTACCAAAGTTCTGGGTGCTCCACCACTGGAGGTTTTCAAAAAATAGATTAGACAACTCTTTGACCAAGTTGTATAAGTTCTCCTGCCTTTAGCAGGGAGTTGGACTAAAAGACCTCTGAGGTCCTTCCAGCTCTATCATTCTATGCTCTATGTTCTAGATTTTTTTAGGACTCAGGGGTCTGCAACCTTAAACACTCAAAGAGCCATTTGGACCCGTTTCAAGAGGCATTTCAGGTTCCCAGAAAAATGAAACTCTTTCGTCCCCCTGCTGTGGCTTCCTGCCAGCTGAACCCACCACTGGCTGGCCCTGCCCCTTGCCCTTGCCCTCCCAGTCACTCCTCGCTTGAGAAGGTAAGGGCGATGGTGGCAGATGGAGACTCGTTCCATAGTCCAAAGAGGGAGCGAAGCGGCCCTGTACTTGCCTCTTCTTCTGGCCCTTGTTGATGCTGCGCGCACCTCGGTCACTCGGAGAGATGTATGACTTTCTCTCCATTCCGAGACACTGGCCCAGCCTGGCTGCGGCTGATGCCAGTGCTCTTGCCCCCTCCATGGCCTGCTCGCTTCTCTTGCAGCACCTTGCGCAGCACACTTAAATTTAGCGTGCTTCATAATTGGGAAGATGGCGTCCCCTGCTCCTCCTGGAGTCCATTATGATGTGGAGCATTGATCATTCGGGGAGATGTGTGACTTTCTCTCCGCCCTGAGACACTGGCCTGGCCTGCCTGCAGCCGATGCTCTGCATTGTAATGAGCTCCGGGAGGAGGAGGGGATGCCATTTCCCCCATTGTGAAGCTCGCTAAATTTAAGTGTGCTGGGCAAGGCACTGCAAGATCAGCGAGCAGGCCAAGAGGCAACTACAGGGCTGCTTTGCTCCTGCTCTGGAATATGGAGCGAGTTGCCATCTGCCACCATCGCCCTTACCTTCTCAGGCAAGCAGTGACTGGGAGGGGAGGGTGAGGGGCAGGGCCAGCCACTGGTGGGATCTGGTTTGGCAGGGAACTACAGAAGGGGCCCAAAGAGCTGCATGTGGCTCCAGAGCCACGGGTTGCCAACACCCGTTTTAGATAGTTGGTTCCTCAGTCAAGTACACTTATTATTACAAAAATGTTCCTGATGTTCAACCAAAAACTGTCTCTGTGCAACATAAATCCATTATTCTATGCCCTACACTCTGGGATGTTGAAAAACAGGTGTTGTGCTTCTTCTGGGTAGCAAATGTCTTGTACTTGAAGTGTGTTTTCACATCCTCTACTCTTTTCTTCTTGAGACTAAACATATTTACTACCCCATATCTCTTCTTGTCGGACTGAGACTCCTTCCTTTTAATCATTTTTATTGCTTTTCTCTGAACCCATTCCAATTTATCTTTGATTTATCTCCTTTTCAGAAAATGCCTTCAGATAAATACAGGGTCATCTTGCTAACCTAAATTCATTATCACTATGTTGGTGGGTTCCTTTCTGTCAAATGCATGCAGTCTTTTGATTTCCCCCCCCCACAACCATAGAAAATGAGAGATTTATAATTCTCAAAATTTAAAATAAAACTTGGGTAGGGAATTCCTTATTAATAGGTGGTCATGTGTTTTCCTTCACAGATAGGAACTCTCATTTATCAAAACTTGGCTAGATGATGGGGTTGAGAGCAGGAAAACAGTTTTGGTTTAGATAGATATTCAAGATAGCAAAGATTTTGTTATGAAGTCATGACATGAAATCATTATTCCTCTCTTCTAGGCATTGCTGAGATCATTCCTGGAGTACAGGGCACTATATTTCCGGGGGGTGGGGGGGGGAATTGACTGATTAAAGGAAGGCAATGAAGATGATACAAACATTTGAAAACAAACCCTATGAGGATAGACTTCAGTTCACTTTGGAGAAAATAAGGCATGACAAGCATGCAAGCAAGAAGTTACCTTCTGGTGGATAAAGGGAAGCTAAGGAAAAATGACAAATAATTATTTTCCGTAGCCACAGAAACTAGGACCTGAACTCATGGATGTGAGTTGCAGCTCGGTAGGTTTCATTTAAAGAGAAGGAAAACATCCCAAGGCTGAGATTGGCACAACAGTGGGACAGTCTACCTGCTATTTTATTTTATTTTATTTTATTTTATTTTATTTTATTTTATTTTATTTTATTTTATTTTATTTTATTTTATTTTATTTTATTTTATTTTATTTTATTTTATTTTATTTTATTTTATTATTTTATTTTATTATTTTATTTTATTTTATTTTATTTTTTTATTTTATTTATTTTATTTTATTTTATTATTTTATTTTATTTTATTATTTTATTTTATTTTATTTTATTTTATTTTATTATTTTATTTATTTTATTTTATTTTATTTTATTTTTAATTTAATTAATTTATTATTATTCATTTATTTATAGATAAATAAAGCCTGCATTCTAACCACTGCCAGCTGTGGTGGCATAGTGGTTAGAATGCAGTATTGCGGACTAACTCTGCTGATTGTCAGCAGTTCAATTCTGACTGGCTCAAGATTGACTCTCAGCCTTCCACCCTTCTGAGGCTGGTAAAATGAGAACCTAGATTGTGAGGGCAATTTGCTTAATTTGGAAACTGCTCAGAGAGAGCTATAAAGCACCATATAGCGGTATATGGGTCTAAGCGCAATTGCTATTGTTATTTATTTATAACATTTATGTAGCCATCAATCTTTATGCCAACTTTTGGGGCGCTCCCAATCAAAGATTAAAAGTTATATAAATCATTTTAAAAACTATAAAGTGCAACCAGTTTGAACATATAACAGATTTTTATGCTTCACCCCCAGCATTCCCATCCTGTTTTAGGCAGCCAGCTAGAAAGAAGCCATGTCAGGAGCCAAATACTTAAGTCTACCTATCCTAGCACAAGGCAGCATTCAAGGCTGCAAGTTTAAAAACATTGCTTTAGGTGGGCAGGTATCACAAGGAAAAGACAATGTAAACACAATAACCGACAAGCAGGCAAGACTGATTTTCCCCCACATTTATTTAAAACAGCAGAATGTCTGGAATGAAAGGTTCAGATTGAGAGACACCAAATCTCTCAATAACAGTGTTTCTCAACCTTGGCAATTTGAGGATGAGTGGACTTCAGCTCCCAGAATTCCCCAGGCAGCATGGAAGTTGGTTGCCTGGGGATTTCTGGGAGTTGAAGTTCACACATCTTAAGTTGATAAGACTGAGTTGCTAAGACTGCTCTGGAATCCCAAAGGTGCCTTTTCAAAAGGCAAATGGACATTTCGCCCCCACTCCTTGAAGACATATTGCTTCTCAGCCAAGTAGCTTCTTCAGTTCTGCTTCTTGGATGAAAAGTGAAACATCTTCAAAGGAAAACAAAGCCCAGTTGTCTTTTGAAAAAGCACCTTTGGGCCCACTATGACCGGAGAATCTCCATAGACATACAGCTCTGGAGGTTTAATATACCCCATTTGTCCCCCCAATATTGGAAAGGATGAGAAATTGGATCTTGATATGAAGGGATTTTTAGGGAAAGGATGTTGTATAAATCCCATCCCATCCCATCCCATCCTATTATATTATATTCCGTCAATTACTTCTTTCAAAAATATACATGGACATTAGTTTACAAAAGAAAAATATTTTGTTTTACTGGAAAATTCAGCATACTAATAATTTCTGTCAATTGATATGGCTCATTTGCTGTGAATTCATCTGGGATGTTTCTTCCTTGTGCGATTTACATTCTACTGCATCCAAGCCTCTTTGCCAACCCAAAGTGGATATGTATCCCTTTGTGTAGTATACAATTCCCATTTTTTTCCCCGCCGAGTACTTATAAATTGGATTTGCTTGCATGTCCGGATGTGATGATTCAATCCTAGGGAATTTTCTGTTGGCTTTCTCCATTCCTGAGAGGTCCAGGCTCATAAATGTTAGGATGCAGCATTGTTGCATGGGAAACAAATAAACAGCATCTTATATATATATATATATATATATATATATATATATATATATATATATATATATATATATATATACATACATACATACATATATATATATATATATATATATATATGTTTTCTCAGGTTTTCGCGGGTGTTTGTATGTAGGTCTTTGGTTATTCGGGTCTTCTCCCACGTAAAATTGGAAGTGTCTTGGCGACGTTTCGACGAAGTTTCATTCGTCATCTTCAGGCTGGTGTTCTCGGCTTCGTGCTTCCAGGAGCAATGTGAGATCGCAGCTGTCTCTTCCTTTTAACTGCTAGTGGGGGTGTGAGCTGATTGGGTGGGAACTTGGCTGTGTTCTGATTGGGTGGAGGTGTGTTCTGATTGGTTAGGGGCTCGGCTGTGCTCTGATTGGATGGGGGTTTGGTTGTGCTCTGATTGGCTGGGGGTGTGTTCTGTTTGGGTGGGGGCTTGGTTGTGCTCAGCTTAATCTGAGTTGCAGGGGGATTTGAGCTGGTGACCTGCGTTGTTGTTGTTTGGCTTCGTGTTTGTGGCCGTGCGAGCTCTTCATGGTGGGTGTCAGTCTGCTTCATGTATGGATTGGAGAGGTTTAAAGTGGCTAATGATGCAGCTGCAGTCTGGCTTCTGGTCCTTGGTCGTGGCTCATTATCAGTGTGGGTTTGAGTCTGCTTTCTGCGTGGATGTGTGGTGGTGACATCCTGTGTGGCTCTCGTGAGTGTGGGTCTGGTGTCATTCATCGTGTTAGGGACCCGTTTGTCAATAAGGGCGGGTTTCCAAATGGCTGGTAGGCGGGAGGTATCGTCTCGTTTGTTCATGCTGTGTGGGCGTTTTTCTATCTCGATGGCTTCTCTGATTATTCTGTTGTTAAAGTGTTCAGTTTTGGCGATAGTTCTGGTCTTTTTAAAGTCAATATCATGTCCTGTGGCTTTAAGGTGTTGGACCAGGGAAGAAGTTGGTTCTTCTTTTCTGACTGAGTTCTTGTGTTCTTCTATGCGTGCACTTATTCGTCTGTTGGTTTGTCCGATGTATGTGGTGGGGCAGGCGGTGCATGGGATTTCATATACTCCTTGATTTTCTAACACAATTTTGTCTTTGGGGTTCCTTAGGATGGTGGATATTTTTCGGTTTGTGCAGAATGCTGTCTTGATGTTATGTTTGTGGAGGATTTTGCTTATTCTGTCTGTGGTGCCTTTTATGTATGGGAGGAGGGCTTTGCCGTTTTCTTGTTCTGTGTCTTGGATTTTGAGAAACCCCCACTAAAATCCAAGACACAGAACAAGAAAACGGCAAAGCCCTCCTCCCATACATAAAAGGCACCACAGACAGAATAAGCAAAATCCTCCACAAACATAACATCAAGACAGCATTCTGCACAAACCGAAAAATATCCACCATCCTAAGGAACCCCAAAGACAAAATTGAGTTAGAAAATCAAGGAGTATATGAAATCCCATGCACCGCCTGCCCCACCACATACATCGGACAAACCAACAGACGAATAAGTGCACGCATAGAAGAACACAAGAACTCAGTCAGAAAAGAAGAACCAACTTCTTCCCTGGTCCAACACCTTAAAGCCACAGGACATGATATTGACTTTAAAAAGACCAGAACTATCGCCAAAACTGAACACTTTAACAACAGAATAATCAGAGAAGCCATCGAGATAGAAAAACGCCCACACAGCATGAACAAACGAGACGATACCTCCCGCCTACCAGCCATTTGGAAACCCGCCCTTATTGACAAACGGGTCCCTAACACGACGAATGACACCAGACCCACACTCACGAGAGCCACACAGGATGTCACCACCACACATCCACGCAGAAAGCAGACTCAAACCCACACTGATAATGAGCCACGACCAAGGACCAGAAGCCAGACTGCAGCTGCATCATTAGCCACTTTAAACCTCTCCAATCCATACATGAAGCAGACTGACACCCACCATGAAGAGCTCGCACGGCCACAAACACGAAGCCAAACAACAACAACGCAGGTCACCAGCTCAAATCCCCCTGCAACTCAGATTAAGCTGAGCACAACCAAGCCCCCACCCAAACAGAACACACCCCCAGCCAATCAGAGCACAACCAACCCCCCATCCAATCAAAGCACAGCCGAGCCCCTAACCAATCAGAACACACCTCCACCCAATCAGAACACAGCCAAGTTCCCACCCAATCAGCTCACACCCCCACTAGCAGTTAAAAGGAAGAGACAGCTGCGATCTCACATTGCTCCTGGAAGCACGAAGCCGAGAACACCAGCCTGAAGATGACGAATGAGACTTCGTCGAAACGTCGCCAAGACACTTCCAATTTTACGTGGGAGAAGACCCGAATAACCAAAGACCTACATATATATATATATATATATATATATATATATATATATATATATATATATATATATATATATATAAATATAAATGTTTGTTAGTTGGTGCCACTTCCTATTCCACATACTGTAGACTCTGACATATTTTTCTCTTATAAGTATTTTGATTTTTTTGATTTTTTTTCCCTAGCCTTTTGGATAAAGGAGGCTGTAAATAAATAATAAGATGTACTGTATACTTCAAATATCTTAAATTGTTTTACCTTGGACCGTTTCTGGTTTTCTAATATACTTTTCTTGTCAAACCATCTTCTTTCTCATATTGCACCTAGTTTTGGTTGCCACGAAATAAAAAGAATGTTGTGACTCTAGAAAGAGTGCAGAGAAGAGCAATAAAGATGATTAGAGGGCTGGAGGCTAAAATATATAAAGAGCAGTTGCAGGAATTGGCTAGTTTAATGAAAAGAAGGACTATAGGTGATATGATAGCAGTGTTCCAATATCTCAGGGGCTGCCACAGAGAAGAGGCGGTCAAGATATTCTCCAAAGCACCTGAAGGCAGGACAAGAAGCAATGGATGGAAACTAATCAAGGAAAGAAGCAGCCAAGAACTAAGGAAAAATATCCTGACAGTTTGAACAGTTTGAACAATAAACCATGCACACAGTAGTTGTGGGTGCTCCAACACTGGAGGTTTTTAAGAAGTGATTGGGCAACCATTTTTTTGAAATGGTATAGGACAGTGATGGCTAACCTTTTTGCCATTGAGTGCCAGGAGCGGGGGGAGGGGGACAGGGGTGGGTTCTAATTTTTTTTACTACTGGTTCTGTGGGCGTGGCTTATTTTGTGCGCGTGGCTTGGTGGGTGTTAATGTGACTGGGTGGGCGTGGCCAACTTTTTTTTTTTTTACTTTTTACTTTTAAAAACATTTTTTCTACAACCTTAAGAGGTTGCAGAAAAAAATGCTTTTAGGAGCCTCTGACGATCAGGCAACTCAGCAGGGATCGCCAGAGGCTTTTAAAGGCATTTTTTTTTCCTACAACCTTTTCAGCTGAAGAAGTTGCAGGAAAAAAAAGCTCTCAGAAGCCTCTGACGATCCCAGCTGAGCCACGCGATCATCACAGGCTTTTTTTTTTACTTTTAAAAGCATTTTTTTGGCCAAAGAGGTTGTAGAAAAAATGGTTTTAAAAGGAAAAAAAAAAGCCTCTGATGCGGTGGGCGGTTCGGGTGCGTGGCCAGCCAATGTTATTACCGGTTCTCCGAACTACTACAAATTTTTACTACTGGTTCTTGCAAACCGGTACGAACTGGGAGCAACTCACCACTGGAGGGGGGTGTCGCATGCACGCGGGTCCACACCCATAATTCTATGTGCCTCATGCATGCGTGTGCGACTTCCCCCTCTCCCCCACGCTCCTGGCACGCGATAGCATGGTGGGCCCAGTAGGCCCGTTTCTCTCTCCCCAGGCATCAGAGCTTGGGGGGGTCAAAAACGGCCTCCTCACCCCCCGAGGCCGTCCAGAGGCAGGAAACAGCCTGTTTCCCTACTTCCGGTGGGCCGATAAGGCCCGAAAATCAGCTGGCTGGTGCGCACATGCGTGCCGGAGCTGAGCTCATGTGCCCCACCGATATGGCTACATGTGCCATCTTTGGCAGGCGTGCCATAGGTTCACCATCACGGGTATAGGGTTTCCTGCTTGAGCAGGAGGTTGGACTAGAAGTCCTTCAGGTCTCTTCCAACTTTGTTATTCTATTTCTCTGTCATGAAGAATCCATAACAAACTATTTCCATATTTCCTTAAGATCCCTGAATAACATACATAACTTTATCCATAAACAAACAAACAAACAAACAAATAAATTCTTACAATTGTGTAACCCTTTGTGATTATAAGCAAAATGTTCACAAAAATTACTTCCACCCTCCTTCCCTTCCATTCCTTCCTTCCTTCCTCTGCAGCATGAAAGCAGACAAAAGCAGCCGATATCAAAGCATGTAGGTTCACCTTAGTGATCTATACCTTTAGACAGGTGAAAACATTAAATTCCAATTGCAGGATTCACATTGTATCATTGGGAATAAAGTCATCGCGGGAATTACAAGAACTAGAACAGTTCGCCACTTGTTAAGTTCGGCTAGAACTATATAATCCAGATTTTTCAGAAGGTCAAAATCCTGGCTCAGTTAAGATGGTTGGGCATTTGCCACTGAGCTTTATTGGACCAGAGTTTGGCTGAAAAGGTCAAATGTGTTTACTACTTATATGAAGTCCCAGTCCAATTCTGACCAATGGCAGGCCTCCCATGGACTCCGAAGAGATTAGGATCTGGCCTTTAATAAGCTATAAATCTGTGCTGTTAAATAAGGGGTGGATATGCTTTCTAAGTCCAGACAGGATGATTTATGTATCATAGATATTATCACAGGCTCCACCCTTCAACAACAGCTCTGAGTCCAATAGTTGTAAGGCTCTGAGATAGGAGCTCACAGGCAGATATTATCAGCAAGACATGTCCATCTGGGAAGAAGCTTTAATTATGCTGTGTCTTGGCTTCAGAATAATCAGACTATCTAATCTCCTTCCTTCCTTCCTTCCTTCCTTCCTTCCTTCCTTCCTTCCTTCCTTCCTTCCTTCCCTCCCTCCCTCCCTCCCTCCCTTCCTTCCTTGGATGTTTTATTACCAGCTTATGACATTTAGTAGGATAGGTACAGGTTTCTCCGTACAGTCGTGTCTGACTGTGGTGCTCGTTTCTGTTTCTTAGCCGAGGGAGCCAGGATTGCCTGAAGACACTTCCATAGATATGTGGCCAGCATGACTATATGCCAAAGGGGCATAGAACACTATTACCTTCCCACTAACGTGGTACCTATTAATCTACTTACATTTGCATGCTTTAGAACTGCTAGGTGGGCAGGAGCTGGAGCAAGAAACGGGAGCTCACCCCATTGCATTGCGCTCGGGTCTCAAACCCGAGCTATCAGCTTTCCAGCTGACACACTCAACATCTCTAACCGCTGAGCCATTGCAGCCACTTAGTAGGAGTAGAAGGCACCAAAACCAAGGAAGTCCACTGCTCTGTGTTCATAGGAGGACCTATACCTTGTAAATAGGAATAGCGCCATTTGTGCCTATGGGAGGATAGAGACCCAAGATGGGGACAGCAAATTTTACATCTGTGTAGTGTTCTATTGGCTGAAATATAGTTACCACTTTAGCATGACAACAAGAGCCTTAAGAGGGTGCCTGGCAACCTTCCATGAGAGCAGGGGTTTCCCAGGAACAAGGGATTCTTCCACATCTATTTTCCATCATTTTGAGTTCCACTCTAGACTTCTCTGTTCTCACTATTGCCTATTTTAAGGAGCTGAACTGATATATTCTGACTCTATTGGTTTCTTTGAAATTTACAGATCACTATTTTTTTTTTAAAAAAAATGCTATTGGTGGAATTTTATTTTATTTATAAATAACTCAAAGTGGCCAACATATATAATACTCCGTCCTCTTCCTATTTTCCCCACAACAACTCTGTGGGGCGAGTTGGGTTGAGAGAGAAAGACTGAACAAAAGTCACACAGCCGGATTTCATGTCTAAGGTGGGACTAGAACTCACGGTCTCCTGGTGACCCGTTCAAAATCACCCAGCCAGCTTTCATGCCTAAGGCAGGACTAGAACTGACAGTCTTCTGGCTTCTACCCTGGTGCCTTAACCACTAGATCAAACAATTACAAGAAAATTCACTTGTGTTTTTTCAGATCAGGTAGCTTCATTCTTAAATCATAAGAAACCCATTTTATATTTCCTAAAACTTAGATCTGTGGAGTTTCCAAGATTGTATATTTCTATTCTTTATTCTACACTAGTTGATAACCCAGCGTTGCTGGGGTATTTATTTATCCCAATCCTGTATTAGACATGATGAGCAACTTCACCCTGAACCCTGATTTTGGCGAGAATTAAATTAGTTAAAAATGTTTTCCCTGTGCCCCCAGAAGCGTCAAGTAAAATGATACCACCTTGTTGTTTTGCTAGCTGATCCATGATCATTTGGTATGCTTTTTTCTAATCTTGATTTAGAAGTGGCTTCTTGTCCGCGATATATGTACTAAGCTGTTCGACATTGTAGTTCTTTTCTTGTATGTAATCTGCATGAAGTACATCATGTCAGTCTCGTAGTAGTGCAGGCAGGCCGAGTTGCAGTAATGTTTTATTGATCATGGCCATACATTTCTCCTCAAGAATAATCAAAGCCTTGTTGAAAATGTCCGGACCAAACATAATTTCTAATGTCTGATTTCTCCCCTTACCAGAGGGAGCCCACTTGTGGAGTACTGTGAAGCCATTACCATGGCAACTCCACTGTGCTGCACAGTTCAGAGAACCGGTAGCGGAAATTTTGAGTAGTTCGGAGAACCGGCAAATACTACCTCTGGCTGGCCCCAGAGTGGGGTGGGAATGGAGATTTTGCAGTATCCTTCCCCTGCCACACCTACCAAATCACGCCCACCAAGCCACACCCACCAAGCCACACCACGCCCACCAAGCCACACCCACAGAATCGGTAGTAAAAAAAATTTGGATTTCACCCCTGGACTAATCCTACCTTTGTTGGCTCTTGGGTGAGAGTATTTGCTTATGAATAGAGCTAGCTATCTCTTAAGTGCTGACATCTGTTGTGGGCTATAAAGGAAGGGGGGGGGCTGCTTTCCAAGAGCCTGTTTCTCCATTTCTCATCCAGGGAAATATAATATTCTGCCTTTTTAATATTTCTCAAAATATTTCACTCTTCTAGGAGAGGGGTGGGTGCTAACTTTCTACAGAACCAAGCAGTTTCTAAACAGGAGTATCCAACCTTGGCAACTTTAAGACTTGGGGACTTCAACTCCCAGAATTCCACAGCCATCTGTTCAGAAGACTTAAAGCTGCTAAGGCTGGAAACCTCCCCCCCCACCCCCATTTTACAAACTTTTTGACTGGCTGTAGAGTCTGTCCAGGTGCAAGTGACTCTTGGTCCTTCCCTTGCTCAGCGGTTTTCCTTATTCCACAGACAATTTTGTGTGAGTCAAAGCAGCAGTTTCTATACAGCTGTGCTAATAGCTGCTCCTTGTAGTCAGAGGAAGTCCACTCAGCTTCCAGCCATCTGCACTTAATGCAGCCTACAGCAGAAATATCATCCTCCCCCACCCCCCATTTCTCAGAGTAGGGACAATGAGCAAGTCTTAGCATGCAGAGAGGAAACAGATGTCCTAGTAAAAATGAGCACAAAGGTTCTGTGCAATTAACCTCAGCTTTTCATTTAAGATCCAACCTGCCCTCCTTCTCATCATAGGCAGAACATGCAGTGATGGATTTTCCCCTTCTGAGGTAAAGCTCAAATTGGTTTAGAATCAGAGATGGGTTTCAGCAGGTTCTGACCAGTTCTAGAGAACCGGTAGTAGAAATTTTGAGTAGTTCGGAGAACCAGTAGTAAAAATTCTGACTGGCCCCACCCCCATCTATTCTTTGTCTTCCAAGCCCCAGCTGATTGGGAGGAAATGGGGATTTTGCAGTAACTTTCCCCTGGAGTGGGGACAGAATGGAGATTTTACAGTATCCTTCCCCTGCCACGCTCACCAAGCCACACCCACCAAGCCATGCCATGCCCACCAAGCCACGCCCACAGAAGCGGTAGTAAAAATTTTTTGAAACCCACCACTGTTTAGAATGTAGGAAGTTAGCATCTGCCCCTCTCCTAGGAAAATGAGATATTTTAGGAAATATTAAAAGGGCAGAATATTTCCTCTAAAAGGGAGGCAGAAACTCAGCCACCCCCCTTTGTCAATGGGGCATTAAGGCCTGGGCCAGTCTATTCTACATAGCAAAGATCTACCTCCTTCAGGCAGAGCCATAGTAGGAATTGCCCAAAGCCCTTTCATTATATCATCACCCAGCAAGGCTCAACCAAGCCTGGGACTCAAAAACACAACCTACAAAGTTACCCCTCCATGGCCCCATGGGAGTGTGACAACCAATCAGAATACAAGCTCAAATTCAAATCCCAACGGAGAGTATAAATCTCTCTCTCTCTCTCCACTCCATGTGCTTTTTTTGCCCAGGACCTGAAACCATGTGGTCCTGTCCACCATTAAAACCATATTTCCAAGCAGTCTCCATGTTTCCAGTGTCTTTCTCTCTACCTGGAATTGAACCCAGATGGACATTTTTTTCAACAAGAATAAGCCAAGCATTTCCCTCCCAATTTTCCTCACATACAGATATTTTGGAATAAACTTTGCTTATTACAAACAAATCCAAGTTCAGGCCAAACTTTGGCCAGTACGCTGGAGGCTGCTATCTCTTAGACAAGAAGACCTCCAAGGTCCCTTCCTTCCAACTTGATTATTCTGTTATTCTGTTATTCTCTTTTCCTTGTGAAATTGCAAATTGTCCCTATCATCAAAGCCATTTGTCCATCAGACTCTAACTCAGTGTTTCTCACTCTTGACCACTTTAAAACGTGCGGACTTGAACTTGCAGAATTCCACACATCTTACATTTTGGTTAGGAGTTGAAAACTATTTGATAGCAAATCACTCAATCAAGCAACAGATCAACCAATCAATCACAATGAGCCTCTGGGCCAGAGGTGGTACTCAGCAGGTTCTGACCAGTTCTGGAGAACCCGTAGCGGAAATTTTGAGTAGTTCGGAGAACCAGTAAATACCATCCCTGACTGGCCCCGCCCCATTTATTCTCTGCCTCCTGAGTCCCAGCTGATCGGGAGGAAATGCAGTAACCTTCCCCTGGAGTAGGGAGGGGATGGAGATTTTACAGTATCCTTCCCCTGGAGTGGGGTGGGAATGGAGATTTTAAGGTATCCTTCCCCTGTCACGCCCACCAAGCCACGCCCATTAAGCCATGCCACGCCCACCAAACCACACTCACAGAACTGGTAGTAAAAAAAATTGAATTCCACCACTGCTCTGGGCATTCCTTATCCTGAATTTGGAACGATTCATTATATAACAAGATAACTTCCAAACTCATTGTTCTGAAATTTATTTGCTTTTCCATTGCTAAAACTTTCCACTTTATTCCTAGCCAAATTTCTGTTTATGGGGATTTTTGTCTGTTTCTCTCACACTCCTGCTTCAGGATAGTTTGTTAGAATAGGGCATTTATTTATGAAGCGTGCCTTCATGGTAGAGCTAGGCTAAATTTGAACAGGAGCTTTGGTGAAAGCTGTTTGGCCAATCAAAATGGAGATCTGGTCTGAAGCAGTAAATTGAATCAAGGATCTGCTGTGTTCTCATTCGCTTTTGTAACTGGGTGATTCTTCTGCTGCTATTATAATAATTGCTACAGATAATACGCAATCTTGTAACTTCTGTTCCAGGTAGAGGTAGTCCTCTACTTATGATCGTAATGGATTTACAATTGCAAGTTAAGACTGTCGTTAAGCAAGATGCCCACATGATGACCTCATTTAATGATTCCAATTCCTGCTCTCCCTCTTTCAGTCATTAAGTGATCACATGGGTCATTAAGCAGAGCACAGAGTGCCTCAGGGATGGGGGAGTTCCTAGCGCAGGCCTGGCCTGCACTGCAGCACCTGCCCGGCTGAACTTAGAGATCACACTCAGGAAAGAACTGGCCAATCTGCATCTCGGCCTCTCTATCCATCCTGGCAGTAGACACCATTTTGAAGTGGAAGCCACACATTTGATTTCTCCTATAGCCAAAATGGTCACGAAAGGAAGATGGAAGCAACTAGAAAGGAAGAGTATGGCCACAGCAGCTTAAAGGGGCCAATAGCAGTAGGGCAGCCTGCAAACCTAGTTATCATCAGTGACCACATTGATGAAACATGTTGGATTGTATGGATTGTATCCAAGGCCAATTTATTTTTCAGGAGAAAAGAGAAAACACTATTTTAAAACTGGAATAGCTAATGGCTATATTTTCATGGGATAAAGGGACAGGAACCAAAAAAAAAAAAAAGGCTGGTTTTTTTCCCATTATGGCTCCCATCCTTTGGAACACTTGATCTCCAGAATTTGGCTGGTTGCCTCAGTGCTGGTCCTTTTGGAAGCTAGTGGAGATGTTCTCTTCTGGAGGACCTTTGGAGATAATGGGGCATCCTTTTGAGCAAGTTTTAATTCCTTAGTTGATAAAGGAATTTAGTTGAAGGTTTAATTCCTTAGTCCAGAATAACAGAGTTGGAAGGGACTTTGGAGGCCTTCTATTTGTGTCACATGGGCACAACTCGTTGTGCCTATGTGACACCCCTCCTGCGCAAGCTGCACTGGCTCCCAGTGGTCTTCCGGGTGCGATTCAAGGTGTTGGTTACCACCTTTAAAGCGCTCCATGGCATTGGACCTGGGTACCTTCGAGACAGTCTTCTGCCACCAGTAGCCTCCCACTGGTCAGTCCACTCCCACAGAGAAGGTCTCCTCAGGGTGCCATTGCCCAAACTATGTCGGCTGGCGACACCCAGGGGAAGGGCCTTCTTTGTGGGAGCCCCTGCCCTTTGGAATGAACTGCTCCCAGAAATGCGTAAGATCTCCGACCTCCGTGTATTTCGCTGTGTCCTCAAAACCTTGTTGTTCCGCCAGGCCGGGCTATCAATGTAAAGATTTTAATTGGTTTTAAATGTGGGATTTTAAATTTTTGGGGTTTTATAATTGAGCCAATTATTTAATAATTTTAATAATTTTTAAATTTTGTTTGTCTTTGTGCTTTTAATCAGGCTGTACACCGCCCTGAGTCCTTCGGGAGAAGGGAGGTATAGAAATAAAATAATAATAATAATAATAATAATAATAATAATAATAATAATAATAATAATAATAATTTCAACCTCCCTGCTCAAAGCAGGAAACTCTATACCATTTCAGACAAATTGTTGTCCAATCTTTTCTTAAAAGCAGGAGTGAAATCCAGCAGGTTCTGACAGGTTCTGGAGAACCAGTAGCAGAAGTTTTGAATAGTTTGGAGAACCAGCAAATATCACCTCTGGCTGGCCCCAGAGTGGGGAGGGAATGGGGATTTTGCAGTATCTTTCCCCTGCCACGCCCACCAAGCCATGCCCACAGTAAAAAAATTTGGATTTCACCACTGCTTAAAAGCCTCCAGTGTTGGGGGTACAACATCAAGAGGCAAGTTGTTCCACTGATTAATTGTTCTAACTGTCAGGAAATTTCTCCTTTGTTCTATGTTCATTCTCTCCTAGATTAGTTTCCATTCATTGTTTATTGTTCTTTGGAGAATAAATTGACCCCATCTCTTCTTTGTAATAGCCCCTTAGATTTTGGAATATTGCTATCATGTCACCCCTAATCCTTCTTTTCCTCAAACTAGTCATACCCAATTTCTGCAACCATTCTTCATACGTTTTAGCATCCAGTCCGCTAATCATATTTAATGCTCTTTTCGGCACCCTTTCTAGAGTCTCGACATCTTTTTTATAGCAGGCGA
This sequence comes from Arizona elegans, assembly GCA_022577455.1. Lineage (NCBI taxonomy): Eukaryota > Metazoa > Chordata > Lepidosauria > Squamata > Colubridae > Arizona > Arizona elegans. Next base: position 5,439,648 of record JAKOOJ010000002.1, on the reverse strand, counting down.
CCAAAACTGGATGCAATATTCCAACCGTTTACTCCAAGTTTCTAAATTTATTTATTAGCAGGATGTTTTGTTTTATCGTAGGTTGTTCATTTTGATCTGTTGATGCTATGGTTATTTTATTTTATTTATTTTGTGCTTAGCTGCTGAAGTTACACTTTGGCAGCATCTGTGTTTGTTAAATAGATAACATGAAAAATAAACAACAGCTTTCAGCTGCTTTAACTATAGATTGATGACAGCATCATCAGGATGCCGCATAAAGAAATGGTTATTGAGGCAAGTTCATGCTACAGTTAGGGGACCATGAGGCCCTCTGTGATTGAGGGAATGATCCTTTCTCCTAAATTATTTTTTACTAGACACTTCTGTGACCCAGTGGATCATCCTTTGAGAGAAAATATTGTAGTCTGATATGACCAGAATGAACATTAAATTTTAGGCTGGCCAATTTTTTTTTTTTACCCCTGGATGGTCCAGTGACCATTTAAGAAAAGTATATCTTATAAATTGTTTTGGCCCGCCAGCGGAACTGGCAGCAGATTCAGACAGTGAGGAGATTGGGGAGGAACAGGGGCCAGTCCTGGAGTCTGGGGAAGGCTCTGATGAGGGCTCTGCATCGGAGGCAGAGAGGGGGCCAGGGCCGTATGCCAGTTATCAGCTGCCTTCAGAGTCAGAGAGTCAGATATCAGTGAGGCAGCTGAACAGCTGGAGCCTGTTCCCAGTAGAGCACATGCGTAGAGTTGCCAGATGAAGGGAACAGCTAAAGAACAAGGGTTGACTTGGGAGTAAGGCCACAGGTGGACAATGAATGGCCCCTCCCAGAGGGAATAAAAGAGGAGCAAAAGGGGAGTGGAGTTTTCAGGAGACAATTAGTTTGCCTAACTGGTTTGTGATTCTCCGAGACTCCTTGCCGAGTTTTGAAGATATCGGCCTGGCAGCTCTCCAAGCCAGATAAGGTCTGTGACTGTAAATTCTCCCTTGAAAGACTTTGTGAAGGTGAATGAGAGGAATTCACTGTTTGTTTAATAAAAGGAGTTTTGGCTGGACCAGGATTCTGCTTCGTGCTTTTTGGAGAAGCCTAGGGCAGAACATAAATAGAAAAAAAAATACAGTGGCAAATGAACTTCAATAATAAGTCAACGTTTACATACTTATCAGATTGACTTAATTTACTTATACAAATAAACTTGCTTACTGTTACCTGTTTGCTGCCCACAGTCCCTCTGTGAGGAGGATGGGTAGTTTCTAAGTTTGATACATCAATAATATACATAAAAAAATAAACAGAAAGACCGCAGGCAGCCAAGTTCCTGCTGGCTTCCCCATTGACTTTGCTGATGGGAAGTTGGCATAAATCACAATCGTGTAACCACAGAGACATTGCAATAGCTGCAATTTTGCAAATAAATCTGACCTGAACATTGTGGAAATTTCAATTTCACAGGAGTAAGGGGTCCTGGATTTTTTATGCGTTCTTTCAATTTCAATATTTTAGCTATCTTGATTCAAAACTTGCTATGGTAGAATAAAAGGTAAAGGTAAAGGCTCCCTCGCACATGCGTGCTAGTTGTTTCTGGCTCTAGGGGGCGGTGCTCATCTCCGTTTCAAAGCCGAAGAGCCCACGCTGTCCGAAGACACCTCCGTGGTCATGTGGCTGACATGAATAAATGCTGAAGGCGCACGGAATGCTGTTACCTTCCCACCAAAGGTGGTCCCTATTTTTCTACTTGCATTTTTTACATGCTTTCAAACTACGAGGTTGGCAGAAGCTGGGACAAGTAACAGGAGCTCACTCCGTTAAGCGGCGCTAGGGATTCGAACCGCTGAACTGCTGACCTTCTGACTGACAAGCTCAGCGTCTAAGCCTCCGAGCCACCGAGTTTGGGCTAATTTGAGGGTACAGACAAACAGATAAAACACAATGACAGCCTCAGTATAATAGGCAGGATAGTATATAGGTAGCATTGGGTGGTTTCACCCCTAAATGCAAATCTAAGTCTTGAATTTAAGAAGGTAGAGATACGAAAGAGGACATCTCTTCACTTTTTCTGAGCCTTTTAAGAAAAAGGGATATAATACATCAAGTTGGTATATAAAAGTAGATCTTATCACTCCTAAACAGTGAAGAGCTTTTTCACTTTTGTGATGTTAGTTATGTGATTATGGCTTGTGTGATTATGTTGAAGTCAATTTCATGTCTGTCTTCATAAGCTGACAGTATGTCTGACTGTGGTCTCCAGTATAATTTTCGTTTTGAGATACATACAAACCTCACAAGCTCTAATTAGCGTGTTTGGTTTAGTCTGCTGAGAAAAAGGGGTGGAGGAAGCTGTTTCAGAATAAAAGGCAAGCATTTCAAATCGCACTTTTCTAACAGCAGGGCCGTCAAACTCCCAGCCTACGGGCCAGATGCGTCACGCACAATCCCACCACTTAACGTGAGGCCGCCATGATGTCGTGAGTTTGACACTCCTGCTATATAGCTGCCTTAAGAACAGGCTTTGGGAGTTTTGATTATTTTTGTATCAGTCTCTCGTAAATCACTGTCACACAATGCTTACATCTTATTGTGAATTTTCAACCTCTCTTTCCCAGTTTATCAGCTTAATCCAAAATCGGCAGAAATCAGGAGGGGCATTTCAATTATTTTTTTGGGTAGTGGTCGACTTAACAATCATTCATTTAGGGACCGTTCGAAGTTACCATAGCACTGAACGTAGTTACTTATGACTGGTTTTCACACTTACGACTGTTGCAGCATCCCCATGCACACTTGATCAAAATTTGGGCACTTGACAAATGACATGTATTTATGACAGTTGCACTGTCTTGGGGTCAGTGGACAGCTGGCTTCCAACAAGCAAAATCAATGGGGAAGCCAGATTCACTTAACAACCACATAACTCGGTTAACAATTGGAGTGATTCTCTCAGCAACTGTGGCCAAAAAGATCATAATATGGAGCACAACTCATTTAACAACTGTCTTGCTTCACAATGGAAATTTTGGGCTCCCTTGTTGTCATAAGTGAAGAACTACCTGTACATTCTAAATAATTGTCTTCTATATGCCATGATCTTTTCCATAAATCCAGCTGCCTCTTGAAAAAGCACCTTTGGGATAACTGTGACCTGGATGACTGAGAATCTCTATAGACATCTTTTCCAATGCTCCGTTTTGCATTGAGCATGTCCATCTTATGCTGTGCAACCAATAAAAGAGAAGATTTGCAGCTCAGGATTGAAATGAGGGTTCCTTGGTGCTCTCTGTCACTGCGTTATGTATTTGCCAGCTGAGCTTCCATTCTAAGACTTACGGTAGCCTGGCCAGAGAACCTTATCTGTAGCAAACCGAGATAAGGCTGGTCTTGTGAGACATTGGACTACTGTGCTGTCTACATTCTTTCTTTTCTTATTTTCTTTGTCCGTCTGTGTGATAAGACTGCCGGTAAGTTAGCTAGTTTTGTACTTTTATAATAAAATGTTTCTTAGAATATATACTTCGAGTTTTCTTTCTTTGAGAGTATACACCATGGAAAACAAGATCCATTCACCTCTAATTAATTACAGTTTCCCCAGGGGGGGAACGAGGCTGATTCACGCTTCGACACTCTCCAAGCTTGGTTGTTTTCTTGCAGACCCAAACTAGGTAACATCATTAGGGCATCATCAATACCAGGGTGCCAATTCTGGGGAAATGGGCCAGCCAGCTAAAACTGCACTGATGGATGTTACCTAGTTTGGGTAATGAAAGGTCTGCAAGAAAACAACCAAGCTCAGAGAGCACCAAGGATCTCCCATCTGCTGTGCAAGCTAGGATCTCTAATTTAGAGATCCCAGATGCTTTGGGAGTCATCCATACAGTTACTCACATCCCACCAATTAGGAGGTATATGCAGTGGCGGCATACATCAGGTCTTCGCTTTTAAATCAAGGAAGAGAACCAATGCTAAGAAAATGCTTGCAGTAGGCAGTAGATGGACCAGAATCTTCACCAGAGCAAATTACAATATCAATAGTAAAACAGGCGTCCCTGCAGCACACATTTAAAACAGTCCCCCAAGCAAAGAGATATATTATTGATTGGCACAGAAAATCTGTATATCTTGGGATAACTGAACTGATTATATCAGCCTTTCCCAATGACATGCCTTCCAAATATGTTAGTCTGGCCACTGGGAATTCTGGGAAATGTAATCTAGAGCCTTTGAAGGACACCAGAGAGGAGAATGCTTAAATGATATACCGTATTTTTCAGAGTATAAGACGCACCAGAATATAAGACGCACCTTAGTTTTTGGGGAGGAAAATAAGAAAAAAGCTGATTGGCAGATGGATCTACCTCCCGGAATACTCTCAATCAGCTGTTCCCAGAGGTGAATTTTAGCAACAGGTTCCTTGGTTGTGAGCTCTGTGGCTTGCTTTTTTTTTTTTTTTTTTTCTTTTTTTCCTGCCTCTGAAAGCCTCCCAAACAGAGCTTCAGAAAAAAAGCCTCCGAAACTCTGTTTGGGGGCTTTTTTTCTGAAGCTTCGTTTCGGATGCTTTTTTCAGCCTCTGAAACCTCCATTTGAGAAGCTGGGCGGGGCTACATTCGGAGTATAAGACTCACCCAGATTTTCACCCTCTTTTTTTTGGAAAAAGGTGTGTCTTATACTCTGAAAAAATATGGTAGTCTTTTTATTACGATCATCTGTTCCTGGAATCTGCTAAATGTTGCTGGACCCTGATGATTTGTGAAGGGAAACATCTTAATAAATATTCATAAGGCACCAAGAGATGTCAAGGCCAATTCAAGGAAGTTACCACAAATAAATAGGTAAAGATAAAGGTTTCCCTCGCACATAGGTGCTAGTCGTTCCCAATTCAAGAGGGCGGTGCTCATCTCCGTTTCCAGGCCAAAGAGCCAGCGCTGTCTGAAGATGTCTCCGTGGTCATGTGGCCGGCATGACTAAATGCCAAAGGCGCATGGAATGCTGTTACCTTCTCACCAAAGGTGGTCCCTATTTTTTCTACTTGCATTTTTTACGTGCTTTCAAACTGCTAGTTTGGCAGAAGCTGGGACAAGTAATGGGAGCTCACCCCGTTATGTGGCACTAGGGATTCGAACCGCTGAACTGCCGACCTTTCGATTGACAAGCTCAGTGTCTTAGGCACTGAGCCACCGCGTCCCTCAGAAATAAATAGGATATATATAAATTCTGCTTCTCATGATCTGTCAAACAACATGACATCTGCTTGGCTTTTTCACTGGGTCTCTGTACTGAAAGACTCAGTGAAGCTGAAATGCCATGGAGAAGACAGTTAGCAAAAATCACGGCATGATTATTTCAATACCAGGACGCCAATTCTGGAAAAATAGGCCAGCCAGCTAGAAGCCAAGATTTTCTTGCTGCTATAGCAATGGCTTCTCTATTGAGGCTTTGTATCTTCAGGATATGGAGCTAAAGTTAAATTTCAGTGCTATTTTAGGAGGGTAAAATGTGTTCTTGGCACCATAGTGTTTGGATTTATTTTTTATTTATTTAATAAATATGCATGCCACTACAAAGGCAACTCTAGATGGCTTGCACATTAAGATTTTAAAAGAAACAAAACACAAAATCCACTCCATAATAATATTGGTAATAGCCACAATAAACCATAGCAATTAACAGGACTTTAGGGAAGAACAAAGCAAAACCCCAACAATCAAAATCATTTGAAGGGTTAGTGCCACTTTATAATGCTCTGTTAAGACCACACTTGGAATATAACATTCAGTTTTGGTCACCACATCATTTAAAAACTGTTGAGATTCAAAAAAGGGTGCAGAGAAGACAATAAAAAGAAGAGTCGTGTTCAGTTGACAAATACTTCCCCCACCCACCCAAATTTCCACCAAAGGTTTTAAAAATATATAAATGGAGTTTTGTGTAAGGTGGCTTGGAATAATAAATGGAGGCAGTGATTGTCCAGAGAGACCTAGAAGAAACCTATTAGAGAGCTGTTGTCAAAAATGGGCAGTATGGTTTGAGAGAGAAAGAGATGTGAAAACTGTAATACGATTCCTAAAACGATCTTACTGATATTTAACAAAAGAATTAAAAAATCCGGACTGGTAGCTTGGCCCACTTTGTAATTCTCCTCTACTCACTGAGGTTCCCCCAAGCTACTCAAATATTAAACACAGCCCCTGAATAGCAAACATGAGTTGCTTGAAGATATGGCTGGGTTTGTGTAATATTATTTGGGGAACAGTCAGATAAGAATCCCCAAAAGTGCTTTTTCTAAAAGGCAACTGGACTTTCTCTGCCATCATCTAAAGACTTCCATTCCTCACCAGTCACTTAGAACCGAAGAAGCTTTCTGGATGAGAAGTGAAATGTTTTCAAAGTGGTGGTGGTGGTGGTGGGGAAAGCAAGGACGTCCAGTTGCCTTTTGGAAAAAGCACCTTTGGGATAACCATGACTGGATGACTGAGAATAAGATAAGAGACAGTAGAGCCCACAGTTGCATAGTTAGTAGAGCAAGAAGCTCAGAAGGGACCCTTCCCAATTCTCTGGCTGTAAAGGTGATAGTGGGAGAATCTATCTATCTATCTATCTATCTATCTATCTATCTATCTATCTATCTATCTATCTATCTATCTATCAAATTTATATTGCTGCCTATTCGCACATGGTGGCTTACAGAAATATAAAAACATCATATATAAAAAATAAAACTAATAGAAGAAAATAATCAAATAACAAATTAATCTATCTATATATAAATGCCTCTCTCTCTGTGTGTGTGTATGTTCCAGCAGAACTCTGGAACGCCTCGAACAATTTCAACCAAACTTGGTACACAGATGAATTACTCTCTGGAAACAAATACTGTGGTGGTAAGACACCCCTAAAACCCCTTGGGGTTGAATATAGCAGCTGCGCCACCCAGCTAATTTGTCTTGGCGGCCTTCTGCAGCGGCCACCCGCCACCCGCTGGACCATTCCGGATGGCAAGGAGGACCATTGCTGGCAGCTGGGTGTCGACCCAGGGGGTTACCATGGCAGCCGGCCATGTGCAGCCCCAACACCACCAGGCACCAGATGGTGGTTACCAGTGGGTGTGGGCTGCCAGATGGACAGGGGGTGGGGCTCAAAGACTTATAGTGGTTTTGTGTATGATTTTACTTTATAATGTGTATACTGTATGTACTTTTAAAAGCTTGTAAGGATTGGGATACATAATTACCCGGGAAATGCCCGGGTTATCAGCTAGTAGAATAATATAAAAGCCCCCCACCCCAGCAACAATACATCACACAAGCCATTTAATGGGCTCTAGCCCGCTCTGGGTTCCCCAGGCCCGCTGGCAGAAACAGGTCTTCAGCACCTTCCGGAATAGTGTTAGAGTGGGGGCCATTCTAATCTCTGTTCTATTAATGTAGTTTTATCATAAAGCAGAATTAATTCATCTGGTCATGTTTCTTGTCTGGTCCATTTGGTCAGGTTGACAGGCAGGGTCAGTGCAGATGTTTCATGAAGGAAGATTCACTCCTCCCCAGCTATGCTGCATTTCTAAATGCTCAGTTTTAAGCAGGAAAAAGGTACACTTTTGTATCATGATAGAGATCTGCTGTCAACAAAGTTTCAGACCCAGAGAATAGTATTTGTGGCTGGACGGTAGAATTGCTTAATTCTCATCCTTTGGTCCAAGACCTTCAAGCATTCAGGCTCACTGCCAAGCCGAACAGCACTCAGCAGTTTCCTTTGACATTTTGTACATATAAATTATTCAGACAATTAGAACCTACACAGTCTGGGACAGCATGAAAAGCATCCCACTTTTGACAACCCATTACAATGAATCCCATACTTTACATTTTATCTGAGAAGGGCAATGTGCAAAGTCTAATGCTACTTGGGGCCATCACCTCTTCTCTTGAGATCTTTGGAGCTATCTATGACCATGACTAAGAGATACGGTTCCTACACCAATATTTATCCTTCTATTCCCCACCATTCAGTCAGAACTGAAGAAGCTTCTTGGATGAGAAGTGAAACATTTTCAAGGGAAGAACCAAGAAAGTCCTGTTGCCTTGTAAAGAAAACACCTTTGGGACAACCATGACCTGGATGATTGAGACTCTCCATAGACCACCAAATTGCTGGAAATGTAACCATCAACAAGGGACCTACTACCACATGTGGTGGACATGTCCCAAAGCCAGGGATTATTGGACAAAAATTAAAAAATAGTTGGACAAAAAATTGATATGAAGCCAGAGTTATTCCTTTTGGATATAATAAAAGGTAACATAAGCAAAGAAATTCAATACATCATGCTCCATATAATCACCGCAGCCAGAATTACATTCACCCAAAATTGGAAGCAAGAAAACACTCCATGAAACACAGTGATTATAAAAAAGGTGCTAGAATACGCAGAAATGGACAAATTAACGATGGAATTAAGGGACAGAGAGGAAACAGTGTATTATGAGACGTGGAACAGGTGGTATAACTGGTTTAAAAAGAAGTCTAAAATTAACGTATAGTGAATGTACAAAAAAGATAAATAAATGGATAAAATGTATATTTTAGAGTGTAGTAGACAAGTAAATATTGTATATAGTATAAAAATAAGTAACTGTGAAATAAGAATGTATATGTATAAAACAATAGGCCTGTAGATAAATTGAAATTAAGAAAAAATCCCGATAACGGAAAGCTGTAATAGTATAATTGTGATTTTAAAGGTTAAAAATGTTGAATAAAAATATTTTTTTAAAAAAAAGAGAGAGAGAGAGAATCTCCATAGACAGTTCTCTAATAAACTGAGATGGAAAATGGATGAAAATGAATGTAAAGTTTTAATGAAATGAAAGAAAACACGTATAAGGTTCAAACATGAAAGAGCAGATCAGTAAAATCCAAATCTCTTAATCTAGATAGGGGACAGAGAGTGCAAAACCTGAGAAACAGAAACCTGGAGAAATTTGGAGCAGGAAGAGATAATGGAAGTCAGAGGTGCTGCTTATCAGTGGCAGCACCAATGCTGTTTAAGTACAGCTTCCTGATGGAGATTTGGGAAGCTTTTATTTATTTGTCAAATCTGTTGGCCACCCATCTTACCACAGGATAACTGTGAAGAGGGAGTTGTTCCAGAGAACTTTCTCCTGGTTTTACCAGGCCACCTTCATAATTTTCCCATGTTTATTGATTGTTTTCTGCTAGGATGGTGGTATTTTGGTGTTTTTATACTTGCTATCCTGTGGATGATAATATATTTGTTTGCTCTTAATACTTTGTGAAGCTGATGAGAGTTTCTGAATTGCAGGAAAGTAGTTTAGAAAGTTAGCACCCACCCCTCTCCTAGAAGAATGAAATATTCTAGGAAATATTAAAAAGGCAGAATATTATACCTCCCTGGAAGAGAAAAGGAGATACTTGCTCTTGGAAAGCAGCCCCCACCTTTGTTAATAGCCCCAGAAAGACTGGTCCCAACCTATCTACAAGAAAAAGACTGGGCCATCTTATCTACAAAAGACCTTCAGCTCCAGGGTGATAGGATTAGCCCTCTCTCAAGATCCAAACCAGGACAAAGCCATCAAGCCATAATAGGAATTGCCCAACATCCTTTCAGAACACAAGCCTCTTCATTAAATCACCCAGCAAGATTCAACCAAGCCTGGGACACAGACAGCCTACAAGGTTAGCTGTGACCCTCGCATAGCCCCCTGGGAGTCTGACAACCAATAGGATACATTTCTTGCACAGGAACAGGAAGCTCAAAGGCAAGGCCCAAGAGAGGTATAAATCTCTCTCTCTCTCTCTCTCCTCCATGTGTTCAGCTGGACCAGGACCATGTGCTTAAGGGTTCTGCTTCATTAAACCATCTTTCCAAGCAGCCTCCGTGCTTCCAGTGTCTTTCTTCCCACTTGGAACTGAACCCAAATGGACATTTTTTCCAACAGTAGAAATCTGGATAATAAATAAATAAACCCACACGCACTGCGGAGTGGCTCTAAAACTTTGACCTGCAACTGGGTGCCTATTGTCCAAGGGAAAAAAGGCCATGCTTAAGGCTGGAAAATAAACTAACTTACTTAAGCTGACTGTATTGTTTTCTGCAGAAAAGATTGTTTGCTTACATTGGCATCTCTGATGCATGCTATCATGTTCTCTTTAAATGGGCAGCCTTTCAATCTTCCAACCTTAAGAATTCCACTTAAACTATACTCAAGGCTAATCCAAGATGTTTTGACCATTTTGAGGTCTGTCAGCTCATCCGGAAGCCTTCAGCCTTTACTTGTTCCTATATTTGAGAATCTAGAACTTAGAGCCATGGTGGCGCAGTGGTTAGAATGCAGTACTGCAGGCTATTTCTGCTGACTGACAGCTGCCTGCAATTTGGCAGTTCGAATCTCACCAGGCTCAAGGTTGAGTCAGATTTCCATCCTTCTGAGGTGGGTAAAATGAGGACCCAGATTGTTTGTGAGTAATATGCTGACTCTGAAAACAGCTTAGAGAGGGCTGTAAAGCACTGTGAAGTGGTATATCAGTCTAAGTGCTATTGCTATTATCCAGGACCAATCGCCAGTCCAATAGCAAGCACAGACCACTGTCAACCCTCCTAACTCCACAGGGATGGAGTATCTTTGCATTTCTCACATCTGTGACTAAAGGCCCATCACCTTTCCTTCACAAAAGCAAAACAGATTTCTAGTATTTTCTTGGCTTTCTCTGTGATGATGCCAGACTTGTGTTGTCCAAACACATTTCTGTACTTGGCTTCTTTTAATTAATTTTGCTGGTATGCTGCTGGATGGGATCCCAGGAATGCAAGGTGGGGCAGGCCAGCATCCCCCCATCTCCTGGAAGATCAGAGACCATCTTCGTTGCTACTTCTGAAATGACATTTCTAGCCTTAAACTAGCATTTTGTCATTGTCACAGGAATAAATCAAGGTTACTCTCAGTTACAAATCCGTGGTACAAACTTTGGATCGAAAGCAGACTCATCTCGCTCCACTGCAGGGGTTGCACCTAGACATGAGACCACTGTGACTTCATATCTACTTGTTTTGTGTGGATCTCTTTATCATTCATTTCTCTCATGATAGTGAGATATGTGAGGAATGGTGGCTGAATAATAGCAATAGCACTTAGACTTATATACCACTTCACAATGCTTTTACAGTCCTCTTTAAGTGGTTTACAGAGTCAGCATCTTGCCCCCAGCAATCTGGGTCCTCATTTTACAGATCTTGGAAGGATGGAAGGCTGAGTCAACCTTGAGCCTGGTGAGATTCGAACTACCAAATTGCAGGCAGCTGGCAGTCAGCAGAAATAGCCTGCAGTACTGTACTCTAGCCATCGCACCACTACATAGTTGTGGTTACAAGTAGTCCTCATTCAGCAAATGCCTCATTCAGCACAATTCGCAGTTATGGCAATGATGAAAAAGTAACTTTACAACTAATCGTCGTATTTCCAACTTTCAAAGGAAAGCAAAGGAAAGCTGAACTAAGATCATATGTCACAGTTTCATTTAGTACCAGCTTTCCTTAATGACCAAGTTGCCAGTTCCAGTTGTGGTCACTAAACAAGAATTACTTAGTATAGCTAAAAGTCTGTAGAGCTTCTTAGTCATCCAGGTCATGGTTGTCCTAAAGGTGCTTTTTCAGGAGGCAACTGGACTTTCTGGTTTTTTCTTTGAAGATGTTTCGCTTCAAAGCTTCTTGGATGAGAAGCAAAATGTCTTCAAAAGAAAAAAAAAACAAGAAAGTCCAATTGCCTCCTGAAAAAGCATCTTTGGGACAAGAATTACTTAGACTACAGCAGGGGTCAGCAACCCGTGGCTCTGTAGCCACATGTGGCTCTTTTATCCCTCTGCTGCAGCTCCTTGTTGCCAGTCGGCTCCACAATTGATTAGGACAGGTAGAGGAAAAAGGATGCCATGCTAGGAGGAGACTCTATGGTGGGCGGGGGGGAAAATCAGACTTCTGGTCAGCATAGGAAAAAGAATGCCATGCTAGGAGGAGACTCTATGGTGTTGGGGAGGGGAGAACTGGACTTCCGGTTGGCAGAGGAAAAAGAGTGCCACCCTAGGAGGAGACTCTATGGTGGGGAAACTGGACTTCCGGTCGGCTCCAGAATGGAATGGGGGTCTTCTAGTTAGGACCTTTGTGGTTCTTTGAATGTTTACGGGTGCCGACCCCTGGACTACAGACTATTTGGATTATTCCTTTCCCTGCTTTCCCAGAACAAACCCAAAGACAGAGCAGGCCAAACAAGCAGTTGTAATGAGTAAAATGTCTCAGATGCACAAGCGCTTAAATGATGGTTAACACTCCATCTATTCCAAATGACATTTTCCTCCCCTGCTGAAAATAGTGTTTGAATCTGAAAGACCCCAATTACAAGAACCAGGGAGCAAAAAAAAAAAAACAGCTTATAGGATGACCAGGAACAGGGAGGTCTGCTGTTTTGCAAAAAGGATGGTGAGGTCATCCTTTGATTTTCTTCCCAAGGATTTCAGCACCATAAGAAGATATTTTACATAGCCCTTGCTGCTGGCAATAAAAAAACAGCATTGGCGAGATGAAGACCCGTTCAATATTAATGGCAAGGTTCTGAGAAATTCCAGTTATTATTTTTTTTTTTTTAAATTCAACAACATTGGAAGATGTTTCATACCATTTGCCAAAAACAATGGAACTTGGGTGCATTGCCCCTGCTTGGGTATACAGCTGGAACTGAGCAAAATGTCCTCTTTTTTTTAATTGCTTAGATTATAGGTGCTAATGAGACTTTTTTGACATAAGCAACTGAGAACTCTGGCATAAGACTAGAAAAAGTGGCCAAATTTTTCAGGGTGTTTTTTTTCTTTGCTATGGAACAAAACTGGCCACTGGGATAGGATTACCAAGAGAAAAGCAACGTTAGGTTCTGCTAGGCAATTCCATTGTTTTCAAATCCATGATTTCTGGACTTGGTTAACTCGAGCAAACAGAGCAGTTGTCATTCAGCAAACGCCATTTGGTTGACCAATTAAGGCACTCCATTAACGAAGCTTCCAGAATTTTTATCATTCTTGGCCAATCCAGGGAGAACATTAAATAACCTACCAAGAAAGGTTGACAGGATTCATTTGATTCTGAAACTCTGTTTTTGGCTTTGTTTTCAGGGATTTGAGGGAACGTGATAAATCTTTGGGGCACCAGATAATGTAACATGTTTTCTAATTGAACAACTGTACCATACTAGATTTGGAGATGTTTTGGGGTTCTTGGTGCTCTTTGAGGTTGGTTGTTTTCTTGCAGACGTTTCATTACCAAATTAGGTAACATCATCAGTGCTAGTAAGAGTGTAGGATTTGCTATCATTTTATTTGATGAAATATCTGCAAGAAAACAACCAAGCTCAGAGTGTACCAACGACCCCACAGTTCAACCCTGAGCTTTACTATCTTTACTATTGTAGGAAGTTAGCACCCACCCCTTTCCTAGAAGAATGAAATATTTTAGAAAATATTAAAAAGGCAGAATATTATGTTTCCCTGTATGAGAAATGGAGAAGCATGTTTTAAAGACGAAGCAGCTCCCATCTTCCTGCTCCCACCCTTTGTCAATGGGCCAGAGGCAGAAACTCAATCTTTGTCAATGGACCATCAACTGCAACACAATAGGACCCATCTAGCAACAGAACCTAACGCAATAGGACCCATCTAGCAACAGAAATTCACCACATGGCACCTGGGAAGATTACATCAGCCAGCAAGGCTAGCTAAGACCCCCACCCCCTGGGAGTCTGACAACCAATCAGGATACTCTTTCGGGGCCCCAGGAAGTTCAAATCCAGAGAGGACATAAAACCTGGGGACTCACTGCGTCTCAGCCCCTTCAGGAACTCAAACCATGTGATCCTGTCCACCATTAAATCATCTTTCCAAGCAATCTTCATGTTTCCAGTGTCTTTTTCCCCACTTGGAGCTGAACCCAGAAGGATATTTCTTCTAACACTATCTATTTATTACGATCAACAGATAGTATGTTCTTTAGTATCTGTTGATGATGCTTCCTTGCCAACTTGTCACTCCTAGGACTACTTAGTTTGCACCTGGAGTACACCATTATTAAATTACTGCATTTATATCCTACAATTCACCAGCTATGAATTTTTTAGGGCAATGTAGAAACATAAACAAACATACAAGGCAACAGCAAAAGAATGCAAACTTAAAGAAACCCTTCAGAAAATAAAATAAGAATGGCTGTTTTTGTATAGTTGCAAAATGAGGAACCACTGCTATAATTTACAGAGAAATGCAATGTACCATGCCATACCTAGCAGATTGTGATTTATGTCCTTGTTCATATCTGGTGATTATAGGTGAACATTTTATAAGCTCCCATTTTATTTTTTTTGGAAAAAAAGATTTATTAATTTTTCACATTTATATGACTGCCCACCTCACAAGAAGCGACTCTGAGCTGCGCACAGCTCTCAAATGAAACAACAAAAATGTAAAAACGATCATCATAAAAATATAAAACAATAATTAAAAATGAAAAGTTATGAAACATTCAATTAACGGTGTGATATCCTTAAATGGAATGCATGCTAGACGATCTTTCAAAAAGATAAGCTTTTCAAAAAGTGGACTGTCTTTTATAAATCCATGGATCAAAATATAAAAAAGGATGTTGTGACTCTAGAAAGAGTGCAGAGAAGATCAACAAAGATGATTAGGGGATTGGAGGATAAAACTACAAGAACTGTTGCAGGAATTAAGTATGTCTAGTTTAGTGAAAAGAAGGACTAGTGGTAATAGGGTAACAGTGTTACGTTATCTAAAGAGTTGCCACAAAGAAGAGGGGGTCAACCTATTCTCCAAAGCACCTGAAGGCAGGACAAGAAGCAATGGATAGAAAATAATCAAGGAGAGAACTAATCTGGAACGAAGGAGAAATTTCCTGACAGCAAGAACAATTAATTAGTGAAACGACTGCCTTCAGAAATTGTGGGTGCTCCAACACTTGAGGTTTTTAAGAAAAGATTAGACAATCATTTGTCTGAAATGGTATCGAGTTTCCTGCTTGAGCAAGAGGTTGGGATAGATGATCTCCAAGGTCTCTAACCGAACTCTGTTATTCTTTTATCCTGATCGTGCTGAATTAGGTCTGCTCCAATGATTAATATCTTTAATTGAGCCTTGTCTCTTTGGGAGAAAGCATTAGAATCCATACCAGCAAAAGGATTTAGGCCAAATTCTTTGCAACTCAAATTAAGCTACGAAGCATCCATAAACAGCCCAGAAAACCTCACAAGGTGTTTAGGGAGTGTGGAATTAACCCTAACCTTTACATGACAAAGCCATTTCAATTTGGAAATCAGGAAGTCCCCTCTGCCCCCCCTCCCCCCAACACACAGTTTTTTCCTATGAGTATAGATCGGATGATCTGTATCTTTGTTATGCAAAAGAGACGGTACTTTCCTGCTCCACTGAGGTGGCTCTGTCTAAGCCTTACAAATTACAAAGATCATGATTGACAATGATTTCCCCCCCCCCAAATAGGGGCAAATCAAGTGAAGCATCCATGGTGGGCTTCCTCTTTGCAAATGAAGGAGTGTGGTTGGCTCTCCTTGTTTATGGCATTCACGGGGGAAGAAAAACATTGCTCTACTTGTCTTCCCAAACGGAATTGCACAGAGTAGGTCTCAGTGTGACAAGTGAAGAAGATAAATCAGTCACAATATTTGGAAATAACAAGAAGGGACCTTTATAATATTGCATACAATGAACATTTCCCAGCCGGGGCCAACACACAGATGCACAATGGCCTATTTGTTATGTTTCTAAAATATGATTTGGAATCTCTGAATACATTACTTTCTTGCTAGGCAATAAACAAAAAGAGAGAAGCACATGGAATTGATTATAGTCCTCCCTCTACAAAGCTTGCAGATTCTTGACTTGGTCGCTGCTTGGCAACTTCCGTAGCAATTGTGCCAGCGAGGACCCAGCTGGGCTGGCAAGAGCCACCATTTTGGGTTGGAGTTGGCTGATGAATAACGGGTTCTCTTGCAGAATTTTGGGCTTGCTTTTTTTTCGTGTTCGTGGGAGGGTTTCGGAGGACGGAGATGAGAAGCAGCAGCCAATCTTTTTCCTTTCTCTGTTTTGCAAAAAGACAGAGGGACATGTGCACATCCAACACAAGAATCGCAATAGGGCTAAAACTCGGTGGCTAAGATGCTGAGCTTGTCAATCGAAAGGTCGGCAGTTCAGCAGTTTGAATCCCTAGTGCCACGTAACGGGGTGAGCTCCTGTTACTTGTTCCAGCTTCTGCCAGCCTAGCAGTTCGAAAGCATGTAAAAAATTCAAGTAGAAAAATAGGGACCACCTTTGGTGGAAGGTAACAGAGTTCCGTGCACCTTTGGCGTTTAGTCATACCAGCCACATGACCACGGAGACGTCTTCGGACGGCGCTGGCTCTTCGGCTTTGAAACGGAGATGAGCACCACCCCCTAGAGTCGGGAACAACTGCCACATATGTATGAGGGAACCTTTACCTTTTACCTTTACCTTAGGCTGCTTACAACAAACTAAAGACGGCCATAGAATATTACAAGAATGAATATTACCATTAAGATTAACGAAGATAGCTAAGGAAGGAACAATGTAAGATTTTTTAATATTAAATATATACATGCTTCTTTTTTCATCCCTTATTCAGGCCTCTTCCTTTAGCATGTCCCCAGGTTGTAACAAATGAGCAAAATAGGAAATGGGACTGAAGGGGGAGACCAACAAAAGAGAGGACATCATAACGTCTGGAAGTTGTATCTCAATTTCTTCTCACTAGGGCTACTAGTTTTTCACAAAATACAGCATGGCATCACAATGGGAAGATTAGCTGAGGTGAGGAACCGCACCCCAAAATATGACTAGAATATTGAGGGAAATGGAATAAAAGGAAGCCATGGCCAATTAAACCTGAGAGCACCTTGGCAGTATGTCTCCTAAAGCAGGAGTCCCCAATCTAGGGGTAAAATGCTCCCGGTTCCGACTGGATCACCTGATCCGGTAGCGATGGCGGCGAGTGGTTCGGAGAACTAGTAGCAAAAATCCCTGTGTGCCGCCCCCCCCCCCCCCATGCCCAGCTGAGCCATGCGATCATCAGAGGCTGGTTTCTTTACTTTTAAAATCATTTTTTCTAAAACCTCTTCGGCCAAAAAAATGCTTTTAAAAGTAAAAAAAAAGGGCTCTGATGATTGTGCAGTTCAGCTGGGATCATCAGAAGCTTTTAAAAGCATTTTTTTTTCTGCAACCTCTTTGGCCGAAGAGGTTGTAGGAAAAATGCTTTTAAAACTAAAAAAAAAAAAAAAAAAAAGTTGGCCACGTCCTCCCAGTCACATTACCCCACCACCACCAAGCCACTCCCACAGAACCGATAGTAACAAATTTTAGATTTCACCCCTGCCCCAATCCCTGGGTTCCAGCCCACTTCCAGGCTGTGGCCTATTCGGAACTGGGCTGCGTGAGTGGTGGGCGAGCTCACATGCATACAGACAGCTTGACTTGTGTGAGCAGCAGGCTGGGTGTGTGCACAGGCAGGCTGGCGCTCGTGCACACAAACGCGCAACTCCACTTACACAAGTTGAGTTGTGCACGCATGCATGTGTGTGCCAGCCCACTGCTTACGCGGCCTGGTTCCCCTCTCCCTGGGCTGCCAAACTGCAAAGGTTCCGGACCGCTTTTCTAATATGTTCCTTTTTCATTATTGGACAACCCAGTACTAAACCTTTGTTGAACACCAGATGACTGGAATCAAGACCGGCTCTTGACATTTCCCACAATCCCTTTGTTTTATCCTCGATGAGAGGCATTGTCTGTCCATATTTGTTTGTTTATTTATTTATTTATTTATTTATTTATTTATTTTTCATATTTGTATACCGCCCTACTCCTGAAGGACTCAGGGCGGTGAACAGCCATAATAAATACAAATACATATAGAAGTTAAAAACTATTAAAAACAGATTAAGTAATTTGGCTCAAAGATTAAAACATCCAAATTTATCTAAAAGAGGTCTAAAACCCGATTTAAAAGCCAATTAAAAAGCCAATTAAAAAGGGAGAGTTAGGCCAGACCAGCTTGTTGGAATAGAAACGTTTTCAGGGCACGGCGGAATATGCGTAAGTCTTGGATGTTTCGTAACTCCGGGGGAAGCCCGTTCCAGATGGTAGGT
The DNA here is from genome assembly GCA_022577455.1 of Arizona elegans. Taxonomy (NCBI): domain Eukaryota; kingdom Metazoa; phylum Chordata; class Lepidosauria; order Squamata; family Colubridae; genus Arizona; species Arizona elegans. The sequence continues at coordinate 5,421,429 of JAKOOJ010000002.1, read as the reverse complement.
GGTATATTCAAGTCAGAAGCATTTACAAAGCTAACCGAAGGGTGCTCCAGGGTTGAAAGGATCTGCTGGTGACAACACCGTTGCCCAAGGGACATCTGATTGCTAAAGTAATGCAATCTTCGGGGAGGCTTCTGGGAACATTGTGGAAAATTGGAATGGTGTTTCTCAAATCCACGTGCTCAACGTATATTATTTATAATAACAACCTCAACTATCCATGGAGAGGAATTGCTCTGGTTCTGTCTCCCACCAACTCCCCCTGCTATAGATCTGTATATTTTAAAGTGGACCTAATGTCACTGCATATGGATTTAGGCCAATATTCAAGAGTTTTGCCTGCTGCAAGGATCTCCAGGGTATGGGTGAAATCCAGCAGGTTCTGACAGGTTCTGGAGAACCGGTAGCAGAAATTTTGAGTAGTTTGGAGAACCGGCAAATACCACCTCTGGCTGGCCCCGGAGTGGGGTGGGAATGGAGATTTTGCAGTATCCTTCCCCTGCCATGCCCACCAAGCCACGCCCACAGAACTGGTAGTAAGTTCACCACTGCTCCAGAGGTTATTTCCAATCTTGGCAACTTTAAGACTTGTGAACTTCAACTCCCAGAATTCCCCAGCCACAGTTCTGAGAGTTGAAGTCCACAAGTCTTGAAGTTGCCAAGTTTGGACACTCTTGGCCCAAATTTTTCCTCTGGTTAAGTCACTTCTTCTGAGAAAGACCAAGTGAGTCAGAGGCTTTTGTGCAGGCCACTGATAACAACATTGCTTTCCCCCAACTAATAAGTGTTTGCACCAATACAAGGCTTCTAAGCATACAGCTCAATGGTGGGTTTCAAATTTTTTTACTACCGGTTCTGTGGGCGTGGCTTGGTGGGTGTGGCATGGCTTGGTGGGCGTGGCATGATGGGTGTGGCAGGGGAAGGATATTGCAAAATCTCCATTCCCACCCCACTCTGGGACCAGCCAGAGATGGTATTTGCCGGTTCTCCAAACTACTTAAAATTTCTGCTACCGGTTCTCCAGAACTGGTCAGAACCTGGTGAAACCCACTTCTGGTACAGCTGCAAAAATTGAGACTTCTGTCTCCTTCACTGGCTATAGTCGAAACTGCCAGTTTAATTTTTTTGGGCCTGTGCCCATGAGCATGTGTGTGTATTTGTGGTATGTACTGCTTATGCATACATGCTTTCAGTTACCACTCAAGCAGCTGGGGCATGTACAATAATTAGCAGTAGCTTGTAAGCTTCATACACCAAAGGCCTTTTATCAAGTAGCAACACTCTGCAAAGAAGTCGAAAGAGAAGTGTTTTTTTCTCACTGGCCACCCGCATCTCCAGGACAGCATTTATGATTAGGGCATGAGTGTTTTTAACAGGGAACTAAAATTTTGTTAGTCATTTGTATCTAAGAAGTTAAAAATAACAGTCACAAATTCTCACTGGATCAGACTCAGGATCTCATCAGTTTCTCAACATGCGAGTCATCTGAAAAACACCGTCTCTAAAATATTTGGTAGGTTCTGTAAGGCCAATGATCACATTGGCCAATTTTCAAAGTTCTAGTTAACAATATATTAGCATAGTTCTTTATTTCTCCCTCTAGCTGTTATCAGCGCGTCAGTTCTGCAGAAGAATGAGAAAGACATAATTACTGAAGATATTGCAAAAATGGTTTTAACGTCATTATTTGTAGGAAGTTAGCACCCACTCGTCTCCTAGAAAAATGAAATATTCTAGGAAATATTAAAAAGGCAGAATATTATATTTCCCTGGATGAGAAAAGGAGAAATATGTTTTTAAAGACAAAGCAGCTTCCTGCAGCTCCCTGTCTTCACCCAACTTCAGCTCCAGGGTGATGGGATTAAGGCATGGTCCTCAGTACATGATAGGATTAGCCTTCTACCCATCTCACTACATGGCACCTGGGAAGAGTACATCACCCAGCAAGGCTCAACCAAGCCAGGGACTCAAGAAGACAACCTACAAAGTTATCCCTGCATGGTCGCATGGGTGTCTGACAACCAATCAGGATACATTTCTTGCCACAGGAACAGGAAGCAAGGTCAAAGCCCAAAAGAGATTATAAATCTCTCAACCATGTACTTTTTTGCCCAGGACCTCAAAACCATGTGGTCCTGTCCACCATTAAAACCATCCTTCCAAGCAGTCTCCATGTTTCCAGTGTCTTTCTTCCCACTTGGAACTGAACCCAGATGGACATTTCTTTCAACAACTTTAAAATTCAAATTGGTAAATTGAAGTCTAGTCTATAAAATTCAGATCAAGTAATCAAATGGTGATGTGGGAGAAGACACTCGAGCGTCTCTTGGACTGCAAGGAGATCAAATCAGTCAATACTGTGAAGTATTGGACACAATTTAGCAACTGAACCACAAAAACAATGTCTGGTCTATAAAATTCATATCCAGTAATTGAATGGATCAGACATGCCTAAGGCCATGACTTAAATAGGGTGCTATGGAGCCAAAGATCAGCTGAAACAAACAAATAGGAGATGCTATATTTTAATACACATTTTTTTCCTTAATTGTGTATAATTCTCAGGAATTACAACACATGTTGCATACAATAATAAATTGTAAAAACACCTTTGGGACATTCAGGGAGTTAGCAGTTCCATTGGTCAATCAGCCTGCTATCAGATCCACCACAGATCCTGTGGTGAAATCCACATTTTTTTACTACCGGTTCTGTGGGTGTGGCTTGGTGGTCATGGTGTGGCTTGGTGGCCGTGGTGTGACTTGGTGGCCGTGGCTTAGTGAGCGTGGCAGGGGAAGGATACTGCAAAATCCCCATTCCCTTCCCACTCCTGGGGGGGGGGGAGGATATTGCAAAATCTCCATTCCCACTCCACCCTGGGGCCAGCCAGAGGTGGTATTTGCCGGTTCTCCAAACTACTCAAAATTTCCGCTACCGGTTCTCCAGAACCTGTCAGAACCTGCTGGATTTCACCCCTGATCTGATCCAAACCAGACCTCAAGCCCAGTACTGTGAATTCTACATGGAAGCCAAGAAAATGTCCTCCCTCATGAATGACAGGTAACTTAAGGCTCCATTGACCTAACTCCTTAGCTGACCCCACTGCTTGGCCTGCCTCTTGGATGTGGATGTCCACTGTGCCAACTTTCACTCTTCCAAACTTTCCAAAATGGGTGGTTTCCTCAGCAAATGAAATAAAATCATCTCTCCAGAGGTGCAGTCAGTATAATCCGCTGAGTCCCCACCCTGTTAAATGTGAAAGCTTATAACGATAAAATGAAATTGGCTGTCGTTCCTGAAAGAGCATTTAAGGGCTGGATTAGAGGCTTTGATTTTATTCTTGAGCAACATTTGACTCAATAAGTGTAAACATCTTGTTGGCTAATTAATGGGACCAGATGTTTTTGCAGTTCAAGGGAACCCATTGTCTGTCTGACTCTTGTCAATGGGAGTTGAGTTGATACTCCCATAGAAGAAGTGGAAGTGATCCGTCAATCTAACGCCGCCAAAGAAATTTGCTCCCCAAACAGTTAAAAATTGTCTGGAAAGCAAAAAGAAAAGAAAAGAAAAGAAAAGAAAAGAAAAGAAAAGAAAAGAAAAGAAAAGAAAAGAAAAGAAAAGAAAAGAAAAGAAAAGAAACAAACAATATGCCCACAAGTAAATCATGCTCCAATAAATTCAGTCAATACAGAATCCTTGCAGAAAATATAATTTAAGTTTTTAATTGCATCCATTTTTTATAATGAAAAATTTAGTTTGTATCTATTGCTGATTCCCCCCCCCCTTATATCTGTTCTTCATCCTATTTCCTAGTTGGAATATATCTTTGAGTTAGAATGTTTTCAGAATTAGTGCATTTTAGTACAAAACAGATGGCTGAAATTAGCCTGACTAGGTGGCTCAGTGGCCAAGACACTGAACTTGTTGATCAGAAAGTTCGGCGGTTCGAATCCCTAGTACAAGTCTCCTGCGTGAGCAGGGGGTTGGAGTAGATGACCTCCAAGGTCCCTTCCAACTCTGTTACTGTTAAAATTCTTGATAAAATTCAAGGATATATTAAATTGAGGATTAAATGTTATAGGTCCCTGATCCTGCCTGGTATCTCATGAATGTGAACAAAAAAAAAAAAAAAATCTACTAGGCTAAATTAGGGCCTAGGGCTAAATTAGGCTAAATTAGGGCCTAAACTCTTGAGGAGTTTTTTAGGGGGAGGGAAATTTACATCCTATGTCCATGTATCTAATACGAACTTCTCATGATTTGCTGTAATCGTTCAAAAGTGTTTTTTAAAGAACGAATTGTAGTTCCAGATCTTTCTCTAAAATAAAAAGGCTGTGCTTGTGCAATTCAATTAGAAGATGTAGTTAGAGACAGTGTGAATGGTGGTCTGAAGAGCTATCTATTCCAGACATTTTCATGCATGAATCAAAGAGAGGAACAACGTGTTTACATTAATACGGTAATGGTGCATTTGGATGAGTTTCAGGCACTGTCAGTATTTCCTTTAGAAAATTACTTTAGACACAGCTGTTCATCTGTATCTTTAAGATCTGGCAGAGAAGGCAGGTGTGGGTGCCATCAGCTAGGAGTCTGCCAGAGGTGGGTTTCAGCAGGTTCTGACCAGTTCTGGAGAACCGGTAGCGGAAATTTTGAGAAGTTTGGAGAACTGGGTAAATATCACCTCTGACTGGCCCCACCCCCATCTATTCTCTGCCTCCCAAGTCCCAGCTGGTAGGGAGGGAATGGGGATTTTGCAGTATCCTTCCCCTGCCACGCCCACCAAGCCACACCCTCCCTAGCCATGCCACGCCCAGCAAGCCACACCCACAGAACTAATAGTAAAAAATTTTGAAACCTACCACTGGGCTGGGGAGGGCAAAAGCTATTTTTTTTTCTTGTTTTCCTCTTTGAAATCTTGGTGTGTCTTATACTCCGGTGCATCTTATAGTCCGAAAAATATGATACCCGGAGACTGTAAGGTCTAGTTCCAATTTAGGCATGAAAGCTGGTTGATGATTTTGAGCCAGTAACTCTCTTCCATCCCAATTCACCTCACAAGGTTGTTTTTTGTTGGGAAAATAGGAGAAGGAAGGAATATTAGGAATATTTGCCACCGTGAGAAGAAAGGCTGCCTGTATAATAGCCAGCACCTGGGCTACTGTGCCCTGTCCCTTTAATACCTCTGCCTAGCCAGCCCAGCTATAGGACTATGGGGCTCTCTGGGGTTTTTGAGCCCATCAACCTGGATATACTACATAAATGATCTCATGAGAGTTGACTTGAGTCATTTAGAAAGTAATAAAGGTGAAATAAAAATCAAATAAGAGCCTTGGTAGTACAGGGGTTTAAGGCACCCTGTTATTAAGCTGGTTATTAAGACCAGCTGCCTGCAATTACTGCAGGGTTCGAATCTCGCCAAGGCTCAAGGTTGACTCAGCCTTCCATCCTTTCTAAGGTAGGTGAAATGAGGACCCAGTTGTGGGGGCAATAAGCTGACTTTGTATAAATATACAAAAGGATGAAGGCTATTGCTGAGCACATTGTAAGCCGCCCTGAGTCTTCGGAGAAGGGCGGCATATAAATCAAATTAAAAAAAAAAATAAGTACATAAATAAACCAGGGGTGAAATTCAGCAGGTTCTGACAGATTCTGGAGAACCGGTAGCGGAAATTTTGAGTAGTTTGGAGAACTAGCAAATACCATCTCTGGCTGGCCCCAGAGTGGGGTGGGAATGTGGATTTTGCAATATCCTTCCCCAGGAGTGGGGTGGGAATGGAGATTTTGCAATATCCTTCCTCCAGGAGTGGGGAGGGAATGGGGATTTTGCAATATCTTTCCCCCAGGAGTGGGGAGGGGATGGGGATTTTGCAATATCCTTCCTCCAGAAGTGGGGAGGGAATGGGGATTTTGCAATATCCTTCCCCTAGGAGTGGGGAGGGAATGGAGATTTTGCAATATCCTTCCCCCAGGAGTGGGGAGGGAATGGGGATTTTGCAATATCCTTCATCCAGGAGTGGGGAGGGAATGGGGATTTTGCAGTATCCTTCCCCTGCCATGCCCACCAAGCCACACCACATCCACCAAGCCACCCCCACAGTGGTAAAGTAGTAAAAAAAAAATTCCATTACTGAAATAAATTGTTGTTGTTGATTGAATTACAGCTTTACAACAGTTGGATGATGCTTTTGCTCTGGCTGAGGCAATTACATCTATCTCCTTTCCAAAGAAGAGAAGCAGAAGGGCCATGAAAGAAAAGATATCTGGCTGGAATGGACACACTTTAAAGGAGCTTGGAGGAAGAAGTATTGCTATTCAGATTCCATTGCTAGAAGCAAACATTGCTATTCAGGAAAGAAAAGTCGAGCCAGGCAGGAATCGAACCTGCAATCTTCTGATCCGTAGTCAGATGCGTTATCCATTGCGCCACTGGCCCCGTGGTAATCTATCCATTGATGCATCATTTGCCTTTGACAAAGTGGGATGTTGCCAAAGTATCTAAGTGATAGAGGAGACAAGAGACAACTATACTGCTCAAGGCACAATGCTTTTGGATGCCTGCCATTTGAGAAGGCCATTGCAATTTGTGTGTGTGTGTGTGTGTGTCTGAATCCTATGGGAAATTTAGCTTTGCTGAGCATACCCGTTTGCCCATTGGCTGCTAAGCATCTCTAAAGTTTCTCTGTTGCAATGGGAACACCCCACTTCTGTGGGATAAAGAGAACTGTGAGAGTAGACCCAAAGCCCTTGAACATTTTTAGATGGTCAAGGGATGAGCGACTTATATGCTACCAAATGCACTCAGTGGCATTCTAGAATTTAACTTGCTGTTTTTTGTTTTTTATTTATTTAGTTAGTCATTCATTCATTCATTCATTCATTCATTCATTCATTTCGTCAAGCATGTATTTTATGACAGATACATAAAGCTATGCTGTGTGATCATCAGGACCTTTTTTTTTTTACTTTTTTAAAGCATATTTTTACTACCGGCTCAGGTGAATAGGTAGTAAAAAAAATGCTCAAAAAAAGTTTTGAAAAGGCTCCAACAGCTGTGCTGCGCGATCATCGGAATGTTTTTTTTTTCTTTTTAAAAGCATTTTTTACTACCTATTCACCCGAACCGGTAGTAAAAAAATGCCTAAAAAGTTTTTAAAAAAAGTTATGACGATCAGCTGAGCAACGCACCATTGTTGGAACCTTTTTAAAAACTTTTTAAAGTATTTTTAACTACAAGTTCTGGAGAACCAGTAGTAAAAAAAATGCTTAAAAAAATAAAAAAACAAGTTCCAACAATCACGCGTTGCTCAGCTGATTGTCGGAATGGTTTTTTTTATATATATTTTTTACTACCGGTTCAGTCGATCCAGCCCGAACCAGTAGCATTTCACCCCTGCCTTTAGCTCTGATTGCTCCTGGAATTCCTATTTCCTTCAGGTGTGGCAAGAATCCTGCTAAAACATTACTTCCCCTTCACAAAGCAGACAGACTTTCTTGAATAACGTTGTCACTATATTTTGTTTATTTTGCTGTTTCTCTAAACACTGATGGAACAAAGCAAGCCAGTTCCAGCATATTCACTATACCCCAGCTTCTCCCTGAGACAAATTATGGTGTTCATTTCTCCTGGATGCTTGATTAATTACTGAAATTATCTGAAGAGCAATTTCAGCCTCTCTTCTTCATATAAGTAACATGACCCATGGACCCACAGGAACTTCCCCTTGGGAAACCTGATCAACACTTGCAATCATAAAGAAGCATATTAGATAAATGAGGCTGGATTGTGGTGATTGGGTGAGATTCAGATGGAATATTAAGGATATTAAAGACTATTAGAGAAACAAAACTGAAGGCAACACTCTGGAATGCCTTGAGCAATTTCAACCAAACTTGGTACACAGATGACTTATTCTGTGGAAACAAATACTGTGGGGGTAAGACACTCTTAACACCCCGCGGTGTGTGTGTGTTCTGTTAAGATACAGCATGTTCTGCCTTAAAATGGCTTCTACTGGACTGCCTTAAAATGATTTCTACTGTACAGCACAGTGGAGTTACCATGGTAACGGCTTCACAGTACTCCACAAGGGAGCTCCTTCTGGTAAGGGGGAAAATCCAACATTAGAAATTACGTTTGGTCTGGACATTTTCAACAAGGCTTTGATTATTCTTGAGGACAAATGCATGGCCATGATCAATAAAACATTACTGCCACTCAGCCTGCCTGCACCTCTATGAGACCGACATGACATACTTCACGCAGATTACATACGAGAAAAGAACTACAACGTCAAAAATCTTAGTGCATATATCGCAGACAAGAAGCCACTTCTAAATCAAGATCAGAAAAAAGCATCCCAAATAAACATTTATTTCATTTTATTTATTTTATTTTATTAATCATATTTCTATGCCGCCCACATGGATCAGCTAGCAAAATAACCACTTGGTATCATTTTACTTGACGCTTCTGGAGGCACAGGGAAAACATTTTTAACTAATTTAATTCTTGCCAAAATCAGGGCTCAAGGTGAAGTTGCTCTTCTGGTCTAACACAGGACTGGGATAAATAAATCAGCTAGTCCATGAATAAAAATCTGGAATAAAACTCAGCCATTGAGAAAAAGGAGAATCCATTATGAATGGACAATAGAACAGATCTTGCTTCTTTAAAAGGGGAAAAAAAGAGTTTTCTGGATTATCCCAAAGTTAAAGTATAGAGCAGCTGCAAGAGACCACAGTCTTTTAAAATACAAAACCACTAACAGTAGGAGTTTCAAAAGAGAATTTCGTCCAGGCATCCCTTTTTGTTTGTAGGTCATAATATAATCAGTGGGCAAAAGTAAACATTCTGTTAACGTCCATGCATCTCCCTGTTTTTACAAACCATATGGCTCAACATGGTTTCTCCCAATGCCTTTGCCTTCTCGCATGTTAAAAATTGCGATTCAGCAGCTCCTATAGGAAGAGTTGTGGGGGGGTGGGGTGGGGATGGGGTTCCACTCCAGTGATGGGTTTCAAATTTTTTTACTACTGGTTCTGTGGGTGTGGCTTGGTGGGCGTGGCATGGCTTGGTGGGTGTGGCTTGGTGGGCATGGCAGGGAAAAGATACTTAATTGCTTAACGCATCATAAGCCGCCCTGAGTCTCCGGAGAAGGGCGGCATATAAATCAAATAAATAAATAAATAAATAAATAAATAAATAAATAAACAAACTGTAAAATCTCCATTCCCTCTCCACTCCAGGTTACTGCAAAATCCCCATTTCCTCCTGATCAACTGGGATTCGGGAGGCAGAGAATAGATGGGGGCGGGGCCAGTCAGAATTTTTACTACCGGTTCTCCGAACTACTCAAAATTTCTGCTACCGGTTCTCCAGAACTGGTCAGAACCTGCTGAAACCCACCTCTGTTCCACTCCCAAGGCTTTAGTGAAGGAGCCATGCAGGTCTAAATCTTCTGAGACTTTCCACCCCAGATTTAGATGAATATGTGTTTTGGACAATTCTCCGCCTTCTCCCTTGGACTTCAAATCTTCTTACAAAGAATGAAGATGAAACGTGGGAAAAGGCAGGAAAATGGGAAAATAGGACATGCTAAAGACAGATGTGATGACCAGGAGGGTGGCACAAAAGCAACACAGCCAGAGAACAGGTCTAACTCCCCTTTATTGATCCAACTTTGCCCCCAAACGTCTCCAAAACACGCAAAATAGTCCCTTCAGCAGCCTCTGGCTGTGAGTAATCCAGTATTAATCCAGTTGTGAATGTTCCAAGACTGGAAGTTTTTAAGAAGATGTTTGATAACCATTTGTCTGAAATGGTATAGGGTTTCCTGCCTGAGGAGGGGGTTGGACTAGAAGACCTCCAAGGTCCCTTCCAACTCTGTTATCTGTTATTCTGCTCTACATCTGTTCATTCTGAATGGTTTACATTGCTACTCCCCTTGCATCTGATGGTTCTTTATTCTGAAAGCGTACAGACTGTTTTCTGTCAAGCACACCCTGACAGCCCAAGACTTTTTGATTCCCTGGTCAGCTTTTCCCTGCTCTGCAATTTGACCGTCTGACTTAATTTCACGCATCAGCCAAAAATGCACGTGTCAGCAAAAAACCTGCAAGTTCTCCAAAACATGGTTCAGGCTAAATCTTGCATAATTAGAGGCTTGCTTCTGAACTGCCATTCTTAACTGATGCTTAACCACCCTCTGCTTTCTGATGACTTCTTATGGGGTTGTCTTCCTCTCAAATGTTTTAACCTGCACTGATTGCTAATTCCAGAATAACTCTAGAACTCAGTGGGATTAGAAAGGCAACTAATGATGGTTTTGTGTTGCTGTTGTACTTTATTTATTAAAACATTTAAAGAAATGGAATAAATAGCTACATTAAAAAAAGAAGATAGAAACAGATAAAATGGGTAAGAAGAATAGAACAGAACAGAACAGAACAGAAGAATAGAATAGAATAGAATAGAATAGAATAGAATAGAATAGAATAGAATAGAATAGAATAGAATAGAATAGAATTCTTCATTGGCCAAGTGTGATTGGACACACAAGGAATTTGTCTCCGGTGCGTAAACTCTCAATGTACATACAAGCAACAAATAATAAATCATGATCATAGTCATCTTAAAAATACATTCATCATGAATCATTAGTTACAACACTTAGTGATAGCCATAGGATACTAAATAAGCAATGAACAGAAATCATACTAGGATACTAAATAAAACAATATATATCGTAAGGTGGAAGCAGCAAAGTTATAGTCATAAGAAGATAAGATTCCAGTTTACAATTATCGTAACATTTAGAATACATTATTGCAACGCTTAATTAAATCTTTGGACCGCTTTCGAATTGTGATGTTGGCGAAGACTCTTGAGGATCCCCTGGACTGCAAGATCAAATCAGTCAATCTATCCTAAAGGAAATCAACTCTCACTGCCCTTTGGAAGGACAGATCCTGAAGCTGAAGCTCAAATACTTTGGCCATCACATGAGAAGAGAGGACTCCTTGGAAAAGACCCTGATTGTTGTGGAAGATTGAAGGCAAAAGGAGAAGGGGACAGCAATGGATGAGATGGTTAGATAGTGTCATGGATGCAATGAACATGAATTTGGGAAAACTCCAGGAGACAATGGAGGACAGGGAGGCCTGGTATACTATGGTCTACAGCAGGGGTCTCCAACCTTGGCAACTTTATGATTTGTGGACTTCAACTCCCAGAATTCCTCAGCCAGTGCATGTTGGCTGAGGAATTCTGGGAGTTGAAATCCACAAGTCATAAAGTTACCAAGGTTGGAAACCCCTGGTCTACAGGGTCATGAAGAATCAGACATATCTTAGTGGCTGTACAACAACATAGAACTAAGTTCATTGAGAAACAGGTAGAAATCTATACAAAATTCTAAACATGATATTAATGTCCATAATCACTACTATTTGTCATTGTTCCAGAGTTTGATTGACTGATTGATCTGCCATCAAGTTGTTGACTAATAGCAACCATAGAGATAGATTTTCTCCATGATGTCCCAAACTTGGTCCTTCAGCTCTTCCAACGGCACTCCCAATGTAACTGAGTCCATCCATCTTGTCATTGGTCATCCTCTTCTTCGTTTTCCTCCCATCTGTCCCCACATTAGAGCCTTCTCCAGAGAGGTAAGTCTTCAAATAATATGTCTGAAATAGAATAATTTGAGCTTGATCATTTGTGTTTTAAATGAGAACTCGTGGTTGATATGTTTGATGATCCATTTGCTTCTTCTCTTGACCTTTCACAACATTTTCACCTTTCCCAATTTTTCAGGAGTTTTCTCCAACATCAAACTTCAAAAGCATCAATGCTCTTCCTATCTTACTTCTTCAAGGTCCACTTCCAGAGAGGTGCAACTGATTGGTGGACAAAGGACAATGGGAGGGGCAGAGGGGGGAAGAGGAACTTTATGTTTTGCTTTTTGCGCTTTTCTACTTCTGTACCTATATGATTTTTCAGTAAAGTATACTCTGGAAGGAAAAATATGTCTCAGTAGCTTCTTTTACTGCCTAGCATATTGGAACAGTTGGCACTCTCATTATACCTTGGTGATATTTGCATCAATATACAGTAGTGGCCAAAATTGTGGAAACTTTTTGGGAAAAGTGTATTTTTGAGGTTTGATGGCTAATAACACCACTTTTTTTTTTTTTTTTTTTTTGAGTTTCAAGATAATCATATTACACTGCTGGAATGGCTTGGGAATAGCCCAGACCTTAACCCAATTGAAAATCTATGGAGCCGACTAAAGAAACTTGTTAGTCAGAAGCGACCCAGCAATAAAACCCAGTTTATAGAAGCAATCATTCAATCTTAGTTTCACATGATAACAGCTGCAGAACTAAAAGACTTGGTTCACTCCAAGGCCATAATTCATGCTAAAGATTACCCAACTAAGTATTAACTGGCATGATGTTAATTTTTATATATCTCCTTTTTTCTACATGTTGTACTTTTCTTCTTTAAACTGTAACTGCTATTTTAATAGCAAATCCTTCATAAAAGTTATTGCATTACATTCTTGATTAAATTATCTTTCCATTGATATTTAATTTTATGATACTAATAAAAAAAAGTGGTGTTATTAGCTAGTTTTAGAAAATATACTTTTCCCAAAAGGTTTCCACAATTTTGACCACTACTGTAATAATATTGGGACGATTGACACTCCCATTATACCATGGTGATATTTGCATCAATATAATAAACATTGAAATGTTTGAATAACCTGTCTTCATGTCACTCGTTTGTCTCTTAAAACCCCACTCCAGAACCTAAATTGGATTATAAAGACACCAAACAACACGAAGTTGTTTGAAGAGGTGGTGGTGTTTGAACATCATTGAGGAAAACACTGATACTGGATTGTGATGTTGTGTGATGTTTGAAGTTCTGGTTCATTTAGGGACATCTTGGTAGGAACAAGGCTATAAATAGTACAATATTCAATACAGGCTACAGTGCCTTACTCCCGTCAGCTCCCACTCGGTTGAGTCTAAAATGAACTAAGTTTATGAGCTGTTCGAAAGAATTTAAAAGCTGTGCCTTTTTCACGATTGGTGGCACAAATCTCTCCATACCACACATTCGCATGTATAGAATTCCTGTGAAATGAAAGAGCTGGGTCTTTATGACGTCATAGAATTGATCCTGCATTTATTTGCCTTTCTAGTTAGATTTCCTCCTGTCTTCCTACACCTCAAGCCGGCAAACACTGACTTGTTATTTTCAAATAGCTGTTTCTGAAGTACTAAACAAGACTGTTGTTGGAAAAAAGAGCCATCTTTTTTCCCCCACAAGTCGGGGAAAGAAAATGCTAGGGTATACAAGGACTTAATTGTTTGGATGGTTCAGTCTGTAATGTTGCCTGAGTTTTCCCATTGGTCTCCCACAGGTATGTTTTAAGAAAACTAATTTTGTGGTTTTGGGCTCAGTTTAAGACTGCTTTAAAAGTAGAAGAGTTTTGAAATTCACAGGGAGAGGAGAGGGATACACACAGACACACACAGACACGCACCAGTGGTGAAATTCAAATTTTTTTTACTACCGTTCTGTGGGTGTGGCTTGGTGGGCGTGGTGTGGCTTGGTGGGTGTGGCTTGGCAGGCACGGCAGGGGAAGGATACTGCAAAATCTCCATTTCTATCCCACTCCAGGGGAAGGATGCTGCAAAATCTCCATTCCCTCTCCACTCCTGGGTGAAGGATATTGCAAAATCCCCATTCCCTCCCCACTCCTGGGAGAAGGATATTGCAAAATCCCCATTCTCTCCCCACTCCTGGGGAAAGGTTATTGCAAAATCTCCATTCCCACCCCAATCTGGGGCCAGCCGGAGGCAGCATTTGCCGGTTCTCCGAACTGCTCAAAATTGCCGCTACTGGTTCTCCAGAACTTGTCAGAACCTGCTGAATTTCACCACTAACACATACATACACACACCCACACACAAATCTTACATTTGCAATTATGCTACAAAATGATGTGTTCTATAGCTGTCCAGCTAAAATCAGAAGAATATGGGTAGTCCTGAGCTTATAAAAGTTACAACAGACCATTAAAAGTTACAACGGCACTGAAAAAAAGTGACTTATGACTATTTTTCATGTTTACGACCTTTGTAGCATTCCCACGGTCATGTGATCAAAATTCAGAAGATTGGCAACTGACTCCTATGTATGACGGTTGCAGAGTCTCTGGCCAGCAAAGCCAATGGGGAAGCCAAATTCACTTAACAACCGTGTTGTCAACTGAACAACTGCAGTGTTAACAACAACCGAACAACTGCAGTGGTTCATTTTGTTTTTCTTGCCTAAATGTAGAACTTTTTTCACCATTATATAGCTCATCTGCCAGTTCCTTCAGAACCTAAGAAGCTTCTTCAGCTCTGACAGGATAGTGGTCAGAGCTGAAGAAGCTTCTTGGATGAGAAGTGAAACGCCTTCAAAGAAAAACCAGAAAGTCCAGGTGCCTCTTGAAAAAGCACCTTTGGCACAACCATGACCTGGATGACTGAGAATCTCCATAGACACATTGTCTATCTATAGATGGTGATGCCCATGAAGCTGGTTGAAAGAATCTCATCAAGCCGTTTGGTAGAACATAACCAAGGCAGCTTCTGAAATATGAAATGGCCATCCCATTAATTACTAGGATGTCCTTCTGGCTCTCTCTCTCCCTTGAAGTCCTTATCTTCTGCTCTTCTTCCTGCGGGAGGATAGGTCAGGGAGTTTGTAAGGAGTCTATTGTCAAACTAATTGATTGCCCCTGGGGGAAACTTGAGTTCAGAAGCAGAGGCCCCTGTTGGGTCAACAGAGGTCAGGCACATCAAAGAGGAAATAGATGTGTTCCATCAGGGGTGGGAATGACAGAAGTCATTGACACTTGAAGTTGCCAGGGCTGTCTTCCATTGTGGGACAGGAAGCAAGACAAGAATCTGCTAAAAGAAAAGCTTGGCAAGAGATAAAGATATACAGTATACACATGGATTTTAACTTCTTTGTTCACTACCATCCCCACCATTTCTTCCTCTTCTGTCTCCTCTTCCTCCTCCTCCTCCTCTTCCTCCACCTCCTCCCCTTTTATTGTTAGAGGTTGTAAGATTTTCTTGCTAAACTACCTTGATGGATTCACTGTATCCTGTGAATTAGGGAGGGAAGCACCATTTGGTGCTCTGCCTCATGCGCTAAAATGCCTTCCCACCCCACCCCCACGCCCGGCTCTTTTTGATATATTTATTTATTTATTTATTTATTTATTTATTTATTTATTTATTTATTTTTCAGATTTCTATACCGCCTTTCTCCTTTCGGACTCAGGGCGGTGAACAGCCAAGATAAAAAACATTTATACACAAAAGTTAAAAATAGATTTAAAATAATTAAATAAATTTGGCCCATAATTTAAAACATTTCAATTAAAATCCATATCAAATTATAAAACCAACCATAAAATCAGGACAGCCCGGCTAACTGAAAAAAATAGGTTTTTAGGGCCCGACGAAAAGTCCGGAGGTCGGAGCTCAAGAGACACCCCCAGTTTGAACAAACAGATATATACATATATGCCATGCTTGGTAAATAAAGGTTAGGTTCAAAATAAACACCTCCTTTTGAAATACATGCATTGACATATTTTATTCTAGACGTTTCTGAGGCATCCAGAAAAAGCTGGATTGGACTTCTCCTTATTTTGCAGAAGCAAACTCCTATCAAGATAGCATGAAATACTTTAAACAGCCCTTAAAGAAGAGAGAGGTATCTTAGATTTCTGTAAACCATTGATTTCTTTCTTATTATAATAATTATTATAATTCATCTCATCACTAGAACTGGAATGGGAAAACTTGTAAATAAACAAATGTTTTAGCTATGCGTGGTTTCTTGCTTGTTTTTAAAGGAGATTTTTTTTTACTTACAACAAAACTATATTTAATGAGTGTTTGCAGAGCACATACTGGTATTTATTTCAGTACAGTAGGGGGAGAGGGAGAGAGAGAGAGAGGGAGAGAGAGAGAGAAAGAGAGATATCTTTACCCCTTTACAAAATACATCGGCTACTGTACATGAAATAAATATTTGCTCTGCAAATACTCATCAAAGATAATTTTATTGTAAGTAAAACAAAAAAAAAAAAAATCTCCGTTAAAAGTAACAAAAGCAACAGATGGAAAAGATTTTATTAATACAATTTTGCTTAGGAGAGCTTCCAGTCCAGAATTTGAAATGCAGGCAATTGAATTAGTAACTACATGTAAATTTGCTATAAAGACTAGTTTTCAAGAAGAATTTTGGAAATTAGTTGCACTGTAGAAGAATGTTGGCTAAGTATGCTCCTCTCCCCATGTTTCAAAATCTTTGTCTAATAACATAGGAAATTTATTTGTTTGTTTTACCTAAGTTTCCTGGTAAATGACACAAAAATTACAAACATCCATATGCAGAGGCTTACAAGTCATTGTGTCCTGGATGAGTTTGGGCAATTAATAATTGCTAGCGTGGGATATTTTTCCCCCCCCCCCCATCCTATATTCTGTTTCTCCAGATCCCTTTTGCATTAAAGAATGCAAACTGAATCTGAAAAACTTTTCCTACCATCAATTACATATTTTACTTCTCAACTACAAAATTGGGGCTGCATTCTACAATGGTTGTTTCCGATATGTCAGCTTGGCTTACAAGACCAATCATTTAGGCTGGTTATTTCTTGTCCATTTCTGAATTATAAAAACCTAAAATCTCCCAAGTTTAATTCAGGTTTGGATGACTCCTGGGTTATTTAACAACAATGCAGAAGCAGTTTGCCACTGACTTCCTTTAAATTCGGGGGAAGGGTGGACTTCCCAGTTTGGTCTACTGCCCTGGAGTTTCCTGGTGGTGCCCCTCCAAATACTAACCATGTCAAACCCTGCTTAGCATTTTGAGATGAGCCGAAGGGCTGTCATCAGAGATATATTTTCTGAGTTAGAGCCTTCCCTAAAGCAAAATTGATGTTAAACAATGGGTGTCTATATATCAGGTTAGTTAACTAATATTATACTTTTGAAAGAATATCCCCCCCCCCAAAAAAAGCCTCACATGTACAATATGTGGAGGAATTATATCGTAGAAGCCAAGAACTCAAGTCTGAATTATAAATATTAAAAAACAGTCTGGGAATTGTTCTGAATCCATTCCTTGCTACTTTCTAGCTGTTCCCATGTTTGGAAAATATTTGAAAAGGTGAGCAGTGCAGGGCAAGCATAAACCCCAATGTGATTTAGAAATCTTCACTGTTAAACAGGTGTGAAAGATGGAGAACCTTGATCACATATATAGGTAGTTCTTGACTTAATACTGTTCATTTATCATTAAGTGTTGTACCTTATGATTCTTGATTAATGTATCTTTTCTTTTATGTACACTGACAGCGTATGCACCAAGACAAATTTCTTGTGTGTCCAATCACACTTGGCCAATAAAGAATTCTATTCTGTTCTGTTCTGTTCTGTTCTGTTCTGTTCTGTTCTGTTCTGTTCTATTCTATTTAGTGACCGTTGAAAGTTACAATAGGACCAGAAAAAGTGACTGTTTTTCCGTTACGACTTGCAGCATCCCCATGGTCACCTGATCAAAATTTGGACACTTGACAACCGGACTGTATTTATGATGGTTGCAATGTCCCAGGGTCATGTGATGATCTTTTGTGACCTTCTGGCAAGCAAAGTCAATGGGGAAGCCAGATTCACTTAACAACCGGGTTACTTAACCACTCTCTCGATTAACAACAGATATTTTGGGCTCAATTTTAGTTGATACTATCTGTAGCAAGTTTAATTTACTCAGAATTTAAACAAATTTTGCTTCCCCATAAAGGTGCCTGAACAGTAAGTTAAAAAAAAAAAAAAGCCAAGATTGTATCCACAACAGTATGATTGAACCTCAGCCTGTTTTTATGTGCATTGTAACCTATATAAAAAATCAGGCAGAGTTTTGATTTCACCATTGCATCCGCCATCTTGAATTTTTTTGACCATATCTCGGTTCCCCGAAAACAGATGGAAGGGTTGGGTGATAAAGATTGGGTAGCTTGTTTCCCAAGGAATTCACCACTGGCTATTCACCATAAGGCTAGGACAGTTTAGGAAATCCAGAGATTCCTTGGTAATTTATTCCGCAGCAAGGTCATATCAGAATGGGGCCAAATTTGTTTATTTTGTCAGAAATGCCCTTGAAGTGATGTCCCGGTGCCTGGAAGCTGTACAGATCTGGATGGGGAGAAACAGACTCAGGCTCAACCCATACAAGATCAAGTGGCTGTGGTTTCCGACATCCCGATATAATCAGTTGGTGCCATCACTGACTATTGGGGGCGAGTTGTTGGCCCCCATGGAGAGGGTCCGCAACTTGAGTGTCCTCCTGGACTCACAGCTGTCTTTAGAAGGGCATCTGACGGCTGTGGCCAGGAGGGCATTTTATCAGGTTCGCCTGATTCACCAGTTGCGTCCCTTTCTGGATCGGGACTCATTAAATACGGTCACTCATGCCCTCGTCACTTCCCGCCCGAACTACTGCAATGCTGTCTACATGGAGCTCCCCTTGAGAGGCTCCAGCTGGTCCAGAATGAGGCCACGCGGGTGGTTATGGGAGCGACGTGGCGCTCCCATGTGACCCCCCTTCTGCGCGAGCTGCACTGGCTCCTGGTGGTCTTCCGGGTGCGCTTCAAGGTTTTGGTTATCACCTTTAGAGCGCTCCATGACCTAGGACCAGGGTATCTACGAGACTGCCTTCTGCCACCAGTAGCCTCTCACCGACCAGTATGCTCCCATAGGGAGGGGCTTCTTGGGTGCCGTCGGTCAAACAGTGTTGACTGGCGGCCCGCGGGGCCTTCTCTGTGGGAGCACCTGCCATCTGGAATGAGCTCCCCCCAGAGATACGGAGGATCACTGATCTGCGCGCTTTCTGCCGTGCCCTTAAAACATTCCTATTCCAGCAGGCCGGCCTGGCCTAACCTCTTTTTTAAACTGTTTTTAAATTTTTTAAATTTTAAATTTGTCTTATAATTGGGGTTTTTAAATTTTGTTTTCTGGGCCAAATTATTTAATTGTATTTTAATGATTTTTTTAACATTTGTATTATATGTATTTTATCTTTTGGCTGTTCACCGCCCTGAGTCCTTCGGGAGTAGGGCGGTGTATAAATTCAATAAATTTAAAATAAAAAAAATAAAAAAAATAAATAATAACTAGTCATAGAATTTTCCTGAGTCCTACTGCACTGGTAGAAAAATTGAGAAAATGATAAAAAAATGACAGTCACAAACATTATGTGTTTCAATGAACGTTGGAGCTAGTGGTGAATTTTTTTTTTAAATTACCAGTTCTGTGGGTGTGGCTTGGTGAGCATGGCAGGGGAAGGATACTGCAAAATCCCCATTCCCTCCTGGGGGAAGGATATTGCAAAATATCCATCCCCACCCCATTCTGGGGCTAGCCAGAGGTGGTATCCGCCAGTTTTCTGAACTACTCAAAATTTCCGCTACCAGCTCTCCGAACTGCTCAAAATTTCCGCTACCAGTTCTCCAGAACCTGTCAGAACCTGCTGGATTTCACCCCTGCTTTGAGGAACCTCCCATTTTTTACCTTCAGATGCTTGTTTGAGGTATGATGAGAATACAGCCAAAGCATCTCTCTCTTTCTGTCCCTCTCCCTCTCCCTCTCTCTCTCTCTCCCCCTCCCTCTCCCTCTCTCTCTCACACACAAACACATATATACATATAAAATTGGTGCAGTTAAAAAAATACTCTGTATTATAGTTAGAAAAGGAACTAGGTATGCACACAGCTAGATGGAAATATGGATCCACATAAACATTTATACTATTGATCACCCAAACAGGGATTGCCTTTTGGTGCTTACTTCCATGATTAAATCAGGAGTCTATGCAGAAGATACTATTGTAGGAAAAAAAAGTAATACACTCACAGTTGTACAAAAATATTTTGTTTATTAAAGTAACAATTGTACTAAACAACCTATATTTGAAATGCATTGAATTATTGCTAGAATAAATACAGGCAATAAATTCAATATTTTTTAATAAAAGGAAATGAATTATTTGACACTCAAACATTATTACCCCAAAGCTTTAACTTATACAATATAAATAGTTAAAAGGCAAAGTCAAGTTTCTTTTTTTCCCCACTTGTGTTGTTTATTCGTTTTGTTTCATTTTTTTAAAAAAAATTAATACTGATCCATTCGGTTGCTAAAAAGGGTATTCCCCATGCCCAGCTGAAGCGTATATCAAAAACAAATTTGCAAGCAAGCATGCTTGACTCCATATCACAGACAAATAAAAGTGAAGTGTGTTGCACATCATTTTATGACAGAGAAAGAAGCATCTAAATAAAAGATGGTTAGAGATGTCTGAAATCAGATGAATGTATTTTCCACAATCCAGTTAAGAAACTAGATTTGCAAACCAGTGTGGTGCTGATAATACTTCAGCAAATATCCTTTGAGAATCAGTATTATACGATTTTGCCCAACCCATAGGTATTAGGCACCAGATTTTTATTTTTCTAAACTAGAACTATACTAAAACAAATTTTGTTTACAAATGTGAATATCAGCATTTCTCAAAGTTGACCATTTTAAGACTTCAACTTGCAGAAGTCATGCTGGCTGGGGAATTCTGGAAGTTGAAGTCCACACATCTTAAAATACTCAACGTTGAGAAAACGCTGGTGTAGATGAACTTGGAATAGATGGCATTACTACAGCTCGTGTCCATGTTTATTCATTTCACAGAGTTGCATCTAGCGTGCTCATGTTACCTTGGAGTAAATCACATTCAGTCCTATGGGTTTTATAGTAAACACTTATGAGATTATATTATTAATCACAGCTCTGTCTATTGAAATCAATGGGACATTAGACTTATTTAAGTCATCTTCCATAAACTGGCATGCTTCTGATTGGCAAAATTGCAGTTTCCTTTACAACCAATTGCCATGCTGACTAAGAATCCTGGATGGAAATTTTTGAGATGAGATATTGGGTTAATATGTGATTAACCTAACTTTAGACCCAGCTAATGTGATTAAAAACTTGGGAACTAAGGAATTACGTTAAAACCCCCTTTTCAGTTTCCAAACTGGGGTCATTCAGATTGAAAAACGACCTTTAAATTCCTTTTAGTTGCAATTCCTGTGTGTGAATTTAAAAAAAAAATCACTTTCACTAACATTGATTTAAAGTGGCTGTGGTTTGTGAATCTTTTGGTTTTATTTTAATGGCATTTCTGTACCCTTTAAACATTGCTGGGTAACACAGAAGCAGGAATACTGGACCATGGCTACCAAACTGCTACATGACCGAGTACCTTAAGTAATATTTTTGATTATGTGATGTGTTCACAGCTAGATTTGTAAATTACCTTGCTCCAAGATAGCAAAAGCAATAGCCTTTATATACCGCTTCATAGTGCTTTACAGCACTCGCTAAGCAGTTTACAAAGTCAGCATCTTGCCCTCAACAATCTGGGTCCTCATTTTACCGACCTCGAAAGGATAGAAGGCTGAGTCAACCTTGAGCCAATCTAGATCGAACTCCAGGCTGTGGGCAGAGTTAACCTGCAATACTGCACTCTAACCACTGCATCACTGCAGCTCCCAAAGATCCTCTCCGTTCTTTGGCTGATACAGAGATTATGGGATATATTCATCTGTCAAGAAATATATTCTGTTTTGTAACATCCAAAGCACATGAAGGCAGGACAAGCAGCAATGAATAGAAAATAATCAAGGAGAGAACCAATCTGGAACTAAGGAGAAATTTCCTGACAGTGAGAACAATTAATCAGTGGAATGACTTGCCTCCAGAAGTTGTGAGTGCTCCAACACTTGAAGTTTTTAAGAAGTGATTTGTACAAATGGTATAGAGCTTCCTGCTTGAACAGGGGGTTGAAGTAGAAGATCTCCCTTCCAACTCAGTTATTCTGTTATTTCTGAGAGGGGGAAAACAATTGCACATATCTATCCCTTTGGCCTTAATGGGGCAGAATGTCTTTCAGTACAACCCACACTGAACACCAAGAGTTGTGCATAATCACTCAGAATTCCCATGGGAATGTAGGGCGAGCACTCTGCAGGTGTAACAAATAATGGAATTATTGGAAGGAAACTGGTGACAATAGATGTGGAGAGCTACACTGGCTGTTTTTACCAAAACGATGAAAGAACTGTTGCAATAGAAGCCCCTCCCCTTTTGTACAGGCAGGTGATGTCATGATGCCTCTACAGAAGGGGCGGGGTTTGCAGAAGTGTGATGCGCTATCATCAGATGAATTGTTTTGACCAATGCTCATAGAGATTCATATGAAAAACACCACTTGGTGGACTGATGCAGACAACCTTTTTAGAAGTTTCCCCTCACTGTTTTTCTGTCCCCATAAACTGACAGTCAGGTTGCTTTTTCCAAATAAAATTAAAGCAAGTCACGCATGTTTATATATACTGTAATAGAAATAGCCATTCGTCCATTGAAAAATACAGAAATTAAGTTTTAATTCTTAAAAAAACAACAACACACAGAGCATCATACATTTTCACATTGTGGGCAAGGGTGTTCTCATTTTTAAACCTTTTATTTTAAAGTCACAATTCTTCAACACCTATTTAGAAAAGTAGGCTGTTAAGTAGGATGGGAAGAAAAGATTTTTGGCAGTAATATAAAATATGAGCTTTTTTAAAAAAAATGGTGTAAAAGGTAAACAAAGACAAATTATTACAATGATATAAAAATACAACTGGGTCTTCCGCTCTTATAAAAATTGACTTTGGAATTGCATTTGGCAGTTTCACACACATACACACACACACACACACAAATGCACACACGTGCCACATCATTCAAAAAAAAAATATCACAGAACAATGCAAAGAAGTTTATAAATTATGGTCGCAAGGGGTTATCAAATCCTTTGCCTGTGTCTCCAAAACTCCCTTTCTTCTGTGTCTGTCCATATCAGAGTGAGTAATGAGGTATATAGGACATTAACACTTTCGGACATACGTGTCATAGAAGAAAGTGCATTTTCAGAGACCACCCACAGGAATGGGTCGAATCCATGATTTTTATCCTCCTCCCCCTACCAAAAAAGGCACAATCACATTTTTATTTTTATTTTTTGTTTTGTTTTGTTTTTTCTCTTTTGCTTTGGCATGCTTCGTTAATGTTCAAATCCAAGCAGCAGTAATCCTTTTCCCTTAGCGATGTCAAATTCAGTGCCACCAACTCTGAAAAGGTTTATTTTCATGTCCCTCGGAAAAAAAAAAAGAAAACCTTTGCTAAGGGCAGAAAAGATGAAACAACAACAAGAAGAAAACATCCAAATGCTGGTGAAATCACACATCAAGCACCATGTCGTATTGTTGTTCCTTCTTCCGCCGGCCACATTTAGTGATAAGAGCTAAATATAAAGTCAACAGCATCACCCAGTAGCAGGCGTAAAGTATTGTGCCAATGATTAGCACTGTCTGTTTTGATTCGGAAAATGGCTTTCTAGATTCCTTGTATATGGTGAAAATAACCCCGCCTAGAAGGATTGTAAACCAAACAGACACGGGGATAAGTCCTATGAAATTGACCACGATAGTTTTTCGGCCAGATGTGCCCCATCCTGCCTTGTTTATGGTGGCGATTGCAAACATCTTGGCGGGAAGTAAACTTGACATGTACAACACTGAGTAAAGGGACATAAACACCATGACAATGTTCCCTCTAAGGCAGCTCGCAAAGGAAGACTTGATTAAGCCAACAAGTTGAACAGTCAACAAGAAGAGTAGGATGTTCCACAGTTTTCCCCGGTAAAAAAGTTGTATGACAGTGGCAATGAGAAAAAATGGAAAGAACCCTGTGATGACTGCCTCGTAGGTCATCCACAAGTGATGCTTGTGGAACCACATGGCATTGTACAGCCACTCACGGAAATAGGACTTACTCCAACGGGTCTGCTGGTTCAACCATCTGAGATATTCGATGGGCGTTTCCGTAAGGCACTTTGATCGAGCGGTGTACTTTGTCGCATAGCCCAGGCTTAGGACTCTGTTGGTGAGATGTCGATCATCTCCAAAGCTACACTGAGAGCCCATGAATTCTTGATTATACCAATCCTCCACAAATTCATGGAGTAAGGAGTTCCTGTACATCCCTAAGGGTCCACTTATACACTGTACACAGCCAAAGTAGGACTGGCACGCTCGTTCAATATTAAATGCCATCCAGTACCTGACACTGCTGAGAAAGGAGATCCATGAATCGTACTTGTTCAAAATCTGCAAGAGAAGGTTGAAAATTAGTTCCTGACACAAAGACAACGAAGTTATCCTTAACACAAAGCTGTCAATGTTATTTTTAATATTGTAATATGGAAAGTTCCCCGTTTATTGTTTTCATTCACTAGCTCTTATACGCATAAGAATAACAACTGTATAATAACATTTCTCAAGATCTTAGGATGTCCCAACAATTGTTATTGCTTTTTGCTGCCATACTAGGCAGCCCTAGTAGAAAATTAAGCCAAGAGTTCCAAAGACCCAATATTTTAGTTTGGATAGATTTCTTTGCTTTGCTTTGCTTTTTGTCATTATTCTGATTAAGGAAGTTTCATACCCAATCTTCTATAATTCATCTGACCAATAATCCCTTTGTTAATATTTAATATGTATTCAACAGATCTATATGTCACCTTTTTCTGATGGACAGGTAGTCCTTGATTTATGGTCATAATGGAGCCTGTTTACAAGTTCTAATCCCACTTTAGACACAAAACCAGCTGGGACATTGGGCCAGTCACTCTGACACAGGAAAGAGATCAGGGCAAACCAGTTCTGAAATCTTGCCAGGTAAACTGTAGAGACTTGTCCAAGCAGTTGTGAAGAGTCAGGATGGATGTGAAAGTACCAAAAAAATAAAAAATGCCATACTAAAGATTACTATATTCACCTGAACATCTCCCCCAACACCACCAACCATCGGATCTTCTTCTAAAACTTTCACCATTTCCACCGAAGAAGCTGGATCAAGCATCGTGTCTGAATCACATACCTGTCCATGAAAAAAAAAAACACATAAAAAATTAAGAGATCGGGGCAAGATTGTTGAAAAGGAGAGCTACAAGCAATTACATACTGTAGTTAAATAATAATGCTTGCCTGGTGATATTTTCTCACTGGATTTCCTGAGAAATCCCATAATGATTACATCCAACACTTGGAATTCTTTAGCGATGAATTGGAAACGCAGAACAAGTGTACCACAATGCAAAATGTTCTCACTGTGCCTTTAGAATATTAGACAAAGAAAGACTTGTGAAATTGATTGTAAATTTGGAGAAACAAAATTCTGCAGGGTGCTTGCTTTATATGGAGAATAGAGCCTCCTATCCAGTGGTGGGATTCAAATAATTTAACAATCGGTTCTCTGCCGTAATGACCAGCTGGGTAGGCATGGCTCAGCGGTCATGTGACCATGTGGGCGTGGCCAACTCAATGTCCCTCACGTTGATGGGTGCTTCGCCTTAGCTGTTACAATGTAATAAGGGTTAACGTAGAGGCAGTTTCTGTAACCAGGGCAATAAAGATTAAGTTAGAAACAACACCAGAATGTTTCCTTCCTGTCTTCCTTACAGGATTAGTGGAAAAAAATAAAATAAGATTTCTTCCGACAACTGGTTCTCTGAACTGCTTAGAAAGTTAACAACCAGTTCTCCCAAATAGGTGCAAACTGGCTGAATCCCACCATTGCTCCTATCCTATCCCACAGAGAGTTCAGTTGGTTTTTCTGCACCTAATTTGGATCTCTAAAAACCCAACCAATGGAATTTATATCGTTTGTTCTTTGCAAGCAGTGTTAAACACAAATGAGTGGACATATCACTTTAATGAGCCACACAATTCGTTACAGATGACCCTCGACTTATGGTGATAATTGAGCCCAAAATTTTTGTTGCTAGGCGAGACAGTGAGTCTCGCCCCATTAAGTGAGTCTTGCCTCATTTTACAACCCATTTTGCCACCGTTATTAAGTGAATCACTGCAGTTGTGAAGATAGAAGGCAGGACAAGAAGGAATGGATGGAAACTAATCAAGGAGAGAAGCAACATAGAACTAAGGAGGAATTTCCTAAGGGTGAGATCAGTGGAATGATTTGCCTCCTGTGAATGCTCCATCACTGGAGGTTATTAAGAGGAGATTGGACGACCATACATCTGAAATGATACAGGGGGTTGGACTAAAAGACCTCTAAGGTCCCGTCCAACTCTGTTACTCTATTATTTTGTTAGTAACTTGTTACTTAAGTGAATCTGGCTTTCCCATTGACTTTGCTTGTTGGAAGGACACAAAAGGTGTTCATATGATATTGCAACAGTCATAAATATGAATCAGTTGACAAGCATCTGAATTTTGATCACACGACCATGGGTCTGCTGGAACAAGGAAAGTTCTTGAGATGTGTGTTTGTGTGTGTGTTTGCCAGTGGTGGGTTGCCCCCAGTTCGCACACCGACCAGGACGTCATCAGGAAGCTTCTGCGCAGAAATGCCTGTGCGCAGATCCTTTGCGAACCGGTAGTAAAGGTTAATAGAATCCACCCCTGGTGTGTGCATAGATATATACAAGCTGGATCCCCATGCTTCGCTACAAAACTATGTGATCGGGCTTGATAAATCGACACTTACAGCTTGAATCCTCCCCTATCCTATCCCCTTCTCTCCCTCAGCCTTGCCCCACAGAAATGTCTCCTATCCTCTCCCCTTCTCTCCCTCAGACTTTCTCGCCCCTTCTCTCCATGAGGCTTGCTCCACAGAAACCTGTCCTATGCTATCCCATTCTCTCCAGAGTTATTTTCAAGTTGGGAGGGGGAGTAGAACCTCTAACTAATTAGCATCAGAGTGTGTTATAATAATATAGGAAATACCTAAGCTCTGATGGTCATTTTGAAAAATCCTTTCTTAGTGAGCACCTAGAAGCCAACAGGAATATACATTTTAAATGGCTGGATTCATAGTGATCAGAAAGGATTCCTTCCTGGGAGGCAAATGAGGGATAATGTGAGGACAATAATAGACGTCATAGAATATTATGAACAACACCCGGAAAAACAGCTGGCGCTAGCGTTTTTGGACGTCCAAAAGGCGTTTGATAATCTAAATTGGAAATTCATGATTAATCAAATTGATTTGATGGGATTGGCACAAATTTTAGAAAGATGATTGAAAATATATATAACAAACAGAGAGCAAGTGTATTAATAAATGGAGATAAGACACGGACATTCTGGATACAAAAGGGAGTCAGACAGGGATGCCCCCTGTCCCCCTTACTCTTTATAATGGCGCTGGAAATTCTATTGAGAAAGATTAGAGACAACAAAGAAATTAAAGGATTACAAATTAAGAAAGAAATTTTTAAAATACAAGCCTTTGCGGATGACGTGGCCTTCATAATGGAAGATCCCTTAAAATCTGGTCCCAAGGTACTCCAGGAAATACAACAGTATGGTGAAATCGCTGACTTTAAAATTAACAAAACTAAAACTAAAATCTTAGTAAGAAATATGGCGGAGATGAACAAGAAACAATTAGAAAAGTCCTTGGAACTCCAAATAGTAAAGAAGATAAAGTATTTGGGAATTTGGATCACTGTAAGGTATTCCTCTTTAAAAGAGGACAATTATAGTCCATTACTACAAAAAATAAAACAGGACATAGATAGATGGAAGAAATTAAAACTATCCCTTACAGGTAAGATTTCAGCAATTAAAATGAATATTCTTCCCAAAATCATATTTCTGTTTCAGACTATCCCGGTGAACCTGGATAAAAAATATTTTCTAGAGCTGGAAAGGAAGGTGCGAGATTTTTTGTGGGAAGGGAAGAAGGCAAGAATTGCTTATAAAACACTACAAGGGAAAAGAAACATGGGCGGCTTCGGATTACCGGATTGGCAATTATACCAGAAAGCGGCCAAATTAGTATGGATCAAAGATTGGGTCACACTACAAAATAAGAGAATTCTGATATTAGAAGGCCACGATCTACAGGCAGGCTGGCACGCTTATTTATGGGGTCCAAAGAATAAAAAGAAACCACATTTTCACAGACACAAATTAAGGGAGACTCTGATCCTAACATGGGAAGAAATTAGACAAAGATTTTATACCAAAATTCCGATTTGGCTCTCAATTATGGAGGCGTTGATTGCTACTAACAAAAGAGATATTGGAAAATTTGGCACGTACAAAGACATACTGGATGGAAATGGTACCCTTAGACCTCGAGAACTACTAAACAATCAAGGCTTTAATTTGGACTGGTGGAGTTACATGCAGATAAGCTCTAGATATCAAAAAGATAGGGACCAATTTGGGATAGAGACGAAGTACAACAATTTAGATAAAATCATGTTGGGGATTGAAAAGAAAATGCTAGCCAGATTCTATAACCTTTTATTAGGAGAAGACAGAGCAGAAGGGATAGCTAGGAACCAACTAAGCATTTGGGAAAAAAATATTGGCCACAGATTAAATTTCAATGATTGGGAGGAGGCTTGGAATAGAAATTATAATTTTACTAAATCGGCAACTTATAGGGAGAACCACTATAAAATATTTCACAGATGGTATCTAGCCCCAGCTAGATTAGCAAAAATATTTCCTAATGCCTCAGGAATTTGTTGGAAGTGTGGAAAGGAGATTGGCACCTTCTTTCATATGTGGTGGTCCTGCTCAGAGACAAAGAAGTTCTGGACGAAAATACAAACTTGGCTACAGGAAATAGTGGAAGAGGATATAAAATTATCTCCAGAAATCTTCTTACTGGGAATGATGGGAGATGGGCTCTCTAAGGACAAAATACAATTAATAATACACATCATAACAGCGGCCAGATTAACCTTCGCAAAATATTGGAAGGATAAACAAATACCTCCAGAGATGATAATAATAAGTAAAATCTTGGAATGTGCAGAGATGGTGAAATTAACCAGTATGCTTAAAGATGAGGAGAACTCAAAATTTAAGGCAGTATGGGAAAGGTGGTATATATGGTGGAATAATAGAACATGACTATAAGGATATACTTATTTTTAATAGTGATAGATCTGAAGATACTTGTTGTATATGCACTGTACATATGTAATTACACGACACTTCAGATGTTACCTGAGATTTGATATTCTCTTTCTTTTGTAAAAAACTTTTTAAAAACCAATAAAGTATTTGTAAAAAAAAAAAAAAAGGAATATACGTGGCAAATTTCAAGTTTGTAGGCTTTACGGTTCTGGAGATTACGTGATTAATGCGTGAGTGGTTTTTGCTTTTACAGTATATATATAGATATAGATATCACATATGCATATATCCGTCATCATCATTTTAGCCATTGTCTATGGGCTCTTCTGTATGTTTCCAACTAACATGGTCCTGAGCTCTCTCTCTCTCTCTCTCTCTCTCTCTCTCTCTCTCTCTCTCTCTCTCTCTCCCTCCCTCCCTCCCTCCCTCCCTTCCTCCTTCCCCACCCATCTCTCTCTACACATACACAGGTAGTCCTGTCCAACTGAGCCTAAAATTTCTGCTAAGTGAGATATTTGTTAAGTGAGTTTTGCCCCATTTTACGACCTTTCTTGCCACAATTGTTAAGTGAATCCCTGCCGTTGTTAAATTAGTAACACGGTTGTTAAGTGAATCTGGATTCCCCAATTGACTTTGCTTGTTGGAAGTTCGCAAAAGGTGTACACATGATCCCTGGACACTGCAATTGTCATCAATATGAGTCACTTGCCAAGCATCTGGATTTTGATCACATGACCATGGGGATGCTGTAATGATTGTAACTGTGAAAAATGGTCATGTCAGTGTTGTTGTAACTTCAAACAGTCACTAAGTGAAATGTTGTAAGTTGAGGACTACCTGTATATTCTTTTGAGAGCGTGCATCAGAATTTCATTTTTTTAATGTGTGCCGGTGTTCACAGAAAAAAAAGGTGACAATAAAGGTTATCTTATCTTGTCTTATCATCTTATTTCACCATCTTATATCTTGTCTTATATCTTATATAGAACAGGAGTAAAGAAACACTACTTGGTGGGTGCTTTGCACTTTTCCTGATCTTGCATGAGAGGAAAAAGAAGGATTGCATTTGGTGCCCTAGTTCAAATGTTTCCCACTGTCTTAAGGTGGAATGAATAATGAGTGAACTTACAGATGCTTCCAAAAAAAAAAAAAATATTGGCAGAGGATCTGGGAAGAAACATGATATCCCCGTTCGCTCACAGAAGGTTTAGCTATTCATGTGAAATATATACCTTGGATTCCACCATCTAGCTCTCTTTGAACTCCCAATTCATGGGGCTCCACACTTCTAAACATTAATAAAAGTCTGTTTCACTCTTATGTTTAGAGTGCATGTTATTTTATTTCCTGATTATATGCTCACGTTTCCAATGGACTGGGAAGGGTTTATATTTTTATGCTTCTTAAAATGTGAAATAGATAGCTCTTTTGAGCAAGGTTGTTGTGAATACAACTAGTATTCGTGTTGTATATACAGCACACTTTGCATAGCTTGGTTTAAAAAAAGATTTAGTGGCTATGTGAAATTTGGTTTATTTTTAATCTTGCTGGAGGTATGTGTGTGTTAAAGTACTATGTAAACCCAACCTCTCTGGCTGGTTTATGGTTTACAGTACTGTGTAAACTGAGAGAATGGGTTAATTCAGTAAGCAAGCAGACTTGAGAACACATTCTTTGAACTGTTGCAACTTTGACTTTAATCCATAGTTTTCTGGAGGATCTATCCTCATGTCAGTATAGTATAAATCGGATTGCTCTCATCTCTTCTATGTCCAGCCCTAGAAATGCACAAAAATACTTCTGAATTTAAAGTTTTGAGTTTAAATTCTGAGCTTAACACCAAAACAGTTGGTTCAGATTCAGGAAGGGTTATCTTAAGCATTTTGGTTGAATTTCAGAGGGCCTGTTTCAAGCTCAAGAATTTTTTTGCATACCTTAACAATACCTCATTTCTTCTATAGAGTTGAGGCATTCCTGACAATCATCTAGTTCAGGGGTCTCCAACCTTGGAAACTTTTAAGATTTGTGGACTTTTAATTTTTGAAGTTGAAGTCCACAGGTCTTAAAGTTGCCAAGGTTGGAGACCCCTGATCTAGTCATGTACTGCTTCTAGCACACTCAACAGACTCCACTGGTGGTCAAAATTATAAAGGAAGAATTTCATACCAAAAGGGACATTTCAAAAATCAAGGCAGAATAAAGAAAAGGGAGAAAATGGTTCTTATTTTCATAGCAAACCGGACTTTCAATATTTTGAGAGAATGCATTCAGGCATTGAATGGCAACTTAAAGGCAACTTAAGATAATTTTAAAAATATGCACAATATTGGACATGCTAATCAAATCAGCATGATTAAACTCAAAATTAAAATCAGTGTTGTTACAACCAGCCTTCTTCCTTCAGAAGAACATTGGATAAACTTTTAATACACAAATGAAGATGCCCAAAAGTTTCAGTTGTTTTTTTTAATAAAAGAGAGAGAGAGAGAGAGAGAGAGAGAGAGAGAGAGAGAGAGAGAGAGAGAGAGAGAGAGAGAGAGAGAATATAATGTTTTCAAGCCAAGCAAACATAATACTCTAGCCATTCACACTGCATCTCTTTTCCCAACAGGGCCTCAATGCCTGTGATTCATCATGATCAAATCATTAAAGTTAGATGAAAACTGATGACTCATGGGGAGAAAACATCAACATGTGTAAAAAATAAAATAAAATTGAAATTATATCTGAATTCTGAATTATGGAGCTACTGGCAAATTTCAAGTTTGTGTGGCCTATTAGTAAGAGCAGTTTAAAATTGGAGATACTGGCTAAGACAGGTGGAGGTCCATCCTTCTCCTGGATGTTCAGCTGCCATCTCTTTGGGATGCTTTAATTTGCATTTCTGCATTATGAAGGGGCTTGAATGACTTCTAGAATTATGCCGCTTCATTTCTGTATCTATTAACGGCCCGATGTGGCCATAACTTTATGTGATATTCTGCTTCAATCCACCTTCTTCTGGGTTTCTAGCAGGGGTGAAATCCAGCAGGTTCTGACAACTTCTGGAGAACCAGTAGCGGAAATTTTGAATAGTTCAGAGAACTGGCAAATACCACTATTGGCTGGCCCCAGAGTGGGGCGGGAATGGAGATTTTGCAATATCCTTCCCCCAGGAGTGGGGAGGAAATGGGGATTTTGCAGTATCCTTCCCCTGGAGTGGGGTGGGAATGGAGATTTTACAATATCCTTCCTCCAGGAGTGGGCAGGGAATGGGGATTTTGCAGTATCCTTCCCCTGTAGTGGGGTGGGAATGAAATTTTGCAGTATCCTTCCCCTGACATGCCCACGAAGCTACACCACGCCTACCAAGCCACACCCACAGAACCGGTAGTAAAAAAAATTGGATTTCACCACTGGTTTCTAGCATCTGTCCTCCATGGCTAACCCAATAATCTTGCTTCCCATGGTCAGGGTGTTGGGTGTGACCAGCTGAAAACCCCCACTCATTTTGCTGCTCTCCTCCCCATCCCTTGTAGAAGAGTCATCTACATGAGCAACTGTGTTTTTCTTGGACGTTAACAATGGCTCCATGACCTTCACTTTGGGAAGTACAGATGATGACTACCCTCTTCTCTCTCTTTTGCTGCTCCATAGCACATGCTTCTGGCAGTGACCATTTCATTTTGCCCAACAATAGGACTGGCTTGTCAGGGAATTGTGCAACTGGTGTCCAAATGGAGTCTGCTGACACGGACTT
Source organism: Arizona elegans (assembly GCA_022577455.1). Taxonomy (NCBI): domain Eukaryota; kingdom Metazoa; phylum Chordata; class Lepidosauria; order Squamata; family Colubridae; genus Arizona; species Arizona elegans. The sequence continues at coordinate 5,388,543 of JAKOOJ010000002.1, read as the reverse complement.
GTAGTTTTATATAAATAAATATATTTTATAACTATATACACAGCAAACTAGAAAGTGAGGCAAATAAGAACATCATCAGGTAAATCAACACAGCAGGAACATCATGAGGTAAATCACAGAGAACACACACAACACATAGAGGAAAAAGGCGGGAAACAAGAAAACTCCCTCTCTACACTCCCAGTAACCAATCACAGCTTAGATTGCCTCATGCAATGACCAGCTCTTTTCAAACAATTAGTTGTAACTGTGTGTTCTTACTCATTGTCCAACCCTTTACTGCTTCAGATATTAAATATCTTAACATGGCTCTTGTGGGTCACCCCCCCCTCACAAAAGATAAGGGATAGAGAAGATAGATAGATAGATAGATAGATAGATAGATGATAGATAGATAGATAGATAGATAGATAGATATGAGAGACACACAGAGAGAGAGAGAGATGAGGGTATCAAGAAGATAGGTAGGTAGGTAGGTAGGTAGATAGAGAGATAGAGAGATAGATGATAGATAGATAGATAGATAGATAGATAGATAGATAGATGATAGATATTATATATATATATATATATATATATATATATATATATATATATATGTATATGTATGTATCAAGAAGATAGGTAGGTAGGTAGGTAGATAGATAGATAGATAGATAGATATATCAAGAAAGAAATAGAGAGAGAGATAGTAGATAGATAGATAGATAGATAGATAGATAGGAGAGAGAGATATGAGGGTATCAAGAAAATAGATAGATTAGATAGGTAGGTAGATAGGTAGGTAGGTAAATGATAGATAGATAGATAGATAGATAGATAGATAGATAGATATATCAAGAAAGAAATAGAGAGAGAGATAGTAGATAGATAGATAGATAGATAGATAGATAGATAGGAGAGAGAGATATGAGGGTATCAAGAAGATAGATAGATTAGATAGGTAGGTAGATAGGTAGGTAGGTAGATGATAGATAGATAGATAGATAGATAGATAGATAGATAGATAGACTATCAAAAGAAAGATAGCTAGTATCAAGATAGATAGATAGATAGATAGATAGATAGATAGATAGATAGACAGATAGATGAATATCAAGAATATCAATATAATCATCAAATACACTGATGATTAATACAAGTAGCTTGCATGAATGAAATATAGTTTGGGGGATAAGTTTTCCCTCCCCATCACCACCCACTTCATTTTTAGGAGGTACTGCATGGGTGGAGCTGTCTACTAGATACAGCCCACCTGACGGATAATCCCCGCCTGAAGCTTGCACTTTAGAATTGGGGAGTTGGCCTGGCCTAATTCATTTTTAAGCGGAACAGTATCACCAAGGCTTTAAATACAAAGCTTTTGCCTTGAGTGAGGTAATGCAGCTGTGGAGGCTGAAGCCAAAGAACTTGGCTGAAGGACTCGTCTTGTTTGTATTTCTAGGCTTTCCCCCCTACCCCACAATCTTCCTGACCCAACCCACTTTCCCTCCCTGCTTCTTAACAAGTTTTTTATAGGACTACAAACTTTCCATTTTCACGGGACGTTGCCAAACCTTTGAGTTTCTTTGAGACGTTAGACCATATGTTCACATAAGAGGGCCTCTGAGATGCTCTCAGAATGAACTAAGCCTTCAGCTTCTAGCTGGGATTGTTGTTATCTTTTTTTTTAAAAAATGTGCTTGATGATTTTTTTTCCTTGGGAAAAAAAAGACAATAGAAAAAAAAACTTTTAAGGATAGACGGAGAGAGAAATGCATTCTTAATATTAAATAACAATGGCCTGGAATTCATCCCAAATTGTACTATAGTTAAAAGTCTCTAGAGATTCTCAGTCATCCAGGTCATGGTTGTCCTAAAGGTGCTTTTTCAGGAATCAACTGGACCTTCTTGCTTTTTCCCTGAAGACGTTTTACTTCTCATCCAAGAAGCTTCTTCAGCTCTGGCAGGATATTGGAGAATGGAAGGATTTATATTCTTTATATTTCAATATATTTATATTGAACACCCTTTGAATGGTGTGGGAGTAGGAATCAGGGGTAAAATGCACTTACCTTCACTACTGGATTGCAAATGTGAGCGCACACGTGCCTCCTCCATGCATGCGCAGAGGGTCAAAAACGGGACATGATGATGTCCAGATGGGTGGGCAGAGCCTCCTGCTGCCAGCCCTACCGGATCACGTGAGCTGGCTGAATTTCACCACTGGTAGGAATGGATTTCCAGAGGAAAAAAATGCAGATTACAGGAACCAGGAGCACTACTCAGGTGACCCTGAGGACACAGATAAACTTCCAAGTGCTTCAACGACTCTCTAAAAGGATGCAGATGACCAGCTGCCCGCAAGGAATATAAATCCTTCCATTCCCCACTATCCTGTCAGAGCTGAAGAAGCTTCTTGGATGAGAAGCGAAATGTCTTCAAAGAAAAAACAAGGAAGTCCAGTTGCCTCCTGAAAAAGCACCATTGGGACAATGGCCTGGAATCGTGGGTGTTGGTTATCAGACAGATTTGGTAGCCTATCTTGGATCACACTTTTAGTTCATCTGCCTGTTTGGTCTAGTGGTTAAGGCACCAGGAGAGGGTGAGTTCTAGTCCCACCTTAGGCCTGAAAGTGTCTAGGTGACTTTCGACCAATCACCAGAAGACTGTGAGTTCTAATCCCGCCTTAGTCACGAAAGCCAACTGGATGATTTTGGACCGGTTACTCTTTCAGCCCAAAAACTTTGACAGGGTTATTGTTGTGGGGAAAATAAGGGGAAGTAGTATTAGATAGGTTTGCCACCTTCAGTTACTTATCAAAATAATAAAGGTGGAGTATAAATAAATACAAACAAACAAATAAAGTATATAAACTATCCCCTGTTGCTCTCTGGAGCATCTGAACTTCCACTCCTGATAGCAGGCCGAAAGTATGAGGGAAATCAAATATCAGAAAAAAAGGAAAAAACACCCTTTGCTAACTCAGCCTAAACTAAGGTGACCAGACGTCCCGCTTTTGGCGGGACAGTCCCGATTTTTAGCAATTTGTCCCGCGTCCCGCGGCGTTTCAAAAAAGTCCCGATTTTTCATTCTGCCTCCTGAGTCCCGCTGCCTCTTGAGCCCCAGCTGATGGCTAGAAGAAAAAAAAAACTGTTTAAACTCTTGCCCGGGGCTTCAAAGGGCCGCCCTACAGGCAATCAGTGTAAAGAGTTCCTGAAGCAGTTTTTTTTCCCCCTAGCTAAGCTGCAGAAACGAAACCGAAACCAGGATCTTTGGTGCAACGTGACAAAATGAGGCAGAGAGAGATTTATTTTTATTTTTATTTTTCCTCCCCAAAAAAGGTAGGTGAAAAACTGCAAACAATGGGAAATTTAGGAGGAAAGTTCAAGATTTTAAAACACAAAAGAAAAAAAAGCTGTATTTAACTAGGGAATTGTAATAATTGAGATACTATTAATTGTATATTGTGTTGAAAGCAGAAATGGTTAAATTGTGGTTCAGAGGAATATATGGGGGAAATTATTTGGTTTATTATTATTGGTAAATATAATTAATTGATTTGTAAGAAATTGGATTGCATGGAAATAATTGGAATATTCATGTTCATATTGATTAATATACAAAAAAGATAGTTTTATAACTAATTGATTTATATTAAAATGTTGAATTTGTATTAAACAACTGTATTACATAATTACATAATTAAACAATGTGGGGATGGATATAAAAATAGATGACAATGGGAAGGGGTATAATATAGAATAGAAGGGAAAAATTGAATTTGATTAAGATTAGAGATGAGGATGAAGGGTAATATTGTTTTTTTAAAAAAATAGATGAGGAATAAATATGGCAAAAAGGAAATATAGAAATTGTAAATTTAATTGAAATGACTAAACGCTGTTTAAATTTGTGAACCAGCCAAATATTCTGTTCAAAGAAAATACATTGCATGTTTGTATGTGTGTTTCTAATTATTGCTATTTATTCATATTTGTTCTCTTTTATTCTTTAAAGTTTAACAATTCATTCTTAATCTTAATATCTTTATATTTGCTTGGGGTTGGCTTTCTTCCCTTTCATCTTTTTTATTGTACAGCAATCTTTCTCCTCAAACCTACCACCACTCTCTTTTCTTTCCTTCTTACTTTCTCTTCCCCCCACCCTCTTTTTCTCCTCCCTACTTCCTCTTCCTTTCTCTTTCTCCTCCTCTCTTCCTCCCCCTCTTACCCTCACTCCTACTCTAATTTCCCTTCCCTTCTTTCATCCCTCTCTATTGCTGTATCCTTTTATGCATATGGACTACTCAGAGGGCTGAAAAAGTTATTTTTGATTGGTCCTCGCACTTTTGTCCAGTCCTCAAACTTACGACTGTCCTCACATTTTACGTTTTTTGCCCAGTCTTATCACCATGGTGAAGAGAAGCAGTTGCGAAATGAGTGACATGGTTGTTAAGAATGCTGCATGGGCATAAATGTGAGGATGGTCATAAGTGTGAGGACCAGTCAAAAGTGTGAGGACCTGTCAGAAATGACTTTTTTCAGCCCTCTGAGTAGTCCCTATACACATAGCCATGGCCACCCGGTCACATGACCAGGTAGCCACGGCCACCCAGTCACATGACCAGCTAGCCATGCCCACAAAATAAGCCACGCCCACAATGGTGTCCCTCTTTACCAATCTTAAAATCTGGTCACCTTAGCCTAAACTCCTACCCATTCACACTTCTGTTTCCACAGTGGCCAATCAGGTGTTTTCTGAGAAGCCAAAAAGTGAGAAATGAGCATATTGCCTTCCTCCTGCTTGTGTTCTCAGCAGTAAATATTGAGAAGTAAACTTTTATGCAAAGAAAGAAATGGTAATTCTAGGCAAAGTAGTAGGTACTGGTAATTACAAAAGCAAACTGGAATCTTGACATATTAAGATTCTTGGTGTAGGTTCTTATTTCCCATATTGGGGGTATTTTTCTTAAAAAGCAATTCCTAGTATTACATATGGTAATGTCTAATGATGGTAATTTCGTTCTAAAAAAAACGGGATCCAAATTTATAAATGTGGTTAGGGGTGTTATACAAGTAGTCCTCAACTTACAACCGTAATGGAATCTGGCCATCATGGTCGTAAAATGGCTCAGTCATGTGACCAATTTTTTTTTGCAGCAGTTGTTAATTGGATCAGCATGTTCACGAAGAGAACTGATGGTTTGCTATGGGAGCGGTTTTGCCAAAAAGTGGAAATAAGTGCTGCAAAACTGTCATAAAATGCAGTCACATTTCCATGGGACACTGAAACAACCATAAATGTAGCTATGTTACTAAGTGCCCGAAGTTTGGTCATATGATTGTGCGAAGGACTGTTGGAACCTTAAATCCAGATCATAATTAGCTCTAAAATAGGTCTATTGTAAGTCAAAGATTACCAAAGGTTGTTTGATAAGGATATTTTTCACTATGTATGTATGACTACATACTACCAATAGTTGGGCATAGTTTCACTATTTTTACTGGATACTACCTATAGTAAAATCCTGTTCTTTCTTCTTATGGTTTTTCATCTTTAAACTGACTAGCCAGTAGAAGGCAACCTCAAACCAAATACTGGGTCTGTACAGTAACTCAAAGAAATATGTGAAATATGTGAAATATTTAATTGGAGACCTCAGGGCCACATTAGGGCCCCCATAATGTTGGTGCAGTGCTCAAGAAATCTCAAACAACAAATTGCCATATTTAGTGTGAAGAGGAAGCCCACAGCTAGAAAATAATCATATTCTCTCTGATGAGTTCTAATTCAGTGCATTGCAACTGAAATGAAATCAAATTTAGTTTTACTCTAGCTACTTCCATTGCATGCCCCTGCTATACCAAATGATACTTATGTACCAAACGCAATGTTTAATGCAGAAAAATACCTGCACACCTGGTTTAGTAAGTAAACTATATTGGATTGAGTTCCCATAATATTATGCCATAGGAGTCCTTGCAGATTTTACTCCCCTAATCATTGCTGACTGTAGGAGGTGGTGCTCATCTCCGTTTCAAGGTCATTAATTTCTGCAGTCATGATGCCAGCATGAGCAAAGTGGTACCTATTTATCTATTTTCATTTGCATGCTTTCACACTGCTAGTTTGGCAGGAGCTGGGCGAGGACGGGAGCTCACCCCCCGTCACGTGGCACTTGGGTCTCAAACCTGGGTTGCCGGCTTTCCATCCAACAAGCCACAGCATCTTAACTATGGAGCCACTAAACAATAAAGCATCATTTATAAACCGCTCTGACTGACTTTGCACAGCATGTTAATACCCATATTGTAACAACTGATATTATAGCTCAGCTGAGTTGTGTGAACTCAACCGATGGAAAAAGCCATGGAAAAGCCCATGGAAAAGAGGAAAGTACTCCTTGCTTTTTATGCTGACAGAATACTTAGCTACTGACTGAAGTAGAAGTTTGTGATATGCAGCCATGTTTGATAATATTTAAGCTTTAAGAGCAACCAAAGAATCATCTTCGCCATATGGGTATCAATGCAAACTGATGGTTGAGGTAGAAATTCTTTAGATGAAACACCCACTGGAACAAACCAGAGTTTGTTGGTTCACAGTGCCACAGACTCTGTTGACGTCTATGCCAACTTAGCAATGGAAGGCAATCAAATCCAGGCAACTACAGGCGGAAATGCTTCCCTGACCACAGTTCATGGCATGCTGTCTGGAACAGGGAATAACGCAACTTGTGAGACACCTGGCAGAGTTGTGTCACCTTCTGCTACCCTGAAAAAGCCTTCTGGGGAAGCTACTGGGGCAATGTGGAATCCAGAGTCTCTCTCTAGATTAATTTATGAAGTATTTATCATCACAAAACCTGATGGCAAGCTTTCACCCTCCCTGTCTGAGCCCTCATCACTGTCCTTATGTACCATCTGATCATCTTAACTATTTCAAGAAGCCCAGCTTTTTCAACGGCTCTGCTGTTTTTCCAATGGAGAGAGAAAGAGGCACACTGTTTGCATAAGGGACAGGATGGGTTGGGCTGCAAGCAGCTCAAAATATACAAGACCGGCTTTCTTGGGATGCCTGTTTTATTTGGCAACGAAGGAGAACGTTTTAGACCTACCTGCACATAATCCACGCTTCTCCCCAGTGCTTTGAAGGCTGTGTACATGACTTCCCTTTTTCCACCCCATTTTTGCATGATGCAGACACTCTTGTTGGAGAGGACCAGCTGAGTGACGTGTTGCATGCTTTCTCTATGGGACTCTTCAGTCTCGTTGGGGCCTCTCTGATGAAAGTTATTCCTCCAGATGTAAGTCGCAGATTTATCCCTGCCCATGATTTCACTAAAAATGTCCATCATGTAAACATCATCTTCAGAATTCCCATCGATTACCATAATCAACTTAATTCCAGGGTAGGTGAGCCTCTTAACGGAAAGTAAACATTTCTTTAAGTAGTCCGGGTCTTCTTGATAGGCAGCAATGCAAAGGGCAACAGTTTTGTTCAGCTTGATTGGCGTCTCGAGAGATCGGCGCATTTTACGGTGCTCAAGAAAGGCAAATAAGCTTTGGATGATAAGGTGGGATGCCAGAATAGCACCATAGAGCCCAAAGGAGAAATAATAGTTGTCTGTTTGGATAAACTGGTAGCCCACAATATAAGCAGCTGAAATTCCAAGCAGAAGAGATACTCCAAATAGGGTCGTTCCAAGAATTCTCAGGATGCATATAAACCTCTCACAATGCATCTGTAAAAACCAAAAAGAGGATTGTAAATTCTGCTCTATGGCTTAATATGGCACAAAGTGGGTTACTTAGTAAAACAACTGAGGGATCGGCTTCCCGCTTTGCAGTCTAGGATGGAAATAGTTGACCCAAAGACCAAGAATCTGAGATACTTGTTAAAGTATTTATTAAAAGGAGGCTTGATGTTACAAAACAAGTATTCCAAATAGGATTTTACTTGCAAACAACACACAAACACACACACACACACACACACAAGCAATTTAGAGTGTTAAAACTGTTTTACACTTCCTCCCACTTTTTAGTTACAAATACTTGGAAATTTGCCTCTTTTATGAGATATCCCTCGTTTTGTCCCAAAGATGCTTTTTCAAGAGATAACTGGACTGTCTTTGTTTTACCTTGAAGATGTTTCACTTCTCATCCAAGAAGCTTCTTCAATTCTTCTTCAGAATTGAAGTTTCTTGGATGATAACCATCACCATCACTCTTATCATTGTGAGAAGTTTTTCTCAGAAGAAATAGAAAAGTAACCAATTCTGGAGCACATTTGTTTTGGGTTGCCAAAGGCGTTGGGCATGTATCATAAAGCATCTGACCACTCCATTATGAGAAAGACCCTTTAGAAGGTGGTGGGAAGCAGTCTGCATAGAGCCTGGGATAAAATGGATGGCGAGACCGATGACCAGAAGTTCAAGGTACTGTATTTTTCAGAGTATGAAATGCACTCCCCCCCACAAAAGAGGGTGAAAATTTGAGTGCATCTTATACATCAAATGTAGCCCCACCCACCCGCCGGCCCCCACCCTTTGGCCTCTGCCTCCCAGCAATTTACCTTCTTGCAGCAAACAGCCTGTTTCAGTTTCAGCTTCAGCACAGCCTGATTAACATAAGCAGCTGATTGTTGGTTAGATTGGCCTCCCAACCATCAGCTGTTTCAGGCTGCAGGGATTGCCATTGCCTATTGCCGCCTCTACCTCCCATTTTCGGCCTCTGTGCTTACAACCTTACAACCTCTGTGCGTAACAGGCAAAAAATGGGGCGAGCGGAGGCGACAATAGGCTATGGCAATCCCTGCAGCCTGAAACAGGGGAGGCTGATCCAACCAACAATCAGCTGTTTGTGCTAATCAGACTGTGCTGAAGCTGAAACGGGCTGTTTGCTTCAAGGAGGCAAATTGCTGGGGGACAAAGGCAGATTTTTTTCCCTTGTTTTCCTCCCCAAAAAAGATAGGTGTGTCTTATAGTCTGGAGTGTCTTATACTCCAAAAAATACGGTAAGTAGAAAATATAATTTTGCCATGGAACAAGAAGAGAGCTGTTAAGATTCTTTATGAGTCCTTAGTGGGCTTACTTTGTGCTAGGATAGGCAGGACATGAAGATGAATCCCGGGTCATGTGAGGTGCAGTTTGTTAGACAATTGAAACCATTGGCCATGCTCAAAAAAACCAAAACACTGGCTTCTACTCTCCTTATTTTCTTGTGGGAAAGTAATTAACATTGCAAAATGGGAAATCCAAAGTAACAGTAATAAAAGACTTTTAAAAATCCCATTTCATCAAGGATTACTTTAATTGATTTATATGAATTCCTGCTTCTATAAACTGTATTATGGCCTATTCCGCTCCTTGGTTATTTCCCCACAGTGGCGACCTCTAAGTTAGGACAATCTGATACCTTCCAGATGGTTTCGGACCATCATTCTTAGCCTCTCATTAGCCAATAATCAAGGTTGGTGGGAATTTTGACTGAAATATCTGGAAGGACTAGGAGGGGGGTCTTTCATTGATCCAGGAGTTCATAGAATTCCTTTGGGTGCCAAAGGGAAAATATCTCCATAACATTTTCTACCAATTGAGTTTCAATTCAGGGAAAGAAAGCTTGTTTTGAAGTTGCTTTCAAAGATGGAGAATTTCAAAATAAATCCTCATGGGCACAATTTGGCATTCGTGAACTTATTCAACAATGGGGTGGCCTGACATTTTGTTCAGTCATCCTTCTAATGGTATGAAGGCTACTTGGCTTTCGATGCTTCAGTTAAATCTTAAGGGACGGCAACATACGGGAAATTCTTCCATTCAGCTTTTTCACATCAGAAAATGAGGACAAGGAGGGAAATTTCAAAGCATTGGAACATCTTAAAACAGAAAACTAAGACCAGCAGTACCCTCTTCTTCCATATTCCATAATAAAGTATGTTCAAAAACACTACTGGGAAGTTGAAAAGGGAAAAAAAATCTCAAAGAATCATGAAAATATAGTAATAAAAGAGAACTCTTTGCAAGGAAAGGTCATTTCAGAAACTGACCACAACATTAATCGATTTGTCTGAGTAAACTGATCATTGTAAATGCAACCATTTTGATAAGAAATCTATCCTACTTAAAAATACAAAGTTAGTTATTACACAGTACTATACCAGAAGTCCTTAACTTACAACCATTCGTTTACTGACCATTCAAAATTACAACAATGTTGAAACAAGGGACTTACTATATAATCACATGATTCTCCCCTCAGTCAATTGTTTGGACAGTTGGCAATCATCACACATTGACTGACAATTGCAATGACTTCTGGTCATGCGATTGTTGTCATGTGATGTTTCACTTGATGACCAAACTGCTTAACGATAAGTCAAGGACTATCTATGGTGCCTACTTTCACTTGATGGCATCTCTTTTCCTTCACTTTCCATTGCTCGACAGTTGACAATATTTCTGAATATGACAACTCAGTCTTAAAGTACATAGAATAGAGTATCTTCCTTTAAATATACCAGTGGCCCAAACATGCATGAGGAAACATGGGAATTTAGATCCAATAGGTTTTCAAAAAGAAATGCTCCAGATAATTCAATATTTCTCAAATACAGAAATCCTGAAGGGGGGATGGGAAGGTATTTCTAAATATCTAGGTACTTCAGAGCACGTGGAAAAGCAAGCTTAGCACCAGTCTGCAACTCTTTAAAGCACCCATATCTTCTTTAAGAATCTTATAATGGCCCTGTGTAGTTGCCACATGGGTCCTGGGAAAACACTTATTTTAAAGAGTTGCAAACAGGTTGATTACATGCCATCAGGTTGGTATTAGCTTCTAACAATACACATATAGATTTTCTCTAGGAATTCGGTTCCCAAACTGGTCTTGCACCAGTGAACCCATTACTGCTATTACTATCTCCATCCACTGGCAGATGATCATCTCTTTTTCTCTTTCCATTCCCAAGATTATAGACTTCTCCAGAGAGCTACTTTTTTTGTATAATGTGTCCAGAATATCATAATTTGAGCGTGGTCCTTTGTGCCCTGAGTGAGAACTTTGGATTTGATCCAAAATATTTTTTGGAATAAAATCCAAAACATTGCACTCATTCCTTGGCTATATAAACTTGGTATACAAAGCAACTTTCTTGGTTATGTTACTCCATGCTGCTTGTACTATTATTAGAATGGTCTTAAAACAGCACCAACAAAAAAGAAACAAGATAGGATTGTCTATATATAGTGCGAACCCTTACAACACTTGAAACAGAATCCGGCAGGCTCCAAAATCTGTAATGGTAAACTCTACATGACACATGACCTAATCCAAATGCAAGACCTAACAAGCAATGAGATGCTAAGAGATCCTTGCAATAAGTAATATAATGGATGAAACAAGACCTGGTAACTGAATCTGATGCACAGTTACTCCAAAATAAGCCACATTATTCAGATGGCAGTGTACTTACTAATAAGTAAGATTAACTTAACTTTAACATTAACATTATGACTTTATTGTCACTTTGAATGTAGACTAATCGGCATACATTAAAGTGAAATTTCTTTGCATACAGCTCTCAAAGGATCAACACTTCCAATATACATTACATAATATAACAGAATAAATAAATAAAGGTAAAGGTTCCCCTGCACATGCGTGCTAGTCATTCCCGACTCTAGGAGGCGGTGCTCATCTCCGTTTCTAAGCCAAAGAGCCAGTGCTGTCTGAAGATGTCTCCATGGTCATGTGGCCAGCATGACTAAACGCCAAAGGCGCACGGAACGCTGTTACCTTCCCACTAAAGTGGTCCCTATTTTTCTACTTGCATTTTTACGTGCTTTCGAACTGCTAGGTTGGCAGAAGCTGGGACAAGTAACAGCAGCTCACCCCATTACGTAGTGTTAGTGATTCAAATCGCTGAACTGCCGACCTTCTGATTGACAAGCGCAGCATCTTAGCCACTGAGCCACTGCATCCCAATAATAAATAAATAAAGACCGATAAATAAGAGTCTAGTCCAGATGTATACCTGTACATGGCGAGAAAAACAAATCTTGTGAATTTACCAGATGGATGGCATAGGGAACAAAGCTGTTACAGAAACTGGTAGTCCTGCTAGAAATATTTTGAAACCTCCTCCCAGAGGAGAGCAACAGAAACTGGCCGTAAAGTGAGTGTGTGGGGTCTCTAACAATGCTTTGAGCTCTAAGGACATAACACTTATAAGCAGTATCCTGAATAACCAGAAGCGAGCTTCCTATGATCTTCTCGGCTGTCCTTACCACTCTCTGTATGGACTTTCTATCTGAGGTACTGCTGCCACCAAACCAGACAGTGATGTAGTTTGTTAAAACATTCTCAATCGTGTCTCTGTAAAAAGTGGCCAGGACAGAAGGAGAAAGATTGCATAAATCTGAACATAAATTCAGCGATCCTCACTTCTGAGTTAATATGCAGAAGTTTGCATGACACCTTGAACAAATATTTCAAAGTTCTATTTGAAATCACACTGCTGCTTCAGTGAAGAACAGCAAGAATCAGAAATATCCTTCATGTCTTAGACATTTAATTTAATCTAATTTATCGCATTTCTATGCCGCCCAACTCCCAAGGGACTCTAGTTGGGACATAGTTTAACTTCTTTAATAAATCGGGATTAACAATCCCTGTTGGATTAATTGCTAGATATTTTTTATCACCATTCTTTTTTTGTTGTTTTAATACTACTCTTATCTTCTCTGAAAACTAAAATGTAAAGATGGACTCTGAAATGATTTATCCATAGAATTTAAGATGATTTATCCCTAAATTCATCCAAACTCTATTGAGGAAAAGTCCTTAGAAATGTTGCCTAGATTGGGTTAAAGATAATTTAAAACTTCCAGTAGATTTATTTATTTATTTATTTGATTTGATTTGTATACTGCCCTTCTCCAGCAGGACTCAGGGCGGTGAACAGCCGAGATAAAACAGAGCATACAAAATTTAAAAAAACAGTTTAAAAGGTAATTAAATAATTTTGGCCCACAATTTAAAACAACCCAATTAAAACCAATTTCAAATTAAAACCGAAACAGATGGGATCAAGCCAGCCCGGCTAGGTGAAATAAATGAGTTTTCAGGGCCTGACGAAAAGTCCGGAGGTCTGGTATCATGCGTATCTCTAGGGGGAGGTCGTTCCAGAAGGTGGGTGCCGCCACAGAGAAGGCTCTCCCCCTGGGGGTCGCCAGCCAACATTGTCTGGGGGACGGCACCCTGAGGAGGCCTTCTCTGTGCGAGCGTACTGGCCGGTGGGAGGCTATTTGCGGCAGAAGGCAGCCTCGTAGATACCCCAGCCCTAAGCCATGATATTTTTCCAACACCTTCTATGTTTACATATAAGATTCATCCTATGTTTAAACCGGTTTTAAAGTCCCAGTCTTGTTTTCATGGAGCTATAAAAAAACTCTTGCAAATCTATTGCTGTGTGCATCACAATGAAAGTTATCTGCAACAAAACATAGTGGTTTTAAAGTACTTCATTCCTGCTGTGTTTTTTCCCCAAGAAGAGGAAGGACAACATGTAGGAAACCACCAAGAATCAAGTCCTCTTGAACATTAAGAAATCCCAATGAAATCTGTTGATGAAGTTCCATCAACCGGCTGGAGTCCCTGGTTTGACAAATCAGGAGGAAAGTCAAAATGCATTATATGGTTTCAAAACGAAAGCCTCTTTTATTCATAATGTTTACTTTATATTAGGAAACATGCATCTCTGCTAGCAATTATTTAAGAAGCATTTCAATATGGGTTCTTATGTAAGCATTAGGATTTGATTCAGATTTGAGCTGCGTTGCATTGCTATTGAGTTTTCTGCCAGTGTTTTTCCAGGCCAAAGGAAATTGTACAATGGGAATGGCTTAAGAGGAAGCTAAAAGTATATTTCTTCATGGGGTCTTTGATCCAAAAACTATTTCCCACAAGATGAGAAAACCATATGGATATGTGCATTCAAAATGTTTGATCACTCACTAATAATATTTCTTTCTTTTTTTTTAAAAAAAAAGTTTTTTATTTTATTTTAATACAAACAATCCATCTTCCATTAAACAGTGTGTTGTCTGGGTACAAATGTCTTGTGCAGTAACAATTAAAATTTACAGCCATATTCATTATTTATCTATTCTTAACTTAATATTGACATACATTGCATATCTAATACTGTAACAATTATCTTCTTATTTCTATATTTCATTAATCTACTTTTATTTCTGACTTTCATATTTATTCTCTAGGCATCGGTAAAATAGTTCCCATACATTATAATATCCAGGTTGTTCTTTCTCTTTAATTGCAAGTGTTAACCTATTCATTTCTGTACATTCTAATATTTTCCTAATCACATTCTCATCTGTAGGAATCTCTTCACTTTTCCAGTTTTGTGCAAATACGATCCTAGCTGCAGTTATTACATGAATAATCAAATATACCTTCTCTTTACTATAAGTTTACTAATAATATTTCTTGATCCAGGAGGCAAACACTATTGCTTCATTCCCCATCATGCCCATTATTTGGCTTGGATATTTTTCATTCAGAATCTGTTGAGCAATATTGCCTAGACTGGTCTAAAGAGAACTTCAGTTATGGGATCCTTGGTGCTCTGTGAGCTGGGTGGTTTTCCTTCCAGACATTTCATTACCAAACTAGGTAACATCATCAATGCTCGCAGGAAAACCACCCAGCTCACAGAGCACCAAGGACTCCACAGTTTAACCCTGAGCTACAAGTATTCTCTTCTATTGGTAATTTAAATTGCCTTTAGGGTATTAAGAAAGGTTGTTCATTATTTTTGCTTTGTTTACCAGAGTACCTTTCTAAAATAAAACTCCTTACAGTTATTCCTTGATTTAGGACCACAACTGAGCCAACTTCTGTTGCAAGGTGAGATAATTGTTAAGTGAGTTTTGCCCCATTTTTCAATCTTTCTTGCCACAGTTGTTAAGTGAATAACTGCAGTTGTCAGTTTAGTATCGTGGTTGTTAAGTGAACCTGGCTTCCCCGTTGACTTTGGGTCAAGCAGTTCATCTCAATTGCTCTGGATAAATAATGAATCAACAGGAGAAAGTGAAAATCGAGAGGGATATCCCACTCTGCTATACGAATTTCAAACATTAAGAGGGATTGCAACACGTCTTTCTTTAGTTCTTACACATATCAGCCAAGAAAATCAATCAATTAATATTTTATATGAACCAGGCTTCATTCACTACCAAAAGGGACCGTGTTGAAAAATTTCCTGGCATTCTCAGCTTTAAATAGTAGTAACTATGAGAGGGATCTTGGAGTCCTAGTGGACAACCATTTAGATATGAGTCAGCAGTGTGCAGCAGCTGCCAAAAAAGCCAACACAGTTCTGGCTGCATAAACAGAGCGATAGAATCAAGATCACGTGAAGTGTTAATACCACTTTATATTGCCTTGGTAAGGCCACACTTGGAATATTGCATTCAGTTTTGGTCGCCACATTGTAAAAAAAATGTTGAAACTCTAGAAAGAGAGCAGAGAAGAGCAACAAATATGATTAGGGGACTGGAGGCCAAAACATATAAAGAACGGTTGCAGGAACAGGGTATATCTAGTTTAATGAAGAGAAGGACTAGGGGAGACATGATAACAGTGTTCCAATGTCTCAGAGGCGTCCACAAAGAAGAGGGAGTCAAACTATTCTTCAAAGCACCTGAGGGTAGAACAAGAAGCAATGGGTGGAAACTAATCAAGGAGAGAAGCAATTTAGAACTAAGAAATTTCCTGACAGTTAGACCAATTAATAAATGGAACAACTTGCCTGCAGAAGTTGTGAATGCTCCAACACTGGAAGTTTTTAAGAAGATGTTGGATAAATATTTGTCTGAAGTGGTGTAGGATTTCCTGCCTGGGCAGGGGGTTGGACTAGAAGACCTCCAAGGTCCCTTCCAACTCTGTTATTCTATTCTATTCTATTCTAAATATCAACATAATTATTCTTTCACCCAGATTACACTCAAATCTTTTTTTTTTCTCCAATTGACCTAAACTTTAAATTTGAACTGATGCGTTTGAAGTAACAAGATGGAAGTGTTCCGTTGCAATAGCTTGGAACTGCAAGATGGATGGGTGTTCCAAGTAAATAGAAGAACAAGTGTTGTCAAACTTAAAAGTAGGATACTGGAGCCCAGCTGTCTTTGCCTGTATGTGATCATATATAATCCTTGCAACATCACAAATAGTTCTAAAATGCATCTGTTGCACGGCATGCCAGAGACACTTGAGTTTGGATGATACGTCCTGCCACCCTGAGGGACATTCTTTTGAAGTTTTCCCCGCTTCGAAAGGCTATTTGATCCAAGTCCAGTTTAAAGATAAAGAAACTTAAGCTAATGGGTTGTTTTAAGCATACTAAGTAGGTCAGTTTTTCCCTACTCTGGTAATATATACTTTGATGGTACTTTCATTTTATTGTGTTAGGAATATTTATTTCTAATTATTTTAATGGTTTTGTGCTACAAGCCGCCCCGAGTTGCTTCGAAATGAGATGGACGACAAATCAATTTAATCATGAATAAATAAATATACTGAATTATTGTATTGGATTGTTGAAATTATTTTCAGCCATTTAACAGAGCTGGAAGGGACCTTGCAGGTCATCAAGTCCAACCCCCTGCCCAAGCAGGAGACCCTACCTCTGCCTCTACCTGGGATCAAACTCACAACCTCCTGATTGTGAGGCAAGAGCTCCACCTCTATTAATCAGGTCAAACCAAGTCTGCTTCATCTTTTGTCCTCTTTTGGTCAGACCTCTTTAACGCTATGCAATACTTGTCATATTCTTGTATCTGATCTAGATATTGGATTAGTACAGGTAGTCCTCAATTTATGACCACAATTGAGTCCAAAATTTCTGTCACTAAGCAAGACAGATGTTAAATGAATTTTGTCCTATTTTACGACCGTTCTTGCCACAGTTGTTAAGTGAATCACTGCTGTGGTTCAGTTAGTAACACGATGGTTAAGTGATTCTGGCTTCCCCATTGACTTTGCTTGTCAAAAGGTCACAAAAGAGGATCGCATGATCCCAGGACCAGGGGTGAAATCCAGCAGCTTCTGACAGATTCTGGAGAACCGGTAGCGGAAATTTTGAGCAGTTCGGAGAACTGGCAAATACCACCTCTGGCTGATCCCAGAGCGGAGTGGGAATGGGGATTTTGCAGTATCCTTCCCCTGTCCCGTCCACCAAGCCACGCCTACAGAACCGGTAGTAAAAAAATTTGGATTTCACCACTGCCCAGGACACTGCAATCGTCATAAATATAAGCCAGTTGCCAAGCATCCAAATTTTGATCACATGACCATGAAGATGTTCCAACTGTCCGAAATATGAAAAACAGTATAAGTCACTGTTTTTTCCAGTGTAGTTGCTACTTTGAACAGTTACTAAATGAAATGTACAGGTTCGTTAGTACAGGTAGTCCTCAACTTACAACCACAATCGAGCCCAAAATTTCTGTTGCTAAGCAAGACAGTTGTTAAATGAATTTTGTCCCATTTTATGACTGTTCTTGCCACCGTTGTTAAGTGAATTGCTGCTGGTGATCAAGGACTACCTGCAACTCCAATCCAATTGGTGCAGACGTCCTGAAAAACAAAACTCCTTCAACACAATGAAACTTAATCTCACGGTGGGGAATCGGGACCTTAATAAAAGTAATATATTTCATGCACCTAAGATAAAGATGGAACTTTTTCACACGAGAAACAACCTGGAATATTGCCTTAAAAAACTGTAGAGATACTGATCGTGGTCTTCTTTTTATTTTCTCCCCCGTTACATTATTCATATTTTCCTTGCATTTATCAGTGTCTATATATATGCTGATAATATTCACCGCACCATCTGCTGGCCACATCTGATTTCAGAGTTACGCCCTCTGACTTCATATACACCAAAGGATCATCTCTTTGAAAAGCTTGGGAAAAAAAGCTGCTACTTAATTACAGCCATACAATGTTCAACATCAGCTGTTCACAATCCATGTGAAACTGGCAGCCAGAAGGGAGAAAATTCCCTCCCTCTCTCTCTCTCTTTAATTCAAAGACCCGTTTGCAAAGGAAAAGGAAGGATCTCCTTACGGATTGCAGACTCAGGAATTATAGAGGGAAGGAAGAAAATCTTAAGAGTAGAGTTTAGAACAGGGGTGTCAAACTCAATTTCATTGAGGGCCACATCAGAGTTGTGTCTGACCTCAGGGGGAGGGGACATGGCCAAGGTGGGCGTGGCCAGCTCGACATCACTCATGTCAGGGTGCGTGGCCTGAGCGCTCTGCCAGCAAAAACGGGCTCCTGAGCTCCGTTTTCAGCTGCAATGGCCTCTTGCAATCCTCTGCCAGCAAAAACAGAGCTCGGGAGGGTCGCACGTGACCCTCCCAAGCTCCGATTTCACTGGCAGGGGCACCGCAGGCCAGTCCTTCACTGTTTCCAGGGCGGCCTCGCAGGCCAGATCTAAGCACCCCACAGGCCAAATCTGGGCCCCGGGCCTTGAGTTTGACACCCCCGGTTTAGAAGGAGGTACAAGATTTTATAAGCTCCATATTGTAGAGCTAGTTTTGTATAGTGGTTAAAGCGCTGGACTGGAACTCGTGACTAGAGATCATGGGTTCTAGTTCTCCCTTAGCCATGAAAATCAGCTGAGTGACTTTAAATCAATCACTCTTGCTCAGCCCAATCCACCTCACAGAGTTGTTTTAAATGGAGAAAACAGAAGGAAGAAATATTAGGTATGCTGCCTTGAACGATACAAAATGAAGGTAGAATACCCATCTGTAGAGTCCTTTTTTAAAATATTTTTTTTTTATTTTTTAGTATAATAATTACATATTTTGTGGACAGTGTGTTGACTGTGTCAAATCTTTTTTAAACAATGCTAACAATAATAATATAAATAAATGTATGTAATCCTAATCTTCCAACTTCAACAATGCTATTGCCTCTTCATAATTCTTTATCATTTTCCCCATTAATTCAGTTAAACATAGATAACATTTCTTTGTGCCATGTATTGTTATCCCCTACTAAGTTACTAATATTTAATATTTTAAGAATTGCTCATTATTCCACCATAACTTCAATATTCCAAATGTGTAGGATTACTAATAAAGCCAAATATTAACAATATTTAATCAATCCTGGGAGTCCTTGATGCTCTCTGACCTTAGTGGTTTGGTTGCAGATGGTTCATTATCTAACTAGATAACATCATCAGTGCTGGTAAATATGGGGTTTGCTCCCTGTTTATCTGGGTCTTGATCTGCTTATCGGAGATCAACTGGTTGCCGGAGAGGATGTGTTCTGATTTTTGTGTCTCCTTAACTTTTTTATTGCCTCTTTTGAAGAGTGTGCAAATGTGGTTTATTTCTATGTGTCTATGAATAGGAATAAACAAGAGACAACAAAAGACATACCCTAATAAATGAATTTACCAAGGAGGAAATCACACGCTGGCCCACACTGACAGGGTAAGCTGCTGTATAGAAACTAAGTGCAAACCCCAGCGATGTTGGTTCTAAAGTTGATTCTTCTGTTTCAGGGCTTGTCACCTGGTTTCCATATACCTATTCCTACCCATAATGCCAGGATGATGGAACATGCATGGTGACATTATAGGACTCTTTGGCAGTTGCATCATGCCATCACAGGCAAGTGGGTACGTTTAGCTCTTATTTTTAGTATTTAAATTGTGATTTAATTGTAGACTGTGTGGGTTGTATTAATGTAAAGTAATTTTTCAATACTGATTTATATGATGTTTTATATTGGAAATTCCAGAAGCCACCTAGAATCTGGCAGGTTTCAGATAGTAGATAAATTGCATACTCGTTTCTCCACCTTTAGGTACCGATAAAGGGGAATAGTCTCAGTTCAGGGATAAAATGAGAGCTCCTTGATGAGTTTGGTTGTTTTCTTGTTAAGGGGAAAGCTTTAACCGTCCTAGTCCAATCCAATCCAAAAAACGCTAGAGAATTCCTAGAAGCATGGAGCTCTGACAAATTGGCCACCAACAGACACATAGATATAAAAACACCTACATACTGTGCAAAAAGAGGCAAAAAAGGGAATAAAAAAGACCAAAACACCTCCCCACCAGCAACCAACACCCAGATGAACATAGATTGACAACAAGATTAACATCAGACCAATAATCAAGAATTTAACAATACCCCAATCAAGGAACTGTCAAACAAGGTAATAATAAATAGCCCAACCAAAGAGTCTCCAAGACCATTCCCACCAACACTGACAGGGCAATATTGACAAATTATAAACTGAGAGGAAACAACACTCCCTGCTAGCACTGATGATGTTACCTATTTTGGGTAATGAAATGTCTGCAAGAAAACAACCAAGCTCAGAGAACACCAGGGACGTCTCATCTTTAGATGCCAGATGATAAAATATCAATTGACTTTGCTGTCCTCAGGCTTGAAGTAAAGGGCTAAAAATGAGAAAGTCTTTGGCTTACCTAACAAACTTCCCCATGCAGATGATGTAACATCACCTGGTAATGAAATATCTGTAGGAAAATAGCCACGCTCAGAGAACACCAGGGACCCAACAGTTCAACCCCGAGCTGCATATACTAATGACGTTTTGTTTTCATATCTGGAAGCTAGACAGTTTCAAAACACCACTTGCTTGACTTGAAAAAACTGATAATGACTGCATTTTGAAACCAGTCCAAACAGTAAGTCCAGTGAAATGACATGTGACAAAAAAAAGTAGCAGGTTCAAATCTAGTTCCCCTCAATTTAGTATAAATTAGCCTTATCCACTTTACAGTCTATAAAACAAAAACAGAAGCAGTATAGTCTGGAAATCTCTGAAAAAGATTCTAAGGCTGGGAAAGGTGGAAGGGAGGAGGAGGAGGAAGAGGAAGAGGAGGAGGAGGAGGAAGGGGAAGGGGAAGAGGAAGAAGAGGAGGAGGAGGAGGAGGGAGAGGAAGAGGAGGAAGAAGAAAAGGAGGAGGAGGAGGAGGAGGAGGAGAAAGTTGGACCCACTTAAGTTACATTAGCTATGGAGCAGGTTAGGGACATCTTCATGAAGAGGAATCTGTCTATATGGTTGCTAAGGGTCAACACTGGCTTGACGACATGTAATCAGTCAATCAAATCATATGTAGTAATCTGAATCCAATTTGCATGTGTGAATATGACATCTAAGACACCATGCCATATATTTAATTTGAATGTCACCCATGATGATACAATACTTGGTCAGTGGAGTATATTTGCACATTCCGAATGCTTCATCAAGTCCTGAGGAATCAGGACCTGGAAATAGGGTTTCCTTGGACAATGAAAATCCATTTGGGACCCACTAAATCAAGCCCTGGCCGCCTGTGCCCACAATGGGACTGATTAGGATAAATTTGGAACTGACAGATGGCACATCCCCCATGTAGTCCATGGGCAGGAAAATTTGGATGGGCTTCATTAAGAAGGCTGGCAGCAATTTAAAGGAAGCCGAGAATTTGCCCTGTTGCATTTCCCTGTGCTATGATGGGAGAGACCCAAATTTAAGTCATCACTCAGGTATTGAAACCCACCGGGTGACTTTAGGCCAGACACCCTTGGCCTGTTTCACCGACAAATTGTAGCAGGGAGTTGTGAGTGGGTCTTCTTGAGCAGTGTGTGGCAGCAACCAAACCAGCTAATGCAATCCTTGGTTGTATAAACCAAGGCATAGAATCAAAAACACGTGAAGTATTAGTACCACTTTATAAAGCCTTAGTAAGGCCACAGCTAGAATACCGCATCCAGTTTTGGTCACAACAATACAAAAAAGGTGTCGAGACTTTGGAAACAGTGCAAAGAAGAGCAGCTAGGATGATTAAAGGCCTGGAGACTAAACATATGAAGACTGGTTGCAGGAACTGGGTACGGCTAGTCTAGAGAAAAGAAGGACTAGGAGTGACATGATAGCAGTGTGATAATATTAGAGGGGCTGCCACAAAGAAGAGGGAGTCAACTTATTTTCCAAAGCACCAGAAGGCAAGGCAAGAAACAATGGATGGGAACTAATCAAGGAGAAAAGCAACATGTAATTAAGGAGAAACTTCCTAACAGTGAGAACAATTAATCAGTGGAATGGCTTGCCTTCAGAAGTTGTGGGTGCTTCATAACTGGAGGTTTTTAAGAAGAGACTGGACAGCCACTTGTCTCAAATTGTATAGGGTCTCCTGCTTGAGCAAGAGCTTCTTTCTTTTTCATTCTTTCTTTCCTTTTATTAGATTTATATACCGCCCTTCTCCTTTTGGACTCAGGGAGGTGAACAGCCAAAATAAAAACATTTGTACACAAAAGTTAAAATAATTTTAAAAATAATTAAATGAAAGTTGGCCCATAATTTAAAACATTTCAATTAAAAATCAGTATCAAACTTTAAAACCAACATAGAATCAGGCCAGCCTGGCTAACTGAAAAAAGTAAGTTTTAAGGGCCCGACGAAAAGTCCGGAGGTCTGGGATCACTCATATCTCTAGGGGTAGATCGTTCCAGAGGGTAGGTGCCATCACAGAGAAGGCTCTCCCCCTGGGGGTTGCCAGCCGACATTGTCTGGCTCACGGCACCCCGAGGAGGCCCTCTCTGTGGGAGCGAACCGGCCGGTGGGAGGCAATTGGTGGCAGAAGGCGGTCCCGTAAGTACTTCAGCCCTAAGCCATGACTAGAAGACCTCCAAGATCCCTTCCAGCTCTGTTCTGATGGTTTGAACCTTGTAATATAAATCTGTTTCTAAATAATGAATTTGTAAAATCAATCCATCCGGTATGACTCACACTAAATGCATCCTATCCTTACTGTGCTAAGAGCTGTAGTGGCCCAATGGTTAGAACGCAGTATTGCAGGTGATTTCTGCTGACTCCTAGCTGCCTGCAATTTGGCAGTTCGAATCTCACCAGGCTCAAGGTTGACTCAGCCTTCCATCCTTCTGAGGCCGGTAAAATGAGGACCCAGATTGTTGGGGGCAATAGGCTGATTCTGTAAACCGCTTAGAGAGGGCTATAATGCACTATGAAGTGCTAAGTGCTATTGCTACTTGTGAACTAAGACAGTATTTCTACCTCTTGTCTTGTTTTATTTACCTAAAGGTGGAGCTCTTCTTCATACCAGTAGGTAGATTGAAATCTGATCCATCTCCCAGTGGGGAGAGAGTGCCATGGACCAATGCTAGATGAGAAACATTCCACCTTCCCCTGAGTGCAAATAAATAAACTGACATTTTAAATAACAACAACACCCATTTTCCCACCCTTCCTCGCTGAGCCTTCCTTCCCCCTTAGATGCAAAGATGTTAGTTTAGTTAGCCTTGCAAAGCTCACGACACATTGATGGTGCGAAGTAAAACAGCAACGATAACAAAGAAAGGTTGAAGGTGAATGGAAAGGTTGTTTGTTTTAAGTCAAATGGTCATGTGAAAAAAAAGGTTCAGGGCATCCCTGATTAAGTCCACCATTTCAAATGACTCCAATCAACCTGACAGATGTAATTCTGGCTGCCTTGAACTCAGGGGAAAACTTTGTCACTGACTTAAAACAAAGCACAATCTTCTTCTTTTTTTTACTTCAGTGCTTTTAAATAAAGCTATGGAACTGCTGGGACGTGATAGCCCAGGTTTTTTTTTCATGAAGAATACCAAAGGTTAAATGTAAAGGTAAAGGTTCTCCTTGCACATATGTGCTAATCGTTCCCAACTCTAGGGGGCAGTGCTCATCTCCGTTTCAAAACTGAAGAGGCAGCGCCGTCTGAAGAAGTCTCCGTGGTCATGTGGCCGGCATGACTAAACACCAAAGGTGCACAGAACGCTGTTACCTTCCCACCAAAGGTGGTCCCTATTTTTCTACTTGCATTTTTTACGTGCTTTCAAACTACTAGGTTGGCAGAAGCTGGGACAAGTAATGGGAGCTCACCCCGTTACGCAGCACTAGGGATTCAAACCGCTGAACTGCCAACCTTTCAATCTAATTATGTGAAAATTCAACTTGCAGTGGCCAGCTCTTACACATCACGTAGCAACCTGGTGACTTCCAGAGATGGGGGTTTAACAACCCTGACATATCCATCATATTGGCTTGGCTATTTCAGGACATAATAAAACAATTTCAATTCTCAGCCTTTTTTTTTTTTTCATATCAGGGTATTGTTTTATAGGCTTAGTTGGTGGCTACTTCTGGCTACACTTGGAGGAGAAAGTAGGATCAGGTTAGACGAGAAAGTTGAAAAATATATTAGAAGAAAACAGTCACAAATCTCTTCCAAGCCATTGCTAAGAAAATTGCATGGTTGCTACAGACAAGGTGACCTCCAGATTCACTGAACAACAGGCCCCAGGTGACCCAACCATCATGGGCTTTAATATTGTACAGGTAGTCCTTGATTCACAACCACAACTGAGCCCAAAATTTTGGTTGCTAAGTGAGACAGTTAAGTGCGCTTTGCCCCATTTTACGACTTTTCTTGCCACCGTTGTTAAGTGAATCACTGCAGTTGTTAAGTTAGTAACCTGGTTGTTAAGTGAATCTGGCTCCCCCCCATTGACTTTGCAAAAGAGGATCATATGACCCTGGGATACTGCCTGGGCTCCGTCATAAATATGAGTCAGTTGCCAAGCGTCTGAATCTTGATCGCACGACTGTGGAGAATGCTACAATGCGCATATGAACAATGGTGTAAGTCACTTTTTTCAGTGTCCTTGTGTCAAAGTCACTAATTTTCATGACGCTGAAAAAGCCATCAGTGACTTTGATGGTTACTAATGAACTATTTGAAGCCAAGGATTATCCCGAGTGCCGAAATATAGGGAAGGCACCAGGTTTGAGGAAAGGAGCAGGAATGAAAACAAATTTAGTTCCCCAACTAAACAATATTCACTAAGCAATTTCCAAATCACTTTTGCTCTTAAGAGTAACGTGTCAAGCTGTTCAAGATACAATCTGGAAGGCAACTAAATTGCAACGGAAGGCAAGCAGATGGATGAATGGCCAAAGGCCATTCAAGATTGCAGCCCTGGGGGGGGGGGGCAAAGCTGACTTTTCATCCCTCAGGTCGTAATGGGACCTTTAGCGATTGCAAACGGACACCCAGAAGGTGATAGGATCTGCTAGCCCTGAGAACATAGTGTGTTTGCCACTGCCACGGCTCCTGCCTGGCACTGTTCCAGCCCCAAACTGAATATGCCTTCAAAAGGGAAATGGGTATGGCTGGAGCAGTTCCCACCTCAGGACAAAAGCAGTGAAAATCATCCGATTTTTTATTCATGAATCTGATTGAAAAATAGTCTAATGACTATTTTAAGGGTCTTTCAGATGTGCTGGATTGCAGTTCCTGTGCGTCCCAACGCACACTGCACACTAGATCTCTCCTTGGTAAGTTTCAGGGGTGGACTGCTGGAGATTTGCAGGGGTTTGGGAGAACCTCTAGCTAAGATTCTGTGCAGTTCGGAGAACCCCCAAATCCCACTCCTGGCTGGCCCCGTCCCGACCATCCTGCCCCACCCCTCCCATCAGTCCCCATGTGGCCTGTTTTGGATGCAGGTAAGTGTAGGGCCCATGTGGAGGCTTGAGGAGGGCGAAAAAAGGACCTACCGGAAGTTCGGGAAGAAGGGCCTCTGGAGCCTGGGGAGGTTGTTTTCGCCCTCCCAGAGGCTTGAGAAAAGCCTCTGGAGCCCGGAGAGGGCACCCTGCCGTGGTGCAGGAGGCCAAGGAGGCCACACCCACCATGGCCACGCCCACCCAGCAACTGGGCAGAGAACCCCTTGCTAAAATTTTTGAAGCCCACTCCTGGTAAGTTTCCATCCACATTGTGGCCTGTCAGTGGCCTGTGCGGATTGTAGCTGATTCTGACAGCGAGGAGGCTGATGTGGTGTTGTGCCAGTAACCTGTGCAGTTGGCACCCAAGTCAGACAATGAGGAGGCTGGAGAAGATGTGGTGCCAGAGGCAGGGATTCAGCCAGGACCTTCAGAACCTCCAGAAGCTCCTTTAAGTGAAGAGGACGAAGAGGAGGAGCCTCTTCTCGATGCACGGGCGCGCAGAGCTGCCAAAAGGCAGGAGTGGCTCTTCAGGAGGAGGTCTCCTCGAGAGTAAGGCGTGGGGTTAATTGGCCACTCCCTTAGCCTATTTAAGGAGGAATGTCAACTGAAGCAAGTTGTAGAGAACAACTTTAGTTCACTCTACTTTGCGTCTGGATTCTCTGCACATTGCTTCTGGGCTTTCTGCAACCTTCATAAGATTGTGATTACTTTATCTTTGGTTTCCTGTAGGCTGTTAAGAAATGTTTATTAACAGCCTTTGTTTTGAAAAAGACTGAGTTATTTTAGTAAATTAAGTTTTGTACTTGTGTGTGCTGTGTTCTTTGGGATCCATAGCTGGGGCAGAACACATATTTATCAATTCTGTATTCCATATTTATTGATTAATAAAGAATAAAACAAAGTATTTTAACACTGAAGTTACTGAAGGGTAGTTTTGAATAATGGACCTAAGAAGTGAAGCTGAAGAGTATCTGTGTTTGCGTTTCATGGATATTATGAAAGAGGAACAAGTTTTATCAGACAAATAGGGTGTTACTTTTCTGTTTTTTATTTACTGCACTTTCTATTTTTATTTAGTTTGTATTTATTGGTATCTTTTTCAATATAACTTTTAATAAAATTACTAGACGGAGAAAGGAGTCCATCCTTAATGATATTTCACAATTCTGCCCAACTGCCTGGACCTCCCTTTTCCATATATGGATTGTGTCAGCATTGCAAGATCCAATCTGAGTCGATCGCTGGGACCAGAGGTTTCGTCTTCCAAACTTTCTTCCAAACCTGATAAGCTGGTTGTAAATCAGCACTCCTGTTGACTGACAAGGGCCCTATTTCCCAGGCTTCAATGATTTCCCTGGCTGTCTTTGTACCTGCTCAGCCAACAATCTTAGTAGCTGCAAAATTGAATGGATACACTTGTTCATTGCAGTGTGAGGCTACCAATGTCATGTCAGCATTTTGCATGATATACTAAATGACAAGTTAGGTAACCATATTTTAAGTTAATGACTTGTGTTTTATAGATTACGGCATGTTGTGTCATCCGCAACCTGAACATGTGATTAATCTGTGGCTAGGTTAATGCTGTGCAAGTGGGTTGTATGATCCCTGAATTTGCAGGTCTTGCTCAAAGGAACCGTCAGCTCAGTGGTGAAATTCAATTTTTTTTACTACCGGTTCTGTGGGTATGGCTTGGTGGGCATGGTGTGGCTTGGTGGGCGTGGCAGGGGAAGGATACTGCAAAATCTCCATTTCTACCCCACTCCTAGGGGAAGGATATTGCAAAATCCCCATTCCCATCCCACTCTGGGACCAGCCAGAGGTGGTATTTGCTGGTTCTCTGAACTACTCAAAATTTCTGCTACCAGTTCTCCGAACTAATCAAAATTTCCACTACCAGTTCTCCAGAACCTGTCCGAACCTGTTGGATTTCACCCCTGCATCAACCTACTCTGAAGGTTGTAATGAATTCCAGATATGTGTATCTATGCACATAGCCACACAATCCCCCTTTTCCCCATTACAAATATTAGATGACTACTATTAAGTGGAAGCTGGATTTCTGGGAAGCAAGCTAAGATTATTATTGCTATAAACTTATTTTTTATTTTTATTTTTTGGCAATAGCAGAAGTAAATCTAATTCTGAAGCACGAGTGATTTGCAGCATTCATTCACTCTGAACATAAAATAGCTGTCAGCATTCCTCGCCTTTCAGTTTAACAGCCAATGGAGAAGACTCTGAAATGCTATGTTACATCTGTAGGGCTTTCCTGCTACTTCATCTCCGACTCATTTATCACTTCCAGATTTTACATGCTATGATCTTCACTGCAGGGCTCAGTCAGGAAAAGCATCAGTTCTCTGTTTGAAGTGCAAATGAAAGAAGAGTTAAGCTCAGCTTTCAGGAATGGCAAACTATCAGTAACAATAATAAGGACAGGAATGAACAGAATCTCAACTCATCGGTAACACACACACAAATTGTGTTACTTGGAACAGAGTGTGTATTACAGTATTGTTCAGCTATCCTAGATCCTGGGGAAGAATGACCTATTCAGAAGTGCTAATCCTATGACAACCATTTGATAGATTGTGGGTCATTAGGAACCATCCTCATCCTTGCACTAATATCAAGCAAACAAAGGGTTAATCACAATCAAAATAGAGCTGGGAGGGACCTTGGAGGTCTTCAGATCCAACCTCCTGCTTAAGCAGGAGACTCAATACCAGTAATGGATAAACTTTTTCCAGACTGAGTGCACAAAGCGCCCCCAAAATGCAAAACGTATGTGGGCCCCATGCATGCATCCCCCCTCCCCCCCACGCATACATGCATGCCCCACCCCCCCGGCACACACACTGCCCCCCACACATGGGCAGCAGAGACCCAAAGACCAGCTGGCTGGCAGGAGACGCATGTACATGAGCAGCTGAATGGAGGTGACATCTCGTGTGCCATCAGAGAGGACGCTGCGTGTCATCTCTGGCACGCGTGCCATAGTTTCGCCATCGCGACCCTATACTATTTGAGACAAGTGGATGTCCAGTCTCTTTTTTAAAAACCTCCAGTGATAAGCACCCACAATTCTTCTCACTGTTAGGAAGTTTCTCCTTAATTCCAGGTTGCTTCCCTGCTGGATTAGTTTCCATCCATTGTTTCTAGTCTAGTCTTATGAAAAGAAGGACTAAGGGGAGACATGATAGCAGTGTTCCAATATCTCAGGGGCTGCCACAAAGAAGAGAGAGTCAAGCTATTCTCCAAAGCACCTGAAGGCAGGACAAGAAGCAATGGGTAGAAACTAATCAAGGAGAGAAGAAAGCTAGAACTAAGGAGAAATTTCTTGACAGTTAGAACAATTAATAAGTGGAACAACTTGCCTGCAGAAGTTGTGAATGCTTCAACACTGGAAGTTTTTAAGAAGATGTTGCATAAACATTTGTCTGAAGTGGTGTAGGATTTCCTGCCTGGGCAGGGGGTTGGACTAGAAGACCTCCAAGGTCCCTTCCAACTCTGTTACTCTATTTAGTCTATTCTATTTCTGGTCTTGGGTTCTGGTGCTTTGGAAAATAAGTTTTCTTTGTGGCAGCCCCTCAAATGTTGGAATATTGCTAATTTCCAAGGAAGGGAGAGAGTAAGCCCAAGCTGATGAGAAGGAAGTTCAATGGTCTCCAGCAGAGGTGGGTTTCAACAGGTTCTCATCAGTTCTGGAGAACCAGTAGCGGAATTTTGAGTAGTAAAAATTCTGACTGGCCCCACCCCCATCTATTCTCTGCCTCCCGAGTCCCAGCTGATCGGGAGGAAATGGGGATTTTGCAGTAACCTTCCCTTGGAGTGGGGTGGGAATGGAGATTTTACAGTATCTTTCCTCTGCCATGCCCACCAAGCCATGCCACGCCCACCAAGCCACACCCACAGAACCGGTAGTAAAAAATTTTGAAACCCACCACTGGTCTCCGGTAACAGGTTCCATCTGCCTGTATCTCCACTTCTACAGCTATTGTCCCAACTGATGGACAGGCTCCATGGGATGAGAAAAAAAAAAACCTTACCCCTTTTCTCGTTTTCTTACAGCATGGTAGTCTAACGGGCCATTTAAGCTGTAGGAGGTGGAACTGTGTGAAACCAGTTGTTGCCTAACTTAGATGACCTCACTGATGGATGCAACACATTCTCTTATTATAGGATGCACCCAATATGAGTTCTCTTAAATAGCTCTGAATCCATTAAACATTCCTTGCCAACTTGGCATCTCCCAAATATACTGGGACTTTTGTATCCAGAATTTCTAGCCAAAAGTGATAAATAAACAAACAAACAAATAAATAAATAATTTTATTTCTATACCGCCCTTCTCCCGAAGGATTCAGGGCGGTGTACAGCCTATTAAAAACCCAAAGACAAACATCCGTTAAAAATAATTAAAATTATTACATAATTTCGGCTCAGATTTAAAACCCCAAAAATTTAAAACACCCAATTTAAAAATCATTACATTGATAGCCTGTCCTGGCAGAACAGCAGGGTCTTGAGGGCACAGCGAAATACACGGAGGTCGGAGATCTTACGCATTTCCGGGGGCAGTTCATTCCACAGGGCAGGGGCTCCCACAGAGAAGGCCCTCCCCCTGGGTGTCGCCAGCCGACATAACTTGGCTGATGGCACCCTGAGGAGACCCTCTCTGTGGGAGCGAACTGGCCGGTGGGAGGCTGTTGGTGGCAGAAGTCGGTCTCGAAGGTACCCGGGTCCTAGGCCACGATTGCACAATTCTGGAAGCCCCAACACCTCTTGAGGATTCTTGCTTGAGAAAAACTGGATCAGAGGATCTGCTCTCTGAACCACCTCGCTCCCTATTTATCTTCCTCGTAAGACCATTTATCCAAAGGAGCTTGGAAAGCCAAATATGAATGGTGTCAATTGAGAGGAAAAAGCCAATGATATTTATGCCAAACCAGAGAGAATGAAGTATTTGTGTTTATTTGGGGCGGTTGTTCTCCTCTCTCTCAAGAAAATACATGTTTAGAGCAGTGTTGGCAACTTTTTCGATGTGTGGACTTCAACTCTCCAGAATTCCCCAGCCAGCATGGGAAAGTTTAAAGGAAGGCAAACAACCTGTCGTGGCCCACCAGCAGCCAGTAGAGCTGGTGGGAGGAACATGGGCCACTCCTGGAGTCTGGGGAAGGCTCTGATGAGGGCTCTGCGTCAGAGGCAGAGGTGGGGCCAGGGCCATCTGACAGTTGTCAGCTGCCTTCAGAGTCAGATATCAGTGGGGCAGAAGAACAGCTGGAGCCTGTTAGATTTTGGGGGTTCAGGTGCACGCACACATTCACCCACACACGCAGTTTGGGCAGAAAAGGTTAGCCATCAGTGCCTTATAACCATTTCATTAAATGGTTATAGAGTATGGACTACAGGTGGTCCTTGACTTACAGCTACAACTGAACCCAAAATTTCTGTTGCTACGCGAGACATTTGTTAAGTGAGTTTTGCCCCATTTTACAACCTTTCTTGCCAAAGTTATTTAGCGAATCACTGCAGATTTTGTATCAAGCTCGTTCAGTGAATCCGGCTTCCGCAATTGACTTTTGCTTGTTTCACTTTCTTCACTGGAAAAAAAAGGTTACTATTTTCCTTTAACGGTATCACCAAAACACAACTAAAGGGAACCCACAATTCTGCTTTCCCCCACTAAAATAGTCTCAGTTCAAGTACATCAGTCGACATACTTGGGTGAATCATAAACAACTAGAAAATCCATTCTTTCTATTGAGATTCTGAACAATCAGTGCAAGCTACTGCTTTAGTTTTCTACACGCTTCTTCCTGAATATTTTAAATTCCAACAGAAACCATCATTTGATTTCAGGATCTAAACAGAGCAAGGCTCATTAAGCTCCAAAGAATGCCTTTTTTTCTAATAAAGCTGCCCTGATAAATCTTTTTTTAAAAAATCTCCTTGCCTCTGAAACAATCCATGGATGCCATACATACATCCTTCCTTACAACCGTTACTTCAACGGAAAAGTCTCTTTTTTTTCTCTCTCTCCCTCTCTATGAAAACCGCTCTGGCTACAAAAATTCCTATTATTTTCCTGCAACCTTCTACTCCGCTGCCCAAAAGAAAGGACGTTTTTCAGCGCTCACTTTAAAAAGCTCTTTTCAAACTTCAGCCTTCTGCTTCTGTTGGGGGAACCCCTTCCACATGACCGGAGCCAATCAGGAGAGGGTGCGGCGTTAGGTCATAAAGGGAGGCGGGAAGTTCCATTCAATGAGCTCATCATCGGCATTCCCAGGGTTATTATTTATTTATTTATTCTCTCGCTCTCCTGCCACGTGGGGTCGAAGAGGATTCTTTTCCTTTCTTTCTTTCTTTTTCTTTCTTTCTTCCTTTTCTTTCCTTCCTTTTCTCCCTTTTCTTTCTTTCCTTCTTTCCTTTTCTTCCTTTTCTTTCTTTCCTTTCTTTTCTCCCTTTTCTTTCTTTCTTTCTTTCCTTTCCTTTTCTTCCTTTTCTTTCTTTCCTTCCTTCCTTTTCTCCCCTTTCTTTTTTCATTCTTTCCTTTTCTTTCCTTCCTTCCTTCTTTCCTTCCTTCCTTTTCTCTTCTTTCTTTCTTTCTTTCTTTCTTTCTTTCTTTCTTTCTTTCTTTCTTTCTTTCTTTCTTTCTTTCTTTCTTTCTTTCTTTCTTTCTTTCTTTCCAATACTTTTTCCTTTCCTTTTCCTGGTTTCCCCTCCCAGAAGAGAAAGCAGGGGAAACGGGAAAGCGTGAAGACCCTGCCTATAGAGACCCAGTCAACCCCTGTTGTCTCAAAAGTGTTTTTTTTTTTTTCAAGAGGCAACTGGATTTCCTGTTTTTTCTTTGACGACGTTTCGCTTCTTCTCATCCGAAGAAGCTTCTTCAGCTCTTCCCTTTCTGGTTTTTCTTTTTTTCTTTTCTCTGAAGAGCTGAAGAAGCTTTTTGGATGAGAAAGAAGCGAAACGTCTTCAAAGAAAAACCGGAAAGCCCAGTTGTTTTCTTGAACTGGAAGAGGCCGCTTTCCACGAGTTTCTCCCGGGTTGCCGCCGCCGCTCAGAACCAGGGTGCGCTGAGCGATCCTAACCGCTTTGCACCACCCGGGAGAAACTCGTGGAAAGCGGGAAAACCCACCGCCCTTGGCCAGCTCCCACGCGCGCTCTCAACCACTCCCACCCAGCCACCCACCCACCCGAGCCTTCATCGCGAAGGAAGGGCGCCCCGGCCCAGCTTTCTCTCGGAGCGGTGGGTGTGGCTGGAACAATAAAGTGGCTTCCAGCCAGAGGATGCAGATAGGCATCGCGGAGCCCAGCGTCGCCCCAGCGGGCCAGCTCGCCTCTCTTAGGCTGCGCTCTGGTCCGTCCGTCCCCTCTGGAGAAGGTGGGGGGGGCGGGGGAGGAGAGCGCGGCTACCCGGGCGAGCGGAGCTTCTGAGCGGCTGCCACGTCGGTCTTCGCCTTCCCGGCCTTTGCTTGCATCGCTTCTCCTCCCTCCCACCCACCTTCAGGGACGCACATCGCTCCCGTTGAAGCCGCAGCCTTCTCTGCAACGCCGCCGGCGCAGCTCCAATCCTATGGCGAACGCGCAGGCGGCACTGGAAGGATCGGAATTGATCGCAACACGGGTCCGGCCTTTCCGTGCTGCGCTGGCGAGGGCTGTCATCCAGCCACGGCCTGTTTCCCAGCGGACTCCAAACTTCCTCAACTTTTACTCTTAAGGGGAGAGCCGGCTTAGTACCTACACTTCCTAAGTGGGTCCTATCGAGCCCCGAGCAAGCGGGCGCCGCCAGTCTCCCAACTTCTCTGCAGCCTTTCACCTCTTCCCCCACCTTCCCCCCAAATTCCCACCAGCCACAACGCCCGCCTTTCCCAATCCCGGACAACGGGGCATGCCATACAGGTAGTCCTCGATTTACAACCATTCTTTTAGTGACCGTTCAAAGTTACAACTTTGTTGTAACCCCGAGTCCTGCTGGAGATAGGGCAGCATATAAATCTCAATAATAATAATAATAATAATAATAATAATAATAATAATAATAATAATAATAATAATAATAATAATAATAATACAACGGCACTGGGGAAAAAAGGGACCGGTGGCCGTTTTTCCCACACTTCATTGCAGCATCCCCTCGGTCACGTGATCAACGTGATCAGAACACTCAGCAACCGACTCATATTTACGACGGTGGCAGAGTCCCTTTGCAATAAGCAAAGTCAAGGGGGAAGCCAGCTTCACTTAACAACCAGTGTTCCTAACGTTTAACAGCGGCAGCGCTCCACTTAACAACGGTGGCCAGAAAAGTCGTAAAAGGGGGCCCAAACTCACTTCACCAAGGTCTCACTCAGCAACGGAAATGTGGGGCTCGACTGTGGTTGTAGTTCGAGGACTACCGCCTCTGCCGCGCGCCGGGAGCTACACGCTGCCTCTTTCTTCAGAGAGGCCCCCCCCCGTTGCCCGAAGTGGAAAGAAAGAAAGCCGAAAGTCCAGGCTGATGGAGATCTAGAGATCCGAGCCGCCCTGCTATTCCAGAGCAAAAGCATGCTAAGAACTTTGCAAGAGTCGCTAACTGCCTAGCTCGACCAAAAGGGCTTGTATATATGGGCTACATGTGCAAACAGCATATAGGGCTGCAGAGAGCCCACCCTTCGATTATCATGGGAGCAGAGCAAAAAATTTCTTGTACAGTCCACCTTCCCTTTCTACAAGTCTGTAAAGATTCTGAGTCATATCCAGGTCCTGGTTGTTTCTCAAAGGTGCGTTTTTTTTCAAAAGGCAACTGGACATTCTGGGTTTTTTTTTCTTTTCTTTTGAAGACATTTCCCCCTCTCCCCCAAGAAGCTTCTTCAGCTCTTGACAGGATAGTGGGGAATGGAAAAATAGGAACATAGGAATATAAATTTTAAATTTTTAAAAAACTTTTTATTCTTCTGTGTATATTTGTTGTTTTTAAACAGTCGCTTGGTCGATTGTCGTTGTGAGCCGCCCTGAGTCCTGGGAGATAGGGCGGCATACAAATTTTATAAATAAAATAAATAAATAAAATAAATAAATCCTTCCAGTGCCCACCACCCAATCAGAACTGAAGAAGCTTCTTGGAGGAGAAGCGAAACGTCTTCAAAAGAAAAAAAAAGTCGGCAAAAAAAAAAAAGCACCTTTTGGGATAGCCCTTTCTATCGCCTCCTGATTGTGCATTAAGGAGACCTGTAACAGTGTGGGAAGGGACCTTAGAGATCATCTAGTCCGCTGGAGACCTATACTAGGGATTCGAACCGCCGAACTGCCGCCCTTTCTGATAGACAAACTCAGCGTCTTAGCCACCGAGCCACCTAGCCAGGCAGTTCCTTTCTGAGCATCTGGGATTCAGGCGCCCCAACCCCGCCCATTTCCCATTTCCCATCCCCGCAGCCATTGGAACGGGGAGGAGGAGGAGGAGAAGAAGAAAAAAAACCGGGTGGGCGGGGTAGAAATCACGCTCATGGTTTTGTTTTTTTTTTTGTTTTTTTTTTACAAGCGACTAAATAGCGACAGTGTAAGTTTCTCTGGGCTGGGAGGGAGGGAGGGAGGGAGAGGAGAAATGAACCGCCTTCCGGGATATTGCCTCCTCCTTGGAAAGAGATCAAGGTTTGGGGGTCTCTCCTCCGCCACCCAAGCCTACGAAAATGAATTTATACGTAACGCAGGAAGAAACACAGCTGCTGCTCCACTATCAGTTGCGCTTCTGCCCTGCACAAAACTCGCCTTAAAAAGATCGCATTTTGGTGCCTTAACTCAAACTTGGGGTGGAGAAAATCGGAAGAGGTTCTTAGGTGTATTAGGAGCAGTTGGTGAAATTCAATTTTTTTTTAAACTACCGGTTCTGTGGGCATGGTATGGCTTGGTGGGCGGGGGCGGGGCAAGGATGCTGCAAAATCCCCATTCCCTCCCAGCTCCTGGGGGAAGGAGATTGCAAAATCTCCATTCCCACCCCACTCTGGGGCCAGCCAGAGGTGGCATTTGCCGGTTCTCCCAACTAATCAAAATTTCCGCTACCGGTTCGGCAGAAGCTGTCAGAACCTGCTGGATTTCACCCCTGATTAGGAGTATATTAGGACAGGGGTCTCTATCCTTGGCAACTTTAAGCCTGGCGGACTTCAACTCCCACAATTCCCCAGCCGGCTGGCTGGGGAATTGTGGGAGTTGAAGTCCGCCAGGCTTAAAGTTACCAAAGTTTGGAGACCTCTGTATTAGGAGATGGCAGGATAGAGAAGCGGTGAGCCTTTTCCCGGTCAGGTGCTGCTAAAGCAGGGCAGCGAGCGAGACCGGATCCTGGGCTCTTTTTTTTCTGAGCTTTTCCCAACACCGGACTCACTCGATCCTTCTCAGATCCCTGCCCTTAACGAGCGATCGGGGCATGGTTCAGTCTCGAATCCGTGCGGGCATCCCCATTTAAACGGGGAAGCTTGCAAGCTACCCCACCCCCCACCCCCCCGGGGAAAAAAAAAACCTCTTCCAAATCGCTTCTCTTGCAAGAGATCGGTCACCCGGGGGGAGCCACCGCAGTATAACTAAGCAGCTAGCCGCCGCGCTCAGGTTTTTGAAAACGGGACGAGGCGCCGCGCTCCTCGGGGCAGGGATCTGCTTGTCCTTAACATATAAATGGTCCCCTTGTTTCGACGGCGCTGACATTCCAGCCCCCACCGGGAAGATCTCGTTTTGGAGAGGGATGGGGAGAAGACTTCCTTGGCTCCCCTGTTGCCAGATCTTTGAACTTTTCCCTCCCCCACTCCCTCCCAGCGGAAGACCTTAGCAGAACTAAAATGATGATCCCGGGATCCACTCACCTTGCCGCCTTTCTGGATCTTATAGCCCCATCCAAGATCTTCCCGGAGACCGACGGCGGGCTTTTTGCTGCCGGGACTCTCTTTCTTTCTTTCCTTTTTTCTTTCCTTCCTTCCTTCCTTCCTTCCTTCCTTCCTTCCTTCCTTCCTTCCTTCCCTCCCTCCCTCCCTCTCTTCCTTCCTTCCTTCCTTCCCTTCCTTCCTCCCTTCCTTCCTTCCCTCCCTCCCTCCCTCCCTCCCTCCTTTCCCTCCCTTCCTCTCTTCCTTTTTTCCCTTCCTCCCTTCCTTCCTTCCTTCCTCCCTCCCTTCCCTTACTTACACACACATACACACCGATCGAAGTAATATAACCAATGTACTTACTCTCCCGGGACAGTTCTGGCGAGGCTGGCCGCAGCTCGCCTCCCCACCATGGAAAAGGTGCCAGCGGGGGGAGGGGGGGTGCCTTCTCTGCCTCTCGAGGATCCCAATTCCCACAACCTCCGGAGCCCTCCTCCTAGCCCCTTCGCTGCTCAAGAGTCTTTGCACCGTGGTTAAGCGGCCGGCCGATTCCTCTTGGCGCCGAAGTCCTCCAGGCGCCCGGAGCGAAAGTTGGCGAAAAGTTGAGGCCGGCGTAGCATCTGGAGAAAACTTCGCGGCAGCTTCTGCGGCCACGGACTGAATGGAGCGTCTATTTCGAGGTTCCACCAGCCGCGGCGGCGAATATTTTCCAGGCGTCGCGCAGTGCTGCTTTCTGCTCCTTGCCCGGCTGGTCGTCCACCACCACCACCTCTTCTTCTTCTTCTTCCTCCTCCTCCTTTCTCTCCCCTGCCCCTCTCTGCCTCCCTCTTCCCAGACGGCCGATTCTGTGTCTCCTCCAACTTAAGGGGGTCTTTTTAAAACAAGTGAGGCTTGGAGGTTGTTTTAATAGGGTGGAGAGAGAGAGGGAGGGGAGGGAGGAGGGAACTCCTGCAAAAAAAAAGGGGGAGGGAGAGAGAGAGAGAGAGAAAGAAGAAGAGGAAGAGAGGAAGGAGGGGAGGGAGGGAGAGAGAGAGGAAAAAGGGTGGGGGGATGCGGGAACTGCCCAGCAGCAGCGTGTAAGGGCTCCAGGAGCCAGGACGAGTGGAAACGAATGAATTCAATTAGAGTTAATTACAAACATTCGTCAAGAATTGCAATACACGCATGTTATCACCACCTGATTTCCTCTTCGTGTAGAGGGAAAAAGCGAGGCTGGTCCTTTACAAAGCCCTCCTCCTCCCCTGCTCTGGCTCGCTCCCTCCCTCCTTCCCCCTTCGTATTAACAAGCCTAGGTTGTAAAAGGATTTCTGCTCCGCCTTGGGTAGAAAATCCAGGTTTCCGATGCTTTCCGTCTGCTAAATCCGAGGGATTGCGGATGATCGGCGTTTAATTCATCGCAACGGCTTCGTGCCCGGCGCCTCGGCTGCCTTGATCCTGCCCAGCTTTGCGAGATCAGAAGAGTCAGGAGAGGAGGACGGGAAGGCTTGTGGGGATGGGAGGGAAAGAAAGTTCAGGTTGCAAAGACCACCCGAGGGGTTTGGGTTTAAAAAAAAAAAGAAAAAGAAAAAGAAAGAAAGTGGGAAGAAAAAACACAAACAGGGATATTTCAGGAGGCGATTCCCGATCCTGTTTGCAGTTTTGTGTAAGAATCGTGTAAATTTTTTTTAAAAAGATCCTTTTTCCAGCGTCTGTGATGCGGCTAGGTAGGGGCTCAGATCCTGATGGGGTCTTCTCCTCTGTGGAAGTTCTCATTCATGCTTCGCTGAATTATTTATTTATTTATTATTATTATTTTATTTTGATTTATATGCCGCCCTTCTCCGGAGACTCAGGGCGGCTTACAAGGTGTTAAGCAATAGCCTTCATACTTTTGTATATTGGACCCACAAACCGGGTCCTCATTTTACCTACCTTAGAAAGGATGGAAGGCTGAGTCAACCTTGAGCCTGGTGAGATTCGAACTCGCAGTAATTGCAGGCAGCTGGAAGCTAAATACTACCTTTAACAGTAGCATTAGTCTGCTGTGCCACTCAGGCTCCTGTTGAATTACAGAATGACAGAGTGAGAAGGGACCTTGGAGGTCTTCTAGACCAACCTCTGCTTAAGGAGGAGACCCTTATACCAAGGATCTCCAACCTTGGCCACTTTAAGCCTGGAGGACTTCAACTCCCAGAATTTTGGGAGTTGAGGTCCACCAAGCTTAAAGTGGCCAAAGTTGGAGACCCCTGCCTTATACCAATCCGGACAATTGGCTGTCAAACTTTTCTTTAAAAAAAACAACAACTCCAGTGAAGGAGCACCCACAACTCTTGGAGGCAAGCCATTCCAGGGGTTGTTATCATTTGAATGGATAACTCTTTTGTTAGATACGTGTCTTTCATATCAACTTCTAGAAGGATCAGCCTCAACAGAGCACAACTAGATTTGGGATCGTCATAAGATCATCTTATTTTTATTAGATGACAGCAAGGTGACTTGGGGACACGGTGGCTCAGTGACTAAGACGCTGAGCTTGTCGATCGAAAGGTCGGCAGTTCAGCGGTTCGAATCCCTAGTGCTGTGTAACGGGTGAGCTCCCGTTACTTGTCCCAGCTTCTGCCAACCTAGCACTTTGAAAGCCCGTAAAAAATGCAAGTAGAAAAAATAGGGACCACCTTTGGTGGGAAGGTAACAGCGTTCCGTGCGCCTTTGGTGTTGAGTCATGCCAGTCACATGACCACGGAGATGTCTTTGGACAGCGCTGGCTCTTCGCCTTTGAAACGGAGATGAGCACCGCCCCCTAGAGTCGGGAACAACTAGCACCTATGTGCGAGAGGAACCTTTACCTTTACCTTTTAAAGTAACTAGAGGACAGTAAGGTTGACTCAGCTTTCCACCCTTCCAAAGGTGGGCAAAATGAGGACCCACATTGTTGGGGGGGGGGCAAGATGCTGACTGTAAACCGCTTAGAGGGGGCTGAAAAGCACTGTGAAGCGGTATATAAATCTAAGTCTATTGCTATTGGCTACCTGCACATTCTAAGCCTGATTAGATATTAGAAATAGACAACAGTCATTGCTAGCAGGTTTGCCATCTAACAGATACCGTATAAGAGGAAAGAAGAGCCGGGAGGATAGAAGAAAGAAAGCATTGGAACGTATCGGTTTATCGACTGATGGAACCAAGCCACGGAAGCCACTCTATCCTGTAACTGTAATGTCCTTTCTGTGAAAGGAGTCTTAATCATGTCAACTGTGCATGAAGCAGAAAATTAAAGGGGGAATGGGACCAAGGTGTTTTTACTGAAAGGTGGATGGAAATAGGTTTTTTCCACCATCAAGATCTGAAAGGTCAAAGAGGGAGTAGACATTCTCCATTACCCACCGTAGAGGCAGTCTAATCAGGGAGTTAAAGTTAAGAAGTGCTGGAATGAATGTGTCAGGAGGAACTTCCTGATTGTATGAGTTGTAAGCCAAAGAAATGGAGAAATTCGCTTCCACTTCTTGTTGTTGTTAGTTGCGAAGTCATGTCCGACCCATCGCGACCCCATGGACAACGTTCCTCCAGGCCTTCCTGTCCTCTACCATCCTCTGGAGTCCATTTAAGCTTACTCCTACTGCTTTAGTGACTCCATCCAGTCACCTCGTTCTCTCTCGTCCCCTTCTTTTGCCCTCAATCATTCCCAGCATTAGGCTCTTCTCCAGTGAGTCCTTCCTTCTCATTAGGTGGCCAAAGTATTGAGTTTCCTCTTCAGGATCTGGCCTTCTAAAGAGCAGTCAGGGTTGATCTCCTCTAGGACTGACCGGTTTGATCACCTTGCAGTCCAAGGGACTTGCAGGAGTCTTCTCCAGCACTATAGTTCAAAGGCCTCAATTCTTTGGCGCTCAGCCTTCCTTATGGTCCAACTTTCACAGCCATCCATTGCAACTGGGAAAACCATAGCCTTGACTATATGCACTTTTGTTGGCTCTCTTTCACTAGAGGTCTTCAAATAGAGGCCGGATGTCAGAAGCTTGTTCAGAGATGCTCTAGTGGATTCTGCATTAGAGTTGGACTAGATGACCTTGAAGGCCCCTTTCAGCTTTCACTTTGTCTTTGATTTTTAAGATGCAGAGTGACTTCTGATCCTGAATGATGGCTTTTCCTCAGAGGATGTTGCTTTTTTTTTTTTTTGTTCTCCAACACTGGACAGCCTCCAATGTTCATAGAATAGTATTCCATAAAGCTCCATGTTTATTTCAGTGCCCATCCTGTGTTTCCAGCCAACAGTATCTGACTTGCCGAGTAATACAAATGTGTGTTTATTACTTTGAAACTCCACTTTTCTCAGTGAACTCAAACTGGTGGAAAGGGTCAGTCCTTGTTGCCTTTTCACAACCACTTTGGGAAAAAGGTTGGTCTGAGATGCTCATCGGAGAACTTTAAAGCTGAGTTTGAACTAGAACACTTCCTGTGAATTCGATCACCATTTCTGATTTTTTTTCTTTTTTGGTTGGTATTGCTTTAGTTAAGAGAAGTTGTATTATTATCCTCAGTTACACCCAGGTAGCAAAATTGGATTCCATCTCATTGATGGATTGTCTTTTGGCCCTTTAGGGAAATGCATTTGGAGTTTGCTCTGGATAGCCAAATTTGAAGATGAATCGCCACCAGGTGGCACTGTTGAAAAACATAATAAACTAGTAATAAGTCCATATTTTGTCACTGGCAAGGCTTATTTTTGTTAATATATGCAGATGGTAAACCCAACTGAAAAGCATGTATCAATTTGTGTCCCTTGAGACTGAGCCAACTCAAGTCGGTGGCCAAAGCTCCTGAGCATCTGGTTCACTCTTAAATGTACGTGAATCTTTTCTCTGACATAGAAGGACAGACTCCTTGTAAGATTGTTTAGGGGGGGATTCAGAATAAATTATTATTTTTTTAGACATTTGCTGGTTCTTCAAGCCGTTACTTCAAATGAGGTTTTACAGAGAGAGAATTGAATCAGTGTGTGACATTTTATTCCTTCCCTCTTTAAAAAAAAAAAATCTGCAAGGTCAAACTTATGCAAGCATGCTGGAACTTAGGTCTGACACAACCCAGATTTCCCTAGCCGAAAACTCTATCTGCATTGAAACTTCACTTCCCAGAATTCTCAGGGTGCAGGGTTGTTCCAAGAAAAATAGGAGTTGCAGTCCTAACCAGGGGTGGGCTTCAAAAATTTTAGCAAGGGGTTCTCTGCTTGGTTGTGGGTGGGTGTGGCCATGGTGGGTGTGGCCTACTCGGCCTCCTACACCACAGAGGGAGGGGACGGATGTTTTTGCCCTCCCCAGGCTCCAGAGGCTTTTCTCGAGCCTCTGGGAGGGTGAAAATGGCCTCCCCAAGCTCCAGAGTACCTGTGGAGGCCGGAAACAGCCTTCCCGAACTTCCGTTAGGCCTGTTTTTCGCCCTCCTTGAGCTTCCGTGCACGCCCTGCACTTACCTGCATCCAAAACGGGCCACGTGGGGACTCCTGGGAGGGGAGGGGCGGGGTGGGCAGGGCAGGGCCAGACAGGAGTGGGATTTGGGGGTTCTCCAAACTGCACAGAATTTTAGCTAGGAGTTCTTCCAAACCCCTGTGAATCCCCAGCAGCCCACACCTGACTTGCCTTCAGAAGTTGTGAATGCTCCAACACTGGAAGTTTTTAAGAAGAGATTGGATAACCATTTGTCTGAAGTGGTATAGGGTTTCCTGCCTAAGAGGGTTGGACTAGAAGACCTCCAATGTCCCTTCCAACTCTGTTATTCTCTTCTCTTCTCTTCTCTTCTCTTCTCTTCTCTTCTCTTCTCTTCTCTTCTCTTCTCTTCTCTTCTCTTCTCTTCTCTTCTCTTCTCTCTTCTCTCTTCTCCTCTCCTCTCCCTGATGCAACTAGTAATCAAAACTTGAGTTTATTTATTTGAATAGAAATAGCTGCCCATCTCAAAATCATAACTATGGGCAGCCAACAATCAATAAAACCACAATAATAAATACATAATTGACAGCTGAGCTTTTCCAGGATTGTTGGCACCCACCGGGGGGATTGTGCAAAGTTGTCTAGAGAGTGGGTGTGATGTCACAGACCAAGCTGTGCCCCTTTTGTGCACGTTGTGACTACTGACACTAAAATGGTG
Organism: Arizona elegans; assembly: GCA_022577455.1. NCBI lineage: Eukaryota > Metazoa > Chordata > Lepidosauria > Squamata > Colubridae > Arizona > Arizona elegans. Next base: position 5,346,014 of record JAKOOJ010000002.1, on the reverse strand, counting down.
AGGCTTGTACCAGGAATGCCACTCATGGCTCTTGCCAATTTTGACCCTCATCCCAGGGATGCCACTGCATGAGAGCATCCTTGTGAGTTGTGTGTGGAAGCCAAGTAAAGAGAGGATGACATAGGTGAGAAGGAGGAAGAGGAAGGCAGAAGAGAATAATGGCAGGAGGATGAAAAGGTCCCTATAAATGTGAAGTTTAGACTTTAGCTCCTCCATATTTCAAATATTGGAAGGAAACTTAGTAGTCCTTGACTTGTGACCATTCATTCACTGACTATTTGAAATTATGACATTGCTGAACAAAGTTATTGGAAGGTACAGTCATTGCAGTACCCTTGCATTCATGTGATGAAAACATGGATGCTTGACAGTCTGCCAACTGGCCCCACTCACCTACATTATTATTATTATTATTATTATTATTATTATTATTATTATTCATATTTCTATGCCGCCCACTCTCCGAGGACTCTGGGCGGCTTACACCAAAGACAGTATACTAAATAGCATATTGCCCCCAACAATCTGGGTCCTCATTTTACCCACCTCGGAAGGATGGAAGGCTGAGTCAACCTTGAGCCGGTGAGATTTGATCCGCTGATCTGCTGAACTAACAGTCACCTGAAGTAGCTGCAGTACTGCACCCTAACCACTGCGCCACCTCGGCTCTTGCCACCTATCTTCGCCACCTCGCCACCTATCTTCCCCTCATCCCACTCCTCTAGATCCCAGAGTCCTTGCACCTGCTTCCTACTCCCGTCAAACCATGCTCTAGTTAGCTCTTCCCAAAATCACTTTTCTGAAAGAGCAATGCAACATCTGGCCTTCCTACAGAAGCTGCCTTGTGCCATTCTGGAAGTGTGGGGCTATTCTCGCAGCTTCTCAGAAGGGCACAATTTGGAAAATGATTTGAAGTCCATCCAGGGATGGGATTCAGCCGGTTCGCACCAGTTTGGCAGAACCGGTACCTTGTTTTTTGTTGAGTTCTGCGAACCAGTTAGAGACGTGTTTTGGAAAATCGGTGTTTTCCGGAACACGTCTGGTTTTCGTTCAACTTCCTTCCAGGTGTGTGTGGGGGGGCGGGGGAGCTTTTTTTTTTCCCATGAGAAGTTGGAATTGATTGATTGAACTTCTTTTTGAGTCCCACAAACTTTTGTTCCCCTGCACACAAACGGCGAGAAACAGGACAGAGAAATGCGACGGAGCTGGAAATCAGGTAGGCAACAAAATGCTTGGGGGAAGCAAGGGCAACTGGGTGATGATGGGTGGAGCAAGCTCTGCGGCACAGCACTGCTGCCATGGAGAAATGGGCAATGGAGCAGCCAGTGCAAGGGGATGAGGAGGCCACATTCCCACTTTCTTCTTCCTGCTCCTCTTCCTTCCCTCATACCGGCCACTCCATTGTCCGTTTCTCCATTGGAGCGCAACACTCTGGATCCACTTTGAGAGTGTGTGTTTGGGGGGGATAATTTAACAACTGGTTCGCCCAGAGTCAGGTTGGCTGTCGTGGGAGGTTCGTCCCGCATGTGCAGTAGAGCTGGAGGATGTGAATGGGCCACGCCTCCCACAACGGCCAACCTGGCCCTGGGAGAACCAATTGTTAAATTATTTGAATCCCACCACTGAGTCCACCCATGTTAAAGTTGCTCACGTTGAGAATGTGGCTCTATAGGAAGGGGGCATGCAGGATGGGACCTGTGAGCTGTTTGCCCTGGATTAGTTCAGGTTGTCCAGATCGCCAGGAATCATGCGCTAAAGGACATGATGCAAAACAAATGAATAGCTGAAACTGCCTTCTGATGATAACAGCTTCCATGAAGGCCTCTGTTGAATATTTGTGGCCATTCTCCATTATCTGCCTGCAATCTGTTTGTGAATGGTGATTTTGCCTTGACTTGGCAGATAGGAAAGTGCAGTAAATAACTTGCAAACAGTTAAAACTAGAGAATGGCAATAGGAGATATAAGAAGATTTGTAATGTATGCACTGTCCTGGATAGACCCAATGCACAATTTGGGTGTTCTCCTACACTCATAATTCATGCTTAATTAGCAGGTGGTAAGTGAGGCTAGGAGGGCTTTGCACAGGTTCATCTTTTGCATGAATTATGCCCTTCCCTGGATCGTCAAGCCTAGATAGAGATAGATGGACAGACAGATATAGACAGACAGATAGATATAGACAGATAGATATTAATAGGTACAGAGAGCGACAGAGACGGAGACAGACAGAGAGACAGATATAGACAGACAGATATAGAGTACAGTAGAACCTCTGGTCACAACCATAATTCGTTCCATAACTTTGGTCGCTAACCAATTTGGTCGTGACCCAAACCTAATTTTGGAAATTTGGTGCTTACAAAAAAAAATTGGTGCAGAAGGGGAAATCGGCCATGAAAAAAAAATGTGAATTTTTTGGTCGGAACCTGATTTGGTCATGGTGAGAATTGTTCGTGACCAGACGTTCTACTGTAGTTAGATATTGATAATAAGTAGGGATAGAGATAGATAGATAGATAGACAGATAGATAGGTGGATGGATGATAGATAGAGACAGATAGATATTGATAAGTAGGTACAGAAAGGGGCAGACAGACAGATATAGACAGACAGATATAGATGTTGATAATAAGTAGGTATAGAGATAGATGGATGGATGGATGGATGGATGGATGGATGGATGATAGATAGAGACAGAAACAGAGAGACAGGTAGATATTGATAAGTAGGTACAGAGAGAGAGGCAGACAGACAGATATAGACAGACAGATATAGATGTTGATAATAAGTAGATATAGAGATAGATAGACAAACAGACGATAGATAGATAGATAGATAGATAGATAGATAGATAGACAGACGATTAATAGATACAGTGGTGGGTTGCCCCCGGTTCGGACTGGTTTGCAAGAACTGGTAGTAAAACCAGCGGGAAGCTCCGCCTACCGACCCCAACGTCATCAGGAAGCCCCGTTGTGAACCGGTAGTAAAGGTAAGTAGAACCCACCCCTGGATAGATAGATAGATGATAGATAGATAGATAGATAGATAGATAGATAGATAGAATAATTTCCAGAGCATTAGCTAATCTCTTACATCAAATTATAACAATAGTAACATCATTATAAGAGTTTTGTGCTTCCTTAAAGCATCCCATATTTATTTAGGTAAAAGTTAATTTATTTGTCTTTAACGTAAGCTTCTCGGTGCCCTCTGGATAATAATAATAATAATAATAATAATAATAATAATAATAATAATAATAATAATAATAATAATAATAATAATTATTATTATTATTATTATTATTGATTGAAGATAAGCAGCAAGAAAAAATCACAAAGTACCGGGACTTGCAAATTGAAGTTGAGCGACTGTGGAAAAAGAAATCGTGTGTTGTCCCGATTGTAATTGGAGCCCTTGGAGCAATACCCAAAGGGCTACCCCGCTATTTAGAAATTCTAAATTTGCCGGACTTGAACATTTTGACTTTACAAAAAACCACCTTACTCGGAACAGCTTACATCCTCCGACGATACCTTAACAGTTCCTAGGTTAGGACTCGAGCTGCTGAGCTATTAACCAGCCTCAAAGGCTGTGAATCTCACTAAAGATTAAATAATAATAATAATAATAATAATAATAATAATAATAATAATAATAATAATAATAATATTTTTTTTATTTCTATACCGCCCTTCTCCCAAAGGACTCAGGGCGGTGTACAGCCTATTTAAAAACACAAGACAAAACAACGATTAAAAATTTAAAATGATTAAATAGATTTGGCTCAATTTAAAACCCCAGAAATTTAAAATACCCCAATTTAAAATTATTATGTTGATAGCCCGGCCTGGCGGAACAACAGGGTCTTCAGTGCGCAGCGAAACACCCGGAGGTCAGAGATCTTACGTATTTCCGGGGGCAGTTCATTCCATAGGGCTGGGGCTCCCACAGAGAAGGCCCTCCCCCTGGGTGTCGCCAGCCGACATAACTTGGCCGATGGCAAAGAAGCCTAATTCAGGATACATTCCTGAATTCCCAGATTGGTGTCTGAATGACCAATAATTCCGTGAATAATCACAAAGTTCAGCTGGGAGAGTTGGTTCCCTAGATTAAAAAAAAAAAAATCAGTCATCACAAATTACTTACTTAAAGATGGATGATTTAGATTGAATTACAGAGATAAACTCATGGGAAAGGTTTGTAGACAGTTTCTAGCGGAGAAATAAATGCTCTGAGCAGCAGAACTAAAGCAGCAGAACTAAAGCAAGAGAATTTGAAAATGTCCAAAAGAAAAAGAAAAAAAAAGAAAAAAAAAGCAGAATGGAGCGATAGAGCTCTATATTTATATAATGGCTCATCATATCGTCACCGCTACCGGCTCGGGAGAACCAGGCTGAACCTGGAGGAACCCACCACTGACACATAGCCTTGAAATTTGAGCCAGGAGATTAACTAGAAGTGGCACAAGGATGAGTCCAGCTTTAAAGCATTTAGAATTTTTAAAATTCTTCCTTTGACATCAGTGGGAAGTAAAAGTGGACTCTTTGGGATGAAGGTTGTGTTCACTTTGTTTCCATTCCCTAATGTCACACTTTACAATGGTCTGCAGAGAGGTAAATTGGCTTTGCACAGGTAGTCCTCGGCTTACAACCGTTTGTTTAGTGACCGTCCGAAGTTACAGTGGTACTGAAAAAGGGACTTGTCAGAGTTTGTTGCAAAAATCAAATCCAGAAAGCACACACAGGTAACTGATTCAGCAGGATTCATTAACTTCTCTTTATATATAATAGCACACATGAAAATAAATGTACAATACCAATGGCTGATTCTTTCAAGATGGTAAAGAGTACAAGCAAACGCAGGCAGAGGAGAGAACAGCAGAGAAGAGTTTCCGTTTCAATTCAGCAGACAGACTAGTTTGCAGCTTCAGAGCTCAGAGCTTAATACAGAGCCACGTCCAGGCTCCTTCCAGTTTCAGTTTCCAAACAGTCCTCATTGGCTGATCTGTTGCCATGCCTATTCATTGGCTGACCTTGTTACTATGCCCTATTCCAGTTCATGAATATTCTGACATGATTTATGACCGTTTTTCACCCATGATCATTGCTGCGTCTGATCAAAATTCAGATCTCTGGCAACCGATTCATATTTATGCAGTGCCCCAAGGTCATGTGATCCCCTTTTGGGGATCCCCTTCTGACAAGCAAAATCAATGAGGAAGCCAGATTCACTTAATAACCATGTGACTCACTTAACCACTGCAAATATTCACGTAACCACCGTGGCAAGAAAGGTTGTAAAATGGGCCAACATTCACTTAATGAGTGTCTTGCTTAGCAACATAAATTTGGGGCTCAACTGTGGTCGTAAATTGAGGACGACCTGTATTGCCCTTCACTTATTGAAGTATCTGAGAAAGGCTGTGCCTCACTCTATATCTAGTGTGATGAAAAAAAGGACTAGGGCAGTGGTAGGTTTCAAATTATTTTTACTACCGATTCTATGGGTGTGGCTTGGTGGGTGTGGCATGGCTCGGTGGGTGTGGCAGGGGAAGGATACTGTAAAATCTCCATTCCCACCCCACTCCAGGGGAAGGATACTGTAAAATCCCCATTTCTTCCCGATCAGCTGGGACTTGGGAGGCAGAGAATAGATGGGGGCGTGGCCAGTCAGAATTTTTACTACCAGTTCTCCGAACTACTCAAAATTTCTGCTACCGGCTCTCCAGAACTGGTCAGAACCTGCTGAAACCCACCTCTGGACTAGGGGTGACATGATAGCAGTGTTCCGATATCTCAGGGGTTGCCACAAAGAAGAGGGAGTCAAGCAGTGGTAGATTTCTACCTGTTTGCCCAGTTTGGGCGAACTAGTAATGGTGGCTCCATCCACCCACCTGGACATCATCACAGATGGTCAATGCATGCGCAGAAGGTTCTGTGCTTGTGCAGAAGTGTCATGCGCGCTCCCAATTCTGAACTGGTAGCAAAGGTAAGTGGAACCCACTACTGGAGTGAAGCTATTCTCCAAAGTGCCTGAGGGCAGGATAAGAAGCAATGGATGGAAACTAATCAAGGAGAGAAGCAACCTAGAACTAGGGAGAAATTTCCTGACAGTTAGAACAACTAATCAGTGGAACAACTTGCCTCCAGAAGTTGTGAATGCTCCAACATTGGAAGTTTTTAAGAAGAGATTGGATAACCATTTGTCGGAAGTGGTGTAGGATTTCCTGCCTAAGCAGGGGGTTGGACTAGAAGACCTCCAAGGTCCCTTCCAACTCTGTTATTCTATTCTACACTCTGGACTGGCACCCCGGGGGAAATTCTCCTCTGCATGGAGCTTATCTGACTCCTCCTGAAACAGCTCAGTTAATTTGCTCAGGATGTAACAAACCAAACTATTTAAAAGGCTGTTAAACCACTTAAGGGTCCCCCAAGTGCCAAATGGGAAGAAGATATGCGAAAGGAGAGGAGGGGGGAATAAAGCCAAGCTGATCTGAGAGCTCTGAGTAAATTACTTGCCAAACATTTGATTTAATTCAGCTGCCCAGATCTTAAGCTTCTAGTTTGGTCTCTTTAGGGACAGATTCCTTTGAATAGATTGGCTTCGGAAAGATTAGAAGAGGTCAAAAGGTCATCTGGCTCAGGGCAAAATGTGGTAGGTGGGGATGTACAGAGATACCTGGCTCTTTTGTCACCTTAAGAGTGACACATTTTAGCTCAAGGCATCATAAAGTTGTTAGTTTTTAAGGAAGATCTCCCTGACCTGGTACTTACCTTTAGAATTCCCAATCTGGGTTTCTCCCGCCACTGAGCAATCCTATTTTCTCTTTCTCAAAATCGTCACTTCCTTGCAGCATGTGCTGCACTGAACTTATTAGCTTCAATCCTGCATTGTTGGCTGCTAATTTTTTTAGCAATAGCAATAGCATTTAGACTTATATACCGCTTCACAATACTTTACAGCCCTCTCTAAGCAGTTTACAGAGTCAGCATATTGCTCCCAACAATCTGGGTCCTCGTTTTACCCGACCTTGGAAGGATGGAAGGTTAAGTCAACCTTGAGCCAGTGAGATTCGAACTGCCAAATTGCAGTCAGCCAGCAGTCAGCAGAAGTAGCCTGCAGTACAGCACTCTAACCACTGCACCACCACAGTGGCATCAGTCATTTTATCTGTATTCCATCTGAAAAATAAGGGTAACGGACAGTAACTTTATTTATTTATTTATTTATTTATTTATTTATTTTATTAGTCATATTTCTATGCCGCCCACTCTCCGAGGACTCTGGGCGGCTTACACCAAAGACAGTATATTAAATAGCATATTGCCCCCAACAATCTGGGTCCTCATTTTACCCACCTCGGAAGGATGGAAGGCTGAGTCAACCTTGAGCCAGTGAGATTTGATCCGCTGATCTGCTGAACTAGCAGTCAGCTAAAGTAGCTGCAGTACTGCACTCTAACCACTGTGCCACCTCGGCTCTTGATTTGACCATTATCATGAAACAGGATGGGTCAACCGGTTTTGCAGAGCAAAAGACCATGGATGGTTGCATCCAGGTATGGTTGCCATGATATAAATAAGATGTTGAGATTCTAGAAAACATGCAGAGAAGAGTAACAAAGATGATTAGGGGACTGGAGGCTAAAATATATGAAGAGCAGTTGCAAGAATTGGGTATGTCTAGTTCAATGAAAAGATGGATTAGGGGTGGTGTAGTAGCAGTGTTCCAATTGCTACAAAGAAGACGGGGTCAACCTATTCTCCATTTGAAGAATTTGAAGGCAGAACAAGAAGCAATGGATGGAAATGAATCAAAGGGAGATCCAATCTAGAACTAAGGAGAAATTTCCTGACAGTTAGAACAATTAATCAGTGGAACAGTTTGCCTCCAGAAGTTATGAATGCTCCAACACTGGAGGTTTTGAAGGAGAGATTGGACAACCATTTTTCTGAAATGGTATGGGGCAGGGGTGAAATCCAGCAGGTTCTGGAGAACCGGTAGCGGAAATTTTGAGTAGTTCTGAAAACCGTCAAATGCCCTCTGGCTGGCTCCAGAGTGGGGTGGGGATGGAGATTTTGCAGTATCCTTCCCCTGCCATGCCCACCAAGCCACGCCCACAGAACCGGTAGTAAAAAAAATTGAATTTCACCACTGGTTTGGGGTCTTTGTCTTACAGGGGGTTGGACTAGAAGACCCCAAAGGTCCCTTCCATCTCTGTTATTTTGTCGTGGTCGATGGCCAGGAGGCCATGTTGCATCGTGCTGGATTTTGCTGACCTTTGCAAGTACAAATAAAATTGGAAGAATCCATTTCTGTGTAACATTTTCCTTTTTACTGGAAACCGAGTCCGGATATGTGAGCATTCTAGTTAAGAAGACGTAGTTCAGCCAAAGTTAAGGTGTCTTTAGGAGGTATCCCACTTGAAGCAAGCTTCCCTGAATTCCTGGTGCTTAAAGAGGTAAAGATGGCCAGAATTCATGCTTGAATCCTGATAATTTCATGGACACATCCATGCAGTTTTCTTGGCAATAGATGGAAGAGGATCTTTCTTTCCTCTCCAAGTAAAAGCATGCTGGATTGCTTTGTGTGACTAATTGCATTAGGAAGGAGCATGCATACGGTGGTTTTTATAAAATCCATAGGACTAATGTGCTTAAGTTTGATTAGATCAGGTACATTTTTGGCTTATTGGGTTGTTTCTTTTCCAACAGGATAGAGATTTCTCTGGTTCTCTGCTTCCTATTCTCCCATTCTAATACCCACCTCATTTCCCCCTCTTTCATCAAAATAACAAAGTTGGAAGGGACTTTGGAGATCTTCTAGTCCAATCCCCTGCTTAGGCAGGAAATCCTATACCATTTCAGACAAATGGTTGTCCAATCTCTTCTTTAAAACTTCCAGTGTTGCAGTATTCAAACTTCTGGAGGCAAGTTGTTCCACTGGTTAATTGTTCTAACTGTTGGGAAATTTCTCCTTAGTTCTAGGTTGCTTCTCTCCTTGATTAGTTTCCATCCGTTACTTCTTGTCCTGCCTCCAGGTGCTTTGGGAGAATAGGTTGATCCCTTCTTCTTTGTGGCATCCCCATATATATTGGAACACTGCTATCATGTCACCCCTCGTCCTTCTCTTCATCCTATGGTCCCAAAGGTAACGAATGCTATAGGAATATCCAAAGGTGCTCTTTTCAAATGGCAGCTGCACTTTCTTTAATTTATATTCTTTGCAGTCATAAATATAAACACAAATCCTCCAGTGGTGAAATGTAATGTGACTGGGTGGGCATGGCCAGCTTTAATTAATTAATTTATTTTTAAAAGCATTTTTTCTACAACCTCTTCAGCCTCTGACGATCCTAGCTGAGTTGTCTGATAGTCAGAGGCTTTTAAAAGCACTTTTTCTACAACCTCTTCAGCCTCTGACGATCCCAGCTGAGTTGCCTGATAGTCAGAGGCTTTTAAAAGCATTTTCCCCCTACAACCTCTTCCACTGAAGAGGTTGTAGAAAAAATGCTTTTAAAAGCTTCTGATGATCCCAGCTGAGCCCCGCAATCATCAGACGCTTTTTAAAAAACTTTTAAAAGCATTTTTTCGGCTGGAGAGGTTGTAGAAAAAATGCTTTTAAAAGTAAAAAGAAAAGCCTCTGATGATTGCGTGGCTCAGCTGGGCAGGGATTTTTGCTACCAGTTCTCCGAACCACCTACCGCCATCGCTACCGGATCAGGTGATCCGGTCCGAACCGGGAACATTTCACCCCTGAAATCCTCCCATTTCCCCTCCAGTCAGTTAGAAATAAAGAAACCTTTGGATGAGAAGTGAAACGTTTTCAAAGAAAAAGTCCAGTTGCCTTTTGAGGAAAAAGCACCTTTGGCACAATCATGAAATGAATGATGGAGAATCTCCATAGAGAGCTAATAGGAATGAAATGGTTATCAAAATAAACTGAACAAATATTTTAGAAAGGAGCCTTTCAAATCAATTTCAACTGTACTTTTCTTAGCAGTAATAACAAAAAAATGGCTCATGCCAAATCACATCAAGAGTAACATTTCCATTTAGTACTAGGTTACTTTCTTTAATGTTGTAATTTGATTGGAAGGCGGGCAAGCTGTTCTGCTTTGATATAGATAGGCCTATGTATCGTCTTTGCAATTTTGTTCCTCATTTAAGGGCAAGATTAATCAGTTTATTTATAAATTGCTGACAATGTATCAAGAATTTTTACAGACTGAAGAGGGAAAAGTTATGATTTGAAATCCCGATGGTAGGAGAGAGCAGGCAGTTGGCTAAAATTGCAAAATTAAGCACTTTGATTAAAGAAAAGAACATACTGTGTTTTTCGGACTATAAGACAAACTTTTTTGTCTCCCAAAAGGGGGTGAAAATGTCGTCCGTCTTATAGACCAAATATTGCCAAAGCCCCAACCACCCACCGACCATTTTTTTTGCCTCTTCACTCCCCATTTTTGGGCCTTTTTTCAGCCCGTTTTTGAGACTTTTCTCAGCCCATTTTCAAGGCTTTTTGGCCCATTTTCAAGGCTTTATTTTGGCCATTTTGTTTGGAAAAAACAGGCTGAAAAAAAGCCTCAGAAACAGACTGAAAAATGCCTGAAAAACAGGCCAAAAAAAAACCTTGAAAATGGGCCAAAAAAGACTAGAAAAGGCCTGAAAATGGGGCCCGCAGAGGCTAAAAACTTTTTTTTGTTGATTTCCTCTTCTAAATTTAGGTGTGTCTTATAGTCCAAAAAATACAGTAAGTACTTTTGTTTCCACATGGAGACCGCTTCTGAACTTTGTGCTGGATGTGGAGAAGAATGAAACTCTGACTTTGGGTTTTACCAATTAGACTGATAGATCTTTAAAGAAATAGCTTGTTCATATTATTATGAAAAAGCTGTTCTGTCCCCGTCTCACACACACACACAAACAGACAGCCGGGGGTTAAATAAACTGGCAGACAACCAATTCTTCCGATAAGACGCTTGGCAGCAACCCAGTAGCTGCTTGCCAAGAACTTTTACTCAATAAACAAAATACCCACAGTCAAGAATTATCCAGTTCATAAAATAAATCCAAAGCCGATAATGTTGTTTCCAAAGATGCAATGTGACTCAATAGTAGTTAGTTTTGTCCATCATAGAGTCTGAATGGCCACCTCACCCCCTTTTATATCCTCTGGGGTGTGGTCCAGTGACTCAGCCTAATCTCTGGCATGCCTTTTCTTCTGTTGCGCACGCTTATCTCTGTGACGCTGCCGGGGATCCAGCCAAGACTCATTACCCTCATCACTGTCCACCTGTGGCTGCGTGGACGTGCTTGGCCCTGGCCCTATCTCTTGCCCTTCGGCAGACACTGAAGACATTGCCAGAGAGGAGGGTCCTGGAGAGGGAGGCCTTGCCAACTCCTCTCCTTCACTCTCGGAGTCCTCTCCTGCCGATGACACAGGCTCAGGTAACGGAGCCACAACAAAAGCAAAGAAGTTGTGATTTGATGTTAAATGCCTTATTTTACTGTAACAGAGCAAGTCAGAAGTCAATGCTTCTTTTTCTTTTTCTTTTCTTATCTTTCCTCACTTCTCCTTCCCCTTTCCTTCCCCACTGCTTTCCTATTTACTTTGTATTTTACAATACTTTATAACTCAATAAAAATGTTAAAGGAGGAAGAGCAGGCACAGTCTGACAGCTCAGACAACACAGACAAAGACAAGTACCCCCAAAAAAATGCACCAAAGTTTTGTGTTCATCCTGTAGGATAGGAGTCCCCAACCCCCGGGCTGCAGCCCCACTAGCGAGCCTCGAGCTCTTCAGAACCTGGCCACAGAAGTGGTAGGGGGCGAAATGGCATGTGCGCATTGCCACTTGCGTGAGCAGCAAACAAGCATATGTGCACACACTCCATTTCGGATGTGTGTGCCTGCCGCTCGAGCAAATGGAGCTGCACACACTCATGCCCGCCACTCACAGGGATCCATTCCAGCAATGGGTTTCGCTTATTTTTACCACCGATTCGCTGTGCGTGCTCACACCTTCCGCACATGCACTTTGCTCACGCTCAGCCTTCTGTGCATGCGCCCGGCAGTGGTGGGTTCCTCTCGGTTTGGTCCGGTTCGGCCGAGCCGGTAGCGGTGACGATATGACATCACCGAACCGGTTCTCCCCACCCACCCACCCCACGTTATTCTTACCTTTTATTTGGTCCCACCCCCAATCTATTGCTGCCTCCTGAGTCCCAGCTGATGACTAGAGGGAAAAAAACTGTTTAAACTCTTGCCGCGGGGCTTCAAAGGGCTGTCCTACAGCTGATCAGTGTTAAAAGCAAACAAATGAGTTGGTTGTAAGTGCGAGGACTGGTCGTAAGTGCGAGGACCTTCCAGAAATGACTCTGACCAGCTAGCCACGCCCACCTAGTCACATGACCTCCAAGCCACACCCACAAAATAAGCCACGTCCACAGAACCGGTAGTAAAAAAAATTAGAACCCACCCCTGGCACCTGGCCTCAAAAATGTGACTAAATAGGATGGCATAGCGCCAGGGTGGATGGGCAGGGGTGGGTGGGCAGGCCCACACACGATCTCCACTACTGGTTTGACTGAACTTGTCCAAACCGGCTGAATACCACCTCTGATCCATTCCCTCTCCCTGCCACTCCCCGATCTGCAAAGCCCGAAGAGTTGGGGGAATGCTGTTCTAGGATACATGGCACATAACTTGCTAGAAAGAGATGTGAGTAATCAAACAGGAGGTGGGTGATCAGCCAATTCTGTTTCAAGTTATTACTGTAGTCACTTTGTTGAATTTGCAGACAGTACTTTCCAGAACTTACTCTGTTTTTATTTTGATCTGTGAATTTTATTTTCATTATCCATAAAGTATCATTTTTTTTCGTATCATTTTCTTCTCATCATAATAAGGAGTAATTGTAGTCAGCAGCATCTACCGGTATAAGAAAATCTCTTTATAATTCTGAATTTGAAAATGAGTGAGAACCTTTCTCATACCCCAACTAAAACTCTCTCTTCACATTCGTCTTTATCCTTTTTCTCACACTCATCCTATTCTTACTGGGGTCATGAGGGTTATAAGTTTCCTTCCAAAAAGTCACATGCTATTGAACTTCTAGTAAGAAATGAAAGTGAAATATCTTAGCTAATGGCTTTTCAATTTGAGCTGCTTCTTTGTTTCCTGCTTGTTTACAGACGGACAGCTAATACTGTAGCATAAACAGTCAGAAGGCACTATAACTAGCTATTTCTTCTTTTTCCCCGTTAACAGTTTCATTTTTCTGGAAATAAATGATGGAACAATAAAATAAAATTAGAGCTGGCAAGATCCAGACCTATTATACAATTTTAAGTTTGAGGCAAGGAAGATCTATAAGATGAATCGGGATGTTTTTAATTTTCATATTATTTTGTTAAATATTTTGTTAATTGCCTTACTGATTTTAAATAAACTTGAAAGGTACAAAAATGGTGTATTAATGTTAATACTTTTTTTTTTAATATTTATATATTTTCATAAATGAAATGACACATTCTTGGCATTCACTTTTGACGGGGGACGAACAGACCTTGTAGTTTAGATGTTCGTTGCAAAAGACATTTAATAATATGATTTATGTAATCTGTAAGTCAACCACTTGACCTACTAAGGCATTTTCTATCTACAGAAATTACATCAATCACTTCTGAAGGAAATTGCAGGCAAAATCCATATTTTGGACAGTCCATTTTTATTAAAATGTATTTAGCAAGCAAGCATGGTATCTCTCAAAGTTTAGATTAAGCATAAGTATAATATTAAGAATTGATCAAGCCAACCATCATTTAAAAAATTCAATGTTTTAGTTGCCTGAACTGATTTTATAATTTCACTGGTGCCTTACAATTTTATTGTTGGTATGATACTGTCAACATTCTCTTCCGAACCATCATATTCCCTCTATTCCAAAATATGCCATTTAAAGAGTTTTCAGGATAATTAATAAGAAAATATTGAATACCCTTTATGTTATATAATATACCATTGGATATTTAAGTCACTTAATGCTACTTAATTGTAACCTGAATTAGCAAGCTTTTGACTCTATTTATACAACAGATTCTAATATAAAATTATTAACGATTACACAACTGAACACTTTTGCAGATGTTTATATTGACCATATAAATTATGAATGAATGACCAACTCGGATTTCCCCAAACAGGCTCTTTAAGTGTAGCACCAGCCAGGGAGTTCCCTTGTCAACAAATCCAAATACGTCTCTGTGTAAAGCCTAAAAGACCCTAAAGTAGAAAAGCAGACACAGGCATATTAGCTGAATAAAAGGAGCTCCTGTTTGCCAGCAACTCTGGATACAGATCTGATTCCTGTCAAAAGTTTTCAGATTAACAAATTCCATTCTAAAAGTGGAGCTAATTGGAATACAGCCCTTTGCTTGTTTCTGACTATGTTTGCTCTAAAATGAACGGTGTCCGGGGGGGGGGGAACCCCACTTCTTGGAACTTAATAATCCAGTTTCACAATTGATTTCACAAAGGAAGTTATTATTTTTTTAAAAAAATTCCAGCAACTCAGCTCGGTGACCCTTTGGAGTTTGGCGTGCATTGTTAATATGTGGTTTAGAACATAGGACTGGAAGTCTTCTAGTCCAACCCACTGCTGAAGGCAGGAGACCTGATACTTTTCCTGGTCAAATGGTTATTTTTGAAAACCTCCTGTGATGGAACACCCACAACTCCAGGAAGCAAGCTATTCCATTGATTAATTGTTCCTACTTTCAGAGAATTTCCCCTTAGTTCTAGGTTGGATGTCTCTTGAACAAGCTTCCACCCATTGCTTCTTGCCCTGCCCTCTGGATAAAAATGGATAAACAGATAAACAGATTAAAGGAGTTGGAAGGGACCTTATAGGTCATCTAGTCCAACACCCCACCTAACCCTACACCATTTCTGACAAATGGCAGTCCAATCCTTTCTTGAAAGTCTCCAGTGATGAAGCTCCCACAACTTCCGAAGGCAACTTCTGTTCCACTGGTTGATTATTCTCACTGTCAGAAAGTTCCTCCTTATTTCCAGGTTGAATCTCTCCTTGATCAGTTTCCATCCATTATTCCTTGTCTGGCCCTCAGGTGCTTTGGAAAATTTATTTATTTATGTTGCGTCCAGTGGGTAATTAATCAAGAGGCTAGGTTATGCAATTAACACCAACTTTATTAACGGAACAATCACTAACAGAACTCTCGTAAAAGCAAGCCAGCAACACTTCTCTGACAGCTCCTTAAATAGCCGGCTGTCAGAATCTCTGAACCAATCGCGAGCAGCTATTCTCCCGCTCCTTCAGCTGCTCGCGTCTAAACCAATCCTAGAGGTCTGCAAGCAGAGCCTGTTGCTGAGGGTGTTTAACTAGACGGATCTAACACCCCTTCCCACCCGGATCGCGCATGCATAGTCCTCCAGATACTGTGGACGACGACGGCACCGGCCAGAACATCTCAACTCTGGCGTGGCCGACGTAGAGGGAGGAGTCATGGGAACTTGCGTGCGAAGCTTCAACTTGGCAGGCGATGGCAGGGGTGGAGTTGAGTCTTCATTCCTTGAATCTGGTGGAACTTGCGCCTCGCCTGGAAGTGGAAGATTCGAACTCGCCGCCGGACCTGCACCAACAGGTAAGTCGCCCGCCGAGAACGCTGCGGGTGGAGCACGAGGAACGCTGGGACCGCCCGGGTGGTCTCTGTCAGGTGGAGTCGGAGAATCCTGGCCAGGCCGCTGCGTAGGAGCATCAGCGAGCCGTCTTCTAAGCTGATTTATGTGTCGCCGCCAAACTCTCCCATCGGAGAGTTGGACCCTATAAGAATAGGGACCGGTTATTTGGGTGATTTGGCCTGGCAGCCACCTGCAGTCTTTATCAAAGTTCAAGGCATAGACCAAGTCCCCCACACTGAACGCCCTAGCCGGTAAACGTGCTCCCCTAAACTGTTCCTGAGTATAGTCGGGGTGCAGGCGGTCTAGGGTCGTTCGGAGCCGCCGTCCCATAAGCAGTTCTGCTGGACTCTGTTTGGTGGTCGCGCTAGGCGTTGTGTGTTGTGTCAAAAGGTATTGGTGAATTTTGCGGTGACAATTTGAGGTGCCCAATCGGCGTAACGCCTCCTTGGCCGATCGTACAGCCCTCTCTGCTAATCCATTAGCGGCTGGATGTGACGGAGCGGTCTGAGCGTGACGAATGCCTAACCGAGCCAGAAATAGTTGGAAGGGTGCTGAGGTGAACTGCGGCCCGTTATCTGTGACAATTAAATCCGGCAACCCATGAGTGGCGAAAAGGCGCTCCAGGACCCCAATGACAGCTGAGGACGTGGTGGTGTGCATAAGGGCTAATTCGACCCACTTGGAGTGGGCGTCTACCGCGATAAGGAAATTCTGACCCTGAAAGGGCCCCGCGAGATCTAAGTGAACCCTTGCCCATGGGGATCTGGCAGGTTCCCACTCCAGAACTGGGGCTGCCGGAGGCACTGGTCTAGTGAGTTGGCATTGAGAGCATCGGCCGACCCAGGTCTCTATGTCGTGGTCGATATTCGGCCACCAGACATAGCTACGGCTCAGTGCCTTCATGCGCACAATGCCCGGGTGGGCATTGTGTAGGCAGGATAGAATTTGGGGCCTGAGCTTGGGCGGCACCACCACCCGGCTACCCCACAGGAGGCAGCCCTTGTTAACTGAGAGCTCATTTTGCCTGCGGCCGAAAGGGACAAACTCAACGGCAGCCTGTGCGTGAGGCCACCCCCTGCGAACCCAGTCGATGACAGTTGATAGGACGGGGTCCGCCGCAGAGTGGGCTTGAATGTCGGCGGCGGTTACTAAGGAAGTTAAATCATCTACCAGGAGGACAGAAACAGCCGGGGCTGGATCCTGGACAGCTAATGGGGGAGGGCAGCGGCTAAGGGCATCGGCATGCCCAATGGCTTTCCCTGGTTTATATATGAGCTGATACGAATAAGCCGCCAAAAACTCTGCCCAACGAGACATGCGCGGAGACAGGATCAGAGGTGTCTGTCGGTCCCCAGCTAACAACCCAAGCAACGGCTTGTGGTCAGTGACCAAAAAGAAAGGCCGGCCATATAGATAATCATGAAAACGTTTCACGCCTGCTACCATTGCTAAAGCCTCCCTATCGATCTGGCTGTAATTTCTTTCAGCCGCTGATAGAGTCCTCGAATAGTACGCAATAGGTGCCTCAGCTCCGGTGGGTAGGATGTGGCTCAAAACAGCCCCCACCCCGTAGGGAGAGGCATCACATGTTAATGAGAGTGGCATACTATCACCGTACTGTACGAGGACAGCGTCAGAGGTAAGAAGGTCTTTAACAGCCCGAAAGGACGCTGCTGCCTTTCGGTCCCAGAGCCAGGGGGCCTTGGTATCAAGGAGCCGATGAAGCGGCTCTGCCAAGGAAGCCTTATGGGGCAAAAACACCGAATAGAAATTAAGCAGGCCAAGAAATGCCTGCAGCTCAGCCTTATTGGTAGGGGCAGGAGCACGCTTGATGGCATCAAGCTTAGAAGGGGTGGGTCGAATGCCGCTGGCATCAATAAGAAATCCTAGGAACTCGACCTGAGGAACGCCTATTTTGCATTTATCTTTCTTTAGCCTCAAACCCGTCTGCTGGAAACGGGTGAGGACTGCCCTGAGTTTAGTGATGAGGTCAGGAAAATCCCTAGCAGCAATCAGAACATCATCAAAATAAGGTACTACACCCTCAAGCCCATGGAGCAAGCGCTCCATGAGGCTTTGAAAAATGCCAGGGGCTACGCTAACACCAAATTGAAGGCGAGTACACTTGAAAGCCCCACGGTGGGTGATGATGGTCTGGGCCAGGGCGGTGGCATCATCCACCGGAAGCTGTTGGTAAGCTTGAGCAAGGTCAAGCTTCGCAAAGATCTTTCCCCGGCCCAGAGAGTGTAACAAGTGTTGGACAACGGGCACGGGGTAGTGGTTAGCCTGCAGGGCCTTATTGATTGTCCCCTTATAGTCGGCGCAGATTCTTATAGAGCCGTCCTGCTTGAGGGGAATCACAATAGGTGTCTCCCAGTTAGAGTGTTCGACCGGCTGGAGAACCCCTTGAGCGATTAATTTATCCAATTCCTGATCTACCCTGGGCCGTAGTGCAAGGGGCACCCTCCGTGGCTTTAGACGAATTGGTGCTACTTGAGGATCCAAATTAAAAGAAATGGGAAGCCCTGTGTATTTGCCCAATTTTCCATCAAAAACGTCGGGAAATTCCCGGGAGAGTGTAGTTAGGGCGTCCGTGCAAGTAGAATGTATACCGGACACACCCATGCTGAGGGCAGCAAACCAATCTAGCCCTAGTAAAGTAGGGAGGTGGTCGCGCACGACAATTAGAGGCAAACGACCAGAAAATTTGTCATAGGTAACCCGAAAGGACCCACAACCCAGAATGGGGATAGGATTGCCTTGATAATCCCTCAGTCTGATGTGGCAAGGCTGCAATCGCTGCTGAGACACAGAAGGGAGGAGGGCAGTGAGTGTGGGCCACGAGATTAAAGACTTGGAGGAACCCGTGTCCACCTCCATCTTGCACGGGACTCCCTCCAAACGAATGGTGACATATATCTTGCTTTCGGTGGCTGCTGCAGAGGCGTGGCTGACGGCCACCGCTGCAATCTCACCCTCAAAGGTCGAAGCCACCCAACCGTCACGGCGCCCGGCTTGTCTGGTCTTTAGACGCTTGTGCTCTGGTTCTCCGGGTCCCCCTGGAGCTGGAAACACGGAGCGGCAAACTCTTGAAAGGTGCCCTCGCTTGCCACAACGCCGGCAGACCGCGGATCGGAACCTGCATTCAGAGCGGGCATGCGGGCCTCCACACCCTAGGCAGCTGCCCTGGGCTGTCTTCAATGCAGTCTTGAGAGGCTTGTTTCTCGAGGCTTTAAGGCGGCTAACATCGGTTTCCCCTTCAGAGGTGTCATCGAGGTCTGACTCCTCGTGATGAACAGATTGAGGGGCGGTAGCCGGCAAACCTCCTCCAGGCTGGGCACGTTGGATCTCGGCCGAAGATTTGGCAGACATCTCAGCGGCTCTTGCTTCATCCATCGCTATGGGGAGGGTTAGGTCTGGACGAGCCAACAATCTCTGCTGTAGCTTCATGTTTCGCACCCCACACACGAGCTGGTCCAAAAGCATATCATCTAGCTCCCTGAATTCACAGTGTAGTGCTGCCGATCGTAGGGAGGCCATATAATCATTAATGGACTCCCCCTCCCTCTGAGTCCTCTGATGAAAGGCGTGTCTTCTCGCAATCTTTGAGGGAGTGGGTGAGTAGTGATGCCTCAGCTTCTCAAGTAAGGTCTCCCATGGAACCGCAAACACTGCCTGAGGGGCGACTAGAGCTCTGGCGGTGGCGAATGTTTCTCGGCCACATGAACTAAGGAAATAGCCCCTCTTCCGATCGCTAGACAAGTTGGCTAAGTCGTTCGCTTGTAAAAAACACTCGAACCGTTCCAGATACTCGTCCCAAGTTTCCAACGCCGACTCGAAAGGCGTGAATGTCGGAAGAGCCGTCGCCATCGTGCGAGCTGACAGCTGGAGATTAAAGCTGTAAAGCTTGTCGCGTTAGTTCCGTAGGTGTTGCGGGCAACCGTCACCTCAAAAATATCCCACCCTCGTCGCCACTTGTTGCGTCCAGTGGGTAATTAATCAAGAGGCTAGGTTATGCAATTAACACCAACTTTATTAACGGAACAATCACTAACAGAACTCTCGTAAAAGCAAGCCAGCAACACTTCTCTGACAGCTCCTTAAATAGCCGGCTGTCAGAATCTCTGAACCAATCGCGAGCAGCTATTCTCCCGCTCCTTCAGCTGCTCGCGTCTAAACCAATCCTAGAGGTCTGCAAGCAGAGCCTGTTGCTGAGGGTGTTTAACTAGACGGATCTAACAATTTATTAGTTCGATTTATATGCCGCCCTTCTCCGGAGACTCAGGGCGGCTTACAATGCATTAAACAATAGCCTTCATACTTTTGTATGTACCTGCTTAGTAGGGCTTTTTGGCTCCCCCGAGTGGTGTTCTATTTTATACAAAGTCAGCTTATTGCCCCCACAAACCGGGTCCTCATTTTACCTATCTCGAAAGGGTGGAAGGCTGAGTCAATTCTGAGCCTAGTGAGAATTGAACTCGCAGTAATTACAGGCAGCTGGCAGCTAAGTGCTACTTAAGTGCTACTTTAACAGAAGTTTAGTCCGCTGCGCCACCAAGGCTCCTTAAATAGCTTCCTCTCTGTGGTAGCCCCTCAAATATTGGAACATTGCTATCATGTCTCCCCCGGTCCTTCTCTTCACTAGTCTAGCCATATCCAGTTCCTGTAACAGTTCTTCATATGTTTTAGTCTCCAGTCCCCTAATCATCCTGGTTGCTCTTCTCTGCACTTTTTCTAGAGCCTCAACATCTTTTTTATAGTATGGTGACCAAAACTGGATGCAGTACTCTAGGTATCAATCCCCTCTTCTCTGTGACAGCTTCTCAAGTAATGGAAGACAGATATCATATTGCCTCTAATCCAGGGGTGAAACTCAGCAGGTTCTGACAAGTTCTGGAGAACCGGTAGCGAAAATTTTGAGCAGTTCGGAGAACCGGCAAATACCACCTCTGTCTGGTCCCCAAGTGGGGTGGGAATGGGGATTTTGCAGTATCCTTCCCCTGCCACGCCCACCAAGCCACACCACACTCACCAAGCCACACCCACAGAACCAGTAGTAAAAAAAATTGGATTTCACTACTGCCTTAATCCTTCTTCTTGTTAGACTCAAAATACCTATTTTCCTCAACTGTACATCATGCAATTTAGTCTCTAGACCCTTTATTATCTTTGTTGCTCTTCTCTGCACGCTTTCTAGGGTCTCGACATCTTTCTTCCTCTCCCACCAACTCTACCCTCCGTCACTTAATATTAACTTCCACCTTCTTCCTTTTTGTACCGGCCACAGCGTGTCTCTGAATGACTTTTCACATTTTTATCTTTCCAGGCTTCTGTAGGGAATCTTTCATTTGATCAAGCAGATAATCTTTTTCACTTAGAAAGATTGTATGGTGATTGTGTGAACTGACTTCTTGGGGAAAAAAAGAATTGTTCTCGGTTCACCTTGGGATCTTTTCCCCACTATTGAGTTTAGTGACAAAGACTGAAAAGATTTTTTGCACTTTAAATGGCCTTGAAGGAAATTGGAATAAAAGGGAGGACTTTAAGATTAGCACAGCTATGGGGCACAGCCCTGTCTCGCTTGTTCATACCTGGGATATGAAATCAACGTTCATGGGGATATATATATATGTGTGTGTGTGTGTGTGTTCTTAAGTTTTCGCGGGTGTGTATATGCAAAAAATTAAAATCTGTGTTTGATGCGGTGTTTTCCCGCATCATGTTAAATAAGTTGGTTAAAATGTTTAAAATTCTGGTTAAAATCCTAGCTTAAAATCTTCCAAAAATCCTTACTGAGCACTCTGCAAGGTCCTTTAAAATCTTAGCTAAAATCCTACCAGTACCTTAAAAGTTTTTCTTTCTAGCTAGCTAAGGTTTTAAAGGATCTTGCAGAGTGCTCTGTAAGGATTTTTGGAAGATTTTTGGAAGATATATATATTTTGAGTATATATATATATATATATATATATATATATATATATATATATATATATATATATATATATATATATATATATATATATATATAAATAAATATTTTTGGAAGATATATATATTTCAGCCTGCAGTCTATTACAATGATGCCTCGTTGAAGTTTTTATTTTGCATTGCATTATAAGTTTATTTATCATCTCAGTTTTAATCATTCAGTTACTCAGCTGTGCTGTTTGGAGGCATTTATCCAAAAGTAAATTCAGCTGTTTAGAATGCGACTACTTCCATTATATAAATGTGTTTAAAACTGCAACCCAACCCCATCCCTTATATTGCCAAATCTCAAAATTAGTTTTCTGAAACAAAAGTCCTACATTCCTGATTTTTCTCCTCATATTATATTTATGTTTTCCCCACTTGTATTGTTTTTATAAATAATTCAAAGTGTTTAACATAAGTAATACTCCTTTCTCCTCCTATTTTTCCCCCAACAACCACCAGATGGATAAAAAGGACAGATTACTTCATTCATTCATTCATTCATTCCATTCATTCATTCATCTATTCATTCATTAACAAACTTCTACTCTGCTGTGATTAAAATGACTCAGGGTCTGTATTGTATTGTATAGTGTATTGTAGCTATGAAACATTCAAAACATTCATAGTTAGATATAAAGTAATCCCAAGAACAGTAACAGCATAAAAATTCTAGCACAAAACCATAAAAAAGAAAAAAAAATAGATTTAGCATTATATAATTTTATTACCTTTTTTGCCATGATTGTTAAGTGAATCACTGCAGTTGTTAATTTTTTCCCCCATGCCAGCAACATTGAAATGCTTCCATGGTAGAAGGTTTTGCCAGTGATATCATCATTGCCTGGGAGATGCCAAGTTGGGGACTGTTTCCTGTTCCTATGAAGTTGCCCACCAAAGTGATACTCATTAATCTATTTGCAGTCACCTGCTTTTGAACTGCTGGGTTGGCAAGAGTTGGAGGATGTGATGGTAGCTCACCCCATCTCGTGGCAGCAACAGGTCTCAAACACGGGCCTGCCAATCAGCAGCCCAGTGTTCTAACTTTGTGAGCCACCACTTGAATCCCTTGTTAAACAAATCTGGTCCACGACATTGATTTTGTTTGTTGGAAGTCAGCTGGGAAGCTCATAAATGGCGATCACATGATCCCAAGATGCTGGAACTCTTACAAATACATGCCAGTTGTCAACTGCCCAATTTTGATCATATGACCATGGGGATGCTGTGATGGTTGTGAGTTTGAGAACCATTCATATAAGTCACTTTTTTCCAGCACTTTTGTAACTTTAAATGGTCACCGAACAAATGGTTGTAAATTGAGGACTACCTGTAATGGCTTGATTGAAGAAAGAGCCAAAGTAATTGGGGTAGACCACTCATTCATTAATCAGGTTAAGTGAATGGATCCAGTGAAGAATCACTGCGGCAATAATTTTGACGGCGAGTTTTTGAATGGGTTCCCAAAAACCATGGTTTCTAGTTCAGCTATGATTAGCCACTAAAAAGGATATCCAGCTCTCTACTAAACAGAAAGAAATAATCATTTAGAGTAGAGATAGGCCATATAATAACCACCAAGAACATCAGATACATCCGAATATGCACCAAGGTCTCTGCTACCCTTGACTTTTCAAAAGAAGGAAGAAGGAGGGGGGGGAAGGAGGAGGAGAAGGGGAAGAGGAGGAGGAGGAGGAGGGTATTATCAAGCTACAAAGCAAACCACCAATGAGTTAAAGACTCTTTCTTTCTTTCTTTCTTTCTTTCTTTCTTTCTTTCTTTCTTTCTTTCTTTCTTTCTTTCTTTCTTTCTTTTTATTTCTTTGCAACCAGAATATATAACAACATATAGATTGCGGTGAGAATCTTACACAATACATTATCTTCAGTCCAAATATACAAATAGGAAGTAAAAGCTACGCTAACCTTATCCTCTTTTTATTCTATTATTTAGCTAAGTATACCATTGGTCCCAACATTGAAAATATGCGAATTCTTTTTGATCTCTCAAAATATTTGTTAGCCTATCGGCTTCTGCATATTCAATAATTTTCCCTAAGATCAAGTCTTCAGACGGTAGGTCTTTCCCCTTCCAATTTTGGGCGAGACATATTCTTGCTGCAGTTGTAATATATACAGTTAAACACCATTTACTCGTGCCTATCTTATCTGGCCTGATATTTAATAGATAATATTCCGGTTTCAGTTGTAATTTATATCCAGTGATTTCTAGCAGCCACCTCTGAATAAGTTTCCAGAATTCGATTACCCTGGGACAGGTCCACCATACATGAAAATAGATACCTACCTCCCCACACTTCCAACAGTTTGGGAAGAGTCCAGGAAACATTTTGGATAATCGAGCAGTGGGGAGGTGCCACCTATACAGCATCTTATACAGATTTTCCTTATAAGTGGTTGCCATCAAAAATTTCAGTTGTCTGGTCCAAATTTCTTCCCATTTCGTCAACTCGATTGAGTGACCAATATTTCTCCCCCAGGCAATCATTGAGTCTTTGACAATCTCATCTCCTATCCAATAACTTATTAAGAGTTTATAGATCTTGGCTAACATTTTTTCCTCCTTTTCTAATATGTTAAAGTTAAAGTTAAATAAGTCAAATAAATAAGTTAAATAATAAAGTTAAATAAATAAGTTAAAGACTCTTAAAGATCTTAAAATGTAGTGTGAGCTCTAAGACAGCATAATACAATTTAAATGCCAATATTTTCCTGCCCGCTCCCCACAATTATTAGCTGTACAGTGTGGTCTCGCCCACTTTGTAACTGCCAGTCTCCATAAAATATAATGTGGAGTTCTTAGCCCCTAAGATTTGTTTCTACCCAATCTAGGGAGATGTACAGGCATATCCAGCCAGGCTTTAAGAAGTTACTCAATTGCACCACAGATTAAAAGCATTGAAACTTTAACCAGTTTCTCTCTCTCTCTCTCTCTCTCTCTCTCTCTCTCTCTCTCTCTCTCTCTCTCTCTCTCTCTCTCTCTCTCTCTCTCTCTCTCTCTCTCTCTCTCTCTCTCTCTCTCGGGAAGGGTTTCAGGAGGTGCCAGATCAAAGTCTCACATGTGTAATGTTGCAAAAACCTTTCCTGATTTTTAAAGTGGGGGGAGAGCTGTTCCCTCTCGCAAGAGGTCACTGGTTATTGGCATTTTCCCAGCCCAGTAGCATCTTTTGCCTTTGTTGTTGAGTTTCAAGAAGAAAGGGGGAGGGGGGGAATGCTGAAACCTGAGCTGCGCAGCTGAATGGAGAAGAGGAAGACACTGACAAGATGAGGTGGTAATTTGACCTTCCGCCCATATTTGTTCATCTGAAGGACACTGCTTTGAACAAGACTTCAGCCTGAGAGTTTTCCAAAGTTCAAAGCAAACTGAAGGAAAGTTGATGTGTCACTCTGGGGGTGCCTTAATCTCCTCACAATGTCCTCTTTGATTCAAAGGTCTACTTGGGACGCTGGTCCTCCTAGACCCTCTGGAATTTTATTTTATTTTATTTTATTTTATTTTATTTTATTTTATTTTATTTTATTTTATTTTATTTTATTTTATTTTTTTATTTTTTTATTTTATTTTATTTTATTTTATTTTATTTATTTTATTTTATTTTATTTTATTTTATTTTATTTTATTTTATTTTATTATTTTATTATTTTATTATTTTATTATTTTATTTTATTTTATTTATTTAATTTAATTTAATTTAATTTAATTTAATTTAATTTAATTTTATTATTTTATTTTATTTTATTTTATTATTTTATTTTATTTTATTTTATTTTATTTTATTTTATTTTATTATTTTATTTTATTTTATTTTATTTTATTTTATTTTATTTTATTTTATTATTATTTTATTTTATTTTATTTTATTTTATTTTATTTTATTTTATTATTTTATTTTTATTTTAATTATTTTTATCCTGCCTTAATACTTTATAAGTACTCAAGGCAGCAAACCAGTGGTGGGTTTCAAAATTTTTTACTATCTGTGGGTGTGGCTTGGTGGGTGTGGCAGGGGAAGGATACTGTAAAATCTCCATTCATTTCATTTCATTTCATTTCATTTCATTTATTAAATTTTTATACCGCCCCTCTCCCAAAGGACTCGGGGCGGTGAACAGCCAGGATTAAAAAACATACAATATAAACATTAAAATAATTTAAAACATAGTTAAATCTGTATTGGCTTCCCCACTCCAGGGGAAGGATACTGCAAAATCCCTATTTCCTTCCAATCAGTTGGGACTTGGGAGGCAGAGAATAGATGGGGGCGGGGCCAGTCAGAATTTTTACTACCGGTTTTCCGAACTACTCAAAATTTCCGCTACCAGTTCTCCAGAACTGGTCAGAACCTGCTGAAACCCACCTATGCAGCAAACGTATACCTTCCTCCTCCTATTTTCCTCACAAGGACAACATCCCTTTAAAGTGAGTTAGGCTGAGAGAGGGTGACCAGGCCAGAGTCACTCAAGATGGCTCTCATGCCTGAGGCAGGACTAGAACTCACCCTCTCCTGCTGATTGGACCAAAGTCACTCAGATGACTTTCATACCTAAAACAGAACTAGAACTCACAGTCTCCTGGTTTGTAGGCCAGCACCTTAACCACTGCACCAAACTGGCTGGTTTAGTTTAAACATGATTTAAATTCAATAAACCACATGGTGGTTTATTTCTGCTCTTTTTGTAAGTTCATAACTTGCTTATATATAGGATTTTGTTAAGTCCTCACCGCTACGACGCAGGCAGAGTTGCCTTGTTACTGCCCTGCCGTGATTGGTTAAAGCGCACTGGGCTAGTAAGCGGGAAAAGCGGAGCAGTGTGATTGGCTGCTCTCTAGACAGCTTAGTTATCTGTCAGCTGTCAAAAGTTGCTTATTGTTGTTCTTCTGAGGCACCGGTTGTGCCGTTCTTGTTAATTAATAAAGAGTTGTGTTGCCTAGCCTTTTGTCTCCACGCCTAGTTCTTCAAATAGAACATTGGCGACGAAGGTGGGATATTAAGGCGACGGCTGGTCAGTTCGTATTTCAGCCACCTACGACCACCGACCATGTCGACGTTCCTGCCAGTGTTTTCCCCGTTCGTGCCAGCAACCGAAACGTGGGACACATACATGGAACGTTTTGAGTGTTTCCTACAGGCGAACGCGCTGACTGATCTTTCTAGCGCTCGCAAACGAGGCTATTTCCTCAGTTCCTGTGGGAGTGAGATATTCGGCACGGCCAGGGCTTTAGCAGCCCCACAGCAAGTTTTCGATGTGCCCTGGGAGACGTTGGACAGGCTGAAGAACCATTTCTCCCCTGCTCCGTCCCGTATTGCGCGCCGACATGCCTTTTGGCAGCGTGCGCAAACTGAGGGAGAGTCTGTAAACGACTATATGGCGTCCCTGCGGGCAGCTGCGATCCACTGCGATTTTAGGGACCTGGACGAAATGCTGCTGGATCAGTTGGTCTGCGGAATCAAAGACCTGAAGCTACAACGGTGTCTCCTGGCACGGTCTGAACTGACCCTGCAGGTAGCCCTGGATGAAGCTAGGGCTGCTGAGCTGTCAGGCCGTTCGGCCGCCGAAATCCAACGATTCCAGGCTTCCTCTGCTGCCGCCTCGAAACCCCTGACAGTCCATTATGAAGAGGACCTAGCTGACTCCTCCGATGAAGAGGGGGAAGTGAGCCGCCTGGCTCAAGCGGTTTGTGGCCAAGCTGGGCATCCGCCACACCACCACGGCCCCGTTCCACCCGGCCGCTAATGGGCAGGCGGAACGGGCCGTAAGATCTGCCAAGGAGGCCTTGAGCCGCCTGGGTCCTATAAATTGGCACCAAAAAATCAATCAATATCTCCTGGCTCAACATTCCACTCCCTGCCCGGTCACCAAGGCCAGTCCGGCGGAAATGCTCATGGGACGGCGGCTTATGACAGTGTTGGTCTGACTGCACCCTGCGTATTCACCAGACGTCCCAAAAGAGTCTTCCTCCCACTGTTGGTCTTTCGCTGTAGGGGACCCAGTCTACGCTCAAAACTTTGGAACTAGTATTAAGTGGGTTCCGGGCCATATCAGCCAACTAACTGGGCCCTACTCTTATAGGGTCCAGCTCACCAATGGACGAATGTGGCGGCGGCATGTGAACCAACTCTGGAGGAGGGTCCTCCCAGGGACAAGTTCCCCCTGTGAACCAGCCGATGAGTACAGTCAGCCGCACGAAGTATCCAACCTATCAACATACACTCCGCTTATCACCACTACTCAACCCGAGGCGTTCTCGTCGGCAAACTCACCTGCTCGTTCGAGTTCTCCCGCGTCGACAGTTGTTCCACCCACGTCGCAGCATCGGCCTACCAGCTTGGTGGAGGACAGCAGGTCATCTCTGCCTCCATCGGAGACCGGCCCTGAACTGAGAAGGTCTGGGCGGAGCCGACGTAGGCCAGCGTACTTGGAGGACTACGCATGCGCCATCCAGGTGGGAAGGAGTGTTAAGTCCTCACCGCTACGACGCAGGCAGAGTTGCCTTGTTACTGCCCTGCCGTGATTGGTTAAAGCGCACTGGGCTAGTAAGCGGGAAAAGCGGAGTGGCGTGATTGGCTGCTCTCTAGACAGCTTAGTTATTTAAGGAGCTGTCAAAAGTTGCTTATTGTTGTTCTTCTGAGGCACCGGTTGTGCCGTTCTTGTTAATTAATAAAGAGTTGTGTTGCCTAGCCTTTTGTCTCCACGCCTAGTTCTTCAAATAGAACAGATTTTATAGGATTACTCAGAAGTAAGACCCAGGACACTGCAAGGCAGGGGTCCCCAACCCCTGGGCCACGGTCCACTACCAGGCCATGGCCTATTTGAAACTTAACTTGCACGAGTGGTGGGCCGGGACACATGCACATATGCACAACATATGCAAGCAGCAGGCCAGTGCACAAGTGCATGCAGCCTTAGCTCAATTAGCAGTCAAGCTGCGTGTGCCTGAACGTATGAATGCCACTCGTGTGAGTTGAACTGCATACATGCATGTACGTGCGGGACTGCAACTTCCACAGCCCGGTTCCCCTCCCCGCATTCCTCACAGTTGGAACACCAAGCTGCAAAAGTTGGAGACCACTGCTCTTAAGCCTAGAGCCCTACGAAAATGACTGGGTTTGTATCACTACCAACCTGCCTTCCATTGAGGACCTGTATGCTGCACGAGTCAAAAAGAGGGCTGTGAAAATATTTACAGACCCCTTACATCCTGGACATAAACTGTTTCAACTCCTACCCTCAGAACGACGCTATAGGGCACTGCACACCAGAACAACTAGACACAAGAACAGTTTTTTCCCGAACGTCATCACTCTGCTAAACAAATAATTCCCTCAACACTGTCAAACTATTCACTAAGTCTGCATTACTATTACTATTAATCTTCTCATCGTTCCCACCATCCATCTCCTTCCACTTATGACTGTATGACTGTAACTTTGTTGCTGGTATCCTTAAGATTTATATTGACTGTTTCCCTATGACTATCATTAAGTGTTGTACCTTATGATTCTTGACGAATGTATCTTTTCTTTTTATGTACTCTGAGACCGTATGCACCAAAGAAAAATTCCTTGTATGTCCAATCACACTTGGCCAATAAAGAATTCTATTCTATTCTATTCTATTCTATTCTATTCTATTCTATTCTATTCTATTCTATTCTATTCTATAGAGTGTGTTATCTTATTGTTCTTAAGGAAAACAGTCTTGACATTCTAGCAAGGCAATCCTCTTTGGATCTCGGCTGTAGGCCACAGGGTAGGCATTGTTTGCTAAATATGAGACAGATGAAAGTCTTCACAAGTAAGCAACCTTATGGTGCAGTGTTCTTTTTCTCTTTCTTTCACTGTCTTTCTAGGCCCCTTGTCTCCTCTCAGCCATCACCTGTTGATGGACACGCCCTGTCTCCCATTTGGTTCCCCAAACACTTCAATAATAGTTACAGAACATAGAATACAGAATTGGAAGGGACCTTGTAGGTCATCCAGTCCAACCCCCTGCTCAGGCAGGAGACCCTACACCATTTCTGACAAATGGCTGTCCAGTCTCTTCTTGAAAGCTTCCAGTGATGAAGCTCCCACAACTTCTGAAGGCAACTTCTGTTCCATTGGTTGATTATTCTGTCAGAAATTTTTTCCTTATTTCTAGTTTCTCCTTGATCAGTTTCCATCCATTGTTCCTTCTCTGGCCCTTGGGTGCTTTGGAAACTTGTCCCACTCCTCTCTGTGGCAGCCCCTCAAATATTGAAACACTGCTATCAAGTCATCCCTGGTCCTTCTCTTCACTAGACTAGCCATGCCCAGTTCAGTTCTTGATATGTTTTAGCCTTCAACCCCCTAATATTATTTTTTGCTCTTCTCTGCACTCTTTCTAGAGCAGTGTTGGTGAACCTTTTTTGCACCGAGTGCCAAAACGGGAATGCGCTGGAAACGGGAAGAGCAGCTCCCAGGCAAGCATGCACAGGAGCGCCAGATACTGGAATAGCAGTTCCCCGGCGTGCATGTGCGTACCAGGAAGCTGGTCTTCCAGTTTCTGGCATGCATGGGTGCGCGAAGGCCAGCTTCCCAGCGCACCTCTGTGCGCCGGAACCCGGAAGAGCAATGGGCGACAGCCTGGAGAGATGGCTCTGTGTGCCACTTCCGGCACGCATGCCATAGATTTGTCATCACAGTTCTTGAGTCTCAACATCTTTTTTTATAGTATGGTCACCAAAAATTGCGTGCAGTTTTCTAGGTTTGGTCTTACCAAGGCTTTATAGGGTGGTATTGGTACCTCATGTGATCTTGATTAAATCTCTCTTTTAATGCAATTTAGGATTGCAATGGCTTTTTTGGCTGCCACTGCACACTACTGGCTCATATTCAATTGATTGTCCACTACGACTCCCTAGATCCCTTTCACAATTAACTCTCACAGTTAACTAATAGTGGTTATCAAAATTTCCCACCTATTCTATTTGTATGCGTTGCCAGTCTGCAAAACTAGCCCCTTTAGTGGTAGAATTTTAATTTTCCAACAGTCCAGAATTAAAGTACATATCCATGCTGTTGCAAGGAGTTTATTTTTTTTTTTAAAAAAAAGAAAAGCTGGGAGCTGGGAGCAGAAGAGGAAGACATTCTAGCAAATCATCAGATGACTGAAGAAAAACCAAAATAATGTGGCAAATTTAGCAGAGGAATTAATCTAGCCTTGAAACTATGGCAGCCCTATTCAGAACCACAAATTCTAAAAATGGATCTGTGCATAAAAGATTATCTTATTACAGTAATTGGTACCCTTTGTAGAAAACGAATGGTTGTCAAGTAGAAATTTATAATTTTTCCCATGGCTAATCACTTTAAACAAGCCCTACACAGGAAGGAATAAAATGAAATCTCAAAATTCTCTTTGTGTTTGATGTTGGTGTATTTCGAGAATAATTTTACATTCGATGAGCAGTTTTAAAACCTCAAATGACTGTGATGTATGGACCAAATCTCTGATTTCCATTCACACAAGTCTGACAAATAAATGGAATAAAAGCAACGAGTAGGCCACATCTGAAGTAGCTTCTGAAAACAGTGGTTTCAGTTTTCTATAACGTAAATTTGCTTTAATGGTAGCAGCGTGACCCCCCATTTAAAGTAAGGGGTGTGTGTTGAAGGTTTTATAGCTCTGTTGATTTCAGCAAAAATGGGATTGAAATATTTCAGTTTAGCTTGGTTGCAGATTGAGTTGCCGAGACTATGACACCACATCCAAAATTGGGGGTTATCTCACTTAAATGGCTTAACAAAATGGTGATCAGCAATTCCAGTCCTTAAAACGTTCAATCTGAAACATTTAATGTGGGTACATCTGTGGCCTGTGGTTGTGGAAAATTATAACTTTCGCCTTTCAGTATAATATTTTAATTGAAAATGTTATTTTTCAAAAAGAGAGAGCGAGTAGAGGTTGGTTGTTCCTTTCCTGGTTAAAAGGTAATATATCTTATTTTTTTCCCCCCTCCTCCTAACTTTTTTCAAGTTACAATCTGTTTCTTGAGTGCAGAATCTGGTGCAAATTGTATTCTGTTTCTCAGGCAAATTGAGGAAGGCAGGAAGTTAGAAGAACGGAGCCCCTGATTATTTTAAGATAGTAGCCAGGAATAGAAAAGTTCTATTGCCTGAGGCAAATTAAAATTAGGTACATATATCACTCTCACACCTTTCACGATATAGGATCCCACCCACTCCTCTGAGTTTCTCTACAAGCAGTTGTTCTGAAACGGTCTCCTGTTTATTACTGTGGGCTATTATAATCCTTTGACAGAATGAAAGAATTAAGAGTAAAACTGAAAGAGCTATGGGAGCATCTACTCCAGACATGGGAAATTCCAATCCATGTGTAATTACTGTTTGCAGAAATTCCCTTTTCAAAATAGAAATGTGGGATTTTTATGCAGAAATGTCTGCTTTGCCTATGGAGATTCCCAATCACCCAGGTCATGTCTTGTCCCAAAGGCACTCTTCTTAAAAGGCAACTGGATTGTCTTGGGTTTTTTTCTTCGAAAATGTTTCACTTCTCATCCAAGAAGCTTCTTCAGTTCTTCAGTTCCAGAAGTGAATGGAACTGGATGAGAAGTGAAATATTTTCAAAGGAAAAAAAAAAAAAACCACAAAAAAGCCCAGTTCCCTTTTGAAAAAAGTATGTTTGGGACAAGTGGCTGCTTTATTTCTTCATATTTATATAGAGAGACAGTAGATATTTTATTGTGCAAAGCCCCTTTCGAACATTCTACTAAGGAAGCAAGAACTTCCTTCATTAGGTTATTATCTTCATTCCAGCTGCTGAAGTTTGTCATAGATAGCACCAATTGCATTAACAGATGGATAGAATCAAAGTCATGTGAAGTGTAAGTGTCACTTTTTAAAGCCTTAGTAAGATCACACTTGGAATATTGCATCCGGTTTTGGTCACCATATTTTTTTAAAAAGATGTTAAGACTCTAGAAAGAGTGTAGAAAAGAGCAACAACGATGATTAAGGGCAGTGATGAAATCTAAATTTTTTTACTACTGGTTCTGTGGGCGTGGCTTGGTGGGTGTGGTGTGGCTTGGTGGGCATGGCGGGGAAGAATACTGCAAAATCTCCATTCCCTCCCCACTCCTGGGGGAAGAATACTGCAAAATCCCCATTCCCTTCCCATTCCTGGGGGAAGGATATTACAAAATCTCCATTCCCACCCCACTCTGGGGCCAGCCAGAGGTGGTATTTGCTGGTTCTCCGAACTGCTCAAAATTTCTGCTATCGGTTCTCCAGAACCTGCTGGATTTCATCCCTGATTAAGGGGCTGGAGGCTAAAACATATGAAGAATGGTTACAGGTATTGGGCAGTGTTTCAGTATTTGAGGGACTGCCACAAAGAAGACAGGGTCAACCTATTTTCCAAAGTATCAGAAGGCAAGAAACAATGGATGGAAACTAATCAAGAAGAGAAGAAACCTAGAACTAAGGAAAAATTTATTA
The DNA here is from genome assembly GCA_022577455.1 of Arizona elegans. Lineage (NCBI taxonomy): Eukaryota > Metazoa > Chordata > Lepidosauria > Squamata > Colubridae > Arizona > Arizona elegans. The sequence goes on along the minus strand of JAKOOJ010000002.1, from coordinate 5,312,828 downwards.
GGGAGAAAAATTAACTAGTGGAACATTGGACCATATTTCACTGAAATGAAATATGGAAAGACTTGGCAGAAATAGCCAACACCCTAGAAGACAGGCTCAAGATCCAGATGGAACTTGACAGACTCGAACCCTGGGCCCCAACAAAATGAAATTCAAGTAAAGTCTTACACTTAGATAAGAAAAACCAAAAGTACACTTACTGTATAAACTGGGGGAAACCAGGCTTAATAGCAGTAACTCTGAGAGGGATCTTGGAATCTTAATGGACAACCAGTTAAATATGAGTCAGGAGTGTGCAGCGGCAGCCAAAAAAGCCAATGCAATCACGTGAGGTACCAATACCACCCTATAAAGCCTTGGTAAGACCACACCTAGATTACTGCATCCAGTTTTGGTCACCACACTATAAAAAAAAAAAGATGCTGAAACTCTAGAAAAAATGCAGAGAAGAGCAAAAAAGATTATCAGGGGACTGGAGATTAAAACATATGAAGAAGAGTTACAGGAACTGGGCATGGCTAGTCTAGTGAAGAGAAGAGAAGGACCAGGGGAGACATGATAGCAGTGTTTCAATTTTTGAGGGGTTGCCCACAAAGAGGAAGGGGTCAAGCTATTTTCCAAGACACCTGAAAGCCAGACAAGGAATAATGGATGGAAACTGATCAAGGAGAGATTCAACCTAGAAATAAGGAGAAATTTTCTGACAGTGAGAACAATCAGTCAATGGAACAGAGGTTGCCTTCGGAAGTCGTGGGAGCTTCATCGCTTGAGACTTTCAAGAAGAGATTGGACTGCCATTTGTCAGAAATGGTGTAAGGTCTCCTGCTTGGGTGGGGGGTTGGACTAGATGACCTACAAGGTCCCTTCCAACTCTGTTAATCTGTAATCTGTAACAGCTTGCCTTCATAAATTGTGGCTGCTCCATCACTGGAGGCACCACTGGAGACAAGAGACTGGTCAGCCCCTTGTCTGGAATTATATAGGATCTCCTGCAGTTCTGAAGTCACAAATGTGTTATCACTGCGCAAAAGAAGCATGAATTGGCAAATACAGTCCATCTCCCACATATCTTCCTGTTAGTTCCACCAAACTAGCTTGCATAATGCAAGGTTCATCTACGACAGTGAGATTTACACAATCTGAACTATTGTCCATAAATGGAGAGTAAGTTGTTTTATGAAAACTCAAGGAAGCTGGATGTTAAAGGAAGACTTCTATCATGATTAACAATTGGGTTTCCTAGCTTTCACTGTAGTCAAGTTTAATCTCATGGCTGTTAATGTGATTCATGGTAGAAATGCTAATTCATAGACTGTTCCAGGCAAGTCATAATTTACTAGTGATAACATGCTTGAATATTCTTTTGCCCTGAAATATGGGTCATTTCCCAAAAGTATGTATGCAATAAGCTAATGGTGACCTTCAGAATAAACTCTTGTCTGGAAAGTATACTCTTAAAGAAGAGCAATTGCTTTTATTCAGTGATAAAACAGCCTGAACTGGAGACAATGAAACATGAAAATCCTTGGATTTAGGATATAAATGGAGAAGAGGTGCTACAATTTTGTCCCATTATCTGCTTTTGAAAATAGATGATTCCAATGGGAAGACACAAGCACCTAGATGTGGATTCAAGTGACAAACATGTCTATCTTCTTGGTGGAAATCAGTCCAAATTACTTCCAAGTATGATGTCACGTAAAATCACCCTTCAGTGTCTGCTTTCTCCATCCCAGTCTCTCCCTTCTCTTCTTAGATGTTTCTACATAATGTAATGACTCTTACTAGAAAAGCGCAAAGGATGTTGCAGTTGGAACAATGGCCTATTCAGGGGCAGGTTTTAAAACCCATAGCTACCTGTTTGTGAGTGTGCACGAGCGATGCTTCTGCACATGTGCAGAAGCTTCCAGGTGAGTGGGTGGAGCCTCCCGCCACCACCGCTACTGGCTCGCCCAATCCGGGGCAAACCGATAGCAACCCATCACTAGGCCTATTGCTACTTTTCCTCTTTCCATGTTCTTCATCAGTAGAAATGCAGAGAAAAGAGGATGGACACGTTTGTTTCCCCTCTTAAATCCTTGTCTAGAAAAGCAGAGGTGGGCAGGGGAAAAGTTCTAAAGAATGGATTATTTAAGCATATTTAAGGAAAGAGAGGGGATTATACTGTATCTTTGGATGTTCTTGACATCAAGCACAGCAAGTACCAGACTTGGGTAGAAATATTCCTCCTGATAACATAAATGTAATTCAATTCTATCTGTCCACTTCACAGCTTTAGGTGACATGTTCTGCGGACTGTTGTTTTTTGAGACATTCTCCAAAAGGGATTAGGAAGTAGAATTTAAATCTTGACTCTGATCCAGCAGCATTTTGCCAAGTCCTCAAGTGAACATGCTTCTCCATCTCATTAAACTACCGTGGTACCAACCTTGGTGGGAATACTAGGAATTAAATCTGGATCTTCTGCATAGAAAAATGTTAGGATTGGAGCCAAGGATCCCCGTCATCTTTCCTAAAAGAAGGCTACTGGTTGGGTTTTTTTTTTAAAGAAGACTTTTCTTGAGTTACTGCCAGATGTTACAGAGCAGAGTTTGGCAACAGTGAAATCAAGGGACTGGTCATTCCCCAAACTGCTTAGGTAAACAGACTGGTGAGTTATAAAGTTAATCATATAACAAATGAAGAAATGAGACCCGCAAATCATTCCAAGATAAGATAAAACTATAGTTTTCCAAAAAGCAGAGTCATGTAAGAGCTCCAATCTTTGTAAGCTTTTGATGCTTTCATGGATTTTACAACAACTCAAAAGAGTTGCTGAAGTCTCTCAAGATTTAATCTTACAAAATTTCAGGTGAACTGGAGAATAGACTTGACGTCTCTGCAGGAGTAAACGTTGTTAGCATTTGGTATAATGAATCTTGATTGCGTAGCTTGGTCATAAAAGTGTTAAATGAGCGTTAAAAAGAAATCCCAAGTAAGCACGCCATGAATACATAACTCTGTATATGCATTTTTTTGGTGCTTTGTTAACAAGTTAGGAGAAGAAACAATATTTAATTTTTAATCATCCTCTGCATCAGTTAAATTAAACTATGTTCAATGTAGGGCGTCTTAAAAAAAAATAGAAAGCGGATAATGCCAGTAATAAGGTTGACCTGTGCTAAGACATTTCAAGTAATATTTTTTTCTGATTACAGGAACTGAGATAACAGTCATTACAGAATTTAGTAGGCGTAATTGGGAAGGAAACTTTGGGAAAAGCAGGAATCACTGGAAAGAAATGTGTTCTGTATAATTTATGATTAATTACTTTAATTAGGAGAAAGAAGATCCAAAGCAAGCTAAAACAAGGACCTCTTTTGGCCAGATAGTACATTTAGAAATTTGAAAATATCTGGTGGGTATATTCAGAAAATGGCTGCTACAGGAATCACAGAATAACAGAGCTGGAAGTGACCTTGCAAGTCTTCTAATCCAACCCCCTACTCAAGCAGAAGACCCTATACTATTACAGACAAATGGTTGTCTCTTCTTAAAAATCTCCAGTATTGGAGCACCACAATTGGGTGGGTGCTCCAAGGAGGTTAGTCTATTCACAAAATGGTACCTACAAGGACCATGACAATGCAGGTAGAACATGGACCCTGGAGTCCTAAGAGAGAGATCTTGATCATAGACATAATGTTCCATATCGAGGACTGTAGATTTGGGAAATTTAATAGGATGGCTTCAAGTAATAAACTTTTCTGAAATCTGCTGCTGAAGTATGCATCTCGTTCTAACTAAGGGGTTGTCCTTTCATATTTAGTTTGTTAAAAGACTCCTTCTCTTTCAAAAAAAACCCTTCACCCTAACCCTACGCCAACATCCTGAATTATTTCCTCACCAGCAGACCTTTTTCACCAGGCCGGGATCCTCAAATAACTTGTATATAGAGATATAAATAATTCAGATATTTACGAAAAAAATATTGGATCATTCCTGCTTGTAATCTCCATAGACATTCTTTTGTTAGAATAGAATAGAATAGAATAGAATAGAATAGAATAGAATAGAATAGAATAGAATAGAATAGAATAGAATAGAATAGAATAGAATAACAGAGTTGGAAGGGACCTTGGAGGTCTTCTAGTCCAACCCCCTGCTTAGGCAGGAAACCTTACCCCACTTCAGACAAATGGTTATCCAACATCCTCTTAAAAACTTCCAGAGTTGGAGCATTCACAACTTCTGGAGGCAAGTTGTTCCACTGATTAATTGTTCTGTCAGGAAATTTCTCCTTAGTTCTGGGTTGCTTCTCTCCTTGATTAGTTTCCACCCTTTGCTTCTTGTCCTGCCCTCAGATGCTTTGGAGTATAGCTTGACTCCCTCTTCTTTGTGGCAGCCCCTGAGATATTGGAATACTGCTATCATGTCTCCCCTTGTCCTTCTCTTCATTAAACTAGACATATTCAGTTCCTGCAACCTTTTTTCCTATGTTTTAGCCTCCAGACCCCTAATCATATTTGTTGCTCTTCTCTGCACTCTTTCTAGAGTTTTCCCTAACCCTTCTGTTATACAGTAGTTCTCAATTTACAACCATTTATTTAGAAGTTACAAGGGCACTGAACAAAGAGCCTTTTTTCTCTGCGGTATTAAATAACAAACAAACAAAATAAACAAATAATAGAGAAAGTTTGGCATCCCACAATGAAATAACTCAATCTTTGTGATCCTGACTGGATGTTTCTGTTCAATAAGAGTGGACCAGTAGGAGTGTAAATGGCGACCTCCACTTCCCACCACTGCAGCTCAACGATACTGGGGCAGTCTTCTATCGAGGCCCCAATGGATGTCATCCACTTGAGTGACCAGTTTCCATCCCATAATGCACCACGGCTGCTTTCAAAGCAGATGACGTCATGACTTCTCTCAAGGAAGTGCTAACTAAGACCTCACTATCAGCCACTCACACCCAGTCATTTCCAGAGCAGTGTTCCTAATCTCTGTGAGAATTTCATGCAGAACTGCAGCCTTCCTATCTCCTAAGTCTTCATGTTTCAGTTGAAAGACAGGAAGGCAGATTCCTGAAGGGGTAAATCCCCATCACTGCTCAACCAGGCTTCAGTAATATAGGACTCCATCATTTTATCTCTATGGCAATCCTGTAAGAATGATTGGGTTGAGAGTAAACTTGACTTCCCCAAAGTTATCTGATGAGAGTATCCTCAGTAAAGTTCAGCACTTTAACCCCTGGGCTACACTTAGAAGTTTTTATAGCTTTTCACTTCTTCATGATCTTGAGTTCTAAAAAGGGTCAGTAAAAAAGGCCAATATTATTGTTGTGCTTGAGATCAATTAAAATAAACAGTAGCTTGTGACCCAGAGTCACAGTTGGATTGGGTGAATTCATTAATTAATTGGTAGCTATTCCTCTAATCTTGTCTTGGATAAATTACAAACAGCCTTGATTCCAAGAGACTAGGATAACATCTAAAACCCAGCAAGGTTGAAAGATGCCACATAAGAACCAAAATCAAGTCATTAAGGTTGTAATGAAAAATCCACTTAGAATTCAGGGATGTCAAACTGGCGGCCCATGGGCCAGATGTGACATGGACAGGCCATGCCCCCTCCAGCTCCACGAAGGGGAAAAATGTCACGATACATCATGTGATGACAGCACGATGCCACGAGTTTGACTTAGACCCATGACTTAGATCTTCAAAACAAATAGTAATAACTTACAACAGAGGTCTTCAAACTTGGCAGCTTTAAGACTTGTGGACTTCAACTCCCAGAATTCTCCAGCCAGCTATGACCAACCAGAATTCTGGGAGTTGAAGTCCACAAGTTTTAAAGCTGCCAAGTTTGAAGTCCTCTGACTTACAAGAATCAATCAATCTAGAATTTAGAGGCCCATGCAATGGAATCCCGAGTTATTTCAAAATCAGAGCAATCACCCAGTTTCTGAACTAAGGCCTTCAGAAGTTGTGGGTTCTCCATCACTGAAGTTTTTTAAGAAGAGATTGGACAACCATCTGTCTGAAACGGTATAAGGTGTCTTGCTTGAGCAGGGGGTTGGACTAGAAGTCCTCCAAGGTCCCTTCCAACTCTGTTAAATGTGTTAATTCTGTTAATAGTGACTAGAACAGCATTAAACAACAGAAAACCTTTTCTCGGGAGATTTCTCCCCAGATAACTGAACCAGGGGCCTCTTTTCACTTTATGAATTTACAAGGCAGCTTTTAACACCCTTTGATGTATACCCCTCTGCTTCCTGTCAGACGTCCAATCATCTACAAACCATCCCCTCCATTGTATCTATGCAAATGACCCTTATTTAGTCAACATAAACTCACCTAAACCTATCCTTTGAACTGCTAACACCTGGGAGAAGAGATCCTTGCAGGGGTTTAAAGCTGAAGAATTAGGATCTGTTTGTCTGGAAGATACTCCATTATCTGCCTCTTAGCACACTCTCAACACAAAGTATTAACTTAAGCAACCCAAGAGGGGAAGTTTGCTTTGAAAGCAGCAGAAGTCAGACAAGAGAATAAACTTCAAATAGCAGTTTTTTGCTATTCCTTGTTACCCTTCTTTTTTTAAAAAAATAAAATGCAACTGTTTGCCAGAGGAGGCGGGGGGATCCTTCACCTTATACTTGTCACCCCCTTAAAACAAATGACTTGAGGATGGAGTTTCCAGCTTTGACTGGAGCAGAGAAAGAGACTGTTTAAGGCCCTTAATGATACCTGAACGTAATTACTGTTTGTTTTTGCTGTGTGCTGTCTTCTTAAATAAAGGAGAGGAGATGAAAGCTGAGGATAAACAAACTTCACAGAGACCAAGGCAGCTTCAAAAGCCAAATTATGCCCACCCCAAAGTCCAAACATAGCTCATCTAGAAGCATGTCTTCTCACTGCAACCAGCTTAAGTAACTTCTTTGGTTCTCTCTTTTCCTTTCCTTTCTTTTCTCTTCAGTCTTTCAGTTCTGACTATCTGGCTCTTGGTCAAATATTCATTGAAACGATGAAGTCATGTGCTGGAGGAGGAGTATGGTATGAATCCCTGTTGTTGTTCAGTCACTAAGTTGTGCTCGACTCTCTGCAACCTGATGGACCACAGCATGCCAAGGTCCTGTGTCCACTGTCACCTAAAGTTTGCCCAAATCCATGTCCATTGCGTCGATGACACCATCTAACCATTCCATCCTCTGCTGTCCCCTTCTCCCTTTGCCTTCAATCTTTCCCAACATCAGGGTCCTTTCCAAGGAGTCCCTTCTTCTCATTAGGTGACCAAAGCATTTGAACTTCAGCTTCAGTATCTGTCCTTCCAAAGAATAGTCATGGTTGATTTCCTTTAGGATTGACTGATCTGATCTCCTTGTAGTCCAAGGGACGCTCAAGAGTCTTCTCCAACCCCACAGTTTGAAAGTGGTGAATCCCTATTTCCCCCCAAATATCTAGGAGAGGCTTGTGGGCATGCGTGAAGCACACTGGTTGTTACACCAGTTGATTCCGACCACTGTTCTAGTTCCACCTTAGGCATGAAAGCCATCTGGGTGTATTTAGGCCAATCACCAGGCCTAAATGAGTTCTAGACCCATGTTAGGCATGAAAGATGGTTGGGTGACTTTGGGCCAATCAGCAGGAGACTGTGGGTTCTAGTCCCAATTTAGGCATGAAAGCTGGCTAGTGACTGAGCCAATCACTTTCTCTCAACTGAACAAATTTCACAGGGTTGTTGTTGTGGGGACAATAGGAGGAGGAAGGAGTATTAGGTATTTTCACAACCTTGAGTTATTTATAAAGCTAATAAAGGTGGGTTAAAAACAAACAAACTAACAGATAACATAAAGGTCACTTGTAACTCTCACCTCTACTATCCTTTCTTGCTCTAAGACTCTGCTCTCTAGCAAAGCACACGCAGTATCTCAAAAGCTGCAACTGGTTTTCTTCCCTTCCTTTATCACTCTTGGCATTGGGCCAGCTGAATGTAGACTAAACAGAGGATGCTAATTTCACATCTGCACAGATGCAAACACATATGTGCATGTGCTCCTATGGATTAGGGGTGAAATCTAGCAGGTTCTAACAGGTTCTGGAGAACTGGTAGCGGAAATCAGAACTGGCAAATACCACCTCTGGCTGGCCCCAGAGTGGGGTGGGAATGGGGATTTTGCAGTATCCTTCCCCTGCCACACCCACCAAGCCACGCCCACCAAGCCACACCATACCCACCAAGCCACGCCCACATAACCGGTAGTAAAAAAAATTGGATTCCACCACTGCCGTGGATGGGTGCACACTAAGCTAAGTTCTAGGTTTTGCGTATCACTGTTGGGCCAGGAGAATTGTCAGAATCAAAATAGAGATGGAAGGGACCTTGGAGGTCTTCTAGTCCAGCCCCTTGCTCAAGCAGGAGACCCTATACCATTTCAGACAAGGGACTATCCAGTCTCTTCTTTAAAAAACCCAGTGATGAAGCACCCACGAATTCTGAAGATAAGCTGTCCCACTCGTTAATTGTCCTTACTGTTTGGAAGTTTCTCATTAATGACAGATTGCTTCTCTCCTTGGTTAATTTCCATCCATTGAGCCAAGGTGGCACAGTGGTTAGAGTGCTGTACTACAGCTACTTCAGCTGACTGCTAGTTCAGCAGATCAGCGGATCAAATCTCACCGGCTCAAGGTTGACTCAGCCTTCCATCCTTCCGAGGTTGGTAAAATGAGGACCCAGATTGTTGGGGGCAATATGCTATTTAGTATACTGTCGATTGTTGTAAGCCGCCCAGAGTCCTTGGAGAGTGGGCGGCATAGAAATATGATTAATAATAATAATAATAATAATAATAATAATAATAATAATAATAATTTCTTGTCCTGTCCTCCGGTACTTTGGAAAATAAACTGACTTCTTCTTCTTTGCGGCAGCCTTTCTTTGTGGAAGTCATAATGGTGCAGTCTTTAGAATGCAGTATTGCAGGCAAACTCTGCCTACTGCCAGGAGTTCGATCCTGACTGGCTCAGGGTTGACTCAACCTCCCATCTTTCCAAGGTGGGTGAAATGAGGACCCAGATTGTTGGGGCCAATATGCTGACTCTGTAAACCACTTAGAGAGTACTGTCAAGCACTATGAAGCAGTAAATAAGTCAATGTGCTATTGCTATTGCTAGTGGCCTTCTTTTGGGGTTACAGACCTAGCTAATAGATGAGGACACGCTCTTTGACAAGGTGACCATCTAATGAAGGACCTAAAACAATGGAATTCTACCTTCCAAATGCTAGTTGATGGGTTTTCTTCACAGTCCACAATCTGGAAATCTCCAGATCTGGAAATCTTCGCATCCACAATCTGGACATCTCTATTTTTTGGAATTTTTGAGCTGCCAATTTTTCCTTCTTCTCTTTCTTCATCCAAATCTTTTTTTTGGGGGGGTGGGGGTTGGAGGTTGGGATAAGGGGAATGACTGTTGTTTCTGTTTCCTTTTTAACTGTGGTTTTATATTGCTTTTCATTTAGTGTTTTTTTTTTAAACTGTACATTTTATAGTTTGTAAACTGCTTCAAGATGCTTTTAAATAGGAAATGACGTAAAATGTATATTTGATCGTAATCATAATAATATGAATTGGTTAAAACCAGCAGCGTAAGAGGGCTGGAGTCCAAACATTTTTAAAAGATTATGCTTTAAAAAAGAAGAAAAAGAACATCATATGTGGGTCTTCGGAGCCATTAGAAAGCAGTTTTTCAAGAAGAAGGGCAATCTCGTAGTCTGATTTATTTATTTAGCAAATGAATATGCTGCCCACTTCCTTGATGGCTCTGATCCATACATTGCACTATGCCATAATTTGTTTAAGCAGCGTCTATTGAATCAACCAAAGGAATACCAATAAACCACACTGTAACTTACTGAAATGGGTAAAGCCCAACTTGAGCATCTTTGCATATGAATAGTTAATTAATTTTCCAAAGATTTGCTGAATGGCAGGACTAGCTTTAAAGGGGTCTCAGACAAGGATGTACAGTAGCTTTACAATCGGTTAAAAGGATGTATATCTCCTCATTCAAAAGCAATACCATTTGCTGATGACAAATGCTCTCCAGTACGACTTATGGCCTTCCCATAGCCATTGATTGACTAATGTGGGAAGAAAGATGTTAGGGATTAGTTAGTTTTCCATACTGAAGATTGAGCAATATTCTTTTTAGACATACGTGGCATGGTTGTGAGGGCTTAAATGGCCACTTCTAACTTCCTAGAATAGAATAGAATAGAATAGAATAGAATAGAATAGAATAGAATAGAATAGAATAGAATAGAATTCTTTATTGGCCAAGTGTGATTGGACACACAAGGAATTTGTCTTTGGTGCATATGCTCTCAGTGTACATAAAAGGAAAAAAAGAAAAAAAATACATTCATCAAGAATCATAAAATACAACACTTAGTGATAATCATAGGTTACTAATTAGCAATCAAATCATACTAGGAAGCAAACAGAACAATATAAATCATAAAGATACAAGCAACATGGTTATAGTCAAAAGTGGGAGGAGATAGGTAATAGGTAGGAAGAGAAGAATAATAGTAATACAGTCTTAGTAAATAGTTTGACGGTGTTATGGGAATTAGTTGTTTAGCAGAGTGATGGCATTTTGTGTGTGGGCGGGGGGGAGGAAATCTGTCCTTGTGTCTAGTTGTTCTGGTGTGCAGTGCCCTATAGTGTCGTTTTGAAGGTAGAAGTTGAAACAATTTATGGTGCAACAACACTTTTCTGATTTTGCTGTATGAATAGGGTTAACATGGTTAGCCCTCTATCACAGAATCATTTTTTGCTGTCACCCAACCCTTCTTCCAAGTATTGTTTATTTATTTATATTATGCCTTTATTATTTCTACAAATAACTCAAGGCAGTGAACTTATCCAGCATACATATCTATCAGACCTTCCCCCCTACAACAACAACGCTGTGAGGTGGGTTGGGATGAGAGAGAGAGAGAGAGAGAGGGAGGGAGGGAGGGAGGGAGGGAGGGACGGAGGGAGAGAGAGAAAGAGAGAGAGAGAGAGAGTGACTGGCTCAAGGTCTCCTAGTTGGTTTTCATAGCTAAAGTGGGATTAGAACTCACAGTCTCCTGGTTTCTAAACCTGGTGCTTAACCACTAGATCAAACTGGCTCATGCCATCCAATCAATCTGACTTTAGGTTTAGCATATTCTGTGAACCAAGCCAGTGCTCTTAATTAGTATATAACAGCTTGGCAGGCAAGTAATTATATTAATTCCAATCTCTGGATGGAGAATGGAATTCTAATAGAAGAGAATATATGTAGCTCAGAGTTGAATTATGGAGTCCTTGCTGCTTCAGGACATTTCATTACCTGACTAAGGAGCCTCTTCAGTGCAAGTGAGTGTTTATATACAATAGTTTGCCCTGCCAGTGTTGATAGGTGGCTGTTTTTTTTCTCCTTTGGTTGTTGTTGTTCTTAGTCCAAAGTCATGTCCGACCCATCGCGACCCCATGGACAACGTTCTTCCAGGCCTTCCTGTCCTCTACTGTCCTCTGGAGTCCATTTAAGCTCACGCCTACTGCTTCAGTGGCTCCATCCAGCCACCTCGTTCTCTGTCATCCCCTTCTTCTTTTGCCCTCAATAGTTCCCAACATTAGGCTCTTCTCCAGTGAGTCCTTCCTTCTCATTAGGTGGCCAAAGTATTTGAGTTTCATCTTCAGGATCTGGCCTTCTAAAGAGCGGTCAGGGTTGATCTCCTCTAGGACTGACCGGTTTGATCGCCTTGCAGTCCAAGGGACTTGCAAATGTCTTCTTCAGCACCAGAGTTCAAAGGCCTCAATTCTTTGGCACTCAGCCTTTTTTATGGTCCAATTTTCACAGCCATACATTGCAACTGGGAAAACCATAGCCTTGACTATACGCACTTTTGTTGGCAGGGTGAGGTCTCTGCTTTTTAGTACGTTGTCTAGATTTGCCATAGCTTTCCTCCCCAAGAGCAAGCGTCTTTTAATTTCTTGGCTGCAGTCCCCATCTGCGGTGATCTTGGAGCCCAGGAAAATAAAATCTGTCACTACCTCCATTTCTTCCCCATCTATTTGCCAGGAATTGAAAGGGCCGGATGCCATGATCTTAGTTTTCTTAATGTAGAGTTTCAACTTTTGCACTCTCCTCCTTCACCCATATCAAGAGGCTCTTTAATTCCACTTGGATTTCTGCCATTAGAATGGTATCATCTCTTTGGTAGACTGCTTTTATATATTAATTGTTTTGAAGTCTTGCTGTACACCACTCAGAATTACCTCTTTGTGTGATTGGCAGCCATATAAATTTGATGAATACAAATTTAAAGCACCCGGTTTACCCTTGTGTGATACCAAACCTTGGCTAGATCCAGCAGAGTTCTTACATTCTGACTTTCCCTCCTTTCGTTCTCGAAAAAAACAACAGATATTTTGAAACGGATCCTGCATTTACATCAGAATGACCGCTCTTTAAACATCATAGTGGCAGGGGGAGAGGGATCAAATATAGGAATAAAAGCAGTACATCTCCACTTTATAATTGATAGTACAGTGGTCTAAGCACCCTGTTATTAACACAGCTGTCTGCAATTTACTGCTGGTTCGAATCTCTCCAAGGCTCAAGGTTGACTCAGCCTTCCATCCTTTCTAAGGTAGGTGAAATGAGGACCCAGATTGTGGGGGCAATAAGCTGACTTTGTATAAATATACAAAAGTATGAAGGCTATTGCTTAACGCATTGTAAGCCGCCCTGAGTCTCCGGAGAAGGGTGGCATATAAATCAAATTAAAAAAAAAACACTTTATAATTGAAGCACTATTCTGTGAAGTAAACCAGTGATGGGTTTCAAAATTTTTTACTACTGGTTCTGTGGGTGTGGCTTAGTGGGTGTAGCATGGCTTGGTGGGTGTGGCTTGGTGGGCGTGGCAGGGGAAGGATACTGTATAATCTCCATTCCCCATTCCAGGGGGAGGTTACTGCAAAATCCCCATTTCCTCCCGATCAGCTGGGACTCGGGAGGCAGAGAATAGATGGGGGCGGGGCCAGTCAGAATTTTTACTATCGATTTTCCAAACTACTCAAAATTTCCGCTATCGGTTCTCCCGAACTGGTCAGAACTTGCTGAAACCCATCCCTGAAGTAAACCCATGTGGAATAACTCAACCCAGAAAATGAAGGGAGCAAAGGAAAGAAAACAAGAATGAACATATCCGATAGGCTTCAAAGGGTCTTGGGATTTTAATGCAGTCAACTTTGATTGGCTGCGCTCAAGACAGGTTTTGGCACCAGCAAGAATGAAAGGGAAAGTAGCCAATTCCAAGCCTGTGAGGACTTTTAGAAAAGCAATAGCAGCCGCAGCCTGTGTTTTTAAAGATACAAAATTCACCTCCCAGAAAATGTTCACAGATGGAGTCTTTGTAGTGTTACCAGTCAAAATGCATTTGGCAGCTATTCCATCTCTTCCTCGTTGGCGAATTTTCTCTGGAAACACAAATAATGTAGGAAAGGTTACATGTGGAAGATGATATCAGTTAAACACCTGGTAATATTTTATGAATCAGTCAAGGCATGGGCTCCATCACACCTAGTTTGGAAGCATCCTGAATCTGAAACTGGCAAGCTGGAAAGAATGACTTGGGAGAAGAAATGTAGAAATGTGGATTGTTGACAATTGTTTCATTTTTTCCCCCCCTCCCTTTTGATCTTCAAAAAGGTTTGGGAAATTTTTATTGCGTGCATTATTGAATACTATCTGCAAGATAGCGGTTAGATTTGTAGAATATAGAATGGACTACTTCTGCAGAATTATCTAGGAAGGATAAGATATTAAACGGCTTTCAGCCTTGATATGGACATGGTTTCAGATTCTAAGTGTCCAGTGCAAGGAAAATCGGAAGATCCAGGCAGTTCAAATGGGTATAAAGATTTATTGCAAGTTTAAGCAATAAATGAACTATTAAGGATGCAAGAAATTGGCGGTAGATAAGAATCAATGGAATTCAAGTTGGTATAGACTTGTTGGTATAGACTTGAGATCTCTTGTGGGATTCATGACTAATGATGCATTTGATCCAGGGGTGGGTTCTAAATTTTTTTACTACTGGTTCTGTGGGCGTGGCTTATTTTGTGGGCATGGCTTGATGGTTATGTGACAATTATTTAGGATTTAGCAGAGGTACTGGTCTACCAGGCTTTTAACTGCTTGCAGAGCTGTACCGATCTACCCATTTATTTTTGCAGGCACTGGTCTACCCATTTATCTTTGCAGGCACTGATCTACTCATGTATTTTTGCAGGCACTGGTCTACCCATTTATCTTTGCAGGCACTGATCTACACATGTATTTTTGCAGGCACTGATCTACCCATTTATTTTTGCAGGCACTGATCTACTCATGTATTTTTGCAGGCACTGGTCTACTCATTTGTTTTCTTTTAACACTGATCAGCTGTAGGGTGGCCCTTTGAAGTTATATCGTCACTGCTACCGGCTCGGTGGAACCAGGAGGAATCCACTACTGATTCGATCCCTCCCTCGGGTTCAGCCTGGTCGTCTCTTACACTAAGCTTAGTTGAAACAGAAGTTAGATATTCTGTACTACAATTCCCATCTTCACTCAGCATATAGGTTGTCCTCAATTTATGGCCCCAGTTAGGACCAGAACTCCAATCAAAAGCCATGTGCTCATTAAGTGAGTTGTATCTGATTTTACAACCTTTTTTTTTTTTTTTGCCATAGTTGTTAAGCAAATTACCATGGTTGTTAGGTGAATCGCATGGTCCTTAAATGAATCCAGTTTCCCCCTTAGATTTGCCTAAGAGAAGTCCTTTGGGAAGGTTGTAATACATGCCGGTTGCCAAATACACAAATTTCCATCATAAGACTATGGGGCTGCTATGACAGTCAAAAGATAAAGAGAATATTAAGAAGATCCATGTTTTGCAGTTTTCAAACCACTGGTGAAATCCATTTTTTTACACTACTGGTTCTGTGGGTATGGCTTGATGGGCATGGTGTGGCTTGGTGGGTGTGGCAGGGGAAGGGTACTGCAAAATCTCCATTCCCAACCCACAACCCATGCCAGAGGTGGTATTTGCAGGTTCTCTGAACTACTCAAAATTTCCGCTACCGATTCTCCAAAGAATAGAACAAATTTATTCTTAGAAACAGCATAAAAGCCATTTCCCTTAAACTTGTAACACAAATCTGATATTAAGAGCTGTTTTGATAAAAACTTGGCTACTTTCTCCGTGAAGCAGAAATTGAAGAGCTACCCACCACAGAAGCTGAAGATGGATTGTGGACTTGCAGCCACAATTGAGCCCAAATGTCCTTTGCTAAGCATTCAACTAGTTGAGTGATTTTCCCCTTCCATTTTATTCGTCACAATTGTTATGTCAATCACTGCAGTTGTTAAGTTAGTAACACAGTTGCTAAGTAATTCTGGCCTCCCCGTTGACTTGACGTCAGAAGCTTGCAAAAGGTGATCACATGATCCCAGGATACCGCAACCATCATAAATACATGCCAGTTATCAACCATCCAAATGTTGATCCGATGAGCATGGGGCTGCTACAACGGTCACAGTCCTAAGTGACTCTTTTCAGTGTCATTGTAACTGCAGTCACTAAAGACTGAAAAAGTTACACATTGTTGTAAGTCGAGGACTAGCTATAGCCATGATGGTGAACCTATGGCATGTGTGCCAGAGGTGGCACACAGTGCCCTCTCTGTGGGCACGTGAGCTGTCGCCCCAGTTCAGCTCCGCTGTGCATGCGCAGGCACCTCTCACTGGCCAGCTGGTCTTTGGGTCTCTGCCACGCATGCGCGTGGGGTGGGGGGCACATGCGGGGACTCGCATGTTCATTTGCAGGTGGCATGCACACATTGCATTTTGGGGGCTCCAGTGTACATGTGTGCATTTGCACATGCGCACACACGCTTTGGGTACTCAGTCCGGAAAAGGTTAGCCATCCCTAAGCTATAGCTGTCTGTTCAGAGGATTATAACTGCATCCTGTTTTAGATCCTGCATTGAGCAGGGCTGGTCTAGATAAACTCTTTTACCTGACTCTGTGACACAATGACTATGAAAGGAAAGGTAGAAATTGCAAATCAAAGAGCCTTGGTGGCACAGCAGACTAAAGTGTTAAGTAACATCAGCTGCCTGCAATTACTGCAAGTTCAAATCTCACCAGGCTCAAGGTTGACTCAGCCTTCCATCCTTTTGAGGTAGGTAAAATGAGGACCCCGTTTGGTGGGGCAATAAGCTGAAGAACACTGCTTGGGGGGTGGGGCAAAAGTACCCTTGCCAGGTGTCCACTATTTGAGTGGACAGTCCGCTTTTTTCACATTATGTTTACTATTTTTTTTCACAAAATAGTGGACATTTTTTTTATTCAAAAGCTTTATGATGAAATGGTACGTAATCTAAAGCTGTACAGTCTAAGAGAATAAGGATAGGAGAATTGCGTTTTGTCTTTTTTTTCATAAGTTAGAATGAGACAAAGATCGAATATCCATTGAACTCGATTCTCCGAAAAAATTAATGATGAGATTAAAATAAAAGTATATTATAAAATTATGTACAGTTCACATTTTTAAAATGTATTGTAGCTGTGTCAACTGACCTAAAATGGCGTTGAGTGATGAGAGTGACAGCGGCGAGATTTCAAATTCTTTAAAATGAAAGAGAGGAGTGTGCAAATACACCAAAGACTGGGAAGCTACTTTTGCATGGATTACTAACAACGAAACCGACAGAACAAATACGACGGCCTACTGTAAATTGTGTCAGAAATCGTTCACAATTGAATATAATGGTATAAAAGCTGTCACACAGCAAAGCACAAAAAATCATTTAGATAAGGAGAAAATAGCTTCCAGTAACAAACGAATCAATTCGTTTTTCATTGTTAAAGACTCCTCTTTCAGTGAGAAAGTGACTGTAGCTGAAATGGCTGAAACTTATCATGGGATCAAGCACTATATTTCTTTCCTGGCTCAAGATTGCGGTATTAAGTTAATGAAGCAAATTTTTGATGATTCAGAAATTGTAAAAAAGGTGTCTTGTGGAAGAACCAAATCATCAGCTATTGTCAATGAGGTTTTGTATCCTTTTTCTATTGAGTTGGTTCTCTATGATCTTAAAACTGGAATTCCATTTTCTCTCTCCACTGACACATCAAACAAGGGAAATCGCAAAATGTATCCTGTTGTTGCACAATATTTTACTTGTGAAGAAGGACTGTGTGTGAAAATTTTAGACTTTTATGAGGATTCTTTCGAAGATTCTACATCAATAAAAAATCAGCTGTGCCGAGTTCTTAGTGATAACGAATTGGAAATAAATAATGCTTCAGCTTACTCAGCAGATAATGCATCAGTCAATTATGGAGTGAACAAATCTGTTTACCAAAAATTATTGCTGGAAAATGACAATATTGCAGCTGCTCATTGCAATAATCACATTTTACACAACAGCGCAAAAAATGCATTAAAGCAGTTTTGATATCGAAAATGTAGTGCTGAAGGTTTTTGCCGAATTTTCGAATTCTGTGAAGAAACGAGAAGAGTTGAAATCATTTTTTAAGTTTTGCGAGTCAGAATTCCATGAAGTTTTGCACCATGTTCCAACACGTTGGTTAAGTTTGTTTAAAGCGGTCGAAAGACTTCTTTTAAACTGGATACCTCTAAAATCGTATTTTATTTCTCTTGGATCTGATGAGTGCCATAAGGTTATCTGGAACCTTATTTCGGATCAGGAAAATGAACTCGCAAAGGACGATGAACCAACAGTTTCAGAATTGTATTTATATTTCACACACTTTTCATGTCAATAATGCAAGACACCCTACTGAAGCTAGAAAGCAAGAAAATTCTTGCATGTGATCTTCACATTATCATGTGTAAGCTGCGTGATACTTGCAAAAAAAATACGATGAGCAGTTTTTTGGAATGAAAGTTTTATTTGCCTTACGTAAAAAACATTTGCCTGAGAATGCCGTGCAAAAGTTCAAGAAAGAAGCCATCAACGTGTATCAAAGAGCCATTGCATACCTAGAAAAGTGGTATAATTTCACCGATTCAGTATATGAGACGCTAAATTGTTTCAATCTAATTGATCGCAATAATCTTCTAACTTTAGAAGAAATGACGAACATCTGGTTATTATCACCATGGCGAGAAGAACTTCCACCCAACACTCTCCTCGATGAAATTTCTGCCTTAGAAGAAGTTTATGTTCATCTGCAGGGCAATTCATCTCTTGATAAGTGGATGTACTTTTTCAAGAAAGAGCCAGCTCCGAGTTTACTGAAACTGTTCCAGTATTGTGCATCAATTCCGCTATCAAATGCAAACGTTGAACTAATTTTCAGCGTCATGGGAAATTTGTGGACTGACAAACGTAACCGACTGCTTGTACCATCAGTTCCAAGTGAACTTGGTATATTTTTTAATATATCTCAATGTTGTACTGAAATTAAAGAATTATTCCTTAAACACAAAGAATTGATCAAAGCTGCGCAGTCAAATAAAAAATACACACGACAGCAAAGTAAAATGTAATTTAATATTTTACATATTATTATAATATATTTGATGTTTTGAATTTTAAGTAAAGTTTTGAAGTGATTATTTTAATACGTGTTAAAATGTTTGTAAGAAAATATATAATTTAATTGTAATTTTTTTTTTATTTTTTTACTACTTAAACCCCCCCCCTCCCCCCTGCTTGTCCGCTATTTTTTGGAAGCAGACCTGGCAACCCTAGTCGAAAGCCCTACTAAGCAGGTATATACAAAAGTATGAAGGCTATTGCTTAACTCATTGTAAGCCGCCCTGAGTCTCCGGAGAAGGGCGGCATATAAATCGAACCAATAAATAAATAAATAAATAAACTTCTAAAGCCAGTTCCCTGCTCTATTATTTTACTCTTCTCTAAGCACAAAATTGTCAAATAATATAGATCATGCTTCTAGTCATGAATAACATCCTTCCCCAGCTGTGTTAATACAGGGGCATATTTTTCAGGTTGACTTCCAGGCAGAGGAGCCCCGGTGCCTCTTATTTTAAAAAACTGGCACAGAATCAAAGTTTAAAAGGCAAAGTTCATCATCAGCCACCTGGCTCAGTATGCTGATGTGGTTAATTTGCACCCCATTTTTTTAAAAAACCCCATTTATCCTTTTTATGTCCCCGCACATGGGAATAAGGCGGAATGTATAGAGTCCTGCCTAATGCTGCTTATAACATCTAGCTTTCATCATCCTAACTCCCCCTCCAGATGTTACTGGGATGGTGGCTCCCGTTGATTTATTTGCTATGCTCATCAAAAGACAATGAACACTTTGCAGAAAAGGGAGAATGCTTTTGCAGCTAAAAACTCACATTCAATGATATCCTGGTTTGTTGTAAAGGTGCTTTGCAATTGGAATGGTAAATAGTATGGGGTGTCCTGCATGTGGAGAGGGCTGGACTAGAAGATCTCTAAGGTTCCTTCCAACTCTGTTCTCCCAAAGGTGCTTTTTTTTTCAAAAAGGCAACCGGACTTTGTTTTTTTGGGGGGCGGGCACCAGCTTGGTGAATTCTAGACTAATCTATGTAGTAATAGAAAAATAAAAGGACTTCTTCCTTCAAATGGATTTTTATTCTTTTTATTTTATTCATAACCTTACGATTTATATTGATATTGATTGTTTCCTAGTATGATTTGATTGCTTAGTTGTACCCTATGACCAGGGGTGAAATCCAGCAGGTTCTGACAGGTTCTGGAGAACCTGGTAGTGGAAATTTTGAGTAGTTCAGAGAACTGGTAAATATCACCTCTGGCTGGCCCCAGAGGTGGGAATGGGGATTTTGCAGTATCCTTCCCCTGTCACGCCCATCAAACCATGCCCACCAAGCCACACCATGCCCACCAGTAGTAAAAAAAATTGGATTTTACCACTGCCTATAACTACCATTAAGTGTTGTACCTTATGATTCTTGATGAATGTATCTTGTTTTTTTATGTACACTGAGAGCGTATGCACCAAAGACAAATTCCTTGTGTGTCCAATCACACTTGGCCAATAATGAATTCTATTCTATTCTATTCTATTCTATTCTATTCTATTCTATTCTATTCTATTCTATTCTATTCTATTCTATTCTATTCTACTCTACTCTACTCTACTCTACTCTACTCTACTCTACTCTACTCTACTCTACTCTACTCTATTCTATATTATGGGAGTCAGTCAACACTTCACTAAATCTCTGTCCTTAAAGTAACTGAATGAGGTTCTTTATATTTATTTTAGAAAAGAAAATTATCCTGTCTTTTAAAAATGGTTCATGATTAGAAAATGAATAACTAAGAATCACAGACTAACCCGATGATACTCGAAGGAAAATTTTCCAATTAAAAATTAGAGCACTTAATAGAGTCCCCAACCAATAACAGTAGCAGTACTGTCCCCAACCAATAACAGTAACAATAACAATAGATACCAATAACAATTATATTGACAAACAAAAATAAATGAATGGGGGTGGGATGACCCAGTTCTGTTGAGATCAGTTGGCTAACTCAGGGGTCACCCAAATTGTAAACAAAAAGAGGAAAAATGCTGGCTGGGGAATTCTGGGAGTTGAAGTCTCCAAATTTTAAAGCTGCCAAGTTTGGAGAGCTCTGGGCTAGCTGATATGTTTTACAAGAGTATTCCAATTCAAAGATGCATCTTTACTGTAGTATTTTTTCTCTTATTGTTTTATACATCCTCCTTGTCACACCTCTTAAAAATAAAACAAACGGAATGTGTTTGGTAATGCAAGTATTTTATAGCAAGTTGTAAAACTGAGAAACTCTATACTAAAACCGATCATATAACCTTGCATACAGTGATGTCATTCAGAGTATGTTGCTTTCTCCACCCTTCTCCACCCTTGGATACCCCAGTAGTCCAGACCTCTGCAGGATGCTCAAGGATGAATTTAAAAATATGGGAGTGACGGCAGTTAATTAATTAACTGGTTAATTGTCCTCACTGTTAGGAAATTTCTCCTTAATTCCAGGTTGCTTCTTTCTTTGATTACTTTCCAACTATTGTTTCTTGTCCTGCCTTCTGGTGCTTATTAAATTAACAAATTAAATTTATTTAAATTAAAAGAACTGTATTAAAAACTTGAATCTTTATATTTAGAAGGTGTTAAAGGAGGTTCATCAAAAAAGTAAGGTTCAATGGCAGAAGGCAGTGTTTCAGAGACCTAGTTCCCAAAGCATTTAAATTTTAAAGGCATTTTTAATTGAAGTTAAAATTGATACATACAGGATCCAATCTGGGTTGGTTACTGGGACCAGGGGTTTAGTCTTCCAAGCTTTCAGACTCGTGCTGGAGCCCATCCTCAGGGAACTTCTCTCTAGCAGAGTGTGTGCTTTGGACTATTCTGTGTGTGGTGTCTATATGGTGCTTGTTGTGTGTGGCTTTTGAGTTGTTGATTGGGATGTTGATGGCTGGCTATTAAGCCATCCAGCACAAGTCCGAAAGCTCAGAAGACTAACCTCTGGTCATATGACCGACCTAGATTGGACCCTGCAACATTATTCTGGGGCACATTTATTCACCTTCATTCATAAAATGGATTAGTGGCCAATTTTGGTAGATTGATACTCATTAAAATTCCATTTTTATGGCTAGTGATCTAAAGAGTTGTATGTTGCCAAGAATCACAAGGAATATTTTTAAAAAATATTATTATTTTCACATTTCACATCCTGGAAGGTTAGCTATGGCCTAAATACACTGCACAAGTTGACACTATAATCCCAGATAATAACTGATGCTTTTAAGGTCTGGGAGAATTATGCTTTAGTGAAATATATAATTGTTCTGTTATTGTATTAAATTTCAAATCCAGACTGTATCTTGGGGTAAATGCATGAAGTGTTTATTCCAACGACATGCTGTTTCCATGAGAATTAGAAGTCTGGACAACATCACTATCACAGTTACATTGATATCCGGCTGACAGATTGCAACGCAATACAAAGATGATTACCTTAAACAGCTGTCATGGTGAACAAATGATGGTGCTTTGAGAACAAGTTCCATTTACGTGTTCAAATAAAGGTTTATGGATTGGATCCAAATTTGCTATGCTTAGAGTAGCCACTGAGATCAACGAGACTTAACCAAATCATGACTAACTGAAGGCCTATTGATCCCAGTAAGGCTACACTGAACTTTTGTTTAGAATAAAATAGTTTGGGCAAGCTATTGTAGTAAGTTGACACAAGCCATGAGGGCTTTAGAATTTGCTTAACTAGCAAGGGTTAATCTTACACAGACCACCCTATCATGACTGAAGAACAGAAATAGGCATCTTGGTGTCTGCAGATGTGGCACTTAGTGCTACTGACCCTGCCCATAAAAGCCATCCTACTCTTCTTCAGAAGTGTTAGATTACAGTTCCCATCAACCTAAATCAAGGTTTCTCAACCTCAGCAACTTTAAGATGTATGGACTTCAACTCCCAGAATTCCTCGCCAGCATGCTGGCACAGGAATTCTGGGAGTTGCAGTCCAAACACCTTAAAATTGCCAAGATTGTTGTTAGATCGGCGCAGGAAATGGAAGACGTGACCAGCTCGTTACATGAGTAACCTTTATTTAGTACAAGAACAGTAGCAAGACTGCCATGCGCTGCCGGAGCTCTCCTTATATTCGCTCCGGCAGATGCACCGCCCCCTGACAGGGATTCAAACTTTCCCGCCCGGTGGCTGGCAGCCAATCCGGGCGGATGTCCTTATAAGGACATAACACTCCTCCCCCCTAGTCCAAAGAAAAAAAAGTTCAGTGTTCGTCAATAAACGTGACGTAGTCCTGCAGGTACATAGGACGCCTAGGCACCCTACTTGACCTGCGCAGTCTCATTTCTCCCGTGTCCCCGCCCTGGATGGACGGGGTTCCTGTGGCTCCTGGATCCTTCCCCGGAACCGGGCTCGGTTCGGCTGGTGAGTGTGCGGGGTCACCCTCAGCGCCTCCGGCCGGACCGCACACCTTGGATCGCTGGTTCTGGTGGTCTTCCTCCTGGCCTGTGGATCTTTCACCTCGGCGGTGCTGTTCGATTCCGACCCGGGAAGAGCGTCTGAGTCTCGGTAAGACCCCAGCTGTCACTTGCTCTTCCTCGGTCTCCCGGTGGCTGCGGTTCTGCTGCGGCCCGGCCCGCTGTGGTCTGGAGGGTGGTTCGGGCCGGTGCCCTTGGGTCCGGTCTGCCCGCTGTGGGTGGTGTTGGCTCGGGTAGCGGTGTCCGACCTTGCAGGGTTGGCGCAGGTCTCCTTGGCCGGGCAGGCGTTGGTCTTCCCCGTCGGGTTGGTGGTGGTCGACCTGGTCGGGGTGTCGTTGTGGGGATACCTCCTCGGGTCGGTGGAGGTCTCCCCTGCCGGGGTGGCGCAGACCTCCCTGGCCGGGTTGTTGTCGGCTTTCCCTTCCCCCTAGTCCCTGGTCTACCGCCAGTTGGTGGTTGGGGTCGTCTGGGTTGGGTTGTTGTTGCCGGGTTGTTTCTTGCGTTGGGCGGGGGTCCCTCTCGCCGGGGAGTCGTGTGCCACCCTCGCCCATGTGCTGTGGTGTGCCCATCTGTGATGGTCCCCGGTCTACTCGCCTTGCATTGAGGTCTCCCTGGTAGGGCTGCCGTGGGTTGCCTTCGCTGGTAGGGTGCGGTGCTTCCCTTCTGGGCAGGTCCTGGTCTACCTGCGGGCTGGGTCGGGGGTTCCTGGGCCTGTTGTGCCGGGTGCCCACCTGGCCGGGTTGGTGTTGCCATCCCCCGTGCGGTTGGCCCCGGTCTACCTCGCTGCACTGCCGACGTGCCAGTGCCTGGTAGTGTGCTGGGCCGACCTCGTCGGGATGGCGTTGCTCTGCCTCGTAGGGGTGTGGTAGGCCTACCTCGTCTGGGTATGGTAGGTCTACCTCGCTGGGGTGTTGTAAGCCTACCTCGTCTGGGTGTTGTAGGCCTCCCTCGTCAGGCTGGTTTTCGTGTGCTCCCCCCCACCTTTTCCGGAGTTGGTCGATGTGACGTCTCACGACCTGTCCATCTTCCAACTCGACGGTGTAGGATTTGGGGCCGGTTGTGCTGGCAATCTTCCCTTTCAGCCACTTAGGAGAGCCGTTGAAATTCAGTGCGAAAACTGAATTTCCTTTGCTGAAGGTGCGAAGCGGCCGGCTGGCGGTTGCGGTCATTTCCGGGCTGTATTGGGGGTGCAGCCGGTCCAAGGGTGACCTCAACCTTCTGCCCATGAGGAGTTCAGCTGGGCTCTTGTGGGTGGTGGCATGCGGCGTGATGTGCTGGGTGAGGAGGAAGCTGTCGATGCGTTCTTGCCAGTCTCCCGGGCCCATCTTGGTGAGGGCTTCTTTTGTGAGCCGGACCATCCGTTCCGCTTGTCCGTTTCCGGCCGGCCTGTACGGAGCGGAGAGGGCATGGCGGATGCCCAGTCCTGCCAGGAAGGACTCCATGGCCAGGGATGTGAGCTGGGGGCCGTTGTCCGAGACCAGCACGTCCGGTAGTCCGTGTGTGGCAAACAGGCGGCGCAGTGCTCGGATCGTCGCTTCTGTTGTGGTAGATGCCATGGGTATCACCTCGAGCCACTTGGAGAAGTCATCTACCACGATGAGGAGGTGTCGCCCCTGCATCGGGCCCGCGAAGTCGATATGTACCCTCGACCAGGGGTTGCTGGGGGTCTCCCAGTTCGTGACTTCGGATTGCGGCGGCGCGGGGCGGACTTCTTGGCACGGGTCACATCTGGAGACCCATTGTTCAATGTCTCTGTCCAGTGAGGGCCACCAGACGTAACTCCGTGCCAGGGCCTTCATGCGTACGATGCCCGGGTGCCCGTTGTGCAGTGTCTCTAGCGTCCGCCGTTGCAGAGTGCTTGGAATCAGCACCCTGTCTCCCCATAGCAGACAGCCCTTTATGGTGGACAGCTCCTTCTGTTTCCTGGTGAACGGGCTGAACCTCTCTTCCGTCTGTTCCGATGGCCACCCCCTGAGAATCCAGGACCTTACTTGGCGGAGGGTGGGGTCTCTCTGGGTGTGTGCGGCCACATCTGCGGAGGAGACTGGACAGCTGGCGTCGTCATCTATGTGGAATAGATGGAGCGTGGGGGCTGGGTCTTCCACCGGGTTCTTCGATGGGCATCTACTGAGTGCGTCGGCGTTTCCTATGGCTGTGCCTGGCTGGTGCACGAGCCTATAGGAGTAGCCGGCCAGGAAGATGGCCCATCTCGTCATCCGCGGGGACATGAAGGTTGGGGTGGGTTGATCGCCTGCGAGGAGTCCCAGGAGTGGCTTGTGGTCGGTGACTATGGTGAAGCGTCTTCCGTAGAGGTATTCGTGGAAACGCTTCACTCCAGCCACGATGGCCAGGGCTTCTTTGTCCAGCTGGCTGTAGTTGCGCTCCGCGCCGGACATTGTCTTTGAGAAGTAGGCAATTGGGGCTTCCGTGCCGTTGGGCAGTTCATGGCTGAGGACTGCCCCCACCCCGTATGGAGACGCATCACAAGTCAGCTTGATGGGCAGCGTCTCACTGTATTGGATGAGGACGCTTTTGGACATCAATAGTCCTTTGATGGCCCGGAACGCTGCTTCCTCTTCCTGGCCCCACTTCCAGGAAGCCGATTTCCCCAGCAGGCGGTGGAGCGGTTCAGCAACTGTGGCTTTCTGTTTTAAGAAAATGGCGTAGAAGTTGAGCAACCCAAGGAAAGCCTGAAGCTCCGTTTTGTTTTTTGGGCTTGGAGCTTCATGGATTGCTTCCACTTTTGATTTGGTGGGGTGGATGCCTGTGCTATCAATGAGGTAGCCCAGGAACTCGACTTCCTGTACTCCTATGATGCACTTGTCCCGTCTGACCCTCAAGCCCTTGGCCTTGAATCGCTGCAGGACAAGCCTGAGCCTTTCAAGGAGTTGAGCTCTTGAGTCACCGGAGATGAGCACATCGTCGAAGTAAGGCACCACCCCTGGAACGCCTTGGAGAAGGCGTTCCATCATGGATTGGAAGATGCCGGGGGCAGCGCTGACTCCAAATTGGAGGCGGTTACATTTGAATACCCCCCTGTGCGTGACAATTGTTTGAGCCTCCGCCGTTTTTTCGTCTACTGGCAGTTGCTGGTAAGCCTGGGCCAGGTCCAGTTTCGCGAAGATTGATCCAGATCCCAGGGAATGCAGCAGGTGTTGCACCACTGGGACTGGGTATGCGCTCTGTGCCAACGCCTTGTTGATGGTACAACGGTAGTCGGCGCAGATGCGCACAGACCCATCATGCTTCAGTGGGGTCACAATGGGGGTCTCCCATGAAGCATGATCGATCGGTTCCAGGACGCCCTGGGCGATCAGCTTATCCAGCTGCTCGTCTACTTTGGGCCGCAGGGCAAACGGAACTCGGCGGGGCTTGAGCCTAATTGGGGTGATTCCCTTGTCCAGATTGAAAGAGATTGGCCTCCCCACAAATTTCCCCAGCTTACCATCGAAGACTTCCTTGAACTCTTCGATGAGGTTGTCGAGTTCGTCCCTGCGAATTTGGTTGATGCCTTCGATTGAAAGCCCCAGCGGCTTGAACCACTCCACTCCTAGCAGGTTCGGTCGGCTGTCCTTCACGACGGTGATGGGGAGCTTGCCTTCAAACTCCTTGTAGGTGACCCGGATGTCGGCTCTTCCTAACACTCCGATGGGGTTTCCCCCAAAGTCGACGAGCTTGGAGTGTAGTGGCTTCAGCTCTCGCTTGGTGATGCTGGGTTGCAGGCGCTTCAACTGCTGCCAGTCCATGATGGAGTAGACCGAGCCCGAGTCTACCTCCATTTTGCAGGGTGCTCCCTCCACGTGGATGGTCACGTGGAACTTGGTGGCATTGTCTGAGGTCGTGTGTGCGATGGTCGTCTGGTGGACCGCTCCGCTCCGGGGGAATTCGTCGTCTCTGCGTCTGGAAGGGCCAGAGGACCGTTTGGATGATCTCTGGTACTCCTTCCAATTCTCGCGGGGACGGTGGCTGGAGGACTCTGGGGCTGGTTCCTCAGCTCTGCAAGCTTCGGCGATGTGACCCCTTCTGTTGCAGCGTCGGCAGGTCGCATCTCTCCACTTGCAGGTTGCCCTGGCATGGTCCCCTCTGCAGCTGGCGCAGCGCTCTCCCTTGTAGCTCCGTTGGGCGGTTTCCCGCCTTGGGGGTCTGGATACTTTGTGGACGGTGGACTCCCCCTCTGACTCGGATCCAGCTGTGGAATCCTCTGTTGATGATTGCGCCGTCGAGCGAATCTTATGGATCCCCTTTGCTCTGCTTACTGCGGCAGCTGCTTTCTCCGAGATTTCGGATGCGGTGGCTTCCTCCACCACATCCTTGAGCGCGAGTTTCTTCCTGCTCAGGAATTTCTTTTGCAGGCCTCTGTCCCTCATGCCGAAAACCACGCGGTCAGCGATGGCATTGTCCACATGGTCGAACTCACAGCTGGCTGCGATCTGGCGTAGGGCGGCCACAAATTCCTTGATCGTCTCACCCTCCTTCTGGTCCCTTTGATGGAAGGTGAAACGGTTCGCCACCGGTGTTCCTGTTGGGGCATAGTGGTCTTCCAGGATCTGCAGCAGGTCTGTCCATGGCACTTCTTCGATGTCTCGTGGTGCTACGAGATCGATTGCCATGTCGAGGACCTCGGAGCCGCAGTTGGCCAGGAAAATGCCCTTTTTCCGGTCATCATCGGCATCCCTGATGTTGTTGCCTCTCAGGTATTGCCGGAATTTCACTACGTAGGATTTCCACTTGTCCTTCCCTGGCCGGAAAGGAGCAAGGGCTGGCAAAGTGACTTCAGCGGATGCCATGCCTACGGAAATGCCTACTGTAGTTCCCGGTGCCGGAGTCTTGGTCTTGTTGGCTTGGTGCCGCGAGGTTCGTTCTTCTCTCTAGTCCTTCGTCGCCAGTGTTAGATCGGCGCAGGAAATGGAAGACGTGACCAGCTCGTTACATGAGTAACCTTTATTTAGTACAAGAACAGTAGCAAGACTGCCGTGCGCTGCCGGAGCTCTCCTTATATTCGCTCTGGCAGACGCACCGCCCCCTGACAGGGATTCAAACTTTCCCGCCCGGTGGCTGGCAGCCAATCCGGGCGGATGTCCTTATAAGGACATAACAATTGTGAAACTTTGATTTAGAGAATTAGTCCTTATTCCTCCTCTCCATATGAATCAATCACTCCAGAGTCCTTCTTACACAGTGGTCTCTCACACGCTGGCTGGGGAATTCTGGGAGTTGAAGTCCACACATCTTAAAAGTCATTGACGCTAACAAACTCTGGCTTAAGTAGCATTGCCTCAGAAAAAGGTACATTGACATCTCTGCTTGAACTCCTTAAAGCAAAAATGGATGGCTATCCCATCAATTTGCCCCCTTATTTTATTGAGAACAGTGCTTATTTTAATTCAGCTCCCACACCAAACTTCTTTCCTTGCATTGCAGGGAAGATTCTGTCAATCCAAGGGACTTAATCAAGCTGTCTATTAGACACTACAAACTGGAGGTCTATAGTCTTCCAGAGTACATTATCTAAGATCCATTGTTTGAATTGTCCATCACTCAGGCATGATATGGAGCTAAAACACCATGTCAAGCTCCTCAGGAGAAAAACCCAAAAGCAGAACCCGAAAACTGACTTCCTCGCTTTTACTATGCCGTGCACTTTTTGAGCAGCCATTTTTGCACTGTGTAGTAAGGGGTCTTGCCAAGACCTATTCCTCCTTACAAGAGTCATCATTAAGCAGGTAACAACTTGTAGACATAATTCACTGGCTGGAGCAACAAGGAAGCTCACATTATTCAACCCTCATATCGGTGGAAAAAGGATAAATCAAGTATACTACAGAGCTGGGTTAATGAACAAAGCAATCCAGACTTTTTTTAAAAAAAACAGAAAAGAGGCTCAGGTAGTAGGGATCATAGGTGGTATTCAGCAGATTCTGACCAGCTCTGGAGAACTGGTAGCAGAAATTTTGAGTAATTCGGAGAACCGGTAAATACCACCTCTGACTGTTTGTTTGTTTGTTTTATTAGATTTATATACCGCCCTACTCCCGAAGGACTCAGGGCGGTGAACAGGCACAAAATAAAATACATAGATACAAAAGTTAAGAACATAATTAAAACCAGATTAAATAATTTAGCCTGAGACAATTAAAAATCCCAATAATTTAAAACAGATTAAAATTTCGATTTAAACGAATTTTAAAACAGGGGAGAAAATTAGGCCAGGCCGGCTTGCTGGAATAGGAGAGTCTTAAGAGCACGGCGGAAAGTGAGCAGATCCGGGATCCTCCGTATCTCTGGGGGGAGCTCGTTCCAGATAGTGGTGCACCCTCAGAGAAGGCCCTCCCCCTGGGGGCCGCCAGTCGACATTGTTTAGCTGACGGCACCTGGAGGAGCCCCTTTCTATGAGAGCGTACCGGCCGGTGGGAGGCTGTTTGTGGTAGTAGGCCCCGCCCCCATCTATTCTCTGCCTCCCAAGTCCCAGCTGTTTGGGAGGAAATGGGGATTTTGCAGTATCCTTCCCCTGGAGTGGGGAAGGAATGGTGATTTTACAGTATCCTTCCCCTGCCACGCCCACCAAGCCACACCCACAGAACTGGTAGTAAAAAATTTTGAATTCCACCATTGGTAGTGGTTAATGGTCTTGGATGGCCTTCAGCAAAAGAGAGTAGCCTGCAACCACATGAAGTCCCCAAAGTTCATTTTTTGAGGCCTCCAGTGGGAACTTCATCACTGGAAGCTTTCAGGAAGAGACTGGACTGCCATCTGTCAGAAACGGTATAGGGTCTCCAGCTTGGGCAGGGGGTTGGACTAGATAGCCTACAATGTCCCTTCCAACTCTGTTAATCTGTTAATATATACATTTCTCGTCATTCTGAGAAGTGAAGCACATACAAAATACATTTAAAAAAAAAAATAAGGAAACCTCCCCAACCAAAAAAAACAAAGAAAAAGAGAGGAAACCCAGCTCTGACCTTATGTATGACATGACTCCATCCACATTGCTTTTTGGCCCTGCCCACTCTGCTCCTGGCCTCTCCCCACCCATTCAGTATGCTACTTAGCCAGCAAAAGAATGGCCAAACCATAAGAAAATTGCAGGGACTTGTCCAGAGTCAATACAGGGTTGAAATTTAGCAGGTTCTGACAGGTTCTGGAGAACCGGTAGCAGAAATTTGAGTAGTTCGGAGAACCGGCAAATACCACCTCTGGCTAACCCCAGAGTGGGGTGAGAATGGAGATTTTGCAATATCCTTCCCCTGGAGTGGGATGGGAATGGGGACTTTGCAGTATCCTTCCCCTGGAGTGGGGTGGGAATGGAGATTTTGCAGGATCCTTTCCCTGCCACGCCCATCAAGCCATGCCCACCAAGCCACACCCACAGAACCGGTAGTAAAAAAAATTGAATTCCATCACTGCCTGAAACTATACTAAATTATTCTTTTTCTCCTTTGCATTGTTGAAAACAGTGGTTCCCATAGATGATAAGCTCATCTAGGGCTGAAAACGGATTGGGCAGTGGCCGTCTGGTCTTTCTTCTCTAGGCTATGAGCAACTGTCTCGGGACATCTAAAATGGCCTTTGTCAGTCCATTTGGTTCCTCTAATATAGGGCTGTCAAACTCAAGGCCCGCAGGCCGGATCCAGCCCGTGATGTGCTTAAACCTGGCCGCGGGGCTGCCCTGAAAACAATGAAGGACCGGTCCATGGTGGCTCTCCCAGCAAAAATGGAGCTTGGGAGGGCCATGTGTGTCCCTCCCAGGCTCCGTTTTCTGTCACAATGGCCTCCTGCAGCCCTCTGCCAGTGAAAAATGAGCTTGGGGGGGTTGCGTGTAGCCTGCCAGGGCTCCGCTTGCAGAGCTGTACCGGTCTACTCATTTGTTTTTGGAGGCACCGGTCTACAACCATACTGCCTTTTAACACTGATCAGCTGTAGGGCGGCCCTTTGAAGCCCTACGGCAACAGTTTAAACATTTTTTTTCCTTCTAGCCATCAGCTGGGAGGCAGCGAATAGATTGGGGGCAGGGCCAAATAAAAGGTAAGAATAACGCGAGTGGGGTGGGAGGGCCCAGCTCCCGAACAAAGAGAACCGGTTCGGTGACGTCATATTGTCACCGCTACTGGCTCGGCCGAACTGGGCCAAACCGGGAGGAACCCACTACTGACATCGACCCCCCAAGGTCAAACACAACCCTGTTGTGGCCTTCAATGAAATCAAGTTTGATACCCCTGCTCTAAATAGAAATAAAAGGAGTGAACACGAAGTCCAGGAATCCCTCATTCTGTGCAAAATGAAGGCTACACCAAGTTAATGTCCAGAGTCTAAAAAGCTGCTAAGGTCAGGCAAAGCAATAGACCAGACATGCAATGATTCCACTTAAATTTAATAAAATTGCATTGAGTTAAAGATGTTCAACAGCACTTCCCCATTTATTAACTGTTCTCTATTATTTCAAAAGGATAATTTGCTTGGTTTGGAAGCCCTGCAGCCTGAGGTCCACTGTTTTTGACTGACTGCCCATTTTAACCACCCCGTTGTACAAGGGAGTCAAAGTGACGGCTTATTCAATAGCAGACATCGTTTTTTGGCCGACATACCCGAAGCGTGTGCCGAATAGATTCGTGGAACTCGGCTTTGAAATTTTCAGAAGAAGGAACAGTTGAGGAATCTGCGTAAAAAGAAAATTCTGAACTGTTCTGAATACAGATAGTCCACGACTTAAAACAGTGACTTAAGTGACCGTTTAAAGTTAGAACGGCCCTGGAAAAAAGTGATTTATGACCATATTTTACACTTATGACTGTTGCGGCATTCCCCATAGTCCCATGATCAAAATTCAGATGCTTGGCAACGGACTCATATTTATGACGGTTGCAATGTCCCAGGGTCATGTGATTCCCTTTTGTGACCTTCTGCAAGCAAAGTCAGTGAGGAAGCCAGGTTCCCTTAACTATCATATTATTACCCTGTTTCCCCCCCCCAAATAAGACATCCCCTGATAATAAGCCCAATCGGGCTTTTGAACGCATGACAATAAGGCCAAGCGCTTATTTCAGGGTTCAAAAAAATATAAGGCCGGGTCTTATTTTCGGGGAATCACGGTAATTGAACAACTGCAGAGATTCACTTACCGAATGTGGCAAGGGAAGTCGTAAAAAGCCTTGGTGGCGCAGCAGACTAAAGCACTGTTAAGTAACTCCAGCTGCCTGCAATTATTGCAAGTTTAAATCTCACCAGGCTCAAGGTTGAATGAGGACCCGGTTTGTGGGGGAAATAAGCTGACTTTGTATAAAAAAGAACACCGCTTGGAGGGCGGGGCAAAAACCCTACTAAGCAGGTATATACAAAAGTATGAAAGCTATTGCTTAACGCATTGGAAGCCATCCTGAGTCTCCAGAAAAGGGCGACATATAAATCGAACCAATAAAAATAAATAAGCGGGGCAAAACGCATATAACAACTGTCTCGCTTAGCAACGTAAACTTTGGGGTCAATTGTAATCATAAGTTGAGGACTTCCTGTATAATTGCATATGGAGTAGTCAGCAAAATCAGAGAGAGATGTCAAAAGCAGCAAGATAATGGCTGAGTAGGTACAATTGTAGCCCCATTCCTTTTTAAGATATGAAAATGAATAATAATAAGAATCAGAATAGACCTAGAAGGGACCTTGGAGGTCTTCTAGTCCAACCCTTTGTTCAAGCAGGAGATCCTATACCATTTCAGACAAGTGACTATCCAGTCTCTTCTTAAAAATCTCCAGTGATGAAGCACCTGAGGACAGGACAAGAAGCAATGGGTGGAAACTAATTAAGGAGAGAAGCAACTTAGAAGTAGGGAGAAATCTCCTGACAGTTAGAACAATTAATCAGTGGAACAACTTGCCTCCAGGAGTTGTGAATGCTCCAACACTGGAAATTTTAAAGAAGAGATTGGACAGCCATTTGTCTGAAATGGTATAGTTTCCTGCCTAAGCAGGGGGTTGGACTAGAAGACCTCCAAGGTCCCTTCCAACTCTGTTATTATATTCACCCGCATCTTCTGAAGGCAAGCTGTTCCATTGGTTAATTGTTCTCACTGTTAGAAGTTTCTCCTTAATTCCAGGTTGCTTCTCTCCTTGATTAGTTTCCACCCATTGTTTCTTGTCCTGCCCTCTGGGGATGCATGCACCCACATGCCAAAGGGCAGAGACATGTACCAAAGGTCATCACAATGCCATGCCTTTCATTTTGCAAACCCCCCTATAAATGCCCCAGTCATCATTAACAATTTCTATTAAACATACACATTTACACTTTCACACCTATACAGTGAGAGCTGCCTTTTGGCAATAATTTATTCCTGGCTCTCGTCTACTGGGGGAAAAAAATTCAAAGGAAATCATAGACTTGGGGAGTATCCTTAAAATGAAGCATTCATCTAAACGCCTGTCTGAGTTTCTTGGATCTGTTCAACACAAAGCATCTGGCCTCTAATGGCATTTTAATGTTGTTGTAATACTGAGCATCTTTTAGGTGTGTCTAGTAGTAATATTTAATCATGTTTTTGGCAGGAGGAACATTACCATAACTAACCGGTTCCTTTAAAAATGGAATTGTATTTGAATCCAAGGACACTTTCAAAGTCTTTATTATCAAAGCTCCTAGAAGGCCTTCAACAAAGAGGAAAAGAGGAAAAGACAGTGGTGAGACTCGAAGGTGCTTTTTTTCTTCTTCAAAAGGCAGCTGGATTTTTTTTTCCTTGAGGAGGAAGAAGAAGAAGAAGAAGAAGAAGAAGAAGAAGAAGAAGAAGAAGAAGAAGAAGAAGAAGAAGAAGAAGAAGAAGAAGAAGAAGAAGAAGAAGAAGAAGAAGAAGAAGAAGAAGAAGAAGAAGAAGAAGAAGAAAATGTTTCGCTTCTCATCCAAGAAGCTTCATCATTTCTGACAGCAGAAGGGATCCTGATGAAGCTTCTTGGATGAGAAACGAAATGTTTTCTTCTTCTTCCTCAAAAGAAGGTCTAGGGGAGACATGATAGCAGTGTTCCAATATCTCAGGGGCTGCCACAAAGAAGAGGGAGTCAAGCTATTCTCCAAAGCACCCGAGGGCAGGACAAGAAGCAATGGGTGGAAACGAATCAAGGAGAGAAGCAACTTAGAACTGAGGAGAAATTTCCTGTTAGAACAATTAATCAGTGGAACAACTTGCCTCCAGAAGCTGTCAATGCTCCAACATTGGAAGTTTTTAAGAAGATGTTGGATAACTATTTGTCTGAAGTGGTGTAGTTTCCTACCTAAGCAGGGGGTTGGACTGGAAGACCTCCAAGGTCCCTTCCAACTCTGTTATTCTATTCTATTCTTCTTCCTCAGAGGTGTAGGAACTTAGCGCCCACCCCTCTCCTAGGAAAATGAGATGCTTTAGGAAATATTAAAAGGGCAGAATATTTCCCCTAAAAGGGTGGCAGAAACTCAGCCCCTTTCATTACATCATCACCCAGCAAGAGTCAACCAAGCTTGGGACTCAGGACAGCCTACAGAGTTGCCCCTGCATGGCCCCATGGGAGTCTGACAACCAATCAGAATACAAGCTCAAATTCAAAAACCCAGAGAGGGCATAAAACCCAGGCACTCTCAGCATCTCTTCCCTTTTTTCCCCCAGGACCTCAAACCATGTGATCCTGTCCACCATTAAAAAAAACACATCTTTCCAAGCAGTCTCCATGTTTCCAGTGTCTTTCTTCCCCACTTGGAACTGAACCCAGAGGGACATTTCTTCCAACAAAGAGGGCGGGGGGGACAGTCCAGTTGCCTTTTGAAGAAAAAAGCACCTTTGAGACAACTATGACCTGGATGACTGAGAATCTCTAGAAACAGATAGTGGGGGAGAGAGAGAAAAGGCTCTTTTTTCAAATTTCTGGCCATTCGTTTCAAACTCTGACATTGTGCAATTTTGGCAACTGCTTGATAAGAGTTTGAAGCTGTGGAAAAAAATATATAAACAATCCGGAATAAGTAAATTACTGTCCTCCTTCCAAATTCCACCAAAAGATGTACAGGGAATGAGATTTTCCAGAATATTTTCCTCCTCAAGTGTATGTATATATATGTGTGTGTGTGTGTGCGTGTACACACACACACACAACATATTGAGGTAGACCAGGTGCTTCAACAGAAAAAAAACACTTAATCTCTCCCCTGGCTCAGCTGATAAAGGGAGGAGAACTTGTGGTTCAGAGGTTAATACAACTGCCTAATATGTAGGCAGCCCAAGTTCAAATCCGAGTAAGGGTATGGCTAGCTGATGAGAGCTAAATAGCTTGAAATAGATCTATACTAGTCTCCCTTTATTTCTTTATCAGCAAATATAAATTTGATACATATATATATGTGTTTTCCAAAAAATAAGACCCTGTCTTATATTTTTTTGAACCCCAAAATAGCACTTGGCCTTATTTTCGGGGAGGTCTTATTATTTTGGGGCGTGTGGAGCAAGATGGGGCTCTTCTTGCCATCTTACCTGATTTCCAGCTCTGCGTTTCAATATTTTCAGAGAGGGCTTATTTTCAGGGGGAGGCTTATTTTAGCGCATGCGCTCAAAAGTTCGATCGGGCTTATTATCAGAGGATGTCTTATTTTCAGGGAAACAGGGTATATACATACATACATACATACATACACACATACATACATACATATATACATACATACACCTTTGCCGTCAAGGCAGCTAATTTCAAGAAGTAATTTATTACATGTTTAACTCATCCACCTTCTAAAAACCTAGACTGAGATGCATGGTTTCCTTCTTTGACTCAGGTGGAACTGAAAAACAGCCATAGATCTCAATCCAAGTTATATACAGATAGTCCTCACTTAACAACCAGTTCCTGAGCAACTGTTTGAAGTTACGACAGATCTTCCCAGAGCTACTTGTGAACCGTTTTCAAGTTCTGATGGCATCACCCTCCCCTGCAGTCACATGATTGTATTTTGGGCATTTCTCAACCGGGTCACGTTATGACTGTTTTTCATACTTACAACCAGGGGTGAAATGCTCCTGGTTCGGACCGGATCACCTGATCCGGTACCGATGGCAGCGGGTGGTTCGGAGAACCAGTAGCAAAAATCCCTGCGCCCTCCACCCCCATGCCCAGCTGAGCCGCATGATCATCAGAGACTAGATTTTTTTTACTTTTAAAAGCATTTTTTCTACAACCTCTTCTTTTTCTTTTAAAAGCAAAAAAATGCATTTCAAAGTTAAAAAAAAGGCCTCTGATGATCACGCGGCTCAGCTGGAATCGTCAGAGGCTTTTAAAAGCATTTTTTCCTGCAACCTCGTCAGCCGAAGAGGCTGTAGGAAAAAAAAATGCCTTTAAAAGCCTCTGGCGATCCCAGCTGAGTTGACTGATCGTCAGAGGCTTCTAAAAGCATTTTTTTCTGCAACCTCTTAAGGTTGTAGAAAAAGTGCTTTTAAAAGTAAAAAAAAAAAAAGTTGGCCATGCCCATCCAATCACATTACCCCCCCCCCCACAAGCCACACCCACAGAACCGGTAGTAACAAATTTTAGATTTCAACCCTGCTTACAACTATTGCAGCATCCCCATGGTCACCTGGTCAAAATTTGGACACTTAGCAACTGGAATTTATTATGACTGTTGGTGTGTGTGTGTGTGTGTGTGTGTGTGTGTGTGTGTGTGTGTAATGTGATTACACACCTTTTGTGTGTAACCTTTTGTGATCTTCCTGCAAGCAAAGACAATGGAGAAACCAGATTCACTTAACAACCCTGTTACTAACTTACCATGTTACTAACCCTAACCCTAACCCTAGCCTTAACCCTAATTTAACAACTGCAGTGTTTCACTTAACAATTGTAGCAAGAAAGGTCGTAAAAGGGAGCAAAACTCGATAAACAACTGTCTTGCTTAGCAATGGAAATGTTGGGCTCAATTGTGATTCTAAGTCAAGGACTACCTGTCATTAAGGTGACCAGATTTTAACATTGGTAAAGAGGGACATTGTGGGCGTGGCTTATTTTGTGGGCGTGGCTATCTGGTCATGTGACTGGGTGGGCGTGGCTAGCTGGTCATGTGACCGGGTGGCCATGGCTATGTGTATAGGGTAAGGTGAACAGATTTTAACATTGGTAAGAAGGACACCATTGTGGGCGTGACTTATTGTGTGGGTGTGGCTTGGAGGCCATGTGACTGGGTGGCGTGGCTAGCTGGTCATGTGACCGGGTGGCCATGGCTATGTGTATAGCCTACTCTAATTTCCATTCCTTCATCCCTCTCTATTGCTGTATCCTTTAATGCATATGGACTACTCAGAGGGCTGAAAAGTCATTTCTGACAGGTCCTCACACTTTTGACTGGTCCTCACACTTATGACCATCCTCACATTTATGCCCGTGCAGTATTCTTAACAACCATGTCACTCATTTCACAACTGCTTCTCTTCACCATGGTGACAAGATAGGGCAAAAATGTAAAATGTGAGGACAGTCATAAGTTCAAGGACTGGTCAAAAGTGTGAGGACCAGTCAAAAATAACTTTTTCAGCCCTCTGAGTAGTCCATATGCATTAAAGGATACAGCAATAGAGAGGGATGAAGGAATGGAAATTAGAGTAGGAGTGAGGGTAAGAGAGGGAGGAAGAGAGGAGGAGAAGGAGAAAGGAAGAGGAAGTAGGGAGGAGAAAAAGAGGGTGGGGGAAGAGAAAGTAAGAAGGAAAGAAAAGAGAGTGGTGGTAGGTTTGAGGAGAAAGATTGCTGTACAATAAAAAAGATGAAAGGGAAGAAAGCCAACCCCAAGCAAATATAAAGATATTAAGATTAAGAATGAATTGTTAAACTTTAAAGAATAAAAGAGAACAAATATGAATAAATAGCAATAATTAGAAACACACATACAAACATACAATGTATTTTCTTTGAACAGAATATTTGGCTGGTTCACAAATTTAAACAGCGTTTAGTCATTTCAATTAAATTTACAATTTCTATATTTCCTTTTTGCCATATTTATTCCTCATCTATTTTTTTAAAAAAAACAATATTACCCTTCATCCTCATCTCTAATCTTAATCAAATTCAATTTTTCCCTTCTATTCTATATTATACCCCTTCCCATTGTCATCTATTTTTATATCCATCCTCACCTTGGTTAATTATGTAATTATGTAATACAGTTGTTTAATACAAATTCAACATTTTAATATAAATCAATTAGTTATATAACTATCTTTTTTGTATATTAATCAATATGAACATGAATATTCCAATTATTTCCATGCAATCCAATTTCTTACAAATCAATTAATTATATTTACCAATAATAATAAACCAAATAATTTCCCCCATATATTCCTCCAAACCACAACTTAACCATTTCTGCTTTCAACACAATATACAATTATTAATAGTATCTCAATTATTACAATTCCCTAGTTAAATAGAGCTTTTTTTCTTTTGTGTTTTAAAATCTTGAACTCTCCTCTTTTGCCCAAAATTTCCCATTGTTTGCAGTTTTGTATCTATCTTTTTTGGTGAGGAAAAAGAAAAAGAAAAAGAAAGAAATCTCTCTCTGCCTCATTTTGTCACCTTGCAGGTTTAGTTTCGCTTTCGCCTTTGTTTTCAGTATAGCTGGGGGGGGGGGGGAATCTGCTCCAGGAACTTTTTGCAGCTTTTTGCAGCTAATTAACCTAGCGGAAGCTGTTAACAGGGGCTGTTTTTTCTATTTTTGCAGACATGGGTCTATTCATTTTTTTTTTAACACTGATCAGCTGTAGGTCGGCCCTTTGAAGCCCCGCGGCAAGAGTTTAAAGAGTTTTTTTTCCCTCTAGCCATCAGCGGGGATTCAGGAGGCAGCCGGGACTCAGGAGCAGAATGAAAAATCGGGACTTTTTTAAAACGCCGCAGAACGCGGGACAAATTGCTCAAAAGCGGGACTGTCCCGCCAAAAGCGGGACGTCTGGTCACCTTACCTATCATAGAACTTGCCCTGTTATCAAAAAGGAGAGGCGATGATTTATGACTTGCTACAAAGGCTTTCGAGACAAAAAGGATTGTTAAAGATGTCTACAATATGAAACCGGACAGATCACTATAGGGTACTCTCTAGGAACTCTTAAAGAGCCAGGTTGCAAAATTAAGGCTTGACTTGAAACAGTTCCACTAATACAGGTTCCTTCCCAGCCTTGTCAAAGATCAAGCAGATTGCCCTAGTCTCTCATTTCTCTTGAAATGTGTTTCCAATTTAGGTTTGCTTTTCTCTCTCTTCCATTCGGCCACCTCAAATCCAGCCACTAATATTCAAAGGAAGCCAAATAGGATTCTAACAAAATATCCCTCCCTGGTTTATGGGTAATGAAAGGCAGACTAAACGCTGTCAGATGCAGCCAAGCAGTCTCGTTTTCCCCAAACTCCTTGAGTGCAAGCAAAGAGATCAAATCCAAGGGCCAAAGCAAAATCGTGGGTATAGCTGGGCAGGAACCATTGCCAAAAAAACCAAATGTTAAGTTCCCCACCATAGAATTCAGTGGGCATTGGAGGCCATGATGATGTAATAAACACAGAGAGAATTAAGAATTAAGAGCTGCAGTGCAAGAGTCATAATTTATAAGGCCTTGGGCAGACCATACTTGGAATACTGCATCCAGTTTTGGTCACCACATTACGAAAAAGATATTGAGACTTGGAAAGAATGCAGAGAAGAGCAACAATGATGATTAGGGGACTGGAGGCTAAAACGTATGAAGAACGGTTGCAGGAATTGGGTAATTCTAGTTTTATGAAGAGAAGGATTAGAGGTGGCATGATAGCAGGGTTCCAAAATTTGAGGGGCTGTCACAAAGAAGAAGTGGTGAAATCCAAATTTTTTTACTACCGGTTCTGTGGGTGTGGCTTGGTGGGCATGATGTGGCTTGCTGGGCATGGCAGGAGAAGGATACTGCAAAATCCCCATTCCCTCCCCACTCTGAGGCCAACCAGAGGTGGTATTTGCCGGTTCTCCGAACTACTCAATATGTCCGCTACTGGTTCTCCAGAACCTGTCAGAACCTGCTGGATTTCACCTCTGGGTCAATCTATTCTCCAAAGCACCAAAACAAGAAGCAATGGATAAAAACTAATCAAGGAAAGAAGCAATCTAGAACTAATGAGAAATTTCCTAATAGTGAAAACAATTAACCAGTGGAACAGCTTGCCTTCAGAAGTTGTGGTTGCTCCATCACTAGAGGTTTTTAAGAAGAGATTGGACAGCCATTTGCCTGAAATAATATAAGGTCTCCTGCTTGAGCAGGGAATTGGATTAGAAGACCTCCAAGGTCCCTTCCAACTTTGTTAATCTGTTATTCGTTTAATGGAGAAGAAGCAGCTGAGATATTTAGCATGTGTTAAATCAGGGATCAACAATGCAGAAGCTGCAGGGCCCAGGATCTTAGAAGAGTATTCAAGGAGCTTCATATCCTACCATATCTTACCCAGAGCAATTATTTATATTTTTTTCATCGCATAGTCAGACAGATGTTCACACTGGATTTGACATTTTATCCACCTATTGAGTCCTTCCCAAGGACCTGGGATAGGCAAATGCGGATGTTTTATGGTGTTAGAGCAGGGGTGTCAAACCCGCGTCATCACGGCAGCATCATGTGATGTATAAGGACTTTTTCCCCCTTCACTAAACTGGGTGTGGGCATGGCCAGAGTGTGACACATTTGGGCCACGGACCACGAATTTAACCACCCTGTGTTAGAGGTATTGTTGCAGGATGTAAGCTGTTCTGAGTAAAGCTGCCTTTTGCAATTGACTGGTGGTGAAGTTGTCTCTGGTGCATAAGCTCTCAGTGTACATACAAGCAACAAGTGACCAATCATGATTATAATGATAAAATGCATTCATCGTAAAATCATAAAATGCAACACTCAGTGATAGACATAGGATACTAAGTAAGCAATCAACATAAATCCTACTAGGATATTAAATAAAACAATTAAAATAAATTATAAGATACAAGCAACAAAGTTATAGTCATAAGAAGATAAAGAAATAGGTAATAGAAAAGATGAAAGGATAATAGCAATACAGACATACTAGGTAGGTTGACACTGTTGTGGAAATTAGTTGTTTAGCAGAGTGATGGCATAGGGGAAAAAACTGTCCTTGTGTCTAGTTGTTTTGGTGTGCAATGCCCTATAGCTGTGATGGCGAACCTAGCATGCACACGCTGGACAGCTGATTTTCGGGCCTTCTGGGCCCACCAGAAGTAGGGAAACAGGCTGTTTTCTTTCTCACTTGGCTCCAGATCCTTTCTATGCATCTGGGGAGTGTGAAAACAGCCTTCCCCACTCCCTCGGAGGCCCTCTAAGAGTCTCTGGAGGCTGAGGACAGCAAAACATCACTTCCTGTCCCACCAGGAGTTGGGAAATAGGCCATTTCAGGCCTCTGGAGGGCTTCCAAGGGAGTGGGGAAGACTGTTTTCACCCTCCCCAGATGCATAGAGAGGATCTGGAGCCAGGTGAGAAAGAAAAACGAGCCTACCTGGCCATCACGTGCCAGGAGCGAGGGGGGTTGCACATGCATGTGCAGGGCGGTGCGCATAGAATTATGGGTGTGGGCACGTGCGCACATGAACCTCCTCCACCCCCCCGGATCCTGGCACACAATGGCAAAAAGGTTAGCCATCACTGCCCTATAGCATCTCCTTGAGGGAAGAAGTTGAAACAGTTTATGTCCAGGATGTGATGGGTCTGTAGATAATTTCACAGCCCTCTTTCTGGTTTGTGCAGTAGATAGATCCTTCATGGAAGGCAGGCTGGTAGCAATTGTTTTTTCTGCAGTTCTATAATAATTGTTAATAATTGATCATAAATTGAGGACTACCTTTAAAGACTGTTTCTCCATCCAGCTAATAGTGGGCCTCTTCAAGCCAGGTTGTTCATAATTCTTTTAGAAGTCAGGACCAAACTGGGGAACTTCTGCATATCAAACAAGAACTGGTCTCTTATAGTACATCTCATTTGTTTCAGGAAATTGCACAGAAATAGCTATAACATTTAAAATAATAAATCGTGCATAGTGATCCAAATGTATTAAAACTACAGCATTTTTATTTTTGTATTTGCCCCCTAAACCTACAACTTAGTATATGCCTATTTTATACAGAACCAAGATGCATTTTTGTTAAAACTTTTTTTAAAAAAATGCTTTACTGATTACCTTGTGTGAATCATGTCCTCAATCTCAAGTTCATTCAGTTCCTTACTTTCAAAAGACATAGAGAGAAAAGAAAATTGAAAAAGAATAAAAAGGAGGGAAACACGCTTCCTTTGGGGAATTACATTAATTGTTTCCCTTCCTTCATGTCAAGGGTCAGTGGAATAAACAAAATTTATTGCAAGATTTGTAAACTGAATTTCTAGGAACCAAATTTTGTGGGTGAGTTGCGCACCAGAAAATGAGAGAGTTTTAGGCCATTATAAAATAATCTAGTGCTCTCCAGATGTGCTGGACTACAGCTGTCCAAAGTATTTGGAAGACACCAGTTGGAGTAGCTGTTATAAATATGACACATATATTCTGGAATTTGCTTGCATGGACCATGCCTTTTTTTGTCCAATGCAATAACTATGCTTGCTGGTCATTTTGGAAGCTCTAATGCAGAAGTAACCAATCTTGGCCAGCTTTAAGAGTTGTGGACTTCAACTCTCAGAATTCCTCAGCCAGCCATGAGAATTTCTGGAAGTTGAAGTCCAATTGCCAAGGTTAGACATAGCTGCTTTATTGCTAACATGACCAGAAAACTCCTGATTGGAGAGCTAGCCCATCCCTGCTTTTTCTCACAGTAGTACCACATACCAGTGCTTCAGGGGTGGGCTTCAAAAATTTTAGCAAGGGGTTCTCTGCCTGGTTCCCGGGGTGAGTGTGGCCATGGTGGGCATGGCCTAGTTGGCCTCCTGCACCATGGCGGTGTTTGTGTGTGCGTTTTTGCCCTTGCCAGGCTCCAAAGGGTTTCCTCAAGCCTCCGGTAGGGCGAAAACGGCCTCCCCAGGCTCCAGAAGTCCAAACTTCCCGTAGGCCCGTTTTTTGCCCTCCCCAAGCTTCCACGCGCCTCTGCACTTACCTGCATCCAAAATGGGCTGGGTGGGGACTCCTGGGAGAGGTGGGGTGGGCGGGGCCAGCCAGGAGTGGGATTTGGGGGTTCTCTGAACTGCACAGAATCTTAGCTAGAGGTTCTCCCGAACTACTGCAAACCCCCAGCAGCCCGCCCCTGCAGTGCTTACTTTTCCCACATTTCTAAAGGCACACAGTGACAATACAACTCAGCAAGGTCTGATGCAATAACCATTGTCCCTGATTACTGCATCAAGTAGGACAGAGGTGCCTTCAAGCTGTTGCTTTCTCTTGTGATTTTAAAAAAGAATTTGCCTCACCCTCACCCCACACAGCCTACAAACCTCCCCAAAGGAGCCTGGATAGCTCTGCAGACAAGGCACTGTAATTTAACACCAGCTGTCTGCAATTAAAGTAAGTTCGAATCTTGCCAGGCTCAAGGTTGACTCAGCCTTCCATCCTTTCTAAGGTAGGTAAATTGAGGACCCAGTTTGTGGGGGCAATAAGCTGACTTTGTATAAAATATACAAAAGTATGAAGGCTATTGCTTAACGCACTGTAAGCCGCCCTGAGTCTCCGGAGAAGGGCGGCATATAAATCAGGTTTTTTTTTAAAAAAAAAGTCTTGGCTATGTCCTCAGAGACCTCCAAAACTTGAAAACTTTGAATTACAAGGGGGAACGCTTAAATACATGACTGGGGAATGATCATATTATCA
Source organism: Arizona elegans (assembly GCA_022577455.1). Lineage (NCBI taxonomy): Eukaryota > Metazoa > Chordata > Lepidosauria > Squamata > Colubridae > Arizona > Arizona elegans. Next base: position 5,268,972 of record JAKOOJ010000002.1, on the reverse strand, counting down.
TAAAGCTTAATTAAGAAAGCTTAAACACATGACTGGGGAATAATCATATAATCATACACCTAACTAGGTGGCTCAGAGGCTTAGACGCTGAGCTTGTTCATCAGAAAGGTAGGCAGTTCGGCAGTTCGAATCCCTAGTATAGGTCTCCTGCGTGAGCAGGGGGTTGGACTAGATGAACTCCAACGTCCCTTCCAACTCTGTTACTGTTACTACCGTTACAATAACAAGCACAAAGGTAGTTGTCGACTACCACAGTTGAGCCCAAAATTCTAGCTGCTAAGCAGGATAGTCGTTAAGCAAGGTTTGCCCTATTTTACAACCTTTCTTGCCACAGTTTTTAAGTGAATCACTGCAGTTATTAAATTAGTAACACAATTGTTACATGAATCTGGCTTCCCCATTGACCTTGCTTGTCAGAAGGTCACAAAAGATGATCACAGAACATTGCAACCGTCATAAACATGAGCCAGTTGCCAAATGTCCAGATTTTGGCCATGTGGCTGCTGCAACAGTCCTAAATGTGAAAAACAGTCCTAAGTTATGTTATCCGGTGCTGTTGTAACTTTGAAAGGTCACTAAACAAATGGTTATAATTCGAGGACTACCTGAACTGACTTTTGCAAATAAAAGTGAAATTTACTTCTTGTTTTAGTCTCCCGTTTTTGGAGTATGGCTTCAATTCTACCACCACCTCTCGGGACGAATACAAATTTAGTTCCAGAAAAATATATCTATCCTTTTGTTTTCCAGATGTTGCAACCTTTGGAAGCCTTGGTGAGGTGCTGCTGTTAATACATTTACTCATTGATCAGCTCAGCAAAGTTACCATCTCCCATTAAATGTATCTCCCATTGAGTCAGTCATCTGCACTTCTATAACTGTCTGGTTTGGTTCTGCAACCCAACAAGACAGACACAGACTTCAGCGGATAATTAGAACTGCGAAAAAACAACAACAACCAATTACTACTAACCTGCCTTCCATTGAGGACCTGTATACTGCATGAGTCAAAAAGAGGGCTGTAAAAATATCTACAGACCCCTCGCATCCTGGACATAAATTGTTTCAACTCCTACCCTCAAAACGATGCTATAGAGCACTACACACCAGAACAACTAGACACAAGAACAGTTTTTCCCTGAACGCCATCATTCTGCTAAACAAATAATTCCCTCAACACTGTCAAACTATTCATTAAGTCTGCATTACTATTACTATTAATCTTCTCATCGTTCTTATCAGCCATCTCCTCTCACTTATGATTGTATGATTGTAACTTGTTGCTTGTATCCTTACAATTTATATTGCCTGTTTCCTAGTATGATTTGATTGCTTATTTGTACCCTATGACTATCACTAAGTGTTGTACCTTATGATTCTTGACAAATGTATTTTGTCTTTTTATGTACACTGAGAACATATGCACCAAAGACAAATTCCTTGTGTGTCCAATCACACTTGGCCAATAAAGAATTCTATTCTATTCTATTCTAAAATGGGCACTGAGTCTTTAACAGAATGCATGTTTATTGCAACAGCCAGCCGAAAACCCATAACGTTGCTTTTCTTGGCTTGCAGTCAAACATCAACTCCGATCCCATGGCTGTTCCACAACACTGCATGGCGGTCCCTACTCATCCACCTGTGTTTATATTATGGTTTCTTTTGTTCCCAGGTGTGGCTTTCAAAGGGAGCTCATTAGAGAGACACAAGCCATCGCACAAGAGAGGAACTGTTATTCTTCCCACTGTTCTTACTTTTCCTTCTCAAGTTTCTTCTTCCCTTCGCCTGATCATGGAAGCATATTAAATACTTACCGGCCAATATTTGATACCCAGACCAAGGTTAATCTGTCGTGAATGATTAATGTAAGAGATGAACAATACCTGATGCTTTTGCCTATTAAATAAAAAAAGAACTTTGAGTGGACTAAACCAGTAAGTGCTTAATTATCTTCTTCAGCTTGTCTCTCCCTTAATGAGGTGTCAGACCTGATTAAGTCTGGATATCTTTCATTTCTCCAAAGAGAGACAAAGGCAAGAGATAATTGCAACCCTGCAGAAACGGCAAAAAATGAAATGCATTTCTTTTCATAAATGGCATAATTTTAATCACGCAGGCCAAGGGGTTCTGGTTTGATTTTTCTGTCTTTAAAACCTCCCTTTCAGATAAATTGTGGCTCAGAGGCACATCAGATGGTTGTCTTTTTTTGACCACCCAGAATGATCCAGACAGCTTCCCCGGGATTTAGAAGAAAAGGCAGATGAGATTTCCCCTCCAAATCTGAATTCTTTATCTAGAGAGCAACTGGTGATGGGGTGGGGTGGAGGTGGGGGAATATACCCAGGAGGGCTCTGACAGGTAAATCATCCCATTATATATTTTTTCTCTCCAATTGTTCCATATCTGAATTTTTCATCGAAAAATTATTTGCTTAAAAGTGTCAGTTTTAAAATAACATGGTATAGGAAGTTAGCACCTACCCCTCTCCTAGAAAAATGAAATATTTTAGGAAATATTAAAAGAGCAGAATACAGTGGTGAAATGTAAAATTTGTTACTACCGGTTCTGTGGGCGTGGCTTGGTGGTGGTGGGGTAATGTGACTGGATGGGCGTGGCCAACTTTTTTTTTTTTTTTAACTTTTAAAAGCATTTTTTCTACAACCTTTTCGGCTAAGAGGTTGCAGAAAAAAATGCTTTTAAAAGCCTCTGACGATCCCAGCTGAGCCGCGTGATCATCAGAGGCTTTTTTTTTTTACTTTTAAAAGCATTTTTGCTGCCGAAGAGGTTATAGAAAAAATGCTTTTAAAAGTAAAAAAAAAAAAAGCCTCTGATGATTGCGTGGCTCAGCTGGGCATGGGGGGCAGGGATTTTTGCTACCGGTTCTCCTAACCACCCGCTGCCATCACTACCGGATTGGGCGATTGGGTCCAAACTGGGAGCATTTCACCTCTGGCAGAATATTTCCCCAAAAAAGGGAGGCAGAAACTCAGCACACACACCCCTTGTCAATGGACCATTAAGGCCTGAGCCAGTCCATTCTACATAACAAAAATAGGATTAGCTCTCTATCCATCTAGCAACAGAATTCACCACATGGCACCTGGGGAGATTGCATCACCCAGCAAGGCTCAACCAAGCCTGGGACTCAGGACAGCCTACAGAGTTGCCTCTGCATGGCCCCATGGGAGTCTGACAACCAATACAGAATACAAGCTCAAAATCAAAAGCCCAGGGAGGGCATAAAACTGAGGCACTCTCAGCATCTCGGCCCTTTTTCTTCTTCACCCAACATCATCAAGGCAGGTGGTCCTGCTCACCATTAAAACCATCTTTCCAAATAGCCACCATGTTTCCAGTGTCTTTTCCCCCATTTGGAACTGAACCCAGATGGACATTTCTTCCAACAATGGGATGGATGACACTGTTTGAGGGAGTAAGCTAGAAAGTAAATTTAATAATTAAAAAAAAGATGTCTGAACTGCTGAGCATGAATATAATCCGTAGGGGTATACCAGAGGTGGGTATACCAGAGGTGTTCTGGAGAACTGGGAGTGGAAATTTTGAGTAGTTCGGAGAACCTGTAGTAAAAATTCTGACTGGCCCCGCCCCCATCTATTCTCTGCCTCCCAAGTCCCAACTGATTGGGGGGAAATGGGGATTTTGCAGTATCCTTCCCCTGGATTGGGGACGGAATGGATATTTTACAGTATTCTTCCCCTGGAGTGGGGTGGGAATGGAGATTTTACAGTATCCTTCCCCAGCCACGCCCACCATGCCATGCCTCGCCCACTAAGCCACACCCACAGAATTGGTAGTAAACAATTTTGAAACCCACCACTGGGGTATACACACTAAAACAAAATAAAATTTACTGGTATATTTACTTACAGGCAACTCCAGTCAACTGAGTAGAAGACCCCACTCTATTTTCAGTACAATAAATCCATAAAAAGTTAACACCAAGCTCATTTGTACTTTATAAAACAACCCTATAGAACAAGAATCAACAAATCCAGAAAATAAAGCAATTCTTATTCCAGGGGGATAAGTCATAGCAGCCCTGTCTCTAAGGCCTGATAAAATGTTCCCTTCACAGATTACCTGAAGGAAAAGAGCTCTTCAAATATTGAGGGAAAATTAAGGCCGGAGAAAGAGATTGAGAAAACATCTTTCTGGAGACACATCAAAGGGACACATAAAAAACTAATCCTGCTAGGTTTTACATCATAAGCAGAACTTTTATCAGGTTAGATAGTCCTATGGATCTCGGTAGTCCTCAACCTACGACCACAATTGAGCCCAACATTTTTGTTCCTAAGCGAGACATCCGTTAAGCTCCATTTTGCAACCTTTCTTGCCATAGTTATTAAGTGAATCACTGCAATTGTTCAGTGAGAAATGGTTGTTAAGTGAATCTGGCTTTCCCATTGACTTTGCTTGTCGGAAGGTGGCAAAATGTGTTCACAGAGACACTGCAGCCATCATAAATACACGGCAGTTGCCAAGTATCTGAATTTTGACCATGGGGATCCTGAAATGGTTGTAAGTCGGTCATAAGTCATTTTTTTCCTGTGCTGTAGTAACTTTAAACAGTCACTAAAGGAACTGTTGTAAGTCAAGGAGTACCTGTATTTAGATCTTGAAATGTGAAGTGCTTTAAAGCAACCAAAATTAATTGCCCTCAGCCAACATCCTAAATTATACCTGAAAGCTGGAATATATAAAAAGAATAGCATTGGTCCAGTTACAGAATTCAGTTTGAACATCTTGGGAAGGGGTGTTATCCTTATATTAGAAGGGGACAGAATAAAGCAGTAGATAAGGCTGCCACAAAAATGAGCTTTGATTATGGTTGATTTGCATTTAAACTGAATTCAAATCAGGGGTGAAATCCAGCTGGTTCTGACAGGTTCTGGAGAACCTGTAACAGAAATTTTGAGTAGTTTGGAGAACCGATAATGGAAATTTTGAGTAGTTCGGAGAACCGGTAGTGGAAATTTTGAGTAGTTCAGAGAACTGGTAGTAGAAATTTTGAGTAGTTCAGAGAACCGGCAAATACCAGCTCTGGCTGGCCCCAGAGTGGGGTGGGAATGGAGATTTTGCACTATCCTTCCCCTGCCACACCACCAAGCCACACCACGCCTACAAAGCCACGCCCACAGAACCGATAGTAAAAAAATTTGGATTTCACCCCGATTCAAATGAATTGAATACCATGAATTTGATGACGCCACAGACATTTCATGCTTTTCTCTTTTTCTTCAATTAAAGTCTAGAGTTTGGTGGCGCAGTGATTAGAATGCAGTATTGCAGGCTAATTCTGCCAAGTGCCAGCAATTCGATTCTGAACGGCTCAAGGTTAACTCAGCCTCCCAAATGAGGACCCAGATTGTTGAAGGCAATATGCTGACTCTAAACCACTTAGAGAGGTCTGTAAAACACTATGAAGAGGTATATAAATCTAAGTGCTATTGCTATTGGTGGAAAATGTCATAACCTCTAAACTACCTTGGCTGTCATTGGAAGAGGCTCCAAAGATCAAATTGATGGCCATGACTGTGGAACAGGGGCCTTTGCTTTTTTGAAGATCAAATGATACCGTACCATCTTGACATGTTTGGTTCCCCTTGAAGTTACCTCCAAGGACAAAATTTTGGGCAAGGACTCAGGTTGAATTTAATTCCAACCACTTAATCCAAAGAAATTCCTCTGTGGATAACAACATTCTGAATTTTCAATTATGAGTAAACTGGGAGTGTGTTGTGTCAGTGAGGCTATATAAGAGTCAGATGCAGTAGATGACCTTTGCAAGAATGTTCTGTCCTTCTGCTTTTCCCACCTGGCTGAAAAGCCTTATTATTGCACTGAAGAAACTTTCTGTCAGTGCTGGAAGGATGTTTAATTAAAAAAAAAAACCTGGTTTAGCTTCTCTATGTTTCCTTGGGAAGTTTTGATGGCAACTTCTTTTAAACAACAGCTGCCTTCAGAAGAAGTCCTCCAAGGTTAAAGGCAGACGGTGTCAAGAGAAATAGAAGTTGATGGGCCAATTGTAGATGAAGAGTTTAGATCAATCTTGGGCATGGAAAGCCCTTCATTATTTCAAATCTTTATTGTCAGTGCACAACATATGTACAATGAGATTGGTTGAGCTCCCTCAGTACACGCCCCGTCCCAACACAATACAACTCACAGTGAAGACAGAAAATCCCTAACCCAATAAATCATATTAACAACCCCCAGTCCTATTGCACCAGTGTGAACATGTTACATGTTGTGCTGGCCCAGTAAGTCCATCGTACTATGTAGTTATGATGTTATTTTGCATTCAGGAGTCTGACAGCCCACGGATAAAAACTGTTCTTCAGCCTGTTTGTGCGGCTGGCTGTGCTTCTATATCTCCTTCCTGATGGTAAGAGGATGAAGAAGTGGTGACCAGGGTATGAGTCATCCACTGGTGGGTTCCTCCCGGTTCCCCCGAGCTGGTAGGGGTGACAATATGGCATCACTGAACCAGTTCTGCCCCCCCACGGCCCCCCACATTATTCTTACCTTTTATTTGGCCCCACCCCCAATCTATTGCTGCCTCCTGAGTCCCAGCTGATCGGCTAGAAGGAAAACAACTGTTTAAACTATTGCTGCGAGGCTTCAAAGGGCCGCCCTACAGCTGATCAGTGTTAAAAGGCAGTGTGGTGGTAGACCGGTGCCTCCAAAAACAAATGAGTAGATCGGTGCCTGCAAAAACAAATAGGTAGACCAGTGCCTCCAAAAACAAATGAGTAGACCGGTACAGCTCTGCAAGCAGTTAAAAGCCTGGTAGACCAGTACCTCTGCTAAATCCTAAAGAATTGTCACATGACCATCAAGCCAGTTTGTGGGGGCAATAAGCTGACTTTATATAAAATATACAAAAGTATGAAGGCTATTGCTTAACGCACTGTAAGCCGCCCTGAGTTTCCGGAGAAGGGCGGCTTATAAATCTTTTTTTTTTAAAAAAGCCACACCCACAAAATAAGCCACGCCCACAGAACCGGTAGTAAAAAAATTTAGAACCCACCCCTGGAGTCATCTCTGAGGATTTTCCACACTTTCCTAAGGCAGCGAGCCCTAGCGATCTCATCTAGTGGTATCAGGGGACAGCCGAGGATGTTTTGTGCCGTGCTCACCACCCTCTGTAATGTTTTTCTATCCGTAGCTGTCAGAGTAGCATGCCATACCGTGATGCTATAAGTGAGGATGCTTTCTATTATGGACCGGTAAAAGGAGGTCATCAGTTGTTGTTCCACCCTGTTTTTACGTAAGACCCTAAGGAAATGGAGTCTCTGTTCGGCCTTCCTGGCCACCTGGATCGTGTTGTTTTTCCAGGTGAGGTCTTCGCTGAGATGGACTCCCCAGAATTTAAAAGTTAGTTAATAACTTGGACTTCAAAGGAAAGGAAAAAGGCTTTCCTTGCTCAGCTTTCCGGTTCAGGAGGCTTTATAAGGGGAATAATAAAAAAAAATCAAGTTGACAACTGTGTTTGCGTCTTCAAAACCCTGCCCCCTTCTAACATGTGGATTACCTACTGATTGTGTTTAAAACCCATTACATGTGCAACTTAAAAGCAATCCTTCTGATCTAGGGTGGCCCTTAGGTAATAGAAGGGAGACAAAACCCGGTAAACAAAGACAATTGTGACAGATCAAAGACTGTGTGAGCCTTGACCAGTGATGCAATGAAAAGGGGGATACCTTGATGCTCTCACCCACCGTTGTATGTGAAGAAAGCTTTGAAGAGCAAAAGATGAATCAAGATGAATCGCTCAAACAGGTTAGAACAGTCCCTTAACTGTCCAAGTCTAAGCACATGGCCCTTCATATGGCAGGCATTTGGCACTATGGGACTCTTACATCCAGATGTGCTTGCAGGTTCCTCTCTTGGTGCCCACAGATTTTTGGCTTCCCCTGATTTCATGGATTACAAAATATTTTTTTTAAAAAAAATTGCTTTTAAAAGAATAACAGGAAAAAGATAAAAGCAAAAGGAATGAAACACAAAAGTACATACATTATAAAAATATGTAGTAAGTGTGTAGAGATTCTCAGTCATCCAGGTCACGGTTGTCCCAAACGACTTCGTTTTTTATGTTGTAAGTGTTTAAATGAGTAAAAAGAAATTCAGTAGAAAAAATAAAATAAAATATAATTGAATTAATCATATTTCTATGCCGCCCAACTCCCAAGGGACCCTGGGCAGCTAATATAATATGTTAGAACAATAAATAGTTCTACACATAATTAATACAAGTATTTTTCAAGTGTGTGTGCCTTTGGATAGATTAGATAGATCAGACAGATAGACAGACAGACAGACAGACAGACCAGAATTGGAAGAGACTTTGGAGCAGTGGTGAAATCTAATTTTTTTTACTACCAGTTCTGTGGGCGTGGCTTGGTGGGCGTGGTGTGGCTTAGTGGGTGTGGCTTGGTGGGCATGGCAGGGGAAGGATACTGCAAAATTTCCATTTCCACCCCACTCCAGGGGAAGGATACTGCAAAATCCCCATTCCCACCCCACACCAGGGAAAGGATACTGCAAAATCCCCATTCCCACCCCACTCTGGGGCCAGCCAGAGGTGGTATTTGCCGGTTCTCCAAACTACTCAAAATTTCTGGTTCTCCAGAACCTGTCAGAACCTGCTGGATTTCACCCTGCCTTGGAGGTGTTCTAGTCCAACCCCAGGAAACCATATACCATTTCAGACAAATGGTTGTCCATCACGGACAGGTAGATAATACACTTACATAAGTGTCATGTTTTTTTTAACCTACTGTACTTTGTATAAATGAGTTCCACATTTCCTTATACTTATCCAGACAAAGTGTACGTCTATAGGCAATCTGCTCATAGGCAGCAAGTGTCATCAGGTCTTCAATCTATTGAGTAAGTGGACCATGCAATTATCCTTAAAATGTTGCAATATCTGTTTTTCTAAAGACTTCATGCACCTTTGAAATAATACTTCGGCTACAGCCCAGAATCTAAGAACTCGCCAGGCTCAAGGTCGACTCAGCCTTCCATCCTTTCTAAGGTAGGTTAAATGAGGACCCAGTTTGTGGGGGCAATAAGCTGACTTTGTATAAAAATATACAAAAGGATGAAGGCTATTGCTTAACGCACTGTAAGCCACCCTGAGTCTCCGGAGAAGGGCGGCATATAAATCAAATTAAAATAAAAAAATAAATAAATAAAAACTGGTTCACATTGCTGGCTCATATTTAGCTTGTCATCCATGATCATATCCAGTGGTCATTGACACTATTTATTTAGCCCTGATGATTGGTCAGATTAAAAGTAAAATTTAAAAAACCTGATGTTTTCTTGCTCATCATTTTTCATATAATGAAGAATGAAACAAATCTGAATTGAATTCTATATTGCACCAGTCATTTACGATTGCCTATTGATAAAGAGTTAACACACTGTTTTCTCTAGAAGGAGTATAAGTTTGTATTTAATCTAACATTTTTCTTTGTAATGAAGCGGGTTTTTTTCTTTCAACCATGCATATGGAAAGGATTACCCAGAATAAAATACCATGATTGATTGGATAGGGAGCCCAAGATTGAAATCTTTCAATTTAGAATTTAAATGTTGACATACTCCTAAATCCTTATAGTAATCTTACAGCTTTTCTTGATCTCTTTAACAACCCTAATGTTCACATCTATTGAATTTCTCTGGAGAAAGACCTTGTCCTGTTTCACCATATTGATCATAAATGGATCAATTGATTGAAGCACTTATGATCAATCAGTGTCTACAAGTTCTTGATGATTTTATTGCCACTCTTTTAATACACTTCAGATATGGTATCTTCCTCAGGATGACACACTTAGAATTGTGTGACAAATAGCAGGGGGTTGCCCCTGAAACAGAATGTACATTGTACCAATGACTGCATCTCAAAAGAACCCTGTTAAAGTACTGAAGTTTGCAGATGATACAACAGTGATTGATCTCATTCGAGACAACAATGAATCTGCATACAGACAGGAGGTTGAACAACCAGCCTTGTGGTGCAACCAGAACAATCTTGAATTAAATACATTCAAAACTGTAGAAATGGTGTTAAATTTTAGGAGAAACCTTCCTAGTCTATCACCTCTTACAATACTAAACAACACAGTATCAACAGTAGAGTCCTTCAAGTTTCTAGGTTCTATCATATCTCAAGACTTAAAATGGACACCTAACATCAAAAACATTATCAAAAAAGCACAACAGAGAATGTTCTTTCTGTGCCAACTCAGAAAGCTCAAACTGCCCAAAGAGCTGCTGATTCAGTTCTACAGAGGAATTATTGAGTCTGTCATCTGCAACTCTATAACTGTTTGGTTTGGCTCTGCAACCCAACAAGACAGACACAGACTTCAACGGATAATTAGAACTGGAGAAAAAATAATTGCTACCAACCTGCCTTCCATTGAGGACCTGTATACTGCACGAGTCAAAAAGAGGGCTGTGAAAATATCTACAGACCCCTCGCATCCTGGACATAAATTGTTTCAACTTCTACCCTCAAAATGACGCTATAGGGCGAATATATTTTATTTTTTCTTAATGTGCACTGAGAGCATATGCACCAAAGACAAATTCCTTGTGTGTCCAATCACACTTGGCCAATAAAGAGTTCTATTATATTCTATTTGAGTTTCTTTTCTCTGGACCCTATTTCCATAGTCACTGTTCAAAAGGAAGTTTTAGGCAAGGAGTGAGGGCAGCTGTGGACATTGGAAAGAGGAAAATATAATGATGTGGCAAGTCCATCAAAATTATAGTATAGGTAGTGAAATGTTCAAATGTCCAATTAAAAACATTAAGAAAAGTTCCTGTGGGAACAAATCAAAGATCAATCTATTCTAGCTTTCTTTTCTTGCTATTTGTTATGTGGGGTGAATGAGGACGCAGCAAGCCAGAGTAGTAAGTGACAACAGCTCTTTATTATAGGGTGAGACTCCAGCAACTGACCTGGGGAGCCAGCTCCCTTTATATACCTTGCAGCTGTGGTGGTCAGCCAATCAGCTGAGGGTCAGTTAATTCGAACTTCCCGCCAAACAAACCTATTTACATAACACTCCTCCCCTCCCAGAAGTCACTTGGGGTGTTATTTGCATACAAAGTCTCTCAGGTGACTAGGGCGTGTGCGAGTCCTAGCTGACCTGCGCAGTTCAGTTGGAGGGGCGGCGTTGAGCAGGTCGGAGGGACTTTCTGTTTCTCCCTGCTCCACCAATGAGGCCTCCGGGACCTCCTCGTGGGCGGCGACTTCTCCTGCTGTTGGGACTACCTCGACGGGGCAGCGCTGGATACCAGAGTCCTCAGCTAAGTCCTCCGCTCTACTCAGGCTAGTGGTTTGTGCTTCTGGTTGGTAGTCGTGGTCGGAGATGGGGTCGTCTGGTGTGTCTTCGGTGTCTGTGGTTACTCTTTTTCTTAATTGGTCAATGTGCCTGCACCAAATTCTCCCGTCCCCCATGTCTACCCTGTATGACTTGGGGCCTGTGATTTCTGTGATTGTTCCGGCCTCCCAGAGTGGGCCCTGTCCATAGTTTCTAGCGTGTACCGGTGTTCCTATGGTGAACTCTCTAAGTTTCCTCTCCCCCCCCCTTGAAGACCTCTGGGGAGTAGTTGGGGTTTAGTCTGTCTAGAATTCCCCGGAGTTTCCGCCCCATTAGTAGTTCGGCCGGACTTCGGCCTGTGGCTGTACAGGGTGTGGAGTGCTGGGCTATTAAGAATTTGTCTACCCTTTCCTGCCAGTCTCCGGGGCTTAAGCGTGAGAGGGCCTCCTTTGCTGATCTCACAAATCTCTCCGCCTGTCCGTTACTAGCCGGGTGAAACGGGGCAGAAAGGACATGTCTGATCCCAAGTCCCACTAAGTACCCCTCGAACTGTGTTGCGGTGAACTGTGGCCCGTTATCTGATACTAGGATGTCCGGTAACCCATGTGTGGTGAATAATTGTCTTAGCTCTCTGATGGTTGCGTCGGTGGTAGTGGCCTTCATTAGCTTGATCTCCAGCCATTTGGAGAATGCGTCTACGACGACCATGAAGGTCTGTCCATGGAATGGGCCTGCAAAGTCAATATGTATTCTGGACCAGGGTCCCTGGGGCCTTTCCCACTCCCTCACGGGTGCCGTTGGCGGGTCTGATCTGGACTCTTGGCAGGGCTGACATCTCCCCACCCACTCTGTAATGTCTGCATCCATGCTGGGCCACCAGACGTAGCTCCTGGCTAGCCCCTTCATTCTCACAATCCCAGGGTGCCCCTCATGCAACAACGTTAAAACTTTTTCCCTTAAGCGTGAGGGAATAACAACCCGATCGCCCCATAGTAAACAACCCCCTTGCGTTGTCAATTCGTCTCGTTTTCCCGCGAATGGTTTAAATTCCCCGCTCCCAATCTTTTCCGGCCACCCCCTCATGACCCAACTTGCGACTGTCCGGATCACGTGGTCCTTGGTTGAGGCTCTTGCAACCTCGGCTGATGTTATGGGTCCAGAGTCCAAAACGTCTATCAGCAGGATGGGGATGCCGGGTGTGGGGTCTTCTAGGCTGTTGGGTAGTGGGCATCGGCTGAGTGTATCCGCGTTGCCCATGTTCGCCCCTGGTCGATGTACCAGGCGATAGGAGTATGCTGCGAGGAAGATGGCCCAGCGTGTCATCCTGGGCGACAGTGCTGCCGGGGTTGGTCGATCTCCCGCGAGGAGACCCAGGAGTGGCCGATGGTCTGTGATTAGCTCAAAATCCCTCCCGAACAAGTACTCGTGGAATTTATTTACTCCCGAAACGGCGGCGAGGGCCTCCTTGTCGAGCTGGCTGTAATTTCGCTCGGCACTTGATAGAGTTCGGGAGTAATATGCGATGGGCGCTTCCAGGCCATTCGGGAGTCTATGGCTCAGGACGGCTCCCACCCCGAACGGGGACGCGTCACATGCTAGGACAAGGGGGAGCGTTGCGTTGTATTGAATTAAGAAGCTTTCAGCTGATAGTAGTTTTTTAATGCCGGCAAATGCCCTGTCTTCAGCCTTCCCCCATTTCCACATGGCTTTCTTGGTTACAGTCTATGTAGGGGTTCTGCCACTGTTGCCTTGTCTTTGAGGAAGATGGCATAAAAATTTAATAGTCCCAGGAAGGCCTGTAACTCTGCCTTGTCCTTGGGGGTGGGTGCTTCTCTGATTGCCCTGATCTTGCTCTCTGTGGGGTGTATGCCGGTGCCATCTACCCTGTATCCCAGGAATTCGACTGAGGGGACTGCGATCATGCATTTGTTGCGTTTTACTCTGAGTCCCGCATCCCTGAATTTCCTTAGGACCTCCCTCAGCCTTTCTCTTAGCTGCTGCTCATTGTCCGCGGTGATGAGCACGTCATCAAAATAGGGCACCACCCCTGGGATCCCTTGTAGAAGCCGCTCCATGATACTTTGGAACAGTCTGGGGGCCACGCTTACTCCGAATTGCAAACGGGTGCACTTGAAGGCCCCTCTGTGGGTTACGATAGTCTGTGCCTCTGCGGTAGCACCATCTACTGGCAGCTGCTGGTACGCCTGCGCAAGATCGAGTTTTGCGAATATCTTGCCGGGGCCCAGGGAATGCAACAAGTGGTGAACGACTGGCACTGGATAGGCGCTCTGCTGCAGGGCCTTATTAATTGTGCATTTATAATCAGCGCATATGCGCACTGATCCGTCCGGCTTGACCGGTGTCACAATTGGGGTCTCTCATTTGGCGTGGTCGACTGGAACGAGCACCCCTTGTTTGATCAATTTATCCAGCTCAATGTCTATTTTGGGCTTTAGGGCAAATGGTACCCGCCTGGGCTTTAAACGGATGGGTGCGATGTTGGGGTCTAGGTTAAATGAAATCGGGGTCCCCACATACTTGCCAAGCCTTTCGTCGAACACGTCCTGGAACTCCTGCATCAGGTCTTCCTTCAGGGAGCTTCGAACGTTCCTTACTCCGGTGAATCCCATGCCTAGGCTCTAAACCAGTCCATGCCCAGTAGGCTGGGAAGGTTGTCTCTGACGATGGTGAGGGGCAGTTTCTCGGTAAACTCCCCGTACTGGACTTGGAACTCGCCTCTGCCTTCGACGGGTATGCGGTTCCCTTGGTAATCCTTCAGTCTGCGAAGCTGTGGCTGGAGCTGTCGCTTGTGTGCGCTGGGGATGACTCTCTTTAGGGTTTCCCAAGACATGATGGATATCGGCGATCCCGTGTCGATCTCCATCTGGCACTCCCGTCCCTCGATCTCGACCGTGGTGTAGGTCTTTTCTCCGGGCGAGGTGCAGGTCCGTGCGATGCGAATGGTGTAGGCCCCAGCGTCTTCAAATTTCGCGCCCTTCCGGTTTCCGCCATCCCTGTTGGGCCTTTGGTGTGGCGCCGTCTCGGATTGGGCCGTTTGGCCACGTGGTCTGTAGCTCTGGTGTGTTTTCGACCTACAGACTCTAGCGATGTGGCCCCTCTTCTCACAGGCACGGCAAACGGCGTCCCTGAACTTACAGTTTTGTCGGGAGTGGGACCCTCCGCAGCTGGCGCATCCGTCTCTGGGCTCTCTGCGGGCTGTGCGGGGCTGCTCGGTGCGGTAGACCTCTTCTTCAGACTCCCCCTCGCTGGCGGTGCTTACGGCCTCTCGGTGCACAGGCGCCGTCTTCTGCGTTGTTCTGGTGAGGCGGGAGCTCTTTAGTTTCTCTGCGGCCTTTACTGACGACTCTTGCGCCCTGGCCTCGTCTAGCGCGATGTGTAGGGTCAGGTTTGACCTCGCAAGCAGTCTTCTCTGGAGCCGGCTATCTCTCACTCCGCAAATTAGTTGCTCTAGGAGCATCTCATCCAGGTCTCGGTACTCACATTGGGTTGCGGCCTTACGCAGGGCGGCGACGTACTCGCTGATCGATTCGCCCTCCTGCTGTAGCCGTTGCCTGAAGTCGTAGCGCTGGACGTACTTCGATGGCGTTGGCGCATAGTGGTCTTTCAGCAGGGTCTGCAGCGTCGACCAGGAGATGTTGTGGACCGAATTCGGCTCCGACAATGCCTCGGCTGTGTCGAAGACCCTTGGCCCACAGTGACTCAGGAACAGGGCTTTCTTCCGAACGTCCGGTAGCCCTTGCATGTCATTTGCCACCATGAAGCACTCGAACCAGGACATGTAGGATCCCCACTTCTCTTCCTTGGGGTCGAAAGGCGCTGGCGGGGTGTAGGCAGACATCGTTTCGGGATTCTCCTGTGTTCCGCTCGCTCGCCTGGCTGGATTCAGATGCGGTCTCGGGTCCCCTTCTCTGAACGTGGCTTCAGCTCCTTTGAGTGTGGCTTCAGCTCTTTTGCGTGTGGCTTCAGCTCTCCTCTGCTTCTGGCCTCAAAATCCCACCTTCGTCGCCAATGTTATGTGGGGTGAATGAGGACGCAGCAAGCCAGAGTAGTAAGTGACAACAGCTCTTTATTATAGGGTGAGACTCCAGCAACTGACCTGGGGAGCCAGCTCCCTTTATATACCTTGCAGCTGTGGTGGTCAGCCAATCAGCTGAGGGTCAGTTAATTCGAACTTCCCGCCAAACAAACCTATTTACATAACACTATTATGTTCATGCGAGCCCACACACTGATGGAGAACTATTTGCCCTTCCTTTGTCATGATCATTCAACAACAAGCCAACTCTCATTTGTCCTTTTTAAATTTGTTTATAATATAAAATACAAAAAAATACAAAAACAAATAATAGGAAAAATAGGGGAGGGAAAGGGAAAACTGCAGAAAAGAAGGGAAAAGGAAAGAAAGGGCATTGACTTCCGACTCCCTTTGGTGCAATATAAGATAGTAACAACCAATCTTAACTTTTTACTTTTACATAGTAGTACAAACTTGCCATTTTTATATTAAAATTTTTATCTAATAGGTAAAACTCAAAATCAAAGTTTCATTTTTTGTCCATCTCAAGCACAAAGTCCAGAAGCGATTTCCAAGTAGAAACAAAAGTACTTATGTGGGTTTTTTCCCCTTCTTTTATCAAAAGGCTTGAGTTAAGTTTTAAATTGGTTTCTTAAATTGGGTTGTTTTAATTTACGGCCAAAATATTTAATTATTTTAAACTGCTTTTAAATTTTGTATGTTTTTGTTTTTTTACTTTGGATGTTCACCGCCCTGAGTCCTATTTGGAGAAGGGTGGTATAGAAATAGGAACAAATAAATAAATAAAACAGTCAATTTAACCATCTTTGCTAACTTCATTAATCTTTGCAGCCATTCTTCCATTGTGGGGATCAAAATCTTTTTTGTGGTCCTATTATGTTCATGAGAGCTGATGGAGGAACAAACTGCCTTTCCTTTCTCATGGTCACTCAGCAACAAGCCAATTCTCATTTGTTACAAGAGACTCTGAGGCAGACTTTTGAATGAATGGTCCATGTTATGTTTTGCTGTAGAACTTAACAAAACAGTTCAAGGATGCTTAGTGGAATGAGAAGACATCACCCAAACCATTGGAAGACATATAAATGATCCAATGGTGGGTTTCAAATTTTTTTACTACCGGTTCTGTGGGTGTGGCTTGGTGGGCATGGCATGGCTTAGCAGGCGTGCCTTGGTGGGCCTGGCAGGGGAAGGTTACTGCAAAGTCCCCATTTCCTCCCGATCACCTGGGACTCAGGAGGCAGAGAATAGATGGGGGCAGGACCAGTCAGAGGTGATATTTACCGGTTCTCCGAACTACTCAAAATTTCCCCTACCGGTTCTCCAGAACTGGTCAGAACCTGCTGAAACCCACCTCTGAAATGACCCCACAAAAAAGGCTTTGAACTATTGATACCACTATTTAAGGTATTTGGACATCCAATACTTCGGTAGCTCTTTTAATCATCACAAATTTTAAACACTTTGCACATAGTATGTTTCTCTAAAACAACAAATCACTTGGCTTAATTTTTAAATAAATATGAAGAGATAACACACGTGTTGCTATCTATTGGAGACATAGGAAGCCAAAGGGGTCTGTAGACCGAACAAAACTGAGGAATCCAGGAAAACCTTCTGTGAATTAGCCAGTGGTGGGATTTGGCCAGTTCTGTCCGGATCGTGCAAACTGGTAATGGTGACTGTGGGAGGCTCCGCCCACCCGCCCGGATGTAATGTGCAACTACTGTGCATGTGCAGAGGTGGCGTGTACACTCACATTTGTGAACCGGTAGGGAAGGTAAGTGAATCCAACCTCTGGAATTAGCCCAAAGGTGCTTTTTCAAAAGGCAACTGGACTTGTTTTTTCCTTGAAGACGTTTCGCTTCTCATCCAAGAAGTTTCTTCAGTTCAGAACTGAAGAAGAACTGGGCTAATTCAAGGAAAAATAAGTCCAGTTGCCTTTTGAAAAAGCACCTTTGGGACAACCATGACCTGGGTGACTGAGATGCTCCATAGACATTTAGCTTCTGTGAGTTAGTTTTCCCTGGAAAGCAACTTAATAAATAATCTTGGAGCATAAGGGAAATTCTGGTGGCTGAAATATTGATTTGTCATAGGAACATTGGCCAGGTATGTACATCCTCCTTCAAATCCAAAATGGTTTCCCTAGCAACCCAAACAGTTGTTAATAAAACAACGAAATATACAGCAGAGTTTTCTCAGTTCTTGGACACCTGATTATATACATCATCTGCCAACGGGTAGGTTTTCAATGAAATCCAAAGGAAAAACATTCATATGGGCAGGTGAATATGCTTTCAGAAGACTATTGATGGTTTGGCCCAGACTGAGAACTTGAATTCATCCACTCCTATTCCCTGAAGGCTAACTTTTGATTTTATTTGATTCTCTTAATGTACACTGAGAGCATATGCACCAAAGACAAATTCCTTGTGTGTCCAATCACACTTGGCCAATAAAGAATTCTATCTATCTAGACACTAAAGGGAGCATAATTTGTCTGGTGATTATCTCCTTTGTTCTTTTTCCTGTCCAGTGGAATGAATCGAGCATATTTCATTCTATGCAGATTTTCCCCTCTTTATTATGGCCTCATAATTCCTGTATGATTGCATCATGCTTAAACAGGTCTGTCAGAGACCTGCAGTTGCAGTTGTATAACTTCTATGGATGGCTTACCTTGAAGCCAGCTCATTCTATTCATTTGGTTTTTTTTCAAGAAGCTAGAAAATGGGTTAATTCAGTAGTCAAGATAGAGGTGTGAATGCAATCTTATAGAAGTCTGCCATGATGGGCAAACAGCAATCTGTGTTGGAACACAAAATGATTTATATACTTATGTTTGATGCAAGCAAGGCTTTGTATCATTACTGTATGTCAAAAAAAATTTTTTTTTTTCAAATCCTTTTTTACCAGATATCTGTGTAATTCATGAATACAGATATCATACAGAGCTGCAGTGGCACAATGGTTAGAGTGCAGTACTGCAGGCTACTTGTGCTGATCACTAACTGCCAGCAGTTTGGCAGATCGAATCTCATCAGAGTCAAGGTTGATTCAGCCTTCCATCCTTCCGAAGTCGGTAAAATGAGGGCCCAGATTGTTGGGGGCGATATGCTGACTGTTTAAACTGCTTAGAGAGGTCTGTAAAGCACTATGAAGCGGTATATAAGTCTAAGTGCTATTGCTATTGCTATAGCTTTTGGGGGAGATCATCCATCCATCCATCCATCCATCCATCCATCCATCCATCCTTCTTTTCTTTTCCCTTATGTTTTAAATGTTCTTCTAATGCAGTTTCTAGTGCTAGATAAGGAGCTTCGACTTAGAATAACATAGTTGTCACTTTAAATGTACACTGATTGACATACATTAAAATGAAATATCGTTTCATACAACTCTCAAAGAGTCACCACCTCCAATATTCACTACATAAACATGACAGAGAAACAAAACAAAACAAAGCAAAACAAAAAAATAAAAAATAATAATAAAATAAAATAAAATAATAAAATAAAATAAAATAAAATAATAAAATAATAAAATAAAATAAAATAAAATAAAATAAAATAAAATAAAATAAAATAAAATAAAATAAAATAAAATAAAATAAAATAAAATAAAATAAAATAAAATAATATGCCTATACCCACATATATTATACGACACAGAGAAACAACACAATCTAGCTGGCTGGGGAATTCTGGGAGTTGAAGTCCACACGGCTTAAAGTTCCTCAGGTTGAGAAACACCGCATTAAGGAAATCACGAGGCCTTCAGTAGAGTTGAATAAATTGGAGACTGCTAAAAGTAACCATTGCAAAGTTAGGCTTGTAATTTATTACAGCTAAAGTGTTTGTGGAAATGAAATCAGTTCCCAATGTTAGCGCTCTCTCAGTGCTAATGAGAGGGCCAAGCCATCTTGATCGTTTTCACATGGCCTTGACTGCTAAGGATCCCCCCCACTTTTTTTTTTTGTTGTTGCTGTGACCACAGATTTATATCCATTTCCTTTCCTGTCTGGTTCTTGCAGAAAGAAAAGGCTGAGGGGAGAGGATTGGCCTTGAAAAAAATGAAACCAAGCTGGGGTGAACAGCACAGATAACTATACCAGAAGAGCTTTCAGGCCTATACTGTATAAACTTATTTTTCTGACATACAGAAAGTCTTCATTTGCTCATTTGTGTATTGCAAACCCAGGGCCCTCTCTCAGATTAAAAAGCTTTTCTCATAAAAATAAATACAGGGAGTCCTCGATTTACAGCAGTTCATTTAGTGACCATTCGAAGTTACAATGGCACTGACAAAAGTGACCGTTTTTCACGCTTATGACCGTCGCAGCATCCCCATGGTCCTGTGATCAAAATTCAGATGCTTGGAAACTGACTCATATTTGTGACGGTTGCAGTGTCCTGGGGTCATGTTGAGATCCTCTTTTTGCGACTTTCCGACAAGCAAAGTCAACGGGGAAAGCAGATTCACTCAACAACCCATGTTGCTAACATAATCACCGCAGTGATTCCCTTAACAATTTGGTGCTAGAAAGGTTGTAAAATGGGGCAAAATTAATCACTTAATAACAGAAATGTTGGGCTCAAATGTTGTTGTAAGTCGAGGGCCAACTGTAAATTAAATCTAAAGCAGGGGTGAAATTCACTTATCTTCCCTCCTAGTTCGCAAATGTGCATGTGCTGCGCAAAGTCTTCTGCACATGCATAGAGGCTGAAAATCATTACAAAAAAGGGATGTCATTATGTCTGTGAGGGTAGGTGGGGCTTCGTGCAATCAGCCCTACCGTATCCCGCAATCCGGTAGGAACCGGCTGAATTTCACCCCTGATCCAAAGCTATGAAAATAAACTTAGGGAGGCTGACTTGCTCATCCATCACACTTTTCCTTCATTTCATCAGCCCAGTCTTTCAGTTCTCTGAATGATTCTTAAAACCTTGCTACATGTTTCAGAGGCTCTAATTAGGAGAAGAGATTGTGCTACACAATGGGATATTGTTAAACTCTGCTTAACCGTATCTAGGTCTACTGAGGAGACCAATTATTCATCCACTTTTCCTATCTCCTTCTCTTGGATTTGATACAGCCCCCAGAAAAGTATCTCCAGACTGTCTGAAAATGCCTTATCTGAAACGAAAAGGCTTTCCCTTGATTTGACTTAGTCTCCCCTCCCTAGCATCACACATACTGCCAGGGCTACTAATACATAAGCGATCCTATTCTGTGGGGTCCTTGGTGCTCTCTGAGCTTGGTGCAGGGGTGAAATCCAGCAGGTTCTGACAGGTTCTAGAGAACCGGTAGCGGAAATTTTGAGTAGTTTAGAGAATCGGCAAATACCACCTCTGGCTGATCCTAGAGTGGGGTGGGGATGGGGATTTTGCAGTATCCTTCCCTGGAGGGGGTGTGAATGGGGATTTCTTTTTTAAAATTTGATTTATATGCCGCCCTTCTCCGGAGACTCAGGGCGGCTTACAATGCGTTAAGCAATAGCCTTCATACTTTTGTATATTTATACAAAGTCAGCTTATTGCCCCCACAAACTGGGTCCTCATTTCACCTACCTTAGAAAGGATGGAAGGCTGAGTCAACCTTGAGCCTTGGAGAGATTCGAACCAGCAGTAAATTGCAGGCAGCTGTGTTAATAACAGGGTGCTTAGACCACTGTACCATCAAGGCTCTTTTTGCAGTATCCTTCCCCTGCCACGCCTACCAAGCCACACCACACCCACCAAGCCACGCCCACAGAACCGGTAGTAAAAAAAAAAATTGAATTTCACCACTAGCTTGGCAGTTTTGTGCCTAATTACATTACCTAGTTGGATAATGAAATGTTTGCAAAAAACCAACTAAGCTCAGAGAGCACCAAGGACCCCACAGTTCAACCCTGAACTACAAATATTCTCTTCTATTGTTATTCCATTCTGTTGGTCAATGAGAGTAGAGGAGAGTAGAGGAGAGTAGAAGAGAGTACAATACAGTACAGTTGAATAGAGTAGAGTTGTAGGTGCTTCATAACTGGAGGTTTTTAAAGAAAAAACTGGACAGTCACTTGTCTGAATTCATATAGGATCTCCTGCTTGAGCAGGGGGTTCGACTAGAAGACCTTCAAGGTCCCTTCCAGCTCTATTCTGATTGATTGATATCAGGTACCAATGAGGGGAGTGTATCAGGTTCAGATATCTGAACAGGGTCTACAACAACTCATCACAGTCAGCTTGCCATGATTAACTCCATTTTGCGATTTACTGTATTTTTCGGAGTATAAGACACACCTTTCCCCCCAACCCCAAAAAAGAGGGTGAAAATCTGGGTGCGTCTTATACTCCAAATGTAGCCCCACCCAGCTTCTCAAACGGAGGTTTCAGAGGCTGAAAAAAGCATCAGAAACGAAGCTTCAGAAAAGAAGCCCCCAAACAGAGCTTCAGAGACTTTTTTCCTAAAGCTCTGTTTCGCAGGCTTTCAGAGGCAGGAAAAAAAGTTTTTTCTGAAACAGAGTTTCAGAAGTTTCAGAGGCAGAATTTTTTTTTTTAAAAAAAAGCAAGGGACAGAGCTCACAACCAAGGAACCTGTTGCTAAAATTCACCTCTGGGAACAGCTGATTGGGGGTATTCCGGGAGGCCGATCCACCTGCCAATCAACTTTTTTCTTATTTTCCTCCCCAAAAACTAAGGTGCGTCTTATACTCCAAAAAAATTGGTTTTTTTTTTTTGCATCATTTCTTTTCCCATCCTTCTGAATGCTTGCTGTGAAAAGTCAGATTCTCCTCTGTTTCAGGGCTGATCTGCATAACCAGGTTGCCGCAGAAGTATAGGCCATTCACACTTACTCATAGGCAGGAATGCATACCAACTTCTATGTCAGTGTTTCTCCATTTTAGCAACTTTAAGACGGGTGGACTTCAACTCCCAGGATTCCCCAGCCAGCCATGGGAGTTGAAGTCTGCCCAGTGGTGAAATTCAATTTTTTTTACTACCAGTTCTGTGGACGTGGCTTGGTGGGTGTAGTGTGACTTGGTGGGCATGGCTTGGTGGGCATGGCAGGGGAAGGATACTGCAAAGTCTCCATTCTCACCCCACTCCAGGGGAAGGATACTGCAAAATCCCCATTCCTACCCCACTTTGGGACCAGCCAGAGGTGGTATTTGCCAGTTCTCCGAACTACTCAAAATTTCCACTACCAGTTCTCCAGAACCTGTCAGAACCTGCCGGATTTCACCCCTGAGACTACCTCTCTTAAAGTTATCAAGGTTGAGAAACACTGCTCTTTGTTGTCCATGCCCATTGGGAAGTAAATGTACCTCTGTCTTTTCTTGCTACACCTCAAAAGCAATGTTTTCCAAATTAGGCCAGCTCAAACAGTGCTGTATAGTTAGTCTGCTTCACTTAACTCCCTCCTCACTCTAATAAGTTACCTATCACTTTTTACAGGTACAGTGTCGTGCGCAAGAAACCCGGAATAGAGAAAAGTACTAAGAGTCTTTTCAGCTACCTATATGCATCGTGTCTACTAAAATTCAAGCCAAGTTGGCATTAGATCAGGGTCAACAGAATTCCCAAGGGGCTGGACTTGGGTCTCTTGTGATTGTGTAAGGATTCCAAACTGATGACACATTTAACCCCGCCCTTGGGCTCAACCTGCTCATTTCCTACATCCCCCAATAGATTCGGAAAAATCTTAGCTTTTTCTACAGGCTTACTAGTGGAGAGTGAAAGGCTCACCTTTTTTGTTTTGTTTTAACAAGTTTCCTGATGAAAATGAAATAGTGGGTCTCCCTCCCTTCCTTCCTTCCATCCATCCATCCATCCATCCATCCATCCATCCTCCCACCGTGGTGGCCCACTGGTTACAATGCAGTACTGCAGGCTACTTCTGCTGACTGCTCAGCTGCCAGCAATTTGGCAGTTCAAATCTCACCAGGCTCAAGGTTGACTCATCCTTCCATCCTTCCGAGCAGAGGTGGTATTCAGCAGGTTCTGATCAGTTCTGGAGAACTGGTAGCGGAA
Source organism: Arizona elegans (assembly GCA_022577455.1). Lineage (NCBI taxonomy): Eukaryota > Metazoa > Chordata > Lepidosauria > Squamata > Colubridae > Arizona > Arizona elegans. The sequence continues at coordinate 5,245,525 of JAKOOJ010000002.1, read as the reverse complement.
ATTTTGAGTAGTTTGGAGAATCGGTAAATGCCACCTCTCACTGGCCCTGCCCCCATCTATTCTTTGCCTCCCGAGTCCCAGCTGATCGGGAGGAAATGGGGATTTTGCAGTAACTTTCCCCTGGAGTGGGGAGGAAATGGAGATTTTACAGTATCCTTCCCCTGCCACACCCACCAAGCCACGCCCACTAAGCCATGCCATGCCATGCCACGCCCACCAAGCCACATCCACAGAACCGGTAGTAAAAATTTTTGAATCCCACCACTGTTTCCGAGGTCAGTAAAATGAGGACCTAGATTGTTGGGAGAAATAGGCTGACTCTGTAAACCGCTTAGAGAGGGCTGTAAAAGCACTGTGAAGCAGTATATAAGTCTAAGTGCTATTGCTATTGCTGTCCAAGGGAAAATTAGTACTCACTGTCTCCCAGTTTCTAGTCTGGCACCTTCGCTACTACATCAAACTGGGTTGCCTCCTCTCTCTTTCCCTTAGCATTGAAAGAAACACTATTGCCTTCTCAGGTCGTCATCTCTCCTTAAGGGCACAAGAGCTGAGGTTTTCAAAAAGTTAGCAGCTGTTACTTTGCTCATTTCTATTCTGCAAATTGGACAGGTGCAGAGAAGTAATACGGAAAGACGGGTGTCAAAGCCACTGTTCAAAAGCCACTGCTAGATTATGTGGGATCTGCATTCATCCTTGACAGCTTCTCCCTCCTCCCATCTGCCCACCCCCCAAAATAGAGGCAGGAATATATTTAGAAAATGAGGTATGATTTTATGCCATCGATGCAGCCATTAAAATATTTAATCCTTAAACATTAAGAATTTTTAACAGCTGCTCAGCAGCGGCCCATAAAACATAAAGAAATAATCTCTTCAAAGCCTATTTTTGTTTTTCTTGATGATCATCCGAATTTGGGATTTTAACTTCTGCTGGTTATATAAAAAAAGATCTATTACAAAGAGAATATAGAAGACTGAATATATTATGTTTTCTGTTGTGTTGCAATCATGGAGAACTATTAACAAAGCAAACTCAGGACAACACCCTTGATTGATTACCCGTAGTAGACACGTTCCTAGGGGTGTTAAAGTAATCCAGGAAGGCTAAATGTCAGAGAGGATGGAATAATCACCTGACTCCTCCCTTTCACTGGGGAGGGGGGGATGTTTCCCCATGAAAAGAATAATAAATTGCATGTTGACACAAAAGAGATCCAGAGCAGGAGAGTTCAGGGTTCCTGTGAGAAAACTTGAAGCCTGTGTTTTACAGGCATTTACTGCGCTTTATTGCATTGCCAAAACAACAGAGATGGGTTTTTTTTCTCCCTCGTGCCATCACTCGGCTGAACACCTAATTCCCACAATAGAATAACAGAGTCAGAAGGGACCTTAGAGGTCTTCTAGTCTAACCCTCTGCCCAGGCAGGAAACCCTACACCACTTCAGACAAATGGTTATCCAACATCTTCTTAAAAACTCTCAGTGTTGGAGCATTCACAACTTCTAGAAGCAAGTTGTTCCACTGATTAATTGTTCTAACTATCAGGAAATTTCTCCTTAGTTCTAGGTTGCTTCTCTCCTTGGTTAGTTTCCATCTATTGCTTCTTGTCCTGACCTCAGGTGCTTTGGAGAATAGCTTGATTCCCTCTTCTTCTTTCAGCCCCTGAGATATTGGAACACTGCTATCATATCTCCCTTAGTCCTTCTTTTCATTAAACTAGACATACCCAGTTCCTGCAACCCACAAGTATTGTCTTATGTCTAATTACAGGTAGTCCTCAACTTACGAGCACAATTGAGCCCAAAATTTCTGTGGTTCTGGTGAGACATTTGTAAAGTGAGTTTTGCTCCATTTTATGACCTTTCTTGCCACAGTGGCAAGAAGTGAATCACTGCAGTTGTTAAGTTAGTAATGTGATTGTTAAAGGAATCTGGTTTCCCCATTGACTTGGCTTGTCAGAAGGTCGCAAAAGGTGATCACGTGACCCTGGGGTGCTGAATTTTGATCATGTGACCATGGGGATGCCACAATGCAGGGGTGAAATGTAAAATTTGTTACTACCGGTTCTGGGGGCGTGGCTTGGTGGTGGTGTAACGTGACTGGGTGGGCGTGGCCAAATTTTTTTATTTTTACCTTTTAAAAGCATTTTTTCGGTGGAAGAGGTTATAGAAAAAATGCTTTTAAAAGTAAAAAAAAAAGCCTCTGATGATAGCGCGGCTCAGCTGGGCATGGGGGGGGCGGGGATTTTTGCTACCGATTCTTCGAACCACCCGCCGCCATCACTACCGGATCAGGAGATCTGGTCCGAACCGGGAGCATTTCACCCCTGCTGCAATGGTCCTAAGTGTGAAAAACAGTCATTTTTTTCATTTCTGTTATAACTTCTAATAATCACTAAATAAACTGTTGTAATCTAAGGACTACCTTTATACTTATCCATGTGGTAAATCTACATTATTATTATCCTTCTCATCTTCTCTGCTACCTACAGTAATTGGTATCATTATTGTGAATATTATTAGTCTGTTGTTTTGCTTGTACATTGAGAGCACGAGCAGGGGGTTGGACTAACTGATCTCCAAAGTCCCTTCCAACTCTGTTACTGTTACTGCTTGTGCACCAGAGACAAATTCCTTGTCTGTCTAATCACACTTGACCAAAAAAAAAAAAAGCATTCTATTACATACATATTTTAGATCCTGGAGGAAAGACAGAATCCAAATCAACAAACAAATAATCTTTGTTTGATCTTTAAGACGTTATCTGCTCTTCATGGTCCAGGGTTAAGGGACCTGGCGATTTCTCTAAAGAAAGTACAATTGCTTCTACAATCTGGTACCTTTCAGATGGTTTGGGATTACAACTCCCAGAATTCCCAGCCAGGACTGTCCAGCAGCAATTATTCAGGACACTAAATTGGTGAAGGTTGTTTTATGGAGGAGAAGGGGATTTGCAGGGGTAAAAAAATATCAAGATGGTGATCATAACTATATCATTGATGACATGGCTGTAGCCACTATCTTGTGGGTTTGGGGGTTTTTTTGACACGCTGTAGACACCATTACTACTCCATGTACATTGTTGAATTACTTTCTGGGAGCTGGAATGATCAAACAGTTTCCATTCTACACATATAAATATGTTAAATATAACATATCTAGGTTGACTTCCTTCCTTCCTTCCTTCCTTCCTTCCTTCCTTCCTTCCTTCCTTCCTTGTCTCCTCATCTCTCCTCTCCTCTCTTCCCCTTCCCCTTGCCTCCTTCCTTCCTTCCTTCCTTCCTTTGGTGGCTGTTTTCTTGTAAGAAAGAGAGGATTTTGATGGGGTTCCTTGAAACATGTAGAAGATAGTATTACACATCCTATTTTAACGGCTCACCATAATGTTGCTGTACTTAAGAAGGAGAGAAAAACCATAAATACTTTAATAAGTATTAAAGACTGCTGATGTGGCCAGCACTACAGTACAATATGGAAAAGCTGTTCTTTCTTCCCGAGACAACTTAAAGGGTTAGCAGCAAACTTTCAGGGCAACAGATTTGCTCCGATTTTATTACTCCAGCTGAGATCATTCTCAGGCCGTCCTTCTCCTGCCAAACTTCTTATCATGGAAAACATCAGCTCCTTTATCTCCTATGTTACAAGCATGTATTTGGGGCCTGGCTGAAAGGGGCCATCTGCACCGAGGAAGCCCAAATTACGGAGCAGATGTGCATCTGATGGGTAATGGAGCCCCCAGCTTTAACTAATAATAGATCAAAGGACAGAAAGGGAAAAGCAACATTCAGGCTGTGGGTTTCATGCATTTACTGCACAAAGAGCTAACTAATCTATATCTAGGGACTGGTTCACTTGGAAAGCATACAGACAAAATTAGAAAAAGAGAGCAATTGCATTTATGGCTCGGAAATCTCTTCTGTACTATGTATGACTATAAAACCCCAGTAGTTGTTTAGTACATAATCTTTGCCTCACCCAGCAAGCTCTCTGATTTTCTTCACATTGTTTCAGGGAAGAGGCTGTCCCACCATGTTTTCGGAGGATGCCGTCTCGATGGGTGCACAGCTGCAGAAATCTACCACACATATTTTACACACATATCCAGTGGTGGGATTCAGCCAGTTTGCACCACTTTGGGAAAACCGGTTGTTAACTTTCTGAGTAGTTTGGCAAATTGGTTGTTGGAAGAAATCATTAGGGCAGAGAACTGATTGTTAAATTACTTGAATTCCACCACTGCACATACCCTCTCAATATGCCCAAAATACCACCCCTCTTTTTCCAGAATTCCAAGATAACTTTTTTCCAGATCACAATTGAAAAAGTAGGTTGTAAGAGTGAACAATAGTGGTGGATCTGCAGTGGCCGAAACTTAGAAGTCAGATTGCAAAATACCTTTTCAGGTATTCTAACTTTGAACAATTACTAAGTGATCAGTCGTAAGTCCCTCTCTCTCTCTGTGTGTGTGTGTGTATTTAAATATATATTATAGATAGATAGATAGATAGATAGATAGATAGATAGATAGATAGATAGATAGAGTATGTATGTATGTATGTATGTATGTATGTTACAAACTATTCTAAAAATATGAGTTCCAGGTATATTTGTAAAGGAAGAAGCAGTCACAGCTAATTACAAGTGGGAGATGGCTGAAAGGGCCTATTACGCGTGCAATGGCCAAATTGATTAGTGCCATATAAAGGCAGAGATCTCTGTAATGGTAGTTTAATACTCTGACGATGTCAGCAGATGGCTGACGAAAGCTTAGTAGAATAAGATTTTAATTATTTTAGTTCCGGAGTTCGCAGAATGTCTACTTCTTCCTTTTCACACACACACACACACACACACACACACACACACACATATAATCTATATAATCTATATATAATCTATATACATATTCATCTATCTATCTATCTATCTATCTATCTATCTATCTATCATCATGTCTCTCTATCTACCTACCTACCTACCTACCTACTTACCTACCTACTATCTACCTCACTCTCTCAGCCCTCACATCCTGGACATAAGTTGTTTCAACTTCTACCCTCAAAACAATGCTATAGAGCTCTGCACACCAGAACAACAAGACACAAGGACAGTTTTTTCCCCAAATGCCATCACTCTTCTAAACAACTAATTCCCACAACACTGTCAAATTAACTAAGACTATATTACTATTCTTCTTCTTTAGTATGTTGATTGCTTATTAGTATCCTATGACTATCACTAAGTGTTGTATCTTATGATTCTTGATTAATATATTTTATTTTTTTCTTTACGTACACCGAGAGCATATGCACCAAAGACAAATTCCTTGTGTGTCCAATCACACTTGGTCAGTAAAGAATTCTATTCTGTTCTATTCTAATGTGTCTTCTTGAAGCTTCTTCACATCAAACATTCAAACATCTTATGTTCCACCTTGATTGTAAACATAAAGGTCTTCCTTGCTCCCAAATTGCTACCACACCCCTTGCCTGTTCTTTACAAGCTTTTACTCTCCCTGCGCAGGGAGATGGCCAAGCCCCAGTTTGCTTTAATTTATTTTAATTTATTTATTTTTAACTTGCGTCACCTTTCTTCGGCAAACACATCTGCTTCCACTTGTGCTGCGGTTCATTGCTTTTGTTTTCCTGGATTATTAAAAGGGGTGGGGGCTTTTCTTTGTGAGCATTCATAAAAAGCATTATATTTCTTCCTGACCTTGGTCAAGACGTTATTCCTCAAATAAATCCTTTGATTAAGTCTATTTGAAATGTTAGAGCCCACACCTCTTCATCATGTTATTGTTACATATTTGAATCAAGAGAAGGAGAATCTTCTCTTCTTGTAAAAAAAAAAAAAAAGCAGAAAAAGTAGATGACAATATCTATAATTATATTTAAGAGGCATATAAGAGGCCATTGCTACTGAGTCAACATGTACTCCTCTCCCCTAATCTAGTGAAATTAATCTTATAAAACAATTACTACCAACCTGCCTTCCATTGAGGACCTGTATACTGCACGAGTCAAAAAGAGGGCTGTGAAAATATTTACAGACCCCTCGCATCCTGGACATAAACTGTTTCAACTCCTACCCTCAAAATGACGCTATAGGGCACTGCACACCAGAACAACTAGACACAAGGACAGTTTTTCTCGAATGCCATCACTCTGCTAAACAAATAATTCCCTCAACACTGTCAAACTATTTACTCAGTCTGCATTACTATTATTCTTCTCATCGTTCCCATCACCCATCTCCTCCCTCTTATGACTGTATGACTGTATCCTTAAGATTTATATTGACTGTTTCCCTATGACTATCATTAAGTGTTGTACCTTATGATTCTTGATGAACGTACTCTGAGAGTGTATACACCAAGACAAATTTCTTGTGTGTCCAATCACACTTGGCCAATAAAGAATTCTATTCTATTCTATTCTATTCTATTCTATTCTATTCTATTCTATTCTATTCTATTCTATTCTATTCTATTCTATCCTATCCTATCCTATCCTATCCTATCCTATCCTATCCTATCCTATTATATAATTGGCAGTCAGGAGTGGTTATTTTCTCTTGAAAAGCAAGGATTAATGCAGTAGTATGGATTTTCAGTTTTTAACTGGCTATTCAAACTTTAAATATTTTCCCCAAAGTTAGTGTTCACCAAAATTGCAAACAAAGGGCCACATGAAATTCTCTAGCCTGATGTTCCACAGAGACTGCCTTTTCATTTTCTTGACTTGATTTGGTCTGTAGAACTTTCAAAGGTGCAGCTGGTGATGAAACAGCAGGGAAATTTGAGACCTTCTGGGGTTGAACAGATTTTAAGATCTAACCTAAGATGTGTATTTTGGATCTTTTTTTAAAAATACACCTTAAAATGCCAAAGATAGCTCTGCCCAAATTCAGAAGTTTTGCTAACCAGTTTTGATGGTGCAAAGTGGGTGCAGGACCAGAAATTGGAGCTGAGGGTGCATGCAATTTGGCATAGTTTGCCTACCTTTCACTACATGGAAAAAGAGTGAGCAGGGAAGACGTAGATTCTAAAATTTCTGGAAGTTGTTGTGGTTCTCCTCTACGGCTGAAAGTGGGGGAAAGAAGACCACTGCAACATTATCTCCTTTGTAGAACTTACACCAGGGATGGGCTTCAAAAAATTTAGCACGGGGTTCTCTGCCCGGTTGCATAGCCATGGTGGGTGTGGCCTAGTCGGCCTCCTGCACCACGGTGAGGAGGATGTTTTTGCCCTCCCCAGGCTCTGGAGGCTTTCCTCGAGCCTCCGGGAGGGCGAAAACAGCTTCCCAGGCTCCGAAGGCGCTCTGGAGGCCAAAAATGGGCCCATTTCTGGCCTTCCCGAACTTCTGGTAAGCCTGTTTTTCACCCTCCCCAAGCCTCCATGTGCGCCCTGCACTTACCTGCATCTAAAACGGGCCGTGTGGGGACTCCTGAGAGAGGTGGGTGGGGCCAGCCAGGAGTGGGATTTGAGGGTTCTCTGAACTACACAGAATCTTAGCTAGAGATTCTCCCAAACCCCTGCGAACCCCCAGCAGCCCACTCCTGCAGTGCTTACTTTTCCCACATTTCTATAGGCACACAGTGACAATACAACTGAGTCAAAGAAAGTGGGGGAAAGAAGACCATTGATCAAATGCTCCAGCCAAAGGATCCTAATCCTAGCATTAGACAGAATGAGATGATCATCTTAGATATTAGATGCTAGGTTAGGAAAAGAGAACAGTTATAACATGAAATGTGGTCTTCCCTTAAATCTTCTAAACTAGCTCGCTGACTTCAGATGCACATCAGTGGAATCCAATAAAAATTCAACTGACATTTCTGAGTTGGCTTTTGTGTGCCGGTAGGAAGGGGTGACTTCTTGCCCTTTGCCACGGGTGGCTAAACATCTGTAGATGGCTCTGATTATGAAGGATGGGCTGTCCTAGCTTCATCCTGTTTTTCTGGGTCTGGGTTCTTGATTCCTTGCCACTCTAAAGAGTAGCATGAGCAATATGGCTGTACCTGCAACCAGGGCATTTGAGAGGGAAGCAGTCAGTTCAACAAAAAATAGGATGATCGGTTGCAGAAATTGGGTACGCCTAGTCTAGTGAAGAGAAGGATCAGGGTGACATGATAGCATGTTCCAATATTTGAAGGGTTGTCATGAAGAAGAAGGGGTCAATCTATTTTCCAAACCATCTGAAGGCAAGAAAAGAAAGAATGGATGGAAACTAATCAAGGAGAGAAGCAACCTAGAACGAAGGAGAAATTTCCTGACAATGAGAACAATCAACCAGTGGAATAGCTTGCCTTCAGAAGGTGTGGGTGCTCCAATACTGGAGGTTTTTAAGGGGAGATTGGACAGTCATTTGTCTGACATGGGTTTCCTGCTGAAGCAGAGGGTTGGACTAGAAGACCCTCCAAGGTCTCTTCCAAATCTGATATTCTATATTCTAAAACGGGGGTGTCAAACTCAAGGCCTGCGGGCCAGATCCGGCCCACGAGGTGCTGAGATATGGCCCATGCGGCCACCCTAGAAACAGTGAAGGCCCAGCCCATAGTGCCTCTGCCAGCAAAAACTGAGCTCAGGAGGGCTGTGTGCCCTCTATTTTCACTGGCAGAGGGTTGCAGCAGGGGTGAAATCCAGCAGGTTCTGGAGTACCGGTAGCGGAAATTTTGAGCAGTTCGGAGAACTCGTAGTGGAAATTTGGAGTAGTTCGGAGAGCCTGCAAATGCCACCTCTGGCTGGCCCTAGAGTGGGGTGGGAATGGAGATTTTGCAATATCCTTCCCCCAGGAGTGGGGAGGAAATGGAGATTTTGCAATATCCTTCCCCTGCCACACCCACCAAGCCACACCATGCCCATTAAGCCACACCCACAGAACCAGTAGTAAAAACATTTGGATTTCACCACTGGGTTGCAGGATGCTGTTGCAGCCGAAAACGGAGCTCACAAGTGCTGCGGGTGTCCCTCTCAAGCTCTGTTTTCACTGGCAGAGGGTTGCAGGAGGCTATTGCAGCCAAAAACGGAGCTCCGGATCCCATTTTCACTGGCAAAGCACACGGCTTGCCACCAGTGGTGGGTTGCTACCGGTTCCATCCGGATCTTGTGAACAGGTAGTAACGGCAGAGGGAGGCTCCGCCCACCCACCCGGATATCATCACGGATGCTCTGCACACATGTGCATTCCCATTGCGAACTGGTAGCAAAGGTAAGTGGAACCCACCCCTGGTCGCCACAACACGAGTGACGTCAAGCTGGCCACCCCAGCCCAGCGACTGGGCTCGGGCCCCACGAGGTCAAACCCAACCTTGATCTGGCCCTCAATGAAATCAAGTTTGACACCCCTGTTTGAAAACATTAGGGGACATGTATAGAAAGCTCTATAAACCAGCCTCCTTTTGCTTCTGTGGAGCTAACATTTCCCAACATTTCCAAACTATTACCTCGTTTACCCAGAATGATTTCAAAATGAATCAGCAAGCAGCAGAAGCATAATCTGTGAGCTCTGAGAGAGGGGGTGGGTGGGCATTCCTGCTTGTTTTAATTTGAAGCTGCTGAGTGGATTTCTTAGCATGAATGGGTGGGGCCAGAGACAAGTCTTGATATCATTTCTGTGACATGTAGTGGTTGCAATTTAGGAATGGGTAGCCTTGACTCTCCATTCCACCAATTGGCTACAACTGACGGGACTTTTTGGGTGATCTTTCTGCTGGAATGTTCTCAGCAGTTGCAAATGACTACCAGGGGACAGGATCTCCTCCCTGATAATTCCCAAGGAGTGGGAAATTGTAAATAACACTTTGGGTTGTGTCCTGCTTCTGTCAGCTAACTCTTCTTGGTTAAAAAGATTGATTAGGCTTCTTCAATCCTCTTCTTAGATGGGGGAATAAACCTTTAAAAGAAATCCTGCTGGGTTTATTTCAGGCCAGCAGTAGAAGTCAGCTAGTGTCCTTGAAAGGACTCCCTTGAGCCCCACTTACATCTGTTCCACCTGGCATAATAGGGCTTATTTTTCTAAATGAAAAAAAAAATGAAATAAGAAGCTTCATGATGGAAAGTAAAGAGTATGCCTTTGGAATGTATTTTTTAAAATTTATTTACCCATGTGCCACTGAATTTCAGAAAGAAATGTAAGAGGGAGGGAGGGAGGGAGGGAGGGAGGGAGAAATGGCAATCCATAGTAAGTATGGTCTACACCAGGGGTCTCCAACTTTGGCAACTTTAAGCCTGGTGGACTTCAACTCCCAGAATTCCAAAGCTGGCTGGGGAATTCTGGGAGTTGAAATCCTCCAGGCTTAAAGTTGCCAAGTTTGGAGACCTCTGGTCTACACTAGTGTTTCTCCGTCTCAGCAAGCTTAAAATGCGTAGGTTTCCATTTATAACTATACTTATAACTGCTGTAAAGAAGATTAAAGCCACTACTTTGTACCTTTTTTCTTTCTTTTCTAGTTTCTGTTTTCTGTTTTTTTTTTCTTGCATGTTTAGCTATCTTTTTTATTTATTTTTTCTTTTTCCTTCCCTACTGTATGTTAGTTTTTAGTGTTGTTTTTAAAAAGGAAGGGAGGGAGGGAAAGAGGGAGGGAAAGGAAGGAAGGAAGGAAGGAAGGAAGGAAGGAAGGAAGGAAGGAAGGAAGGGATGAAATCCAGCAGGTTCTGACAGGTTCTGGAGAACCGACAGCGAAAATTTTGAGTAGTTCGGAAAACCGGCAAATATCACCTCTGGTTGGCCCCAGAGTGGGGTGGGAATTGAGATTTTGCAATATCCTTCCCCCAGGAGTGGGGAGGGAATGGGGATTTTGCAGTATCCTTCCCCTGGAGTTGGGTGAGAATGGAGATTTTGCAGTATCCTTCTCCTGCCTCCCCCACCAAGCCACACCACACCCACCAAGCCACACCCACAGAACCGGTAGTAAAAAAAAATAGATTTCACCAATGAAGCAAGCTATTTGGATTTCAATTCCCAGAATTCCATAGCCAGCACTCCAGCCAAAAGGGGGGAAAGGAGTTAAAACTTAGGCAGGGATTTCTTAAATTTGTGTCACTTCCAGCTAGCAGATGCATGGAAGATAAGGAGCCGAAGGCTACAAGGTGCAAAAGCTTTAAGGCGGTGTTTCTCAACAATAACAACTTTAAGAAGAATGTAAAACAATTCCCAGAATTCCCCAGCCAACATTTTGGGAGTTGAAATCCACACATCTTGAAGTTGCTAACACTGGAGTCAACAATATTATTAGTCGACTTACTTCCACCATGTATGTATTTTATAATTTCTATTGCTTCCAACATATTTTCTAATTTAATTTTATTATTTTGACTTTTGTTCTGATCTTTGGAATAAACGAGGTATCAATGAACTATCACATTGTCCACTGGGAAACTTCTTTTTAACTCCTCAATTTATCACTCGGAAGGCTTCCACTTTGCCCTTTGCTACTTATATTTATCTTTTTCACTATTTTCATGTCTTCTCCTGAAATTTCATTCTGTCTTTTTTGTCTTTGATGTTTTAAATTTGTTCTTCTTTATTAGCCTGAGGGGTTCCTTTTTTCCTCCTTTCTTGAAGCCTGAATTATTATTATTTTTTTAAAAAAATGGACATCTGAGTCATTACGTGAGTTATAGTTTCATTTAGAGAAAATGCAGATCCATCACGTTAAGAAAACACACCCCTGCAGATAAGCGATGGAAAACAAAAAGAAAAATTGTCTCTTTGTGTGGGTTGCTATAGACACTATAAATGTATTGAGTTTTTTCTAATATGAAACACATGACTGGCTGAAAACACAAGATCTTCATTTGTTCTTGTGTTTTACTTCTAGACTACTACTACAGTGATGTTCTAGGTCTCTATTACACAAGGTTTCCTCACTCTGTACTGACTCTGAGACACATACATTGTATTACCTGTGACAAAGATTACCAGTTGCACTGTACAAACAATAGCAATAATATTTAGATTTATAACAGTGGTGGGATTCAAATAATTTAACAATCGGTTCTCTGCCCTAATGACCGGCTGGGTGGACGTGGCTATGGTGGGCGTGGCCAGGTCATGACAGGGAGCACTCGGCCTCCTGCACTGTCCTGGGAGCAAAAACGGTCTGTGGGGGAGGGGGACACCCTGTTTTGGACCTAGTAGGCCTCTCTGCTGCCTCCTGGGTGCAAAAATGGGCCCGGTGGGAGGACGCCGCACACCTGTGCCCCATTTTGGGCCTAGTAGGCCTCCCTGCACTTATCTGGGAGCCAAAATGGAGCACGTGGGGACGATTGGAAGGGGTGGGCCGAACCGGCCCAAACCAGCTGAATCCCACCACTGCTTATATACCACCTCATAATGCTTTACAGCACTCTCTGGGCAGTTTACAATGTCAGCATATTGCCTCCCAAAATCTGGGTTCTCATTTTAGTGATCTTGGAAGGATGGAAGGCTGAATCAACCCAGGATTGAACTCCAGACAGTTGGTAGAGTTTGCCTGCAATACTGCGCTTTAGTCACTGTGCCACCACAGCTTTAAACAAAAACTTTTGTAGTTAATAATGAGGAGGGCAGGATTTTTAACACGGAATAGGAAATTGATTGCTAGGCACTATTTTGAAAAATGAACGATGCACAGACCCAAATATTGAATGTTAAATTTCTGGACGTAGTACATTCTGAACATTGTCCGTCATGGACAAACAACAGTAAATTCATTTTATTTATCTTTAAAATGTAACTGTCTTTAAGCTATAGAAATAATACATTATTGATTATGATAAAACATCACCAAGTTTTATTTGGCGGATTAATCAATCCAAATATTCCAAATAAAAATACACACAATGATTTCCACCTGAAAATGGGATGCATCAATCACATAGTTTTTATTTTTTTCTAATTAAGTTTTCACTAAGCTAGAAAAGTAGCATAGATGTCCTCTAGAACAGCAATCCGCAATCCAAACTGATCCTACATGTGCACAAATAACACTTCTCACGCTTGCCCACTGCTTATGTGATCCAGGTTCCCAACGGGCCACAGACCGATACCCGTCTGCAGCTCAGAGTTTGGGGATCCCTGTTCTAGAAACATCTAGATGGCCAACCACAAGGTTGTTTCTTACCTTGATCTTTCCAACAACCATGACTACTTCAGCTTCAACTGCAATAATACACGAGCGCAGAATAGATACAAACTCAAGGTAAACCGCTCCAAACTCGATTGCAGAAAATACAACTTCAGTAACAGAGTGGTCAATGCCTGGAATGCACTATCTGACTCTGTGGTTTCATCCCCAAACCCCCAGAACTTTAACCTTAGACTGTCTACGGTTGACCTCACCACATTCCTAAGAGGTCAGTAAGGGGCGTGCATAAGCGCACCAGCGTGCCTTCCGTCCCTGTCCTACTGTCCCCATTTATTCGTACCCATTTACTATGTTCATATTTATGTTTATGTTTATATCTGTTATCATGTACATATTAGACAAAATAAATAAATGGAAATGAAATGAAATGAAACCATGCCTTTGAATTTCAGTTGCATTTTAGTTGGAACTTTCAATACAAAAACCATAAAAGGTATATACTTTTCTGTGCTCCTGTGCAGGAATTCTGGCAAGTCTTGAAACAGTCTTGAAGGATTGCTGATGGAGAAATAGGAGGAGAAAAAAAAGGAAGCACAAAAGGCACTTTTCACCATTTTCTTGAATTTCCCCTACTCTAAACTTTTTTATTTATTTATTTATTTTATTTATTTATTTATTTATTTTAAATAAACAAACAAGTTTGTAAATAAATATTTACAAACTTACTTGTTTGTTTGTTTGTTTATTATTAAATTTATTGCTGCCCATCTCACTATCAACTGACTCTGGGCAGCTTCCAACATAATAAAAATGATAAAATGTTTATTATTTATTTACAAACTTACTTGTTTATTAATTAATTAATTAATTACTTTTATTGCAGCCCATCTCACTATCAAGTGACTCTGGACAGCTTCCAACATGATAAAAATGATAAAATATTATTTATTTATTTATTTATTTATTTACAAACTTGCTTGTTAATTGATTGATTGATTGATTGATTTTATTGCTGCCCATCTCACTATTACTCTGAGCAGCTTCCAACACGATAAAAATGATAAAATATGTAAGATTAAAATTAACAACAACAAAAAAGCTAAGATAGGAACCAGTTTACAACTGGATGGAGGCAAAGGTTTTCTTTTTAACCCATTAACCACCTCCAGTATGGAAGGCCCCCATCGGGATCCCAGGCCAATCAGCAGAACCAGGTTTTAAGGCCCTTTTGGAAGGCCGAGATGGTGGGGCTGATCTCTTTTCAAAGGGCAGGCATGATGTTCTATAAGGCAGGAGCCACAGCAGATCGGACCCCTCCAATCAAAATTCATTCACTGACACGGTCCACAGCATGCTCCTTCTGCTGGCATGAGTGGGGCAGGTCAATCCCATTGGGGCAAGATGGTTCCTCAGGTAGTCTGGACCCATGCCATAAAGGGCTTTAAAGGTAATTACCAACACCTTGAACTGGGACCCAGATGCAAGCTAGCAATCAGTGCATCTGGACCTTGCTCAACAGAGGTGTTACACAGGCCACCCTGAAGAATCTGTCTCAATGCATGTCACCCCAAAAGGTATGGATGAAACTTAGCAGCAGCTTCCCAATTATCATTTTTAACATTCAGAAAAAACAAATGATTTCACACTTCATGAGTATTAATGACACTCCAACACTGAAGGATTTTAAGAAGAGATTGGACAATCATTGTCTGAAATGGTATAGGGCCATGATGGCGAACCTATGGAGCCATATCGGTGGGCACGCAGGCATTGCCCTAGTTCAGCTCCAGCGTGCGCTGGCCAACTGATTTTCGGGCCTTCTGGGCCCACCGGAAGTTGGGAAACAGGCCGTTTCCGGCCTCCAGAGGGCCTCTGGGGTGTGTGAGGAAAGCCGTTTTCGCCCTCCTCAGGCTCCTAGAAAGTCTCTGGAGCCTGGGGAGAGTGAAAAACGAGTCTATCAGACCTACCCGTGCCATCACATGCCAAAAGTGGGGGGAGCGCGGGGGAATCACGCACACATGTGTGGGGGAGGGGCACATTGAATTATAGGTGTGGGCACGCACACGCACCCCCCGCCCTCCCCCCGCTTTTGGCACATGATGGCAAAAAGGTTCGCCATCACTGGTATAGGGTTTCTTGCCAGAGCAGGGGGTTGGAATAGAAGACCTCCAAGGTCCCATCCAGTTCTGTTATTCTGTTGCTCTGTAGAAGCTATATAGAGCTCGCTCTTGGATGGGAGACTAAGAATTACACAGCTGTTGACTAGATGTTTTTTACTTCACCCACTTTTGTGACTGTCTCCTTGAGAAATTATAATTACAGTCCTCAAAGCGGATGAAAGTGGCTAGAAGAGAAACAAACATTGATTTAAGTGAAATCTAAAGTGTGGTCCTTGGCTCAAGAAAAGATTGTGCAATGCTGTGTTGTAATCAGTTTACACTCTAACCTACATTCAACTACCTGATTTCAGATCATTCACATGCAAAGACAACCACACATTTTAAATAATATTTCACTTTAAATTGCTTCAGTCCTATCTGTGGACAAGCAATTTGGACGTATTTTCATCAACATCCTTGGAAAATATACCCAAGTTTTAAAAATAAAAATTGCTTTTCATACTTTCAGACTTATGTCTGATAGCGTAGGATTTATTAAGTGTACAAACTGTACAAAGTTCTATTGCACAGTACATTAGAGGAACAAATGAAGTGATTGTTTGCAGATTATTTATGTCTACAGAAACTAAGCTTCCCTAACTCACCCTGGAGAAGAACACCATAGGAAAGAGGATCTGGGATTAAGTGGAGGGTGAACTCCCAACTAGGCTAGGAGGGAGATTTCTAAAATCTCATCCTTCTTTTCTCCAAAAAGGAGATATTCTACAGTCTCTGACATCCATGATCCAGAAAGTGTAGAACCACCGACTCTGAATATCTACAGTTATCTAAGGTCCATGTGAAATAATGTTGGATCCTGGGATTGTATCCATTTGGAATCAATAGGTCTAACTTTAATTGAAGAACATATATCATAAATAGAATAGAATAGAATAGAATAGAATAGAATAGAATAGAATAGAATAGAATAGAATAGAATAGAATAGAATAGAATGAGTTGGAAGGGACCTTGGAGGTCTTCTAGTCCAACCTCCTGCTTAGGCAGGAAACCCTACACCACTTCAGACAAATGGTTATCCAACATCTTCTTAAAAATTTCCAGTGTTGGAGCATTCACAGCTTCTGGAGGTAAATTGTTCCACTTATTAATTATTCTAACTGTCAGGAAATTTCTCCTTAGTTCTAAATTGTTTCTCTCCTTGATTAGTTTCCACCCATTGCTTCTTGTTCTACCCTCAGGTGTTTTGAAGACATATATCATATAGTATAATTTAGAACTGTTGATCCTGGCAGACTGAGATGCAAGCAAGAGCATACGTGTCTTCTCCATAGCCAATTAAATTAGTTTTCTGGAGAAGGGTTTCCTTCTCCAGAAAAGTTAGAACTACTCTCAATTATGAGAATCCAGTGACATTTCAATGGTGGTTTGTATTTCTTCATTACATCAGTGGACAAGGGATCTGTTTAAATTTATACTTCACCATACTCAAGAAATTTCTTGGAGTTGTCAGGAAGTTCTGGAATTTAAGCATGTATTGCCTCAGAGTATCCCTGCAAGACTGTTACCTAGGTTGATTTTAGAAGTGCCACAAAGAAGAGGGAGTCAACCTACTGTCCAAAGCACCTGAAGGCAGGATAAGAGGCAATGGATGGAAACTAATCAAGGAGAGAAGCAACCTAGAAGTAAGGAGAAATTTCCTGACTGTGAGAACAATTAACTAGTGGAACAACTTGCTTCCAGAAGTTGTGAATGCTCCAACACTGGATGTTTTTAAAAAGAGATTGGACAATCATTTGTCTGAAATGGTGTACGGTTTCCTGCCAGAGCAGAGGGTTGGACTAGAAGACTTCCATGGTTCCTTCCAACTCTATTATTCTATTGTTCTGTAGAAGCTAAATAGAACTGGCCTTGGTTAATACTTGAATTGGGAGACTAAGAATTACATAAGCTGTTGGCTAGACATATTTTACCTTTTAAATAGCAACATTTTCTTAAACTCTGATTATATGGTAATAGAAACAGCTGCTTTCTCGATAATCTAATTTATTTCCAGAAGTTGGGGTGGGCAGCAAGAGCTTATATTAAAATCAGAATCAATAGTTAAAAAAACCATGTTTTTACACTTTCTCCAAAACTCTTGAGAGTCAGTCCTTTCCTTGCTTGCATTCAACAGTGGGGTATATTTGCTCGGGCAGCTCCCCTTTTCTGTCATTTCTCTGTGATGTTGCCTTCATGTTATCTTCAGTCACGAACAAGACCGTAACGGACTGTTCCTCCTTGAGGAGCAGGAGGAAGAGCTGCAGCCGAGAGTCAATAGCCAGATAAGTGAAACCTAAGTCCAAAGAATGAATGTAATTTGAGAAAGCATCTCAGATGGCATCCTCCCTAGTTCTTCTTAGGATAAAGATGGGCAGGAGGGAGAGAGACGTGTTCAAAATTATTATGTGTTACTGTGATCTGCTAACAAAGTGGCTTTAGTATTCATAGTTTTGGTGTTCAGTAATAATCTACCTTGAAGGGCTGACAAAAACAGACTTAAGTTATCCTTATACTGGTGCTAAAGTAATATTTTTCCTTGTAGTTAGATGCCACCCAAGGGCAGAAGATTGAGGTGCTTGGCTTTGCCCCTTGTCTCTTCATGGGTGTCCCGTGCCCCTTCAGCAGTGGGGATTGCAGTGACTGGAAACAATGGTAACACAGACAGAAACCAGCAAGAGAAACAGCAAATGGCTCAAAAACAATAACTGTGAGAGGGACCTTGGAGTCCTAGTGGATTATCATTTGAATATGAGCCAGCAATATGCAGCAGCAGCCAAAAAAGCTAATACAATCCTGGGTTATACTGTATAACCAGAGGGATGTGCTTAAGTGCACCAGCATGCCTACTGTCCCAGTCCTAATGTTTTCTTTTATTTGTATCCATTTCATGTATTTATAATTATGTTTACACTTGTATCTGTCATAAAATACATGCTTGACGAAAAATTCAAATAAATAAAACAGTGAGGACAATTAAGCAGTGGAACAGCTTGCCTTCAGAAATCATGGGTGCTCCATCACTGGATGTTTTTAACAAAAGTCTACTTTAATCACTTATCTCCTGCTTAGGTTCTCTTGTTTGAGCAGGGGCCTGGACTAGAAGACTTCCAAGGTCCCTTCCAGTTCTGTTCTGTTCTGTTCTATTCTGTTCTATTCTATTCTATTCTATTCTATTCTATTCTATTCTATTCTATTCTATTCTATTCTATTCTATTCTATTCTATTCTATTCTATTCTATTCTACTCTACTCTACTCTACTCTACTCTAAATGTTGTGTCAATATTGTTTTGTGCCAACTTCAGAATGGGTTGATAGCATTTCAACAGAGAACGATCCAAAGGATAAGGCATTTTTTTCTAGTATAGTGACATCCAAGAAATGGAACAACTTTCCTTTTTAAAAAATAAAAAAATTTATTGAGTTTTTAAGTTTTAAAAACAAAGTAAAGAAAAATACAACAAAAAAACAAAAATACATTAAAAACACGTAACAACCATAACATTACATCATATATTATTTTACAGCTTACTGTATCGACATGGATATGTATTCTCTATTCTTATTTAATCTTTCATCTACGTACTTATATTTACATTAGTATCTATTTACAGGAGTTACCAGAACGTGATTGTACACAGTCACGATCATTCAGCTTGGAGGTTAAAGACGCAGCATGGCCTACTCCAATTCGAAGAGACACTTGTTTGGCAGGCTGAGGCAAAGAGGCAGTCCCGGAACCAGCGAAATCTGGGGGCTGGGCAGGGGACAGAATGTATCTGCCCTCAGTCTGGAAGGGATTGCCACTCTCGAATTGGCCTTTTTAGTCACACTAGATGCTGTTTTAGGGCCTCTTTCCAAAGCACAATACCATAGTTTCTTGAGACTGAAAGATGCCAATGCAATCTATTTACAAAACCACCATTATCCGGTTGACACTGTTCAGCAATTTACATTTCCTAGTTTTAACAACTTTCTAAGAGACACTAATACCATCCCCATGATCCTGTCAGCACTAGCTAAATAAATGAACTTTTCACTCAGGTCTTTTACATTGCTTCTGCTATTATTCTACTGTTCCTCTCATGTCTCATCTGCATTTTTTTTAATACGCAATAGGAGAAAAGTGCTGTGCATTAAACAGTCCATTCAGAAATCACTGCTCCATTCAGAAATTTCTGCTTCGAAATCGCTCCACGAAGTTGCAGAAGGCATCCCTCAGGACCCACCCAGCAGACCCCCTGCTTAGCAAATAAAGGGTCTCTTCCAAGCTCACCCATGAAAAATTGAACTTATGTTGGGCTCACCAAAGCCACAAGACAGCTGGAAAACACCATGATGGATGTCACAGGAAATTGTTCCCCTTGGACTAGTTGGCAGGTCTCTTGTTTAGATACTGAATGGTGGGTTGTCAGGTAAAGAAAAGAAAACAAAACGAAACTAAGGAAGGTCATTTCTGGAGCACTGAAGTGGCTGCTGTGCCTAATATATCTCACCATTATTTTCCTACCTTTCCCCTTTATTAAGAAGGAAAAATACCATCCCACTCTTTTTAAGGAGGAGAAGAAACATTGGATTTCCTGGAAATGTGAATCTATTGCACTTGGCTATCAAATTCCTAATTTTTATTGTACAATCCATTCATTCATTCATTCATTCATTCATTTTCTACATCTGTCTATTTCAGTCAAGAGACCTTGGACAGCTTACAATTCTAAAACTAGAAAACAGTGAAAACTATTAAAAACAATAAAAACATCACAAAATAGCAATAGCAATAGCACATAGACTTATATATAGCACTTCACAGTGCTTTTACAGCCCTCTCTAAATGGTTTACAGAGTCAGCCTATTGCCCCCAACAATTTGAGTCCTTATTTTACCCACCTCGGAAGGATGGAAGGCTGAGTCAACCTTGAGCCTGGTGAGATTCGAACTGGCAAATTACAGGCAGCCCGCAGTCAGCAGAAGTAGCCCACAGTACTGCACTCTAACCACTGCGCCACCACGGCTCTTATAAATAAATACATATAGCAGCCGAGATAGTTAACCAACTACCGGTAACAGTAAAGTCAAGAAACGTTAAGTAAAGTAAAGTCAAGATCCTTAAGACATTCTGAGCCTGGTCCGAAATTGGCTGGTTTTTTAAAGCTTTGTGAAAAGCCAACAAGGTTGGATCTATTCTAATCTTCTAGGGGAGAATATTCCACAGAGCAGGGGCTATGGAAGAGAAGGCTATTCTTCTAGTTCCTAACACTTCAGACAAGGGGTGCACTTCAAAAATTTTAGCAAGGGGTTCTCTGCCCGGTTCCTGGGTGGGCATGGCCATGGTGAGCGTGGCCTAGTTGGCCTTCTGCACCACGGTGGGGGGGACACATTTTTGCCCACCCTGGGCTCCGGAGGCTTTTCTTGAGCCTCCAGGAGGGCGAAAACAGGCCTATTGGAAGTTTGGGGAGTCTGGAAACGGACTCCCCAAACTTACGGTAGGCCCATTTTTTGCCCCCTCCCAGTGGTGGGTTGCCCCCCGGTTCGCACCGGTTCTATAGAACCGGTAGTAAAACTGGCAGGAGGCTCCACCCACTGACCCTGACATCATCAAAATGTGTCCGGGGCCCTGCTGTGAATCAGTAGTAAAGGTAAGTAGAACCCACCCTTGCCCCCTCCCTGAGCTTCCGTACGCACCCTGCACTTACCTGCATCCAAAACGGGCCGCATGGGGACTCCTGGGAGGGGTAGGATGGGGTGGGCGGGGTGGGATCAGACAGGAATGGGATTTGGGGGTTCTCCAAACTGCACAGAATCTTAGCTAGAGGTTATCCCGAACCCCTGTGAACCTCCAGTAGCCCACCCCTGCTTGAGACTCTTTAGCTGTGAAATCTGCAGCAACCCTATGAGGTGGGCTGGGTTGAATAGCTCAAAGTCACTCAGCTGACTTTCATGCCTAAGGTGGGGCTAGAATTCTCAGTCTCCTGGTTTCTAAGCCAGCACCTTAAATTCTAAGCCTACACTAAACTTCATCTGTGTGTTTTGCAGAGCTCCAGGTGTTTGTGGGCCAATAAATCTGTGTTTTATTTTGTTTTGTTTTGTTTCATTTCTTGCTACCTCCCATGTTGAAATGCATTTTAGTTCCCCCCACCATGATCCAGTTAGTAACTTAACTATGAATGAAATATTTTTTCCATCTCCTCCAGCCAAATGTCAGTCGACACAGCTGTTACAGCAGAGAAGGCCTTGCTTGCCTTATATGAATTGACCACCTGGTCAGGAAAATAAAACAGTGGCCATCTGAATTCAGTAGTCACAAATATTATTCCAACGAAGAGGAAGTCAAACAGAGGCTCTGAAGAGCTAAATACTCTTAAAATGCCTGAATGGAACATTTGTCTTCTACTTTCTCTCACACTGATTTTATTTTAACTCATTCCCAATGAATTTGCATCTCTTGACCAGTTTTAACTAATCTCTCCTCCCCCCGCCCCCATCTCTAGAAAAAAAATCTTATATTTAGGATTAGTGAAGGAGCCCATGAAAGAGAATTAATAATAGAATAAGGTGACCAGACGTCCCGCTTTTGGCGGGACAGTCCCGCTTTTGAGCAATTTGTCCCGTGTCCCGCGGCGTTTTAAAAAAGTCCCGATTTTTCATTCTGCCTCCTGAATCCCCGCTGATGGCTAGAGGGAAAAAAAACTCTTTAAACTCTTGCCGCGGGGCTTCAAAGGGCCGACCTACAGCTGATCAGTGTTAAAAAAAAAATGAATAGACCCATGCCTGCAAAAATAGAAAAAACAGCTCCTGTTAACAGCTTCCGCTAGGTTAATTAGCTGCAAAAAGCTGCAAAAAGTTCCTGGAGCAGATTTCCCCCCCCTAGCTATACTGAAAACAAAGGTGAAAGCGAAACTAAACCTGCAACATGACAAAATGAGGCAGAGAGAGATTTCTTTCTTTTTCTTTTTCTTTTTCCTCACCAAAAAAGGTAGGTACAAAACTGCAAACAATGGGAAATTTTGGGCAAAAGAGGAGAGTTCAAGATTTTAAAACACAAAAGAAAAAAAGCTCTATTTAACTAGGGAATTGTAATAATTGAGATACTATTAATAATTGTATATTGTGTTGAAAGCAGAAATGGTTAAGTTGTGGTTTGGAGGAATATATGGGGGAAATTATTTGGTTTATTATTATTGGTAAATATAATTAATTGATTTGTAAGAAATTGGATTGCATGGAAATAATTGGAATATTCATGTTCATATTGATTAATATACAAAAAAGATAGTTATATAACTAATTGATTTATATTAAAATGTTGAATTTGTATTAAACAACTGTATTACATAATTACATAATTAACCAATGTGAGGATGGATATAAAAATAGATGACAATGGGAAGGGGTATAATATAGAATAGAAGGGAAAAATTGAATTTGATTAAGATTAGAGATGAGGATGAAGGGTAATATTGTTTTTTTTAAAAAAATAGATGAGGAATAAATATGGCAAAAAGGAAATATAGAAATTGTAAATTTAATTGAAATGACTAAACGCTGTTTAAATTTGTGAACCAGCCAAATATTCTGTTCAAAGAAAATACATTGCATGTTTGTATGTGTGTTTCTAATTATTGCTATTTATTCATATTTGTTCTCTTTTATTCTTTAAAGTTTAACAATTCATTCTTAATCTTAATATCTTTATATTTGCTTGGGGTTGGCTTTCTTCCCTTTCATCTTTTTTATTGTACAGCAATCTTTCTCCTCAAACCTACCACCACTCTCTTTTCTTTCCTTCTTACTTTCTCTTCCCCCATCCTCTTTTTCTCCTCCCTACTTCCTCTTCCTTTCTCCTTCTCCTCCTCTCTTCCTCCCTCTCTTACCCTCACTCCTACTCTAATTTCCATTCCTTCATCCCTCTCTATTGCTGTATCCTTTAATGCATATGGATTACCCAGAGGGCTGAAAAAGTTATTTTTGACTGGTCCTCACACTTTTGACCTGTCCTCGAATTTATGACTGTCCTCACATTTTACATTTTTGCCCTATCTTGTCATCATGGTGAAGAGAAGCAGTTGTGAAATGAGTGACATGGTTGTTAAGAATGCTGCACGGGCATAAATGTGAGGATGGTCATAAGTGTGAGGACCAGTCAAAAGTGCGAGGACCTGTCAGAAATGACTTTTTTCAGCCCTCTGGTTAGTCCTTTTGTGCATATGGACTACTCAGAGGGCTGAAAAAGTTATTTTTGACTGGTCCTCACACTTTTGACCAGTCCTCGAACTTACGACTGTCCTCACATTTTACATTTTTGCCCTATCTTGTCATCATGGTGAAGAGAAGCAGTTGTGAAATGAGTGACATGGTTGTTAAGAATACTGCACGGGCATAAATGTGAGGATGGTCATAAGTGTGAGGACCAGTCAAAAGTGTGAGGACCTGTCAGAAATGACTTTTCAGCCCTCTGAGTAGTCCCTATACACATAGCCATGGCCACCCGGTCACATGACCAGCTAGCCACGCCCACCCAGTCACATGGCCTCCAAGCCACACCCACACAATAAGTCACGCCCACAATGGTGTCCTTCTTACCAATGTTAAAATCTGTTCACCTTACCCTATACGCATAGCCATGGCCACCCGGTCACATGACCAGCTAGCCACACCCACCCAGTCACATGACCAGCTAGCCACGCCCACCCAGTCACATGACCAGCTAGCCACGCCTACAAAATAAGCCACGCCCACAATGTCCCTCTTTACCAATGTTAAAATCTGGTCACCTTATAATAGAAGATACCGTATTTTTCGGAGTATAAGACGCACCAGAGTAAAAGGCACAGCCTAGTTTTTGGGGAGGAAAATAGGAAAAAAAAAATCTACCTACTAGGTATTCATCTGGCTAGCGTCCTTAGTCTGGTCAGCTTCAGCACATTATTTTGCTGGGTTTTTTATCCCCTACTTGGGGATAAAAAACAGCTTCGAAGGCACAGCTGAGAGGAAGCAGCAATGAGAAAAGCAGGCAAAGCACGGGGGGAGGGGGCGTTGGCGTGGAGATCGCTTCACTCGGCTAGCGCCTAGTTAGGGCTGAAAAAAGCTTCTAAAGAACAGCTGAGAGTCGGAGCAAAGCATGGAGATCGCTTCACTCACTAGCACCTCGTTAAAGCACAAGGAAGTCGAGGGAGCAGGCAAAACTGAGAAGATTGCTCACTAGTGCATTGTTAACGCCTAGTTAGGGCTGAAAAAAAGCTTCAAAAAAGCTACAGATGCACCCAAATTTTCAGCCTCTTTTTTTTGGGGGGGGGGAGAAAGGTGTGTCTTATACTCTGAAAAATACGGTTATTAATCAAGGACTCTTTGTAACTTCCTTAAGGTTATAACGGTACATATTTGTACATTCCCATGCTTTAAATTTTCTTTTACTCTGAGTTGTGTTTATGTTTCACTCTGCATTGTTAATATTTTTTGGCGGGGTATTACAAAAATTAAGGATCATCCTCACTCTCATCTAATAAGTGACCTATTTTCATGACGAAGTAAGGCTGTTTTCCTGGAGTTACCTCAGCTACAGCATTTTTTTATCAATTGCTTTCATATTTTCCCTGCATTGGTTCAATCTACCATAAAGTGTAACCGAGACCTTTTGATTGAAAATGTAATGTAAAGTATAA
The DNA here is from genome assembly GCA_022577455.1 of Arizona elegans. Lineage (NCBI taxonomy): Eukaryota > Metazoa > Chordata > Lepidosauria > Squamata > Colubridae > Arizona > Arizona elegans. The sequence continues at coordinate 5,220,639 of JAKOOJ010000002.1, read as the reverse complement.
AAAATATTAATATATAGCTTTCACTGAATAGTAGGTCTTAGCTTATCTAAGAGCTACCAGGCAATAATCAGAAAATCCTACTATAGTGGCTTTAGATTTCCAAGCCTTGGAAAAGGAAGCTATTTGCAATAGCTCTTAGATTTATATACTGCTTCATTGTGCTTTACAGCACTTTCTAAATGGTTTACAGAGTCAGCATATTGCCCCCAACAATCTGAGTCCTCATTTTACCAACCTCGGAAGGATAGAAGGCTGAGTCAGCCTTGAGCGAGTCAGGATCAAACTCCAGGCTATGGGCAAAGTTAGCCTGCAATACTGGATTCTAACCACTGCACCACCAGAGCTCTTGGTTAATCCACACGCTGGAAATCTAAACTCATCCAGAACCTCTTTGTGGGGCTATATTTTTGAACATAAACAGAATACTGAAATAATAATAAGAAATAATGAGAAATTAAATTGCAGAATCAGATTACTGCTACAAAGCCTCATTTTAGGATAGCGATCAAATGATGATCTTCTTCCATTCACTTTTTTTTTTTACCCATTTCTGATGAATTTGCATATTTTGACCAGTTTTAACTAATTTCTTCTTCTTCCAATTTCTAGAAAAAGATTCTATTTTTCAGAATTAATGAAGGACTGCAATAGAAGAGAATTAATAATAGAAGAGAACTAATGAAGGACATGTCAGGCCAGGAAGCCATCTTTTGCATTGGATCTTCAGGCCTGCCACATTTAGTGTTGTGGGAGGTATATAGTCATAATAACATTCCTTTCTCTGAGAGTCAAGGACATCTTGTCCTGCACCTGGAGTGGTGTGTCTGGGAGGCATCTCCAGTTGGGACAGTGCATTGATTGGGCCATGGGATGGACATGTGGGTGCTGGGCAGGGACTTGGACTTTCCTATCCATGGGGAAAACCTGGAAGCTTTCAGATTCGTGTTTTCCCAGATGTGCCAATATGACATCTCTAATAAAATGGAATTTTGAGGAACTTCTAGCCTCAGAGTCTTCTTTCGTTGGGGATATTACTTGGAATCCTGACAGGACATTTGTATTATATGGTATCCATATTTTCATTTTGTCGCAACAAGCAAACAAAAATAAGTAATCTACATGTGTGTTTATATAGAAAGTGTTTGTCAGGTGTGCTTCCTTCAAAATCCAGGAAAGAATGACCCAAACTCCATGATTTATAGAGGCAGGTACTTTTACTAGAAATGAAGTGAACGCAGGCTAATGTGTGAGCATTTCTATTATAAATAGGCTTGTATCAAACTCAGTGCTTGTACCCCAACTTAACCTTTCTCCATCTGGAGGCTTCCAGATGTCTTGGGTCTGCTAGAAATCCCCAGCTAGCATGTCAACTAGAAAATCTGGAAGTTGGACACCCAATACTTTGGAAGACCTGTGGTTGACCTAACTGAACATTCTTCAAATCCCCGGTAGCTATCATAACTGCTGAGGTCTTCCTGCTGCATTTCTCTAGACCCCTGATAATTTGGAGATGACGACATCAGTAGAAGGAATCCCACACACCAACTTCAAAAGTTCTTCCTAAAGGCCTACCAATCACAGAACTCAGAAACTAGATTCATATACCATATGTCTCTTAATATGTAACAAAGACGATGGGTTTTGAATTGGCTTTTGCTCTCAGGAATTATGAGTCAGGTTAAGAGGTGTGCATCCCTTCACAGTCTTAATCGACTGAGAAAACTTCAAAAAATTAAACAGGACATGTTGATCTTGCTCCCTTCCCACTGAAGCTTGGCTCCTTTGCTTCTTATTGGGGTCCTACCTGCCTCTGGTATTTCAACAGTGCAATAACTGCAGCAAAATTGTCATCTGTAGAAGATTATGCAATTGTAATCTGTTTCCAAGAAGCCGCAGCTGTTCCATTCCCATGGAGGTATGTGTGTTGCGTTATTTGGCTGCCAAGTCTCAGCCCCAGCCCAGATTGCCTTTTAATGGCCAACAGTTGTAACGTAAGGCCTTTCAAACAATTTTTTTTTTTTACGCAAGCAAGTTTGCACCGAGCGAAGGTTGGGATTAGGTCTCCTAAAGTAACCTTGGAAGGATCTTGCCAACGTTGTTCCCAACGGAAAACCTACCCCTGGAAGATGTCTCAGGCAGATAGAGAGCTTATCACATTGCACTCCTTGAACTAAACAATAGGTCATATCAGCAAATGCACCTTGTGTATTGAAATCATATGACTCCCTTATCTGATCTCTTTCTAGAGCCAACAGCCAGCGCTCGAGCGAAGGTTCAAAACCTCTGCAGTAAACAGATGACAAATAACATGCCCTTAAGCAAAACTACTTTGAGGAAAAACATGTTGCAGTTGTTACTATTTTCTCATGATTTTCCATGAAGGAGATGCAGGGTTCAATGCCATGCAGTGGGCCGTGCTCAATGTAAAATGTTTAATGTTATGATGTTATTCTGTGTTGCTTAAATTCTATGACATCTATTGCATTTGATAAATTTGCTGCTCGAGGACATTAACTGGAAAGATGATATACCTCTCCTCTAAAATAAGAAGCCATTTTCTGTCTACTCTAGGAATTGTTTGTTAGTAATACAACAACAACAACAATAACAATAATAATAATAATTTGATTATCACTGTCCAATCTTCAAAGCACTTATTATGTATCATCTACTGTATACTCCAATACAATAGCATTGTAAAATGGGTTACAGATAGTTCCCCAATTTGCAACCAGCAATTGATCCCAAATTTTCTGTTACTAAACGCAATGGTTGTTAAGTGAGTTTTGTCCCATTTTACGAACCTTTCTTGCCATAGTTGTTAAGTGAATCACTGCAGTTTTTAAGTGATCCTGGCTACACAGTTGTTAAATGAGTTTGGCCCCATTTTATAATATTTCTTGTCACAGTTGTTAAGTGAATCACTTTAGTTTACTAACATGGTTGTTAAATGAAACTGGCTTCCCCATTGACTTTGCTTGTCAGAAGGTTGCAAAAAGTGATCACATGATCCCGGGACATTACAAGTATAACCGTCATAAATATGAGCCAGTTGCCATGTGTACAAATCTTAATCACATGACCACGGGTATTGTTGTGGCCCGTCAGTGGCCTGTGCAGATTGTAGCTGATTCCAACAATGAGGAGGCTGGTGTGATGCTGCGCCAGCAGCCTGTGCAGCTGGTGCTCGAGTCGGACAGTGAGGAGGCTGGAGAAGATGTGGTGCCAGAGGCAGGGATTCAGCCAGGGCCTTCAGAACCTCCAGAAGCTCCTTTAAGTGAAGAGGATGAAGAGGAGGAGCCTCTTCTCAATGCACGGGCGCGCAGAGCTGCCAAAAGGCAGGAGTGGCTCCTCAGGAGGAGGTCTCCTCGAGAGTAAGGCGTGGGGCTAATTGGCCACTCCCTTAGCCCATTTAAGAAGGAATGCTGCTTGCAACAAGCTGTAGAGAACAACTTTAGTTCACTCTCCTTCGTGTCTGCAAAACTGCTTCTGCCAACTCTAGTAAGACTGTGATTACCTTATCTTAGAATTCTGGTAGGCTGTTAAGACAGTTCATTAACAGCCTTTGAATGATAAAGACTAAGTTATTTTGAGTAAATAAGCTTTGTATAAAGTTTGTGTGTGTTGCGTTCTTTGGGGTCCGTAGCTGGGGAAGAACAAGTATGCTACAATGGTTATAAGTGTCAAAAATGATTTTTCATCACATTTTTATAGTGTGCTTATAACTTTGAATGGTCAAGTGGTCTACCTGTATTTTATTTCATTTTGCAGATGAGGTTAAAATAGTAGGTTATCATCCATGAAGCATGAAGGGATTAGTGGATCTGTTTCCAACCCACCTCATTTTTTTTCTCTCTATTCTGTTTCTACATCAATATTTGTGTCAAGAATTATTTGTTGTAAGTTTAGGATCTCTCACTCCTTTTGTATCTTCGCTAACTCTCTCAATCTTCCATCATAAACAATCATGCTTTTCAAACCATTCATTTTCAACTGTGCACCTGTATTTGAAATCTACCTTTTTCTAAATACATCCTCACTGAACAATCATAACACTAACTAATTTCTGAGTCTCCAAATATTCCAATTGCTCTTTTTTTTATTCTTACCCTCTAATATTTAACACTAACAGAATAATTGTTTCCTCGGAGTTTCATTCATTAAAACATTTCCCAAAACTCATATCTGATCAGTCTATTACCACAATTCTTAGAATTGTAACATGTAAACATCAGTGGTGAAATCCAAATTTGTTATATCGGTTCTGTGGACGTGGCTTGGTGGGTGTGGTGTGGCTTGGTGGGTGTGGCAGGGGAAGGATACTGCAAAATCCCCATTCCCACTCCACTCTGGGGCCTGCTAGAGGTGGTATTTGCCAGTTCTTCGAACTGCTCAAAATTTCCACTACTGGTTCTCCAGAACCTGCTGGATTTCACCCCTGGTTTCTAGTCCTCTGATTCTCCTTACCCATTCATTTCTTTTTGCCTTTCTCTGTTTGTCTGAATCCTCAAGATGAGGACTAAGTTATGCCAAAAAAATATAAAAAATTCCCGCCCATGATTTATGAATTAGACTGAAATTAGGCTGTTGATTGAGCTCAAAACTGCATTTGCTCTTTTTACAGCCCGGTCATACAACTGACTCATATTCTTCTTGTGACAATGCAGATAGTGTATCATCAATTCTCTGTCTGAGCCTCTGATTTCTTCTTTTGAAAATTGGAAAAAAGAATTGCATTTGTCTTGGTTAAAATGGTGATCCTCCAGGCTTTGAGGTCAAGGTGAGCTGAGTCCTCCATAGCCAGATTTAGAAATGGTCAGCTTTGTTTGTTATTCTATAATTTTGTATGTCTTAATGAACATTGTTATTTTGTATTATGGGGTGGGTGGGTGGGGGGGTTTGGGTGGCGTTTTATGACTCAATGGTGCAAGTTGTAATGGGCATGCCTTGGTATATCAATGAAACATTTATTTATTTTTATTTTACTTATTAATATCCTGCCTTTATTACTCAAGGCAACTCAAGGCAATGAACCCACCTAATACTGCAAAACTCAATCTGGGTCTGTCACTGGGACCAGAGATTCTATCTTCTGAGTTTTGGGGCTTGTCCTGCAGTCCATCAGCCCAGATTGGATCCTGCAACATTATCCTGGGACAGGCATATTTGCCTTCATTCATGGCACCTAATATTCCTTCCTCCTGCTATTTTCCCTGCTAGTTATGAGCCGAGGTGGCGCAGTGGTTAGAGTGCAACACTGTAGGCTACTTCAGCTGACCGCTAGCTGCAGTTCAGCAGTTCAAATCTCACTGGCTCAAGGTTGACTCAGCCTTCCATCCTTCCGAGGTGGGTAAGATGAGGACCCAGATGGTTGGGGGCAAGATTCTGGCTCTGTAAACCTCTTAGAGAGGGCTGTAAAAGCACTATCAAGTGGTATATAAGTCTAAGTGCTAGTGCTAAGTGCTATTCCCCTCAACAAGAACCCAGTGAGGTGGGCTGGGCTGAGAGAGAGTGACTGACCAAAGACACCCAGCCAGCATTGGTGAGCTGCAGTGGTTGATGGTCTACTTCTGGTGTGAGTCAAGTTACTGGTTGTTACCCATAAAGACCTACATGGCCCAAAGTCTTGAGACCATCTATCTCCCATAACATCTGCCTGACCAATTTGATGTGAGTAGGGTTGTCATGCTCCAGTTCCTTCAATTATGCAGTGTCATCTGTCAGGACTCCGTAAGAGTGTCTTCAAAACACTATCTCAGTTGGGAAGCATTACCTTCTCCACTTCAACACCCTCACTTGTACTTTGCAAAGTTTTATGAGGAATATCGTCCAAGTGTTCTTTGAGCAGGGAAGGAGGGGAAATGTTGTGACTCATTCCCATAGCAACCCTGACTTGATGATGTGAATAGTGCAAGATGTTACGCATGTTTAGCAACAACTGGCCAGCACAACTGCATAATAACAACCTGGAGATTGTGGGACTATCCTGACATTCTCACAGGCACCTTTCACTAACCAAAGTTCCATAGTAGCTCGTGGTGAATATTGGACTTCTGTAGGTGTCTCCTATAGATGGTATGATGCATGGAAAACATAAGATCTAAAAAAATAAAGAATCAAGCAAAATCCAAACATAGGTATAAACTGTGCTTCCCCTCTGGGATAATTGAAATCTGCAAGGCTGTATGCATTTCACAATTCAGGGAGAGTCTGGAATCATAGAAATTGATACTGCTTGCAGCCTTTGGAGAAATTCTGTCCTAAAAGCGAACTGCCAGGATCCAAATATAATTTTGGGTGGTCCAGGACAACCATGTTTAATGGGTTTCCTCTCGTGTACATACCACAGACAGATCTCATGGCTTACAATCTCATGAGTCATGAAAAGGAAAACCTTCTTTTTTCCTTAAAAAAAAAAAAAAAAACCTTTTAAAATAGAAGAAAGGGAAATTATATCATGGTGTTCTCTGGGACCCTTTAACCTATTCTCAGCTCCTTCCATTTTCACAGTGTTTGTTTGCATTTATTTAGCCTAAGTAACCATGGCTTTGTATCCTTTAAAGGCAAAAGATCCCAGGTTCTATTTCTGTCTGAAATCTCGGAGACTTGTAACTGGTCAGTCTTGATAAAGATGGGGTACAGCCAGGGGTGGGCTGTTGGGGGTTTGCAGGGGTTCAGGAGAACCTCTTGCTAAGATTATATGCCGTTCAGAGAACCCTCAAATCCCATTCCTGGCTGGCCCCGCCCTGCCAACCCCACCCCTCCCAGGAGTCCCCACGTGGACCATTTTGGATGCAAGTAAGTGCAGGTTGCGTGCAGAGGCTCAGGAAGAGTGAGAAACGGGTCTACTGGAAGTTCAAGAGGGCCTCTGGAGCCTGGGGAGGCTGTTTTCGCCCTCCCAGAGGCTCAAGGGAAGTATCTGGAGCCTGGGGAGGGCAAAAATACACCCCCCATGGTGCAGGAGGCTGACCACCATGGCCACGCCCACCCAGCAACCAGGCAGAGAACTCTTTGCCAAAATTTTTGAAGCCCACCCCTGGGTACAGCATATGCGTAGTAGCAGAAAACATTACCCCAAACAAGAAACCAGTAAGGGAAAAACCACATACATCCCCATCAACAGTAGCAGGGCAAGCTACTGTATAAACAGGAACAAACCCCTCAGTCACCAACATTGATGATGTTATCTAGTTGGGTAATGAAACGTCTGCAAGCAAACACCCAAACTCAAAGAACACAAAGGAATCCACAATTCAACCCTACAGATATTCTCTTCTAAAGCTGAAGTAGATTCAGCTCCGATCAGAGTCAGTATATGGTAACAAATCAGGGGCACATGCACAGTAGCATTTTCATGATGTCAGGGTCAGTGGGCGGAGCCTCCTGCCTGTTTTACTACCAGTTCTATAGAACCGGAGCGAACCGGGGGCAATCCACCACTGTAAAAATTCTGAGAGTTGCAAACTTTTTCTACTCATTTGAAGTATGATTTATTCTTGTACATGCATTTGATGTATTTATTTACATCCCTGAATATATGTGTGGAAGTGGTGGGTTTCAAATTTTTTTACTACCGGTTCTGTGGGTGTGGCTTGGTGGGCGTGGCAGGGGAAGGATACTGTAAAATCTCCATTCCCTCCCCACTCCAGGGGAAGGTTACTGCAAAATCCCCATTTCCTCCTGATCAGCTGGGACTCGGGAGGTAGAGAATAGATGGGGCCAGTCAGAATTTTTACTACCAGTTCTCCGAACTACTCAAAATTTCCGCTACTGGTTCTCCAGAACTGGTCAGAACCTGCTGAAACCCACCTCTGGCGCGGAGGGCCAGGGAGGGCAAAAACTATTTTTTCCTTACTTACATCTTCGAAATCTTGGTGCATCTTATACACCGGTGCGTCTTATAGTCCGAAAAATATGGTACTTTCTATTTTCTCAACAAGGTGCATGGAAGAAAGAAGTTCCTGAAATGCTTTTTACCCATAAAGAATATAAGGTTGCTAAAACACCCAATTTTAATTACGACCAAATGAGGTCTCTGAGATATACAGCCCTGCAGGGGAAACGGAGTGAGAAGCAGGATGACATATGTAACGGGTTAAAATAAGTTGTTTTAGGTGGATTCCTTGCAACCTAGGGAAGCTTTCTTGTTAATGTTTTGACTGCAAGGGAGACCATCTGTTGTTATTCAGCCCTACGGCTCGAACTGTCTAGGCTTCCAGGCAGAGATGGCCGTAAACCTTTGAAGGGATACTGTTGCTCAGAAGAGGTCTTGGGGGAGGATCAGCTATCTTCTTTTGTTATTAATGGCCCTCACAGCAAGGACCACCACTCTTTTTCTCTCCCAGACCCACTTCTACGAAAGATACATCAGGAGCAAAGAGCAGGTATTATCGCTTCCAAGTTCTGGAAGGATTCTTATCATAGCAACAATTGCAACAATTAACCTGAAAAAGTATAATAGATTGCAGATCTGCATTCATGCCCAAATTTCATACATTTGGATCAGAGGTAGGTTTCAGCAGGTTCTGACCAGTTCTGGAGAACTGGTAGCGGAAATTTTGAGTACTTTGGAGAACCAGTAGTAAAAATTCTGACTGGCCCCGCCCCCATCTATTCTCTGCCTCCCAAATCCCAGCTGATCGGGATTAAATGGGGATTTTTCAGTATCCTTCCCCTGGAGTGGGGTGGGAATGGAGATTTTACAGTATCCTTCCCCTGTCACACCCACCAAGCCACAACCACAGAACCGATACTAAAAAATTTTGAAACCCACCACTGATTTGGACCGGTTGTGGAATTCAATTTTTTTTATTACAGGTTCTGTGGGCATGGCTTGGTGGGCGTGGTGTGGCTTGGTGAGCATAGCAGGGGAACGATACTGCAGAATCTCCATTCCCACCCCACTCCAGGGAAAGGATACTGAAAAATCCCCATTCCCACCCCACTCTGGGGCCAGCCAGAGGTGGTATTTGCTGGTTCTCCGAACTACTCAAAATTTCTGCTACCGGTTCTCCAGAACCTGTCAGAACCTGATGAATAGCACCCCTGATTTGGACTAACCATCTCTCACTGTATTTAATAGAGATTTGTAGGATTGCATCATTTTGTTATACTATTGCATCGTCCTGTTATATTATTATGGCACAAACTTTTTTTTAAATTTTTTTTTAAATTAAAGATAGGCAAACAAAAACATACATACATACAATACACAACATAGACAAACTATACATTAAAATCAAGTCTTACAACTTGAGCCTTAAGAAAAAAGAAAGTTACTTCGGTATTGTATATTTCTGTATATATATATCTACCTTCTTCATTATATAACGATATTTTAAGATTATTTCTTAATTTTTGTTTCCTTTGTTGGTATTCCCTTCCTGTCCTACCGGTTATTTCTTATTTCGTTTTCCTTTTCTCTAACCAATCGTACCATCGTTGCCAGGCAAGATAGTACTCTGTGTCTTCCTTTTCTTGTATTTCTTTGGTAAGCCTGTCCATCTCCGCACATTCCATTCCTTTTTGTATTATTTTATCCTCACTTGGCATATCTTCTGATTTCCACATTTGCACGAATATGATTCTTGCTGCTATCAGGATATGGATTATCAAATATTGTGTTTCTTTTTCATAGTGATTTGTTAGTATTTCTAATAAATATGTTTCTGGTCTCAATGGCACTCTGTGTGGTGATTTCTTCCAGTTGTTTTTGGATCATTTTCCAAATTTTTTTTTGCCTTTTGGCATGACCACCACATGTGGTACTACGTCCCTTTGTGTGATCTGCATTTCCAAAGTTCGGTGTGGTGTTAGGGAACATCTTTGTATTATGGCACAAACTTTTAATAGCAAAAGACTGTTCAGCTTTCTGCCAACCAGAAGATTTTATCCTTCTAAATCTGTTATTTTATCTAGTGGTTTTTTTCCCCGTTTCGATTCATTCATGTCCAATTCTAGACAAGTTCCTGCAGTTTTCTTGGCAAGGTTTTCCAGAAGTGGTTTGCCATTGTCATCGTCCTAGGGCTGAGAGAAAGTGACTGGCCCAAGATCATCTAGCTGGTTTTGTGCCCAAGGTGGGACTAGAATTCACAGTCTCCCAGTTTCTAGCTTGATGCCTTAACTACTACATGAAATTGTCTCTCTTATCTAGAGGACATCACTTATTATGAGCCACGGTGGCGCAGTGGTTAGAGTGCAGTACTGCAGGCTACTTCTGCTGACTGCCAGCTGCCTGCAATTTGGCAGTTCGAATCTTACCAAGCTCAAGATTGACTCAGCCTTCCATCCTTCCAAGGTTGGTAAAATGAGGACCCAGATTGTTGGAGGCAAGATGCTGACTCTGTAAACCGCTTAGAGAGGACTGTAAAGCACTGTGAAGTGGTATATAAGTCTAAGTGTTATTGCTATTATTCAAACACACAGAAAAGCAATTGCAAGGAAGAAATGAGGGCATCAGGACTTATTAAAGTGAAAAGCAATACAGGTTGAGACAGGAACTTCATGTAAGGTGTGTCTCTGGGCTGCAAAACTCCAATAACAGCTAGTCTCTCTCTGTTGCATCCTATAGGTTGCTGAATTATTTCAACTAGGGCATAGTAACTGGAGGTAAAGAGATATATATATATATATATATATATATATATATATATATATATATATATATATATATATATATATATGTAGGTCTTTGGTTATTCGGGTCTTCTCCCACGTAAAATTGGAAGTGTCTTGGCGACGTTTCGACGAAGTCTCATTCGTCATCTTCAGGCTGGTGTTCTCGGCTTCGTGCTTCCTTTGCTCCTGGAAGCACGAAGCCGAGAACACCAGCCTGAAGATGACGAATGAGACTTCGTCGAAACGTCGCCAAGACACTTCCAATTTTACGTGGGAGAAGACCCGAATAACCAAAGACCTACATACAAACACCCGCGAAAACCTGAGAAAACATATATATATATATATATATATATATATATATATATATATATATATATATATATATATATATATATATATATATAAATTGATATTGATATGTCCTGCTCTCCATGAGGATCAGACTTCCAAATAATGGTATATAAATCAAATAATCCAAAATGGTAACACAGGTAGTCCTCAATTTACAACCACAACTGACCCCAAAAGTTCTATTGCTAAGTAAGTCAGTTGTTAAATGAGTTTTCCCCCATTTTATGATATTTCTTGCCACAGTTGTTAAGCGAATGCAGTTTAGTAAACTGGTTTTTAACTGAATCTGGCTTCCCCACTGACTTTGCTTGTCAGAAGACCGCAAAAGGTTATCACATGATCCCGGGACACTGCAATTTTGATCACATGATCATAGAGATACTGCAATGTTTGTAAGTGTGAAAAATAGTCATAAGTCATTTTTTTCAGTGCCATTGTAACTTTGAACAGACACTAAATGAATAGGCAGTCCTTGACTACCTGTTCTTGTTACAGGTAGTCAAGGAGTACCTGTAACAAGAACAAGAACAACAATATACTGTAGGCACAAGAATTTCCATGCTTTAATGATTCCTATAGTAGAAGTACAATGAATAGGAGTGTCAGGATTTCAGGTAACATAACCATAGCAAACAAAACTGGTGGCAGGCAATTTCCTCAAAGAATATGTTTATTGGATATGTCATATTGGCACAGGCTGGTGAAAACCAACTCTGAATATTCCTATGGTTTTCACCTAATTAAAAGCAAAAACTTGTCACTTTCTCAAAACTATCAGTTAAATGGTCCAATCAGGATACTGTCCAGTTGCTAGGTGACTCCAGTCCCTTCCTTCTGAGCACCTGCAGGAATGTCCTTGGTTCCCAAGAGAAAGTATTTTGTTTTGACTACAACACCCCAACTGTCTCTATTTCTGCCCCCGCCTCTCCCTCTCCCTCTTCTCCAGTGTGTCAGCACTGAAGTCTCAAAATGGCCTCAGTCAGGCCAGCTTTAGGATTGACAAGAAGCACCTATCTGATTTTGTAATTCTGAAGTAAGCCAGGCTTGGTTGATTTCCAGATGGAAGATGATTGGGAAATGTCAGAGCTGTGGGTTATGCTGGGATGTCCAAAAAAAAAAAAAAAAAAAACCCATCAGAAGAAGGCTGTGGCAAATAACTTTGGAACCTATTGCCAAGTCAGCCGCACAGCGATGCCTATGACCTCACAGGAGGTCAGCTGGATAGAGATTTATGGAAATGGAACACATTCATCAGTCTTTAAATATTCCCATTCAAATTTGAGCTATTGTCTTTCTTGCTTTGTGAATGCTTTCTGTTCCATAGAAACAGGATGAATTCAAGGTTTAAATTAAAATACAGATGGGACCATTGATACTAACTCTTCTGGCATTGCAGCTTCACATGCAGCAGCCAGCCTCATTTAGTAGTGAAGCAAAATGTTTATGTTCTCATGTCCCTTATTAAATAATATACGCTTCCTTTTAAAGCAGGATATTTGTATCTTGGGCTTGAAATGAAGTGTCCTTGGTGCTCTCTGAGCTTGGTTGATCTCTTGCAAACATTTCATTACCCAAACTGGTTCATATCATCTGTGCTGGGGGCAGTGCTATCATTGATGATGTTACCTAATTTGAGTGAAGAAATGTCTGTGAGAAAACAACCAAGTTCAGGGAGCACCAAGGGCTCTTCACTCTATCTTTCCATTAGAATATTCCCAGGCAGTTTAAATTATGTGTTAGAACAGGGCAGGGGTGAAATACAGCAGGTTCTGGCGAACCGGTAGCAGAAACTTTGAGCAGTTTGGAGAACCGGTAGCGGAAATTTTGAGTAGTTTGCAGAACCGGCAAATACTACCTCTGGCTGGCCTCAGAGTGGGGTGGGAATGGAGATTTTGCAATATCCTTCCCCTGGAGTTGGGTAGGAATGGAGATTTTGTAGTATCCTTCCCCTGCCATGCCCATCAAGCCACGTCCACCAATCCACACCATGCTCACAAAGCCACGCCCACAGAACCGGTAGTAAAAAAATTTGGATTTCACCACTGGAACAGGGGTGTCAAACTCAAGGCCTGCAGGCCGGATCCAGCCTGTGGGATGGTTAGATCTGGCCCGTGGGGCCGGCCTGGAAATAGCAAAGGACCACACCCCTCCACACCCCATTTTGGGCCTGGACAGCCTCCTACAGCACTCTGGCAGCCAAAGTGAGGCACGGGGGGCTGCACGAGCCCCCACCCCATGCCCTGTTTTGGCCCTGGATAACCTCTTGCAACACTCTGGCAGCAAAAATGGAGCATGGGGGGCCCCTTGTGTGACCCCCTCATGCCCCATTTTGGGCCTCAACAGTCTCTTGCAGCACTCTGGAAGCCAAAATGGGGTGCGGGGCAGGGCTCACACACACACTTGTGCCCATTTTGGCTGGCAGAGTGCTGCAGGAGGCGTCAGTCCTGTTCCCCCTCCCCACAAGCCGGCCCACGGAGGACAACTACAATGCTGATCTGGCCCTCGAAGAAATCCAGTTTGACACCCCTGTGTTAGAATGATGCTCAACACATTGTTGGTAAGTTTTTCAAGAGAAAGGTAATGAACCAAGTTTAATTACTGTCTTTTCTCTTTGGCTTGTCCCATGTGTTTCCTTAAAAAAAAAAAAGAATCCCAAGATATAATTACAATAACTGCTGAAAATAAAATAATAGAATTCTCTAAAATTGTCTAAATTCTCTAAAATTCATTAAAATTGTTGAGGGAATGGCTGACTGAATGGTTCCAGAGGAAACTGACAAAAATTAACAATTGAAATAATAACAATGGCTATTGCTTAACGCATTGTAAGCCGCCCTGAGTCTTCGGAGAAGGGCGGCATATAAATCACATTTTTTTAAAAAAAAAAATCCTAGCCAATTTTATGTGATAGAATTTTCCATCGTTGTGGATATAGGGAAAGCTTTTTGCCACAGTAGTGGATGTATTTTATCAATTTTGTGATAAATAACTTTAGAGTTGCTTGATAATTGGATGGGAATCCCCAAGGACATCCATGCGGTCATTAGGAGTCAAGTTCATCTCAAAGAAAAGTTCGTTCTTTATAAACATTGTGTCTTTCCTCAATTGCTAGAGTAATGGGGATATTCATTCTACAGTCTCATGCATGTTTAGTTTAGAAACCAGTTGAATTTGGTGGGAATTACTTCTAAGCAAGCACACAGAAGAGTGGCCTGCCATCAGTTAAACAAGCAAGATGAGCCCTATTGATATTTCTTAGACTGCAGTCATCAAAGTAAATGGAAACTAAGAAGCATTCAAAAGTATTCCTTTTTCAACAACGATCATTCAGCCAGAAGAACCAAGAAATCTGATTCTTCAGTAGGAATGAAAACCAGCCAAAAGTTTGGGAGGAGCACACATATGTTAGCATCTTTAGTCATTACATTTCTCTTTTAACCTTCTATTTCTCGAGATTGAGCCTTGATCCAGACAAGCAGCCTAAAGCAATGGGTGGGAAATCAGATACCCCACCACAATGTTGAGTATCTAAGGAAGTGTGTGACAAATTGTAATGACAGGGCTGATTTGGAGAATTATATAAAAGAGTGAAGAATGTTTACTACCAAGACCAAAACAAAAAGAAATATAGAACCCAGATCTAGGTTAGCCATCTTTCAGTTAAAAAATTTTTAATTACTATTCGGACTTAAATATGAAACTATAACTCTATACAAAGAAGTATAGATTCAAATTTGAAATTCAAAAGGAACACTTAGGAACCTAGTTGTAAAATAGGCAACCGCATATCTAGTGCTGAAAAAATGTCTATCAGAGATTTAACAGAATAACAGAGTTGGAAGGGATCTTGGAGGTCTTCTAGTCCAATCTCCTGCTCAAGCAGGAGACCCTATACCATTCCAGATAAGTGGCTGTACAGTCTCTTCTTAAAATTGATGGAACAACCACAACTTCTGAAGGCAAGCTGTTCCACTAGTTAGCTGTTCTCACTGTCAGGAAATTTCTCCTTGGTTCTAGGTTGCTTCTCTCCTGGATTAGTTCCCACCCATTGCTTCGTCTTTTGCTTCTTGTGCTTTGGAAAATAGGTTGACCCTCCCTCCACTCCTCCCACCCCATTTTTTGTGGCAACCCATCAAATATTGGAACATAGCCTTGATATGGCATTTATATTTTAAACATTCTGATCTCGGAGGGAGATATTTTTGATGCCAAATAGTATAATGATTCATTGGGTGTTATTGCAACGCCATCCAGCCAAGTCCTGCTGTGCTTCCTCATGGCAAATGGAGAAGTGTTATTCTGGGGAGAGATGAACAAAGAACAGTGGGATCGTATGATAAGAATAAACCCTGTTTCCCCCAAAATAAGACATCCCCTGATAATAAGCCCAATTGGGTTTTTGAGCGCATGGCAATAAGGCCAAGCGCTTATTTCAGGGTTCAAAAAAATATAAAACAGGGTCTTATTTTCGGGGAAACATGGTATATTCTCAGTAGAGTCATCCAAGATGTGAAGGTCATCCCAGCTGCCCAGCTGAAGTAAGCGGGCACCTCTATTGGGTTGCAGAGATGTAAGAAGTCACTGGAGGGAGACAATCTTTTTATGATAATGGCAAAGGCATCAATTCTTATTGTGCAAAGGTAAATCAAACCTGTACTTTATCAAAAATGACCACCTGGATAGAAATAGAAAGTGATTGATGACTTCATGCTGGATGATGGACTCTTCAAGTTGGATGACGTTCAACAGACTTATGAAGAAAAGTGGAAGATCTTCTGGAATACTAATGGGGTTTATGATGCAACTAGATTACATTAGGATCAGAGGTGATATTCAACAAGTTCGGACCGGTTCAGGCGAACTGGTAGCGCCGACGATCAGTTGGCCCTGCCCACTGCCCCTGTTCTATCCTGTCCTTTATTTCCCGCTTTGTAGCTCATCTCAATTGCACCGCACAGATTATCCCCCCCTTGCTGTTTTACTTACCGTTGCTGACTTGGAAGGTAAGCAGCTGAGCTTCTAAATGCTCCATTTTCAGCGCTGCGCGCAAGCGTGCCCTCACTGAACTAGTTGTTAAACCGGCAGCATCCCACCACTGGTTAGGATATTTATTTGCTGATGCGATCATGTAGGAAAAGAAAGCCCACAGCTGCAAAAACAGAATTGCAGTGGGAACATTTAATCTAATGAGTACGAACATGGGAAAGCTTAGCATAGTGAAAGATAAAATGAATCAAACATGTGCTGACATCTCAGTCATCAGTAAATTGGAATGGATTAGAAATGGACAATATGAATAATTGGAAGATCCTATTGTTTACTATACAGGACATGAAGAATGGAAAAACTATGCTGCTTTCATGGGCAGGATGGATCTATCTAAGACAGGTGTCTGCAACCTGTGGCTCTGGAGCCACATGTGGCTCTTTCGTCCCCCTGCTGTGGCTCCCTGTCTGCTGAACCCACCACTGGCTGGCCCCGCCCCTCGGCCTCCCCTCCCAGTCACTCCTTGCCTGGCCTAAGAAGGTAAAGGCGATTACCTAAAGTAACACTAGGAGGCACAAAACCTGGGTAAGTGTGGCTGGGGGTGGTGGTCATGTGACTGGCTGGAGTGAGTGATGTTGAGTTGGCCACGCCCACCCAGGTTTTGTGGCTCCCGGTGATTTCTTTTTCTGTGGGAAATGGGTCCAAATGGCTCTTTGAGTGTTTAAGGTTGCAGACCCTTGATCTAAGACAATACTTAGGAACAATGCACTCAATGACCAAATAATTTCAGTTAGACCTCATGGATAAGCTTTTAATATGATGGTCTAACCACTGATGTAGAAGAAGAGGTTGATAGGTTTTATGATTAAGTTCAGTCTGAAATTGACAGAACATGAAACTAAGATGTGCTTGGAGTTTGGAGGGTCTTCAGTAAAGGAAAAATATAGCTGGACTATACAGTTTAGGAAACCAAAATGAAGCAGCAGAATTTAACAGAATAATAGAGTTGGAAGGGACCTTGGAGGTCTTCTAGTCCAACCCCCCACTCAGGCAGGAAACCTTATACCTTTTCAGACAAATGGTTGTCCAATCTCTTCTTTAAAACTTCCAGTGTTGGAGCATTCACACCTTCTGGAGACAATTTGTTCCATTGATTAATTGTGTTTTCACTGTTAGGAAATTTCTCCTTAGTTCTAGGTTGTTTCTCTCCTAGGTTAGTTTCCACCCATTGCTTCTTGTCCTACCCTTAGGTGCTTTGGAGAATAGCTTGTCTCCCTCTTCTCTGTGGCAGCCTCTGAAATATCTGAACACTGCTATCATGTCACCCCTAGTCCTTCTTTTCATTAAACTAGACAACCTAGAGCAGAGATCTCCAACCTTGGAACTTTAAGATTTGTGGACTTTAACTCCTAGAAGCAGGCTGAGGAATTCTGGGAGTTGAAATCCACAAGTCTTAAAGTTGCAAGGTTGGAGACCCCTGACCTAGAGAGACTCAATCAGTTTTTGCAAGTCTTCTTTACTAACAGTCTTCAAATAACCAAACTAATGCCTACTGTATATACATGGACATCAGTAGATAGAATGCACAGAAATCAAATTGACTATGTTATGGTCACAAGCAGTTCAGTTATAACAGCAAAGACCTGGGGCTGAATCTTAACACAGTACAAATTGCTCCCAGGCATGTTCCAGATCAAGCTAAAGAAAAGGAACAAAGCCGATAGTTTCCATTATATAATCTTTAGCAAACATCCACCATTTTTGAAGAGAACATCAGGAATCACATCAAAGCCCTGAACCGCATTGATATGGAGCTAGAAGTACTGTACAATGAAATCAGAGAAATCATTAAGGAAAAATGTGAAAAGAGAGTGCCACAGGCCAAGAAAAAGAAAAAAGTGAATTCAATGTCAGAAGAGAAACCAAAGCCAAGAAAGACAATGATCTTAGGAAGGAATTTAGCAAAGGATTTCAAAAGAAACAAGAAGCCGTATTACAATGACATTGAAAAGTCAGTCAAGATGGAAACAAACAAACAAGCAAGCAAGCAAGCAAACAAACAAACAAAAACCCAAGGAAATTCTTCCAAAATATCTCTGAACTGGGGAGGTTGCAACCAAAAAAACAGGAAAGCAAGAGATTTGATGCTCTTGATATTTTGGTGTTGGAGACAATATCTAAAAATGCCCTAGATATTCAAGTACACAAATGAATGGGTCATGGAACAGAACAACCCAGGAGTCTCATGCAGACGTAGGATTAACATAATTTACCTACTGATTCGCCCAGCACTGAAAATGTGAGTGTGTGGGCGCTCATGCACACTTTGCTTACATGCACCACCTCCGTGCATGCGCCTGGCCTTCCACTCATGCGCCCAGCCTCAAAAATGTACCTAAATAGGACAGCATAGAGCCAGGGTGAAGGTTTCGCGTCAGAGGCAGAGATGGGGCCAGGGCCAACTGGGAGTTATGCGCGGACTCCAGAGTCTTCAGAGTCGGATATCAGAGAGGCAGAGGAACAGGAGGAGCCTGTTCCTAGTGCACGCATGCGCAGAGCTGCCAGAAGCCAAGAACCGTTAAAACAAAAGGGACAACTCGGGAGTAAGGCCTGGAGATGATTGGCCCCTCCCATAAGGCTTAAAAGAGGAGCAAAGTGGGCCCTTTGCAGGAAAGCAATGTTGTTAATTTTGTTCCCAGTCGGCATCTCTGTTTGATTCTGGACTCTGTATGGCTTTGCCAAGTAGGTCTTTGGCAGCGTGTCAAGGGAGATAAAGGTTGGTGATTATCCCGAAGGACTTCTCCCAAAGGATTTTTTGCAACTAATTGGGACTCAGCTGTGAATGAACGTAATTCACAGCTGTTGCAATAAAATAGGTTTTTGGAACTACTCCTGTGTTTTAATGACTCAGGAAGCCTAGATCACAACAAAAGGGAGAAATGGAGAAACATGCTCTTAAAGACAGAAAGCAGACTCAATCTTCCTTAATAGCCCCAGCAGATATTTTGTGCCCATTAAGAAAGATTGGGCCAGCCTATTCACAAAACAAAAGACCTTCATCTCCAGGGATGGGATTAAAATTTACATTCTCCTCCACCCAAATGACCCATGAAGACATAATAGGATTAACCCACCACCATTTAGCAAAAGAGACAAGACCCTTCATTGCACAACCCCCAGAAAGTTCAAACTTCAAAGTCATACCAATAATAAGACCAACCCTAATTTTTTCATGGCGAGTCTAATATTACCCTTACCCTGAAAATAAGGCCGGAGGAATGGGCGTGGCTGCGCAGACACGGAGAGAGGGGAACTGTCTGGCTGCAGCCCTCAGGCGCCTTGAGGCAGCGCAAATACCACTTTTGCTCTTCTCTTTCTGGGTGCAGCACTTCTGCTTGTTGGGCCGCTTCCCCAAAGCCGGCAGCTCCGCGGCCAGCTACTTTGCTTTTTCCCTCTTTTGGGGAGACTCACGGGAGGCTTTTTGGCGAACAGGAGGAAAATGGGGAGGGGAATTTTTCTGCCTGACATCCATTCCTCAAGCTCAGCACAAACTGAGGGAAGGAAGACAGGCAGGAAAACCCCCCTCTACATTTTCCTTCTGTTCGCCAAAAAGCCTCCATTTTGAACACTGAAGGTTCAGGTGTCCCAGAATCCCATGCTTTGGTGGTTCTGTTCATCAATAAACCAAGTTTATTTCCAATCAGCCTCCATTTTATTCCTGGCTTGGAAGTGGAACTGGATTTCCCTTCCACCAACTACATCACCCTATGATCTTAAAAGAAATCAAAGATCTTTCTGATGTCAGGGATACATCCATTGTCTATTACAAAGAACAGAGAGGGAATCTGTTTCAGAATCAGCATGAATCAAATTAATAAATGCTGGGGGTGGGGGAATCCTGCACTGAGTAAAATCAACATCTTGTCCTCCCTGAGATTTTCCTATAATATCCTGTTGACCACTGGGAAGACTATATATCAACCGGGCCAACGATACTATGAGACAAAATGTAGTTCCTTCAGTTAACAGTTTTTAGCAAGTAACAGGAGTGTCCAACCTTGGCAACTTTAAGACTTGTGTACTTCAGCTCCCAGAATTCCTCAGCCACCTGGGGAACTCTGGGACTTGAAGTCCACAAGTCTTAAAGTTGCCAAGGTTGGACACCCTTGAACTAAAGGAAGCCAGAAAAGACAGACTAATCTGTTGCTTTTGCTTCCCTCAGTCCAAATTCCTAATTTTATCACTCAATCGCCATTAAAAAGTTATTATTTATGTTTAGGAAGACACATTTTCAGTAATAAACTGAGCAACTGTTCACACTCATCTGTACGGGCCAAACCCAATAGGTACAATTAATCTGCCTTTTCTGGAGCTATTAAACACAAGAAGCTGAACTGAGAATAGGAAGGATGACAAAAAATATTGACTAATCAGGAATTCCAAAGCAGAAATTTGCCAGATTCCCCCCTCCCCCCCTTTCTACTCATTTTTCCTGGCAGAAAAAATAGTATCTCATGAAAGTGTCTATCTTTATTGCTAGGCTGGCTCTAATGTTTCCAATCTCAGTCCCTGCTATTCACCGGCTTTCTGTCCAAGATAAAGTCTGATAGAAACAAACATTTTACATCGCTTGAGACTATGGACCAGTGGTGAAATTCAAAAATTTTCTCTACTGGTTCTGTGGGCGTGGCTTGGTGAGCATGGCTTGATCCCCCATCATGTGACTAGGTAGGTGTGGCCAACTTTTTAAAAACTTTTAAAAGCAATTTTTTTTTTATTGCAAAAGTTTTACAATTACATTTTCACCCCTTTTCCCCCCCTCATCCCACCCCCAACTTCCCAACCTCCCTAACCCACCCTAACCCTCCCCTCTCCCCCAGACTTCCACACAATATACTCATATCAAGTAGAAGGAAAAACCCTCATTTGTATATAAAACTTGAACCCTTCCCTCCCCCTTAAAAATTTTCATCTTCATTACCTTAAAATATTTCTATCTTAATATAACATTTTGAAATAAATTTTTCATCCTCTTTACCTTAAAATATTTCTATCTTAATATAACATTCTCAAATAAAAGCTATTTGATACTTTCTAGTTTGATATTTGTTCTGAACATAATCTATCCACCTCTTCCATTCCCATTCATAAGCCTCTTGTGAACAGTCTTTTAGATATGCTGAAATCTTCGCCATCTCTGCAAAACTAGCCATCTTCAAAGTCCATTCCTCAATCGTGGGCAGCGCTTCATTTTTCCAATATTTACCTATCAACAATCTTGCTGCTGTTATCATATACAATATCAGTTTTGTTTCACCCAATGTAAAACCCTTAGCTATGCCCAGTAAAAACAATTGTGGAGAAAATTGAATTTTTTTCTTCAGAACATTCTGCATGACCCACCAAATTTTTATTCAAAAAGCCTTAACTTTCTTACAGGTCCACCAAACATGATAATATGTAGCATCTTGACAATCACATCTCCAACATTTAGGCTGCACATTAGGGTACATACACGACAATTTTTTGGGGTCTAAATGCCATCTGTAAAACATTTTATAAAAATTTTCCCTCAAATTCTGCGACTGTGTAAATTTAACATTCTGAACCCAAATTTTTTCCCATGTTTCCAACATCACTGGTTCCTCAAAATTTTGTGCCCACTTAATCATACAATCTTTAACTAGTTCAGTTTCTGAATCCCTTTCTAACAAAACATTATAAAGTCTTTTAATATGCATTGGACCTTTCTCTTTTATGTGTCTGACCAATTCTTCCTCATACATAATAATACCAGTTTTTTGGTCCTCTTTCCATCTCAATTGCAATTGATTATATTGTAACCAAGTTAGATTAATCCCTTCAGCCAACAATGTCTGTAATGTCTTCAGCTGCCATCTGCCCGCATCTGTAAAAAGAACCTCTTTATATAAAAACCCCCCGAGTGACATTATATTTGTATTCCACAAAGTATGACCAAGATCCAGCCATAGCGGTATTTTATAATCCCAATTGGTTCGGTGCTTCTTCCAAACTCTCAACAAAGAATCTCTGAGTATGTGGCTTTTGAATACTTTGTCCACTTTACTGTCATAAAATAAGTAAGCGTGCCATCCAAATTCCAAATCGAAACTTTCTGCATTTAATATTCCAGTCTTTTTTCCTCCAAACCAATCACTTGCTAAAGTCAAAGCTGCTGCATCATAATATAACTGTAGGTTTGGAAGTTTAAGACCTCCCCTTTCTGGAACGTCTTGCATAATTTTCATTTTTACTCTTGGTTTTTTCTCGTTCCAGACAAACTTGTTCACTCCAGTTTGCCATACTTTTAGTTGTTTATCATTTTTGAGCACCGGAATCATTTGAAACAAAAAAAGAAATCTTGGCAAAATATTCATCTTAACTGCTGCTATTCTTCCAAGTAAAGACAGCTGCAGTTTTTTCCAAGTCTCCATGTCTTTTTGCACCTCTCGCCACAACACCTCATAATTATTTTGAAACAATTTCATATTTGATTCTGCAACCTGAACTCCTAGATATTTTACCTTTGGTACAATCTCAAAACCTGCCCTCCTTTCAAGCTCAAGTTTACGATCTTGTGTCATATTTTTGACTACCATCTTAGTTTTTTTCTGGTTCAATCTAAAACCTGAAACTTTACCATAGTCTTGTATAATGTCCTTCATCTGGATTATTGATTCCATTGGCTGTGATAGGGTAACAACCAGATCATCTGCAAATGCCTTTATTCTGTAATCCTCTTGCCTTATCATTATACCTTTCAAAGTATTAGAGTCCCTTATTGTATTTAACAAGACTTCTAGTGTTAAAATAAACAACAATGGGGACAGCGGACATCCCTGTCTTGTTCCTTTTTCGATTTTAAACTCTGTTGTCAAACTTCCATTAATAATAATCTGTGCCTTTTGATCTTGATAAATTGCTGAGACCGCCTGTATAAATTGGTCCCCAAAGTCCATCCTTTTTAAAGTCTTTAATAGAAAATTCCAGTCCACTTTATCAAAGGCCTTC
The DNA here is from genome assembly GCA_022577455.1 of Arizona elegans. Classification (NCBI taxonomy): domain Eukaryota; kingdom Metazoa; phylum Chordata; class Lepidosauria; order Squamata; family Colubridae; genus Arizona; species Arizona elegans. Next base: position 5,197,650 of record JAKOOJ010000002.1, on the reverse strand, counting down.
TCTGCATCCAGAAAAACCAGCACTGCAGGGATCTGTTTATTCTTCTCAAGATATTCCAATAAATCTATTACTTGCCTTACATTGTCATTCATGTGCCTACCCTCAATAAATCCCGCTTGATCATCATGAATCACCTTTTGAATTACTGGCATCAATCTGTTGGCTAATACTTTTGCATAAATTTTGTAATCCGTATTCAAAAGAGATATTGGTCTGTAGTTCTCTGGTTTTTTGGGACCTGCTTGTTCTTTTGGTATCAAAGAAATATAAGCTGTAGTCCATGATGGGGGTACTTTTCCCCCTTGTTGTATATTACAAAATAAGTCTCTAAGTTGTTCCACCATTTCTGCCTGCAAAGTTTTATAATACACTGCAGTCAGACCATCCGTTCCAGGAGCTTTAGCTGTTTTTAATTGTTTTATTGCTACTATTATCTCCTCCTCTGTTATAGGATAATTCATTCTTTCCTTTTGTTGCTCAGTGATTTTTGTAACTCTTTTGTTGTCTAAGTATTTTTCTATAAGTCCATTCTGTACCTCCTCTCTGGCATATAGTTTAGTGTAATATTCAAGAAAGGCTTCTTTTATTAATTTCTGTTGAAAAATTTCTTTCCCTCCAATATCAATACTATCAATAGCAATTTTTAACTAAAAAAGTTTTTTAAATGTTCCGACAATCAGCCGTGACAATCAGCTGTGCCCGCAATCATCAGAACCTTTTTTTTACTTTTTAAAGCATTTTTTTTACTACCTATTCACCCAAACTGGTAGCAAAAAAATGCTTTAAAAAATGAAAAAAAGGTTCCAATGATTGGCTGTGACAATCAGCTGTGCTGTGCAACTGTCGGAACCTCTTTTTTTACTTTTTTAAAGGATTTTTTTTTACTACCGGTTTGGGCGAACCAATAGCATTTTTTATTACCGATTCGGGTGAACCGGTCTGAACCGGTAGCATTTCACCCCTGCTGTGGACATCTATCCTGCAGTCAGTGAAGTCTCCAAAAATGTTTTTAAAATGCAGGCAGAATGGGAAATAAGCTGGCCAGCCTGTTTTTTTGCTGCAAGCAAAGAATTAAATAGGATTTTGTAGGAAAGGGACAATTCGCCGCAACCAACTTGCTGAAACCAACTTGCCATGCCCAATTCACCATGGGACAACTCGCGCGGGACAATTTAACAATTCAATTTAATTATTTAAGATATTTTTTTTAAAAAATTAATATTTGTGATTCACATTTCATTCTGCCCCTCTTTTTGTATTCTTTTGTATTCTTTAATGATTCTATGCCATCATTTCTTTAATGTTAGTGTAACTCTTGTCCTGCACTGACTTGTCCCACAGCAAGTTGGCCATAGCAAGTTGGCTGTGATGACTTGTCATAGATCCAGATTTTGAAGCATCGGAACATCTGCAGTGAAGTTATTACGCAAGCCTCACTGTGTAGCAGGCTCACTAATCCCACTTCACTGCAGATACTCTTGCTTTCCCAAGGAGCTGCTGATTCATTTCTATAGAGGAATTATTGAGCCTGTCATCTGCACCTTTATAACTGTCTGGTTTGGTTCTGCAACCCAACAAGACAGACACAGACTTCAGAGGATAATTAGAACTGCAGAAAAAAACAATGGCTACCAACCTGCCTTCCATTGAGGACCTGTATATTGCACGAGTCAAAAAAAAAGGCTGTGAAAATATTTACAGACCCCTCACATCCTGGACATAAACTGTTTCAACTCCAACCCTCAAAACGACACTATAGAGCATTGCACACAGAACAACTAGATACAAAAACAGTTTTTCCCCGAATGCCATCACTCTGCTAAACAAATAATTCCCTCAACACTGTCAAACTATTTACTAAGTCTGCACTACTATTAATCTGCTCATCGTTCCCATCACCCATCTCCTCCCACTTATGACTGTATGACTGTAACCTTGTTGCTGATATCCTTACGATTTATATTGATATTGTTTCCTGATTGCTTATTTGTAACCTATGACTATCATTAAGTGTTGTACCTTATGATTCTTGATGAATGTATCTTTTCTTTTATGTACACTGAGAGCGTATACACCAAGACAAATTCCTTGTGTGTCCAATCACACAGCCAATAAAAATTATATTCCAGGAAAAGTAACTTCTAAAAGGATTCTGGGTACACCAGAACCGTCGTTCAAACTTGGTAGCATAATCTTGAGATAAAGATGCAGGTGTCACAGTTCCAAATAATAGACCCATAGCAAGCAAAACTCCGAGGCAGGTAGATTCCTCAAAGAATAGTTTTATTGGATATATCATATTGGCACAGATCTGGTGAAAACCAATCTGCGGTTTTTATCTAATTAAAAGTAAAAGTTCTTCACTTTCTCAAAACAATCAGTCACATAGGCCAATCACAACTCTTTCTGGTTGCCTGGTGACATCACTCCTCCTTCCTCTGACCAAGTGTGAGAATGTCCTTGGTTCCCAAGAGAAAGTATTTTATTTTGGCTACAAAGTCCCAGCTATCTCAAGCACCCCCCCTCCCTATCCCTCAACTCCAGTGTGGCAACACTGAAGCTCAAGATGGCTCCAGTCAGGTCAGCTTCAGGGTTGACACCAGGAGTGACAATGGCATAGTTTTTCAACAGAAGAGAATATTTGTAGCTCGGGGTTGAACTGTGGTGTCCTTGATGTTCCCTGAGCTTGGTTGTTTTCTTGCAGATGTTTCATTCTGATTCAAGGTGTTGGTTACCACCTTTAAAGCGCTCCATGGCATAGGACCCGGGTACCTTCGAGACCGTCTTCTGCCACCAATAGCCTCCCACCGACCAGTCCGTTCCCACAGAGAGGGTCTCCTCAGGGTGCCATCGGCCAAGTTATGTCGGCTGGCGACACCCAGGGGGAGGGCCTTCTCTGTGGGAGCCCCAGCCCTGTGGAATGAACTGCCCCCGGAAATACGTAAGATCTCCGACCTCCGGGTGTTTCGCTCGCACTGAAGACCCTGTTGTTCCGCCAGGCAGGGCTATCAACATAATAATTTTAAATTGGGGTATTTTAAATTTCTGGGGTTTTAAATCGGCCAAATTTATTTAATTATTTTAATTTTTAATCATTGTTGTGTCCTGTGTTTTTAAATTGGCTGTACACCGCCCTGAGTCCTTCGGGAGAAGGGCGGTATAGAAATAAAATTATTATTATTATTATTATTATTATTATTATTATTATTATTATTATTATTATTATTATTATTATTATTATTATTATTATTATTATTATTCCCCAGCTAAGTAACCTCACCAATGCTAGTAGTGATATTTACGCTGATGATGTTATTTAGTTGAGTAACGGAACATCTGCAAGAAAACAAGCAAGTTCAGGAGCACCAAGGATTCCACCCAGTAGTGGGATCCTACTGGTTTAACAACTGGTTCGGTGATCACGTGCTTCGCGCGTGTGTGCCAGATGCGTGCTACGCGCTGGTGCATAATTGAACAAAAAATCACCTTCTGTATTAGTGCTAGGGAATTAAAACAGCTGAGGTGCCGCAATCTGCTCTACCGCGCTAATTAGCTACAGAGATATACGTAAGTAAAGCGCGGGGTGGGCAGGAGGGACCCAGCTGATTGTCGAAGCTACTGATTCACCCGAACCGGTCCAAACCGATAGAATCCCACCCCTGACTCCACCATAGTTGTTTTGTGTGTGTCTCGACCCTCTTTTGCTTCTTGACTTTAAGAAGCACTTTAGGTTTCAGCTGGGAAAACCCGGTTGCCAATTTGTGCAGCTGCAGCTTTTGCTGATCCAGGATCCTGGGACAGTAACGTCATCCACTGGGCTGCAGTGGGTTGAGATGGAACCTATTTTGCATTACAAGCAAATCCTGGCCGTTGCCAACTTTGCCGCATCAATTTTTGCGCGATGCACAAGGAGGTCAATAATATTGACATAAAGGCAACAAACAAAAGTGCATTGAGGCTGGGTTGTTTTTCTAAGATTATCTTGAATGCAGACTTTCTATGACCGCATCAATTCCTGTGTTTATTTGTGTAACTAACTTCCCCTGTAAAGCTGCAGCAGATAAAAAAAAAAAAGGAAGACAAAAGCAGAGTTTTTCCAGATGTGTGAAGAAACACAGTTGCTTTGGTCAGATTTTGTACATCACAGTGGTGCTATTCTTCGCATTCTCCTTAAAAAGAAACCCAACAGTTTTAACTCTCAGTCACGATGATTGGAAAGTTTCCTTTTTATAACTATCAGGAAAAGAGATAGGGATAAGAGAGAAACTTTTCCCCATCATGTAGTCTAAACTCGGAAACAAACCAGTGGGTCCAGTTTCAAACTGCTTGTATCAAGATACAGCAGCTGCTGCTGTTGTTAGTTGCAAAGTCATGTCCGACCCATCGCAACCCCATGGACAACATTCCTCCAGGCCTTCCTATCCTCTACCATCCTCTGGAGTCCATTTAAACTCATGCCGACTGCTTCAGTGACTCCATCCAGCCACCTTGTTCTCTGTCGTCCCCTTCTTCTTTTGCCCTCAATCTTTCCCAGCATTAGGCTCTTCTCCAATGAGTCCTTCCTTCTCATTAGGTGGCCAAAGTATTTGAGTCTCCTCTTCAGGATCTGGCCTTCTAAAGAGCAGTCAGGGCTGATCTCCTTTAGGACTGACCGGTTTGATTGCCTTGCAGTCCAAGGGACTTGCAGATGTCTTCTTCAGCACCATCGTTCAAAGGCCTCAATTCTTTGGCACTCAGCCTTCCTTATGGTCCAACTTTCACAGCCATACATTGCAACTGGGAAAACCATAGCCTTGACCATACACACTTTTGTTGGCAGGGTGATGTCTCTGTTTTTTAGTATGCTGTCTAGGTTTGCCATAGCTTTCCTCCCCGGGAGCAGCTGTATGAACCCCCAAAGTTGAGTTGGAGACAATATGGGGGTGACATCGGCAACTTGGCTGTTTGGAACAGTGCAGAAAGATTACACTGAATAATCACTTTTAATAAATACTTTTTGCTTGAGTTTTGGTATTTTCTACATGCCAATACAGGCAGTCCTTGACTTACAATAGTTCATTTAGTGTCTTAGACACAAGCTCAATTTCAAAAGCACAGAGAGGGCATAAAACTGGGCACTCTCAGCATCTCTGCCCCTTCCCCTCCCCCAGGACCTCAAATCATGTGATCCTGTCCACCATTAAAAACCATCTTTCCAAGCAGTCTCCATGTTTTCAGTGTCTTTCTTCCCCACTTGGAAATGAACCTGGATGGACATTTCTTCCAACATTCTTTTAAGAAAGCCAATTTGGCTGCAAACTCTCTTTGGTGCTTTTTTCTTCCCCCAATCGAGGAAGGTTGCTGATGCTGTATTGACGTTGTTACATCTAAGTAGCGCCCCCAAAAAAGGAGCAATGCCAGGAAACTGTGGATTAACCAAAATGTCCTCTAAAATCAAAACATCTGATGCGACCATTCATTTTCCATCATTCGTTAGCAGGTTTAATACAGTTTTATTTCATTACTTGCTTAATCAAAGAAAGGCTGTGCAGCAGTGGTGAAATCCAAATTTTTTTTACTACCGGTTCTGTGGGCGTGGTTTGGTGGGGCTTGGTGGGTGTGGCTGGGGAAGGATACTGCAAAATCTCCATTCCCACCCCACTTCAGGGGAAGAATACTGCAAAATCCCCATTCCCTCCCCACTCCAGGAGAAGGATACTGCAAAATCCCCATTCCCACCCCACTCCAGGGGAAGGATACTGCAAAAGCTCCATAAGAGCCGAGGTGGCGCAGTGGTTAGGGTTCAGTACTGCAGCTACTTCAGCTGACTGCTAGTTCAGCAGATCAGTGGATCAAATCTTACCGGCTCAAGGTTGACTCAGCCTTCCATCCTTCCGAGGTGGGTAAAATGAGGACCCAGATTGTTGGGGGCAATATGCTATTTAGTATACTGTCTTTGGTGTAAGCCGCCCAGAGTCCTCGGAGAGTGGGCGGCATAGAAATATGACAAATAAATAAATAAATAAATAAATAAATAAATAAATAAATAATAAATTCCCACCCCACTCTGGGGCCAGCCAGAGGTGGTATTTACCGTTTTTCTGAACTACTCAAAATTTCCGCTACTGGTTCTCCAGAACCTGTCACACCTGCTGGATTTCACCCCTGCTGTGCAGTCTCATTGCATCTTGCAAAATCTTAAAAAGGAGGGGAAAAAATACTATTGAAAGACCAGCCATACAATTTCCTATCTCCAGGAGTTTTTGGATTTTAAACGAAGTGGTCTTTCCAGTTTTGCTTCCCTTTGGAAATGTGTCAAGAAATTATGAAACGCTTCTGCCAATGTTTCCATTTTTGCTGATGGTGTTCAAAAAACAAACCAAAAAAAAAAAAAGACAAAAAAACTAGAAGGATTTGGCTAGGGATGTTGGAAACAATCACAACATCTGGAGTTCAAGGTTAGGAGGGCTTCTTATGCTTAAATCGAGCCCTGATGCCTAATATGGACCAGTTGTTATATGAAATTTCTTATAAATCATACCTTTTAAAAGTCACACTAGAGTTCTCAAGATGAGCTAGCGGCCAGTTGATTAACATCAGGAAATAATATCAGAAGAGTCTGTTCCAGTGATGAAATCCAATTTTTTTTACTACCAGTTCTGTGGGCATGTCTTTGTGGGCATGGTGTGGCTTGGTGGGGGTGGCAGGGGAAGGATATTGCAAAATCTCCATTCCCACCCCACTCTGGGGCCAGCCAGAGATGGTATTTGCCGATTCTCCAAACTACTCAAAATTTCCGCTGCTGGTTCTCTGAACTGCTCAAAATTTCCGCTACAGGTTCTCCAGAACCTGTCAGAACCTGCTAGCTTTCGCCCCTGGTCTGTTCCACTATGCTTCACAGGTAGACCTTGACTTACGACCACAATTGAACCCAAAATTTGAATGGTCACTAAACAAAGGGTTGCAAGTCAAGGACTGCCTGTAATTGATTTGGGGAGATTTTTGAAATCTACTAGGAGAATTTATGGATTCATCACCAACACAATTCTTCTGCATTAGATCTTGCAAATGAAATTCTTTGGTTTAGCCAGCCAGAAGAAAGCAATGGTAAATCTGTTCAATATTGTTGCCACAATGAATTAAATGAATATTTCCATGAGTATCCTGCAAGATAAAGCTCAATGCAAAGGAGACAGTATGTTATTTCAGCTTCTCAGTAAGTCAGTCCATGGAGATTCTCAGTCATCCAGGCCATGGTTGTCCCAAAGGTGCTTTTTTCAAGAGGCAACTGGACTTTCTGATATTTCTTTGAAGACGTTTCGCTTCCCATCCAATAAGCTTCTTCAGCTCTGACTGGATGGTGGGGAATGGAAGAATTCATTCATTCATTCATTCATTCATTCACTCTTCCATTCCCTACCATCCAATCAGAACTGAAGAAGCTTCTTCTCTCCACCCCCCCTCAGTAGTTTCTGTTGGAAAAACAAAGTCATAAACTGTTAAGCTCCCTTCTTCATCTTCCACTTAAAACTGATTCTTCCTATGGTTAAAATAGAAAAAAAAAGAAGAAGAAGAAGTATTGAATTATTTATTTGTACGGCTGCCCCACTCACAAATAGTGATTCTTGGCAGCTAACATGGGGTTAAAAACAAAACAACAATGTAAGAATTACATCAACGCAACATAAAATGTAAACTAAGACCGAAAACACAACATATTTAAAGTCTCAATGCAGTTTCCAGGAAGGCAGATCTGAGATCCTGGCCCAAAGTTCAAAGCAGAAACCAAGTTTTGAAGGGTTATGGAAAGCCACTTGAGATTGAGTCATCTGAGTCTCAAGGGAGGAAGGTATGCTGCTCCCAAAGACAGGCACAATGACCGAGAAGGCATACCACCTGGACCCCATAAAGTGTGAGAGTTCACTTATAGATTGTTCCCAAGTGTTAGTAACATGTTGACACGATCTCAAAGAACATTGTGCAAAGTTGAGCCCATTTCTACTTAGTGACTCATTGGGGAAATAATTTTTGGGTTGTTAAAGGAACATTAAAAGGGTTATGCAGAAAAATTATCCCTCCCATTTTGTTGAATGGTAACAGAATATGACAGTTGGAAGGGACTTTAGAGGCCTTCTAGTTTGACACTTGCTCAAGGAGGAAACTCTATATCCGTGATGGCGAACCTATGGCACGTGTGCCACAGGCGGCATGTGGAGCCATGTTGCCTGGCATGTCAGCTCAGCTCCGGTGCACATGCGTCGGAGTCTCTGGAGGCTGGGGAAAGCAAAAAACTTCCTGTCCAACCAGAAGTTGGGAAACGGGCCGTTTCGGGCCTCTGAGGGGGTGGGGAAGGCTATTTTCACCCTCCCCAGATGCATAGAGAGGATCTGGAGCCAGGTGAGAAAGAAAAAGATGGGCCTACCAGGCCATCGTGGGCAAGGAGCGGGGGGAAAGGGGGGGCGCATGCACGGGGCGGGGTGCATAGAATTATGGGTGTGGTCACACATGCACACGAACCTCCTCCGCCCCCCCTTCCTGGCACGCGATAGCAAAAAGGTTAGCCATCACTGCTCTATATCATTTCAGACAAATGGTTGTCCAATCTCTTTTTTAAAATCTCCAGTGTTGGAGCACCCATAACTACTGGAGGCAAGTCATTCCACTGATTAACAGGATCCTTTTCCTTAATTCTAGGTTGGTTTGCTCCTTGATAAGTTTCCATCCATTGCTTCTTGTCTTGCCTTCTGGCGATTTCGATAATAGGTTGGCGTTGACCTCTTGTTTGTAGCAGCCCCTTAGATATTGGAATACTGAATAACAGAATAACAAAATAACAGAGTTGGAAGGGACCTTGGAAGTCTTCTAGTCCAACTCTCTGCTCAGGCAGGAAACCCTACATCATTTCAGGCAAATAGTTCTTCAATCTCTTCTTAAACACTTCCATTGTTGGAGCACCCACAACTTCTGGAAACAAGTTGTTCCACTAATTAATTGTTCTAACTGTCAAGAAATTTCTCCTATCTGCTGTCTGCTAGCATCTCACCCTTAGTCTTTCTTTTGATGAAGTGGAATTTGCTTTTAAGCCTTTTTTGTTTTCAGAGAAGAATATAACTTTGTATCTGCAGGATCTTCTAATGGAGTGCAATGCTATTGCCCTGATTCAGTCACAAATAGAAGTACAGTATGTATGAATGTCTAAGCCAGGGGTCCCCAAACCTGGCAGCTTTAAGAGTTGTGGACTTCAACTCCCAGAATTCTCCAGCCAGAATTCTGGGAGTTGAAATCCACAAGTCTTAAAGCTGCCAAGTTTTTCCAAAAAATTTTCCAAAAATTTTGCAGGAACACCTAATGATGCTCTCTTAGATCAGAAAGCCATGGCAACCAGGGACCACACTGAGTGAAGAGAAATTGTCATGGTGGCATATCAAATACAGTTAATATGTATAAATAACAAACTTCCTTTATTTTATTTTTTTTATTATCTTGTGGGGCCATATTACTAGCTGTCCAGGGCTGCATGTGACCCACAGGCCACAGGCTGGACACATCTGGTTTAGAGTAACAGAAAGATGTGTAACCACAAGTTCATTAATGGGGTGAGATAAAAAACAAACAAAATGGTGACTGAGGCTATAGAATCAGTTTGCTTGCTTGAAGGTTTTGATTGTATCTGTAGCAACAATTTCAATCTCTACAACCACCACCTTTATCTGCCGCATCCACAATTTTCAACAATAAACTGCACTCGAACAGATTAACAGATTAACAGAGTTGGAAGGGATCTTGTAGGTCATCTAGTCCATCACCACCCGCACAAGCAGGAGACCCGACATCATTTCTGACAGATGGCAATCCAGTCTCTTCTTGAAAGCTTCCAGTGATGAAGCTCCCACAAATTCTGAAGGCAACTTCTGTTCCATTGGTTGATTGTTCTCACTGTCAGAAAGTTCCTCCTCATTTCTAGGTTGAATCTCTCCTTGGTCAGTTTCCAACCATTATTCCTTGTCTGGCCTTCAGGTGCTTTGGAAAATAGCTTGACCCCTTTCTCTCTGTGGCAGCCCCTCAAATATTGGAACACTGCTATCATGTCTCCCCTGGTCCTTCTCTTCACTAGACTATCCATGCTGAGTACTTGCAACTGTTCATTGAATGTTTTAGCCTCTGGTCCCCTAATCATCTTAGTTATATGACCAGTTTTCAAGGAACTCTCCAACATCTATAAATCAGAATGAAAATCATAGTCCTCTTTTTTGGAGGGGATAAAACATCTGAGAAACTGCAATGTAGATGTCCTACAATAAAGAACTTTGGGGGGAAATGAAACTTTGGCTAAACTGTCTTCCTTTTAATGTTTCTGAAATATGCCTGACATCAAATTCCTAACCAGTCACCTGGAAGAATCCAATGAATCATAACAGGGCTACTTAGGAGTAAATCAGTGTTGGGCAGTGGGTGCTTCTCCAAAGTAGAGTATTTGTTTTCAAGGTGGATTTCAATGTGCAGGGGATTGATTCAGGATCGCTCCCCACACCCCCACACCCCAAATATTCCCCAGGCAGATGTGAAGAAAGTCAGACAGTAGCACCGGGCAAGTGGCAGAGTTGCTAAGGAGCCATAACAGATGATTTTGCTTGTGGAAGGAAAAGGCTGTAGTAACCCTGTAGAAAGCAGAATAGCAATACATCCAGAGCGAAAAAATAGCATGTTGGCAGTCCTGTTAATCTGATTAAGCTACTGTTAGAAGTAAATAGGAACAGTGTAAAAAGCAGGGCCTAAATCCAAGTGGAGTTGAGTATAATCCATTTTGGTGAATTAAATCCAATAAGAGAAAACAAAGATAAGCCCATTGTTTATTCACTCTGGTAAATAGTGGATTTTTAGAGGGGTGTGCCAAAATGCACACACGTCACTTTTCTTCAAAATTCCCGTAACAATTCCCCTATCATTGGCATGTACATCCACTCAGTCGGCTTGTATATGGGCTCCATTTACACATTACTATCTTATCTGGACACCGGTTAGTTATCTCACTCACACATTTGCGTCCCATTTTATTTTTTCACAGACAGTTCTTCACCTTCTCCGTGACTAAACAATGGGTTGTGTGTTATCTCTGTTGTGAATTTGATTTGCACTCCATCTCTCTCTCTTTTTTTTTTTCCAGGCTGCTCTGACAGCAAAATGCAAAACATAAAATTGTCTTAAGCCAGCGACTTATTTTGGGGAAAAATTGGCACTTTGATGATGCATGATAAGGTCACATATAAGTTGCCCCATCTAAAAGTAGGAAAACTACAGTGCCACATCCTTTCTTTAACTTCTTTCTTGTTGTTGCACCGTTTAAAAAATTGAATCACCTGGTGATGTATTTTGAGTCAATATCCCAGAAAGAGCCATTATTCAAATTATAGGCCATTTTATTTCCTTTTCTTTGCTTGCATAGTTTTAAATAATATATTAGGTGTATAAGGTAGAAATTGACAAGGTTCCCCCCTTTTACCTAGTACTCTTGTACTTCAACCTGATAACTCACCGTCTCATTGAAATGATACTTTGCTGTAATTGATTAAAGTAGCTTTAATTTAAATACATAAATACACAGTATATAAAATTAAATTTGTAATAATACCATTTTATATATATATATACTAAATTTATTAGATATAGTTCACTACTGCAGCAAAAACAATATAGCTCATGTGACTGATGCTAAGAGACGTTCCAAAAATGATATTTGAATGAGGAGTGAAGAGAGTAGTTGTTAGAAAGGAAGTAAATAAAACTGTAGATTTGTTTTATACTTGTATAAGTCACAGCTTCTAGGAGCGTCACCCATTAGGAAAAAGTCCAGTTGCAGATCTGGTTAATTGTGTAAGTCCGCCCAAATCCCAACATCTTTATGTATAATATTTTGGAATTGTTTGACCTATATTAGAAGTATCTTGTGTCATCAGATTTTATGATTATCCTAGATGAGTCTTTCTAAACCTTGGACTCTTTGTAAACTTCAACTCCCAGAATTCATGCTTGCTGGAGAATTCTGGGAGCTGGAAATCCAGACATCTTAACTGCCCCAAATCTTATTTGAGGAGGAGGAGGAGGAGGAGGAGGAGGAGGAGGAGGAGGAGGAGGAGGAGAAGGAGAAGAAATGAATATACACATATGAATGGATGTCCTATGAAAGTGGTCAGATACTTGTTTCTTAAATATTAAGTAGTTAAGTAGTTGAATGATCTTCAAGCCAGCTGCAATGAAATGGTGAAATACTTCTTCTCTATTAATGCCAGTAAAAGATTACTTGGATATTTACTTATAAGCAAGGTGAAAAAAAGGACTTGGAAATCAAGAGGCAGTTGGACAGCATAAAACAAGAAAGGAAGAGAAAGGGAGTTTGCATACATACATACTTATATTGTACTTTTGCAAACATTGGGATTTTCCTGAATCTGTTTAGTAATTCTCAACTTTGAGAGCTGGAAACAGTGATAATTATGCAACATGCAAATTGTACTGTACTGTACCCATGCATGGTAGTAAATTTCTTAGACAGGTGGTTAGAACTGACCATATTAATTTATCAAGAGAGGGTTTCAAAACTATATGAAGGGAATTTAGTGAACAAATTCCAGTCTATCCTAAACTTACCCCATTACTAAAACCTGAAACACTTTGATTCGTGTGTTGTAAGTGAGAACAGCGGTTTCCCATGTTCTTCCAATATCCTCATTGTGGCCTGTCCTGTAAATCAGAAGCCTTCCTACAGAGGCCTTTCAAAGACGATGTGACAATTTCAGCAAGAAGAGGCTAAACTATTGCCTGCAGAAGTCAAAACAATGACTCCCCATTTTGTAGTCAAAACCCAAGAAAATAAGCAAGGGGACTTAAATAGGTTTGGGATCAAAAGGTAGATGGCTTTGTTTCAAATAATCAACATCTTTTGATAGTTCACATAAGCCCTTGTATGAGAAAAGTAGAATACTCCCTCATTAGTCCATTTGTGTTAAGGATATTGTTGTTGTGTTACCAACCAGAAGAGTGTAGAGTACAGAGAAACGTTGCTGAGAGCAATGAATAAGAGATGTGTAAACTGGTTTATCAAAAGTTTACTTTATAGTGAAAAAAACAATCTCATAGTCTTTTAAATCAATCCAAGTCTTTGCCAGTTAAATTGGTCCAATGATACAAAAACTCTTCTTACCACACAAACAGTAGTTGGTTAGAATAACAAACTCACTCTGGTTCACAAACCACAATGGTAGCAGATCCATCCAACGATGATAGCATAATGGTAGCAACTCCACATACTATGGTAGCTTATCATCAACTGAAAATGTTACAGTACCTTTCTTAAATACATTTACAACCAGTGATTATCTTATTACAGTATGACTCAGCATTACAATGAATCAGCAGTAAAACTTTAAAGTCACACAATACATATTCATATTAAAGTCACAGAACACATATATTGCCTGGACAACCTGTTAGGCTCAAACCATATCCTAACAATTTGCATTTAAAAGAATTTGAAGATAGCAAAGTCCACATTTTGGACAGGTTTGAAGAATGGATAAAGCAGTGGTGGAATTCAATTTTTTTTTATTACCGGTTCTGTGGGCGTTGCTTGGTGGGCATGGTGTGGCTTGGTGGTGGGCATGGCAGGGGAAGGATACTGCAAAATCCCCATTCCCTCCCCACTCCTGGGGGAAGGATATTGCAAAATCTCCATTCACACCCCACTCTGGGGCCAGCCAGAAGTGGTATTTTCTGGTTCTCCAAACTACTCAAAATTTCCGCTACCGGTTCTCCAGCACCTGTCATAACCTGCTGAATTTCACCCCTGGGATAAAGAGGCCATCTATGTCAAATTTGAACAGGTCTCTCAACAGAAGAGGAGGGATACGGCATCATCTATCTCACAGTCCTTTCAACAGTTCCAAGAAGGCTCCACACTCATTTGCATTACTCAGGTGACCCCGAGGACACAGATAAACCTCCAAGTGGCCTCAACAACTCTCTGAAAGAATGCAAATGACTAGCTGTCTGCAAGGAGTATAAATCCTTCCATTCCCCACCATCCAGTCCGAGCTGAAGAAGCTTCTTGCATGAAAAGCAAAATGTCTTCAAAGAAAAACAAGAAAGTCCAATTGCCTCTTGAAAAAGCATCTCAGTTAATATGGCTTTTGATTGCCTGGTAAAGAAGGGATCCAATTATTTTACTAATGGTGGATGCACTGCTGGATTTGCATTATGCTACTTAGGTCACTGAGTCCAACTTCTCATTCATTGCAGAAATTCAACTTCAAGTACAGGTAGTCCTTGACTTACAACCACATAGTTCGCGACTGTTTATAAAGTTACAAATGGACTCCAAAAGTTCCTTATGACTTGGTTCCGATGTTCCACTGGCTGCCTCCCACAGACACAGGATTGCATTTTGGGCATTTGGCAACAGGCCTACATTTATTGCCATTGGAGGCATCCCACAATCACACGACTGTGACTTAAGACATTGTTGTTGAAAAGTAGTGTTCATTTCCAGTTTATGGCAAAACATCCCATAGCAAACAGTGGGTTCACTTAAGAACCATCACATTCACTCTATGACTGCCGTGTTCACTTTGATTGCCATGTTTCCTTAAGACCACTGCATTCACTTAAGGACTGTTGCAGTGGTGGGTTTCAAATTTTTTTACTACCGGTTCTGTGGGTGTGGCTTGGTGGGCATGGCATGGCTTGGTGGGGGTGGCTTGGACATGGCAAGGGAAGGATACTGTAAAATCTCCATTCCCTCCCCAATCCAGGGGAAGGTTACTGCAAAATCCCCATTCCCTCCCGATCACCTGGGACTTGGGAGGCAGAGAATAGATGGGAGCACTTGGGGGTGGGGCCAGTCAGAATTTTTACTACTGGTTCTACGAACTACTCAAAATTTCCGCTACCAGTTCTCCAGAACTGGTCAGAACCTGCTGAAACCCACCTCTGGACTGTTACAAAAAAAGATTGAAAAAATCAGGTCAGTCACATGGGTGACCTGTTTTACAGCCTTGATAACTGACAACCATTGCCTGGCTCAATAACAGTCGTATGTCAAGGACTATCTGCATTCATGGAAGATGGCTGACCTGTTCCAATTTCTCTGAAGTCTTCTTAATGATGGCGCAGGAAAAATTCGATACAGCCCTTAAGATGGAGTTTGATCAAAATAGAATGGAATTGAATGACTATTTTCAGTGATTTGGAAGTTATATTTTTGTTACCGGAACCAAAACAGCATTTGCTAGATTACCAATCAGGTTACAATGAATTATGTCCACTTTGGACCAGGCTATTAGTATACCCGTCTGGGCCACCGAACTCTGTGGGCAGAGTTTGCCTGCCATACTGCACTTTAATCACTGTCCTATGGCTCCTATGAAGGGCTCAATAACCCTCTTTTGACAAATGGAAAATGTGCTGGAATGCATTGATGCAAAGAGTTTCTAAGGACGAAGTTTCCAGTGAAGGCCAGCTGTGCATTTGTGGTTTGTGCTTGTCTTTTGCAGAAATGTGGCTTGGGATCTAAGCAATGGGATCCTACCATTTTCATAATGCACTGTTCCATTCCTTTTTACGCTCCTGGCTTTCAAATATTGGCTGCACCGGTAGAAATCCCAATTCAGAAAAGCAGGAAATATTTCTGCATGCCCCAATCTCTGGAAAGGTGACATAGAAATGAAGGAGGGTGGAATAAGCATTGTGGAAAGTCAGGATTTGGCTTATACATTACAGAAATTTGCACTGTGAATTGCCTCTAGATTCCATGTGGCCTCTGGCACATGGGTTTCTCTGTGTGACTAAGCAGGCCTGGCTTTTCCTGTTTTAATTAAATGAAATCTTTTTCACTGCATGGCAGGGGGATCACGTTACTAGGAAATGAGTCTTCCTGCACTTCTTTTTAACATCTCATCTGAGAAATATCCTTGTCTCTTTTTTTTTCAACCTAAGCCAGGACACTTGGCAGCAGAAGGAACGGGAGGAAGACATGGGAAAATAGCAGAAGAATAAAGCCTTTAGAAACCTGGTTAAAGGTAACTTGGGTAAAAGATAGGCAAAAGGGTCGAATCTATGTTGTGTAAATTCTGGAAGTTCCTTTTGCATCTCTCCCCTCCTTTGTTCTGGGAAGTTTCCCATGCAAGCAAAGTAGTGGTTAGTTTTGCGACAGAATAGAATAGAATAGAATAGAATAGAATAGAATAGAATAGAATAGAATAGAATAGAATAGAATAGAATAGAATAGAATAGAATAGAATAGAATAGAATTTTTATTGGCCAAGTGTGATTGGACATACAAGGAATTTGTCTTTGGTGCAGATGCTCTCACTGTACATAAAAGAAAAGATACGTTCATCAAGAATCATAAGGTACAACACTTAATGATAGTCATAGGTTACAAATAAGCAATCAGGAACAATATCAATATAAATCGTAAGGATACAAGCAACAAAGTTACAGTCATACAGTCATAAGCGGGAGGAGATGGGTGATGGGAACGATGAGAAGATTAATAGTAATGCAGACTGAGTAAATAGTTTGACAGTGTTGAGGGAATTATTTGTTTAGCAGAGTGATGGCGTTCGGGGAAAAACTGTTCTTGTGTCGTTCTGGTGTGCAGTACCCTATAGCGTCTTTTTGAGGGTAGGAGTTGAAACAGTTTATGTCTAGGATGTGAGGGGTCTGTAAATATTTTCACAGCCCTCTTTTTTTTTTTTTTTTTTTTTTTATTGAAAAAGTTTTCAAATACAAGTTTTTCCCCCTTCCCCCCCCCCCCCTTCCCTAACCCACCCTTTCCACCCAACCCCCCCTGTGACTTCTTCACAACAATAGGCTATTTCATAACTAGTTACATACATAATATCTTCCCTTTCCCTTAATCCCTTCTCGGAATACTGACCCTTAACTTGTTAATCTTATAACTCCCATTTTTACGGTAATCTGCCCTTTTTCTCCTCCCCTAAACTTATTGAGTATTATTACAAATTAACCTTTAATCTTTTATATATATTAATATAACATTTTAAATCGGCCTTCTCCCTGCAACCAAATTTATTCAATTCTGTCCACTTCCTCCACTCCTCTAAATATATGACTTGAAATCAGACAATACAATTCTAAATATAATCCACTACCCACTTTACTAGAATATACACATATCTATATATGCATCCCATTTTATAACAATCAGTAAACTAACCTATTTCAGCCCTTCAATTCCTACAAAATCATGCAATACGATTCTAAATATAATCAACTGCCCACTTTACTAAGATATACACATATCTATATATGCATTTCATTATGTAAAAAGAGAAAAGACAATAACTTTAAGTTTATGATCCATATAATATCTTCTTTGATGTCTTTCCACTAGATTGTTAAATCCATCACCCATAATAGGGTAAAATAACATGCTGGTGCAACAGTTTGTTCAAAATCTTCAGTCATCTTCTGCCCCCATCAGTAGTAGATATCCTCACACCTGTATAAAAGTAAAAACAACCACCCGAGTGACATTATAATTATGAATATATCCGTATGGTTATAGTTGTGGTATTCATCAGGATTGTTAATTCCCGTCATCCTACTGAGTAACATCCAGATCTTCTGCATGCCCCGGCAAAACTCTCCTGCCTTATAACTCAAAGTAGTTATAATATATTTCCAAGAGAAAAAAAAGGTAAATAAGAAAAAATTAGATGATTCAAATCCAACAAAGTGAGGCTCTTTCCACTTCCCAAAATCATGGCCTTGCAGAGATCTGCCACAATCCTCAGGATAGTATCAGACAATTGTTCGCCACCACTGTCTTTTCTAATATTCATTCATTTTTTAAAGCGCCTGGCTTCACTGTTGCTTAGTTTGGAAATTGCTGTTTCTATAAGATCTGTTTCTTTTCTTTTTCTTTTTCGGGTTGAATTTCCATCCTCTTTTCTTGCTTACCAATTGTATATCTGCTGGTTGATTTTCATTCTGCTTTGTGGATTGTTCTTGTTGGGTTAATTTTATCATCTCATCTTTCTTCTCCATCACTTGTATATCAACTGATTGATTTGCGCACTTGTCTGTGACTTGATGATTCATCACCTTGGGTTCGGATGACACTGCTCTCTTATTTATAAACAGTCCAGCTGGGATCTCCAAGGAGTCCAAAGACAATTTATCCATCACAGCCTCTGTAATTTGATGTTTTCCTTTTATTTCCAACTCCTTTTGCTTATCCTGTATTATGCCTAAAGGTGTTAAATTCATTTTTAGAATTTTTTGATAAAAATCTTCCGCTTTTTCAACAGTGTGCAATTGATATCTTACGCCTTGATATCTCAATATTAAACCAACTGGGATGTCCCACCTGAATAGGATATTTCTTTTTTTTAATTCAGTCACTAAAAAGCCAAATTTCTTCCTCTCCATTAACATCTTGGGCGGGAGCTCCTTGAAAATCCAAATCTTTCTTCCATGAAATTGCAAATTGGAATTAAAAGAGTTCTGCACAATATTATTCCTAATTTCTTTATCTGTAAAATAGATCACCACATCTCTAGGCAGTTGCCTTTGCTTTGCCCACCAGGAGTTTATTCTATAAATTCTATCAATCCTGCAATACACTTCATCAGGTTGAACCTTTAAGATCCCAGCCAGAATTTCAGAAGATACTTTCCTTAAATCATCTCTATTATTTTCCTGCAGACCTCTCAATCTAATTGCATATTCTGTAAAATTATATTGAATCATTAAAACTTCTCTTTCAATCCTCTGTTGTACATTTTCCTCATTACCAATCTTTTGGTCAGTCTCCATTTTAGATTTGTCTTCCAAGCTATTATCCTGAATGTTTATCAAATCCTTTTTAATTTTTTGAGTCATGTCATCCAAATTCTCCTCGACTTCCTTCATTTTAGTCTCTAATAATTCAGTCTTTGCCTCCATCTGAATCAGAAAGCCTGATAAACCATTAGCAACTTTTGAAATCTTTTTATTCAAGAAGTCAGACTCTGATTTCACCAATTCACCAATTTCTTTAATTTCCTGCTTAAATTTTTCAAGTTGCTGATTCACAATCTCATCCCTTCTTACAATCTCTTCAAGGATAAATTCTAATATATTAAAATCGGGTTTCTGACGCTGGAGAGTTGAAATTTGTTGGTGCAATTTCTTAAGGGGGGAAATTCCCCCCCCCTGTTTGTCCAGCTGTATAAGTCCTGATGCCATTTCCCACACAGACAAGATTTAGCAAAAATAAGAGAAGAAATAGAAAACAAAAAGACTTTCCCTCATTAAAAAAAACTTCTGAGCAGCACAGGAGCGAGGTTTCTCTAGAAATGTAGCCAATGATATTTATTCCGCTACATTGTAATAATGAAAAACGGAAGGACTTTCCCTTTTAGCCCTTCTCCAGCCACAGCAGACGCCCTTTTAGAAGGCTCTTTTTCCCTCTTTTCCTCTGCTCTTTTCTTTTAAATAGTTTTTGAAAGGGTGAGATACTTGCGGTTCAGTATTAAGGGTCCAGTTCTTCATTTCTTTAATTATTCTTTTAGATTCACAGGCTTGCTCTTGACGCCTGGCTCTGCATAGGCAGAGGTCTCCCAAAGCCCGGAGCAGCGGCAGGGGATATGGGGCTTCTCATCCGCTCCGTCCCAAAAGTTAAAAAAAAAACTTTTGGGACTCTGCGGGGAGTTCTACCCACCCCTGCCGGCTCTCTCTCCGTTTCCTCTTGGAAACGGAGTTTTTTCGAGCCGCCATCCGCTGTAACGGCGGCTCTAACAGGCAGAGGGAGCTGACGATCCCAGAGGAACGTCTGGCGGCGGCCAGCAGCAAACCGGAAGTCTCACAGCCCTCTTTTTGATTCGCGCAGTATACAGGTCCTCAATGGAAGGCAGGTTAGTAGCAGTGAGATTTGGGTTGGCTAGTCTAGAGCAAGGAAGGACTAGGGGTGACATGATAGCAGTCTTCCAATATTTGAGGGGCTTCCACGTTGCAGCAGCTCCATGGTCACATGATCAAAATTCAGATGCTCGGCAACTGGTTCATATTTATGACGGTTGCAGTGTCCTGGGGTCATGTGATCAGCTTTTGCGACCTTCTGACAAGCAGTGGGGAAGCCAGATTCACTTAACAACCATATTATTAACTTAACAACTGCAATGATTCACTTAACAACTTAAAATGGGGCAAAACTCACTTAAGAAATCTCTCACTTAGCAACATAAATATTGGGCTCAATTGTGGTTGTACGTCGAGGACTACCTGTATTTGATTAGCAGAACATCATTTGTTTCAGAATTAGTCCTGGGTATACAAGGATCTAGAACAGAGGTGTCAAACTCGTGTTGGCATGGCGATGTCACGTGATGTATCGGGACTTTTTTCCCCTTTGCTAAACCGGGTGTGGGCATGGGCAGTGCATGATGCATCCTGCCTGCGGGCTGTGAGTTTGATAGCCCTGATCTAGAATGTGTGAAGTAAGGCTGGAGAAGGAAGATAAGACACATTTCTTCTTTGGTCTACTCTCCTCCTCCTTCTCTCCTTGGGTCAAAATCCCAGAAATTATAGTAGTTCCAACATATCTGAAGGGCACCCAGCTGTATTAAAAACTAATGATGTTCTCAATGACTTCAACCATGCAGCTTTCTTGGAGGCATTACTAACGTTGGTTTGCCTTTGCCTTCTTGGCGGATATTTTTCAGCTACCTGGATCATCATCTTCATTTAATGACCACCAAATCCCTTGCAGGGTGGAGTCTGGGCAACTGAACTGAGTGTTTACTGGCTGGATGCCCTTCCTGTTGCCAATGCGGAGTTCTTTTCAGCAGATATATTCTCATTGTGCCCAGAGAGAGAAATATCTGCCTCTACCTAGGATTGAACTCATAGCCTTCTAATTGTGAGGCGAGGGCTCGACCTTTAGGTCACCGCACCACTCTTTCAGCTACCTGGATAGTCCACAAAAGTACAGTATCTAGTCCTGGTGCTCCCAAATGGGCACTAACCAACGTTGACTCTTCTTAGCTTCTGAACCCAGAAGCTCAGTTAGCTACTGCCGTTTGCAAGTACAATGTGGAAAACAGATCAGGGGGAGCAATCTGCCGCTTTTCTAGACATTAATAATCTCTAACATTCCTCCCTAGTGACTCTCTAGACTGAATCTGATGGGATAGTCATAGCAACATATAGAGGGCTATAGGCTGCCCAATTCTGCTGGAGATAAAAACTGTGTTTCCTAATACCAGACCTCAAGATTACTCAATGAAATTTTGGCAGTAGAGTCAGGAAATAAGTTCCTTTCAGGATACTCAGTAGGGTTTGCTATTGCAAATATGTTGGTGAGCACTACCATAAATGGCTTTACAGTATAAGAGAAGTAAGGCAAGTTCATGATTTTCACTTCTCTACCATTGATGGAGCTGACAATTATTATGAATGAAGACAAATATATGTGTCCCAGGATGATGTTGCAAGATCCAATCTGGGCTGGTCACTGGGATCAGAGGTTTAGTGTTCTGAGTTTTTGGACTCATGCTGGAGCCCATCCTTAGGAAACTTTTCTCTATCGGAATGTGCACTTTGGGCTATTACATTCTATACATTCAATTTAGCATCTACTAAGATTGTTGCTCATGCAGGTACAAAAACAGGCAGGCAAATGATTGAAGCCTGGGAAATGGATCTCTTGTCAGTCAACAGGAGTGCTGATTGACCACCAATTTACTGTGTTTCTCCAAAAATAAGATCCTGTCGTATATTTTTTGCCACCAAAAAAGGTATCAGGTCTTATTTTTTTGGTGGGGGAGGATATCATCCACTGACTCACCTCACTTTCATATGTAGCCCCTGGCCTCCTTTTCACTATCAGAGCCTTTCAGGAACTACTTCAGCTGGCAAAGCTTCCCTGAAGGCCTCTACAGCTGATAACAGAGCTCCGAATTGAATCAAGGTCACATGAAGTGTTAATACCACTTTATAATGCCTTGGTAAAGCCACATCTGGAATATTGCATCCAGTTTTGGTTGCCATGATGTAAAAAAGATGTTGGGACTCTAGAAAGAGTGCAGAGAAGAGCAACAAAGATGATTAGGGGACTGAAGGCTAAAACATATGAAGAACGGTTGCAGGAACTGGGTATGTCTAGTTTAATGAAAAGAAGGACTAGGGGAGATATGATAGCAGTGTTCCAATATCTCAGGGGCTGCCACAAAGAAGAAGTCAAGCTATTCTCCAAAGCACCTGGGGGTAGGACAAGAAGCAGTGGGTGGAAACTAATCAAGGAGAGAAGCAACTTAAAAATAAGGAGAAATTTCCTGAGAGTTAGAACAATTAATCAGTGGAACAACTTGCCTCCAGGAGTTGTGAATGCTCCAACACTGGAAGTTTTTAAGAAGATGTTGGATAACCATTTGTCTGAAATGGTGTAGGGTTTCCTGCCTAAAGCAGGGGTTGGACTAGAAGACCTCCAAGGTCCCTTCCAATGCTGTTATTCTAAATTCTATTAGAAGGTCTTATCTTTCCTGAATTTATCTGGGAGTAAAATCTCATTGAACCCGTATGCTGTAATTTATCATGGAAATACATTACTCAGAAATTAAAAGTGCCTCTCATCTTCTTCTGTACAAGCTCTCTTCTCCCAGACAGGACTTCCCAATACAACATCCAGATGATGGATGACCCACACAGATCTTCAGAGGGAGAGTAGCCATTGAAAGCCAACTCCGCACATTTGGACTTGCGCAGCAGCTGAGAAACACATGCCTTGAGCAAGCAAGCAGCATTTGGAAGATGTTTAACCTTTCCACTATCTATTGCTTTCCCTTTGCTGCAATTATTATCTCCTCCCACAGAATGTGTGGGTTTCTGGACTGTGAGGAAACAACAGATGGGGGGGGGGAGGAGGAAGAGGAGGAAAAAGAGCAGTGGGAGGTTTAAATATCCCTTCCACTCACTTCTTCTCTGATTCAAATTGAGCTCTTTCCTTTGCAGCTGTTTGGCAGAGAGCCAGCTTCCCATATTTAGGACTTTCAATGGTTCCCCCACCCCCTAACAATTTTCCCCCCATTTTTTTTCTACTTCCTCCTTTGGATGTTCAGAACAAGCTTGCTGCAGCAAACGCAATGTATTTAATTCAGTGTAAATTGTTCTCTCTTTTTCATGGCTAGCTTAAAACCAATTTAGAGCAGGGATGGGATTTTTATGAGGCTGTTTAATGTGTATTTACAGAAACAGAGATAGGTACATACACATGATTCTGAGTTGCTTCTAACTTCCAGGATTTGTTTTGATCATTTAAGCTGACCGAAAAATATTTCCAAACAGCATCAAGAGCTCTACAGAGGGAAAGTTCGTAATCTGGTCCATTCCTTAGGGCAGGGATCAGCAACCTGTGGTTCTGGAGCCGCATGTGGCTCTTTCACCCCTCTGCTGTGGCTCCCTGTCACGCAAAATATGCATCACAACCACCAATGTGCGACACCCACCAGCACGCAATTTATTGAGCTTTTCAACCCCCGGTAGGCCAACCATGGATAAATCCAAGAAAAGAAAAGTTTCAGAAGAAAACAGAACATTTAATTCAACTACATATGCTAGTTTTGTGGCCGTTCAAGAAATAGTCAGGCACGGGAAGGGTTTTGTGGCTCCCGATGTTTTCTTTTCTGTGGGAAATAGGTCCAAATGGCTCTTTAAGTGTTTAAGGTTGCAGATCCCTGCCTTAGGGGAAAAAAATGTCACTTAATGTGTTTTTCTTATCCTTCCTCACTGGTGGAAGCTTGATAGGTAAAACTCCATGAATATGAATAGCAGAGAATATAGACAGCAAGACACAACTTGAAGGTTGTGCCAATGGCTGCAAGCAGTGGTGGTATTCAGCCGGTTCAGACTGGTTGAGACTAACTGATAGTTAAATTGCTGGCTGGCTCTAGCCCTCCCCTCCCTGCCCCTCCCAGGAGTCCCCACGCATCCCATTTTGGTTCCCAGGTAAGGGCAGGGATGCCTCCTAGGCTCAAAATGGGGCACAGGGGGAGTGGTGTGGTGCCCCCCCGCCCAATTTTGCTGCCAGGAGGCTGCAAGGAGGCCTACTAGGCCCAAAATGGCACCGGGGGGGGGGGGGGCTGGCGCATTCCCTCCCCTGTGGCCTGTTTTTGCTCCCGGGGGATGCAGGAGGTCAAATGTTGCCTGTTACACCTCCTGGCCATGCCCACCATGGCCACACCTACCCAGCCAGTCATAAGGGCACAGAACTGGTTGTTAAATTATTTGAATTCCACCACTGGCTGCAAGTATTCACCCACTGTCTATAACTACACAAAGGCCTTCCAGCATCTTTTGTGTAAGTGGAGCCAAAACATGGGTTTTTGAAGAACAAAAGATTATATCAAACCTTCAGAGATAATTAAGCATCCATTTTTCTCCTTAAAACTACTCAACTCCTTCCCATCTCTAGCACATCATAAACAAAGTCAGTGTTTATTAGACATCTGTTAAATGCTGATTCTCTATTAGCCAAACCTACCTCCAAGATTGCTGTATATAAGGTTGCTGTATATGAAAGACAAATGAAGGTCTTTTCTAGAGTTATGTACTTGCTCAAATCCACCATTTGTTGACCTCTAAAGAAGAAACAGTGGTATGCTCTTTCCAACTTTGTCATTGGGTCAAAGCTATGTTAGCAAGATGCCTTCTTGGTTGTTGTTGCTTCAAACTCTTTGTAGTGTGGGAAGCCACCTCCTGAAATATTTTGAGAAATATTTAAAAATGCAGAATATTATATTTCCCTAAAAGACAAACATGTTTTTAAAGACAGAAAACAGCCCCCAAGTCTTACTTAATAGCCCAGCAGTACTGGGCCAGCCTATCTACAAGACAAAAGACCTTCGGCTCCTGGGTAATGGGATTAAGACATGGCCCTTCAGGACATAATAGGACCATTTAGCAGAAGACACAGAGCTCACTGCATTGCACAATCTCCTAAGGACATTGCATTACCCAGCAAACTTCAACCAAACCTGGGAGCTCAGGCAAACATGACCCCATATGACTCTGACAACAGCCAATAGAATATATGTTCTTGCACAGAACAGGAAGCTCAAGTTCAAAGCCCAAGAGAAGGTATAAATACATCTCCCTCTCAACTCCATGTGTTCAGCTGCACCAGGATCATATGCTTGGTAATTCTGCTTCATCATTAAACCATCTTTCCAATCAGCCTCCATGTTTCCAGGGTCTTCCTCCCGGCTTGGAATTGAACCAGATCAATATTTCTTCCAAGAGTAGGAAGCGTAGAATTTTTGAAAATGTATCTGTATCTTGTCTCTCCTTCCCTCCTCCCAGCGAATAAATAATTTTGGATTGTCGTGCCATAGATTTGTATTTTGCTCCTCATCTAGCTTTCCAGAAGTTTTACAATTTGTCCTTTGTCCACAGAGAGCAACTCAAGTCACCATTCTTAGTCAACATAAAGTGTGAATATTGGCCAAGAAACATGTTGACACTGGCCACAGCCATGTAAAATCCATAGATTTCTTAAGCAAAAGGTTGTCCAGCATCTCAACATCATCCACCTCTAGGACAGAAAAGGATGTAATGAAATTATTCTGTGATGTGTTGTAGATTTCAACAGTTCCTCCCACCAAATAAACAATATTTTATTTATTTATTTATTTATTTATTTATTTATTTATTTATTTATTTATTTATTTATTTATATCAAATTTATATACCGCCCTTCTCCCTGAGGACTCAGGGCGGTGTACAGCCAAATAAAAACATAGACTACAAACATTAAAATACTATTAAAAAGATATATATAAATTTGGCCCCATAATTAAAAAACAATGACAAACCAATTAAAAACATTTAAAAGTGTTAAACCAGCCCGGCTTGCTGAAAAAAGAAAGTTTTAAGGGCACAGCGGAAGGCACCGAGGTCTTGGATTCTCCTTATCTCTGGGGGCAGTTGGTTCCAGAGGGTAAGTGCCCCCACAGAGAAGGCTCTTCACCCTGGGGGTCACCAGCCTACATTGTTTGGCTGATGGCACCCCGAGGAGGCCCTCTCTGTGGGAGCGCACAGGTCGATGGGAGGCTGTCGGTAGCAGCAGGCGATCTCGAAGATATCTAGGTCTTATGCCATGGAGCGCTTTAAAGGTGATAACCAACACCTTGAAGCACAACCGGAAGACCACTGGGAGCCAGTGCAACTCACGCAGGATAGGTGTTATATGGGAGCGCCATGCAGCTCCCGTAACTACCCGCGCGGCTAGCATCAAGCTAGCATTCATCTTTTCAACCATTGTCAGCAAACAGTTGGGTTGCATTTACACTGCTTAAAAGATGATCAAATTGTATTCACTCTTCTTTTTGGCATATAAATGTTTGGCACTTCAGAACATCAGGTGCAGGAGACAAGTCAGCTGGTCAATTCCTGTTGCAATAATTAGTTTAACACCTAATTGATATGAAAAAAGCAGACCCTGCATTTGTGGGAAAATGCTAGAATGAAAAAAAAATCATATTTTATAGACTCATTAATCTCGATGATTACCTAGGTCCTAATCTGTAGCCATGGAAGGCACATTATTAATACCATGGGAGCAGGATGAATAGGTGGTAGTTAGATTGAACAATGCCAACTAGTAGAAGCAAGTATCAACCAGGAGACTGGGGGCAAAATGGTTAGAATGCAGTATTGCAGGCTAACTCTGCCCACAGTCTAGAGTTCGATCCCACCTGCTCAAAGTGGACTCAGCCTTTCATCCTTCCGAGGTCAGTAAAATGAGGACCCTGATTGTTGGGGGCAATATGCTGACATTTGTAAACTGCTCAGGGAGTGCTATAATGTTCTGCCCCAGCTTCGGATCCCAAAGAACGCAGCACACACAAACTCTACACAAAGCTCATTTTACTCAAATATCTTAGTCTTTATCATTCAAAGGCTGTTAATGAACTGTCTTAACAGCCTACCAGAATTCTAAGATAAGGTAATCACAGTCTTACTAGAGTTGGCAGAAAGCCCAGAAGCAATTTTGCAGACACGAAGGAGAGTGAACTAAAGTTGTTCTCTACAGCTTGTTGCAAGCGGCGTTCCTTCTTAAATAGGCTAAGGGAGTGGCCAATTGCACTCAAGGAGACCTTCTCCTGAGGAGCCACTCCTGCCTTTTGGCAGCTCTGCGCACCCATGCATTGAGAAGAGGCTCCTCCTCTTTGTCCTCTTCACTTAAAGGAGCTTCTGGAGGTTCTGAAGGCCCTGGCTGAATCCCTGCCTCTGGCACCACATCTTCTCCAGCCTCCTCACTGTCCGACTTGAGCACCAGCTGCAGAGGCTGCTGATGCAGCACCACAACAGCCTCCTCGTTGTTGGAATCAGCTACAATCTGCACAGGCCGCTGATGGGCCACAACATATAAATCACTATGGGGTAGTGTATAAGTCTAAGTGCTTTTGCTATTTCTTGGAATGCCCTTTAACTTTATGTTGAGGCTAAGAAACACAACAACAACAACAACAACAACAACAACAACAACAACAACAATGATAATGATGATGATGATGATGACTTGTGGGATTTTCAAATAAGATCTTGTGGGACTTTCGAATACAGACGGTTCGTCATTTGGAACACAACATGCCAGACATCACGGTTGTCGAAGGCCGAAGTGTACAGTTTATTGATATCACTGTACCAGGAGATGCCAGAGTCAAAGAATAAGAACTGGAAAAAAATCACAAAATATCGCAACCTGGCCATTGAAACTACACGTCTATGGATGAAACATATAACAGTGATACCCATTGTCATCGGGGCACTTGGTACCATGTCCAAGAATTTTATAAGATACATCAACGAATTGTAGCTTCCTGCAATAACACCAGTGGAACTGCAAAAAAACTGCACTACTCAGAACATCGTACATCTTAAGAAGGTACTTGGTTGATACCTAGGACGCTGGCAGCAACCCGTATCAACCATTAACATCAGTCAATGGTATTTGTGATGCATTTTTTGAATGTTCAGTTGACTGAGTTTCATGTTTAATGAATAAAGTAAATGATGATGATGATGATGATGATGATGATGATGATGATGATGATGATGTAGCTGCTCCATTGGTAGCATTCTCTGGTTGACTGGCTGGTTGGGGCCTTGGTCCTGGAACTGGGACAGGAAGAAGCTGAAGGGGAGGTTTCTGGGAAATGTAGTACCCAGCAGGGTGAGTAAAATCAGAGTACTGGGGAGGAAGACAACAGCTTCGAGCAGCAGAAGAAAACAGGACTGAGAAGCAGTGGAAAGAATAAAGCTGCTATGAGGAAAAGAGGCCACACTCAGCGGTGGGTTCCACTTACCTTTACTACCGGTTCGCAGCTGTTCAAAAGAAAATTCTTGTTAGCAACAATAAACTCTGATCAGGTCACAGTGTCATTCTGGTTCCTTGTGCCTGATATTCCTAAATCAATGTCTATTAGGGGGAAGTCTGTGTAAGGATTAAGGGATGCAGTGGCTCAGTGGCTAAGATGCTGAGCTTGTTGATTGAAAGGTCAGTAGCTCAGCGGTTTGAATCCCTCGTGCTGTGTAACTGGGTGCACTCCTGCCAACCTAGCAGTTCCAAAGGACATCAAAAATGCAAGTAGAAAAATAGGGATCACCTTTGGTGGGAAGGTAACAGCATTCCGTGTGCCTTGGCATTTAGTCATGCCTGCCACATGACCACGGAGACGTCTTCAGACAATGCTGGCTCTTCGGCTTTGAAACGGAGATGAGCAGAGCCCCCTAGAGTCAGGAACGATTAGCACATATGGGTGAGGGGAACCTTTACCTATGTAAGGATTAATATCTACATGATGACATGAACACTGTACATACAACATAGAGCTTGGATTGCAATGCTGAACCGAGCATCTTACACACATGCTAGCATTATTCTGCATCCAAGTCAACTATATTACAAAACATTTCTTTAAAAAGGACCTTCTGCTCCTTAATTACTCCACATTCTTTCAGCACTTTGCTTAGGCTCATAAGCACATTTGGCCCCAATTCCAGCTGAATTAAATTTCGAACAGGGAAGGACACCAATGATTGTACTTTGGGACTGGCCAAATGGCACTGCTCCTGTCACATGGTAGCATGCGAAAGAAAGAGAAACCCAGGCCAGGTTGACTTGGATCTTGTCAGAGTTGACTTGGACTTCATTGAAGGAGGCAAAGAAAACAGACTGCAGCTTGGGACAGAGCTGAAACAGATTCAAGAGCAAAAGAAGCACATCAGGAGTTCCCCAGTATGTAGGGCTCCTCCCCTCTCCTGCCCTTCTGCTCCACCCATACTGATGACAGACACTAGTACATAAATAAAATAACTCTTAAGTGTGTAATATGTCCCTTGTGGTGTGTTTCCCTGCCAATATGAAAGATATACATTTTTACAAATATCAAGTTTGGAAAACATCCTTGAGTCTCATTTGCCTTGAATTTCAGCCAACGCTGCTTGGCTTCCCGTTGCGTGGAACAACTCTTTACAACTTTCCTTCCTCCTCCCCTCCCCCCCCCCCCCACCCTTGGAAACTGATTGTGTTATTCTGTTGTCATTGTAGCATGGGTATCATGCATCTCTGCCGCAAACAGATGTTTGAAAAGTGAGCAGCATCTTAGTTATGAGATGCTGATTACAGAAGAGCAATGAGAAAATCCCAGGTCAAATTTGAAAGCTATATCGGTTGTCATAACAAGCCTAGGATGTACCTTGGTGATTTGTTAGACCTGTCTTTTGTAAACTTCTATTCATTTTGACAGTGGAGAATTGTCCACGCACATGTACGGATGATGGTTGAGCAACCCTTGACTCTTCCAATTTCATGAGGCCGTGCCAAGCTTCCTGGGAGAATTCTCAGAAAAAAGATGGATCATAGATTTCCTGGAAAATTTGGAAGAAAACTGTTAGGATATAGTTTGAGCCTAACAAGTTGTCCAGGCAATATATGTGTTCTGTGACTTTAACATGGATATGTATTGTGTGACTTTAAAGTTTTACTGCTGATTCATTGTAATGCTGAGTCATGCTGTAATTAGATAATCACTGGTTGTAAATGTATTTAAGAAAGGTACTGTAAAGTATTCAGTTGATACCGTTGTGCTATCATCATTGGATGGATCTGCTACCATCATGGTTTGTGAACCAGAGTGAGTTTGTTATTCTAACCAACTACTGTTTGTGTGGTAAGAAGATTTTGTATCACTGGACTGATTTAACTGGCAAAGACTTGGATTGATTTAAAGACTATGAGATTGTTTTTTCTCTATAAAGTAAACTTTTGATAAACCAGTTTGCACATCTCTTATTCATTGCTCTCAGAAACGTTTCTCTGTGCTCTATACTCTGCTGGTTGGTAACACAACAACAATATCCTTAACAAAAACAATGGAGGAGAATTTTTATCCAAGTTTGCCTTTGTGAATGGGCGCTAAGAGGGAGCAGCACAGAGAACTGGCAAATGATAGGAGAAGCTTTCTGGGCTCATCCCTAACTGACTTGGATACATTCAAGAGTGGACAGAATTTGCACCTAACGTATCTACAAACCATGTTCTCTGATTAGAAAGTATACTCCTGATAACATTCTCTTTAGCTTTTGCATAGGATTTATACTTTCTAATTTAAATGTACATCAATTGTACGTTCAATGTACATCAATTAAAGGGGCAGAGAAGACTAATATTCCATACACAACTTACGACCACAATTGAGCCCAAAGTTTCTGTTGTTAAGTGAGGCAGTTGTTAAGTGAGTTTCGCCCAATTTTACGAACTTTCCTGCCACAGTTGTTAACTGAATGACTGCAGTTGTTAAGTTGGTAACATGGTTGTTAAGTGAATCTGACTTCCCCCATTGACTTTGCTTGTCAGAAGTTTTTAAAAGGTGATCACATGACCCTGGGACACTGCAACCATCATAAATATGAATTACCGTACTTTTCGGAGTATAAAACGCACTTCCCCCCCCCCCAAAAAAAAGTGGGTGGAAATGTCTGTGCGTCTTATGCAACGAATGTTGTTGAAGCTCTGCCCACCTGCTGGCCCCCACCCTTTGGCCTCTGCCTCCCAGCAATTTACCTCCTTGCAGCAAACAGCAAACAGCCTGGTTGGCTTCAGCACAGTCTGATTTAGCATTGACAGGCTGATTGGCGGTTGGATATGTCTCCCAGAATACAGGCAATCAGCTGTTCCAGGCTGCGGGGATCACTGCCACCCATGCTGGGAGGCAGAGGCAGAGGCATATTTTTTTCCCCTTGTTTTCCTCCCCAAAAGCTAGGTGCATCTTATACTTCGGAGCGTCTTATAGTCCAAAAATATGGTAGTTGCCAAGTGTCCAAATTTGATCATGTGACCATGGGGATACTACAACAGTCATAAGTGTGAAAAACAGACATAAATCACTTTTTTCAGTGGCATTGTAAATTTGAATGGTCACCAACTAATGTAAATCAAGAACTACGTGTACTCTTAAGTATATATGTAAGTGTCTCCTGGTCAATGAAGAAAAAATCTACTACAATGATTATTGGCTAATGTTCCAGTCTTCTATGTCCCAATCTCTTTGCAAGAATTTTTTCTACACGGAAAGGGAGTTGCAGAGAAAACTGATTGGTGGTAACAGTGACAACATCTGTGATGTATCAGATCCAAATGTGGAGATGTTTGAGCTCTCCTTCCAGAAAGGGTGAGCCAATATTCTGAACCTCCACTCCAAATTTTGCACTACCAAATAATACAAATGTTTGTGTTCATTGAGCTGTTTCCATACTTGATGTGAATAAATCTAGTGCTGGAGTCTTCTTCAGTGACTGAATGTTTGTTAAATAGTAGGAGACAATATTTGTCAAAATGTTCAAAGGATTTCTGGTCAGCAGTCAATCTCAGATTTTATAATGGAGAACTCTGGAAAACAAATTTGCTTCAAGGCATCCATCCATCCTTGGGTTTTTCATGTTGTGCCGATGAGTAAAAAGAATGTTGTTGCATTTGTGACAGAGGGAGTAAAAATGTAAAGCTCTGTTAAAAGTTACATATGACTGAATTTATGCCTGGGAATACCCTGAACATAGTTGTCTCTAGAAAGCCTGACCTTCTCTTAGTGATTTATTTGCTTGCGTTCTCAATATTGAAAACAATGTCAAGTACAGGTAGTTCTTAACTTACGGCCATCAGTTTAATGACCATTCAAAGTTACAACGGTGCTGAAAAGGCGACTCACAACTGGTCCTCACACTTACAACCTCCAGGCATGATTCATTTAACACCACATTACTTTGTGGTGGGAGTTCCAACCCCACCTGTGGTCCTAAGTCAAGGACTATCTGTAGCTGAATTAAGTACCTTCTTAATTTTTCACAACATTTCAGAAGAATTCTAATCTGTGGAGAAGACATTTTTGAGAAATTAAATTAAAATGAAGCTAAGATCCAGTTGTCTGGAATATATTCAAAATGCTATATCTGTGGGAAATGTTAATGACATGGTACTGAGACCAGGGGTGAAATGCTACCGGTTTGGACCAGTTCGCCCAAACAGGTAATAAAAAAAATGCTACCAGTTCGAGCAAATTTTCAATGATCAGTTGTTCGGGAGAACCGGTAGCGGAAATTTTGAGTAGTTCGGAGAACCGGCAAATATACCTCTGGCTGGCCCCAGAGTGGGGTGGGAATGGAGATTTTGCAATATCCTTCCCCCAGGAGTGGGGAGGGAATGGGGAATTTGCAGTATCCTTCCCCTGGAGTGGGGAGGGAATGGGGATTTTGCAGTATCCTTCCCTTGCCATGCCCACCAAGCCACTCCCACAGAACCGGTAGTAAAAAAAATATAGGATTTCACCACTGGAGAAAGTGCTACAAATGAATTCTAAGCTGAACAGGAGCGATCACAAAAATCCATGGCAATCATTACCAATAAAAGAATATCGATAGACGATCACAGAACCAGACAGACCGGCATGCTAAATCCTCAGACAGAAACTCCAAGATATCATCCAGTGGGAAAGACATCTATGAAAATCTTGTGGTCCTTTTTCAATGCTCCTGGACATATGGAGATCATTATAGTGGGTGAGTCAGAAATTAAGCCACTGGACGGTCCAGCTGCCAGCGTTCAAGCTGCTGGAAGGCTGGAATACAAGACAATTGTTTTTGAAACCATAAGGGATTGTTTCCAAGGAGATCACTGTGTCATAGGATTATGGGATTCTTTCTGGCGTGTGTGTGTGTGTGTGTGTGTGTGTGTGTGTAATACTTGTCCACAAAGATAGAAGCAAAAGGGAAAAGACAGAGTAAGGGCTAAAGCAGTAAGACACCAGGAATGTATTCTCTTTAAGCATTCACTGTGCTCTCAGTAATATATCAAATAAGCATACTTTTTCCTGCTCCGACAAGCATTAACAAATTAAAATCAAACAGCCATCCAGTTTTTGTAACTTTCTCTGACTCATGAATGAGCCTCTGGGATTCATTTTGACATCTGTAGGTTATAGAGAATTTACCTCCTCCTTTTCCCCCCCACCCCCACTTTGCCAAAAAATTTAAAGGATATCTCTGTGTGAAAAGGAAGTCTTCACAAAGGTTTTGTGTGCAGTACACTATTCAAACAGAACAGGGATGGGTTCTACTTACCTTTACTACTGGTTCGCAATGGAAGCGCACTTGCTTCTGTGCCTGTGCAAATTGCCCATGATGGTGTCCGGCCGGGTGGGCGGAGCCTCCCGCCGCTTTTACTACCGGTTCGCAAAAACCGGACCGAACCGGGAGCAACCCACCACTGAAACAGAAGCAATTCGCATCCTGCAAAAATAATGCAAATCCTGCAAATTTTGTCCATGTGATAGCAAATCAACTTCCCTAACTTATTTTTGCCCTTTGGTTGATTATTTTGCATGATTTGTCCCCCCACCCCTTTTTTTTAAAAAAAAAATCATCGATGCTAAAATATCCTCTCAAGAGAATAGTTTACACAACCATCTCTCTGCTTCTGAGCAGAGATATTATTGATTTGCACCTAAGTTTTCTCTGCAACCATAAAAGGTAAGTGCTTGATTTTTAGAAATACTTGCAAGGCTTGTGCCTTGCACAGTTGAACCTTTCGGCTTAAGTTTATTCAATGGGGCAATCTTATTGCCATAGGTCCATGATGGTGAACCTATGGCACGCGTGCCACAGGTAGCACACAGAGCCATATTGGTAGGCACACAAGCGTTGCCCTAGTTCAGCTCTGGCACGCATGGTGGGACCAGAAGTCAACAAACAGGCTGTTTCCAGCCTCCAGAGGGCCTCCAGGGGGATCCCCAGGCTCCAAAAAAGCCTCTGGAGCCTGGGGAGGGCAAAAAATGGGCCTACAGGGCCCACCGTGCCATTGCATGCCAAAGCAGGGGAAGCACCAGGTTCATGCGCGCATCCGCTGGGCACATTGAATTATGGGTGTGGGCACGCACGCTTGTGATCCCCCGCGCTCCCCCCGCTTTTGGCACGCGACGGCAAAAAGGTTAGCCATCACTGCCATAGGTAATCAAAATTCCTCATCAAACCAGTGCTACCAGTCTTTTAAATTGGCATGGATTTAATGCATGTGAAGCTCAGATGTGTGTAAACCTCAGATCTGCCATCATGGAATCCCTTCAATTTCACCCGTTATTGTTTATAAGCTCTTGCAAACTTATTTGCATTTGCTTTGATTTCCAACTACAATACTATAGTTGAAAATCAAAGTATAGTACTTCTTGAAACAATTTCCATGCAGATTATCACTTCAAATGCTCTCTTAACTTAGCCCATTTTAAGTTATTTTTATATTTTCTTCCACAGACTAGCAGATCTTTCAACACCTCCCAAAATTTGTAGTGTTCAGACATCTTCTTAAATTCAACTCTAATTTCAAATTTCAAATCTTTATTGTCAGTGCACAACATATGCACAATGAGATTGGTTGAGCTCCCTCAGTGCACACACTTCCACACACACAACACAATACAACTCACAGTGAAGACAGAAAATCCCTAACCCAATAAATCATATTAACAAAACACTCAGTCCTATTGCACCAGTGTAGTATGATGTAGTATGATGTAGTATGTAGTATAGTATGATGTAGTATGATGAATGTAGTTATGATGTTATTTCTCATTCAGGAGTCTGACAGCTCACGGATAAAAACTGTTCTTCAGCCTGTTTGTGCAACTGTCTATACTTCTATACAGGGTTGAAATGCTCCCGGTTTGGACCGGATCACCTGATCTGGTAGCAATGGCGGTGGGTGGTTCAGAGAACCGGTAGCAAAAATCCCTGCGCACCCCCACCCCCACCACCACCACGCCCAGCTGAGCCGCACGATCATCAGAGGCTTTATTTATTTTTTTCTTTTAAAAGCATTTTTTTTTACAACTTCTTCTAACGAAAAAATGCTTTTAAAAGAAAAAAATAAATAAAGCCTCTGATGATTGTGCGGCTCAGCTGGGATCGTCAGAGGCTTTTCAAAGCATTTTTTTTCTGCAACCTCTTGGCCGAAGAGGTGGTAAAAAATGCTTTGAAA
Source organism: Arizona elegans (assembly GCA_022577455.1). Classification (NCBI taxonomy): domain Eukaryota; kingdom Metazoa; phylum Chordata; class Lepidosauria; order Squamata; family Colubridae; genus Arizona; species Arizona elegans. The sequence continues at coordinate 5,162,090 of JAKOOJ010000002.1, read as the reverse complement.
AGTCTCTGACGATCCCAGCTGAGTTGCTTAATGGGCAGAGAGGCATTTTTTTAAAAAAACCTCTCTGACGATCCCAGCTGAGCTGCCTGATCGGTAGAGGCTTTTCAAAGCATTAGAAAAAATGCTTTGAAAAGTTAAAAAAAAAGTTGGCCACACCCACCCAGTCAAATTACCCCCCCACACACACACACCAAGCCACACCCACAGAACTGGTAGTAACAAATTTTACATTTCACCCCTGCTTCTATATCTCCTCCCAGAAGGTAGGAGGGTAAAGAAATGACGACCAGGGTGAGAGTCGTCCCTGAGAATTTTCCACACTCTCCTAAGGCCGCGAGCCCTAGAGATCTCACCTAGTGGTATCAGGGGGCAGCCCATGATGTTTTGTGCCGTGCTCACCACCCTCTATAATGTTTTTCTATCTGTAGCTGTCAGACTAGAATGCCATACTGTGATGCAATAAGTGAGGACGCTTTCTATTGTGGACCAGTAAAAAGAGATCATCAGTTGTTGTTCCGCCCTGTTTTTACACAAGATCTTAAGGAAATGGAGTCTCTGTTGGGCCTTCATGTTGCAGCTCTACATGTTACAATGGACGTTCCTCATGTTGTATGTCCTTAGGAAACCTGAAATGCTATCCAAGCAGTGCCGGTTTATATATAAAATGTTCCTGCATCGTATTTAGTACTAATTTAAGCTCTGCTGTCGAGTTTCTGCAGGCCAACGAAAACATCTTAATAATTGGTGGAGGTCACCTTTCCCCCACCCCCAACAATTATTTAATTTGTCTCAACAAGTTGTTCAGGTCCCTTCCTGTGTTGTCATCTAGTCATCAGTGGCACTATCAAAGGGCATTTATCCTCCCAATAAATCTGTCCACCGTTGGCATTCTTTTCCTCTTTGTTTTCCCCTTTGTCTTCCCGCTCAGAGCTATTCTTCTTCACTTTGTGGTTGTGGTTTTTATGCCCTTCTTCTTCTTCCAAAAAAGCAAGGCAAGACGTCAGATGAAATCTGTACGATCTCGGTTCCTCATCGCTGTTGTATCTTCCTGCCTGATCAAATGCAAAATGGCACAGTGTTTTCTGTTGCTTGCTTGACTGATCTTCTCAAAAAGCCTGTAACATTTCCAGGCGGCCTCAGGCAATTGAACAACAGCGCAAGATCACAAGGTTGCTTAATCAACTACCACCAACAACGGTAAACCAATACTCTACAGTTGTCTCTTCAATCTGATTCCTTCTCTTCCCAGCACTCTGAATTCTAGAGCATAACCATGGCTTAGACAATAACTAATGCTTGTTGGGCAGCATTTAGTTGCATGCACTACAATTTGTCTAGCTGCATTTATTTATTTATTTGCCCCGAAGCTGCTTTCTTTCAAAAGGCAACCAGACTTCCTTGTTTTTTGCTCGAAGACGTTTCGCTTCTCATCCAAGAAGCTTCTTCGGTTCTGACTGAATGGCGGAGAATGGAAGGATTTATGGAAGGAAGGAAGGAAGGAAGGAAGGAAGGAAGGAAGGAAGGAAGGAAGGAAGGATAGGATAGGATAGGATAGGATAGGATAGGATAGGATAGGATAGGATAGGATAGGATAGAATAGAATAGAATAGAATGGGAGGGGAGGGGAGGGGAGGGGAGGGGAGGGGAGGGGAGGGGAGGGGAAGAGAAGAGAAGAGAAGAGAAGAGAAGAGAAGAGAAGAGAAGAGAAGAGAAGAGAAGAGAAGAGAAGAGAAGCTGGAAGGGACCTTGGAGATTTTCTAGTCCAGCCCCCTGCTCAGGCAGGAGAACCTATACCATTTCAGATGGAATGTTTTTGGAAAACAGCACCTTTGGGACAACCATGACCTGGATGACTGAGAATCTCCATAGACATTTATTTATTTGATTTCTATTTATATCCCACCTTTCATTATAGGTAATTCAAGGTAGTGAACATATATAATACTCCTTCCTCCTCCTATTTTCTCCATAACAGCAACCCTGTGAGGTTGGTTGGGCTGAAAAAGATTGACTAGCTCAAAGTTATCCAGTCAGCTTTCAAGCCTAAAGCGCAGTGGTGGGATTCAGCCGGTTGAGGCCGGTTCGGGTGAACCGGTTGTTAAATTGCTGGCTGGCCCAGTCCCGCCACTACTTATTGATCTCACACGCCTTGGCTGGTGCCTTAGAGTCACCCCATATCATAGCTGCAGCTGCTCTTTGGCTCCCTTGCCTTGACCATGCGGCCACGTGGCCCAGCCTGTTTGTCTGCCTTTGCCACGGCCTACAACGCGGTAGCCTCCCACTCCTCTTGGCCTGCTCCTGAATGCCCACCTCGTGCTGCTCCTGACCGCTCCAGCAGCAGAACCAGTGGTGGGTTTCAAAAGTTTTTACTACCGGTTTTGTGGGCGTGGCATGGGTTGGTGGGTGTGGCTTGGTGGGCATGGCAGGGGAAGGGTACTGTAAAATCCCCATTTCCTCCAGATGAGCTAGGACTCAAGAGGCAGAGAATAGATGGGGGCGGGGCCAGCCAGAGGTGCCATTTACCAGTTCTCCGAACTATTCAAAATTTCCGCTACCGGTTCTCCAGAACTGGTCAGAACCTGCTGAAACCCACCTCTGAGCAGAACAGGTAAGCACAGCCCTGGGGCCTCCTCAGGGAACAGGGCTGGGAAGGATGGTCGTCCTGTGCCTGCCCGGCCGCCAGCCGCAGCCTACCCCTATCCGCCTCTGAATTTTTCACAATAGTGTTATTGACTACTACCTAGCCTTCTGGAGCATAGATGAATTAAGACCAAGCTTAACACTGCAAACTTGGTTCTTTAAAAGGAACACTATCCCAGACTACCTGCTTCACAATTTCACAGCTGCATTTGATGAATAAAACACCTGACACATCTGGATTCAGGCTCACTTTATTTGAGTGTGATGAGGTGAGCTCCCATCATTTGCCCCAGCTCCTGCCAACCTCGCAGATAGAAAACATGCAAATGCAAGTAGATAAATAGGTACCACTTTGGTGGAAAGATAACAGAATTCTGTGCATCTCAGCTTATAGTCATGCTGGTCACATGACCATAGAAAGAGTCTTCGAACAAGGCCGGCTCCCTCAGCCAAGAAACAGAGATGAACACCAGCCCCTAGAGTCAGACATGACTGGACAGGGGAAACTTTTACTGTTATCTTTTTATCCACCCAAATACAGCCTAATTATAGATTCAAACTTGTGGTCCAGACCATCCATCACCATCCTAGAGTAGGATGGAAAAGCAACATAAATGACACACTCCAGAATTCATACTGAATCAATTCTCCAGGCAATGGCAGTATCAGGAGACATGGACCATAGTCCAGATACCAGGGATGGGCTTCTAATATTTTAGCAAGAGGTTCTCTCCCTGGTTGCTGGATGGACATGGCCTAGTCAGCCTCCTACACCACAGTGGGGGGTGGGACGTTTTTGCCTTCGTCGGGCTCCAGAGGCTTACCTCAAGCCCCCAGGAGGGCAAAAACAGCCTCCTCAGGCTCCAGAGGCCCTCTGGAGGCTGGAAATGGGCTCATTTCCAGCCTTCCTGAACTTCTGATAGGCCCGTTTTTTGCCCTCCCCGAGCCTCGTCACACACCCTGCAGTTACCTGCATCCAAAACGGGCTGCAAATGGGGGACTCCTGGGAGGGGTGGGGCGAGGTAGGCGGTGCCAGCCAGGAGTGGAATTTGGGAGTTTTCCGACTGCACAGAATCTTAGCGAGAGGTTTTCCCAAACCCCTGCCAACCCCCAACAGCCCACCCCTGGCTTTGGCCCTCTGAGGTCTTCCACACACTATTTTCTCTCTCCCTTTCCCAATTCCACACTCTTCCAGTTGGACAAGTAAGAGAATAGGTGGAAGAAAAAATAAGGGAAAAAAAGAATCTACAATGGCAGTGGCCCCTAGAGGTTCGTAGGATCCGTGAAGTGCGTATCTTTCGCCGCGCCCTGAAGACCCTTTTGTTCCAACAAGCCGGGCTGGCCTAATATGAATTTTATAATGGGTGTATGTTAGTTTTTAATTTGTGGCCCATATTTTTTATATATTCGATTTTAAATTGTTTTTTAAATTTTGTAAATCTATATGTGTTTTAATATGGCTGTATACCACTCTGAGTCCTTCAGGAGAAGGGCGGTATAGAAGTCCAATAAAAGTAAAGTAAAGTAAAGGGAAAGCAACAGACTCTCATCGGATCTTTAAAAAAATACAAAGTTGCTGAACTTGGGATCACCCCTTTTTTTAACTGATTGGGAAACAAAAAAAGCCCCAAACATCCTGAAAAAGCGTAATAGTAAACTACTTGCCTAATGTTGCCAAGAAAACTACACGGGCATATCTCCGTAATCACCAGGAGCCAAGTTTGACTTGAAGTAGACTTGGATCATACTATGGGCTCCAGGATTAACTGTCCGGTGCCCAAATCTGGAAGTACAGATAGTCCTCAGTTTACAACAGTTCATTTAGTGACTGTACGAAGTTACAACAGCACTGGAAAAAAGTGACTTATGACCAATTTTTCACACTGATGACCGTTGCAGCATCCCCATGGTCACATGATCTACATTTGGATGCTTGACAACTGGTTCATATTTATGAGGGTTGCAGTGTCCTCGGGGACACATGGCGAGACTCGGCTGCCTTTTGGGCCCAGCTTCAGCTTCCGCAGGGCCTTCCGGGTGGGAGGCCTGAGAGAAAATGCCTTCCCCAAGGGTCACCCACTCGCCCATCTGCTGGCTGGGCTGGCCTGTATGCGGGACCTGAGGTGGAGCGGAGGTCGAGCAGGCAGCAGCCAGGGCCGGATTTAGATGAAAAGAGGCCCTAGGCTATTCCACTTATGAGGCCCTTTCACCTATAGTGAAAGCGTAATTTTAATTTTGCTAACAATTTGAATGTAGGCCCCTCTTGATCTTGAGGCCCTAGGCTGAAGCCTAGTTAGCCTATAGGAAAATTTGGCCCTGGCAGCAGCTCAGAGCAGGCCCAAAAGACTGCCGAGCCTCGCTGTGTCCCATCCCCCACTGAGAAGCCTGCAGCCAGCACCACTTTGCAGGCACGAGAAGACTGCAGTCGCCAGTCTTTGCTGGTGTGAAAAGCCTCCAGCTGCCGCTGCCACCTCGGTTCCAGACAGCAAAGAGGCAGCAGCTGCAGGCTTCTCGCGCCGAAAAAGACCAGTGGCTGCAAGCTTCTTGCACTGAAAAAGAGGCAGCAGCTGCAAGCCAGTATCTCAGAGTGGGGTCGTGTACCCAGCTGCACCAACAAAGGCCAAAAGTAGCCACCTACCATTTCTTACTACAAAAACCTTTTTAAAAACCCTGACTGTCAGGCAGCAAGACCCAGCAAAAGATGGGGTGTCGGAGAATCACCATTGCTGTTGCTGCACAAAGGTAAATCTAAGGCTGCAGCCACTTCCGCTTCGGCCCACCTGCGCCACCCCACTTTGCCATGAATGACATCGAGTTGGCCACGTCCACTCAGTCACATGACCCTCCCCCAGCCACACCCACCCAGTCTTTAGGACGACCCGGTTGTTAAATTAGTTGGATCCCACCACTGCTTAAGTTACTAAAGTTTTGAAGCTGCCCACTGCATAGGAAGATTCTGCTTTGCAGTGTGGAGAGTTCAATATTGTTTTATGTGAAATGTGTTCCTTTCATGTTTGTAAACTACTGTGGCTTGTTGCCTGCTGGCCTCGATACAAATATAGGGATAATATAGCAATCTGAATTCTCATTAACTTTACATGCTGCTTGGAAGTTCAAATATGTTTCAGAAACCATGGCAGATACCAAAGCTAGATGCTGTGCGCATTTTCAAATTAGCCTTTTTCTTTCTTTCTTTTTTGTTCCTTTTTAAAATAAATTTCCAGTTTTTTTTTTAATTTGATTTATATGCCACCCTTCTCCGGAGACTCAGGGCGGCTTACAGTGCGTTAAGCAATAGCCTTCATACTTTTGTATATTTTATACAAAGTCAGTTTATTGCCCCCACAAACTGGGTCCTCAATTTACCTACCTTAGAAAGGTTGGAAGGCTGAGTCAACCTTGAGCCTGGCAAGATTGTCTGCAGAGCTATCCAGTTGCATATAAATTCAGGCTACTCCCTTATGGGGAACATCCAGCACAAGGGACGTCATTTTCTAAATAAGAAACCACATTATAGATAGTAGCTGCTCTTAATAACATTTGCAGCTGACAATAAGCAACGTTCCTGCCGTGCATGGGATTTTGAGTCAAGTGAAGGGGGTGGATCTCTGTTCTGAAACCCAGAATGAAGAGATCGAAAGGATTGGGTTTCCCAGATCGAATCAATTGTAGAAACGAAAAGCCAAAACTACACAATGGCTTCGCTGATTTGGCAGGAGAAGGTACAGAAAGAATAGATTAGATGTCTTCATTTCTGGTGGATGCACACTTCAGATTGAAAGCAATGCTGCCAGGGTTTTCATTCTGGTGCCAAAACTCCACATTCTTTAAGTTCTGTATGGGCAGGAGGGAAAACTTGTTTTAGCTGCCTTGATTTTGCTTTGTTTTGCTTTGCTTTCCTGGCAGCAGCGCAAAGCAATGGTGAAATCCAATTTTTTTTACTACCAGTTCTGTGGGTGAGGCTTGGTGGCCGTGGTGTGGTGTGGATTAGTAGGTGTGGCTTGGTGGGCATGGCAGGGGAAGAATACTGCAAAATCTCCATTCCCACCCCACTCTAGAGCCAGCCAGAGGTGGCATTTGCCAGTTCTCTGAACCGCTCAAAATTTCCGCTACCGGTTCTCCAGAACCTGTCAGAACCTGCTGGATTTCACCCCTGCTGCCAAGCCATTCCATCTCATGAAATAACCCTCATCACCTGTGACTCGACTGGCTTGCCAGTTTTATCCTTGTTAATGCAGGATGTTAGTGATGAGATCCAAGTGGGTTTTAACACCACACGGTTTTTAACATTGCTCAGCAATGGTAACCTTTGGTTACCTTTGGAATAGCTGCTGGGTGGCATGTCAAGAAGAAGGCTTACTTAGCGAGTCAGCCAATGCCAAGATGACTCAGAACCCAATATGACACCTTTGGATCCTATTGGCATGGTAGCAGTAGTGGTATTCAGCCGATTCTATCCGATTCGGGCAAACCGGTAGTGTGATGGCGGGAAGCTCCGCCCACCCACCCGGACTTCATCACATCCCATTTTTGATGCTCTATGCATGCGCGGAAGGTCACATTTGGGAACCAGTAGCGAAGGTAAGTGAATACCACCCCTGCATGGTAGGGTTGCATTCCGTTGAGTTAGTATTCTATTCCCATTCCCTATTCTATTCTATTCTGCAAATTGGCAATTTGAATCTCACCAGGCTCCAGGTTGACTCAGCCTTCCATCCTTCCGAAGTCGGTAAAATGAGAACCCAGATTGTTGAGGGCAATAGGCTGACTCTGTAAACCGCTTAGAGAGGGCTGGAAAGCACTGTGAAGCGGTATATAAGTCTAAGTGCTATTGTATTGTGTTGTGTTGTATTATTATTATTATTATTATTATTATTATTATTATTATTATTATTAATTAAATTTATATCCCGCCCTTCTCCCCGAAGGGACTCAGGGCGGTGAACAGCCGAGAATTAAAATAACATACAATATAAAAGTTAAAATAATTAAAAACAAATTAAATTAAGTGGCCGCCCCAATTTAACACCCCTAGCAATACAATTAAAACAAAACCAAAAAAAAAAAAAAACAATCCTAAAACCTATTCAGGCCAGGCCGGCTTGCTGAAATAAAAATGTCTTCAGGGCCTTAGGGAAAGTGCGGAGATCGGGAATCAGCCGTATTCCTGGAGGTAGCTCGTTCCAGAGGGCAGGTGCTCCCACAGAGAAGGCTCTCCCCCTGGGGGCCGCCAGCCGACATTGCTTGACCGACGGCACCCCGAGGAGGCCCTCTCTGTGAGAGCGTATTGGCCGGTGGGAGGTTATCGGTAGCAGCAGGCGGTCTCATAAATACCCTGGCCCTAAGCCATGGAGCGCTTTAAAGGTGAGAACCAACACCTTGAAGTGCACCCGGAAGACCACCAGGAGCCAGTGCAGCTCGCGCAGGAGAGGTGTTATATGGGAGTGCCATGTCGCTCCCGTGATCACCCGCGCAGCCGCATTCTGGACCAGTTGGAGCCTCCGGGTGCTCCTCAAGGGGAGCCCCATGTAGAGAGCGTTAGCGTAGTCTAGTGTTCTGTTCTATTCTATTCTATTCTATTCTATTCTATTCTATTCTATTCTATTCCTTTCCATTATATTCTAGTCACATTTCAACAACACCTTTGGCAAGGGCTCAGGGACACCATCCAAAGCTTATGAGACCTGAGCTTCAATTGTACATCTCAATCCCAAAGAATTATCTCTCTAGTCCTCTATGGTTGCCATTGGTTCCAACTATCAACAGATTATCACTGCTGGTTAGAACAAGGGTCTCTAACCTTAGCAACTTTAAGCCTGGAAGATTTTGCTGGCTGGGGAATTCTGGGAATTGACTCCTCCAGGCTTAAAGTTGCCAAGGTTGGAGACCTCTGGATTAGAGGATCTGGAGCTTCTTTAGTTTGAAGCCTACAAGAAACAACTATTCCTTGGAAGACTAACACTGACAATGGGGGTTCCTAAACCAGCAAGGTTCATCCTGCTCCTGGCTTATATCCTTACCTGATCCTGAACGCATATTGTCAAGCAATTTGAATAAGATACAGATCAAATTTGAATGAGGAAATACCAGGAACACATACTGCAATTTCGCAATAGCAAACATTTATTTTTCCTGATTTAAACATGTACATAGTCAAAATCTCACCGTGTGGAGGAGCCAAGATTTCTCCCACCTGAACTCCCAATTTGCCTATCAGCATATCCATGGAGAAGTTCCAAGGTATATTGTTTGCATCTGAAAAGTCCTTGGCCTTCCTACTCAGGCTCCTTCCAAACATCTGGCTCTCTGAGGATTTCTGAGACCGTCTGCAGACAGATCAGCATCTAAAGAATAGTGACCCATTGTGGAACAGCAATTACCCTCTGATGCAATTACTGTTAAATCTTCCTCTACAACGAGAAACTTAAGTTGTACTTAAGCTGTCTGTCTCATTCAGTAATGTTCTTGGTTAACAAACTGAGATTTGGCACGTAGCACACTGGATAATTTTTGACAGTTTGAGGAAGTGTCTGCTATTCCCACGTGATGGATCAAGGCACACTAACGGACTAACAAGAACTTTGTTGATATATTTCTTTGGCTGCAGGAAATGAATGCTGGCAAGACAAGGAATTCGGTGTCTTCCACTTCCAGGACGCCGTTTGAAATCAGTTGTTTGAGTTGCAAACATGCTGCCTTTAAAGTTGACTTTAGAATTAAGGGTTTCAAGCAGAGGTGGGTTTCAGTAGGTTCTGACCAGTTCGGGAGAACCGGTAGCGGAAATTTTGAGTAGTTCGGAGAACCGGTAGTAAAAATTCTGACTGGCCCCGCCCCCATCTATTCTCTGCCTCCCGAGTCCCAGCTGACTGGGAGGAAATGTGGATTTTGCAGTATCCTTCCCCTGGAGTGGGGTGGGAATGGAGATTTTACAGTATCCTTCCCCTGCCACGCCCACCAAGCCATGACACGCCCTATTTCAGAGAGCTGGTAAATACCACCTCTGACTGACCCCGCCCCTATCTATTCTCTGCCTCCTGAGTCCCAGCTGATCAGGAGGAAATGGGGATTTTACAGTATCCTTCCCCTGGAGTGGGGTGGGAATGGAGATTTTACAGTATCCTTCCCCTGCCACACCCACCAAGCCACACTTACAGAACCGGTAGTAAAAAATTTTGAAACCCACCACTGGTTTCAAGCCTGTCTTAAAGGGAAATTTGAAGCTTATCGACCCTGGACTGTATTCAAGTAATGTTCTTGCAGTATTAAAAGATTCATTGATGTCTGGATTCCAATTGTGTAGTTCCTCAACTGGATTCAAACTTGTGTAGTTTGCTGCAGTGATTTAAGGCACTAGACTAGAAATTGGAAGACTTATGAGTTCTTGTCCCACTTGGGCAGAAAAGGAATTGGTTGATTTTGAGCCAGTTCTTGGTGCTCTCAGAACTTGTTTGTTTGCTTGCAGATGTTGCATTACCCAACAAGGTAATATCAGAGCTGTGGTGGCATAGAGGTTAGAAAGAATGGAGTATTGCAGGCTATGTCTGTTCCCTGCCAGCAATTCGATTCTCACTGGCTCAAGGTTGACTCAGCCTTCCATCCTTCCAAGGTTGGTAAAACGAGTACCCAGATTGTTGGGGGCAATGTGCTAACTCTGTAAGACTGCTTAGAGAGGGCTGTAAAGCACTATGAAGCAATATATAAGTCTAAGTGCTATTGCTATCATCAGTGCTAGTTAGTATGGGGTTTTGCTCCCTGTTTTTTTCTTGGCAGTTCCTTGGTTAGGCAATTATTTTCTGCTTGATTGTTTGCCTGGTGTTAATCCCTGCTTATCTGGCTATTGGCGGCTGGAGAGGATGCAGTCTGGTCTTTTTGTTTCCTTCTTAGGGTTTGTGTGTGTGTGAATGGTGTGAATGGTGGTGAACCTTTGAATGGTGTGTAAATGTGGTTTATCCTATGTGTCTATTGATGGCTGATTTGTCTGAATGCCATGCTTCCAGAAATTTCCTTATATTTTTGGATGTAGTTTGATCAAGGGTGCTGACAGTGTCTTCTGTCTGCTTGTTCTACACTTACACTGTGGTTGTTACATTCATTACACTGTATGTTGTAGAAATGTCTGCAAAAAAAAAGTAAAGCTCAGAGAGCTCCAAGAACTATACACTTCAACCTTGAGCTATAAATATTCTCTTACATATCTCCCTCCCTTTCTCCCTCTCTCCCTCCCTCCCTCCCTCCCTCCCCCCCTCTCTCTCTCCCACACACACACACCCCTAGGAAGAACATAAGGGCAAGCCAGTCTTCAACCTCCATTGCCAAAACCTTGTTGGCAAAACCTAAGTTGGCCCATCAGGGTGGGGGCCAACTTAATCTTGAGGGAGATTTCATTCCAAAGGGCATGTGCTGTTACAGAGAAGCATACCTCTGGAGTCTTAATAGATGGCATTGTTTAGTTGAAGGATCCAGAGTGCACCAAACCTGCAAGATGAAAATAGCCAGACCAATACTCTGGGAGACAGACAGTCCTTCAAGTAACCAAGTCCCATGCCATGAAGGGCTTCACTGTATAAGTAACAACACATTCATACATACCGAAAGACAGACAGAGAGACAGGCAGATGTTAGTTATGACTAATTTACTCTCCAAAGTAGAAAATTCTACAGAACACCAACATTCAGAAATTTCCTCTTCCACCTGGAAGTGTCCTTCAGATAAATTGGACTCTATAATTCCTGACCAGCAAATTCAACAGATACACGTAGAAATTTAGTGAAATCCAAATTTCTTTACTACCGGTTTCGTGGGCGTGGTGTGGTGGGCGTGGCAGGGGAAGGATACTGTAAAATCTCCATTCCCACCTCACTTCAGGAAAGGATACTGCAAAATCCCCATTCCCACCCCACTCTGGGGCCAGGCAGAGGTGGTATTTGCCGGCTCTCTGAACTCAAAATTCCCACTGCTGGTTCTCCAGAATCTGTCAGAACCTGCTGGATTTCACCTCTGCACGTAGCCCAACATTCCTGAAGGATATCGGGCTTGGGAAGAGCAACTTAGAAGAACTAGAAACCAAGACTTCTGTATCTGATCTAGCTTAGTATGACCCCATTCCTTTGACTTCCAGGATATGCATATTAGAAAAAGGGGATGGGGAAAGACACTGACATTCTACAGTGCTGGAGAAATGTATATATAAGCTCCATATTATTCTATACCCATATGACGTCTTGGTCGTCCTCCACTTTAGCAGACTGTTTATCATAACCAGATGGGTTGGCATTTTGCCTTTATTTACCCAGGTTCAACGGTCCAATAAACAAGAGAAGGAGGAGGGGAAATGTTGGCAACGGGTTTGAGGACTATAGCTGATGAAATAATGATATGTAAATAAAATAAGGAAGGTCAAGGGAGAAAAGTCTTAGCCAATGCAGTTTTAGAAGAACATGAAATAGGAACCAAACATTTCTACTTAAATGAACTATTATACGGGTGGCCTCAATTTGTAAGCAGCATCCAATGGCTACCAGGACATGCTGTTCCATAGCCATGAACATTTCACCTCTAAGAAATCTGGCTTTGTTTCTGATATACACCCCCTACACACCCCTCTTAATCGGGAGGCACTTAAAGCAATGACATGCATTAAGCCCAAATGTCTATTCTTCTGGGTACATAATGTTACAAATGTACAGTTTTCAAAGTTACTCCAAGCACTGTTTTTGTTTTTTGTGAAGGTCCCCAGATTGTCACATTAATGTTGTTTTTCTTGAGATTTTGCTCATTGTAAAGGTTTGTTTCCCGGGTGAATTTGGATGGTATTTCAAGTTCTGCTTTTCTTTCATCAAGGCCTGATATCAACAGTAGAGACCTTCAAATTTCTACGTTCCATCATATCTCACAACCTAAAATGGACACCTAACATCAAAAACGTCATCAAAAAAGCACAACAAAGAATGTTCTTTCTGCGCCAACTCAGGAAGCTCAAACTGCCCAAGGAGCTGCTGATACAGTTCTACAGAGGAATTATTGAGTCTGTCATCTGCGCCTCTGTAACTGTCTGGTTTGGTTCTGCAACCCAACAAGACAGACACCGACTTCAGAGGATAATTAGAACTGCAGAAAGAACAATTGCTACCAGTTGCTGCCTTCTGTTGAGGAGCTGTATACTGCACGAGTCAAAAAGAGGGCTGTGAAAATATTTACAGACTCCTCGCATCCTGGACATAAACTGTTTCAACTCCTACTCTCAAAGCAACGCTACAGAGCACTGCACACCAGAACAACTAGACACGAGAACAGTTTTTTCCTGAACGCCATCACTCTGCTAAACAAATAATTCCCTCAACATTGTCAAACTAGTTACTAAGTCTGCATTACTATTAATCTTCTCATCGTTCCTATCACCCATGTCCTCCCACTTATGACTGTATGACAGTAACTTGTTGCTTGTATCCTTATGATTTATATTGACTGTTTCCTAATATGATTTGATTGCTTATTTGTTCCCTATGACTATCATTAAGTGTTGTACCTTATGATTCTTAACAAATGTATCTTTTCTTTTTATGTACACTGAGAGCATATGCACCAAGACAAATTCCTTGTGTGTCCAATCACACTTGGCCAATAATGAATTCTTTCTTTCTTTCTTTCTTTCTTTCTTTCTATCTATCTATCTATCTATCTATCTATCTATCTATCTATCTATCTATCTATCTATCTATCACCATTGTCAGAATCGACACACCAACTCTCAAAAGCCTGGATGAAGACAAGGGATGTTTCTATGAGGACATGGACCAGATTATTCAAACCATCCCTGCCAGTGACAAACTTGTCATTCTGGGCATCTTCAATGCTAGGGTGGGGAGAGACAGCAACAACTGGAAGCAGAATGGGACCATTTGCCGTTGACAACTCGCCTTGGCCATTTGGCCATGGCCATCTCACTGTGGCCAATTTGCCATGACCATCTTGCCATAGGACAACTCACTGCAAGACAATTCCATGTGGGATAACTCAACATGATAAATATTATCCACCCCAAAAATGGCAATAACGTTGAAGAAACAGTGGTGAATAACATTTATCGAGTTGAGTTATCCCATATGGATTGTCCTGTGGTGAGTTGTCCTGCACTGAGTTGGCTGTGGTAAGGTGTCTCCACAGCTTGTGGCAAGATGACCACGAGATGGGTGCATGGGTTGGCCATGGCAAGATGGCCGTGGTGAGAGGGCTGAGATGAATTAGCTAGAGTGAATTGTCCTAGACCAGGGGTGAAATCCAGCAGGTTCTGACAGGTTCTGGAGAACCGGCAGAGGAAATTTTGAGTAGTTCACAGAACTGGCAAATACCACCTCTGGCTGGCCCCAGAGTGGGTTAGGAATGGAGATTTTGCAATTTCCTTCCCCCATCAGTGGGATGGGAATGGAGATTTTGCAAATTCCTTCCCCCAGGAGTGGGGTGGGAATGGGGATTTTGCAATTTTCTTCCCCCAGGAGTGGGATGGGAATGGAGATTTTGCAGTATCCTTTCGCTGCAACGCCCACCAAGCCACACCCACAGAACCGGTAGTAAAAAAATTTGAATTTCACCACTGTCCTAGACCCAACTGAAATGGAGTCCTTGGACTGTAAAACTAAGTAGCAATGACCATGGGGTTGCTACAACAGTCGTAAGTGTGAAAAATAGAATAGAATAGAATAGAATAGAATAGAATAGAATAGAATAGAATAGAATAGAATAGAATAGAATTCTTTATTGACCAAGTGTGATTTGGACACACAAGGAATTTGTCTTGGGTGTATATGTTCTCAGTGTACATAAGGAGAATAAAATACATTCATAAAGAATAAAAGGATACAACACTTAGTGATAGTCGAGGTTAGTAATAAGCTATCAAATCGTCACTTTTCTTTAGTGCCACTGTAATTTTGAACAGTTGCTAAATGAATGGTTGTAAGTCAAGGACTGCCTGTAAGTTCAAAGATGCATTGTTCCTGAAACATTGTACTAATCATCCTTTTAACTCATTTTACCCCATTTTTTTTAAAAAAAGATTACACTCCCTGCTGTATGTCTCCATGACACTTGCTGTGCAGCTCCCCAGCAAGTTCATTATTTCCATCTGCCTGTGCTTCCCTTTCCCAGCCTCCCATATTTTTTTTTTTAGATTTCTCTTAGCCTTGATTCGTTTAGCTTTCTCCTCCTCCCTCTTTCTCGTTCGCTTACTGCAGTTACCTCTGCTCTCAGTTGGACAAGTTACCGTCAACGGAGTGCCAAACAGAAGGCTCCCTGCTTTCTGAGCTTCTCTAAAGAAAAAATATCCTATCTAATCTACAGCACATTCCCTTCCTGGCTGTGTTGGTTAAGCTTCGGTTACCGGTCAGGGACTCCAAATTGGTGTTAGAACACTGAGGGTCTTAACAGGAAGTTGAACCCCAAACATGTGGCTTTTGTAACTTCTCTCTTCCCTGCCACCTTTTTTCTCCCCTGAGAATCAAACCAAAATCTCCAAGGAGAAAAGAAAGCATCTCTTCTGCAGAGAACAGAAATTAGTTGCAGAAATCCTTCCTTTTGGTGCTGCTTTGTGTTTTATGCCACTCTGAAGCCCTTTCTGGTTCAACACAGCTGCCCTATCCCAAAGAAACAGTGGGTATATTATATCTGACTTTCCTCACAAAAAGAAAAAGGAAAAAAAAAGAGATGGGGGGGGAGGCAGGAAATTAGGATTAGCCATGTGGTTTGACTTTCAAACTGTATTTCCTTACAAAAAAACTCAACTTGTGGTTGTGGTTGAAAGGACAAAAGGGGACTATATTCATTTTGCCATGCAGGGGTCCTGGAACAGATCTACATGGGAAAAAAATGCTCATCAATCTTCAGCCTTACTTAATGTCCTTTTTTAAAAAAAACCAGGAATCTAACTGAAGGATGTAGTGAAACATGGCAGAATCCTCAAATGCCCTTTGGGGCTCTAGTCCTGTTTAAAACTTCTGTTGGATGATCTGTGTTCACCACCATTTGTTCCTTGCTCTCTAAGTGATGGATTCAGACAGTTGGGTACATGTTCCTTGCAAGGATGAGGTTTCAGAATATCTGGGTTTTTCCACGTGGAATCATCAAGGGAGGAGGTGAGGGATGCCATATTATCTTTCTCGCCAGTGGCGTTGTGCAGCTCTGCTAGTTTGGACTCTCTGTTCTGGTTGGGGTTTGTTGATGGACATTGATTCTGGTTTTCCTTCAGAGCTGATGAAGTGTGATCTGGATATGGAGAATGTTGATATCTGTATAGCCACATTCTGGTCAAAATGCAGATAAAGAGACTAACCGGGGAGAAACAGGCTCACATTAAATCGTAACCAAGATGGAATTCCTGGTTGCACATGAAGATCAGTGTTTCAATATTTGAGGGGTTGCCACAGAGAGGACGGGGTCAAGCTATTTTCCAAAGCACCTGAAGGCCAGACAAGGAATAATGGATGGAAACTAAACAAAGAGAGATTCAACCTGGAAATAAGGAGAAATTTTCTGACAGTGAGAACAATCAACCAATAGAACAGCTTGCCTTCAGAAGTTGTGGGAGCTTCATCCCTGAAGGCTTTCAAGAAGAGACTGGACCACCATCTGTTAGAAATGGTGTCGGATCTCCTGCTTGGGCGGAGGGTTGGATTAGGTGACCTACAAGGTTTCTTCCAACTTTGTTAATCATGGTTTTCCACAAATATCAGTCCAAATAGTTGCTTTAGATTGGAGGAAGTTAGCACCCACCCCTTTCCTAGAAGAATGAAATATTTTGGAAATATTAAAAAGGCAGAATATTATGTTTCCCTGGATGAGAAATGGAGAAGCATGTTTTAAAGATAAAGCAGCTCCCACTTTCCTGCCCCCACCCTTTTGTTAATGGGCCAGAGGCAGAAACTCAATCTTTGTCAATGGACCTCATCTGCAAGACAATGGGACCCATCTAGGACAGAAACTCACCACATGGCACCTGGGAAGATTACATCAGCCAGCAAGGCTAGCTAAGACCCCCACCCCCTGGGAGTCTGACAACCAATCAGGATATTCTTTCTAGGCCCCAGGAAGTTCAAAGCCAGAGAGGGCATAAAACCTGGGGACTCACTGCGTCTTGCCCCTTTTCTGTTCAGGAACTCAAACCATGTGATCCTGTCCATCATTAAACCATCTTTCCAAGCAGTCTCCATGTTTCCAGTGTCTTTTTCCCCACTTGGAGCAGAACCCAGAAGGATATTTCTTCCAACAAGATGATATCAGAGTCCCACTGAGGGAGCTGCTCTCTGATTTGTGCATTCTTCTAGACGTATAGATCTTGCTGGAATAGCAGTAGAAGAAGCCATGAGCTAGCAGACTTTTGGTCAATAAAGGAAAATATTTGTAGCTCAGGGTTGAAATGAGGGGTCCTTGCCGCTCTCTGAGCTTGGTTGTTTTCCTGCAGACATTTCATTACCCAAACTAGGTAACATCATCGTTTAATCTGCTCTGCAATCGATTGGTCGTATGGGTTTACCTCTCACTTTCTTGCTGACCCCTGGATAGTTGCTACAACTTTGAGAAGAAACAGCTCTGCCGATTGACAATGCAGGGAGGGATAGAGGAGGAAAGTCACCCAACGCTTATCACAAACTCTGTGCACCTGTGAGCTTCAGTTAAAATATTCTGAACTAGGATTAGCGTTTATTCTCCCACATTGTATTTATAAAGAGATTGATAAAAAGGCCAGAGGCATGGAGGAAGATTTGATGGGATAATCAGGAGTACCCTCTTGCTTCTCTCTAAGCACCCCTTTGGATCTGCAAGCTGTTAATTGTATAATTTGTATAATTATTTAATTTATTTAATTATTTTAAATCTATTTTAACTTTTGTGTACAAATGTTTTATTTTGGCTGTTCACCACCCTGAGTCTGAAAAGAGAAGGGCGGTATAGAAATCTGAAAAAATAAATAAAATAAATAAATAAATAATTATACAACCTGAGAGCAAGCTAAGCCCACGTGATTTGATCTATTCATGTCATCCACACCTCACCCTTAAGGTCACTGGTTGTCTTCCTGCTGGAAGGCAAGGTGTAGTAGGAGAGTTAAGCAAAGCTGAGGAGATTTACCGATCCCTTTCTTTAATTTGGCCTGAAGCGTTACTGCCTACAGAAGAACTGGTTTATAGCGCTTCATCTCGTGAAGAATACGATGCCCTCAGCAAGCTAAAAGTTCGTGAAAATGACAAAACTTGTCATCACTTGTACACACACATACTCCTTGCCTGTTCTTACAAACCACCCAGAATTGCTCAGGTGAGAGGTGTGTGTGTGTGTGTGTGTGTAGAAATTTGATAAATACTCATACACGAGGAAGAAAGTTTGAAGAAACATCTTTAGATACAGGAGAAGTATTGAGGTTGTTAAGAAGAAAGGAACTTGAAGGAGTGGCATGATTTTGGCAATGAATTTTAAAATGAGGAGTGTGATTTTCCAAGCTGGAATATAACCCCGTGTTTTTTTGGTTTTGTTTTTTTTTTACTTCATCCACTTTTCTACCTATGGAAATGAAGAGGAGTTGTTGTGTTCACAGGATCAAGATGTTGGGGGAAAGCCACACAGACCCAAATCTATATTGCATGAACTCTCCCTTGCCTTAATCCTTCTACTAACTGGGTTAATATATCGATACAACACGCTAACTCTATCAATAACTTGGTTAAGAGTGCAATATAAACATAGCCCATATTGTTTATGAATGGATCATTGCAGCAGTTAAATGCTACCGTTCGCACTGCTTCGGGCGAACCTGTAGTGATAAAAACTACTGTTTCGGGCAAACCAGTAGTAAAAAAAAAAAGCTACTGGTTCATCCAAACTGGTATTTCTGATGATCAGCTGTGCAGCACAATTTAAACTCGCTACAAATCCCGCTTTCTAGTGAATCTAAATCGTGTGGCACAGCTGTTCCCCCCTGTTAAGTCCTCGCACAGACGACTCTGCCCGAGCCAGTTGGTTACAGCTCGTTGCTGATTGGTTAAGATGCGAGCAACAAAAGAGAGGGAAATGGCTACCCTTTGATTGGTTCCTCTGTCTGACAGCTTAACTATTTAAGCAGCTGTCAGACGGCAACAGTTCTGTCAATGTGTTAACTCGCGCGGAGTTGCCTTGTCTGTTAGCTGTTGGTGTTAGCAATAAACGTGTTCTCTCAGCGTAGTCTCTGTCGTCCATGCCTCGTTCTCCTGATAGAACACCCCCCTCGCTGTTCTACTTACCTTCCCAAGCTTCCTTTTTCCACACAAAGCGTGCGTTTGGTGCACATCCTGCATGCGCTCACACAGCGCGTGTTTGACGCGCACTGCACATGCATGGGCAGCAAACCGGTGGCAAATCGGGGAAGATTTCACCACTGAATCATTGATGAAAATCTTCAGAAAAATTTCTATGACCACTAGATGGTAGCAAAGAGCTAGGAAAGACTCTGCTGTCCTCTAATGGTTGTTTATATGTTCTGCAGGTTCTATGTAATATGTCTATTTTTCTAAAACAGTTTTTCCAAATTCAGCAACTTTAAGCTGTGTGGACTTCAACTCCCAAAATTCTCCAACTAGAATGTTAAGGTTGCCGAATTGGGGGGAGGGGAACCTAATATAAACCCTGAAACAGAGGTGGCTTTCAGCAGGTTCTGACCAGTTCTGGAGAACCGGTAGTGGAAATTTTGAATAATTCGGAGAACCAGTAGTAAAAATTCTGACTGCTCCGCCCCCATCTATTCTCTGCTTCCCAAGTCCCAGCTGATCGGGAGGAAATGGGGATTTTGTAGTAACCTTTCCCTGGATTGGGGACGGAATGGAGATTTTACAGTATCCTTCCCCTGGAGTGAGGTGGGAATGGAGATTTTACAGTATCCTTCCCCTGCCACGCCCACCAAGCCACACCCACAGAACCAGTAGTAAAAAAATTTTGAAACCCACCACTGCCCTGAAACATTAAAAGTATGCCACAAGAACCAAAAAGTTTAGGTACACGTGTATTCTTATAGGACTTATAGACATCTACAACTGTTTTATCACATTTATGTTAACTGGAATTGGCAATAGCGTCTCTCCTACTGCTACAGCAGTGGTTTCTGGAGCCCTATTATATACCAGTAGCACAATTAAGTTCAAACAGCTTTAGTGTATTTTGCAATATTTTGGATCCAACTTCAGCACAAATTTTCAGGCCATGGGAGGTGGTGGTTTGTCATTTTAACAATCTGTAGCGGCACCGATCCAAAAAAGCAGGTCAGAAAGAGAAAAATATGAGTTTACATATTCAGTTATGTCTACCTCAAGGGACTTGTAGATTTTTCCAGAGAATTTGGGAAATAAAAGTTTATAGTTATGTTCTTTTCAACACATAATGTACCCTTATTTCCCTTCAATTACAGGAATTGTAAACATTGTTTTTCAATACCTTTTATTGCTGCCTTTTACAAAATCACAAAGTCTTATGGCAGCTGAAAATCTATTTGCCAAATGAAGGGTGTTACAATAGGACAACCCCATTTGTGTTTCCAAGGCCATGTGATGGCATAAACACACAAAGGGGTGTAACATACATATGTAACATAAACTGTTGTTGAATCAAGTATGCATTCAAACAAGATTATAATAATTATAAATTAAAGAAACCAAAAGCCTCTCAAAATGGGACCATCTCATCCCAGTTTAGGGAGTAGCAGTCAAAGAAAGAAAGTGATTTTGTGCTAAGGCTAAGAAATGGGCCAGTGTACAGTAGTGGCCAAAATTGTAGAAACCTTTTGGGAAAAGTGGATTTTCTAAAACTAACTAATAACACCACTTTTATTTGGAATAGTACCATAAAATTATATATTAATGGAAAGATAATTTAATCAAGAATGTAATGCAATAACTTTTATGAAGGATTTGCTATTAGAATTGCAGTTACAGTATAAAGAAGAAAAGTGAAACACATAGAAGAAACGAGATATACAAAAATTATCACCACAGAAAAACCGAGATATACAAAAATTATCACATGTCAGTTAATAGTTGGGTGACCTTTAGCATGAATTACGGCCTTACAACCTCTTCCCATGGAGTGAACCAAATCTTTTAGTTCTGCAGCTGTTATAATGTGAAACCAAGATTGAATGATTGCTTCTGTTAACTGGGTTTTATTGCTGGGTCGCTTCTGACTAACAAGTTTCTTTAGTCAGCTCCATAGATTTTCAACTGGGTTAAGGTCTGGGCTATTCCCAGGCCATTCCAGCAGTGGAATAGGATTATCTTGAAATGCAAAAAAAAAAAAAAAAAAAAAAAAAAAGTGGTGTTATTAGCCATCAAACAATATACTTTTCCCAAAAGATTTCCATAATTTTGGCCACTACTGTAAGCCATAAAGACTATATTTTGTGTTGCTGAGAATTGTTGGCTTTCTTTACCCAACAAACAACCTGCAAACTTCCCAACCACATTTTTGTCCTCCTGTGTTATTCAAATCTTGTCCATTAGCAGGGTTAACAAACACAAAAACTAGACAAGTCTTATAAGATAGCCATTGAGAGGGAAGGACAAGGAGGCATAGTTCATTTCGCTGTGGATGTGCACACCACTGAACAGAACCAATTTGTGTGATACGTCAAGCTGACATCTGCAAAAGTTTTGGATGCTCCATGCTCCATTACATAGTTTTATGCAGTCGGCTGCCATTTGAAATACCAACTCTTATTTTTTAAGAACTTTAATTTAATTTGGGGGTCCCATGGCAAACATCTGAAAGCATGTCAGGCAGCGTTCCTTGAGTCAGTAAGTTGGAGTAGGACCAATTTGATCCAACTTCTGTCAGTCTTTTGAGGTAGTCTAGACAGGAAACCAAAACCATGATTAATAATACTACCTTTATTGTAAGGTTACAGTAATAGAATCTTGCAAGTTTGAAAGGACTCCCTCTCCTCCCTTATGTCTACTTTCCGAAGAATGATTTGGAATTTTCAAGTCAATTTCATTTCAATGACAATTTTGGTCCATCTGAAAAGTGAAAGGTTTTGGGTCACAGCCATTATGTCCCTATTGGTCCTGAAGGACAGCTACACCTTCTGGATGCTGGTGGCATATATCCAATAGACGCGAGGGGGATCCATATGTTTAAATGTCAGCCTAATGAGCCTCATTAAACACATAAGAGGTCTAATCAAGCCACCCTTCAAGTAGCAAACCTTTCCATTTCATTGGCTTTTGTCAATACCGCAGATTGCATCAACATCAAACTTGTCCTGAGGACATGCCTGTTAGAAACAAAGCAGGATGATGGGATTAATTTCCCCGCCACCCTTTCTCTTTAATTTAAACCAGCTTCCTTCCAAAACCTATATTTCAATATCTTTTTTTTTTAATATTGTTGCGCAGGGAAGTGGAGTAATTATACATTTCACAATGACTATCATAATTGCAAACAGGAGTTTGGGAGGAAGGAGAAGTTATTATGCTGGATGCCGCTGAGAGAGAGAGAGAGAGAGAGAGAGATCATGTTGGACCTTAAAGTAATTAGGGGTTTTTGGGTGGTTTGATTTTGGATTTTTTTTCCCTCTGCATCTGTCTTCGAGGGGTGCATTCAAGCTGGCTTTTATTGTGCAATCAGACCCCCTTGTCTATCCTTTTTCTTTTCCAGAGAAATCCTGTTAAAGAGGCAAAGAAAAAAAAAAGCATGATATAGCAAAATTAGAATTTGCCTGTGGAGATTCTGGGTCATCCAGGTCATCAAAGGTCTAAAAGGTGTTTTTTGTTGAAGAAGAAGAAGAAGAAGAGGAAGAAGAAGAAGAAGAAGAAGAAGAAGAAGAAGAAGAAGAAGAAGAAGAAGAAGAAGAAGAAGAAGAAGAAGAAGAAGAGGAGGAGGAGGAGGAGGAGGAGGAGGAGGAGGAGGAGGAGGAGGAGGAGGAAGAGGAGGAGGAGGAAGAGGAGGAGGAAGAGGAGGAGGAGGAGGAGGAGGGAGAAGAAGAGGAGGAGGAGAAGGAGGAAGGGGAAGAAGAGGAGGAGGAGGAGGAAGAGGAGGAGGAGGAGGAGGAGGAGGAGAAGGAGGAAGGGGAAGAAGAGGAGGAGGAGGAGGAGGAGGAAGAGGAGGAGGAGGAGGAGGAAGAGGAGGAGGAGGAGGGAGAAGAAGAGGAGGAGGAGAAGGAGGAAGGGGAAGAAGAGGAGGAGGAGGAAGGAGAAGAAGAGAGAGGAGGAGGAAGGAGAAGAAGAAGAAGAAGGAGGAGGAGAAGAAGAAGAAGAAGAAGAAGAAGAAGAAGAAGAAGAAGAAGAAGAAGAAGAAGAAGAAGAAGAAGAAGAAGAAGATGATTATTCACTTCTCATCCATAACGCTTCATCGGTTCTGGCAGGATGGTGGGGGTGATGGAAGGATTAGTTTTGACAGGATGGGGGATGGGGTGTTGGATGAGAAGCGAATCGTTGTCTTCTTCTTCTTCTTCTTCAAAAAAAAGAGTCCAGTTGCCTTTTGAAAAAGCACCTTTGAGACAAAATAAGAATTCTTGGGCTGTTCAGCAACAGTTTCATTTGATGTTGGGCACCTCCCTGTGCTTAATCTTATTTTCGCATGCAAGGACACCTGTGTGAGCGAAGAGGGTTCAGCCCGGAGCTGATTCCGGAAGCTGCCAGAAAGACTTGTGTGTGAATGCCCTCAGTCAGCGCACGAACGCCACACACTCCACCCTGCACACGTTCTCCTAAATCATCTAGTCCTTTGAAAGAAATTCAAAGGCGCGTTCTCTTTTTATCAGACGGAATACGTTCTCCGACTGGCACTCGTGGGCCTAGAGCCAAGTGGAGAAGAAGGCTTGGATGCTGTGCTGTTCCTTCCTCAAAGCTTCGTTGGTGTTATGCCAGTGGTGGAATTCCCCACTGTGGTGGAGGGGGCCGATGTGAGGATTGGGGTGGGGGTGGGGGGACAGAAAATAAGAGAGAGAGAGATTGCTTCTCAGAGAGGCCAGTAGGCTTCTCAGCTAACCTAGCCTAGACTTCAGGGAATAAATTTCCACTACTTTGGCTTGGGTTTACAGATAGTTTTTGATTTACAACAGTTCGTTTAGTGACCATTTAAAGTTACAACAGCACCTGAAAAAAGGGTCTTATGGCCAGTGGTAGAATTCAATTATTTTTAACTACCGGTTCTGTGGGCCTGGTGTGGCTTGGTTGGTATAGTGTGGCTTGGTGGGCATGGCAGGAGAAGGCTAATGTAAAATCCCCATTCCCTCCCCACTCCTGGGGGAAGGATATTGCAAAATCTCCATTCCCACCCCGCTCTGGGGCCAGCCAGAGGTGATATTTGCTGGTTCTCTGAACTACTCAAAATTTCCACTACCAGTTCTCCAGAACCTGTCAGAACCTGCTGAATTTCACATCTGCTTATGACCATTTTTTACAATTATGACCATTGCAGCAGCCCCATGGTCACATGATTAAAATCCAGATGCTTGGCAGCTGACTCACATTTATGACAGTTGCAGTTTCCCAGGGTCATGTGATCACCTTATGTGACCTTCTGATGAGCAAAGTCAATGGGGAAGCAGGATGCACTTAACAACCATGTTGCTAACTGAACAACTGCAGTGATTCACTTACCAACTGTGGCAACAAAGGACATAACCCAAAATTCACTTAACAACTGTCTTACTTAGCAGAGAGATTTTGAGCTCAATTGTGGTCATAAGTCAAGGATGACCTGTAATAACATAATTTATATTTTTTTTTGTGTGTGTGTGTGTTTTTTTAATTTGATTTATATGCCGCCCTTCTCCGGAGACTCAGGGCGGCTTACAATGTGCTCAGCAATAACCTTCATTCTTTGGTATATTTATACAAAATCAGCTTATTTACCCCCATTACACAGTGCTCAGGTCTTGAACCTAGACTGTCTTTTAACCACTGAGCCATTGCATCCATCTATAAGCCCATACAGCACATTTAATGTCTGGGAGTTTTGGAAGTTGAGGCCCCAAACATCTGGATAATGCCTTATTGGGAGAGAGAGACTTAAAACAGTGAGCCACAATTCCATTTCCAAACATTTATATCCCTTTCTAAATCTCTTCATTATTGGAATGTAGAAAACAAATGAAATTAGGGTTTAAATTGTGTGAAATCAATGGGGAAAAGTTAGTTATGATTATTATCATCTGCAATGATTTCAATATGTCTGTCTCCAGAATTGCTACATATGGCTCTGCCCTTTTATGCTTGCTTTTCTTATGAGATTTTGCCTTGTGCAGCCAGCACTATTATCAACTTATGCAAAAATAAATACAATTTCCAAGAAGTTATATTATCAGAGAAAAGCCATTTCTTGTACTGAGTTCTTGGTCAGTACAGGCTTTTCAAGCCACCATCAAGTTCTTCATATGCCCAGAGCATGTCTCAGTTTTTAAAATGTGATATACACGTGCCAAACACTATTGTCTTTTATGATAACAGTGATTTTTGTGGAATGAGGAGAGACATTCCCCAGATTTCACAAAAGTAGATGGTTAACCTACCAAAACCAGCCAAGAACTTTGTAGTTCCTCAAAGGTTTAACTACTGTAATATGGGTTTGAGAGTCCACATCTGAGGGTATTTTACCTAATGCAGCAGAAAAATGCTCCAGTAGCATCTTTTTTCTGCAATGGCCTCACATCTACACCTCATGCATCTCCACCCATTGCTTCTTGTCCTACTCTCAGGTGCTTTGGAAAATAGCTTGACTCCCTCTTCTTTGTGGTAGCCTCTGAGATATTGGAACACTGCTATCATATCTCCCCTAGTCCTTCTTTTCATTAAACTAGACATACCCAGTTCCTGCAACTATTCTACATGCGGTTTAGCCTCCAGTCCCCTAACCATCTTTGTTGCTCTTCTCTGCACTCTTTCTAGAGTCTCAATATCTTTTTTACATCGTGGCGACCAAAACTGGATGCAATATTCCAAGTGTGGCCTTATCAAGGCATTATAAAGTGGTATTAACTAGATTGATTGAGTGATTGATTCAGTTGTGCCTGACTCTTGGCAATTCTATGGGCCTCCGGTCTCTCCACATATTCCAATCTTGCACTACTTCTTTGAGTTGTTCTATGCTCTGGCTGGCTGGTGTCAGCTTTGATGGTGTCCAGCCACCGTGTTCTTTGGAGACCTGGTTTCCTTTTACCAAAGGAAGCTCTTCCAAACATAATTGCTTTCTCCAGTGAATTCCCCCGGGTGACATGGCCAAAATAAGTGAGATGGAGTTTTGTGATTTTTGGTAAAATATAAACATTCCTACAAATAGAGTTTTTGTTTGCACTTTTTCATAACGTCACTTTTGGCAAATAACATTTTCTAACCTAAACGTGGACAGGAGGAATAACTGGTATAAGTATAAGTATAATTTTATTTCTATACCGCCCTTCTCCCGAAGGACTCAGGGCGGTGTACAGCCTATTTAAAAACACAAGACAAACATCAATTAAAAATTTAAAATTATTAAATAAATTCGGCTCAATTTAAAACCCCAGAAATTTAAAATACCCCAATTTAAAATTATTATGTTGATAGCCCGGCCTGACGGAACAACAGGGTCTTGAGTGCACAGCGAAATACACGGAGGTTGGAGATCTTACGTATTTCCGGGGGCAGTTCATTCCACAGGGCTGGGGCTCCCACAGAGAAGGCCCTCCCCCTGAGTGTCGCCAGCCGACATAACTTGGCCGATGGCACCCCGATGGCCGACATAACTTGGCCGATGGAGACCCTTTCTGTGGGAGCGAACTGGCCGGTGGGAGGCTATTGGTGGCAGAAGTCGGTCTCGAAGGTACCCGGGTCCTATGCCATGGAGCGCTTTAAAGGTGGTAACCAACACCTTGAATCACACCCGGAAGACCACTGGGAGCCAGTGCAGCTCGTGCAGGAGGGGTGTCACATGGGCACAATGAGCTGCGCCCATAACCTCTGGCGCAGCCGCATTCTGGACCAGTAAGAGCCTCCGAGTGCTCTTCAAGGGGAGCCCCATGTAGAGAGCATTATAATAGTCCAGCCGGGAGGTGACAAGGGCGTGAGTGACCGTGCGCAAGGCGTCTCGGTCCAGAAAGGGCTGCAACTGGCGAATCAGGCGAACCTGATAAAAGGCCCCCCTGGCCACGGCTGTCATATGCTCTTCAAAAGACAGCCGTGCATCCAGGAGGACACCCAGATTGCGAGCCCTCTCTGTGGGGGGCAAAGATTCACCCCAATAGTCAGCGATGGCACCTGCTGACTATATCAGGACGCCGGAAGCCACAGCCACTCGGTCTTGGAAGGGTTGAGTCTGAGCCTATTTCTCCCCATCCAGACCCACCCGGCCTCCAGGCAGCGAGACATCACATCAAGGGCATTGTTGGGGTGCTCTGGGGTGGAGATGTACAGCTGAGTATCATCAGCGTACAGATGACACTTCACCCCAAAACCACGGATGATCTCACCCAGCGGCTTCACATAAATGTTGAACAGAAGGGGCGAGAGGACCGACCCTTGCGGCACTCCCCATATGAGGCGCCTCGAGGTCGACCTCTGCCCCCCTGCCAACACAAGGACCAAAGGAAGAGCTTTACCAAAGGAAGCTCTTCCAAACATAATTGCTTTCTCCAGTGAATTCCCCCGGGTGACATGGCCAAGATAAGTGAGATGCAGTTTTGTGATTTTGGGTAAAATATAAACATTCCTAGAAATAGAGTTTTTGTTCGCACTTTTTCATAACGTCACTTTTGGCAAATAACATTTTCTAACCTAAACGTGGACAGGAGGAATAACTGGTGTTGAGAATCCTCCTGAATATTAGGGACAGCCAAGAAAACCAACAGATGGATCGCTGAATCAATCAACCCCGAGTTTTGAGTCAAAGATCCTTCTGCTTCTTCCTCTTGACCTTTTGAGTCAAAGATGAGCAGGCTAAAATTACCCTACCTTGGATATATTACGTGAAGCCCAGGGATGGTATTCACTTATTTTCCCTGTCAGTTCGCAAGTGTGAGTGCATGCTGGTATGCACACCTTCCACAAAAACATGCCTAAATAGGATGGCATAGAGCCAGGGTGGGTGGCTGGACAGACCCATCCATGATTTCCGCTACTGGTTTGGGCAAACTGGTTCGAACCAGCTGAATTCCACCTCTGGTGAAGCCCCAGATCTGATCACCTGGTAAAGGTAGAAGCGAAGAGGAGAAGAGGAGCAACAAGGTGCATGGACTCAGTTGCATCACTGGAGGACTTGAAGGACCTGGTAAAGGAGTCATCATCATGAAGAAATTCTATCTATTGGTAAATATAATAAAAATGTAACCTACCTAATATTACATATTTTAACAGCTGCAAGAATAACATTTGCTCAGAAATGGAAGAGTAAAGAAACACCTTCAGAAGAAGAAGTATTATGTAAAATCTTCAATTGTGCAGAAATGAACAGACTCACTTTGGAACTCAAAAATAAAAGTGAATCAACCTATTATGAAATCTGGACTAAATTTTATGAATGGTTAGACAAGAGGAAGAATGCCAAGAAGAAGGTGTAGTGAATGCCTAGAAATATATATGTCAATGTATACTGAACTTGTGTGTGTGATATAAGTTTATTGGATATGGATATAGTTGTTTAGGAGGAATTATGTAGTACGCTTGCCATATAATGAAGTAAGATATATGTAAATCTGTGTATAGATTAAGGAATATATTATTTATTAATTTGAATTAGACGGAAATGTTAGAAACCGGAGATGTCAAACCATGTCCATTGTTTTTTAAATTTGAATTATTAATAAAAAACTTAGAAAGAAAGAAAGAAAGAAAGAAAGAAAGAAAGAAAGAAAGAAAGAAAGAAAGAAAGAAAGAAAGAAAGAAAGAAAGAAAGATTCTATCTATGTGGTCAAAATGGGTTGATTCTGATTTGATGGCACATAATTAATCAGTCACACAAAGAAGTAGTGCAAGATCGAAAGATGCGCCATTGTAGCTTTGAATGGTCATTAAGTGAACTGTTGCAAGTCGAGATCTACAGTACCTAATACATATACAAATATGCAAGTATTCACACACACACACACACACACACTTTCATGCTCAAGAATATGTACCCCATGCCATCCTCAATGCTGCTACCATATAAGACACCTTCATTTGGGGGGCGGGAGGCATGCCTCCCACATGTTAAACATTCATTGTTCTCTCAGGATGCTACGCTCCCTATAAAAGCAACAATAATAATAATTCTGAACCAGCAAAATAAGCCTATTGGAAGCTGTTGGCACTGATAAAAAAATAAAATAAAAATGGAGACAAGGCTTCCTTTGGGAAAGGGAGAGCTGGAACGCATTTCAGAGTTTAGAGGCCTTTTGTTTGAGATTTTTCAAAAAAAAACCTGAAGCGAAACAATCATTATGCCTCCTCAGATGGTTTTAATTTGCCGGCAGAATCCCGCAGAGGCATACAAAGAAAGAGAGCAGATTTTGTGATCAATCAAAATTGGAATGATATTCGTTATCCAAACAAAAGAAAAGGGGCATTGAATCTGAAATTTGGGCTGGCTAGAGAAAGAGGGAAGGGCTTCCAAAAAATCTCTTTCTGTGAAGATGGAGCTAATCTTTTTTCTTTCTTTCTTTAAAGAAGGGAAGTTATTCGTTGGATGAATATCATTTGATTTCTGGATTCCAAAGCATATACCTCAGTGTTACTCAACCTCGGCCATTTTAAGAGGTGTGGACTTCAACATAGCTGGCTGGGGAATTCTGGGAGTTGACGTCCATACCTCTTAAAATGGCCGAGGTTGGGAAACACTGAGATATCTGATTGGTTATCAAAGAGGGAGCCTACTTTGAGCTGAACCATGCATAGGCATCCGGAAGTTCCCAAATTATGGTCATTGAAACTTGAAAAATATCATGAAAGTCTCACATAATGAATTTAACTTCCAAGGATGTTGGTATTATAGGAGTTGAGTGTCCAATTGCCCATAATGAATGTTCATAGAAGACTCTTAATCTACCACACCTATACAAGTACTCCTCAACTGGGATTTCCATTGCTAAGCAAGGTGATCGCTAAGGTAAAGGTAAAGGTTCCCCTCACACATATGTGCTAGTCGTTCCTGACTCTAGGGGGCGGTGCTCATCTCTATTTCAAAGCCGTAGAGCCAGCGCTGTCCGAAGACGTCTCCGTGGTCATGTGGCGGGCATGACTAAATGCCAAAGGTACATGTAACGCTGTTACCTTCCCACCAAAGGTGGTCTCTATTTTTCTACTTGCATTTTTTATGTGCTTTCGAACCGCTAGGTTGGCAGAAGCTGGGAAAAGTAATGGGAACTCACCCCGTTATGCGGCACTAGGGATTTGAACCACTGAACTGCCGATCTTTCGATCGACAAGCTCAGCATCTTAGCCACTGAGCCACTGCGTCCTGAGGTGGTTGCTAATTTTATTACCATGTTTGGTCATGGTTGTTAAGTGAATCACTGTCATTAAGTGAATCACACAGTCGTTAAGGAAATCACAGCTTCCCTCATTGACTTTGCTTGCTGGAAGCCAGCTGAGAAGGTCATAAGTAGGGAAGCACACGATTCTGGGATGCTGCAACTTTCATAAATATACGACAGTTGTCAAGGGTCCAAAATGGATCACATGACCATGGGGATGAGGCAATGGTCATAAATGTGAGGACTAGTCATAAGTCATTTTGTTCTGACCCAGCTCCCCAAACATGACAAACCCTCTGAACTTAAATCAATGATTCCTTTATTAGGAGCGCCAGCAGCCCGGCAAAAAGTTTATATCTCAACGCAGACTAACAAGTTCGTCTGGCAGGGAGATAAATAGTTGTCTGCCACATCTATTCATCTCTTCCCCCTGCCTTTTATCCCCAGAGCTAGGGTCGGGCTTTGCTAGTAGCAGTGGCTCTTCTGTCCCAAGGATCGGCCCACAGATTTCCACTGCTCTCCTCTCCTCTGCCTTCTGCGCATCCATGCATCAGGCACTGGACCAAGCTGTTCCTCCTCTTCCTCATCAGTCATCTCCAGACCTGGGGCTGTTGACTCTCCATCTGTAGCTGACGGATGGCCCAAGCTCCGCCTCTCTCTCTCTCTCTGACACCTCCATTCCCTCTTCCCCCTCAGAGCTCTCAGGTTGCCTTGATGCTGGTCCTGACTCCCACACCTCCTCCCCTCATCGGATTTGGCTTCTGGAGGGGCCAGCAGCTGACAGGCCACGACACATTTTTTTCAGTGCTACAACTTCGAACAGTCATGGAAACGAACGGTTGTATGTGGAGACCTACCTGTAGTGGTTATTTTTCATTTTGCCCTGTGATCCAATATAACGCAACTTGCATTTTGAAATGCAACAATGACTTGATTAAAAGCAGGGGCTTTTTTTCTAATATGCAAAAGTAAAACATGAATGTCATTCCTCAATATCATTTCCTGAAAGGATTTTAAAGAGTGAAGGGAACCTGAAAAAAGCAATGACTCATCTATTCCAGAAGTATGGTTTTCCCTCACTTTTTTTTTTTTTTACTGCAAAATATTTCAAGTAAACCCTGTTTTTTATTGGGTGCCGGGACTAATAATTGGAAAATTGGAGTGAAAGAACTCAAGCCACAGACAGAACTTTGAAACAATGGTTAAAGTGATTTACCGTATTTTTCAGACTATAAGACGCACCGGAATATAAGACACACCTTAGTTTTTGGGGAGGATAATAAGAAAAAAGCTGATTGGGGGTGGATCAGCCTATCAGAATACCCCCAATCAGCTGTTCCCAGAGATGAACTTTAGCAACAGGTTTGTTGGTTGTGACCTCTGCGCCTTGCTTTTTTTTCAGCCTCTAAAACCTCCATTTCAGAGCCCTTTTTTTTTTCAGCCTCTGAAATCTCCATTTCAGAGGCTGTTTTTTTAGTTTCTTAAACCTCCGTTTCAGAGCCTTTTTTTTCCAGCTTCTGAAACCTCCATTTCAGAGCCTGCTTTTTCAGCCTCTGAAACCTCCATTTGAGAGGCTAGGCAGGGCTACATTCAGTGTATAAGACACACCCAAATTTTCACCCTCTTTTAAGGGAGGGAAAGGTGTGTCTTATATACCGAAAAATATGGTAATTCTATCATTACCATCACCAACCCTCTTTGGTTCACACATTTTTGGAGGAATACATTTAGCACAGAACAAACATCAACCTTTTTTGTTGGGACAAATTAAAGGCACTGTAGCCAACACCCAATTTATTCCTCTATGAGAGAGAAAAAATCACCCAAAAATATATTATTACTGGGTTTTATCACCCTGCATATCCGTCAGATCACTACATACAAGCATGTACAAGTTCACCATTCATAAAACTGTTTGTAGATATGGGAGTCGTTACAGCATTAGCTATATTAAGCAAGATTGGATGCTGAGTTGTTAATCAGATAGCAAGTATTTGGCATTTATTGGAATTTTTTTAAAACGTATGTCATATATTTAAAAAATTTGAAACCTGCTTTTAGTAGAAAAGCATCTGAAGCCATCAACAATAAAAACCAGCATTTAAAAACACATACAATAGATCCATTCAAAACAGCACTTCATAAAACAAGCATAAAATCATATGGGAAATGTACAGTGAAATATTTATTTGTTACAGATGATCTAAGTAATTTGCAAAGTTATTGTAATTCATTTATGATGTGGTCTTTGCATAGGACAACAAAGAGATGTATATTAAAGCTTTATGACTTAATTTTTGATGTGTAATCAAACATATGTACAGAGTGCTAAATAAAGCTGTGAAGGAACATAATATCTCATTTCCCCCAGTACATAAGAACTGGCAAGGCAACAGATAAAGAGTTGGGAAAGATAAAACAAAATATATAGGAAAACGAGAACATTCAAATAATCTGTCTCTATCTTCTACTCTTATACAATATCATATGACTAATCCTGTAAAATGTAAAGTGTCCCTTGGATTTAGCTCAGTTGCTGTTGACTACGTGGAAAATCCATGTAATTTTCTTCACTACAATAGGAACAGCACTTGGACTTATATACTGCTTCATAGTGCTTTATAGCACTCTCTAAGATGTTCACAGAGTCAGCATCTTGCCCCCAACAATCTGGGTCCTCATTTTACTGACTATTGTGGCCCGCCAGAAGCCAGCGGAGCTGGTGGCAGACTAAGACAGTGAGGAGATTGGGGAGGAACATAGGCCAGTCCTGGAGTCTGGGGAAGGGTCTGACGAGTGCTCTGCGTCAGAGGCAGAGATGGGGCCGGGGCCGTCTGACAGTTGTCAGCTGCCTTCAGAGTCGGATATCACTGGGGCAGAAGGACAGCTGGAGCCTGTTTCCAGTGTCGGCATGTGCAGAGCTACCAGGAGAAGGGAACAACTAAGGAACAAGGGTCAACTCAGGAGTAAAGCCACAGGTGGATGGTGAATGGCCCCTCACAGAGGGAATAAAGAAGAACGAAAGGGGAGGGGAGTTTTCAGGAGACAATTAGTTTGCTTAATTGGTTTGTGACTCTCAGAGACTTCTTGCCAAATTTTGAAGCTATCGGCCTGGCAGCTCTCCAAGCCAGATAAGGTCTTTGACTGTAAATTCTCCCTTGAGAGACTTTGCTAGATGTGAATGACAGGAATTCACAGTAACTGAATAAAAAGGGTTTTTTGGTCGGGACAAGGAGTCTTCTTCATGCTCTTGGGAAGCCTAGGTCAGAACACTGACCTCAGAAGGATGGAAGGCTGAGTCAACCTTGAGAAACGAACTCCTGGCAATGAGCAGAGTTAGCCTGCAATACTGTGTTTTAACCACTGCGCCACCATAGCTCATATGCGCCACAATGAAGAAGTGGTTCGTCACAGTTTTCTTGGATTGATTTTGACTTGCTTAGAATTTATTTATTAGTTTGTTATTCTGCCTTTATTACTTTATAAGTCAATGGTCCCCAACCTTTCTGGCTCTAGGGACTGGTTTTGGAAGAAAAATTGTCTCCCCTGAACCGTGGAGGGGAGGATGGTTTCACACGCCGCCTAGATTCCACACATGCACAGATGAAGCTTTGCTCATTTTCCTACTACTTGCATGGCCCAGTTCCTAACTGGCTACAAACTGGTACCAATCCATGGCCCGTGAGTTGGGGACCCCAGTTATAAGTAACTCAAGCTAGCGGACATACCTAATACTCTTTCCTCCTCCTATTTTCCCCATAATAACAACCCTGTGGGTTGGGCTGAGAGAAAGTCACTGGTTCAAAGTCACCCGCTGGCTTTCATGTCTAAGGTGGGACTAGAACTCACTGTCTGCTGGTTTCTAGGCCAGTGCCTTAACCACTAGGCCAAACGGCTCTAGAAGATCTACAGCTCTGGCGTTTCCTCATTACATCTCAGTCTCTATTAATTCTTACACTGCTTCCTTTTTTAAAAATAACCCAGGTCAAATGCTGCTGCCACCTAGTTGGGCATGACCAGGGGTGGGCTGCTGGGGGTTCACAGGGGTTCAGGAGAATCTCTAGCTAAGATTCTGTGCAGTTTGGAGAACCCCCAAATCCCACTCCTGGCTAACCCCACCCACCCTGCTCCGCACCGACCCCCAGGAATCCCCACATGACTCATTTTGGATGCAGGTAAGTATAGGGCGCGCACGGAGGCTCGGGGAGGGTGAAAAAGGGCCTACCGGAAGTTTGGGAAGGACAGAAATGGGCCTGTTTCCAGCCTCCAGCGGTCTATTTTTACCCTCCCGGAGGCTCAAGGAAAGCCTCCGGAGTCCAGGGAGGGCAAAAATGCCCCCCCCCATTGTGGTGCAGGAGGCTGACTAGGCCACGCCCACCATGGCCATGCCCACCAGCAACTGGGCAGAGAACCCCTTGCTAAAATTTTTGAAGCCCACCCCTGGGCATGACTAATATCGCCCTGTATCTGTTGTTTACTTCCAACTCAGAAGCTAACTTTCTGTCACAACCTACTATAATTCCTTAGGTTTGAAACATGTTTGTTTACATGGGGTAGTTTCTCTGAAAAGGTCTCAGCTGAAATCAAGCAAAAAAAAAATAAAATAATCAAATTCAACACCTTCAAAAGTGAACTTGTCTTTGATAATATTCGGTGTCTTTCTGTTTGATTTTCAGTGTCAATCTATTCATTTCTGCACAGTCTAGAATCTTCTTAATTACCTCTTCATCTTGCGGTGTTTCTTCATCTTTCCAATATTGTGTGAATATTGTACCAGCGTTGGAAAAAAGGGGTGGAGCGTAAGAACGGAATCTGTCTGGTTAAGCAAACTAAATACCCAGACAACACGATGTTTATTAAGCACTAAGAAATTTAATTAACAATAAATTGATAACATTTATTTTTTAAAAAGAATGAACTTGTCTATTGTGAAAAATAAATGCAACGAGGGAAGATTTAACCTAATCCAATCTTTTAATCTAATTAGGTCCCTCCAAATGTAGTCAAGTCCATGATAACTAGAAAGTATCAAGCTGGGAAAGTTGAATCAGGCCTTGTTTAATCCAAGTTTTTTTGCTTATCCAAACTGCCCTACCATTTCCTCAAAAGTTGTTGTTTTGGGTCCTTTGCAGCACACTGAAAACTAGCTTGCAGCTATTTGTACAAGTTTGTTTATCTTTTTCCCATGGACTTAATTACATCTTGTCAGGCCTCTACTCAAGCATGCAATGCAGCTGTTGGCAGAGGCTGGAGTTCTAAACCGCTGCCTTGCAATTCACGGGCAGGAACCTTGCTTACCTCTATCCAGCCCAGGAAACAAAGCCTTACTGGAATTTGGCAATATTGTGGGCTATGCTGCAATCCGGTCAACCGCTGATCGGGGTTGTTTTATCAGCCAGAGTGGAGCTTATTTTTTGCTTAAACTGGAAATGTCTGCATAAGGCACAGATCTCCCGTCTCTGGCTTTCAGTCTGAAATTATAGCATTATTGGGATCGGTCAATACAGTCAGCCAGATATTTAGACTGGATTTGGCATTTTTATCCACGCATTCCCAAGGATCTGGGATAGGAAGTTGTTGCCATTTGAAACAGAGGTGGTATTTCCAACACTGGAAATTTTTAAGAAGATGTTGGATAACCATTTGTCTGGTGTAAGGTTTCCTGCCTAAGGAGGGGGTTGGACTAGAAGACCTCCAAGGTCCCTTCCAACTCTGTTATTCTATTCTATTCTATTCTTTGGGTTGTCCCATAGCTGTGTCCAGAATTGCACTACTTTTTTTGTGTCAGGTGTTGAAGTCCACACAACTTGAAGTTGCCACGTTTTGAAAACAGTGTCCTACATCAGGAGTGTCAAACTCGTGTCATTATGGCAGCATCACGTAACGTATCAGGACTTTTCCCACCTTCGCTAAACCAGAGGTGGACGTGGCCAGTGTGTGACACATCTGGCCTATAGGCCAGGGGTTTGACAGCCCTGTCCTAGATTCACAACTCCTGCTAGATAGGCAAAGGAGGTTGTGATTATGCCAGGCTGTTACTCAGCTTTGGCTAACACACCCAGTTGCAGCCTTTGCTGGGAGAGACAGGAACTCTCCCACCAGTGGTGTGTGTGTGTGTGTGTGTGTGTGTGTTTGTTTGTTTGTTTGTGTGTGTAGGGAGTTGAAGTTGTTGGAACTTTGGGAGAGAGCAACCAAGACATATTGGAATTCAATATAATGCAAACGCAAACAATAGAACTTAATCAAACCAGTGTCTTACCCTTTCAAAAAGCTGATTTTAACAAATTTAGAGAGAGCTTGAGGAAGATTACATGGATGAAAATCTTAAAGGGGAAAACAATTCAAGAAGCTTGGGAAACTCTGAAAGTAAGATTACTCACAAGCTACAATGGGTGCAAACTGTTATAGCCTGCTTTGAGATGGGTGAAAGCTGCTATACGCCCATAACCTTGGGGTAGCAAGCTCTGCATTGGCTATTAGTAATGCCATTCTTTTTGTTTTCAGCTCCAAAGCCAGTGATGGGTTTCAAATTTTTTTACTACAGGTTCTGTGGTGTGGCTTGGTGGGAGTGGCATGGCTTGGTGGGCATGGCAGGGAAAGGATACTGTAAAATCTCCATTCCCACTCCGCTCCAGGGGAAGGATACTGTAAAATCACCATTCCCTCCCCGATCCAGGGGAAGATTACTGCAAAATCCCCATTTCCTCCCAATCAGCTGGGACTTGGGAGGCAGAAAATAGATGGGGGTGGGGCCAGTCAGAATTTTTACTACCGGTTCTCCAAACTATTCAAAATTTCCGCTACCAGTTCTCCAGAACTGGTCAGAACCTGCTGAAACCCACCTCTGTCCAAAGGCCTACCTGATTTGATGCCAGTTATTTGCAGGACCCTCTCTTCTTCAACACCATATATCTATCTAAAACTATACTTACATTAATTTTAGAATAGGCTTGGTACATGCCAAATGCTAAGCCTCAATAGCTACGTTCACAGTTGATTGCTTAACCCAGGATGTAAATCCATCTCTGGTGAGAGTTTTGACTCATACGTGAAAGCCTTGAAATTGGATACTGGTTTTTGCAGAACTTGAAAGAAAGTGAACCGTGTAGGCCCCATGCCTGCAGGCAACGGCAAACGGTCAGACCTCTTTGCTTCCGAGAGGAAACTACAATCTTTGTTCAGCTCTTACCAAACGCGAGTTGCTTTCCGAAATAATGTCTTCCAAGATGCTGATGTGACCCTTGTCTGCGAATGTGAAACTTCCTCCCTAGGGAGAGAGGGGGGGAAATTCATCTTGGCTTTTATCTTATTTAATTTTGGATGGGTTGCTTTTTTCTTCTTCTTCTGCCTAGCATTCAAGAGTTTTTAAATAGAACACTTTTTTAAAAAAAAGACAGCTTATCTTTCACGTTTCGGTGGGTTTGTGTATTGTCTATTTCCTGTGATTTTATTTTATTGGTTTTAATCTGTAAATCATCTCTTTGTTTATTAAACAAATAGAGCCAATCAATACATTGTAAAAGGAAGAGACTGAGAAAGAAAGTGGCAAGTTTATTGAAGTGGGATGGGAGAGGAGAGTGAATTTCACTAGGTTCCTTGTGTGGTCTGGTTTGGTCTGTATTGAAAAATTAGTTCCTTTTCCAAGGGCATTTGCATCATACATTTCAACTAATGTGACCTGAACTCACATCCAACATTTGAAGATGTATGTATGTATGTATGTATGTATGTATGTATGTATGTATGTAAAAAGGGTCACAGTGGCTCAGTAGCTAAGACGCTGAGCTTGTTGATCAAAAAGTCAGCAGTTCAGAGGTTTGAATCCCTAGTGCCATGTAACGGGATGAGCTCCTGTTACTTGTTCCAGCTTCTGCCAACCTAGCAGTTCGAAAGCATGTAAAAAATGCAAGTAGAAAAATAGGGACCACCTTTGGTGGGAAGGGAACAGCATTCCATGTGCCTTTGGTGTTTAGTCATGCCAGCCACATGACCACGGAGACGTCTTCAGACAGTGCTGACTCTTCGGCTTTGAAACAGAGATAAGCACCGCCCCATAAAGTTGGGAACGACTAGCACATATGTGCGAGGGGAACCTTTACCTTTACCTTTATGTATGTATATCCCACCTTTAATATTTTACAAATACTCCTTTCTCTTTCTCTTTCTCTTCCTATTTTCCCAACAACAACAACCCTGTGAGGAGAGTTGGGCTGAGAATGAATGAGTGGCCCAAAGTCTCCCAGCCAGCTTTCATATCTAAGGCAGGACTAGAATTCACAGTCTCCTGGTGATTGGCCCAAAGTCTCCCAGCCAGCTTTCAAATCTAAGGCAGGACTAGAATTTACCGTCTCCTGGTTTCAAGCTGAAGAGCCAGTGCTGTCTGAAGACATCTCTGTGGTCATGTGGCTGGCATGACTAAACGCCAAAGGTGCACGGAAAGTTGTTACCTTCCCACCAAAGTGCTCCCTATTTTTCTACTTGCATTTTTAACATGCTTTCGAACTGCTAGGATGGCAGAAGCTGGGACAAGTAATGGGAGCTCGTTATGCAGCAGTAGGGATTCGAACCTCTGAGCTGGTGACCTTTTGATCAACAAGCTCAGAGTTTTAGCCACTGAGCCACTGCACAGTGGATATATAACCCCAAAGAAGTCCACAATCTCTTAAGCAATTGGAACCTCCCACAAGGGTTCTCCCCCACCCCCACCCATTATAATCCAAGGCCTGGAGACAGAGACAGATTTTGAGGTCCCACGTAAACTGGGGCCATGAGAGGTGAGGCTGATGGATCT
Source organism: Arizona elegans (assembly GCA_022577455.1). Classification (NCBI taxonomy): domain Eukaryota; kingdom Metazoa; phylum Chordata; class Lepidosauria; order Squamata; family Colubridae; genus Arizona; species Arizona elegans. Next base: position 5,123,222 of record JAKOOJ010000002.1, on the reverse strand, counting down.
CAGGTAGGATGATGTTCCAAAGGCTAACATAAGAACCAAAGAGAAAAAATTGACATGAGGGCTCCTAATACCATTGGTGAACAAATGTGAGGCCGTTATGAAGTTTTGAAAAAGGCAAGGAGGCTTCTATCTGACCCTGACATTATCTACTCTCATTCCATGATGCTTCATGTTCACCTTGTAGAAAGTAGCACCCACCCCTCTCCTAGAAGAATGAAGTGAATATTAAAAAGGCAGAATATTATATTTCCCTGGATGAGAAAAGGAGAAACATGTTTTTAAAGACAAAGAGCAACTCCCTGCCTTCAGCAGATATTTGGTGCACATTAAAACTGGGCCAGCCTATCTATAATACAAAAGACCTCAGCTCCAGGGTGATGGGATTAAAACATGACCCTTCAGGATAGGATAGGATTATCTATCAGCAGAGCTCACCACATGGCACAACCAAGCCCCTTCATTACATCAGCCTAAGGTTCAACCAAACTTGATTCAGAAAAACATGACTCCCCCTGGGAATCTGACAGCCAATAGAATACATGCCCTTGTCACAGGAATAGGAAGCTCAAGTTCAAAGCCCAAGAGAGTTTATAAATAGCACTCACTCTCCACTCCATGTGGTCAGCTACCAAGGATTTCAACCCCATGTGGTCCTGTTCATCAACAAACCATCTTTCCAATCAACTTCCATGTTTCCAGTGTCTTTCTCCCCACTTGGAACTGAACCCAGATGGACATTTCTTCCAACAACTTCTTCCTCACAAAGAAGAAGATGGAAGTTTCCATCCTACACCTAATCATGTTTCATTTATTTCTGGACAAGACCAAAAGCCAAGTTAGAGCAGCCTTCCCCAACAATTTCCTGCAGATAGATTGGACTTCAGTTCCCAAAATTCCTAAAGCAATGCAGATTGGGAATTCTGGGAATTAAAATCCAGCACATCTGGAAAGCACTTGGGAAAAACTGCCTTTAGCAGCACTAAACCATGTGGATTGTTCTGGCCTCCAACTGCTCCAGTTTGTCTAGTATTTGGAACCAGCTCTGGACTAGCCAGATTATTGAGTTAAAATCACAGAAAGTTTATGTCAGGCTTAAAACTGCATCTACTTCTGGGTGGGTCTGCTGAGTTTTCCTTAACATGATGGCAGAATTACCAGAATGTTAACAAAACAAGAATTATTTAAGACCCAAGTTGGCTTCCAGCCAGGATCTTAGGGGATAGAAAATCAAAAGATCCGTCCTGATTTGCTCAAATGACTACCAGCCGCAAAGTGGCTTTATTAAATTCCACGACTGCTGTAGTTTGTTCTGAATTTTCTGCTTGCAAACCTCCACCATCTGAGGGAATCAACAAAGAGGGTGGACAACAAAGAAACACAGTGAGTGTTTCTTAATGACTTGCCATCAAATCACACCCATTAGCCTCTTTCACTGCAAGTTGGTGCAAGTTTGTTTGCTTCACGCGTGGGGTCATAAATCCGTCCTTGCTGGCTTTTAAAATAAGTTGCCTTTTTCTAGAAATATGCCAGCAGGTTCTAAGCTCTCTGCCACCAGACTCTGCAGTTTATGTTAGCAAGATGTGACCTTAAGGTTGCTGGAGAATCACAATCAAAGATAGGTTAAGTTTACAAGACCCAAGGAAGGAAGCAGATTCATGCAGACTTTTGTCCCATTGTTATAGCCATTGACTGCCTCAAGGCACTTTCTTGTTAATCAGAGGTTATCTTGCTGAATAAACCAAGTTGGAGATTCTAAAATGAAGATGTCTAGTTATGGGGTGAAATGCACTTTGTTTAATACATCAAGGAATCCACATTTAAAGTGGATTCAGGCTAATATTGAACAGGCCTGCTAGGGATCACCTGGAAAATTCTTTGGTTTATATGGGTGGTTTAGAAATAATAAAAAATCTCCCTTTATACAATCCTGTAATCCTTTTATTAGGGGTAGAGTTGGGAGGACTAGATGGAGCTGAGCATTTACTGGCCGGATTCCCTCCTGAAGTCTACGCAGAGTTCACAGTAGATAGTTTTTCTTTGTGCCCTGAAAGAGAAACATCTGCCACTACCTAGGATTGAACTCTCAACCTTCCAGTGGGAGAAGAGTGTCTTCACCACTAGACCACCGCACTCCTCAAAGAAAATTCTTTGAAGAGAGGGTAGTTTAGAGATGATAGATAGATAGATAGATAGATAGATAGATAGATAGATAGATAGATAGATAGATGATACTGTACATACTGTACGTACATACATACATACATACCTTGATCAGGTGATCCAAGGTATTGGGTAACTTCTTGGAAGTTACTCCCTAAATTCTGTGTTGGGTAAACTTGCTTAGGCCGCAGAGTAAAGGTCAGACTCTTCTGTGAAATGCCAGGGGATTATACATATTTATAAGTATCTTCAAAGATTAAGATTCCTCACAAATTTAAGTAGCTAAGTCTGATGAGGCTTGGTATTTAAGTCTTTTCTTGTTTCATTTTCAAGAGCAGCTCACTACTTCCAACTTCTGCTGGATTCTTTAATAAACAGAGAAAACTGTGTTTTATCTTTTTATCTAGTGTGGGAAATAGATTTGCCTGCTGGTGATGCACCTACTATATACCTCGTTCTTAAGAAGAGAAAAGGAAACCTTGAGAAAGGGACTGGTCCTTCTCTCATAGTGTCATCTGCGGGCTTTGAAGCTTGTGCATTCAGGCCAAAATTTAGTCACTGTCCTAAGTCAGAAATGATAATAGAATATCTGCCTTGGAAAGGTGATGGACCAGCCTGTCCCATCTTATCAAGTTGGAGATACAAATTTCTCTCTCTCACGGGTGGCACATAGATAGTAAAATGCTTTGCCTTATTTTGAGGTAGCACAGTTGGGTTAGCATTGGTTTTTCTCTCCCCAAAATTTGTTTGGTCAGTTGTTAGATGACATGGGAGACAACAACAACAAAAAAATCCCACCTGTCCTGTCTCTTTGACCAAATCAGGAGAACATAAGTTGGGTGGATGCAGTCGCTTTCTTGGCAATTCATTAAGTTGCTGTGGTGATCTTATTCCCCCATTTAATTTGATGTTTCATTATACAGTGGTGGGTTTCAAAAAAATTTACTACCAGTTTTGTGGGTGTGGCTTGGTGGGCATGGCATGGCTTGGTGGGCGTGGCTTGGTGGATGTGGCAGGGGAAAGATACTATAAAATCTCCATTTCCTCCCCACTCCAGGGAGAAGGATACTGCAAAATCCCCATTTCCTCCTGATCAGCTGGGACTTGGGAGGCAGAGAATAGATGGGGGCGGGGCCAGTCAGAGGTGGTATTTACCGGTTGTCTGAACTACTCAAAATTTCTGCTACAGGTTTTCCAGAACTGGTCAGAACCTGCTGAAACCCATGTCTGGTTTCATACCCCCTCTCTGGTTGATTGAAATAGGTTGTGTTTGCACCAGAGTGGGTTACAAGTAGCCAATTAAAGTACTCCATGAGAGAAAAATTAAGTGGACAGATTTTCCAAGTTTTTCCAAGGAAGGAAATATTATACAACAATTTCTCAAGTGCAACTCAATTCTGCCACAATAAAGAGGCTGGTTTTATTGTTTCAATGTGGGACATTCTGGATAGCAATTGATGGGTTTCCACAGCTTCATTTCCCTTCTGAGGAAGTGCTGCCTGCTTATAAGAAAACAATCACCCATTATTCATCCGAATATCAGGTGGAACAGAGAAAGAATTAAGAAGGAGTGCTTAGCTGCCTGCCCAACCACCATGTCTGAGGTAATCCTAGGCTACATTAATAGGGGGATAGGATCAAAATCACATGAAGTGTTAGTACCACTTTATAATGCCTTGGTAAGACTACACTTGGAATACTGCTTCCAGTTTTGGTCACCACAATTAAAAAAAAAAGATGTTTAGCCTCTAGAAATAGTGCAGAGAAGGGCAACAAAGATGATTAGGGGACTGGAGGCTAACAATATATAAAGAATGGTTTATATGTGACGGGGGTGACATGATAGCAGTGTTCCAATATGTAAGGGGTTGCCACAAAAGAAGGGAGAGTCAATCTATTCTCCAAATCTCCAGAAGGCAGGACAAGAAGCAATGGAGGGAACTAATCAAGGAGAGAACCAACCTAGAACTAAGGAGAAATTTTCTGACAGTTAGAACCATTAATCAGTGAATCACTTCTGTTCAGAAGTTGTGGGTGCTCCATCAGTGGAGGTTTTTAGGAAGATACTAGACAGCCATTTGTCTGAAATGGTATAGAGTCTCCTGCTTGAACAAGGGTTTGGACCAGTGGTGAAATCCAATTTTTTTTACTACCGGTTCTGTGGACGTGGCTTGGTGGGCATGGTGTGCTTGGTGGGTGTGTCTTGGTGGGCGTGGCAGAGGAAGGATACTGCAAAATCTCCATTCCCACCCCATTGTGGGGCCAGGCAGAGGTGGCATTTGCCGGTTCTCTGAACTACTCAAAATTTCCACTACCGGTTCTCCAGAACCTGTCAGAACCTGCTGGATTTCACCCCGGTTTGGAGTAGAAGATCAACAAGGTCCCTTCCGACTCTGTTATTCTGTTATTAACTGTGGCTATTCAAACAATTGGAGGGGAAGTTGTATTCTTGCAGTAGCCAAAAATGAATTTGAATTTGGCAAAATCTACGAGACAGTTGTTAAGTGAGTTTTGCCCCATTAAGTGAATTACTGTAGTTGTGACAGTAAAGTAACAGGGTTGCTAAGTGAATCTGGCTTCTCCATTAACTTTGCTCATCAGAAGGTCGTAAAAAGGGGATCTTATGACTCCGGAATACTGTGACCGTCATAAATCTGAGTCCGTTGTTCAAGCATCTGAATGTAAATCGCTTGTCCACGGGGAGGCTGCAATGGTCTTAAGTGTGAAAAATGGTAATAAGTGACTTTTTTCAGTGTCATCGTAACTTCGGTCACTAAACAAACTGTTGTAAGTGGAGGATTACCTGTATTGGGACATGTTCGTGTTCAGTGGTGAAATTTATTTTTTTTACTACTGGTTCTGTGGGCGTGGTTTGGCGGACGTGGTGTAAGTTGGTGGACGTGGCTTGGTGGGCGTGGCAGGGGAAGGATACTTGCAAAATCCCCATTCCCTCCCCAATCCTGGGGGAAGGATATTGCAAAATCTCCATTCCCACCCCACTCTGGGGCCAGCCAGAGGTGGTATTTGCCGGTTCTCCAAACTACTCAAAATTTCCACTACCGGTTCTCTGATCTGCTCAAAATTTCCACTACCAGTTCTCCAGAACCTGTTAGAACCTGCTGGATTTCACCCTTGTTAGTGCTACATTTAGTGGGCCATGAGATGAAATCCAATAACTCCAGGAACTCAGCATTCCATCCATCAGACTTTCATCACAATCTCCTTAATTGAGCTAATTTCTATCCCTTCCATCAAACAAAAAAGTAGACCAAATGCAGGGGAACTTACACTCTGGGAAATACTGTATGAAACGGCTTCCATTTTGGGAATGTTCGCTTCCAGCAAATAAGCAGTGCATTGTTTTATATCAGCTACTTTGCCTTTTTGAAAATTGCAAGAGGAAATTAGTAATTAAAGGCTTCTCTCTCTCTCCTCCTGGAGACCAGGAACCTGATACCAGAGCAAATTAAGAAAAGCCATTCACAGGAAAATTAAGAAGCTATTCATCCTTAATATCTCACAGTGGACATCAACAGAAAACAATAAAATGGGTAATGAAACACTGCAGTGCAAACAGGACCCTCTGAATTAATTCTGGAGATGACTTTTTTTGTAAGTACAGGAAGACTTTTATCAACAAGTACCATAAAGGAAGGCCTTTTTTGTGGGAAACCGGATTGTTCGTAGATAATATGGTATAATATTATCTAAGTCAATAGAAACTTCTGTTTAATTTTATGACTCACATTTGGATACTGAGGAAGGAAGGAAGGAAGGAAGGAAGGAAGGAAGGAAGGAAGGAAGGAAGGAAGGAAGGAAGGAGGTTCCTTGATTAAAGATAAAGGTTCCCTTGGCACATATGTCCTAGTGGTTCCCTACTCTAGGGTGCGATGCTCATCTCCGTTTCAAAGCCGAAGAGCCAACACTGTCCGAAGACGTCTCCATGATCATGTGGCCAGCATGACTAAAGGCCAAAGAAGCACAGAACGCTGTTACCTTCCCACCAAAAGTGGTCCCTATTTTTCTACTTGCATTTTTTACGTGCTTTTGAACTGCTAGGTTGGTAGAAGCTGGGGCAAGTAACGGGAGCTCACCCCATTATGCAGCACTAGGGATTCGAACCGCTGAACTGCCGACCTTTCGATCGACAAGCTCAGCGTCTTAGCCACTGAGCCACCACTTCCCAAAGGTTCCTTTATTAAGCTTCTTGTTTGATTGTTCATCTGAGCTAGTAGTTCTTTGGGATATTTTTTATATAAAGGTTTCCCTGTCAGTCATATCCAACTCTACGGCATGATATTCATGTCCATTTCTTGGCCAAGGGAGCCTGCATTGTGCAAAGACAATTTCCACAGTCATTTGGCCAGCATAGCTATATGCCAAAGGCACATGGGACACTACTGTTACCTTCCCACCAAAGTGGTACCTATTAATCTATTTGCATTTGCATGCTTTTGAACTGCTAGATAGGCAGGAGCTGGGGCAAGTAATGGGAGTTCACAAAGGGTCTCCATTTCAGAAGCAATGAAGAAGTAAAATAATCCTCATACTTCCTAATAATTCAGTGGAAAATCTCTCTGCTTTTCTGTTGCTTGGATGTTTTCCAGCCAAATGAGAAGACATTCTCAAATTATTTTACCGCTCACCCTTAGAATCCAGCTTGCCAAACTTAACCCTGCGGAGAACATCTAATGCTAGTGAACAATGAAAATATGTTGACTTGCTTTTTCTTATTGGGACATTCGTTTTAACAGAAAATGAATGTGAGTGTAACTCTTTCGCTGTTCATTAATTTTTAAGTTAAATGTAAATTTGTATTGGGCAACACATTAGACGAGTGGATCCAGATCCTATATTTCTAGGAAAGAAGGTAAGTTCTGGAAAAGGACAGTCAAAAAACTCCCACTAGCAACAACTTAGCAAGATATCCAGAGGTGCTATTCAGCCAGTTCTGACAGGTTCTGGAGACCCAGTAGCGGAAATTATAAGTAGTTTGGAGAAGCAGTAAATACCACCTCTGGTTGGCCCCGCCCCCATCTATTCACTGCCTCCTAAGTCCCAGCTGATCAGATGGGTCGTCTTTTGTTGCCTTGCACAGGAGAACAAAGCTGGAAAGCAGGTTAGTGGGATGGGTAGGGAATGGGGATTTTACAGTATCCTTCCCTTGGAGTGGGGTAGAAATGGAGATTTTACAGTATCCTTCCCTTGCCACAGCCACCAAGCCACACCACACCACAGCCACCAAGCCACGCCCACAGAACTGGTAGTAAAAAAAATTGAATACCATCACTGAAGACATCCCCCAAAACAGGGGTGAAATGCTCCCGGTTCAGACCGGATCGAGTGATCCGGTAGTGATTGTGGCAGGTGGTTCGGAAAACCGGTAGCGATGGCAGCGCGATGCTCCGCCCACCCACCCGGATGTCATTACTTCCTGGTTTTAACCAGGAAGTAATGCATTTTTTACCCTCTGCGCATGCACAGAAGGTTTTGCATATGTGCAGAGGGTCTGCCTGTGCATGTGATGCACGCACTTCCGAACCGGTAAGAAAGGTAAGTAGATTTCACCCCTGCCCCAAAAGCTAAAAAAAACAGGTCTGCCTCTCATAAAAAGCGGCAACAGGGATATACAGAGAAAAGGCTACTCTTTCAAAGAAACCTGAAGTTCTGTTTTTTTGGGGGGAGGGATGATCTCATTGTGTTTGTCTTCTGTGTAGGAGGAGAGACCATTCTGTCCTTTTGGCCAAGCTAGCTTCTTCTCAGTTCATCCTGTACTACTTCACTATTTCTAAAAACCAGAGAAATCACAAACTTCAGGTCACTTATCAACCCAGTATTGGAAAGCCCATAAAAGGATGATCAGGGAGGGATTGTTCCATTAATACATGAAGGACTATTTTCCTTTTCTTCAGAAGGATAAGACGGTAATGCCAAGGCATGCATCTTGCAAATGGCCTTGCCTTCACAGTTTTATAGAAGGCCAGAAGATGAGGTTGCCAAAGGCTGGCAGAGAACAAGGCAACACTGTGTCCTGCATCTCCACGAAATGAAATCTGGGTGTCTTGCAAATGATGAGACAAGGAAGAGGTCCCTCAGTCTGTCTGGAGACATTAACAGTAACAGAGTTGGAAGGGACCTTGGAGGTCATCTAGTCCAACCCCCTGCTCACGCAGGAGACCTATACTAGGGATTCGAACCGCCGAACTGACAACCTTTCTGATCGACAAGCTCAGTGACTTAACCACTAAGCCACCTAGTCAGGCTATTAATTAAAACAGGATTAATTAAATTAAATTAAAAAGGATTAATTAAATATTCATTAAAACATTAAAACAGGAGCAGATTGAGACAGACTAATGCTCACTCCTTAATCTGCCATAAGCAGTAGGAGATAGAGATCTGAAGTCTATAAATCCTCTCCAATCTACAACTGAGGCTGTGAGGTAACTGTGAGAGGGACCTTGGAGTCCTAGTGGACGATCACTTAAACATGAGTCATCAGTGTGTGACAGCAGCCAAAAAAGCTAATACAATCCTTGGTTGTATAAACAGAGGCATAGAATGAAAACCACATGAAGTATTAATATCGCTTTATAAAGCCTTGGTAAGGCCATACCTGGAATACTGCATCCAGTTTTGGTCACCACATCACAAAAAAGCTGTTGAGATTTTGGAAAAAGTGCAGAGAAGAACAACTCGGATGAATAAAGTCCTGGAGATTAAAACATGAAGAACAGCTGCAGGATTTGGATTTGCCCAGTCTAGAGAAAGAAGGACCGGGGGGTGGGGGGCATGATAGTAATATTCCAGTATTTGAGAGGCTGCCACAAAGAGGAGGCGGTCCATTTATTTTCCAAAGCACCAGAGGACAGAACAAGAAACAATGGATGGAAAATACTCAAGGAGAGAAGCAACCTGGAATTAAGGAGAAACTTCCTAACAGTGAGGACAATTAACTGGTGGAACAGCTTGCCTCCAGAAGTTGTGGGCTTAGACCATTTCAAAGAAATAGTTGTCCAATCTCTTCTTGAAAACATTCAATGTTGAAGCATCCACAACCTCTGGAGGCAAGTCATCCCACTGATTAATTGTTCTCCCTGTCAGGAAATGTCTCCTTAGTTCAAGGTTGGTTCTCTCCTTGATTAGTTTCCATCTATTGCTATTACTGCCTTCAGGTGCTTTGGAGAATATGTATATTCTGTACCAACATTTTATACGAGAGAGAGAGAGGGAGAGAGAGAGAGGGAGGGAGGGAGGGAGAGAGAGAGAGAGAAATAGAAAGAGAGAGACAGAGACAGAGACAGAGAGAATGATGATGATGAAAGAGAGTGAGAGAGATCTGGCATATTTTCTAAAATTCACTGAACTGTGCATTTGCAGAACTGCAGTGCAAAAATTCCAATTAGATCTTGGCTCATTTCCAAAGAGTTAAGCAGGTTTGCAACAGGTAGACTGAATAGACTGCGAGGTTGATATATCATCTTAGAGGATGGCAAAGATTTTTTTTTTAATTGTCAAAAAAGCTCACCCCCCCAAAAAAAATAAACCAACAATAGACTCTTCCCCACATAGACACGCAGACACAAACACACACACACATATCCTCAGTAACCATAATAGCACCTTGGAGGATGTACAATGGAAGAGATTCAGACTTAGAGTAAATCCAGCAAATTCCGTTTGGACAAATTCATTGTGGCTGATTTAAATCCGGTTCCAACTCAGATTAAGACAAAAAAGAAAAGAAAAGAAAACTGGTGGACAGGCTTCTGAATGTGTTCAACTGGAATCTAGATTGGCTAAGAAGTTTTAATTTGAGCATTTGTACAAACTGGGTAAAAACCACAGAAGAGAGGGTGGGTTGTTTTTTTTCCTTCCTGGTATTTTGCCTCAAATGTAAAGCCTGTGGGGTTTTTTTTTTCCAAATCAACTGAGTGTTGATCCATTGATTGTGACAGGAATTGACTGACTGGTTTGTTGCTGGAGCCTGATGTTGTAGACTGAGAGGCTGAAAGACACACATTCACTGGAGCTTTTCAAAAATAGACTGGACAACCATTTAATTGGGATAGTATAAAGTCTCCTTTAGCAGAAGACTCAGCAGGGGACTGGACTCAGAGGTGGTATTCAGCCGGTTCGTACCAGTTCGGGCGAACCCATGATGAGCCTGCCCACCCATCCACCGGCTCTATGATGTCCTATTTAGGCATGTTTTCAAGGCTGGGTGCATGCGCAGAAGGCAGAGAAGGTGCGCAAGCGCATGAAGCGAGCGTGAGCATGTGCAGCAAACCGGTGGTAAGAATATTGGAAACTCACTGCTGGCTGGACTAGAAAACCTCTGAGGTGCCTTCCAACCCTATAATTCGATGTTCTATAATTCATGTGAAAGGAGGGACTATCCCAAAGGTGTTTTTTCAAAAGGCAACTGGGCTTTCCTTTGTTGTTGTTGTTTTCCTTGAAGACATTTTGCTTCTCATCCAAGAAGTTTCTTCAGTTCTGACTGAATGGCGATGGTGGTAGTGGAAACTGAAGAAGTTTCTTGGATGAGAAGCAAAACAACTTCAAGGAAAAAAATGAAGAAAAGTCCAGTTTCCTTTTGAAAAAGCACCTTTGGGACAACCATGACCTGGATAACTGAGGATCTCCATAGACATTAAGGAAGGACTAGAACTCACAGTCTCCTGGTTTCTAGTATGGTGCTTTAACCACTGGACCAAACTGGCTCTCTCTATATATTCCTTTAGATCAGGGGTCGGCAACCTTAAACACTCAAAGGGCCACAAAGGTCCTAACCGGAAGCCCTCATTCAATTCTGGAGCCAACCGGAAGTCCAGTTCCCCCATCATAGTCTCCTCCTAGCATGGCGTCCTTTTTCCTCTGCAGACCGGAAGTCTGATTCCCCCACCATAGAGACTCCTCCTAGAGCGGCATCCTTTTTCCTCTACCTGTCCTAACCAAAAGCCCTATCAATTGTGGAGCCAACCACCGACAGGGAGCCGGAGCAGAGGGATGAAAGAGCCACATGCGGCTCCAGAGCCACAGGTTGCTGACCTCTGCTTTAGATAATCAGGCTGTATGCCATGATATTGTCAACCCTTTAAGGCAGTGTCGGTGAATCTTTACGGCACCGAGTGCCAAAACAGGAGTATGTGCGCACGTGTTTCTGGCATGAGCATGTGCACCAGCCACCTGGTCTTCCGGTTTCTGGCACACGTGTGTGTGCAAAAACCAGCTGGATGGTGCGCATGCTCATGCCAGAAACTGGAAGATCATCTTCCTGGCACGCACATGCGAGCCAGGTGGCTGCTCTTCCGGTTTCCGGCACTCCTGCATGGATGAAGACAGGCTGACTGATGCACCAGAACTCAGAAGAGCAATGTGCGACAGCTCGCATGTCCGGAGAGATGGCTCTGCATGCCACTTTCGGCATGCGTGCCATAGGTTTGCCGTTACGGCTTTAAGGCAAATCAAACTAGGAAACTAAAGTCATGCATGCTAATGGTACTTTTATTATAAGGTTACAGAATCTTACAAGTATGAATGTACTTCCTCTCTCCCTCCTTTTATCTTCGTGGGAATTAGGAAGGGCCTTGTCTGTGATTCTTACTCAGACTACAGTTCTTCCTAAGATTCTGATTTATTTATTTTTTTAAACTCTGATAGTGTCTAGTAGGAAAACAGCCAAAGAAGAATAAAAGCAAAATCCTTTGGAAGCAAAAGTAGACTGCAAAGTATAAAGTTGAAGGAAATCTGTTCATGCTTGATATTTTCCAACATCAATGTTGTCTGAGCAATAAGATCCTTTTCTTTTTTTAAAAAAAATAGTTTGCTTTGGAAAGTACGTGCTGAAAGCTGTGGGCGTGAAATTCCAGAAAGTCAAAATGCAACAGAAGATAATACAGATAATCCTCGAGTAACAACCACAACTGAGCCCAAAATTTATGTGGCGGAGTGAGTTTGTCCCATTTTACAACTTTTCTTGCCACAGTTGTTAAGTGAATCATTGCATTGGTTAAGTGTCAGCTCTGAAGCTGGCCTGACTGAGGCCATCTTGGAAATTCAGTGTTGCCACAATGGTGATGAGGGATAGGGAGGAGGGAATAGAGATAGCTGGGCATTTGTAGCCAAAACAAAATAGTTTTCCCTGAGAACCAAGGACAGTCCCACAGGTGGCTGAAAAGAGAAGGAAAGAAGTTTCCAAAGAACCGGACAGCACCTTGATTGGACCATGTGACTAATTGTTTGGGAAAGGGGGAAAAAACTTTACTTTTAATTAAGTGAAAACTGCGGGAATCTTTAGAGTTGGTTTTCACCAGTCTGTGCCAATATATGTCCAATAAACCTGTTCTTTGAGGAACCTGCTTGCCTCGGAGTTCTGTTTGCTATGGGTGTATTACTTGGAACCCTGACATTAAGTCACTAACCTGGTTGTTAAATGAATCTGACTTCCCGTTGACTTTGCTTGTCAGACGGTCGCAAAAGCTGATCACATGATCCCAGGATACCGCAACCGTCATAAATATGAACCAGTTGCCAAGCATCTAAATTTTGATCATGGGGATGCTGCAACGGTTGTAAGTCTGAAAAGGGTTCATAAGTCACTTTTTTCAAGGCCGTTGTAACTTTGGTCACTAAATGAACTGTTGTAAGTTGAGGACTGCCCATAATTACACTGGAAAAACTAAATGGCCAGAGTGCAATCCCAAGTAGGCTCTCTGTTTTCAAAGTAACAAATTCCTACTGAACTGTATGGAGCTTGCTCTACCGGTTACATAGAATTGCTATTCAAGGTCTACACTACACGGACAAAATTAACAGTTAAAACACACTTCATGTAGTCCTCAGTTTACGAGATGTCACTTAGCAACCATTGGAAGTTATAGACTATCTGAAAAAGGGGACTTACGACCAGTGGTGGGATTCAAATAATTTAACAACCGGTTCTCTGCCCTAATGATTTCTTCTAACAACCGGTTCACCAAACTGTTCAGAAAGTTAACAACCGGTTCTCTCGAAGTGGTGCGAACTGGCTGAATCCCACCACTGCTTACGACCCAGATCTGAAGTTCCAATGGTCACAGAAGCACATTTCAGGTACTCAGCAACATGGGTACATTCACGTCTGTTTGTAGCATCTCTCGATCACATTTTAAAATGGCTTTGCTGAAAATTGGCATTCCTGATTTTCAGCAAAAGTGCGCCATAGCAAATGATGGTTTTGTGTAATGGATCTGACCCAGAACTCCTCTCCGGACACAAGTTTGGAGGAGGAGGAGGAGTTTGAGTCAGCAGAGGAGTAAGTCAACAGAGTAGAGCAAGGTATTGTTCAAGATCAGGGCTCAGAGACTGCTAGCCTGACAAAGCAGCTTCAATTGGTTGATTGGATGCACAGGCTGAGGCTGAGCGAAGTGACCCACAGCTGTAGCAAGTTGGCCAGGAGGCTCCAGGGTTAGGGTTAGGGTTAGAGGTAAAGTCCATACCTCCTCCCGATCCAAGGACACATAGAGCAGAGAGGAGACAAGCTCAACGCTGGTCAGCTAGACTACTCTCCTCTTGTGAAGGGCTGCACTGGCATCGCCTACTTAATTCTGCCCCAAGAACTTGAGTGTTGCTGGACCAACATACCCAGTTCCGTGCCTTGTTGTTCATGCTGTGTATCCTATCCTATTCAAATCATGGACTGTTTTCCAGGATTTCATGTGTGCCTGTTGGACTAGGTTACCCAGTGACTCTTGCCGTGCTGAGCTCGAAATTCGAACCTGTGCAACGGGAGTGCTTTCTGAGGACCTGTTTGGGGGGTTTGAATAAACATCTGTAGAACTCTTGCTGTATATGTGTGTGTGAGGGGAGCATGGCAGCACAGTTTGCTTAGCAACCAGTGCATTTGCTTAATAACCGCTGCATTTTTTTTTTTTAATTTGATTTATATGCCGCCCTTCTCCGGAGACTCAGGGCGGCTTACAATGCGTTAAGCAATAGCCTTCATTCTTTTGTATATTTTTATACAAAGTCAGCTTATTGCCCCCACAAACTGGGTCCTCATTTCACCTACCTTAGAAAGGATGGAAGGCTGAGTCAACCTTGAGCCTTGGAGAGATTCGAACCAGCAGAAATTGCAGACAGCTGTGTTAATAACAAGGTGCACTAAACCACTGTACTATCAAGGCTCCTTGGACTCATACCCGTATTTTTCGGAGTATAAGACACACCGGAGTATAAGACGCACCTTAGTTTTTGGGGAGGAAAATGGGGGGGGGATTCTGCCTATTGGGTATTCATTTGGTTAGTGCCAGCACATTATTTCTCTCGCTGGTTTGAGGTTGGGGCTGGTTGGGGCTGTGCTTCTAAAGCACAGCTGATTGTTGGAGGGAGTAGCAATTAGAAAAGCAGGCAAAGCACAGAAGATCGCTTTGCTCGCGTTGGGGCTGAAAAACAGCTTCAAAAGCACAGCTGATCAACGGAGGGAGCTCCAGTGACTAAAGCAGGCAAAGCACAGAAGGGGTAAGAGAAGGCAGCAGCTGTTCTGGGTAGCCATTTTGGGCACCGCGTGGGGTTACATTCGGAGTATAAGACACACCCAAATTTTCAGCCTCTTTTAGGAGGGAAAAAAGTACATCTTATACTCAGAAAAATAGGGTAATTGCTGCATTCACTTAATGACCACTGCCCCAAAAAATCATAAACTCAGTCACATGAGCACCCTGTTTTAAACTATTATGACATGACTCTAATGGGCAGACTTCATTACGCTCATAATTCAAGGACTACCTGTACATAAATAAAATTGGACCAGTTGCTAGAAGTAAAGCATTCAAATAAAAACACAAGTCCTTTCAGACAAACTCTCCACACTAAGTGCTTTCTCCCTGCTAGGCTCTGTTTCTTGAACTTGCGTCCTGTTTTTAATCTATTTAAATGACAAAGACAGATGGAAAACCACATTCTAGCTCAGATAGGTGATTGTCAGGAATATGAAAGAGACCTGGACCTGCTCTGCACCAATGGACCAAATGAAAATAAAATGTGGCTTTGAAGAATCAGTTGGCTAGATGCAAAAAGAAAAAAGAAAAAGTAGAAAGTGAATGAGGATAAGTGGAAGCAGAGCTATCTATTAAAGGCACCTTGGAGAAATAATAGACTTCATTCAGAAAAAAAAACATCTTTCCGAAATGAATACCTGTTTTCGATTAAAGTAAGATTTTTTAACAATATTAAAATCTTTGAGACCCATAGCTTGTCTAATAATTAGCCTTCTCCTATCTGGTGTTCTTCAGATGCGTTGGACTACAGTATCCATTATGCTATTCATTCTGGCTGGAGATTATGAATGATGTCATCCAATACATCTGGAGAACACTAGTTTGAGAATAAGTATTTAGGAGATCCTAACTTTCTGATAATATTTCTTGATTGTAATGATGATAATGGGGGTTGTAGCTACTCAACTGGAATTTTTTTCTGTTACATTTTTGTTGTTGTGGATTCTGTGCAAATTTTAGCCACCATTTTCTCTCTCCGACTATATCAGATTCCATTCAAATAGATTAACAGAGTTGGAAAGGACCTTATAGGTCATCAAGTCCAACCCCCTGCCCAAGCAGGAGACCCTTCACCATTTCTGACAAATGGCAGTCCAATCTCTTCTTGAAAGCCTCCAGTGATGAGGCTCCCACAATTTCTGAAGGCAAGTGGTTCCATTGGTTGATTGTTCTCAATCTCAGAAAATTTCTCCTTATTTCCTTATTTGAATCTCTCCTTGATCAGTTTCCATCCATTATTCCCTGTTTGGCCTTCAGGTGCTTTGGAAAATAGCTTGACCCCCTCCTCTCTGTGACAGCCCCTCAAATATTGGAACACTGATATCATGTCTCCCCTGGTCCTCCTCTTCACTAGACTAGCCATGTCCAGTTCCTGCAATCGTTCATTGTATGTTTTAGCCTCCAGTCCCCTAATCATCCTAATTGGTCTTCTCTGCACTTTTTCTAGAGTCTCAACATCCTTTTTATAGTGTAGGGACCTGTTAGATCGGCGCAGGAATGGAAGACGTGACCAGCTCGTTACATAAGTAACTTTATTAAAACAGCAACAGTAGCAAGACTGCCGTGCGCTGCCGGAGCTCTCCTTATATTCGCTCCAGCAGACGCACCGCCCCCTGACAGGGATTCAAACTTTCCCGCCCGGTGGCAGGCAGCCAATCCGGGCGGATGTCCTTATAAGGACATAACACTCCTCCCCCCTAGTCCAAGAAAAAAACGTTCAGTGTTCGTCAATAAACGTGACGTAGTCCTGCAGGTACGTAGGACGCCTAGGCACCCTACTTGACCTGCGCAGTCTCATTTCTCCCGTGTTCCCGCCCTGGACGGACGGGGTTCCTGTGGCTCCTGGATCCTTCCCCGGAACCGGGCTCGGTTCGGCTGGCGAGTGTGCGGGGTCACCCTCAGTGCCTCCGGCCGGACCGCAGACCCTGGATGGCTGGTTCTGGTGGTCTTCCTCCTGGCCTGTGGATCTTTCGCCTCGGCTGTGCTGTTCGGTTCCGACCCGGGAAGAGCGTCTGAGTCTCGGTAAGACCCCGGCTGTCACTTGCTCTTCCTCGGTCTCCCGGTGGCTGCGGTTCTGCTGCGGCCCGGCCCACTGTGGTCTGGAGGGTGGTTCGGGCCGGTGCCCTTGGGTCCGGTCTGCCCGCTGCGGGTGGTGTTGGCTCGGGTAGCGGTGTCCGACCTTGCAGGGTTGGCGCAGGTCTCCTTGGCCGGGCAGGCGTTGGCCTTCCCCGTCGGGTTGGTGGTGGTCGACCTGGTCAGGGTGTCGTTGTGGGGCTACCTCCTCGGGTCGGTGGAGGTCTCCCCTGCCGGGGTGGCGCAGACCTCCCTGGCCGGGTTGTTGTCGGCTTTCCCTTCCCCCTAGTCCCTGGTCTACCGCCAGTTGGTGGTTGGGGTCGTCTGGGTTGGGTTGTTGTTGCCGGGTTGTTTCTTGCGTTAGGCGGGGGTCCCTCTCGCCGGGGAGTCGTGTGCCACCCTCGCCCATGTGCTGCGGTGTGCCCATCTGCGATGGTCCCCGGTCTACTCGCCTTATGTTGAGGTCTCCCTGGTAGGGCTGCCGTGGGTTGCCTTCACTGGTAGGGTGCGGTGCTTCCCCTCTGGGCAGGTCCTGGTCTACCTGCGGGCTGGGTTGGGGGTCCCTGGGCCTGTTGTGCCGGGTGCCCACCTGGCCGGGTTGGTGTTGCCATCCCCCGTGCGGTTGGTCCCGGTCTACCTCGCTGCACTGCCGACGTGACAGTGCCTGGTAGTGTGCTGGGCCGACCCCGTCGGGATGGCGTTGCTCTGCCTCGTAGGGGTGTGGTAGGCCTACCTCATCTGGGTATGGTAGGTCTACCTCGCTGGGGTGTTGTAAGCCTACCTCGTCTGGGTGTTGTAGGCCTCCCTCGTCAGGCTCGTTTCCGTGCGCTCCCCCCCACCTTTTCCGGAGTTGGTCGATGTGACGTCTCACGACCTGTCCATCTTCCAACTCGACGGTGTAGGATTTGGGGCCGGTTGTGCTGGCAATCTTCCCTTTCAGCCACTTAGGAAAGCCGTTGAAATTCAGCGCGAAAACTGAATTTCCTTTGCTGAAGGCGCGAAGCGGCCGGCTGGCGGTTGCGGTCACTTCCGGGCTGTATTGGGGGTGCAGCCGGTCCAAGGGTGACCTCAGCCTTCTGCCCATGAGGAGTTCGGCCGGGCTCTTGTGGGTGGTGGCATGCGGCGTGATGTGCTGGGTGAGGAGGAAGTTGTCGATGCGTTCTTGCCAGTCTCCCGGGCCCATCTTGGTGAGGGCTTCTTTTGTGAGCCGGACCATCCGTTCCGCTTGTCCGTTTCCGGCTGGCCTGTACGGAGCGGAGAGGGCATGGCGGATGCCCAGTCCTGCCAGGAAGGACTCCATGGCCAGGGATGTGAGCTGGGGGCCGTTGTCCGAGACCAGCATGTCCGGTAGTCCGTGTGTGGCAAACAGGCGGCGCAGGGCTCGGATCGTCGCTTCTGTTGTGGTAGATGCCATGGGTATCACCTCGAGCCACTTGGAGAAGGCATCTACCACGATGAGGAGGTGTCGCCCCTGCATCGGGCCCGCGAAGTCGATGTGTACCCTCGACCAGGGGTTGCTGGGGGTCTCCCAGTTCGTGACTTCGGATTGCGGCGGCGCGGGGCGGACTTCTTGGCACGGGTCACATCTGGAGACCCATTGTTCGATGTCTCTGTCCAGTGAGGGCCACCAGACGTAACTCCGTGCCAGGGCCTTCATGCGGACGATGCCCGGGTGCCCGTTGTGCAGTGTCTCTAGCGTCCGCCGTTGCAGAGTGCTTGGAATCAGCACCCTGTCTCCCCATAGCAGACAGCCCTTTATGGTGGACAGCTCCTTCTGTTTCCTTGTGAACGGGCTGAACCTCTCTTCCGTCTGTTCCGATGGCCACCCCCTGAGGATCCAGGACTTTACTTGGCGGAGGGTGGGGTCTCTCTGGGTGTGTGCGGCCACATCTGCGGAGGAGACTGGACAGCTGGCGTTGTCATCTATGTGGAATAGATGGAGCGTGGGGGCTGGGTCTTCCACCGGGTTCTTCGATGGGCATCTACTGAGTGCGTCGGCGTTTCCTATGGCTGTGCCTGGCTGGTGCACGAGCCTATAGGAGTAGCCGGCCAGGAAGATGGCCCATCTCGTCATCCGCGGGGACATGAAGGTTGGGGTGGGTTGATCGCCTGCGAGGAGTCCCAGGAGTGGCTTGTGGTCGGTGACTATGGTGAAGCGTCTTCCGTAGAGGTATTCGTGGAAACGCTTCACTCCAGCCACGATGGCCAGGGCTTCTTTGTCCAGCTGGCTGTAGTTGCGCTCTGCGCCGGACATGGTCTTTGAGAAGTAGGCAATTGGGGCTTCCGTGCCGTTGGGCAGTTCATGGCTGAGGACTGCCCCCACCCCGTATGGAGACGCATCACAAGTCAGCTTGATGGGCAGCGTCTCACTGTATTGGATGAGGACGCTTTTGGACGTCAATAGTCCTTTGATGGCCCGGAACGCTGCTTCCTCTTCCTGGCCCCACTTCCAGAAGGCCGATTTCCCCAGCAGGCGGTGGAGCGGCTCAGCAACTGTGGCTTTCTGTTTTAAGAAAATGGCGTAGAAGTTGAGCAACCCAAGGAAAGCCTGAAGCTCCGTTTTGTTTTTTGGGCTTGGAGCTTCATGGATTGCTTCCACTTTTGATTTGGTGGGGTGGATGCCTGTGCTGTCAATGAGGTAGCCCAGGAACTCGACTTCCTGTACTCCTATGATGCACTTGTCCCGCCTGACCCTCAAACCCTTGGCCTTGAATCGCTGCAGGACAAGCCTGAGCCTTTCAAGGAGTTGAGCTCTTGAGTCACCGGAGATGAGCACATCGTCGAAGTACGGCACCACCCCTGGAACGCCTTGGAGAAGGCGTTCCATCATGGATTGGAAGATGCCGGGGGCAGCGCTGACTCCAAATTGGAGGCGGTTACATTTGAATGCCCCCCTGTGCGTGACAATTGTTTGAGCCTCCGCCGTTTTTTCGTCTACTGGCAGTTGCTGGTAAGCCTGGGCCAGGTCCAGTTTCGCGAAGATTGATCCAGATCCCAGGGAATGCAGCAGGTGTTGCACCACTGGAACTGGGTATGCGCTCTGTGCCAACGCCTTGTTGATGGTACAACGGTAGTCGGCGCAGATGCGCACAGACCCATCATGCTTCAGTGGGGTCACAATGGGGGTCTCCCATGAAGCATGATCGATCGGTTCCAGGACGCCCTGGGCGATCAGCTTATCCAGCTGCTCGTCTACTTTGGGCCGCAGGGCAAACGGAACTCGGCGGGGCTTGAGCCTAATTGGGGTGATTCCCTTGTCCAGATTGAAAGAAATTGGCCTCCCCACAAATTTCCCCAGTTTACCATCGAAGACTTCCTTGAACTCTTCGATGAGGTTGTCGAGTTCGTCCCTGCCAATTTGGTTGATGCCTTCGATTGAAAGCCCCAGCGGCTTGAACCACTCCACTCCTAGCAGGTTCGGTCGGCTGTCCTTTACGACGGTGATGGGGAGCTTGCCTTTGAACTGCTTGTAGGTGACTCGGATGTCGGCTCTTCCTAACACTCCGATGGGGTTTCCCCCAAAGTCGACGAGCTTGGAGTGTAGTGGCTTCAGCTCTCGCTTGGTGATGCTGGGTTGCAGGCACTTCAACTGCTGCCAGTCCATGATGGAGTAGACCGAGCCCGAGTCTACCTCCATTTTGCAGGGTGCTCCCTCCACGTGGATGGTCACGTGGAACTTGGTGGCATTGTCTGAGGTCGTGTGTGCGATGGTCGTCTGGTGGACTGCTCCGCTCCGGGGAAATTCGTCGTCTCTGCGTCTGGAAGGGCCAGAGGACCGTTTGGATCATCTCTGGTAATCCTTCCGATTCTCGCGGGGACGGTGGCTGGAGGGCTCTGGGGCTGGTTCCTCAGCTCTGCAAGCTTCGGCGATGTGACCCCTTCTGTTGCAGCGTCGGCAGGTCGCATCTCTCCACTTGCAGGTTGCTCTGGCATGGTCCCCTCTGCAGCTGGCGCAGTGCTCCCCCTTGTAGTTCCGTTGGGCGGTTTCCCGCCTTGGGGGTCTGGATACCTTGTGGACGGTGGATTCTCCCTCTGATTCGGATCCAGCTGTGGAATCCTCTGTTGACGATTGCGCTGTGGAGCGAATCTTGTGGATTCCCTTTGCTCTGCTTACTGCGGTGGCTGCTTTCTCCGAGATTTCGGATGCGGTGGCTTCCTCCACCACATCTTTGAGCACGAGTTTCTTTCTGCTCAGGAATTTCTTTTGGAGGCCCCTGTCCCTCATGCCGAAAACCACGCGGTCAGCGATGGCGTTGTCCACGTGGTCAAACTCACAGCTGGCTGCGATCTGGCATAGGGCGGCCACGAATTCTTTGATGGTCTCACCTTCCTTCTGATCCCTCTGATGGAAGGTGAAACGGTTCGCCACTGGTGTTCCCGTTGGGGCATAGTGGTCTTCCAGGATCTGCAGCAGGTCTGCCCATGGCACTTCCTCGATGTCTCGTGGTGCTACGAGATCGATTGCCATGTCGAGGACTTCGGAGCCGCAGTTGGCCAGGAAGATGCCCTTCTTTCGGTCATCGTCGGCGTCCCTGATGTTGTTGCCTCTCAGGTATTGCCGAAATTTGACCACGTAGGATTTCCACTTGTCCTTCCCTGGGCGGAAAGGAGCAAGGGCTGGCAAAGTGACTTCAGCGGATGCCATGCCTTTGGAAATGCCTACTGTGGTTCCAGGTGCCGGAGTCTTGGTCTTGTTGGCTTGGTGCCACGAGGTTCGTCTCTTCTCTCTAGTCCTTCGTCGCCAGTGTTAGATCGGCGCAGGAATGGAAGACGTGACCAGCTCGTTACATAAGTAACTTTATTAAAACAGCAACAGTAGCAAGAGTGCCGTGCGCTGCCGGAGCTCTCCTTATATTCGCTCCGGCAGACGCACCGCCCCCTGACAGGGATTCAAACTTTCCCGCCCGGTGGCAGGCAGCCAATCCGGGCGGATGTCCTTATAAGGACATAACAGGACCAAAACGGGATGCAGTACTCTAGGTGTGGTCTTACTAGGGCTCTATAGAGTGGTATTAGTACCTCCCTTGATCTTGATTGTATCCCTCTGTTAATGCAATTTAGTATTGCATTGGCTTTTTTGGCTGCTGCAGCACACTGCTAGCTCATATTTAGCTGGTTGTCCACTAAGACTCAAAGATCCCTCTCACAGTCACTATTCATTTGCTGGTTTCTACCAATGCAGTTGGCAAAGATATTCACCCATACTGGCCATCTCTTCATCTTGTAAGGAAATGATGTAAGAATACGCCATACAATAATGTGTTAAACCATATAGCTGTGATATTGTTCAGACAAAATCCCACTCATTGGGTTCCAAAATGAATGAACCATTCACTGTACACATTATTATTATTATTTATAGATTTTGTACATTGCGTCTTATTCAAGGCACAAATGGATAGGTTCAAATGATCTCACTTTGGATATGTCCTGTAAAGATCTAGCTCTCTAAAGAAGTCTATGATTGTGGGGAAAATGGAAGGAAGGAGAAGAGGAGGATGACCACGTGCAAAATGGATTGACTCAAGGAATCAAAAGATATCCTGTTGGATAAAGGAGATACAAAATGCTATTCAACATGGAATAGATGCTATCAACGGTTAGAAACACAAGGTAGAAGTTGGAATGTGAAAGAAGCAGGTTAGGTGGACATGGAAAGAGATATTATTTTTATTAGTATTGATATAGGAATGTAAATATTAGAATGATGGATAAGTTGTCATACTAGAATATAATGGTCAGAAACTATTGTACAACACTACAACTGTTTAAAATAGTATATAAGTTATTCTGTTTTTACTTTTATCTTATGGTAAGTGGAATGCCAGGACAATTACACTCAATATATTCAATATAGTCATATGTAAACAATAAAAATATATCTTTTTAAAAAAAGATATCCTGTTGGAAGACCAGAAGGATCCGATTGGGAACAGATCCGCCTGGAGAAAATCTCTCTGTAGTCCCAAAGAGTCAACACTGATTTGATGGCATTTGAAGGCATCAGTCAGTCATATGCCACCAACTACTAAGGTTTTACAGAACCATAGAATATTTAGAGTGGCTATTGAATATACTGTAAGTGTCCTGTCAGTGCAGGAATCAAAAGCAAAGCTTCTCCAGTGATCCATCAACTATCTTAGTAATTGTCTCTACTCAGGGGGTGGGCTTCAGATCCTTTAGCAACGGGTTCGCTGCCCAGTTGCTGGGTGGTCATGGCCTAGTTGGCCACCTGTGACATGGCGGGCGGGGCATTTTTTAGCCTTCCTCAGGCTCCAGAGGCTTTTCTTGAGCCTCCAGGAGGGTGAAAACAGTTTCCCACAGGGTCTAGAGGCCCTCTGGAGGCTGGAAACAGGCCCGTTTCCAGACTTCCGGAACTTCCGGTAGGCCCGTTTTTTGCCCTCCCAGACCCTCCATGCGGCCCCTGCACCTACCTGGAATGATGAACGAGCCACGTGGAGACTCCTGGGAGGGGCAGGGTGGGGTGGGTGTTGCCAGCCAGGTGTGGCATTTGGGGGTTCACTGAACCCCAGCGATCCTTGACTAGAGGATCACCCGAACCCTGCCGAATCCCAGCAGCCCGTCTCTACTGCTCTACTGCTGTCTCTAATTTAATTTTAATTTAATTTAATTATTTAATTTAATTAATTCAATTTCTATGCCATCCCTCTCCGAAGAGTCAGGGCAGCTCACAATACATTTTAAAAAATCATTATAAAAAAACATTTAAAAATTAAAAACATTAAAAACTCATTCACGCCATTCACTCTACTGCTGAAATGAGAGCCAATTTGGTCTAGTGGTTAAGGCATCAGTTTAGAAACTGGAAGACCATGAGTTCTAATCCTACCTTAGGCATGAAAGCTGGGCAAGTGACTTTGGATCAATCACCAGGAGACTGTGAATTCTAGTCCCACCCCGTACCTAAATTAAGCATACATGCCAAGCTCATCTCCCAGAGACAAACCTGGCTGCTGAAGTTTATACTAAGTTTCCTGAGAAGTTACAGCTTTGTAATAAATGTGCTTCTCCAACGTGGCATAAAATAGATATGATAGCCAAGATAACTGAATTACTGGTTTATATGTTCAGTTTATTTCTTAGCCACCCAACATTACCCAGAAGAAATAATTAAAAGGAAGGTGATATGAGGGCTTCCCCCCCCACTTCTCTCTCACTTAACAATAGTTGGCCACTGGTTTTGGCTTAGACTTCCTTGCCCTGGTATTTATCTTCCTTTCCCCATGACTAATATGACGTTTCTGCATCTGTGGGCATTGTGGGCAGACCTTTTGTCTCGTGGACTTCTCAGAAAGCCAAACCTAGATCTCAAAGGAATAATAGAAGATAAAACCCAGAATATATTTTTGTCAGTGCACAATCTCTTCTGTTTCCTATATTTTATTTTTAAATGGGGTAAAACCAATGCCCACCCACTGAATTTAGGATTTAAAAATCAGGACATTTTGCTTTTCCCAAATGCCGAAGGAGGCTTTTGCATGGACTTGGCCTGCCCTTCGATCATGTCTCTGCTATCTTGGTTTTTTGAGAAGGAGTCTGGCCTACCATAGACACTAAGCTGCATGTTGGCCCCATCCTCAGGAATCTCTAGGCTTTTTATGCTGGAGAACACTTCTGGAATTCTGAGAACAAGCTGTAAGGAAAGCCCCAGAATAGTTGTGGTCAGAAGGAAACTGTCCATTCATAAAATGATCGCTGTGGGAGATACTACCAGTTAGAAAGCTCCGGTTTTCCAACATAAACATTCCCCTGCTATTGAAGGATACTGTCTAGCACATCTCTTGGTATTTGCTGTTTTGGAAAGGTCAATGACCAAAAAAGGGAATTCCGGATGCCTATCAGTCATTATTTGGACATGAGATTAGGTGGCAAACAAATTTCATAAGTAAATAAATAAGTTCATCTATAAGGAGCTGTCAACAAGCTTTCAGAAGATAAAATTTCTTCTTGCTCCCAGACTATACTCCAATAATCTGTTTTGCAAGATCAACACAAGTGGACAATCTTTTGCAGGCAGGGAGATGAGGGTACATGGCAGTGCAGTAATATTGCCTCTAGATAAGATGGGTGGCACACAAATCAAATCAAATCGAAATCAATCAGAATAATAACAGAATAATAGCAGAACAGCAGAACAGAATAGCAGAATTGGAAGGGACTTTGGAGGTCTTCTAGTTCAATTCCTGCAGAAGTAGGAGACCCTATACCATTCCAGACAAGTGGCTTTCCAGTCTCTTCTTAAAAGCCTCCAGTAGGATGGAGCACTGGCAACTTTTGAAGACAAGCCAATCCGCTTGGTTAATTGTTCTCACTGTTAGGAAATTTCTCCTTAGTTCCAGGTTGGTTCTCTCCTTGATTAGTTTCCATCCACTGTTTCTTGTCCTACCCTCTGGTGCTTTGGAAAATAGATTGACCCTCTCTTCTTTGTGGCAGCCCCTCAAATATCATGACACTCCTAGTCCTTCTGTTCACCAGACTACCCAATTCCTGCAACCGCTCTTCATATGTTTAGCAATCCATCAGTCACTGGCAGGGGTAGGACCAAAAGTATATTTATATTAGTTTTGGGAAAGTTAGAGAAGGTTTAAAGCAGTGGTTCTCAACCTGTGGGTCGGGATCCCTTTGGGGGTCGAACTACCCTTTCAGAGGGGTCACCTAAGACCATCTGAAAACACATATTTTCAATGGTCAATGGAATAATTTTATGGTTGGGGGTCACCATAACATGAGGAACTGTATTAAAGGGTCGCGGCATTAGGAAGGTTGAGACCCACTGGTTTAAAGCAAAGTCCTCTTAAAAAAAACCTCTCCTACGCGAGCTGCACTGGCTCCCAGTGGTCTTGCAGGTGTGATTCAAGGTGTTAGTTATCACCTTTAAAGCGCTCCATGGCTTAGGACCTGGGTACCTATGAGACCGTCTTTTGCCACCAATAACCTCCCACCGACCAGTTCGTTCTCACAGGGAGGGACTACTCAGGGTACCATCAGTCAAATTATGCCGACAGGCGACTCCCAGAGGGAGGGCCTTCTCTGTGAGGGCTCCAACCCTTTGGAATGAACTGCCCCCTGAGATACGGAATATCCCTGATCTCCGTGCTTTCCGCTGTGCCCTCAAAACCCTGATGTTCCAACAAGCGGGGCTAAACATATGAACATGTGAATGTTTTTAAAATGTTATCTAATTTTAGGTTCTATTTAATTGGGCCAAACTATGTTATAATAATAATTTTAATTAGCAATTTTATGATGTTTGTGTATCTATATTTTTCTTGACTGTACACCGCCTTGAGTCCTATGGGAGAAAGGCGGTATAGAAAAATAATAAATAAATAAATAATAAATAAATAAGGTCACAATGTTAAGCCTAACATATGCTTCATAAATCTACTTTAGACCTTATATTAAAAAATAAGCAAAAAACATGAGATTTAATGGCACCATCCTAGGATGCTGTGGAGACAGAAAATGGGAGTAAGGCTTTCTTGCAGATCTATGTTAGCCAACCATGACCGAGCAAAACAGATGAAGAATATCTTGAATTGCTGTTGCCTCTGGTCAAACTTTACTTTCACATCAGGAAAAAGACTAGGCTCAGACATATATTACTATTTTTATTCATAGTCTGTATTTGCCAGGTCCTTAAGCATAGTAGAAAGACGCAGTGGTTCAGTGGCTAAGACGCTGAGCTTGTCGATCGAAAGGTCGGCAGTTCTTCTGCCAACCTAGCAGTTTGAAAGCAAGTAAAAATGCAAGTAGAAAAATAGGGACCTTTGATGGGAAGGTAACAGAGTTCCATGCACCTTTGGCGTTTAGTCATGCTGGCCACATGACCACAGAGACGTCTTCGGACAGCGCTGTCTCTTCGGCTTTGAAACAGAGATGAGCACTGCCCCCTAGAGTCAGGAATGATTAGCATATATGTGCGAGGGAAACCTTTACCTTTACCTTAAGCATAGTGGAGTTAACTTTCTGACACCAATCTGGTTGACAATTGATTGGTTGGATGCTGGAATTGGTTAAATGGCTGAAGAAAGTATGGGAGCGCAACCAGGGTTCTTTCACAGATCAAAAAAATGCAGCCTCGTGCACATGCCACTTCTGTAGATCTTTTAGCTCTCTTCACAACATGCAATAAAAAATAAGATCAAGAGAAAACATAATGTAAAGTGGGTTGAAAAAGTGGTTCCAAATGACTCAGAGAGAGCAACCTCCTTATTCAACCTTTAACACGGCTTAAATGTGAATCTTTTTAAAACAGTCAAAAAATCTAGTATGGGCCCTTTCATCAAGTGGCTGACATTCAGTTTTGTCCTTTCCCAAATGGTTGTTTTGGGCCCCAAACAGGTGCATTTAGCTCACCTGTGCTCTCTCTCAACCTCCAAGCACATCAGGATGCTTTAAGCTATCCTTGATGCCTCAAGAGATTCTTGGAAACAAAGATGACGCTAGAATGGTTTTCACTTAATGGAAAATACTGTCTTGAGGGAGGAGGAGGAGGGAGAGGAAGAGGAAGGGGAAGGGGAAGGGGAAGAGAAGAAGAAGAAGAAGAAGAAGAAGAAGAAGAAGAAGAAGAAGAAGAAGAAGAAGAAGAAGAAGAAGAAGAAGAAGAAGAAGAAGAAGAAGAAGAAGAAGAAACGAATATACATATATGAATGGATGTCCTATGAAGGGGAAGGAGGAGCAAGGGGAAGAGGAAGAGAAGAAGAAGAAGAAGAAGAAGAAGAAGAAGAAGAAGAAGAAGAAGAAGAAGAAGAAGAAGAAGAAGAAGAAGAAGAAGAAGAAGAAGAAGAAGAGGAGGAGGAGGAGGAGGAGGAGGAGGAGGAGGAGGAGGAGGAGGAGGAGGAGGAGGAGGAGGAGGAAGGAAGGGGAAGGAGGATGAAGGGAGGGGGGAAAGAAGAAGAAGAGGAGGAGGAGGGGGAAGGGGAAGGAGGAGGAAGGGAAGGGGGGAAGAAGAGGAGGAGGAGGAGGAGGAAGAGGAAAAGAAGAAGAGGAGGAGGGGGGAAGGGGAAGGAGGAGGAAGGGGAAGGGGAAGGAGGGAAGAAGAAGAAGAGGAGGAGGAGGAGAAGGAGGAGGAGGAGGAGGAGAGGAAGAGGAAAAGGAAGAAGAGGACGAGGACGAGGACGAGGAGGACTAGGAGGACAAGGAGGAGGAAGAAACTTTAGTTTTGGAAAACATAAATGAGTATCCACAGGTAGGTCCCTGGGATTTTTTTTTTAAAAAGTTGCCCTCCTGATATGGGTGTTCTCCGAACAGATTGCAAAAATAAACAAAAGGGCGGTGATGGGAGCCTTCCTCAATTTTGCAAACATACTAGCCACAGTGAAGGCCAGTCGCATTGAGGTGAGACGACCATTCATACAGAAAGCTCCCAACTCTCAAGATGAATAGGTCTGCATTAACCACATTCAGGCCAGCTTAGATAACAGAACGGGGAGATGGGGTGGAAAGGCTTCAAGGAAAGTAAAGGAAAACAAATGAGGAACAGATGTTGGGAAGCGCCCTTTCATTCAGAGAATAATAAATGTGTCCAGCGGCCTGCCAGACGGGGTTACAAAGGGCAGGAACACCAAGGTCACTTAATAAACAATTAGAGTTATTTAGGGTGGAATCAAATGCTAACAGAGACAAAGCTGGGCCGCTGACATTTGAACATAATCACATCTTCCTTGTCTCTTAGTTTATGAGAGCTGTTTATTTTTATTACCAATATTTTCACAGTCACTTTCCCTCAAGGAAAGCTACCTCAGGATTTCCCTGTATCGGGCTATCAGCAACAGCCTAGGCTACATCCTGTTGGTAGAGCTTCCATGAATGAACCTAGTTCCCATGAGGAAACAAACCTGGACCACCAACCAACACATCAAATGTGCCATAAGTCAGTCAGCCAGCTGCCCTCTTACCCTGGCTGAGCACATTCCTTCAGGCTAAATGGGATCATCAATCAATGACTTCCCTATCATCCTAAGGCTGATAACAGGCCCAAAACGTTTCATTTTGTGGTTATGAACTTTCAGCTCCACTGGGGAAAAAAAGACTCCGGATTTAGTGGACTTCTCATCTGCCTAACTTTTCAGATTGCAATGCTCGTAATAGTATTCTATTGTACTGTAACGCTCTCTACATGGGGCTCCCCTTGAGGAGCACCCGGAGGCTCCAACTGGTCCAGAATGTGGCCGCGCGGGTGATTACGGGAGCGACATGGCGCTCCCATATAACACCTCTCCTGCGCGAGCTGCACTGGCTCCCGGTGGTCTTCCGGGTGCACTTCAAGTTGTTGGTTCTCACCTTTAAAGCGCTCCATGGCTTAGGGCCAGGGTATTTACGAGACCGCCTTCTGCTACTGATAACCTCCCACCGGCCAATATGCTCTCACAGAGAGGGCCTCCTCAGGGTGCCATCGGTCAAGCAATGTCAGCTGGCGGCCCCCGGGGGGAGAGCCTTCTCTGTGGGAGCACCCACCCTCTGGAACCAGCTACCTCCTGGAATACGACTGATCCCGGATCTCCGCACTTTCCGTAAGGCCCTGAAGAAGTTTTTATTTCAGCAAGCCGGCCTGGCCTGAATAGGTTTTATGGGTTAGTTTTTTAATTGTATAGCTTGGGGTTTTAAATTGGGAGGCCGATTAATTTAATTTATTTTTAGTTATCTTAACTTTTATATTGTATGTTATTTTAATTTTCAGCCTTTCACCGCCCTGACTCCCTTCGGGGAGAAGGGCGGTATATAAATTCAATAAATAATAATAATAAATAATAATAATTCTGCTGGCACTGTTGTCATGTTCACAATGCTGTGATTGAGGTTCGGCTGTTGATTGTGACAAGTGCAGCTTGAGGTCTCTGGCCTGCTCTGAAAGCATCTCTGATGATCAAAAGATCTGCATGGATTGTAGGCTCCTTGGTTGGTTTCTCCAAAGCACCAGAAGGCAGGACAAGAAGCAATGGATGGAAACTAATCAAGGAACTAATCAACCTAGAACTAAGGAGAAATTTTCTGACAGTTATGACAATTAATCAGTGGAATGGCTTGCCTCCAGAAGTGGATACTCTAACACTGGGGGGGGGGGCTTTAAGAAGAGATTGGACAACCATTTTGTCTGAAATGGTATAGAGTTTCCTTTCCTGCTTGAGCAGGGGGTTGGACTAGAAGACCTCCAAGGGCCCTTCCAACTGTCAAGGTTCCAAGTAACACCCCTAACAAAAGAAGACTCCAAGGCTTGAGTTTCCTCAAAGTTCCATTTTATTAGAGATGGCATATTGGCACATCTGGGAAAACCCAAATCTGAAAGCTTCCAGATTTTCCCCACCCAAAGGAAAGTTCAAGTCCCTGCCCAGCACTCACATGTCCATCACATGGTCCAATCACAGCACCACCCAAAACTGAAGATGCTTCTCAGTCACCTCATTGCAGCTGCAGGGCACGTGACCTTGACTCTCTGAGAAAAGAACGTTGTTTTGACTATATATCACCCATATTCTATACAACCCCCCCTCCCATTTTCCCAACAGTAGAAAATGTGGCAGGCCTGAAGACCTAACTGTAAAAGGTGGCTTCCAGCTCTGACACCAACTCTGTTAGTTTTTCTTTATTGTTTATTTCATTATTCCACTAGGTACTGGTGATATTAGCTAGTTGGGCAATGAAAAATCTACAAGGAAACAACCCATTGTAGAGAGCACCAAGGACCCCACAGTTCAATCCTGAGCTACCAATATTCTCTTCTATCAGTATCTATATGGATTGTTCTTTGCATACCATCTTGTTGGGACCAGTCCAATTCAGCTGGCAGTTAGGCAGAGCAACGATATCCTATCTGATCAAGAAATCCCTAGATATGTGGGTTCAGTTCTGCCATTCTATAGATTTAAGGGACAATACAATCGGAGCTGTGGGACAGTCGTGTACTTTTGTCTCTCTTCAGTTTTCTCTTTTTGTTCCATGGAAGTAAATGGAATTGAAGAAGGAAAGCCCGCAGTTGAGAAATAGCTCAACACAATTCTTGCTGTGGATACAACCTGGCACACTTCACGGATCCTTTGGTTATTTGACATATTCAGGGGGTTTGGATCTGCCCAATACCTATTCATCATTTTAAGCTACTATGGACATGGGTCCGCCCCTTTGGTCACTAGGCATTCAGCCCTTGGCCATATTGGCATCGATTGCAGAAGAAACTAGAGGACTAATTCTCATAAAGGCATCTGTCTGCATAAATCCTGATTGGAGCTTTCCATGGCACTCATCAAGACTTAGCTAGATCCCTTATAAACATAGATGTGCTCTTGAAAAAGGTATAATCCTATGCTACAGAGAAAATAGATTTAAACCACAAAAGAGATCCAGTTTCTGCCAACTGTTGGTAGTTGTGTCACCATTTAGGCTTTCCACTGCTATAACGAACGAAGGGTTTCAATAAATCTGTTCTACTGCATGTATTCTTTTTAGCTACATAAGCGACTACTTCCAGATGTTGTTGGCCACAAGGTCAGTATTGAACTCCTTGGTCATTCACTACGAACATTTCCATTTCCTTGCAACACAGGCTGAAGGTTGTGCTCACGCATTACTGACCACCCAAATCAATCTTACATAAAATGTTACAAAATATCTTTTTTTCTTTAAAGGCTGACATTCTGTGTGGAACAGAATAGTGACAGAGCTTCCCTGGTTGCATTAATGCCACAGTGTGGATGGGTTACAAAGGGGGAAAACATCGAAAAGAAAATGCAATATTCCAGACTAACCACAAGATGGCTCTGGTATGCTACAAACGAAGAGTCCTGTCCACTAAAGCTCCCAGGAGACCAAAAAGAGGTTAAAATATTACAGCCTCCCAAGCTGATTCTGAAGAAAAGATTGCATCTTCATTAATATAGCTTGTATCAGTGGTGAAATCCAAATTTTTTTACTACCAGTTCGGTGGGCGTGGCTTGGTGGGTGTGGCTTGGTGGGCATGGCTTGGTGGGCATGGCAGGGGAAGGATACTGCAAAATCTCCATTCCCTCCCCACTCCAGGGGAAGGATATTGCAAAATCTCCATTCCCACCCTACTCTGGGGCCAGCCAGAGGTGGTATTTGCCGGTTCTCCGAACTATTCAAAATTTCCGCTACCGGTTCTCCAGAACCTGTCAGAACCTGCTGGATTTCAACCCTGGCTTGTATGATGAATAGAAGTTGAAATTAAATACTTAAATTTGTAATTTATATAGTGCAATAAAGAAAGATTTTGCATAACACAGACTATAGAAATCAAAAAATGCTAATGCTAATTCCTGGCAATATTTCTACTGAAAAAAAAGGCTTCCTCATATTCCACTTCAATTTCTTGGAACACTCTTAATTTCATGGACATTTTCAGTGTTAACCAGAAACTGCTGAGGACAATCAGTCTTTCATCTGTAAATCTTGTCCTTATGTGTTTCCTTAACAAAGACAAAACTTTTTGTATATCCAGCCAGGGAGAAGCTGGAATAATCTGACCATGTACCCATGTATGTGACAGAGAGCCATTTTTCCCTTGTGGTAATGTAGATTGTGAGTTTGAGACTGCTGGCTGGCATCCAGCCTGCAAAGCACAACCTCATTTATTAGGGATGGAGAATTAATCCTACTGAAATGCCAAAAAAGCCAATGCAGTCCTAGGCTGCATTAACAGAGGGATAGAATCAAGTGTTAATACCACTTTATGATGCCTTGGCAAGACCATTCTTGGAATATTGCATCCAGCAAAGCGCGCGCGCGAAGAGAATCGGTGGTAACACTGGTTGGAACTCACCACTGAGAAGACCCTATAGAACCATTTCAGACAAATGTCTGTCAGCGCCTCTTCTTAAAAGCCTCCATTGATGGAGCACCCACAATTTCTGGAAGGCAAGCCGTTCCATTGGTGGATTGTTCTCACCGCTAGGAAATTTCTCCTAAGAACAATTGAATATGGTTCTTTAAAACAGTCATTTGTGACTGTTTTAGAGAACCACATTCAGAATTGGCCTTAGGGCCACTTTGGATGGCCTAAGGCCATGATTAAGGTTTGCTGAAAAGAATAAAAGTAAGTATAACCATAAAAGACACCACAATGAATATCCACTAACATGGAAAAGTTTGAGGTATAATAGTCTAGTATTTGTAATTGTCAACTGAAAATCTATTTCCCAATACTGACCCCTTCTGGAGTCATTATCTTGTTACTTCAGTGAAAGCAACCAATATTATTATTCTTTTGATCTCAGAACTGTCACCTAATATATAACGCAAGGCAAGTGTCAGCTCATTTATTGACTTACAGATTAAGGTATGGGATAGTAAGAAGACCAACGAAAAAGACTGTAACAGTGTTTCTCAACCTCAGAAATTTTAAGATGCGTGGACTTCAACTCCCAGTTGAATGAGACTGTGGCCACAAAATTCCCACGGTAGGTTTCATACTCAGACAATGAGCAGATAGTGTGGAGGACAGAATTGGGATTAAAGAGGATAAGAACAAACCACAGATATGGTCAAAACAGACATCAATGCATCGTTGAAAGACCTTTGGAGAAAGCTGGAAATAGCTAAAGGAAACTAAAAGATTTAAAGGAAACATTTTAAATCAATATCTTTTAATATTGAAAGAGGTCTCCAGTCAGAACATATATGGACTTAATGTAAGTATTATCAAGATGAAAAGTATTCTTATTACAAAAAATTAAAAATATGGAATGAAACAGTTATTAACATTTGTGTAAGATAAAATTGCTTACAGAATCTCTATCAGGAATACAGGCATCTTTGACTGACAACAGTTCATTTAGTAACTGTTCAAAGTTACAATGGCACTGAAAAAAGTGACTTATGACTGTTTTTCACACTTATGACCATTGCAGCATCCCCATGGTCACCTGATCAAAATTTGGATGCTTGGATTCATATTTATGACAGTTGCAGTGAGTGAGTATAGGTAGAGATAGAGATAGAGAGAAAGAGAGATGATAGAAAGAAAGAAAGAGATTAGATGATAGATAGATAGATAGATAGATAGATAGATAGATATAAATAGACTTGCCTGTTGATTCTCTCAATCTTTCTTTACTCACTGTGCTAATATATACACAGCATGGACAAGGATAATTGTTTAGTTTTGTCACAATCCATAACCTGTAATAAAACTGTCAGGCTCTTAATACCTCTAAGGCTGTTCCCCTCTTGTGTGACTTGCTATATCTCACACCTAATGGGCAAAACTGTTGTGCACTTTGATGGTGGCCTTCATGTTCTCAGAGGTATACATTTCACATAAGGTGCACAGCTTCCTTTTACCCACTTAAATATTTTGTGTCTTGAAAGTTTCCACCTCCGCTTGCAATAAACAAAGGAGGAAAGGTACGTGAATCGACAAGGGCCAATATCAGAACTTACCAGCATAGGTAAGAGTTAGAGTTAAGGCTCCAGCAGTCCAACATGAATAAGGGGAGATTAAACATTCAATGAAAAATTAAAGCTAAACAAACATGTCTGGAATTAGTTGGAAAAAATGTCTATTCCGGTGACAGGTCCAAAATAAGAATGTTGTGATTTCCCTGCTCATCCAAGCTACTGAGTGTTGTTGTTTTTTAAAGTATTTCTTGAAAATAAGACCTGCTAGAAAACCTTAATCTTTTTCATCCTTGGTAGCTATCTCTAAGATGCCCAGGTTCTATGCATTTTCCAATGAAAGTTTTAGTATATCGTTCACCCATATTTTCAACATAAATGTTACTTACGCTTTCACATTTTTTGGATCTCTGTCTTGCTTTTAAGGAACCACCTGATTATGCACTTAAACTAATTCAAACAACTCTCCTAATATATGTCTTTCTCTATACAACTTTCCAAAACATATGACCTCCCCACAGACAGCCAACTGAACTTTCTTGCTAATATTGTACTGGTGGTCCACTTGGAGCTGAATAAATTTTCCATTTTTTGCTGTATAAACAATGAGATAATTGAGTACCTAAAGAACCTTCCCAGACAAGCAGCAGGGACACACCAAGCTTCTTCCACAATCTGCAAACTAAAATATGTTTAACCCAGCAGTTATTCCTGGAATAAAATAAATAGTAAATTGGACCTTTTGCTCATCCTTTCAATATTAGTCCCTGTCCAAAATTTGTTAGGCTCAAGAAGGGTTAGTACCGCTTTATAATGTCTTGGTAAGACCACATTTGGAATACTGCATCCAGTTTTGGTCGCCATCTTATAAAAAAGATGTTGAGACTCTAGAAAAAGAGAAAATAGAATAGAATAGAATAGAATAGAATAGAATAGAATAGAATAGAATAGAATAGAGTAGGGTAGGGTAGGGTAGGGTAGGGTAGGGTAGGGTAGGGTAGGGTAGAGTAGGGTAGGGTAGGGTAGAGTAGAATAGAATAGAATAGAATAGAATAGAATAGAATAGAATAGAATAGAATAGAATTCTTTATTGGAATTTATGCACCAAGGAATTTGTCTTGGGGCATATGCTCTCAGTGTACATAAAAGAAAAGATACATTTGTCAAGAATCATAAGGTGCAACACTTAATGATAGTCATAGGGTATAAATAAGCAATCAAATCATACTAGGAAACAGTCAATATAAATCGTAAGGATACCAGCAACAAGGTTACAGTCATACAGTCATCAGTGGGAGGAGATGGGTGATAGGAACGATGAGAAGATTAATAGTAGTGCAGACTTAGTAAATTTTTTAACAGTGTTGAGGGAATTATTTGTTTAGCAGAGTGATGGCGTTCAGGAAAAAACTGTTCTTGTGTCTAGTTCTGGTGTGCAGTGCTCTATAGCATCGTTTTGAGGGTAAGAGTTGAAACAGTTTATGCCCAGGATGTGAGGGGTTTGTAAAAAAAAAAGAAAGAAAGAAAAGCAACAAAGATGATTAGGGGACTGGAGGCTAAAACATATGAAGAACAGTTTCAGGAACTGGGTATGTCTAGTTTAATGAAAAGAAGGACTAAGGGAGACATGATAGCAGTGTTCCAATATCTCAGGGGCTGCCCCAAAGAAGAGGGAGTCAAGCTATTTATTTATTTATTTATTTATTTATTTATTTATTTATTTATTTATTTATTTATTTATTTATTATTGCGATTTATATGCCGCCTTTCTCCCTAGGGACTCAAGGCGGCTTACAATATGACAAATTCCAATACAAATCACAATGAAATAAAATTAAAATCAGCAACCCTATTAAAAACAGTTTAAAATTATAACAATGTATCCCCAAACGGATCAGTTGAGTTGACGAAAGAGCCATGTCTTCAGCTCGCGATGGAAGGAAAGAACTTCAGGGACTATCCTGAGCTTGGTGGGCAAACCATTCCAGAGGGTTGGGGCTCCCACAGAGAACACCCTCCTTCTGGGGGCCCTCAGCCAACATTGTTTGGCCAACGGCACCCTGAGGAGGCCGACTGTGTGAGAGCGCACAGGATTCTCCAAAGCACCTGAGGGTAGGACAAGAAGTAATGGGTGGAAACTAATGAAAGAGAAATCCAAACTAGAACTAAGGCGAAATTTCCTTATAGTAAGAGCAATTAACTGGTGGAATGGCTTGCCTTCAGAAATTGTGGGTGTTTCATCACAGGAGGCTTTTAAAAAGAGGCTGGACAGCTACTTGTCTAGAATGGTATAGGGCAGGGGTGTTCAAATTCATGGCGTCACGTTGTCGTCATGTGATGTATCACAATTTTTTTCCCCTTCATTAAACTGGGGATGGGTGTGGCCAGCGCATGATGCATCCGGCCCGTGGGCTGCGAGTTTGATAGCCCTGGTATAGGGTCTCCTGCTTGAGCAGGGGGTTGGAACTAGAAGACCTCCATAGTCCCTTCCAACTTTGTTGTTCTGTGAAGATACTGGGTTGGTGCACTTACAATGAATTTCATGTTTTATGGCACATATTAGAAAAAAAGTACTTTACAACATTGTGTGTAATTCTTGACACTGTCTACTTAATGCATAAACGGACAGAGACCGATGCCTTTAAAAGACGCAGTGGTGAAGGGTTAAGGGTTGGATATTTTTTCTCAAATTAGATAAATCAAGATAGTATTTACACCATAACCGACTCCCCACCCCCAACCCCTGCCCTGAAGTTCCCTGCCTTTTGGGAAAGCTCAAAAGAGCATCCCATAAAAGAGGCATTTTTATAAGCACAGTCTTTCAAAAGTGGCAAGGAAGAAATAAATTTGGCCGTTTGCAGAGCGGTTAAAAACCATTCATCACCTGATTTGTGTTTGATATAACTGTATACAAGTCATGCTTGTTTGATCAGTTTTGGGGTGCAGGGGGTGGGGGAAGGGGGGGAGAAGGTTTTTAGTTCCTGAAAGGTCACCTTGCACCCCCTGCAGTTTGTCTCTTGACTCTGTGAGCCATTAAATGGATGCTGCATTTTGTGAGGGATTTGCACTCTTAATTAGGCCGGACATTTGCTGTTTATGCATGCTGTAATTACAAAGTCTGGGTCCTTGTGAGAGCTACGATCAATTTAGATGAGTTACAGGCATCAGCCCATAGCCAAGATTTCAATATAAAACCGTTTGTAACGCCTTCACCTGTATAATGTGATCAGCATATTTCTCATGGGCAAACATTCTTGCCTATTCCAATTACATTGCTTAAGCCAGGGGTGTGCAACCCGCAGCTCTGGAGCCACATGTGGCTCTTTCATCCTTCTGCTGCGGCTCCCTGTCGCATAAAATATGCATCACAACTGCCAATGTGAGAAACCTGCCGGCATGCGATTTATTGAGGTTTTCGATCCTTTTTTTTTTTTTTTTTTTGGAGTTCAAAATGTTTTTCTTGCATGCAGTAATAAAAAATTGTTTTCTCTGTAGCAGTTCATTGATTTCATAAATGCAACACACTATGTAATTTTTTTATACATAGCGTAAAGGTAAAAAATGATATATGCAGTGTTATCTTCATTTTAGATGTCAAAAGGGTTTTGTGGCTCCCGGTGTTTTCTTTTCTGTAGGAAACGGGTCCAAATGGCTCTTTGCGTGTTTAAAGTTGCCAACCCCTGGTTTAAGCCAATGTCTCTCAACCTTCGAAGTTTTTAAAACACAAGACTTCAACTCCCAGAATTCCCCACACAGGTAGTCCTCGACTTACAACCACAACTGAGCCCAAAATTTCTGTTGCTAAGCGAGACAGTGGTTAAGTGAGTTTTGGCCCATTCAGTGAATCACTGTGGTTGTTATAGTGAACTTACACACAGTTGCTAAAGTGAATCTGGCTTCCCCATTGACTTTGCTCGTCAAAAGGTCACAAAAGCTGATCAGATGACCACGGAACACGGCCACTGTCATAATTACAAGTCAGTTGCCAAGCCAAGTGTCTGAATACTGGTCATGTGACCAGGGTGGGTGCTGCAAAGGTTGTAAGTGTGAAAAAACAGTCATAAGTCACTTTTTCAGTGTTGTGAATTTCAGCCACTACTTATGGTTGTAAATTGAGAATGACCTGTATTCATGAATTCGATTCCAATTTAATTTTTTTTTAATTTGATTTATATGATTTATATTCCACCCTTCTCCAGAGACTCAGGGCGGCTTACAATGCATTAAGCAATAGCCTTCATACTTTTGTATATTTATACAAAGTCAGCTTATTGCCCCCACAAACTGGGTCCTCAATTTACCTACCTTAGAAAGGATGGAAGGCTGAGTCAACCTGGAGCCTGGTGAGCCTGAAATTAAAGCAAACACTTGGCAACTGACTTGTAATTATGTAATTATGACGGTGGCCATGTAATTGTGGGACACTGCAAATGGCTGTAAATGTGTGTTGGTTGCTGATGGCCCAAAATGCTATCAAAGCTTTGGAACTGGATTGTAAGTACTTTGGTGGCAATGGGTTCATTTAACAACACCGTTCCTTAAAGCAAAGGGGGAGAATGCATTTTGTACCTATTTTTTTTTTCTACTAGTGTTTGGTGAGTGTGTGTTTTTTTTAAAAAAAAGATGATTGCATTTTTAGATTGGAGTCAAGGTTAAGATACTGAACAGCTTATTGTATGACTCATTCCGAAGATTTATGCCTGTCTCTATGATAAGTATAATAAAACCTCTGTGAGTAATGATGAAACACAGCATTTTCCACTTGTCGTAGCTGTCTGTTATCATAACCCCTGCTGGATTATTTAAGCAACCAGGATCTGTCCAGGCGCTCCTGAAAACAAAGGAACGTTTCATCGCCCAAAAGAGAATTAAGGAGACCTATCTCTATACAAACCTCTCATCTCAATCATTTACTCTATCGTTTACTCATCAGAGGCCACAGACACGAAGGGGCCAGGTTATTTCTTTCAGTTCTGAGTCCAAGAAGGGAAGAAAAGGAAATACTGGTATTCATTTTTTCTAAGGTAATGTAGTTTATAGAATTTGCCCTGTGGATCACTGCATTTTATACACCCTGCATCTTATCCATTTCTTTTTTTTTAATATATATTTTTTATTAACATAAACAGACGTAAAACACAAATACATACGAACACATATACATTAACACAGTACTAGAACAAAAATGAAACAAGAAGTCTATCGACTAGCTCTTAAGAAACTCTCATCCATTTCTACATCTGTAGACGACAGCAGCTGAAGAGCCATTTGACTTAGACTTAGAATAACTTAGAATAATTTTATTGCAGGGGTGAAATCTACTTACCTTCCTTACCGGTTCGGAAGTGCACGCGGACACAGGCGCGGACAGACCTTCTGCACATGCGCAAAACCTTCTGCGCATGTGCAGAAGGTAAAGAACACATTACTTCCTGGTTAAAACCAGGAAGTAACGACACCCAGGCGGGTGGGCAGAGCGCTACTGGATTGCTGAACCACCCAGCACAATCACTACCAGATCACCTGATCCGGTTACGAACCAGGAGGATTTCATCCCTGCTTTATTGTCAGTTTGAATGTACAATAATTGGAATACATTAAAATGAAATTTTGTTGCATACAGCTCTCAAAGGATCACCACCTACAAGGGGATAAGTGGGTGGATGGATGGATGGATGGATGGATGGATGGATGGATGGATGGATGGATAATTAAATAGATACATGAATGAATGAGTGAGTGAGTGAGTGAGTGAGTGAGTGAGTGAGTGAGTGAGTGAATGAATGAATGAATGAATGAATGATCAATCAGATGACTGGTTGGATAAATAAATGATCTTGGTGATGAACAAAAGGCTAAAAGTCCAAACCAGCCTATGGGGTTAGTTGAATAAAGCTATGAAAACATAGTCTAGTTCAATTACAGAAGGAGAAAAGATCAGGAAATAGAAAACTAGAATAGAGTTTCAGATAAATTAGCCAACTTGAGGCCCAAAGTTCATTTATAGTGTTGTAAGATGTCCCTTGGAGAATAGGTGGGCAAGTATTAAATCATATTTGCAGTTAATAACGTTTGCACAATGTAGTTTATTCCTCAGAAACAAAAATCAACATTTTAATCTTAGCAAAAAGCTATTTTATGGTCACTGTAAAAATCCCCGTCCATAACAAACTCTGCATGTTTCAAAATGGCCACATGGGAACGTCATGCAAAGGTTACAGTGAACTAATGTCACAATATCTGACACCAATATGTAAACCATGGCATCTCCATAATGAAATCATCCCATATGGGACATCGTGAATGTAATTTTGACTTTTTTTTTCTTTTTAGATAACAGTGAAGGGGAAAAGGGCAATTATTGACAATCCAAGTGAACGTCAATAGTTCCCGTGCTTCCTGAAAGTGCATTTTCAAAACCACTGTTTCCAGAATTGGCCAAAATGTAAGCAATCATAACATAGCTTTTCTTTGTGTGTTTAATAAAACAGAAATATAATCCTGCCTTTGACCTCAGTGGAGTCTGAGGGTAACTTGTAAAGAACAACTTCAAAACATTAAAAACCCAAAGGGAAAAAAGACAGCAAAACAAGATAAAAAGGGGAAGGAAACCAAACCATTCCCAAAGTGAATCGAAACAAAAATAATATACCAAAGTGGAAGTAAAAGTGGCTTGTGGTCTGACAACCAATCATGGCTTGGACTTTCTTCACAGAAAGTCCACAGAAAATGTCCAAATTTTTCTTTCTCTTACATCCCATTTCTAACTGATGATAATCCAGCACAAAGGCAAGCATTCACACACTCAGAATGGCCGACTCGTCTGGGCCAGTTTGCCAGTGGGACAATTCAATCATGGGACAATTCAACAAATACAAAAGTTACATTAATTTCGACCGACCTGTCTCCAATAATAATAATAAAGGAAAGAAATACAAGAGTTTTGATGAATAATCTTGGTGAAAACATGGTCACCAATAATAAAAGTAACTGACAGGAACAATTTATCATATAGAATGGAATGAAATGGAATAGAATGGAATGGAATAGAATAGAATAGAATAGAATAGAATAGAATAGAATAGAATAGAATAGAATAGAATAGAATAGAATAGAATAGAATAGAATAGAATTTTCTTATTGGCCAAGTGTGATTGGGCACACAAAGAATTTGTCTTGGTGCTCTTGGAGTACATAAAAGAAAAGATATGTTCATCAAGAATCATAAAGTACAACACTTAATGATAGGGTACAATCAGGAAACAATATCAATATAAATCGCAAGGATACAAGCAACAAAGTTACAATCATACAGTCATGAGTGGAAGGAGATGGGTGGTGGGAACAATGAGAAGATTAATAGTAGTGCAGATTTAGTAACTAGTTTGACAGCGTTGAGGGAATTATTTGTTTAGCAGAGTGATGGCGTTCGGGAAACAACTGTTCTTGTGTCTGGTTGTTTTGGTGGGCAGTGCTCTATAGCATCGTTTTGAGGGTAGGAGTTGAAACAGTTTATGTCCAGGATGTGAGGGGTCTGTAAATATTTTCACAGCCTTCTTTTTGACTCGTGTAGTATACAGGTCCTCAATGGAAGGCAGGTTGGTAGCCATTGTTTTTATATGTGGTGGACTTGTGCTAAAGCACAAAAAAAAATGGGGCAAAAATACATAGATGGCTAGAAAAGATAATAGGGAAACATGTAGACTTAAACCTGAACTGTTTTTATTAGGGATGATATCAGAAAAATTTGATAAGAGAAGTATGTATTTATGGTAGTATTACAAGTTTTAACAGCAACGAGGATTATCTTCACACAATATTAGAAAAATGAAAAAACACCTCAAGATGAAGGGATGTTAAGATTAAGAAGATATTAGACTGTGCAGAAATGGACAGGCTTACATTGAAAATCAAACAGAAAGAAGACACAGAATATTACCAAATGTGGAATTTATTTTACCGGTGGTTGGAAAAAAGGGGTGGAGAGTAAGAATGGCATTTGTATTGTTAAGCAATTTAAATACCCAGACAACACGGTGTTTATTAAGCACTAGGAAATGTAATTAATAGAAAATTAATAAAATTTATTTTAATAATAATAATAATAATAATAAAAGTAACTGAATGAAACGATTAATACAGCATTGAATTGTCCTGTGGCGAGTTATCCTTTAGGGAGTTAGCCATGGCGAGTTGTCCTAGTCCCATATTCTCAGACCTACCATAGATACCTTCTTTAGCACTTATGTTCCTTCTGAATCTGATTTTTGTTTGTTTAAAGAAATTTCTATGTTTAAAAACAACACCAGAACTAGGATGCTACAAAGCTATCTCTTAGCCAATAAAGGTTCCAGGAATTTGCTTAGATATAAAAACGGAACAGTATAAAAATATTTATATAAGTATAAAAATGGAAAGCAATTAGAAACCAACAGCATTCCCAAGATAGACCTCATCCACGACTATGGTTTCTGCTTGAAAAGCAGGTGGCAATTGTGTCTAGCAGAGCCTTTGTGTAGTGCAACAGTTGCATTCCTGCACCGAAGCCCTGCACACCATTACCCATGGCCTCATAACTCCAAGCTTAGATTGTCCCTAAAGTGCTTTTTCAAGGGGCAACTGGATTTATTTTTCTTTGGAGAAGTTTCGCTTCTCATTCAAGAAGTTTCTTCAGCTCTGAAGAGAAACATCTTCAAAGAAAAATAAATAAGTCCAGTTGCCTCTTGGAAAAGCACCTTTGGGACAACCATGGTGACCTGGATGATTGACAATCTCCAAAGACACCAAGCTTAGATTACTGCAATGCACTCCACATGGGGCTGCCCTTGAAGAACATTCAGAAACTTCAACTGGTGCAAAATGCAGCTGCACAGGTAATTAATGGTTACAGCACATGTAACACCAGTACTCCTTGAGCTTCACTGTCTGCTGCTGAAAGTCCTACTGTACATGGGTTGG
Organism: Arizona elegans; assembly: GCA_022577455.1. Lineage (NCBI taxonomy): Eukaryota > Metazoa > Chordata > Lepidosauria > Squamata > Colubridae > Arizona > Arizona elegans. Next base: position 5,080,122 of record JAKOOJ010000002.1, on the reverse strand, counting down.
GACTAGATTATTTGAGGGACTGCTTTTTTCCAAGTGTCTCTACCCATCCAATTCAATCCAGCAGATCGGGAATGCTACAGATCCCATCAGCCAAAAAGTGCAGGTGGTTGGGGACCAGAAGATAGGATTTTTCTGCAATGGCCACTGCTCTTTGGAACATCCTCTCTTTAAAGCCGTGATGGCAAAGCTATGGCAAGCATGCCACAGGTGGCACATGGAGCCATATCTGTGGGCATGTGAGCATTGCCCTAGCTCAGCTCCAGTGTGCATGCGCACGCCAGCCCACCGGAAGTCAGGAAATGGGCCGTTTCCGGCCTCCGGAGGGCCTCTGGGTGGGTGGAAAAGGCCATTTTCACCATCCCAAGACTCCAAGAAAGCTTCTTGAGCCTGGGGAGAGCGAAAAATTGGCCTTCTGGTCCCACCGGAAGTCGGGAAACAGGCCGTTTCCGGCCTCCAGAGGGCCTCCGGAGGGGGTGGGGAAGGCCATTTTCACTCCAAGAAAGCCCCTGGAGCTGGGGAGGGCAAAAAATGGGCCTACCAGGGCCACCGGGTCATTGCATGCCAAAAGCAGGGGGAGTGCGGAGGTCACACATGCATGCACGGGGGGCGGGGCACATTGAATTATGGGTGTGGGCACGCCCACGCATGACCCACTCCCCCCGCTTTTGGCACGCGATGGCAAAAAGGTTAGCCATCACATACCATCTCAGATAGGTGGCTGTCCAAAAACCTCCAGTGATGACGCATCTACAGCTTTTTGGCTATGTACCCGGGCCTGAGGCCTGGAATGCGTGAAGGGCCCATTTTTTGGCTTTCCTGTCAGTTGCTTAATTATCTTGGCTCCTGTTTCTATTTATATTTTGGATGTTTCTACCATTTTATTGTTTTTAATTGTTTAGTAATTATTTGGTTGAGTTGAGCGGCTATAGAAATTGAATAAATAAATTAGAGTCATAAATAAAGAGTCCTGGTGCTCATGTTTCTTTCATTTGTGTCCTGCCCCATTCATTGTTCCTGAAGCAGCTGAAACGTTTTGCAAAATCACCTGAACCTTAGTGTGGGGCAGGGAGGAGTAGGGGGGAATAAAAAAATCAAAATGACAACTTACTTACTTACTTACTTTATTTGATTTATATACCGCCCTACTCCCGAAGGACTCAGGGTGGTGAACAGCCAAACAGTAAAAATACATAGATACAAAATTTAAAAACAAAGTAAAATCGAATTAAACAATTTGGCCCAGACAAATTAAAACACCCCAATCATTTTAAAAACCAATTAAAATTTGCATAATTAAAAAGGGGAAAAGATTAGGCCAGGCCCGCCTGATGGAATAAAAAGGTCTTAAGAGCACGGCGGAAGGTGCGCAGATCCGGGATCCTCCGTATCTCTGTGGGGAGCTTGTTCCAGATAGTAGGTGCCCCCACAGAGAAGGCTCTCCCCCTAGGGGCCGCCAGTCGACATTGTTTGGCCGACGGCACCTGGAGGAGCCCCTCTCTATGAGAGCGTACCGGCCGGTGGGACAACATGAATGAAGTCTTGTCCCCTTTTAGTGCAGCCATGTAAAAAGGATGGAGCTTCAAATGAACAGAGAATAACAGAGAATTTATAAATGACTTTGGAGATCTTCTAGTTCAACCCCCTGCTCGGGCAGGAGACCCTAACCCATTCCAGACAAATGGTTGTTGAATCTCTTCTTAAAAACCTTCAGTGATGGACCCCTACAACTTCTGGAGGCAAAGCTTTCCACTGATCAATTGTCAGGAAACGTCTTCTTAATTCTAGGTTGCTTCTCTCCTTGATTATTTTCCATCCATTGCTTCTTGTCCTGCCTTCAGGTGCTTTGGAGAATAGGTTGACCAGTCCCTCAGATATTGGAAGAATGCTATCATGTCACCCCTAGTCCTTCTTTTCACTAGACTAGACATACTCAATTCAGTGATGGGATTCAATTTTTTTTTACTATTTGTTCCGTGGGCGTGGTTTGGTGGGCGTGGCTTGGCTTGGCTTGGTGGGGGTGGCTTGGTGGGGGTGGCAGGGGAAGGATATTGCAAACTCTCCATTTCCACCCCACTCCAGAGGAAGGATACTGTAAAATCTCCATTCCCACCCCATTCCAGGGGAAGGATACTGTAAAATCTCCATTTCCACCCCACTCCAGGGGAAGGATACTGTAAAATCTCCGTTTCCACCCCACTCCAGGGGAAAGATACTGTAAAATCTCTATTTCCACCCCACTCCAGGGAAAGATACTGTAAAATCTCCGTTTCCACCCCACTCCAGGGGAAGGATACTGTAAAATCTCCGTTTCCACCCCACTCCAGGGGAAAGATACTGTAAAATCTCCATTCCCTCCCCACCCCACTAACCTGCTTTCCAGGTTAGGTGCTCCAGCAGGGCAACAAAAGAAGACTCAGCCAATCAGCTGGGACTCGATCAGCTGGGACTCGGGAGGCAGTAAATAGATCGGGGATGTGGCAGTCAGAGGTGGTATTTGCCGGTTCTCCAAACCATTCAAAATTTCCGCTACCAGTTCTCCAGAACTGGTCAGAACCAGCTGAATACCACCTCTGACTCAATTCCTGCAACTGTTGTTCATATGTTTTCAGTCCCATTATCATCTTTGTTGCTCTCCTCTGAACTCTTTCCAGAATGCACAGTCATGTCCATCATTTTGGTTTTTTCCCTACCACCACTTCTACCAAAGATACACCCATGGACATCCCTATATAGGTAGTCTCGACTTACACCATAATGGAGCCTGGAATGTCTCTCATAACTTATGACAGATGTAAGTCAAGGCAACAATGTAACCGCACCTCATTTTATTACCTTTTTTGTGGTAGCCATTAAATGGATGTAGCATCTGTTAAGCGAACATAGCAGTTGGGATAACCTTGGGAATCCATATTGCCTTTCCCAGGGGAAGATGTTGTTCAAAATAAATATTTATTTGCCAACCCTGCTATTTCTTATTATTTGTTTTTACTACAAGCCACTTGGAAGTTGTTACGAAATGGGCTTGCAACATTCTCTGAGCACGGAGCCCCCCTCTTCTCCCAAATAACTATCCAGTTTGCTTATATTGCACAAGGCATTACTTGCATAACAGCAAGTAAACAGCAAGTATCGACCTTGGCAACCTGAAGACGTGTGGACTTCAACTCCCAGAATTCTCCACTCAAATTGGAGAAAAGAGAGAAGGATGAAGTCAACTGTTTAAGCCCTTAGAGGAGTGAAATTCAGCAGGTTCTGACAGGTTCTAGAGGACCAGTAGCGGAAATTTTGAGTAGTTCGGAGAACTGGCAAATACCACCTCTGGCTGGTCCCAGAGTGGGATGGAATGGAGATTTTGCTGTATCCTTCCCCTGCCATGCCCACCAAGCCACGCCCACCAAGCCACACCATACCCACAAGCCACATCCAGAGAACCAGTAGTAAAAAAAATTGCATTCCACCACTGTCTTAGAGTTCATAGAAACTAGATTGGTATTTTTTAACCTTATCAACCTGAAGATGTGTGGACTTCTGGCAAGGGAATTCTGGGAGTTGAATTACTTAATTATTTAATGACCAAAGCAAAAAATGTTGTAAAATCAGGTCAGTCGCATGATGATGTAATTTTGGACTGTTACAATTTTCCAAAGCACCAGAAGGCAGGGCAAGAAACAATGGATGGAAATTAATCAAGAAGGAAAGCAATCTAGAACTAAGGAGAAATTTCCTAACCATGAGAACAATTAGCCAGTGGAATGGCCTGCCTTCAGGAGGGGTGGGTGTGCTCCATCATTGGAGGCTTTTAAGAAGAGACCGAAATGGTATAGGGTCTCCTGCTTGTGCAAGAGGCTGGACTAGAAGGCCTCCAAAGTCCCTTACAACTCTGTTATTCTGTTCTGTTACAATCATAAGTTAAGAACAACATATATGAGAGCAATAGCAATAGCACTTAGACATATACCGCTTCATAGTGCTTTTACACCCCTTAGTAACCACTAAGCAGTTTACAGAGTCAGCTTATTGCCCCCAACAATCTGGGTCCTCATTTTACCCACCTCGGAAGGATGGAAGGCTGAGTCAACTTTGAGCCTGGTGAGATTCGAACTGCCGAACTGCAGCTAGCAGTCAGCTGAAGTAGCCTGCAGTGCTGCACTCTAACCATTGTGCCACCTTGGCTCTATGATCTTAGCTTCCCACCACCACCCACCCACTATATTCTCCATAACCTCTAAGATTCCACTGCCGGAATTCAGTGGCAAATTAGAGATAAATGGACCATGACTAGGTTTTATTTTGTTCAGTTGGCTAATTTCATTTATTTTCGTCAAATCCAACAAAGGGATGCCAACGCATATGTTCTAGCCTTGCCCCTCTATAGTGAAGTCATTGTACCATAAACATGCTTTCTCAACCATTGAAAAAAAGTATTTAAAAAGTAGGTGGAGAGATATCACTCCACCCTCATTTTTAGACTATTCTAGAAGGCCACAAAGGACATTTGGTTAGAAGCCGTTGTGTACTTACAAGCTAGCGAGCGAAGGAACTGATCTTCCGTGAATTTGCACAGAAGCCAAGCAACAAACTAACAAAACACATAAGTTTTAAACACCTCATCACCCCTGATGTAGCAGCTGTTCTTTTTCATTGTACATTCACACCTCATTGCAACAAAGTCAGGGTGGATGAAACGCAGGTCTGGAGTCATCAGGATATGGTCCAAAAAAGCTCCCACTGGCAGATCCAGGTTGCCTGTAATAACTGAATGGCAGGATTAACTGAATGGATTGTGGAGCTCAAGTGATCCAGAACAGTGGCTCACAGCCTTTTGGGCACCAGAGACTGGTTCTGCGGAGAGAAGTTTTTCCGCAGGTTGGAAGGGGGCATGGTTTCACATGCTGTCTGCCCACGAATGGGGCTTCACTTGTTTGCCCGGCCCAGTTTCTGACATGCCACGGACCAGTGCTGGTCCAGAAATCAGGGGTTGAAGACCCCTGATCTGGAATACATTAAAAAATATTGATGTTGAACACTTCAGAACCATCCATTAGAACAGGAGTATCAAACTGGCAGCCCGCAGGCTGGGTGCGTCATGCGCAGGCCACGCCCACCCCAGCTCCACGAAGGACAGAAACGTCACAAAACATCACATGACAGCAATGTAATGTGGCGAGTTTGACACCCATGCATTAGAAGGTGCTATATTGTTTATCAGGCATTTGTTATGTTTGCTGCACAGTTAAGAGCCAGTTGGATAGCATAGCAACTAAAGTATTGAAGCGGGCAAGAGACGATGGATAGATTATTTCTCTTCTTTGTTGTTGTTCTTATTTGCTTTTGCTTTTCTCTCTCTCTCTCTCTCTCTTTCTTTCTTTTTTTTTTAGGTAGGTGACATGACTAAAAATTAGATAGGATAGAAAGAAAATGTTTTTCAGCAAAAAGTGACATGATTAAAAATGAGAATAAGTGATAGAAATAAGAGAAGGGGGAATGTTAGTGTAGACATTTTTATATAATAAAATAAAAGTAACAGTAAGAGGAAATAATTGGAATAATTGAATAATGACAGTTTGTAACTCATATAATTGTGTATCATTATTAGAAATATATAAGTTGATTGAATGCAATAACTATGATTACTTTTACTAGTTTTATTTGTATTAGAATGTATGACACTCAGATGCCACACTATTCACCCATTGTTTTATATATTTGCAAAAAAATAAAAAATATTATTTTTTAAAAGAGCCAGTTGGGAGCCAGTTGGGAATACATTAATTGCAACCATTATTTGATAGAACATGTATGTCCCAAACCAGCTATCAGCAATGAGCAAAACATGTAGTTTATAACACTGCAAGCCTACCAAAAGATGAACCATCTTTCATCAGAAAAAAAAAGCTTATGCTACAGATCTTCTGGTTCGAATCCAGAGACGGGCAGCAAAAATGGTGTCAGGTCTAAGGACAAAACAAATCAGGGGCGATCGGAAAAATTGAGTACAGGTAGTCTTCAACTTACAACCACAATTGAGTCCAAAATTTCTGTCCCTAAATGAGACATTTGTTAAGTGAGTTTTGACCAGTGGTCGGTTTCAACATTTTTTACTACCGGTTCTGTGGGTGTGCCTTGGTGGGCGTGGTATGGCTTGGTGGGAGTGGTTTGGTGGGCACGGCAGGGGAAGGATACTGCAAAATCTCCATTCCCACTCCACTCCATGGGAAGGATACTGCAAAATCTCCATTCCCACCCCACTCCAGGAGAAGGATACTGCAAAATCTCCATTCCCACACCACTCCGGAGGAAGGATACTGCAAAATCTCCATTCCCACTCCACTCCATGGGAAGGATACTGCAAAATCTCCATTCCCACCCCACTCCAGGGGAAGGATACTGCAAAATCTCCATTCCCACCCCACTCCAGGAGAAGGATACTGCAAAATCTCCATTCCCACTCCACTCCATGGGAAGGATACTGCAAAATCTCCATTCCCACCCCACTCCATGGGAAGGATACTGCAAAATCTCCATTCCCACACCACTCCGGAGGAAGGATACTGCAAAATCTCCATTCCCACCCCATTCCGGAGGAAGGATACTGCAAAATCTCCATTCCCACCCCACTCCAGGGGAAGGATACTGCAAAATCTCCATTCCCACCCCACTCCAGGGGAAGGATACTGCAAAATCTCCATTCCCACCCCACTCCAGGGGAAGGATACTGCAAAATCTCCATTCCCACCCCACTCCAGGGGAAGGATACTGCAAAATCCCCATTTCCTCCCGATCAGCTGGGACTTGGGAGGCAGAGAATAGATGGGGATGGGACAAGTCAGAATTTTTACTACCGATTCTTCAAACTACTCAAAATTTCCGCTACCGGTTCTCCAGAAGTGGTCAGAACCTGCTGAAACCGACCTCTGATTTTGACCCATTTTATGATCTTTCTTGCCACAGCTGCTAAGTGAATCACTGCAATTACTAAGTTAGTGACATAGTTGTTAAACGAATCTGGCTCCCCCATTGACTTTGTCAGAAAGTCGCAAAAGGGAATCATGTGACATTGAGACATCATAAATATGAGTCAGTTGCCATGTGACCGAATTTTGATCACATGATTATGGGGAAGCTGCAAGGGTCATAAATGTGAAAAATGATCATAAGTCACTTTTTTTCAGTACCATTATAACTTTGAACAGTCATTAAATAAATTGTTGTAAGTTGAGGACTACTTGTACTGTATATACAGCCTGGAGGACAGAAGGGAAATGAGCGACATGATTGAAACTTTTAAATATAAGGGTATGAATAAGGTTCTAGAAGGCAGCATTTTCAATATTAAGCCAAAATCAAGAACATGGAGGGCATACCCTCAAACAGACAGAAGGGAAATATGTCTTGGTATGTCTAGTTTAATGAATTGTTAAGGGATGTCTAGTTTAATTAAAAGAAGAACCAAAGGTGACATGATAGCAGTCTTCCAATATTAAGGGTTGCCACAAAGAAGAGAGGGAGTCAGTGTATTCTCCAAAGCACCTGAAGGCAGGACAAGAAGCAATGGATGGAAAATAATCAAGGAGAGAAGCAACCTAGAACTAAGAAGAAATTTCCTAACAATTAATCAGTGGAATGATTTGCGTCCAGATATTTTAGGTGCTCCATCACTGAAGGTTTTTAAGAAGAGAGTGGATAATCATTTGTCTGTAATAGTATCGGCAGTGGTGGGATTCAGACAGTTCGCACCACTTCGGGAGAACTGGTTGTTAACTTTCTGAGCAGTTTGGCAAACTGGTTGTTGGTAGAAATCATTAGGGCAGAGAACCGGTTGTTAAATTTCTTGAATCCCATCACTGAGTAGAGGGTCTCCTGCCTGAGCAGTGGGCTGGACTAGAAGACCTCCAAAGTCCCTTACAACTCCTTTATTCTCTGTTCAGTTAAAGCTCCATCCTTTTTACATGCCTGCACTAACAGGGGACAAGAATCAACCTAGAACTAAGGAGAAATTTTCTGACAGTGAGAACAATAATGTGTGTTAGATCGGCGCAGGAATGGAAGACGTGACCAGCTCGTTACATTAGTAACTTTATTTAGAACAAGAAACAGTAGCAAGACTGCTGTGCACTGCCAGAGCTCTCCTTATATTCGCTCCGGCAGTCGCACCGCCCCCAGACAGTTATTCAAACTTTCCCGCCCGATGGCTGGCAGCCAATCCGGGCGGATGTCCTTATAAGGACATAACACTCCTCCCCCCTTAGTCCGAAAAAATTCAAAGTTCATTTATGAACGTTACGTAGTCACGCAGGTATGTAGGACACCTCGGCACCCTAGCTGACCTGCGCAGTCTCACTTCTTCCTCGTCCCCGACCTGGACGGATGGGGCTTCTGTGTCTCCTGGTTCCCTCCCCGGAACCGGGCTTGGTTCGGCTGGCGAGTGTGCGGGGTCACCCTCAGCACCTCTGGCCGGACCGCAGACTGTGGATGGCTGGTTCTGGTGGTCCTCCTCCTGGCCTGTGGATCTATCGTTTCGTCGAGGCTGCTCGGTTCCGACCCGGGAAGAGCGTCTGAGTCTCGGTAAGTCCCAGGCTGTCACTTGCTCCTCCCCGGTCTCCCGGGTGCCACGGTTCGGCTGCGGTTCGGCTCGTTGTCTTCTGGTGGGTGGTTCGGATCGGTGCCCTCGGGTCTGGTCTGCCAGCGGTGGGTGGTGTTTGCTCGGGTTGTGATGTCCGACCTCGCAGGGGTGGAGTTGGCCTACCCCGTCGGGTCGGCAGTGGTCGACCTGGTCGGGCTGGCGTTGTGGGGCTACCTCCTCGGGTCGGTGGAGGTCTCCCCTACCAGGGAGTCGCAGGCCTACCCGGCCGGTCTGTTGTCGGCTTTCCCTTCGCCCTAGTCCCTGGTCTACCGGCAGTTGGTGGCTGGGGTCATCTGGGCTGGGTTGTTGTTGCCGGGTTGACTTCTGCGCTGGGTGGGGGTCCCCCTCGCTGGGGTGTCGAGTGCCACCCTCACCCCTGTGCTGCGGTGTGCCCATCTCGGATGGTCCCCGGTCTACTCGCCTGGAGTGTCGGTGTGTCAGTGCTTGGTAGTGGGCTTGGCCGGCCTGGTCGGGGGTGGCAGTGGTCTGCCTCGCTGGGGTGTGGTAGGCCTACCTCCTCGGGGTGTTGTAGGCCTACCTCACAGGGGGGTTGCAGGTCTACCTCGTCGGGGTGTTGCAGGCCTACCTCGTCGGGGTGTTGCAGGCCTACCGCGTTGGGGTGTTGTAGGCCTCCCTCGTCAGGCTGGTTTTCTTGTGCTCCCCCCCACCTTTTCTGGAGTTGGTCGATGTGCCATCGACAGACCTGTCCATCTTCCAGCTCCACGGTGTAGGATTTGGGGCCGGTTGTGCTGTCTATCTTCCCCTTCAGCCACTTAGGAGAGCCGCTGAAATTCAGCGCGAAAACCGAATCTCCCTTGCTGAAGGTGCGAAGCGGGCGGCTGGCTGTTGCGGTCACTTCTGGGCTGTACTGGGGGTGCAGCCGGTCTAATGGTGACCTCAACCTTCTGCCCATCAACAGTTCGGCCGGGCTCTTGTGGGTGGTGGCATGCGGCGTGATGTGCTGGGTGAGGAGGAAGTTGTCTATTCTTTCCTGCCAGTCGCCCGTGCCCATCTTGGTGAGTGCCTCCTTGGTGAGCCTCACCATTCGTTCCACTTGTCCGTTCCCAGCCGGCCTGTACGGGGCGGACAGGGCATGGCGGATGCCCAGTCCTGCCAGGAATGTCTCCATGGCCAGGGATGTGAGTTGGGGGCCGTTATCGGAGACCAGCACATCCGGTAGTCCATGGGTGGCGAAGAGGCGGCGCAGGGCACGGATCGTCGCTTCCGTTGTGGTGGATGCCATGGGTACCACCTCGAGCCACTTGGAGAAGGCGTCTACCACGATGAGGAGGTGGCGCCCTTGCATCGGACCCGCGAAGTCGATATGGATCCTCGACCAAGGGTTGCTGGGGGTCTCCCACTTTGTTGTTCTGCTTGTGGCGGCACTGGGCGGGCTTCTTGGCACGGGTTACATCTGGAGACCCAATCTTCGATGTCTTTGTCCAGTGAGGGCCACCAGACGTAACTCCGTGCCAGGGCCTTCATGCGGACGATGCCTGGGTGTCCTTTATGCAAGGTCTCTAGCGTCCGCCGTTGCAGAGTGCTTGGAATCAGCACCCTGTCTCCCCATAGTAAACAGCCCTTCATGATGGACAGCTCCTTCTGCTTCCTGGCGAACGGGCTGAACTTCTCCTCCGTCCTCTCAGATGGCCACCCCCTGAGGATCCAGGACTTCACTTGGCGGAGTGTGGGGTCCTTCTGGGTGTGGACGGCCACATCTGCGGACGAGACTGGACAGCTGGCGTCGTCGTCTATGTGGAAGAGGTGGAGCGTGGGGGCTGGGTCTTCCACTGGATCCTTCAATGGGCATCTGCTCAGCGCATCGGCGTTTCCTATGGCTGTGCCTGGCTGGTGCACGAGCCTGTAGGAGTAGCCTGCCAAGAAGATGGCCCATCTCGTCATCCGCGGGGACATGAAGGTCGGGGTGGGTTGGTCGCCTGCGAGGAGCCCCAGGAGCGGCTTGTGGTCGGTGACTATGGTGAAGCGTCTCCCGTAGAGGTATTCATGGAAACGCTTCACCCCTGCCACGATGGCCAGAGCTTCCTTGTCCAGCTGGCTGTAGTTGCGTTCCGCGCCGGACATGGTCTTCGAGAAGTATGCTATGGGGGCTTCTGAGCCGTTGGGCAGTTCGTGGCTGAGGCCTGCCCCCACCCCGTAAGGCGACGCATCACAGGTTAGCTTGATGGGGAGCGTCTCGTTGTACTGGATGAGGACGCTTTTGGAAGTTAAAAGTCCTTTCACGGCCCGGAATGCTGCTTCCTCTTCTTGGCCCCACTTCCAGGAAGCCGCTTTCCCCAGTAGGCGGTGGAGTGGCTCAGCAACTGTGGCTTTCTGTTTGAGAAACATGGCATAGTAGTTAAGCAACCCAAGGAATGCCTGAAGTTCGGTTTTGTTTTTTGGGCTCGGAGCTTCATGGATTGCTTTCACTTTTGATTTGGTGGGGTGGATGCCAGTGCTATCAATGAGATAGCCCAGGAACTCGACTTCCTGTACTCCTAGGATGCATTTATCTCTCCTGACTCTCAAGCCCTTGGCCTTGAAGCGCTGCAGGACAAGCCTGAGCCTTTCAAGGAGTTGCGCCTGTGAATCTCTGGAGATTAGTACATCGTCAAAGTATGGCACCACCCCTGGAATGCCTTGGAGAAGGCGTTCCATCATTGATTGGAAGATGCCGGGGGCAGCGCTAACTCCAAACTGGAGACGGTTGCATTTGAATGCCCCCCTGTGTGTGACTATCGTTTGGGCCTCCGCCGTTTTTTCATCCACTGGCAGTTGCTGGTAAGCCTGGGCCAGGTCCAGTTTTGCAAAAATTGTGCCAGTTCCCAGGGAATGCAATAGGTGCTGCGCTAATGGGACTGGGTATGCGCTCTGTGCCAACGCCTTGTTGATGGTACAACGATAGTCGGCACAGATGCGCACAGACCCATCATGCTTCAGTGGGGTCACAATGGGGGTCTCCCATGAAGCATGATCGATCGGTTCCAGGATGCCCTGGACGATCAGCTTATCCAGCTGCTTGTCTACTTTAGGCCGTAGGGCAAATGGAACCCGGCGGGGCTTCAGCCTAATCGGAGTGATTCTCTTGTCCAGATTAAATGAGATTGGCCTCCCCACAAATTTCCCCAGTTTACCATCGAAGACTTCTTTGAACTCTTCGATGAGATTATCGAGTTCATCCCTGCGAATTTGGTGGATGCCTCCGATGGATAGCCCCAGCGGCTTAAACCACTCCACTCCTAGCAGGTTCGGTCGGCTGTTCTCCACGACTGTGATGGGAAGCTTGCCTTGGAACTCGTTGTAGGAGACTCGGATGTTAGCTCTTCCTAATACTCCGATGGGGTTTCCCCCAAAATCGACGAGCTTGGAGTGTAGAGGCTTCAGGTCTCGCTTGCTGATGCTGGGTTGCAAGCGCTTCAGCTGGTGCCAATCCATAATGGAGTAGACTGAGCCCGAGTCTACCTCCATTAAGCAGGGTGAACCTTCCACATGGATGGTCACGTGGAACTTGGTGGCATTGTCCGAGTTTGTGTGTGCGATGGTCATCTGGTGGACCGCTCCGCTTCAGGGAAATTCATCGTCCCTGCATCTAGATTGGCCAGAGGACCGTTTGGATGGTCTCTGGTAATCTTTGCGGTTTTCGCGGGGACGGTGGCTGGAGGGTTCTGGGGCTGGTTCCTCGGCTCTGCAAGCTTCGGCGATGTGACCCCTTCTGTTGCAGCGTCGGCAGGTCACGTCTCTCCACTTGCAGGTTGCCCTGGCATGGTCCCCTCTGCAGCTGGCGCAGCGCTCCCCTTGTAGCTTCGTTGGGTGGTTTCCCGCCTTGGGGGTCTGGATACCTTGTGGACGGTGGACTCCTCCTCCGACTCGGATCCAGCTGTGGAATCCTCAGTTGATGATTGTGCTGTGGAGCGAATCTTGTGGATTCCCTTGGCTTTGCTTACTGCGGCAGCCGCTTTTTCTGAGATTTCGGATGCGGTGGCTTCCTCCACCACATCCTTGAGCATGAGTTTCTTCCTGCTCAGGAATTTCTTTTGCAGGCCTCTGTCCCTCATGCCGAAAACCACGCGGTCAGCGATGGCATTGTCCACGTGGTCGAACTCACAGCTGGCTGCGATTTGGCGTAGGGCGGGCACGAATTCTTTGATGGTCTCACCTTCCTTCTGGTCCCTCTGATGGAAGGTGAAACGGTTTGCCACTGGTATTCCCGTTGGGGCATAGTGGTCTTCCAGGATCTGCAGCAGGTCTGCCCATGGCACCTCTTCGATGTCTCGTGGTGCTACGAAATCGATTGCCATATTGAGGACTTTGGAGCCGCAGTTGGCCAGGAAAATGCCCTTTTTTCGGTCATCATCGGCATCCCTGATGTTGTTGCCTCTCAGGTATTGCCGAAATTTGACCACGTAGGATTTCCACTTGTCCTTCCCTGGGCGGAAAGGAGCAAGGGTTGGCAAAGTGACTTCAGCGGATGCCATGCCTACGGAAATGCCTACTGTGGTTCAGGTGCCAGAGTCTTGGTCTTGTTGGCTTTGGCGCCACGAGGTTCGTCTCTAGGTCCTAGTCCTTCGTCGCCAGTGTTAGATCGGCGCAGGAATGGAAGATGTGACCAGCTCGTTACATTAGTAACTTTATTTAGAACAAGAAACAGTAGCAAGACTGCTGTGCGCTGCCGGAGCTCTCCTTATATTCGCTCCGGCAGTCGCACCGCCCCCAGACAGTTATTTAAACTTTCCCGCCCGATGGCTGGCAGCCAATCCGGGCGGATGTCCTTATAAGGACATAACAATGTGGAACCATTTGCCTTCAGAAATTTTGGATGCTCCTTCACTGGAGGTTTTCAAGAAGAGATTGGATAGCCATTTGTCCAGAATGGTATACAGTCTCCTACCTGAGCAGGGGATTGGACTAGAAGACCTCCAAGGTCCCTACCAACTCTGTTATTCTGTTACGATCAAAATAACGTTAAGAAAGTATTATTTCATAGAATAATACTTTTATAGTGGAAGCTTGGAACCAACTTCCAGCAGCAGTGGTGGATCAGTCATCAGTAACTGAGTTCAAACATGCTTGGGATGAACGCATGTCTATCATCTGACAAAAATTAAAATTTAAAAATAGTAAAAAATAAAATAAATTATGATAATAATAAAATTAATTAATTAATTAAAAAGAAAACAGCTGCAAAATTAAAGAGCTGACTTTCATGGAACACTAGGCCTTTTTCTGCTATGAGTTTCTTATGTTTCTATAAATCAGAGATGGGTTTCAGCAGGTTTTGGCCAGTTCTGGAGAACTGGTAGTGGAAATTTTGAGGAGTTCGGAGAACCGGTAAATACCACCTCAAACTGGCTCCGCCCCCATCTGTTCTCTGCCTCCCAAGTACCAGCTGATCGAGAGAAAATGGGGATTTTTCAGTATCCTTCCCCTGACATGCCCACCAAGCCACATCCACCAAGCCATGCCACGCCCACCAAGCCACAGCCACAGAACCGGTAGTAAAAAAATTTGAATCCCACCACTGCTATAAATGCTAGCTAATAACAAAAGGAAGCATCACAGCATAGTCTCAGCAGGTGTAGTAAAAGGATTGTGAAAAACCAGTATCTGCCATCACTTCAAAGCTAGATGAATCAAGGATCTAACCTTAAGCTACTTCTTATATTTCCTGCCCATGGACCTGAAAGAACAAAGGGTTTGATCCTCTTTCTTCCTGGAATACTGTTTTATCTGCCAGGTATAATCCAGATCAAGCTTTCAAAACATACAGAGGAGTTCCAGGAGAAATAGGTGATTTACCCAAAACCAAAACCAAATCCTACCTGTTTTACCTGTTTTGTTGTTAGTTGCGAAGTCATGTTCAACCCATCGCGACCCTATGGACAATGTTCCTCCAGGCTTTCCTGTCCTCCACCATCCTCTGGAGTCCATTTAAGCTCATGCCTTCTGCTTCAGTGACTCTATCCAGCCACCTCATTCTCTGTCGTCCCCTTCTTCTTTTGCCCTCAATCGTCCCCAGCATTAGGCTCTTCTCCAGTGTGTTTACCTGTTTAAGGTGTGCAAATTCAACAAATAATTTTTCTCCAGTGAAAAATCTGATAACTCGGTCTTGAAGATCACATTCAGAGCTCCAAATAAATAAAGTCACTGGACAATCATGGATAAGGCTGTATACTGTATCTCAGCCTGGCTTATAACTTATTGGTGTGAAGGAAAATAATATAAGAAAAGAGAGAAACGATCATTATCTTTGTAAGATATGAATGGAACTCCCTTTTTACGATCCTGTAGTTCCTTGATTCAGGGTAGAGTTGGGGCGGCTGGATGGAGATGAGCATTTACTGGCTGGCTGCCCTTCCTGATGCCTACATGGAGTTCGCAGCAGATATTTTTTTTCTTTGAACCCTACGGGAGAAATATCTGCCCCTACCTAGAATTGAACTCTCCACCTTCCGAATGGGAGGCAAGAGTCTTCACCACTAGGCTGCCATACCACTCCTTTGTAAGATATGAATGTAATACATTTTTTAAAAATGGTTAAGATCCTTCCAGATCCTTCTAGGGCAACTTCTACGATCCTATAGAAAGATTTGAAAGCTCCTTTAATTTATATTTCTATAATACTATACAACTGACCTCTGTAATTAGATATTTGGCAAAGGATTCCAAAACTAAATATAATTAGACCTGATTTTGCTTATGAATGGCCTAAGTCAACATAGAAAAGATAGATGACTCGCCAGTTCCTTTTGATTTATTATGCAGTGTCAAGAATCCGCTTGAAATAAGCTTTTAACTGTACTGCAACTGGACTTACACAGATGAAGCCATGGATTTAAACTGTCTGCTTCATCAGAGGCCATGTTGAGTTCCTTCCAGGCTGAAGCATAGCCAGCTTTCTCTCTTTCTCTCTAGACTTGGCTGTGATACGTTTAGTGAACATTTCACAGAGAAATAGAAACATGCTGGCAGATTGTTAAATGGCCCAAAGAACCAAAAAAAAAAAAAAAATCCTTTGTCTTTAGGTTTAGTACACTTTCCTAGAGATTTTTTTGGATATGGATAGAAGCGTTTGCTCTTATTGATACATTCAATGTTGAATATTTTGATCAAATTACTGGGGAAGTATGTTCTTAATTACTGCAATAGACTTAAAATATATCATGCAATCCAAGTGTGTTGGAAAAGTGAGATCCAATAAAATTAATGGGACTTAATCCCTACTGGTATGGGTAATCATGGTTGACTGGTCATCTGCAGCCTTAGGGATTGTAAATTTTATACACTGCTCAAAAAAATAAAGAGAACACAAGCAGAAGACAGCCAAGATCTGAATGAATGAAATAGCCTTATTAAATACTTTGTTCGTTACATACAGTAGTTTTGTGTTTCCTTTAGTTGTTTGAGCAGTGTATAAACTACTGTATGTAAAAAGCAAAGCATTTAATAAGGCTATTTCATTCATTCAGATCTCGGATGTCTTCTGCTTGTGTTCCCTTTATTTTTTTGAGCAGTATATATATATATTTATTTACACACACATACACATATAAAATTTACATACATGTATATAATTTACATATACTGTACATCATTTTGTTTTGTTTTTATGACCCTGTAATCCCTTTTATCCAGGTGGAACTGAGCATTTTCTGGCCAAATGCCCTTCCTGACACCTATATGGAGTTTGCAGCAGATATTTTCCCTTTGCATCCTGACAGCGAAACATCTGTCACTGTCTAACCCCAAAATACCACCCTCAGGGAGGTCTTATTATTTTGGGGCACGTGGAGCAAGACGAAGCTCCTCTTGCCATCTTACCTGATTTCCAGCTCTATACCCCTAATACTAACCAGAGGAAATGGCAGGGACCGGATGCATCTGTAGTTAAATATTTTTGGGGAGGGCTTATTTTCAGGGGCGGACTTATTTTAGTGCATGTGCTCAAAAGCCCAATTGGGCTTATTATCCAGGGAGGTCTTATTTTCAGGGAAACACTGTGTGTATGTGTATGTGTGTATGAAATACACACACACACACACATACATTACACACACAGATGTGTGTGTGTGTGTATGAAATTTATATTTATTTATTTGTTTGTTTTATTAGTCATATTTCTATGCCGCCCACTCCCCGAGGACTCGGGCGGCTTACAAAAAAGACAGTATACTAAATAGCATATTGCCCCCAACAATCTGGGTCCTCATTTTACCCACCTCAGAAGGATGGAAGGCTGAGTCAACCTTGAGCCGGTGAGATTTGATCCGCTGATCTGCTGAACTAGCAGTCAGCTGAAGCAGCTGCAGTACTGCACTCTAACCACTGCGCCACCTCGGCTCTTACTTCACTGATAAACAAATAAAGGGAGACTAGTATAGATCTATTTCAAGCTATTTAGTTCTCATCAGCTAGCCATACCCTTACTCGGATTCGAACTTGGGCTGTCTGCATATTAGGCAGTTGTATTAACCTCTGAGCCACAAGTTCTCCTCCTTTCATTCATCAGCTTGATACGTTGCAAAAAAAATATGTAAAGTAGCTTCAGACTTTATCCCCCTGTCTGTCCATCAGAAGGATAGCTGAAAAGAACAGGACCAAAGTTGATGTGCTCCCTGGTTCAGTTTATAGTTCAGTTATGATTGGCTGGGAAATTCTGAAAGTTGAAGTCCACAGATCTTAAAGTTGGACACCCCACCCTAAGCAAAGCCCAACAATGACGCCGCTCATTGAGTTTCAAGTAAAACTCTTGACGCCATAAGATGGAAACAAATGAGAGATATCTGAAAATATCTTCAGACCAGGCTTTTAAACTTTAGTCGCGCACCGTGCCAAAGAAAACATTGTTTAAAAAAACAATGCGGATTAAAGTTAAACTGCCAATAAGGACAATTACAAGAAAAAAAATGCAGTGAAAAAATTAAGGGCATGATAGCTAGGGAACAAATTCTGTGGTACCTCTCTTTCCTTGGTGCACATGCTTATTTTGCTTAATGGGTAATCCAGGCTTGACAGGCATCTTATGTTGCAATGTATATTCCAAAACCATAGGGATTTTGCCATGTTGCTGTGATGCTACTGTGGTTAATCGGAACCTTTGCGGGCAACCACATTTACTGCATCAAGGGTGAACTCGTAGTTTGTCTTCGTCAAGAATGGGCTATTTCCTTTTGCCAAAGTTCCATCATTTTATATATTTATTTGCTAACTTACTTTAGTATCCAAGAGCCATAGGGGTCATGGCCAATGAAGACGTGATGTGATTGGATCAGCAAGAATAAGATTTTTTTGAGTCCCTTTGAGAGATCTGAGGAAGGGGTTTTACTGTGTTGTTTGTCTGTGTGCCTTCAAGTCCTGGCAACTCCATACATTCAGACCAGGGGTGAAATCCAGCAGGTTCTGACAGGTTCTGGAGAACTGGTAGGGAAATTTTGAGCAGTTCGGAGAATCGGCAAATACCACCTCTGGCTGGCCCCAGAGTGGGGTGGGAATGGAGATTTTGCAGTATCCTTCCCCCAGGAGTGGGGAAGGAATGGAGATTTTGTAGTATCCTTCCCCTGGAGTGGGGTGGAAATGGAGATTTTGCAGTATCCTTCCTCTGCCACGCCCAGCAAGCCACGCCCAGCAAGCTACACCACGCTCACCAAGCCATACCCACAGAACTGGTAGTAAAAAAAAAATGAATTTCACCACTGATTCAGACAAGCTGGCATGTGTTTCGTGGCAAGATTTTCAGATTTTCTTAGGTCATCCTAAGGCAGAAAGAGGGGGGAGGGAGAGAGAGAGAAGAGAGGAGAGGACAGGAGTGGAGAGGAGAGGACAGGAGAGGACAGGAAAGGAGAGGAAAGGAGAGGAGAGGAGTGGAGAGGACAGGAGAGGAGAGGAGAGGAGTGGAGAGGGGGGGGGAGAGAGAGAGAGAGAGAGAGAGAGAGAGAGAGAGAGAGAGAGAGAGAGAGAGAGAGAGAGAGAGAGAGAGAGAGAGAGAGAGAGAGAGAGAGAGAGAGAATAATACAAAAAGATGCTGAAAAAATAGGGTCCAGAAGAGCTACAAAGTTGGTAGGTGGGTTAAACTTCTGTGAAGAACAACTTAAAGGAACTTGTTCTGTTTAGCCTAAAGAAGAGAAGATTAAAGGGAAACATGATACTCAAAAGATTTTATGATTCTATTGCTTGTCACAGCCATGCTTCCTCATCCATTCTTCCCATGACAAGGGGCTCAGGCACAGGAAATGGAGATTTTTAAAAAGCCTTTTATCTATGTGTAGGATTGTCTTTCGTACTGTATACTATATACACAAGCTTGTAACTAATGATGGAGAAATCAGAACTTGGAAGGATGTTCAAAGTGCTTAAAAAGAGTTGATGTGTTTATTGAGATTCAAGGAGGACTGTGCCAAACCGTTCTCGAGTTTGAAAGTTTGAAAGTTAGCATTATTAACATTACATATCATTACTGCCTAGTGCCCAAAGGCTGTCCTGGCAGTTCATAAAGTAGAGGTTGAATTATGTACTATAAAAATAGAACAAATTGAATGTCAAAAAGTGTTAAATTAAAATTAGAGAGAGGAAAAAGCGAAGTCAAATTTTAGAGAAGTATGAACACCTGAGCACATGCCTAAAAGAAAAATATCTGAAAAATACAAAAACTGGATTTTAAATTCTTTACTTCCATTCAGGAGAGTACAATAAAACTCTTGTTTTATGACCCTGTAATCCCTTAATTCAGGCTAGAGTCAGGGTGACTGAATGGAGCTGAGGATTTACTGGCCAGATGCTCTTCCTGATGCCTACATGGAGTTCGCAACAGATATTTTTTTTCTTTGTGCCTTAGAAGAGAAACATCTGCCACTACCTAGGATTGAACTCTCAACCTTCCGAGTGGTAGGTGAGCATCTTCACCATTAGGCCACTCATTCGGGAGATTACAATGCAGTGCTACAATTTAGTATCTTGCCATCAGTGACAGCCAGTACAATCTATAGCCAGGATTCCACCACTGAAATGATTCTCATATCTTCTGGCCGCATATCTCAAATGATTTGATGAAAATATCTGGAAAAGGATGTGGAGGGAGAGTGAAATGGAGAACCTTAAAGAGAAGTGGTTGCTAAAATGTTGAATTAATGTTGACCGACAAAGAAATAAAGGGAGACTAGTATAGATCTATTTCAAGCTATTTATCTCTTATCAGCTAATCACATCCTTCTGGGATTCAAACCCAGGCTACTTACATATTAGGTAGATGTATTAACCTCTGAGCTACAGACTCTACTTGCTTTGCTGGATATACCAAGGGAGAGATTAAGTGTTTTTCTGGTGAGACCAGTCTATCAGGGCAACCTGGTCTACCCAATTATAGGACAGAAAAAACAGAAGCAGTATATTCTGTCCCATAATTGGGTAGACCAGGTTGCCCTGATAAACCGGTTTCGCCGGAAAAACACTTAGTGGTTGCTAAAAGTTGACAACTTGATGGCACAGGTTCAATCAAGCAAGCAATCAACCAATATTAACCAAGGCACCTAAAGGCCAGACAAGGAATAATGGATGGAAACTGATCAAGGAGAGATTCAACCTAGAAATAAGGAGAAATTTTCTGACAGTGAGAACAATCAACCAATGGAACAACTGGCCTTCGGAAGTTGTGGGAGCTTCATCCCTGGAGGCTTTCAAGAAGAGATTGGACTGCCATTTGTCAGAAATGGTGTAGGGTCTCCTGCTTGGGTGGGGAGTTGGACTAGTTGACCTACAAGGTCCCTTCCAACTCTGTTAATCTAATCTAATATTTGGGGCTGAGCTGATGCTCTATTACTTTTATGTTTCTTTAGCGAGGAATGATACTGACTTAAACGACTACTGCTGAAGGATTTTCTCAAGTCATTCTGACTCTTGGACTAAGTCTACTTCTACAACAAGAGTAAGGCATGTTCCACAAAAGATCTTTTAACCGTTGTGTCAGCCTACGCGATGAATTCTTGTATTAGCCAAAATAAAGTTTGATAGTATCTCTCATCCTTCCATTTGTTTCCTGAAGGATGCCAAGAAAATTACAACTGAAGCTCTGTCGCAACTGAAAGATGCAAGAATGGAACACAAACTTTCTAAAGGGGGCTACATACCTTTTCAAGCCCCCAAAGAACTGTTCTCCTTGGTTGAAACCGCTTTTGGCTTTCGCTCAGCTGCAAGAAGACACGAGAAGTCTTAACGGTTCTTTCTGGGGAAAATAGAGCCTGTTGAAAAGGCTTTCCTTCTAATATACGAGGTCTTAAATTGGATGCATGACTAGTCCTACTGAAAGATCCCTGCTCACTCAGCTACTATTAGAGACTTGAGTGCATTTAGCACCATAATCTAAAACGGATTTGTAACTGTGTTCAGCAGGATATGCTTATCAACAGCTTTATGCTTGGATTTTCTGCCGTACTGTGAGCATGCTCCAAAATTTAATTTTACAGAAGGGATTCATTTGGATGTACAGAAATGTTGGCAAAACACGTAAGGCCCCATATATGCTTACCAATGAGTAGGCCTGGATCAGACTCTAGAAAGAGTGCAGAGAAGAAGGAACAAATATGATTAGGGGTAAAAGGTAAATGCAAAGGTTCCCCTGACAGATATGTACTAGTTGTTCCCGATTTTAGGGGGTGGTGCTCATCTCCATTTCAAAGCCAAAGAGCCAGTGCTTTCCGAAGACATTTCCATGGTCATGTGGCCGGCATGACTAAACGCCAAAGGTGCATGCAATCCCATCAAAGGTGGTCCCTATTTTTCTACTTGCATTTTTTACATGCTTTCGAACTGCTAGGTTGGCAGAAGCTGGGACAAGTAACGGAAGCTCACCCCCTTACGCGGCACTAGGGATTCGAACCGTTGAACTGCTGGCCTTTCGATCGACAAGCTCAGCGTCTTAGCCACTGAGCCACTGTGTCCCTTATGATTAGGAGACTGGAGGCTAAAACATATGAAGAATGGTTACAGGAATTGGGTATGTCTAGTTTAATGAAAAGAAATACTGGGGGAGACATGATAGCAGTGTTGCAATATCTAAGGGGCTGCCACAAAGAAGAGGGGGTCAAATTATTATCCAATGCACCTGAAGGCAGATCAAGAAGCAAAGGATGGAAACTAATCAAGGAGAGAACCAACCTAGAACTAAGGAGAAATTTCCTGACAGTGAGAACAATTAATCAGTGGAACAACTTGCCTCTAGAAGTTATAGATGCTCCAACACTGGAGATTTTTAAGAAGAGATTGGACAATCATTTGTCTGAAATGGAATAAGGTTTCCTGCCTGTGCAGAGTGTTGGACTAGAAGACATTCAAGTTCTCTACGAACTCTGTTGTCCTGTCCTGTCCTGTCCTGTCCTGTCCTGTCCTGTTCTGTCAGACTTTAATGGCTTATAAGTTTACAGTCTGGAGCGTTCTCTTCTTTTGCCCTTAACTCTGAATTTATACATATGAAAACTGCATGCATACACATCCATATACTTAACATAACAATGCAGGAGACACATTATATAAATTAGTAGGATAACATCTCTTGCTCACCAGGATGCAACACACACAGTCCTTTCAACATCTTCTTACCATAACAATGCACGGTAGTGAAAGGGTCTTGAGTGTAAAAAAACTTGCTTTTGAGCATCGCACAAATTTTCTAGCTGCTCCCTTCATGTCCACTCATTGACAAACTTTATGTTGCTAATACCAACAATTGCATAGCAAAAACCTACACAACTGTAGTCAGAGGCCCATTTTTGAGATATACAGATAGTCCTCAATTTATGACAGTAATGGAGCCAGAAAATTATGGTAGTAAGTGATAAAGCAGGTCATCATATAACCAACCCAACTTTATGAACATTTTTTGCAGCTGTCATTAAGCAAATCACCATGGTCGTTAAATGAATCCATGGTCATTAAGCAAATCCATTGTTTGCTATTGGGAAGTTTTGCCAAAAACCAGAAGTAAATGCCAATATTGTAAAATTGTCAAAATGCTGTCCAAAATGTTGTAAATTGTGGTCACGTGATTGCAAAACAGTGCAAATGACCTGGCAGGTTGCTGAACTCCCAAAATGGGGTCACATCACTTCAGGGGGTGCAGCCATTGGAACTTTGGGACCAGGTCATAAGTATTTTGGGGGGTGGGTCCTTTGTAACTTTGAACAGTAGCTAAGCTATATTATCTTCCTCTAAAACAGGGGTGTCAAACTCGATTTCATTGAGGGCCGCATCAGAATTGTGTTTGACCTCAGGGGGAGCAGACATGGCCCAGGTGGGTGTGGCCAGCTCGACATCACTCAGGTCAGAGCACCTGTAGTGACCCAAGTGCTCTGCCAGCAAAAATGGGCTTCCAAGCTCCGTTTTTGGCTGCAACGGCTTCCTGCAACTCTCTGCCAGTGAAAATGGAGCTCGGGAGGGCCACATGCAGCCCGCCCTCCGAGCTCCATTTTTGCTAGCAGAAGCCCCATGTGCCGGTCCTTCACTGTTTGCAGGGTGGCCCTGCGAGCCAGATCTAAGCATCCTGCAGGCCGAATCCGACCCCCAGGCCTTGAGTTTGACACCCCTGCTCTAAAAGATTAAATAAATAAATAAATAAATAAATAAATAAATAAATAAATAAATAAATGAATAAATAAATTTATTTCTATACCGCCCTTCTGCCAAAGGACTCAGGGCGGTGTACAGCCTATTAAAAACACAAAGACAAACATCAGTTAAAAATTATTACATAATTAATAATAATAATTAATTATGTAATAATTAAAATTATTACATAATTTGGCTGAAATTTAAAACCCCAAAAATTTAAAACCCAATTTAAAAATCATTAAATTGATAGCCCGGCTTGGCGGAACAGCAGGGTCTTGAGGGCACAGCGAAATACACGGAGGTCGGAGATCTTGCTCATTTCCGGGGGCAGTTCATTCCACAGGGCAGGGGCTCCCACAGGGAAGGTCCTCCCCCTGGGTGTTGCCAGCCGACATAACTTGGCAGATGGCACCCTGAGGAGACCCTCTCTGTGGGAGCGAACTGGCCGGTGGGAGGCTGGTGGCAGAATTAGGTCTCGAAGGTACCCGGGTCCTATGCCATGGAGTGCTTTATTTTATATTATAAGATAAGATTATAAGATAATATAAAATTTCCCCATAAATACCTGAAAGTCTCCAAAGCACAAGTCTTCCCCCCCACACACACACACATACACACCCTAATCTCCTTTGCAGACATGAAACATTCATTTACTCACAACTACTAGACCGAGAAAAATTAACATCTGGCGGAAAAGACTTCATCATTAATATTGTTCGACACCCTCCCTGATTGGATAAACACAAGGTTTTTCATCACAATCCGTATTAGCGAAGATTTCACTCTTTTTCCACCATTAGTTGGATAAATGCAAAGCCCGATAATGTAATTTTTTTTTTTACTGGGTTAAGCCAAAAATCATTCACAAAGTCCATTGTGTTAAGCCAAGAATTAAAAGTATCCGCTAAAACACTTCTCACTTCTGAGCATAACTGTTTCCTGGAAAAATCTGGGTTGAAGAACTGTCAAAACAGCAACCAATCAACACAAAGCCCACAAAACTAATGACCAATCATGCTATCAAGAAACTTTTTTTAAAATCAAGAATCCAATGTTCTATACAGACATTCACAACAATGGCCAACTTTTTTCCCTCAGATTGGAATCCATCCTTCACATAAGTAATGGTCAGATTTCCCTCAGTGTTGTGAGGTTTTTTTCTTCTTGCGACTATAGAATTCTTATTTTAAAAGGATCGTTTATTTAAAACTGCCTAGTATGTGAATTCATTTCTTCCCTCCCTCTTTTTTCTGTATACAAAAAGAGTGGAGAGTGAACTAATGCAAAAAATGTTTATTTAACTATTCTATCTTTTTTTATTATTAAATGGCATGCTGTTGTAGTTTACAACATGCTAACATTTTAAACAATTAAAATGCTCACTAAATCACAGTGATTAAAATACGGAATACTAAAGTGATAAAACAATAATAGAACAAAGTTAGCTTCCTGAGCAAATAGAGTAGAGGGACAGGTAGGAAGGAGAGAGGAGAAGGGAGGAAGAGAGAGAGAGAAGAAAGGGAGGGGAAATAAGAGTAGGAGGGAGGGTTAGAAAGAGAGGAAGAGGGGAGGAGTGGGGTAAAGAAAGGGGAAGGAGAGGAGAGGAAGGAGAGGAGGAAAGAAGAAAGTTGAAAAGAATAGAAGAAGGGACGGAAGGGTAAGAGGGGAGAAGGAGAGGAATGGTTGTTTTGGAAGAAGGGAGATATGGAATGGTAGAAGAGCAACTCTGAATGTAATTTAAATTTTTAGAATGGAGAATGAACCAATATGGAAACCCCAAGATAATATGTGTGATAAGAATGGTTAAAGAGATTGTACATTTATATATGTTTTATAAGAAATAAAAATAAAAAACTTTGATGAAAAAAAAATAAAACTGCCTAGTATGTGAATTCATTTCTTCCCTCCCTCTTTTTTCTGTTTACAAAAAGAGTGGAGAGGGAACTAATGCAAAAAATGTTTATTTAACTATACTATTTTATTATTATTATTTTTAAATGGCATGATGTTATAGTTAACAACATGCTAACATTTTAAACAATTAAAATGCTCACTAAATCACAGTGATTAAAATACGGAATACTAAAGTGATAAAACAATAATAGAACAAAGTTAGCTTCCGGAGCAATTAGAAGGTTCTAAATAAATGTGGGAAGAGACTTTTGTTTAGAAAAGAAGCTATAAAGCAAGGGAAGTTAAGAATAATTTCAATTTTTTTCCCTTTATTCTTTGGAGGTATTGTCTTCCTCCGAGCATGGTACTAAATTCATTAGTTTAATATGGTCTGCTCGTGAATTCTCTGAACAGGTAAGACTTTCATCCAGAGAGTGAGACAAATATCTCATTAAAATTCTTTCCTAAGACATGACAGTACTTGGTTGAAGAACCATATCAGAAGTGACAAGGTTGGTTTACAGTCATAATTCTTCTGGGATGTAAGTCCACATCACAGAGGCATCAGGTGGAAGGAAGTTGACATGCAGACCAATTAAAACCCATTCACAGTTATGGTAAATGGTTAGATGGGAAAACTGAATCCGTGTCATGCATGGAAAGGAACCTGCACCAGTGTTCATGGAAACCCTTTTGAGGAGAAGTTTTAAAAATGTTTCGTGAGGAAAAGTTGCCAAAAAAGACAACACAGTTCTAGGCTGCATTAACAGTCGGATAGAATCAAGATCATGTGAAGTGTTAATACCTCTTTCTAATGCCTTGGTAAGGCCACACTTGGAATACTGCATCCAGTTTTGGTCACCACGATGTAAAAAAAGATGTTGAAACTCTAGAAAGGATGCAAAGAGCAAGAAAGATGATTAGGGGACTGGAGGCTAAAACATATGAAGAACAGTTGCTGAAATTGGGTATGTCTTGTTTAATGAAAAGAAGGACTAGAGGTGACATGATGGCAGTGTTCCGATATCTCAGGGGCTGCCCCAAACAAGAGGGAGTCTTCTCCAAAGTACTGGAAGGCAGGACAAGAAGCAATGGATGGAAACTAATCAAGGAGAGAAGCAACCTAGAACTAAGGAGAAATTTCCTGAACAGAACAATTAACCAGTGGAACGACTTGCCTCCAGAAGTTGTGAATTCTCCAACACTGGAAGCTTTCAAAAAGAGACTGGACAACCATTTCCAATAGATAGCTATCTATTAGAAGAAAAGAAGCATGGATTTCAATACATGATTACCACAGTGAGATTACTACTGTGTTTCCCCGAAAATAAGACCCTGTCTTATATTTTTTGAACCCTGAAATAAGCGCTTGGCCTTATTTTTGGGGAGGTCTTATTATTTTGGAGCACGTGGAGCAAGATGGGGCTCCTCTTGCTGTCTTACCTGATTTCCAGCTCTGCATTTAAATATTTTCAGGGACGGCTTATTTTCAGGGGAAGGCGTATTTTAGTGCATGCACTCAAAAGCCCGATTGAGCTTACTATCAGGGGATGTCTTATTTTCGGGAAAACAGGGTATATTCACAAAGATGGAAAGATTCGACACCAGCTACCATGCAGGAATGCTTGGTGAAATTGACAGAAGATGCTGAGATGGACAAACTGAATTATTTGATTAGAGAAAGGACATGATTGACATTTATCCATGACTGGAAACCCCTTATGGACTTTTGTTGCATAAAAGGAAAATGATTTCGTGACTTATGGTTTTGAGCAGTGTTTTTCAACCTTGGCCACTTGAACACGTGTGGATTTCAACTCCCAGAATTCCACAGCCATGGTGGCTGTGGAATTCTGGGAGTTGCAGTCCACACGTCTTCAAGTAGACAAGACTGAGAAACACTGGTTTTGAGAATGAGAAAGAATAGGTTGTAAAAAGAAGGAAATTATGATAAAATCTTAGATAGGTTTTATTAAAATTATATATATAACCGTGCAGAGAAAGATCAGAAGCCATTTCTTTATGTATGTGTGTGTGTTTGTGTGTATACACACACACACACACACTTTCTGTCCTTTTTTTCCCCTATCTTCTTTTCTCATTTTTTTTTCTTTTCTCATATCTCCTCATATATGATAGGTTTGAAAGAGATGGTCCTGAAGCAGAGGTAGGCTTCACATAATTTAACAACCAGTCTGCCCAGAATCGAAAATGTGAGCTGCGTCAAAAACAGGCCGATTGTCACTTCCGGTTTGCTGTTTGTCCCCGCTGGACGCTCCTTTGGGATCGTCCCACCCACTGCCTGTAAAGAGCCGCCTTTATAGCGGAATGGCGGCTCAAAAAAACTCCGTTTCCATGAGGAAACGGAGATAGAGCAGGCTGGGGTGGGTTGAGTCCTCTGCCTAATCCCAAAAGTTTTTTTTTTTACTTTTGGGACGGAGCGGAAGAGACTCCCTGTATCCCCAGCCGATGCTCCGGGCTCTGGGAGATCTCTGCTACACGCAGAGCTAGGTGGCAAAAGCAAGCCTGTAAATTTGTTAAATTAACTCAAGAAGACGTCAGTTGGACCTCTGATCCTGAAGCGCAAGTATTCTTTTTATTGGAAAAGTTATTGAAGTTGTTTAAGAAGTGAAAGGAAAAAAGATTTTTAAAATGGCGATTGCTGCTGCGACTGCTGCGGCTTGAAGAGAGGCTGAAAGGGAAAGTCCTTCCGTTTTCTATTACAAAGTAGCGGAATGAATACTTCTGGCCGTAATTGAGGCAAAACCTCACTCTCACTCTTGCTTTTTTTTTCCTTTTTTTTTTCTTGGGGATCTGATATTGATCTTGGTTGGAAACAAGCTTTTTTTTCTCTCTTTTCCACTAAATCTTGTCTGTGTGGGAAATGGCACCGGGACTCACACAGCTAGACAAACAGGGGGGGGGGAATCTCCCCCATTAATAAATTACACCAACAAGTTTTAACTCTCCAGTGTCAGAAACCTGATTTTAATATAATAGAATTTCTTCTTGAAGAGATTGTAAGAAGGGATGAGATTGTGAACCAGCAACTCGAAAAATTTAAGCAGGAAATTAAAGAAATTGGTGAACTGGTGAAATCAAAGTTTGACTTTTTGAATCGAAAGATTTTAAAAACAGCTAATGGTTTATCAGACTTTCTGATTCGGGTGGATGCAAAGACTAAATTATTAGAGTCTAAAATGAAGGAAACTGAGGAGAATTTGGATGACAAGATTCAAAAAATTAAAAAGGATTTGGTAAACATTCAGGATAATAGCTCAGAAGACAAACCTAAATTGGAGGTTGACCAAAAGACTGGTAATGAAGAAAATGTGCAACAGAGGATTGAAAGAGAAGTTTTAATGATTCAATATAATTTTACAGAATATGCAATTAGACTGAGAGGTTTGCAGGAAAATAATAGAGATGACTTAAGGAAAATATCTTCTGAAATTCTGGCTGGGATTTTAAAGGTTCAACCTGATGAAGTGTATTGCAGGATTGATAGAATTTACAGAATAAACTCCTGGTTGGCAAAGCAAAGGCAATTGCCTAGAGATGTGGTGATCTATTTTACAGATAAAGAAATTAGGAATAATATTGTGCAGAACTCTTTTAATTCTACTTTGCAATTTCATGGAAGAAAGATTTGGATTTTTAAGGAGCTCCCGACTAAGATGTTAATGGAGAGGAAGAAATTTGGCTTTCTAGTGACTGAGTTAAAAAAAAGAAATATCCTATTTAGGTGGAATGCCCCAGTTGGTTTAATATTGAGACACCAAGGAGTAAGATATCAACTGAACACTGTTGAAAAAGCAGAAGAATTTTATCAAAAAATTTTAAAAATGAATTTAACATCTTTAGGCATAATACAGGATAAGCAAAAGGAGTTGGAAACAAAAAGAAAATATCAAATTACAGAGGCTGTGGTGGATAAGTTGTCTTTGGACTCTCTGGATACCCCAGCTGGACTGTCTATAAATAAGAGAGCAGTGTCATCCGACTCCAATGTGATGAACCATCAAGTCACAGACAAGTGCGCAAATCAACCAGTTGATATACAAGTGATGGAGAAGAAAGATGAGATGATAAAACTAACCCAACAAGATCAACTCACAAAGCAGAATGAAAATCGATCAGCCGATACACAATTGGTAGGCACGAAACGAGGATGGAAATTCAACCCGCAAAAGAAAAAGAAAAGAAATAGATCTCATAGAAACAGCAATTTCTAAACCAAGCAACAGTGAAGCCAGGGACTTTAAAAAATGAATGAACATCTGAAAAGATAGTGGAGGCGAACAATTGTTTAATACTATCCTGAGGATTGTGGCAGATCTCTGTAATGCCGTGATTTTGGGATGTGAAAAGAGCCTTACCTTGTTGGATTTGAATTATCTACTCTGGATTTCTTTTACTGGTGAATATATTATGATTATTTTGAGTTACAAGGCAAGAGAGTCACGCTGGGGCATGCAGAAGATCTGGTTGTTACCCATTAGGATGATGGGAATCAACAATCCTGATGAATACCACAACTATAACTATATGGATATAATTATAATGTCACTCGGGTGGTTGTTTTTACTTTTATATATATACGAGGATATCTACTACTGATGGGGGCAGAAGATGAGTGAAGATTTTGAACAAACTGTTGCACCAGCATGTTATTTTACCCTATTATGGGTGATGGATTTAACGATCCAGTGGAAAGACATCAAAGAAGATATTATATGGATTATAAATTTAAAGTTATTGTCTTTTTTTTAAATAAAATGGAATGCATATATAGATATGTGTATATTTTAGTAAAGTGGGCAGTGGGTTATATTTAGAATTGTATTGCATGATTTTGTAGGAATTGAAGGGTTGAAATAGGTTAGTTTACTGATTGATTAGTCTAAGAAAAAGGATCCTTAAATCATATATTTAGGGGAGTGGAGGAATTGGATAGAACTGAATAAACGTTAAATCTGGATGTAGGGAGAAGGCTGCTTTAAAATGTTATATTAATATATATAAAAGATTAAATGTTAAATTGTAATAATACACTATAAGTTTAGGGGAGGAGAAAAAGGGCAGATTATCGTAAAAATGGGAGTTATAAGAATAATATGCTAAGGGTCAGTATTCTGAGGAGGGAGTAAGGGAAAGGAAAGATATTATGTATGTAATTAGTTATGAAATAGCCTATTGTTGTGAAGAAGTCACAGGGGGGGATGGGTGGTGAGGGGGGGGTTAGGGAAGAGGGGGGGGAAAAGGGGGAAAAACTTGTATTTGAAAACTTTTTCAATAAAAAAAAACAAAAAAACAGGCCGATTGTATAGGACGGGATAGCGTCGCTCATGTGCGTGCCTTACGCACATGCACGCTGCGTCAAAAACACAGTGATTGCATAAGACGGGATAGCGCCGAGATGGGTGAGTGGCTCAGCCGCTGGCCGTAACTACCGGTTCGCCTGAACCAGTCTGAACCGGCTGAATCCCACTCCTGTCCTGATGGCACCTCAGAACCAATAATATATGAGCCCAGCCAAGTGTTGCATGTTCAAAAGATTGTGGTTAAGGAAACCAAGGTTGATACAAACCAAGTTATTGTCTTAGTATATTGCCTATTAGAACTGTCCACGTTAAGTAGCAGCAAGTCTCTATGCCTTTCCTAGTTCTACCTAAGTATCAAAGACTAAAACTCAGGTGTGTCAATGAAGTTGGGGGTCAAAACAGTCAAGATGGCAGTTCCAAGCTGCCTCTCAATTTTACACAAGTTGCACATGCAATGAGTGAAAAAAAAATGAGTGGAGTTTGACTTATGGTTGTAACCACTATCCTGACTACTTTTTATCACCTGCATCCCTGCTAAAATTTGTATATTAGGAATGCAAACCATACTCTTAAAACAAAGTTGGGTTTGTTCTCAGGTTGTTAACTTTGCATTTAAAAAACAAACAAACCGCCAAATGCAAATCTACAAATAAATTCATTGTCGCTAGTGACTTCATTAATCCAGTGGCTGAAATTCCCCACTTTGGCTAACCAACAGGAAAGAAACTGAACTAAATTGTTTGTTTCCTCCAGCACGATACTCAATTTTATTGTGTGCTTGGGACCTCATTCCATAAGTAACAAGTCTCTCAAGAGTAGGTTGGCTTGAATGACAAAAGCATCAGTCATCATAAGAAGGCAATAAAGATTAACAGAGAAATAACATTCCTTGATAATCTGTGCATTAACATAAGACCAGTGGAAATATTTGGACGCACAATAAGGTTTCAAAAATAAGTTTGTTCCATCTGGGACTTTCCAGATGTATTAGAAACACAGGTAGACCCCAATTTACGATCACAATTGAGTTTAACATTTCTGTTGCTAAGCGAGACAGTTGTTAAGTGAGTTTTGCTCCATTTTACGACTTTTCTTGCCACCACTGTGAAAAAAATTGGTGCACTTGTTAAGTTACTAACATGGGTGTTAAGTGAATCTGGCTTCCACATTGACTTTGCTTATCAAAAGGTCGCAGAAGGTGGTCACATGACCCTGGGACCCTGCAACTGTCATTAAGTATGAACTAATTGCCAATCATCCGAATTTTGATCACCTGACCATTGGCATGCTGCAGTGGTTGTAAGTGTGAAAAAATTGTAATAATACATTTGTTTTTCAGTGCTGTTGGAACTTTGAATGGTCATTAAACAAATGGTGGCTCAGCAGACTGATAGCATTATGATTAACACCAGCTGTCTGCAATTAAAGTAAGTTCAAATCTCACCAGGCTCAAGGTTGACTCAGCCTTCCATCCTTTCTAAGGTAGGTGAAATGAGGACCCAGTTTGTGGGGGCAATAAGCTGACTTTGTATAAATATACAAAAGTATGAAGGCTATTGCTTAACGCATTGTAAGCCGCCCTGAGTCTCCGGAGAAGGGCGGCATATAAATCAATTTTTTTTAAAAAAAAAAGACTACCCAGTGGTGGGTTGCCCCCAGTTCGCACCGGTTCTATAGAACCAGTAATAAAACCGGCGGGAGGCTCTGCCCACCGACCCCGACGTCGCCAAAACTCTTCTGCGCATGCGCAGAAGAGCACGAGAGTGAGCGAAGCAAGCGCACACGTGCAGCCCCGCTGCAAACCAGTAGTAAAGCTAAGTAGAACCCATCCCTAAGACTACCCATATAGCTCACTGCCTTCCCAGGCCAATAGGACAGTAGCCTCTATTCCTCCTCTATGCTCTGAATTGAGCATCATTAGGTTATCTGCTCCCACAGAGAGGGTCTCCTCAGGGTGCCATCAGCCAAATTATGTCGGCTGGCGACACCCAGGGGGAGGGCCTTCTCTGTGGGAGCCCCAGCCCTGTGGAATGAACTGCTCCCAGAAATACGTAAGATCTCCGACCTCCGGGTGTTTCGTTGCGCATTGAAGACCCTGCTGTTCCGCCAGGCCAGGCTATCAACATAATAATTTTAATTGGGGTATTTTAAATTTTTGGGGTTTTAATCCAGCCAAATTTATTTAATTATTTTAATTTTTAATCATTGTTGTGTCTTGTGTTTTTAAATTGGCTGTACACTGCCCTGAGTACTTTGGGAGAAGGGCGATATAAAAATAAAAATATTTATTTATTTATTTATTTTATCATTAGTGGAAAGAAGGGGGATAAGGAAGAGGAATTTTTATCACTCTATCGAAAGGTCAGCAGTTCAGCGGTTCGAATCCCTAGTGCTGCATAATGGGGCGAGCTCCCGTTACTTGTCCCAGCTTCTGCCAACCTAGCAGTTCAAAAGCACATAAAAATGCAAGTAGAAAAATAGGGACCACTGTTGGTGGGAAGGGAACAGCGTTCCGCGCACCTTCAGCATTTAGTCATGCTGGCCACATGACCACGGAGACGTCTTCGGACAGCGCTGGCTCTACAGCTTTGAAACGGAGATGAGCACCGCCCCCTAGAGTCGGGAACGACTAGCACATATGTGTGAGGGGAACCTTTACCTTATGAATACTGAGTACCACCATAGACAAGGAAAGAGGGAGAGAGTATCTAGCTTGTAAAAACACAACCCCAACCCCCTGTGGACTTGCAATCCACAGGAACATTATTTATTCTCTATAATCCTGTTTCTTTTAAAGCTTCTTTCACAGAGCGATTATTTGTCAAATTTAATAGGATTGCTCATACGCTTAAAAGGATTCATGTTCCAATTGCTTCTCTAAATGCTCTTTTCAGTCTTAATTGATTTTTTTTTATATGGGCAGATAAAAGTATTTTATTGGCAATCACTATGGCTGTGAAATGCATATTCTTTCTGTAATCTGCTGGAACGTTGAACTACCACAACTGGTCAGACTGAACACTTATAACAAACACTGCTTGGGTTCACACACATCATTGTTAGCCTTAATTTGTTGAACTGTGGTTTATTGGCTAGACCACATTTGGGTGGATTCATACAACACACTAAGCTCTAAATCACAATTTAATAAACCACTGTGTTGGGTTTGTATAACATACCAAACCGAAACCATTTTTGTTAAGGGAACTGGATCTCAGCCCTAAACCATATTTTACAAACCACAGTGGTGTATTCATAGATAGTAGTAGGCCCAAACCAAACAAATTGCATTATGGCTTAACAGAATGAGGACATTTCGCCAATGGTGCATATATTCATTATATCTGGATTTCTTTTAAAGAAATTTTTATTCCACCTTTATTTTTTATAAATAACTCAAGGCAGTAAATATTTCCAGTACAGCTTCCCTCCCCTATTTTCCCCAAAACAACAACACTGTGAGGTGGGTTTTGGCTGAGAGAGAGTGATTGGCCCAAAGTCACCCAGCTGGCTTTCATGCCTAAGGCAGGACTAGAACTCACAGTCTCCTCGTATCTACTGTATGATTTCCCTTCACCATTAGACCAAACTGGCTCTTTGAATCTTTGACAGAACCTATTACCAGTCCTACAGTTCAACTTAGTTGTTAATTGATCTCAAAGATTTATAAACTGTGTGTGTTACCGTTATCTGGTAATCTTTGGGAAGCTATGCTCTGAACACTTTTGCATCTGGTCTTAAAGTTAGAATCAACTGAGCCAAGAGGAATGAAATGGAAGTGCAATCCTATCCAAGTGAGATTCTCAGTCATCCAGGTCATGGTTGTCCCAAAGGTGCTTTTTTCAGGAGGCAACTGGACTTTCTTCTTTTTTTCTTTTGAAGTCGTTTCTCTTCTCATCCAAGAAGCTTCTTCAGCTCTGACAGGATAGTGGGGAATGGAAGGATTTATATACCTTGCAGACAGCTGGTCATCTGCATCGGGGTGAAATGCTCCCGGTTCGGACCGGATCACGTGATCCGGTAGCGATGGCGGCAGGTGATTTGGAGAACCGGTAGCAAAAATCCTTGCGCCCGCCCCCCCCCCCCATGCCCAGCTGAGCCGCACAATCATCAGAGGCTTTTTTTTTAACTTTTAAAAGCATTTTTTCTACAACCTCTTCTGACGAAAAAATGCTTTTAAAAGTTTTTTAAAAAGGGATTGTCAGAGGCTTTTCAAAGCATTTTTTTCTGCAACCTCTTGGGCGAAGAGGTGGTAAAAAAAATGCTTTGAAAAGTCTCTGACGATCCCAGCTGAGTTGCCTGATCGGCAGAGGCTTTTCAAAGCATTAGAAAAAATGCTTTGAAGAGTTTTTTTAAAAAAAGTTGGTCACACCCACCCCAGTCACATTACCCTCCCCCCCCATCAAGCCACACCCACAGAACCGGTACTAACAAATTTTACATTTCACCCCTGATCTGTATCCTTTTCAAAAACCCTCTAAAAGGCTGCAGATTACCAGCTGTCTGCAAGAACTATAAATCCTTCCACTCCCCACCTTCCTGTCAGAGCTGAAGAAGCTTCTTGGATGAGAAGCAAAACGGCTTCAAAAGAAAGTCCAGTTGCCTCTTGAAAGAGCATCTTTGGGATATCCAAGTGATGTTCTTGTGTCATTTTGCTCATGACTTCACTTGCCTCCTTGCAGACAACCCATGTAACCAGGAGGGAAAATAAAGGGCGCGTCCTTCTCCAAAGACTTTGAGCCAGTTCAAAAGCAGCTCTAGAGATCTTTGGTCCTCATGATCATGGGATCAAAATTCAGACACTTGACAACTGGTTCATACTTATGACCGTTGCTGTGTCCCAAGGTCAGGTGACCCTCTTGTGCAACCTCCTTACAAGTCAATGAGGAAGCCAGACTCACTTAACAGCTGGGTTACTAATTTATCAACTGCAGGGATTCACTTAACCACTGTGGGAGGAAAGTCGTAAAGTGAGGCAAAACTCACTAAACAAATGTCAGGGTTCCATTGTGGTCATAAGTCAAGGACTGCCTGTATTCCTGTATAGCTTACAATCCACATACACAGGGGTGTCAAACTCAAGGCCCAGGGACCAGATTCGGCCTGCGGGATGCTAAGATTTGGCCCACGGAACCACCCTGGAAACAGCAAAGGACTGGTCTGCGGTGCCTCTGCCAGGGAAAACGTAGCTTAGGAGGGTTGTGTGTGGCCCTCCCAAGCTCTGTTTTCACTGGCAGAGGGTTGCAGGAGGCCTTCACAGCTGAAAACGGAGCTCAGGAGCCTGTTTTCAATAGCAGAGGCAGCGCAGGCCGCCACAGGCACCCCCAACACAAGTGATGTCAGGCTGGCCACGCCCACTGTGGCCACGCCCACCCCGCTCCCCGAGGTCAAATACAACCCTGATGCGGCCCTCAATGAAATCAAATTTGACACCCCTGCACATACAGAAAAGAATTGATCCATTTCATTGACCCCCTTCAATCAAATATTTATGACCAAAATAATAATAAGAAAAAACAGAATTCCAAAATAGTGGTGCCCGCCCAAGCTCAGATTTTAACTTACAGTCCACATAAATGCTTCATTATAAATCATAAAGGGTATCCTGCCTGATTAGACCAAAGGCCTCTCTATCTATTTATCCACAAAGGTCAACAAGATACCAACAAAACACCAAGCAACAGACCCAAATAACTTGCTCTTGCTCTAGTTTCCTAGCAACCACTGATTCATTAAACCAAACAGTTGTGACGGGTCAGTCCAAACACAGCCTGCTATTGTATATTCAAACAAGTAGTATGCAAATATACCAAATATCTGTATTTATGAGGGAACAGTCCATATTTGCAGCTTCTCCTATCATCGCTGACCCCTCTCCAATTTTTGCTTCCAGGCAGTTCCATTTACACAATAGGCTTATCCATAATTAATTGAGTTGCCGTTTGCCAAGTTGAACCAATTTTAAGGATTCACATGATACAAAGAACCAAAAGGGCCGGATTTGCACATCGTTCTACACTAAAATGAGTTTGCTATATGTAGTCATTGCCTTGTTTAAATTTTCCCACAGAGAAGTATATGAATAATTGGAAAAGTAATTGTCCATTGGAAAAATCCATCCCAAAACTACCTAAGAAGATATCGTTAGTCTAAAACTAGGCAAAATATCACAGATTTATGCACAAGCTTTGAAGTTCTTCAGAACCTACCATTTTTCCCCGAAAATAATTATATTTTTTGAACCCCGAAATAAGCGCTTGGCCTTATTTTCGGGGAGGTCTTATTATTTTGGCGCACATGGAGCACGACGGGGCTCCTCTTGCCATCTGACCTGATTTCCAGCTCTGTCTCCCTAACCCTAACCAGAGGAAACGGAGGGGACTGCCTGCACATGCGTTTATTTTCGGGGAGAGCTTATTTTCAGGGGGCTTATTTTGGGGGATGCTTATTTTAGCGCGTGTGCTCAAAAGCCCGATTGGTCTTATTATCAGGGGATGTCTTATTTTCGGGGAAATACGGTAGATTCTGGAAGGCAAGGATCTTAAAGGCACCAATGACTGGGTAGGGTGTTTTTTCCAGAGGGGTGTGACATGTGGTAAAGCCAATTCCTTGAATGGGTTGCAGTGGTACTCAGGTCCTTTTGCTCTCCTCCCTCAAGCTGACCTCAGATCTCACTGTCTCAGTGAGCCAATGTTCAGCTGGACAATTTTTAAGTTGCAAATGCTAAACGTTTAGCGAAAGTTGGAGCATGAAGACTTTACAATGTGAAACATATTACAGGTAATCCTCAATTTACAATCACAGTTGGGACTGGAGGTTGCATTGCTAAGCGAGGAGGTTGTTAAGTGAGCAGCACACAATTTCTTGACCTTTTTTTGCCACAGTTGAATCACTACGGTTGTTGAGTGAGTCATGAGGTCTGTAGGTGAATCCAACTTCCCCCATTGTTTTTGCTTGTGGGAAGTCAGCTGGCTGGGTTGCAAACGGCAATTTTTTTATTATATTATATTATATTATATTATATTATATTATATTATATTATATTATATTATATTATATTATATTATATTATATTATATTATATTATATTATATTATATTACATTACATTACATTACATTACATTACATTATATTATTATAATATTATATTTATTATATTATATTGTTTTATTTTTTTAATGTTTTTATTTTATTTTATTTTTTAATTTATAAATGAAGCCAAATATCCAGGATAACATTGCAGGATCCAGTCTGAGTCAGTCACCAGAACTGGAGGTTGGTTGGTTGGCTTATTTGGTTGGTTGGTTTATTTATTTATAGCATTTTCTGTATATAGTTCTCTAGCTTATAACCAACTCTGGGCGGGTCCCAAACAAAAGTTAAAACAACAAACAAAGCCATCTTAAAACTATAAAACTAAACACATTAAAAACAAGAAAAAGCTGGTGCCAAGTCAAACTTCCCCTGTGCAGTCATCCCATCTTTTCCCAGTGATTGGGGAAAAGCCAAGTCCTCATAGTTTTACAGAAGACTGAAAGGATGGAGGCCAGCCAAACCTCAGGGGGGCAGAGAGTTCCATAGGGCAGGGTCTGCCATGGAAAAGCCAGCTTCCTAGCTCCCATCAGATGGCTAACGTAGCCTTAACATCAAATGTTTTACACCTTTGTGAGTGTCTACAAGGTGTCTCCTCCTGAGAAGTTTTTCTCCATGCCTTTCCCTGTTCAATATATAAGTACATAAAATTATCTGCCACAAAGTCCTTCTTCTCAATGACAACTTCAGCTTCAATCACAACAATATATGAGCAAATAATGGATACAAACTCAAGGTGAACCACTCCAAACTCGATTGCAGGAAAGATTACTTCAGTAACAGAGTGATCAACGCCTGGAATGCACTACCTGATTCTGTGGTTTCTTCCCCAAACCCCCAAAACTTTAGCCTTAAACTGTCTACTATTGACCTTACCCCATTCCTAAGAGGTCTGTAAGGGGCATGCATAAATGCACCAGCGTGCCTACCGTCCCTGTCCTAATATTCCTTTTTACTTACCCTTTTCATGTATGCAAAGTTAACAAGATTTGGCCTTAGTCAGTGATTGGTAGCCAATCTGGCCTAAAATTGACAAGATTTTAATCAATTGCAAATTTAAGATTTTTCCTTCCTATGGTAACATTAGGCAGCCCAAAAGTGCTTTTTCAAAAGGTAACTGGACTTCCTTGTTCTTTTCCTTGAAGGTGTTTCACTTCTCATGCAAGGAGCTTCTTCAGTTCGGACGGAATGGTGGAGGATGGAAGGATTTACATTCCTTGCTGTCATCTGTTCGTTAGAATGCTCTGAGTCATTGAGACCACTTGGAGGTTTATCTGTGCCCTCACACCTGAATAGTGCAAACAGGTGTGGAAACCTCTTAGAGCTGTGAAAAAAACTGTGTAAATTACAACACATAAATTAGAACACAGTAATAAATGTGAAAACCAGTTATAAGTCACTTTATTTCAGTGTTGTTGACACTTCAGTCACTAAATGAAATTGTAATTCAAGGACTGCCTGTACTATGTGCCCTCCCCAGGCTCCAGAAGCTTTCCTCAAGCCTTCGGGAGAGCGAAAATGGCCTCCCCAGGCTCCGGAGGCCCTCTGGAGGCCAGAAACGGGCCCATTTCCAGCCTTTCCGAACTTCCAGTAGGCCTGTTTTTCGCCCTCCCCAAACCTCTGTGCGTGCCCTGCACTTACCTGCATCCAAAATGGGCCCGTGGGAACTCCTGAGAGGGGTAGGGTGGGTGGGGCCAGCCCGGAGTGGGATTTGGGGGTTCTTTGAATTGCACAGAATCTTAGCTAGAGGTTCTCCCGAACCCCTGCAAACCCCCAGCAGCCCAACCCTGACACAAAGTATGCTATACAAAATTGATAAATAAATACACTGATATTGTCCAGAATTCTGGGGATGAGACCTACCGAACATTACACTTTCTCAATCCCTTTCAAAGGTTCTGCAATCAGCTGATTTTTCAGACAGGACTCTAAAGTGGTAGCCACAAATTAAATTGTCCAGCCCTTTCTTGTTTTCAGGGGGCAGCACCCACCCACCCCCAATTCTCCACTCCATCCATAAGAGGAGACAAGCATCGAATAGTAATGGACGGTAATGGCTCTTTGGGGTCCATTGTGAAGTCAGACAGGAGTCAGCTCCGTTGTGTCTGAAACCTGGAGAAGCCAAACCAAACCAGAGGGGGAAAAAACCCACAGGATTAGCAACAATGAATAAAATACAGGCCTGTGGGTGTGTGAGTGAGCGAGAGGGGGGCGGGAGGGAGGGAGGGAGAACTTACATCATTTTTAATTAACTCTCATTGCAATTTAAATATCTTCTCTGAGTGTGCTTTTGCTTTCCTTGTGCAATTCCCTCTCCTTTTCACCCCCAGTGCACAAATGTACATCCGCCATTGACAACCGTGTCCAGTCTTATCACTTAGGCTGTATCTTTACTGTGGCCATAGTGATTCTTGCTGTCTCAGAAGACTCCAGAAAACACCAACACCGCCTCTGTTGATCCACAAATAGTCACTCATTGTTCCCCTGATGGAAACAGGCTCCCTTTGATGAAGGGGGAAAAAAAGGAGGGGGGGGATGCTGATTATTTCAGGAAGCTCATTATTGAGAGAATCTCACTTTCGTTCTCGTCTAGACATTCAGGCCTTGTTCCAGCATGTCAGTCACTCTGAAGCTCAATGCACATTTTATTTTATTTTTTGTGGAAAAAGCGGGGGGGTCAATTCAGATCCCCTTCCTGTCTTGGGAGCACGACTGTTGCAATTTCACAGACAACAGCAAACACCGATGATTCCAAAGGAAGGTGAACTTGACTTTCCTGATCATTAAGGAGCTTGGTGTTGATCCGTTTGTAAATTGGGGGAGGAGAGGGGGATAATTCCGTTGGCTCCCAGCAATTTGAGCAAATCAAATTTTTCAATTCAAAAAAGAATTGAGGCCTTTGAACTCTGGTGCTGGAGAAGACTCCTGCGGGTCCCTTGGACTGCAAGGCGATCAAACTGGTCAGTCCTAGAGAAGATCAACCCTGACTGCTCTTTAGAAGGCCAGATCCTGAAGATGAAACTCAAATACTTTGGCCATCTAATGAAAAGGAAGGACTCACTGGAGAAGAGCCTAATGCTGGGAAAGACTGAGGGCAAAAGAAGAAAGGGATGACAGAAAACGAGGTGGCTGGATGGAGTCACTGAACCAGTCGGCGTGAGCTTAAATCGACTCCAGAGGATGGTAGAGGACAGGAAGGCCTGGAGGAATGTTGTCCATGAGGTCGCAATGGGTCGGACATGACTTCACAATCAACAATTACAATAAATTTTTCAATTTTGCTTTGATGACCATATCTTGGTTCCCCATTAAAGCAATCATCAGAAGCAGAAGCGTAGGATCAGAATCTTGGGCACAAATATGAACTTCCAAATGAAATGACCCATAGAGTTTTCATCTCAGGTTTCAAGGAGACCTTAGGAACAGGTAATCTCAGGGCCACCCATCTTCCCAGGTCATCATACAAGCCTTGATGTCCTTCAGATGTCACTTGGAATTGAGAAGCGGGCCAGTTCCTAGCCAGCTAAGCTCTACTGTAAGTTTAGTGTGGAGAAGGTTAGTTAATGTTTGTAGTAGGAACTTGTTTATTGATTAAATTTATATGCCGTCTATCTCATTATCAAGAGATTCATATAAACAAGAGTATATAATCATTAAAATATTAAAATTAAGAGGCAATTGGCCCAACGTTACTTTTCCAAAAGGCTACTGGACTTTCTTGGGAGTTTTTTTCTTGAAAACATTTCACTTCCCATCCAGGAAGCTTCTTTTAGTTGCTTTAGAGACTCTCCATAGACAAGAGGAAATTGGGTAAACAATGAACATGTAAGGGGTTGGCCTGCATGACTTCGGCCTGGTCTACCCAATGCAAAGAGGAAACATCAGGCCAGTGTGAGCTACCCAGTGCGAAGCGGAAACATACCAGCAGTTTAGGGAGTAGTGTCAAGCTGGCCACGCCCACCCAGTCAGCAATGCCCAGTGAGTGGCATCAAGCTGGTCATGCCTATCCAGTTGGCCACATCCACCCAGTCAGCCATGCCCACCCAGCCCCTCAAGGTCAACCACAGCCCTGATGTGACCCTCAATGAAATTTGAGTTTGACACCCCTGTTCTAAAGGGTAACAGTCATGACAGAAAAGTCTCTTCTTCCAGAACCTGATCTGCCCTGTACCCACACACACACAAACACAGCCAGCCGAGGGTTAAGGAAACACTTTGGAACGCACCCAGTTTCTTTATCTCCAACTTGGCAGCGATAGACACACGGTCTGCCAAGTGCCTTTATTTTCACAGAAAAACAGAAAGATAAATACTCAGCTTCCAAATGTCCAACAACCATAAAGATTTCTCTCAGCAGTTCCGAACGAGGCTTTAGTGACTATCCAAGGTTAGTTTTGTTCGTCACAAGGATCACTGACCACCACCCTCTATTATATAGTCTCTGGGGTGTGGTCCAGTGACTCAGTTCTAATCCCTAGCACGCCTTCTGAGCTGCTGCAATCGTTTATCACGCCTTCGGAGGCGTGCGTCCAGGAATGATGTTTCTCCGTCACTATGATCCGAGCCACCTGTCTCCCTGCTAATCTCCTCTCCCTCGACCGGCATCTGAGACAATGCCAGAGGGGAGGGGGAGGCCTGGCTGACTCCTCTTCCTCATGCTCGGAGCTTTCTTCCTCCGATGGGACAGGTTCAGAGGGCGGGGCCACAACAGAACCCACCCACTAAAACTTGCTGAGAAGAAGTCATTTTCTATGCAAATACCCTGGCAGGTCTTGATTCTGGATCATACACAATACTCCAAATATTTTTTAATTCAGATTTTCTTTGTGCGGTATCATATCATGATTACTCTCAGAATCAGGTCAGTTTTCTTTGTTCCTCTCCCGTTCCTACATTGCAGAATGCAAGTTGAAAATACACGAGATACTGAGTGGAAGGGAAATGGGGCAATCGGATGAGTTATTGTCTCACTGGAGTTCGTGATCCTTCTGTTACTAACTACCTCTAAGATAAATACAAACCATAATTTGTGGTCTAACCTCTCCCCTCCCACCATACCAGGGGCAGCGTTTGACAAGACATTGTCACTCAATCTCATGATGCCTCCCCCTTTCTGAAATTAATGGTTGAAAAACTTGGCACATTCATTCTCAAATCACTTCATTGTCTTAGCTTATTTAAGACCGTTATCAGATTTGGAAGTCTTGCATGATTTTGCTTTTTTTTTTTTCTTTTTAACAAAATCATTTGAGGATTTGTTGCTTTAAGAACGTTATTGGGTCTTGCAAGAATTTGCCTACTTTTTTTAAACAAAATAATTTGAGGATTTTATGAA
This sequence comes from Arizona elegans, assembly GCA_022577455.1. Classification (NCBI taxonomy): domain Eukaryota; kingdom Metazoa; phylum Chordata; class Lepidosauria; order Squamata; family Colubridae; genus Arizona; species Arizona elegans. Next base: position 5,037,265 of record JAKOOJ010000002.1, on the reverse strand, counting down.
TGATGTTTGAAGATGTCTTGGTGTCTTAACGGTAGATCAAGCCATGAGGCAATCAACCCTATAAGAAAGTTAAAGCTACTGTGATTGACATTAGCTACTAATAGAATTCTGAAAATCTGACTGTGTTAGTTCCCCCCACCTTTTTTATACTCCAGTAAATTAGAAAGGCATCTATCTGTGCCCCTTCCAAATATTATATGGGAAGGCAGGATATGTTATGGGTCTCTTCTCTTAAGGAGCTCTATCCAATAGGTCCAAGAAGAAGGGCCTTCTCTGTGATGGCTCCTTCCCTGTGGAACATCATTCCTGAAGAAATAAGATTGTCCCCCATTTTGACTCTCTTTTGAAAGGGCCTGAAGATATGGTTTTGCCAGTGGGTTTATGGATGCCAGGATGATAGGGGGGCATCAAGTGGTTGGCTTGATTGTTGTCCCCAAGGGTGTAGGGGACGATGAGCTTGTTGATCGAAAGGTCGGCAGTTCAGCAGTTCAAATCCTTAGTGTCGTGTAAAAGGGTGAGCTCCCGTTACTGGTCCCAACTTCTGCCAACCTAGCAGCTTGAAAGCACGTAAAAAATGCAAGTAGAAAAATAGGGACCACCTTTGGTGAGAAGGTAACAGCGTTCTGTGCACCTTTGGCGTTTAGTCATGCCAGCCACATGACCATGGAAACATCTTCGGACAGTGCTGGCTCTTCGGCTTTGTAATGGAGATGAGCACTGTCCCCTAGAGTCAGGAATGACTAGCACATACTGTATTTTTTGGACTATAAGACACACCAGAGTATAAAACGCACCTTAGTTTTTTGGGAGGAAAATAAGAAAAAGGCTGATTGGGGGTGGAAGCCTCCCGGAATATCCTGTTGGTTGTGAGCTCAGAGCCTTGCTTTTTTTCCCAGTCTCTGAAACCTCTGTTTCAGAGGCTTTTTTCAGCGTGGCCAGCCAGGGGTGGCATTTCACCAACCCCAGCAATCCTTGGCTAAAGTATCACCTGAACCCTGCCAAGCCCCCAGGAGCCCCTGCCCCGGCCGTGGCCCACAAGTTGAGACCCCTGAATTAAATGGCTGGTATGAATGTGTTGTCGGGATGGTGGGGGTATATTATTTTTATTATTTTTATTTTTTATTATTTTTATTTCTTATTTATTTATTGTGCTTTTAGGTCCTGTAAGCCGCCTTGAGTCGCCATGTGCAAGTAAGCGGCAATATATATTTTCTAAGTAAATAAATAAAAGTGCAAACTCTTGTTATATCAAAAGCACGTTGTATTGTGGCCCGTCAGCGGCCTGTGCAGCTAGTAGCTGATTCCAACAGCGAGGAGGCTGGTGTGGTGCTGTGCCAGCAGCCTGTGCAGCTGGCACTTGAGTCAGACAATGAGGAGGCTGGAGAAGATGTGGTGCCAGAGGCGGAGATTCAGCCAGGGCCTTCAGGACCTCCAGAAGCTCCCTTAAGTGAAGAGGACGAAGAGGAGGAGCCTCTTCTCGATGCACGGGCGCGCAGAGCTGCCAAAAGGCAAGAGTGGATCCTCAGGAGGAAGTCTCCTTGAAAGTAAGGCTTGGGGCTAATTGGCCACTCCCTTAGCCTATTTAAGGAGGAACGCCGACTGAAGCAATTTGCAGGGAACAACTTTGTTCACATACCTTTGTGTCTTGTCTTGCTTATCTTATCAGCTTCCTGCAAATTGCTTCTGGGCATTCTGCCAACCATAGTAAGCTTTCAGTTATTATTCTTTGAACTCTTGGTGGCTGTTAATTGCAGTTAATTAACAGCCGTTGTTGTAAAAGACTGGTTTATTTAGTAAACTAAGGTTTGAATGGACTTTGTGTGTGCTGCATTCTTTGGGGTCCATAGCTGGGGCAGAACATGCCAGTCCACCTCAATAAACAAGTAATTCAGTCCTCATCAAGTTTGAAGGACAACCCCGTAAGTCTTATCTGGAAATGATTGCGCTAATAAAGTAAAAATCGTTGGACAGCAATAGCCTGATATGTAGATCATGCGAATTCGCTATAACAGCTAAGTGAATAGCGACTTCAGCAAAAAGTGCTAGCCATAACTTCAACAAAATCAGGCATGCTAAAATTTACAATATATTAAACTAAATCAGATTGGTCTGCACAAGAACGGAATCCTTTCTTTTTCTTTTCTTTTCTTTTATCTTTTCTCTTCTCTTCTCTTCTCTTCTCTTCTCTTCTCTTCTCTTCTCTTCTCTTCTCTTCTCTTCTCTTCTCTTTTCTTCTCTTCTCTTTTCTTTTCTTTTCTTTTCTTTTGCAATGAAGACCCAAGGATAAGAAAGAATTGGAGAAGGTGAACCAAGATCTCAGGATAATTTCTTGACAATGTTACTGCTCTAATGTTTGCTCCTAAATTCAGAACAAATGTGTGTTGGCAGCCACTCTGGTTGGAAGGCATATTTTATGAGCTTGACAGTTTTATGAATCAGTGGTGTTAAACTAAAAGCAAGACGGAGGAGATCGCACAAAGCCCATTTGAAAAAGCGCCAAGCGCAGAAGGGATTATTCTGATCCCTTTGCCTATTTAGCATGCAACTGAATGTAATTATGACTTCTATTGAATTCTGAAAAATCCACAAATAATGAATATATTCTCTGAAGAATAATTAAACAAATGCGACGACCGTTTCACTAAATCCAATTAATTTAGGAACAATTCCGTTCTAACACGGCTGACATTTTATTAAAGAATAGCCACCATGGCTGCAGATAATGGGAACTGTGGTCCAATTAGGGAAATTTGAAATTAATTAATTAAGTTACTTGCAGGGCTTCTGGGTGACTCCAGTCAGAACAGACTGAGAGACCTACCCTCCTTCCAAATGTCAGAATAAAAGGCAAGCCATTAAAAGTAATATCATTTATTATAATCAATAAAATCACCCAGAAGTAGGGATAAAACACGATCAGCAGAACACAATTAGCAACTTCAATAGCTCAAGTCATTGTGCAAACCCAAGATCGCATTGAAATAGCCAGGTCCTTGCAGATTTCCTAAATGTAACAAGGAAGCAGAGATGGGTTTCAGCAGGTTCTGACCAGTTCTGGAGAACCGGTAGCGGAAATTTTGAGTAGTTCAGAGAACCAATAGTAAATTCTGACTGGCCCCGCCCCCATCTATTCTCTGCCTCCCAAGTCCAGCTGATCAGGAGGAAATGGGGGTTTGCAGTAACCTTCCCCTGGATTAGGGAGGGAATGGGGATTTTACAATATCCTTCCCCTGCCACACCCACCAAGCCACGCCCACAGAACCAGTAGTAAAAAATTTGAAACCCACCACTGCTGAAGGAAGGAACCATTTCAATGGCTGAGAGGGTTTGTTTAGAGTAGAGTAGAGTAGAGTAGAGTAGAGTAGAGTAGAGTAGAGTAGAGTAGAATAGAATAGAATAGAATAGAATAGAATAGAATAGAATAGAATAGAATAGAATAGAATAGAATAGAATAGAATAGAAAGGGACCTTGGAGGTTTTCTAGACCAACCCCCTGATCTGGCAGGAGATCCTATACCATTTTAGACAAGTGGCTGTCCAGTCCCTTCTTAAAAACCTCCAGTGATGAAGTGCCCATGATTTATGAGGGCATGCTGTTCCACTGGTTAATTGTCCTAACTGTTAGGAAGTTTCTCCTTAACTCCTGGTTGCTTTTCTCCTTGATTAGTTTCCAAACATTGTTTCTTGTCCTGCCCTCTGGTGCTTTGGAAAATAAATCGACACATTCCTCTTTGTGGCAACCTCTCAAATACTCCAATACTGCTGTCACCCCTAATTCTTCTTTTCTCTAGACTAGCCAAACCCAAATCCTGCAACCATTCGTCATATGTTTTAGTCTCCAAGGCTTCGATCACCTTAGTTGCTCTTTTCCAAAGTCCCAACATCTTTTTTTCTAATGTGGTGACCAAAATTGGTTGCAGTATTCCAGGTGTGGTCTTATTAGGGCTTTATAAAATGGTACTAATACTTTACGTGATTTTGATTCTATGCCTCTGTTTATACAACTCGGGATTGTCATATCGTCACCGCTACCGGCTCGGCCGAACCGGACCGAACCGGGAGGAACCCACCACTGGACTAGGAGTGACATGACGGCAGTGTTCCAATATCTAAGCAGCTGCCACAAAGAAGAGAGGGTCAACTATTCTCCAAAGCACTTAAAGGCAGAACAAGAAGCAATGGATGGAAACTAATTAATCATGCCAGACTAATCTTATTGCATTCTTTGACAAAGTGACAAAATTAGTGGACCAGAGGAATGCTGTAGATAAAAATTATTCGGACTTCAGTAAAGCATTTGATAAAGTAGACCATAACTACTACTAGATAAAGTAGAAAAATGTGGATTAGACAGCATCACCACCAGATGGATTCGTAACTGGCTGACCAACCGCACTCAACATGTAGTCCTCAATGGAACTGCATCTACATGGAAGGAAGTATGCAGTGGAGTATCCCAGGGCTCTGTTTTAGGCCCAGTGCTCTTCAACATCTTCATCAATGACTTAGACGAGGGGAAAGATGGGGAACTCATCAAATTTGCAGATGACACCAAGCTGGCAGGAATAGCCAACTCCAGAAGATAGGCTCAAGATACAGAAGGATCTTGACAGATTTGAACATTGGGCGCTATCTAACAAAATGAAATTCAACAGTGAAAAAAGCAAGGTTCTACATTTAGGGAAGAAAAACAAAATGCACAGGTACCATATATGTGGTACCTTGCTCAATAGTAGTAACTGTGAGAGGGATCTTGGAGTCCTAGCGCACAGCCATTTAGATATGAGCCAGCAGTGTGCAGCAACTGCCAAAAAAGCCAACACAGTTCTGGGCTGCATAAACAGAAGGATAGAATCAAGATCACGTGAAGTGTTAATACCACTTTATAATGCCTTGGTAAGGCCACACTTGTAATATTGCATTCAGTTTTGGTTGCCACGATGTAAAAAAGATGTTGAGACTCTAGAAAGAGTGCAGAGAAGAGCAACTAAGATGATTAGGGGACTGGAGGCTAAAACATATGAAGAACGGTTACAGGAATTGGGTAAATCTAGATTAATGAAAAGAAGGACTAGGGGAGATATGATAGCAGTGTTCCAATATCTCGGGAGTTGCCACAAAGAAGAGGGTGTCAAACTATTCTTCAAAGCACCTGAGAGTAGAACAAGAAGCAATGGGTGGAAACTAATCAAGGAGAGAAGCAATTTAGAACTAAGGAGAAATTTCCTGACAGTTAGAACAATTAATAAGTAGAACAACTTGCCTGCAAAAGTTGCGAATGCTCCAACACTGGAAATTTTTAAGAAGATGTTGGATAACCATTTGTCTGAAGTGGTGTAGGGTTTCCTGGCTGGGCAGGGGGTTGGACTAGAAGATCTTCAAGGTCCCTTCTAACTCTGTTATTCTATTCTATTCTAATTAAGGAGAGAAGCAATCTAGAACTGAGGAGAAATTTCCTGACAAAACAATTAATCAGTGGAATGAGGTGGAAGGGACCTTGCAGGAAACTATATCATTCTGGACAAATGGCTATCCAGACTCTTCTTAAAAGCCTCCAGTAATGGAGCACCTACAACTTCTGGAAGCAAGCTGTTCTACTGATTGATTGTTCTAACTGCCAGGAAATTTCTCCCCTGGATTCATCCCCTAAATTAAATGGTCTTCTTTGGTGCCCGTGCAGAATTCGCATTGCACCAGGGATGAAATCCAGCAGGTTCTGACAGGTTCTAGAGAACCGATAGCAAATCTTTTGAGTAGTTTGGAGAACCGGCAAATACCCCCTCTGGCTGGCCCCGGAGTGCGGTGGGAATGAAGATTTTGCAATATCCTTCCCCCAGGAGTTGGGAGGGAATGGGGATTTTGCAGTATCCTTCCCCTGGAGTGGGGTGGGAATGGGGATTTTGCAGTATCCTTCCCCTGGAGTGGGGTGGGAATGGGGACTTTGCAGTATCCTTCCCCTGGAGTGGGGTGGGAATGGGGATTTTGCAGTATCCTTCCCCTGGAGTGGGGTGGGAATGGGGATTTTGCAGTATCCTTCCCCTGGAGTTGGGAGGGAATGGGGATTTTGCAGTATCCTTCCCCTGGAGTGGGGTGGGAATGGGGATTTTGCAGTATCCGTCCCCTGCCACGCCCACCAAGCCACACCCACAGAACCGGTAGTAAAAAAAAATGAATTTCACCACTGCACTGCACTGCACCTAAAGATATTTCCAGAATTGCAACCAACCAAGTGGTTAAATCAAATCAAGAAGCTCTGATCTAAGTGGTCCACAGTTAGTTCTTCCATTCTTCAAGCCATGTCTGAAGGCTAACGTTGCAGAGCCTAACAATCTGTCCTTAGATGGAATATTCAAATGTATAGAGAAGTTAGCAAGATGCTTAGCTACTAGGGCAATTCTGAATGATTGCCAAACACACTGTTTCAACTTTGTTATTAACCCCAAGCAAGACACATGCACTTCTCATGGGGGTTTTGAGGTTTCCTGACATTTCGTATGATTGGACTGCATATAAACAGAAAAGGAAAATTAATTGCCTTTATGGGAAGAGCATGTAAAATGGAAAGTCGGCAACCGAAGCAAAAAATAATGGAGTCCAGATTGGACACTGTTTGTTTTAACTTTCTGTTGTTATTGTTACCTTTGGGTGTAAATATAGGAAGAGGCTGGGTTCTGGAAGCAAACTATATACCTACCATGTGCATAATCATAATATTTTGCCTAGATGAAACTAGATATAGAAGAAAAACAGGAATATATCATTATTGTTGGGACAACTGATCTTCTCTTGCCCCGTGGGCCAAATCTAGAAGAAGCAGGTCTGCACTAAACATTATTAATTATGGAATGACATCATTGATCTCCCAAAACATCTGGATAGGTATCTTTAGAGATATCATTCATTTAGCATTCATTCCAATGATGCCTCCCCTTAAGTCCTACTGGGCTGCCTCATTGTGGCATGTAGAGGGCTGTTTCTGGATGGATGAGCAAAGAATTTTGGGAGTGTATATTCCCAGTAGGGTCACTCAAGGAATTAAGATCATCCCAGCTGCCCAACTAAAGCAAGCAGGTCTCTATGTTGGACAGCAGTGATATATGGGTAGTCCTTGACTTATGACTGTAATGGAGCCTGCCCCTCATGGTCATTAGTCATAACAGTTATAAATCAGTTCACCCATGTGACTGGCCTGACTTTAGGACCTTTTATGCAACAATTGTCAAGCAAATCAATCGATCAGAGTAGAGATGGAAGGGACCTTGGAAGTCTTCTAGTCCAACCCCTCAGCTCAAGCAGGAGACCCTATACCATTTCAGACAAGTGGCTGTCCTGTCTCTTCTTAAAAACCTCCAGTGTTGAAGCATCCACAACTTCTGAAGGCAAGCTGTTCCACTGGTTAATTGTTCTCAGTGTTAGGAAGTTTCACTTTAATTCCAGGTTGCTTCTCTCCTTGATCAGTTTCCATCCATTGTTGTTGTTTTTTAAAATTTTTATTACATATATAAACACACAAAATACACATACACATACAAATACGACAAATACGACATTAATAACATAAATAACATCTAAACGTAATGTCTGATTTCCTCCGACATCAATAACCTAAATTCCTCAATATGTATTCCTTCCTCTCGCCTTATATAACGATATTATTTTTTAATATTTAATTATGCATTGTTATATCTTATTTGGTACAGAATTTTGTTTTACTCTTTTAGGATCCTCTTTTGGTTTTGGTTTTTCCCTCTAACCATTGATACCACCTTTGCCAAACCAGGTAGTAGTCAGATTCTTCCTTTCCTTGAATTTCCTTGGTGAGTCTGTCCATCTCAGCACATTCCATGACTTTAGATATTATTCTATCTTGTGTTGGGACTTCTTCCAACTTCCAATTTTGTGCATAAGTGATCCTTGAGGCAGTCAAAATATGTGTGATCAAATATATTATTTCTCTGTCATAATTACCTGTAAATATGCCTAATAAATATGTTTCTGGTCTTAGTGGTACTTTTTGAGCTGTTATTTGTTCCAATTGGGTTTTGATTTTTATTCCAGAATTGTTTGGCTTTGGGACACGGCCACCACATGTGGTAGTATGTCCCTTTTTGTGCTTTTCATTTCCAGCAGAGTGAAGATGTATTGGGGAACATTTTGGAGATCCGTGCCGGTGGGAGATGCCATCTATAAAACATCTTGTAGACATTTTCTTTGTACGGTACTGATAGTGTTAGTTTGCTGTTAATTTTCCATAGTTTTTCCCATTTGTTTAGTTCTATAGGGTATCCGAAATTCATTGCCCACATAATCATATTTTCCTTGACTATCTCCTCCTCTAATTTATATGCCAGTAAGAAGTTTCCATCCATTGTTAATTCCATCCATCATTAAACAAATCCATTGTCTGCTATTGTTTTTTTCTTTCTTTCTGGACACTGGATGTAAATGCTGTTTTCCATAAAAAATGTTGTAAATCATGATCATGTGATTGCAAACAGCCATAAATGTAGGCCAGTTGCCGAGTGCCTGGCACAGAGTCATGTGACGATTGGGGGCCTCATTGGGCCTTCAGAAATGGGTCATAAGGACCCTCAGAGAGATCTGTTTTAATTTTTGAATGGTCACTAAACAATCAGTCATAAATTATAGACTACCTGTAGGAAGATCCTGAAAGCAAATTACCAAGGTTATATTACATTGAGAAAGCAATAGTACATCATTCTTGTATTTTGCTGAGAAAGCCCCATGGATAATCAGACAAAGTTCTCCCTCAAGACACAAATTATTGAGCTTTAGAGCAAATTTCTCTCTTTGGGCATTCTAATCCTGTGTAGTCCTTTACTCATGAAGTCTTCTGAACTTTCAGCCATCAATCTCCTATGTGACCTGATGAAAGTTTGACTTCATTCTGAAGAGCCATCTTAACGAAACTCAACAATTATCCTTTCTGTTCTCCAGCATTTTTATTCTAATATAAACTACACCCAAGATTGATTGAGACTGGTTTGATGGTCAACAATGAGTATGGGTGAAATTTATGAGATACCTAAATAGGCTAAAACACATGATGAACAGTTGCAGAAAGTGAGTATGTCTAGTCTAACAAAAAGAAGGGCAAGGGATGACATCATGGCAGTCTTCCAATTTTTGAGGGCCTGTCACAGAAAAAAGGCGGTCAACCCATTCTCCAAAGCACCTGAGAGCAGGACAAGAAGTAACAGATGGAAACTTATCAAGGAGAGATCCAACCTAGAACTTCCCTTACATATTACAACCTAGAAATTTTCTTATAGTGAGAACAATTAATCAGTGGAATGGTTTGCTCCAGAAGTTTTTGGTGTTTTTAAAAAGAGATTTCCTGACAGTTAGAACAATTAATCAGTGGAACAACTTGCCTCCAGAAGTTGTGAATGCTCCAACACTGGAAGTTTGTAAGAAGATGTTTCATTTCATTTTCATTTCATTTTATTAGATTTATATACTGCCCTACTCCCGAAGGACTCAGGGCGGTGAACAGCCAAAGAGATAAAACATTTACAAAATTTAAAAGACAATATAAAACCCAATTAAAACCCAATTAAATAGTTTGGCCCGGAACAGATTAAAATACCCCTAAAATTTTAAAACAGATTTAAAATTTACAGTTAAAAAGGGAAGTTAGGCCAGGCCAGCTTGTTGAAATGAAAAGGTCTTAAGGGCACGGCGGAAGATACGTAAATCCGGGATCCTCCATATCTCTGGGGGGAGCTCATTCCAGATAGCAGGTGCCCCCACAGAGAAGGCTCTCCCCCTGGGGGCTGCCAGTCAACACTGTTTGTCCGACGGCACCTTGAGGAGCCCCTCTCAATGAGGGGCTCCTCATAGAGGCAACTGGTGAGAGGCAACTGGTGGCAGCAGGCGGATCCTAAGCCATGGAGCGCTCTAAAGGTGTTAACCAAGACCTTGAAGCACACCCGGAAGACCACCAGGAGCCAGTGCAGCTCACGCAGGAGAGGTGTAACATGGGAGCGTCACGTCGCTCCCATAATCACCCACGCGGCCGCACTCTGCACCAGTTGGAGCCTCTGGGTGCTCCTCAAGGGGAGCCCCATGTAGAGAGCATTGCAGTAGTCCAGGTGGGAAGTGACGAGGGCATGAGTGACTGTGCATAAGGAGTCCCAATCCAGAAATGTTGGATAACCATTTGTCTGAAGTGGTGTTGGGTTTCCTGTCTAAGCAGAGGGTTGGACTAGAAGACCTCCAAGGTCCCTTCCAACTCCGTTATTCTTTTATTCTGTAAAAAGATTGGACAGCCATTTGTCCAGAATGGTACAGAGTCTCCTGCTTGAGTAGGAGATTGGACTAGAAGACCTCCAAGGTCTTTGCCAACTCTGTTATTCTGTATTCTATACCCCATCTAATTTATTTTGACTAGGAAGAAAAACCCTCTCCATTTCAGACAAAGCAAAACTCCTTGAAATGAGGCACCTATTCACAGAAACATGTAGGTCTGTTGCAGGTTATGATGTCATCTGATGACCAAGAATCTCATTTTATGCCAAAACAGGTCTGCACTTGCCATTAGATACATGCATACAAAAATAGTATTTGTTGGAAGACAGCTTGCTTCAGTTTTGAGCTTTTTGAAGCCAGGACTTAAGATGGAAGTTACAACCATGCAGCCAAAGTCCTGCCTTGTTAAAAAAAAATGGTGGAGCTTAGATCACAATAGTGTAGCTGCCATCTTGAATTTTTGATACCCTTGTGGGTATCACTGCAGATTATATATAAACAACAGAGGAAACGTGTTCATGAAATTTTGGTCTCTGAACTTCGGGGGGTGGGGTGGAATGTAACTGCGACACACCATTAACTGTAATATCACAGCACTGTGTTTCCTGGGCCAACTCCGTGTGAATTTGGAAGTGGGTTATTAAACCATGAGTCATGAGTTTACTCAGGGGTGGGCTTCAAAAATTTTAGCAAGGGGTTGTCTGCCCGGTTGCTGGGTGGGCGTGGACATGGTGGGCATGGCCTAGTCGGCCTCCTGCACCATGGCAGGGGGTGTGTTTTTGCCCTCCCTGGGCTCCGGAGGCTTTCCTCAAGCCTCCAGGAGGGCAAAAACAGCCTCCCCAGGATCTGGAAGGCCTCTGGAGGCCGGAAATGGGCCCGTTTCCAGCCTTCCCGAACTTCCGGTAGGCCTGTTTTTCACCCTCCCCGAGCCTCTGCGTGCACCCTGCACTTACCTGCATCCAAATGGGCCACATGGGGACTCCTGGGAGGGGGGGCAGGGCGGGGAGGGGAGGGGCCAGCAAGGAGTGGGATTTGGGGGTTTTCCGAACTATACAGAATCTTACCTAGAGGTTCTCCCGAACCCCTGCAAACCCCCAGCAGCCCACCCCTGAGTTTACTAGTCAAGATATTATAGCAGGAATAGTGGGGAGATTTGATGTCATTCCTAGGTAATAGATGCACATTTGTTATCAAGCTTAAAGGAAATGGTCGGAAGATCCAAAACAGATGTTGTAAAAGGGCTACATTTCACTTTGATGACTAGCAAAATCACAACCAATTAACCCCAAAATTAATTTTGTGCATGATAATATATGAACTCTGTTGCAGTTCCCCAAGAATTCCCAGACTGCCTACGGAATGACTGGAAAAGTTGCTGTACAGAATCCTGTCTTGCTTGTCCACATTTCCCAAGGCTTGTTAGAGATTCTGTACATTGGCCAGGAAATAATGTGCAATTCCCATTTGATGTACAGATTAAGTTCACATTCTCTGTGAGAGTTGTGGACAACGACTGGTTATTTCACACATGCACAAGTCAGCTCTGATTATCCTTAACATATACACGAGTTTTATTTCTTTCTTCCCGCCCCCCCCACCCCCCCCAAAGATCTTTATACTACCGCTTAGTCTGGGCCAGAATAAATCTACATTTAATCTTCACCAGTTCTAATTCAGTTGCATGAAAGCAATTTGAAACTTTACAGACAGGAGAATATTAGACAAATCTTCATACAATCAATCCAATCCAATCCAATCCAATCCAATCCAATCCAATCCAATCCAATCCAATCCAATCCAATCCAATCCAATACAATCCAATACAATACAATACAATACAATACAATACAATACAATACAATACAATACAATACAATTCTTTATTGGCCAAGTGTGATTGGACACACAAGGAATTTGTCTTTGGTGCATATGTTCTCAGTGTACATAAAAAGACTAGATACATTCATCAAGAATCATAAGGTACAACACTTAATGATAGTCATAGGGTACAAATAAGCAATCAAATCATACTAGAAAACAATCAATATAAATCGTGAAGATACAGCAACAAATTACAGTCATACTGTACAGTCATAAGTGGGAGGAGATGGGTGATAGGAACGATGAGAAGATTAATAGTAATAGTAATGCAGATTTAGTGAATAGTTTGACAGTGTTGAGGGAATTATTTGTTTAGCAGAGTGATGGCGTTCGGAGAAAAACTGTTCTTGTGTCTAGTTGTTCTGGTGTGCAGTGCTCTATAGCGTCGTTTTGAGGTAGGAGTTGAAACAATTTATGTCCAAGATGCAAGGGGGGTGTAAATATTTTCACAGCCCTCTTCCATGAGTGAAATATGGTGGTTTTGTTCCATTTAGTGAGAAAAGTGTGAAGAATCCTCCGTCCAGAAGAGTGTTCCCAATACATATGCTGAGAAGATATCAAGAACTGTTTCCAAGGGAGTAGTGTTCCTGCCAAGGATGTATCCTGCCCTGGAGAGACCACTGAAACATTTCTTCTTCTTAGTTAATTGAAAAAAAATTATTGGTTGTCTCCTAGCAGTCATTTAGTAGTTGACTACTACTTGTACATAATGAAAACTCCTTAATCTCAAAACCACATGGACAGACTCAACCATAGTTTCAACTAGGAAACTGTGAGCATCCTAGCCAAGCTAAATCCAGAAAGGCTAGGGAATTGCTGAAGGCTTGTCACTCAAATGCAACAGCCATCAATAGACACTAGAGATAAAGTACATTTTCACACCATTTAAAAGGGACAATAAACACACTTTAAAAAAAGAATCAAAAAGACCAGAACATATCCTCTTTAGCAGCCAACACCCAGATAAGCAGGGATTAATACCAGACAAACAATCAAATAAGAAAACAATATCCTAAATCAAGAAACCACCAAGGAGAACATAACTGTCAGGGCAAGTGACTGCATATAAACTGGGAGCAAGCCAGTGGTGGGTTGCTCCCAGTAGTGTCTGGTTCTTTCGAACCGGTAGTAAAAGTGGCAGGAGGTTCCACCCACCCACCTGGACATCATAATTGACGATCTGCGCATGTGCAGAAGTGCACATGCTCCCATTGCGAACCAGTAGTAAAGGTAAGTAGAACTCACCCCTGGAGCAAGCCCCACATTTATTAGCACTGATGATGTTACCTAGCTGGGTAATGGGATATCTGCAAGCAGACAACCAAGCTCAGAGAGTACCAAGACCCCCACATTATCCACAAATCTGATAGCGAATGGCAAACGGCTGCCAGTGGCACGTACGTAGTATACAAAGTACAGCAAATTAAAAAAACTAACAAATATGAAAAGGAATACAGGAAAATAAATGATAATAGAATGGTGTTCATCTTTGTCATTCTTGCAGCCGCTTCAAGTTTTGAGAAGATGAAGAAAGGAACCATTTTTCCTTTGGTTGGTTGAAAACGTTTGTCTGAAAAGTTTTCAACCAACATTTGTCTGAAATGGTATAGGACAGTGATGGCTAACCTTTTTGCCATCACGTGCCAAAAGTGAGGGCGTGCCCACACCCATAATTCAACGTGCCCCACCCCCCGTGCATGTGTGTGTGACACCCCCGCGCTCCCCCCCACTATTGGCACACGATGGCATGGTGGGACCGGAAGGCCCGTTTTTTTCGCCCTCCCCAGGCTCCACAGCCTTTCTAGGAGCCTGGGGAGGGCGAAAACAGCCTTCCCCAGCCCCCCCCCAAAGACCCTCCTGAGGCCGGAAATGGCCCATTTCCCAACTTCCAGTGGGACCAGAAGGCCCGTTTTTCACTCTCCCCAAGATCCAGAGGCTTTCTAGGAGCCTGGGGAGGGCAACAATGGCCTTCACCACCCCCCCAGAGGCCAGAAACAGCCCGTTTCCCAATGTCCAGTGGGCCCAGAAGGCCGGAAAATCAGGTGGCCGGCACACACATGCACGCTGGAGCTGAGCTAGGGCAATGGCTTGCGTGCCCGAAGATATGGCTTCGCGTGCCACCTGTGGCACGCGTGCCATAGGTTCTCCATCACGGGTATAGGATTTCCTGATTGAACAGGGGGTTCGACTAGAAGACCTCCAAGGTCCCTTCCAATTCTGTTATTCTGTTATACATTTATCTTTCATGTTTCACTCTCCTGAGATCACTTTTACACTGTAGACACAATTATGTCTGGAAACGTAGATTGATTCCAGAGGCTTGTATATAAGAAATTCCTTTTTTGCTGTTTAATTTTTAAAAATCTATTCATATACTTTCATGAATTCTTTCATGTCACAGATATCTTGAATGGATTTTTTACATCCAAACCAATGGACTGTTGCCTGCTTCTTTCATAGATCAAGGCTCGGTCTCCTTAGTACTTAAATTATCTCACTTTAATGCTGGTTTTGAAACTGAGTCTTCTGTTCGGTGCATCAAAAGGGAAATACTATCGTCTTTTTTAAATAAAAGAAACATGAAAGCCAAGATTGCGGGAAAGGATATCAGATTGGCTGATTCAGCTGGAAAGCGCATTTATAGAAACAACTACATTTAATTTTTGGCGGAGAAGAACATCTCGTGAAACATCTCAGCAAACATTTGCTCGCCTGGAGTAATGGACTGGGAATTGGTTACATTGGATCCCACAGAGGGATTTTTGGAATGGCTCTATTCTTCAGAATAATTAGTAATGGGCTTTTCAAAGTGTAGCTAAATCTTATCCAAATTTTGATAGGAAATACTGGAAGTTAAAACAATATGTATATTAATGCAGATTTTGATTGGGAAGGCATTTTTATTTTGGAAATAAAAGGATGAATTGATTTTTATTGTAGTGCAACCTACACTATGAAATAAACCTGGATGTTTGGCATGGAAGTTTTAATCTACTGGAAGAGAATCCGCAAAGTTGGTTTTGAAAAAGGGCCTTTGGGACAACCGTGACCATGGATGACTGAGAATCTCCATAGACAATTGGAAGGGAAGGATAATATCACCTTGTCTGGCCAACTGTATTAAGGTTCTGGCCAACTGGTTAAGGTTCTTTCCAAAATATGCTTGGAAAACTATGTGGGAGATAAACACCTTACAATCATCACAATTTCCATTCTTGCCATGTTTCAGATTCACCTTTGCTCTTAAATCCCCACAAATGGAAATGAACAAGTAGATTTCACTAGCAATATTCAGAGAATTCATAACAGGGATTGGAAAGGTTTTTCACAAAAATGCACAGATACAAAGCGAACCAGAGGAACCTCCCCCCACCATGTTGGACAATATAAACAATTATTATTATTTCTCCTCCTCCTCCTCCTCCTCCTCCTCCTCCTCCTCCTCCTCCTCCTCCTCCTCCTCCTTCTTCTTCTTCTTTTCTTCTTCTTCTTCTTCTTCCCCTCCTCCTCCTTCTCCTCCTCCTCCTCGTTTTTCTTCTTTTTCAATGATGGGGTCCTTGACGCTTTTCTTTTATGTACACTGAGAGTGTATGCACCAAGACAAATTCCTTGTGTGTCCAATCACACTTGGCCAATAAAAAATTCTATTCTATTCTATTCTATTCTATTCTATTCTATTCTATTCTATTCTAATCCTTATATGATACATAGTGCTATACTTATAAGCTGGAATTACTTATAGGAATTATATATTTGTATTTATTTGAGAAGCATGTTGTCAAGAGGTATCATGATGGCCCATTCCAGCTTTCCATCTAGCTCAACGTCTGTTTCTGGCAAATATTCAGCCAGAGGTTCTGGAAAGCCTACAAGCAAGACCTGAAGACTATATGGATCATGTTTGTCCTTGCAATGATAAACTTACAGAAACACCATCTCCAGCTGGGGCAAACCAGGGGTGAAATCCAGCAGGTTTTGACAGGTTCTAGAGAACCAGTAGCGGACATTTTGAGTAGTTCGGAGAACTGGCAAATACCACCTCTGGCTGACCCCAGAGTAGGGTGGGAATGGAGATTTTGCAATATCCTTCCCCTGCCATGCCCACCAAGCCACGCCCACAGAACCGATAGGGAAAAATTTTGAATTTCACCCCGGGGTGAACCATGCAGTTCAGGGAGAATAAGTCACAATTGCTAAGATCAGATCGAAGATAGAGAATTCTTCTAGACTGCTTATGAATATTTCAGTTACAATCATTTGCCAATACTACAAATCACTTCACACCATTGTTCATTTACTGATGAATGGGTTTCCTAAGATAAAACTCCAGATAGCTATAGCTCAGCTGAAGTATGTGCTTTGCACACAGAAAGACTTAACTGAATCCCCAGCATCTCCAGGTAGCACTGCTTAAAATCCTGGAAAACTAACGCCAACTAGTGTGTTAAGAAACTCTGTATGTTTCTCTGTTTTGCCGTAAAGCGATTACTAAGATCACACACAAGTTCTGCACAATGTTTTTCTAAGTATTTAAAGATCAGTGGAAGTGGAAACAATCGCAGATGTTCTCCATTTTTTTTTTTTAAGTATTGGGAAGTAGAAACAATAGTTTGGACATGTCTTCAATGTAACCTCATTATTTTTCACAGTGTAATGAATGTTGCAAAGAAATATTGGATACCTATCATGCCGAGGAATTCCAATCCACATGTTTTGAAGTGTCTATATTGGTCATTCATTTGCTTTAAATGCCTTTTAGATGTTAATTAAGTGAATCTTTGATACGCATGTCAAAGGTGACACACCACAATGTTTAGAGTGACACACCAGCATTCATCAACACTTGACAACAATTATTCTCAAAAGCATAACCCATTCTCACATGGTCTTTGGAGGCTGCAGAGAACCACGTGAGAAGGGATGCACTAAATCAGGCAGCCTTCAGCCCCTCTAGAAAGGTCTAGGACTATTCTGTCAAATTATTCATGAACTGGCAGAGACATGGTAACAAGGTCAGCCAATGAATAGGCATAGCAATTAAGTCAGCCAATGGAAACTGAAACAGTTTGGAGGCTGGGCGTGGCTCAGCTCTGTGCTGTGTTGAGAAACGAAACTGAAACCAGTGTGGACTTGCATCTCTGCTGTACTGCTGCCTGTGTGTTTTGCTTGTAACTGCTACTACATTGAAGAATACTATATTGGTATTGTAAAATTTACTTCATCTGTTATTATGTATATAAAGGGAAGTGAATGAATCCTGCTGAATCAGTTATCTGTGTGTGCTTCTGGATTTGATTTTTGCAAGAAACTCTGACTTATGCCATGGTCAAGTCGCTGTGGCCAACTCACTGGGGAACAACTCATCCGACGACAATTTGCCACAAGACAAGAGTTACCCTGATATTGAAAAACGGGGGAATAGAATCATTAAAGAAAGGATGCAAAAGGAGAAACAAAATGAAATGTGAGTGACAAAAATTAGAATATTTTTAAAATCATTTTAAATATTTAAATTGAATTGTTGAATTGTCCTGCAGCGAGTTTCCCCACACTGAGTTGGTCACGGCGAATTGTCCTGCCGTAAGTTGGCTGGGGCAAGTTGGTTGCAGTGAGTTGGCCACACCATGTTGTCCATTCCACCTTCAGAAGTTGCACAAGAAGGCCGTGCTCTCTCACCGCCTCTAGAGTCTTTGAAAATTGTACGAGAACATAGCTTGCTGGCTGGAGAATTCTGGGAGCTGAAGTCCATATATCTTAAAGCTGCTGTGGTTGAGAAACATTGCTCTTGGTGCAGTGCCCTGGTGATAGATGGCTTCCCCACTGGCTGGTGAAGAAAGAATGCCAGAAGAAACTGAAAAAACAACAACAACTGCAATTCACTTCTTTGTTGCAACTGGCACACTCACCAATCCAAACGACGCCATTTTGCAGGCCTTCAGAACAGAAGCAATAGAGGCAGGATAGGGACGGGCAAGCCGGGGGGAGAGCAAATCTTTCAATGCCAACTCAGAGAAGGGTGAACAGCCTTTGAAAACCCTTGAACCACACAAGCCCCGTGGAAAAATAGCCTTATTGCCAACGTGTGTGGGGAAGCCTTATTTATTTCTTCTCCATCTGCAGCATGCACCCAATTTCACGCAAGCTTTCAACACAGCTTGATTTCTGTGTTTCACTCTCAACCAGGAAAAAAGAAAAGAAAAGAAAAGAAAAGAAAAAAGAAAAGAAAAGAAGAAGGGGATGCAGAGAAAAGGAATGATAACAAAATCTCATGTAACCAAAGCAATTTGTTACCAAGCACCTGTTTCTAATTACCCATTTGCTTCTATGAGAATCTGTGAGGGTACGCTGTGGACTCCAAATGTAAAAAACCTTTCTTCTTCTTCTTTTATTTATTTATGAGGTTTGCATGGCTGCTCCTATTATATGAAATGACTCTGGGCTGCTAAGAATAGATAAACCAATAGTATATTGAAAGAGACAAAATTTAAAAACTCTCTCAAATTGCCAGGGACCACAACGGGCCCATTACAAAACTGCAAAGACTAGGCTAGATTGATCTCATCTCCTGGCTCAGCAGCGGAACCATATCGGTGGGCACGTGAGCTCAGCTCCGGCGCGCATGCACATGCCAGCCAGCTGATTTTCAGGCCTCCCAGTCCCACCGGAAGTCAGCAAACGGGCCGTTTCTGGCCTCCAGGGGGGGTGGGGAAGACTGTTTTTGCCCTCCCCAGGCTCCTAGAAAGCCTCTGGAGCCTGAGGAGGGCAAAAAAACAGGCCTACTGGGCCCACTGTGCCATTGCATGCCAAAAGTGTGGGGAGCGTGGGGGGGGTCACACACACATATGCAGGGGGGGCACATAGAATTATGGGTGTGGGCACGTATGCGACCCCCCCGCACTCCCCCCACTTTTGGCATGTGATGGCAAAAGGGTTAGCCATCACTGCCCTATGCCATTCCGGACAAATGGCTGTCCAATCTCTTCTTAAAAGCCTCCACTGATGCAGCACCCACAACTTTTGAAGACAAGCCATTCCACTAATTAATTGTTCTCACTGTTAGGAAGTTTCTAATGAGAATGTATCTGCTGAACAAAACTCCGCATTGGTGACAGGAAGGGCATCTGGCCATTAAACCAGGGGTGAAATCCAGCAGGTTCTGACAGGTTCTGGAGAACCGGTAGTAGAAATTTTGAGTAGTTTGGAGAACCGGCAAATACCACCTCTGGCTGGCCCCAGAGTGGGGTGAGAATGGAGATTTTGCAATATCCTTCCCCCAGGGGTGGAAATGGACATTTTGCAATATCCTTCCCCCAGGAGTGGGATGGGAATTTATTTTATTTATTTATTTATGTAATTTATATGCTGCCCTTCTCCCGTAGGACTCAGGGCGGCTGACAAAAACGACAGAGAATTACATAAACAGTTAAAATCAATTTATGGAGTGGAATTTATGGAATGGAGATTTTGCAGTATCCTTCCCCTGCGATGCCTACCAATCCACGCCCACCAAACCACACCATACCCATCAAGCCACGCCCACAGAACCAGTAGTAAAAAAAAATTGAATTTCACCACTGCATTGAACACTCTAATAGCTCCATTCGGTTGCCCAGACTCCACCCCGCAAGGGATTATGGGGTGGTTAAAAGATGATGATGATCGTTAGGAAGTTTCTCCTTAGTTCTAGATTCTGGAAGACAAGGGTCTTAAAGGCACCAATGACTGGGTAGGGTGTTTTTTTCCAGAGGGGGCATGACACGTGGTAAGGCCAATTCGTTGAGTGGGTTGCAGTGGTTCTCACGTCCTCTTGCTCTCCTCCCTCAAGCTGACCTCAGATCTCACTGTCTCAGAACATCCAAAGAGCAGGACCATTTTTAAGTTGCAAGTGCTGAAAGTTTAACGAAAGTTGGAGTGTGACGACTTTACAGTGTGAAAGATATTACAGTTAATCCTCAATTTACAACCACAGTTGGGACTGGAGGTTGCATTGCCAAGCAAGGAGGTTGTTAAGTGAGCAGCACACAATTTCATGATCTTTTTTACCACGGTTGAATCACTACGGTTGTTGAGTGAATCATAAGGTCTCTTATTGAATCCGACTTCCCCCATTGACTTTGTTTGTGGGAAGTCAGCTGGGAGGGTTGCAAACAGCAATTTTTTTTTATTGTATTGTATTGTATTGTATTGTATTGTATTGTATTGTATTAATTATATTATATTACATTACATTACATTACATTACATTACATTACATTACATTACATTGTATTGTATTGTATTATATTATAATATAATATAATATATATGGACTTCCCCCATTGACTTTGTTTGTGGGAAGTCAGCTGGGAGAGTTGCAAACAGTGATTTTTTATTGTATTGTATTGTATTGTATTGTATTGTATTGTATTGTATTGTATTGTATTGTATTGTATTGTATTAATTATATTATATTATATTATATTATATTATATTATATTATATTATATTATAATATTATATTAATTATATTATAATTATATTAATTATATTATATTATAATATTATAATATTATATATATGGACTTCCCCCATTGACTTTGTTTGTGGGAAGTCAGCTGGGAGGGTTGCAAATGACGATTTATTATTTTATTTTATTTTATTTTATTTTGTTTTATTGTTTTATTGTTTTTATTTCATTTTATTTTATTGTTTTATTTTTTTAAAAAAAATATTTTATTTTATTGGGTTTTTTTATTTTTAATTTAATTTTATTGTTTTATTTTTATTTTTTTTTTATTTATAAATGAAGGCAAATATCCAGGATAACGTTGCAGGATCCAGTCTGAGTCAGTCACCAGAACTGGAGTTTGGTTGGTTGGCTTATTTGGTTGGTTTGTTTATTTATTTATAGCATTTACTGTATATAGTTCTCTAGCTTATAACCAACTCTGGGCGGGTCCCAAACAAAAGTTAAAACAACAGACAAAATCATCTTAAAACTATAAAACTAAACACATTAAAAACAAGAAAAAGCTGGTGCCAAGTCAAACTTCCCCTGTGCAGTCATCCCATCTTCTCCAAGTGATTGGGGAAAAGCCAAGTCCTCATAGTTTTACAGAAGACTGAAAGGATGGAGGCCAGCCAAACCTCAGGAGGGCAGAGAGTTCCATAGGGCAGGGTCTGCCATGGAAAAGCCAGCCTCCTAGCTCCCATCAGATGGCTAACATAGCCTTAACATCAAATGTTTTACACCTTTGTGAGTGTCTACAAGGTGTCTCCTCCTGAGAAGTTTTTCTCCACGCCTTTCCCTATTAAATGCCGACTGCAAGTTAACAAGATTTGGCCTGTGACCTTAATCAGTGATTGGTACCCAATCTGGCCTAAAATTGACAAGATTTTAATCAACTACAAGTTGAAGATTTGTTCTTCCTAACTAGCTCTAGCACATTTCTGCAAGTGTAAAACTGACCATTCTGATGCAGAAAATATTAATTTCACACATACGTAGGCATTAGTAGCTTTTTGGGGCAGTTTTGACTGTATTTTTTGTTGCACATGCCAAGAAAATTAAAGATTAGTTTGTCTTTCCCATCACTGTTTGTCTTCATTTCCAATTGTTCGTGGCCTCCTTTCCCCTGTTCAGATATCTAGTAATCAAAAGAAGGGAATAGCTGTAGTTCAGGGTCAAACTGTGAAGTCTTTCCAGATGTGGTATTCAGCCGATTCGCACTGGTTCGCACGAACTGTTGGCAGAAATTTGGCCAAGGTCACCAAACTGGTAGCGATGGCTGGCTGGCCACGCCCCCAAACTGGTCCCCTGGTCGCTGCTCGCTCGCGCGCTTTCCCCGCCTGCCACATTCATCGCCACCGTGTTCTTCACATATGCGCATCCCATTGCCTTGGAAGTTCAGTGGAATGTGCATGCACAAAGAACATGGCGGCGATGGCAGCAACTTTTTCCATGATCTCTGGTACTTTTTGGCAGCCTGCGGCCAGTTGCCACAGCCGCAAAGCAGCTCTCAAAGAGGCTTCTTTGCCAGCTGCTTTCCAGCAGCGGCAGCTGGCTAGGAGCCACTGAAAACTCCAATCAGTTTGCCTTCCAGACTCTGGACCAGCTGCCGCAGAAGGTAAGCAGCCCAAAAAAAAGAGGCGGTGTTGGGGGAGAAACCCGGGCTAGGGCCGGGACCGGGGCCAGGACTGGGCCAGGGCCAAGGCCAGGGCCACTAAAATAGGGGAAATAGGGGCAACTGGCGAAGGGGGGGTGGGGGTAGATAGGTGGAAATTCCAAAACTTTTCCTACCTTTTCCTGTGGGCATCGCTAGGTGGGGGTCATGTGACAGAGTGGGTGTGGGCATGAGTGATGTCAAGTTGGCCACACCCACTCAGTCATATGCCCCCCCACCTAGCCATGCCCACCGAACCAGTAGCAAAAATTTTTGAAACCCACCACTGAGTCCTTCGTGCTTGGTTGTTTGCCTGAAGACATTGCATGACCCAACTAGGTAACATCATCAAGGCTAGCAGGTATGGAGTTTGCTCTCTGTTTATACACAGAAGCTTGCCCTGCCAGTATTGGTGAGGGTGTGGTCTTCTCCTTCATAGATCCTTGATCAGGGTATTGTTTTCTGCTTGATCGTCTGCTATTAATATCTGGTAACCCTGGTTTTGGGCAATGCTCAAAGTTTTTAAAATAAAGTGAAAATGGGCGTGGCATGCCTCTGAAGCATAAAATGCACCCATTGGTACCCTAAACAAACCTAACCTCCTAATAGTGACATCGATGATTCCTGGAAGCCCCCAGCAGGAAGAAAGGCAAAAATATCCTAAAAAATAGAGCTCATTAAAAAAAAATATTTTTTTTCAGTGCTACCATATTTCAGCCAACAGATATCACCATTTGTGATATTTGTAGCTCTGTGCATCCCCCAAACAACCTCCAGGATAAAATTCTGTAGAGATCCTCAGTCCTCCAGGTGGTCATGGTTGTCCCAAAGGTGCTTTTTCAGGAGGCAACTGGACTTTCTTGCTTTTTTTCTTTTGTTTTGAAGACGTTTCACTTCTCATCCAAGAAGCTTCTTCAGCTCTGACAGGACAGTGGAGAATGGAAGGATTTATATTCCTTGCAGACAGCTGGTCATTTGCATCCTTTTAGAGGGTCGTTGGAACTTTTAGCTTTACAATTTGGGATGAACACCCTTGAACAGATTTAACAGATTAACAGAGTTGGAAGAGGCCTTTTAGGTCATCTAGTCCAACCCCCCACTCAAGCAGGAGACCCTATATCATTTCTGACAAACGGCAATCCAATCTTTTCTTGAAAGTCTCAAGGGATGAAGCTCCCACAACTTCCAAAGGCAACTTCTGTTCCATTGTTTGATTGTTCTCACTATCAGAAAGTTCCTCCTCATTTCTAGGTTGAATCTCTCCTTGGTCAGTTTCCATCCATTATTCCTTGTCTGGCCTTCAGGTGCTTTGGAAAATAGCTTGACCCCCCTCCTCTCTGTGGCAGCCCCTCAAATATTGGAACTCTGCTATCCTGTCTCCCCTGGTCCTTC
Organism: Arizona elegans; assembly: GCA_022577455.1. Lineage (NCBI taxonomy): Eukaryota > Metazoa > Chordata > Lepidosauria > Squamata > Colubridae > Arizona > Arizona elegans. The sequence goes on along the minus strand of JAKOOJ010000002.1, from coordinate 5,013,578 downwards.
TCTTCACTAGACTAGCCATGCCCAGTTCCTGTAACCGTTCTTCATATGTTTTAGTCTCCAGTCCCCTAATCATCCTGGTTGCTCTTCTCTGCACTTTTTCTAGAGTCTCAACATCTTTTTTATAGTGTGGTGATCGAACCTGGATGCAGTACTCTAGGTGTGGTCTTACTAGGGCTTTATAGAGTGGTATTAGTACCTCTCTTGATCTGGATTTCCAGAGGAAAAATTGCAGACTACAGGAACCATTTGCACTACTCGGGTGACCCTGAGGACACAGATAAATCTCCAAGTGCTTCAACGACCCTCTAAAAGGATGCAAATGACCAGCTGTCTGCAAGGAATATAAATCCTTCCATTCCCCACCATCCAGTCAGAGCTGAAGAAGCTTCTTGGATGAGAAGTGAAACATCTTCAGAAGAAAAAAAACAAGAAAATCCAGTTGCCTGCTGAAAAAGCACTTTTGGGACAACCTCCAGGATACAAGGAAAGAGCTTCTTGCCTTACTTGAAAGAGGTACAATTAACAAGAGTAACATCACTGAATGCTACAAATAAAGAACTGTACAAAACGAAGGATGCAATTTATGAATGAAAAAGGTACAGATGAAAAAGAAAAAAAAAAGTACTCCCACCCCAATCATTTGTTTTTAGGAAGGATTTAAAAGGAAGCAACAGGAGGAGAAATCCAGAGAAGTCGGGGCACGGGGAGAAATCTCTGAAGTTTTCTTCCTATTGCCCAAGAACTGAAAGGATTCCCGGATGCATTTAATGGGAGCACAGAGTCGGCTGAAGATCTTATGAGCTGAGTGGGCAAGCAGCCAATTCACAGGGACAACCGCCTTGATGCTTGGAAGAAACGTGACCGACTCTGCGGGCTGCCTGCCCCCTCCTTCGTGCAGCCCTCCGGAGCTGCTGAGCGAATTCCAGATGTGGTTCATTACAACTCATTTGCTGTTGGATTGGATAGATTGCATTTGATGGGTGCTTATGACCATCAGATCCCCTCAGGGTAGTTTACGATTAGCTCCCTTTCAACAAGAGGCAAAGCTGCCTTTGGCACAGAGGGCCTTGTGTCTTAAGATTCAGAAACCTTCAGGCTCATCAAGTGGGAATGGTCTTTGGAAATTCCCATTCGCTGCCAAGTGGGCATGGCCAGATCTGATGCAGAATAACCGAGTTGGAAGGGACTTTGGAGGTCTTGTAGTCCAACCCCCTGCTCAAACAGGGGCTCGTTTTAGACAAATGGCTGTCCAGTCTCTTCTTAAAAGCCTCCAGTGTTGAAGCACCTACAATTTCCGAAGGCAGGCCGTTCCATTGGTTGATTGTATAGAAAATTCCTCCTTAGTTCTAAGTTGCTTCTCTCCTTGATTACCTTCCATCCATTACTTCTTGTCCTGCCCTCAGGTGCTTTGGAGAATAGCTTGACTCCAGGGGTGAAATGCTACCAGTTCATACCGGTTCGGGCAAACCAGTAGTAAAAAAATGCTACCAGTTCGTCCAAACCAGTATTGCCGACGATTAGCTGTGCTGCGCGATTTATATTCACTAAAAAGCAGGAAATCCTGCTTTCTAGCAAATCTAAATCACGCGGCACAGCTGTTTTCCCACCCCACCCATCCCCACTGTTATACTTACCTTCTTAAGCCTCTTTTTTCTGCACAAAGTTTATGTTTGGCACGCACTGAGCATGCACACACATGCAGCATGTGTTTGGCGCCTGCCGCGCATGAACGCGCAATGAACAGGTGGGAAACCTTGAAGGATTTCACCACTGCTTGACTCCCTCTTCTTTGTAGCAGCCCCTGAGATATTGGAACACTTCTATCATGTCACTCCTAGTCCTTCTTTTCCCTAGACTAGACATATCCAATTCCTCTAATCGTCCGTCGTATATTTTAGCCTCCAGCCCCCTAATCGTCTTTGTTGCTCTTCTCTGCACTCTTTCCAGGGTCTTCCTCACAGGGGAGCGGAGGCCCTTGTCTTCTATAATTGGGTCGCAGAGGGACTTGAATGTATTTGTGGGGCTTAGCTGCTCATTGCCGGCTTTACAACTTGGGCTAATCTAACTCTTCTGGCTTGTAAACGAAGTTAAAACCAGATTGTGAGCTCCAACAATAGTGATTTACTCTACAAACCATTCTTTGTTTTATCTTCCCACACCGTTGTTAACACTAACTGGTTTAGTGCGATGTGTGAACTCAGCCTAATTTTAAATAATAGTTGTAGGCATTGGCTTTTGGAGAAGGATCTAACATTTTGTAAGAATTTCTGGCAAGGGACTAAATCTAGATGAGCCCACAGCTTAGACTTTGCTGTTGATCTCGGCTTCAGTTGGAAAGACTTTGAGGCCTTGTGAGCACCGATTCCTTTGATCTTACAGAACGGTTGCCCAAGGCTTATTTTCATTAGCTTGCAAAAGCCAGGGCTTTGATCTGGAAACCTTCAACCTTGGAAAGTTTTATGGCTAATTACATTGTTTAAGAAATCTTTATGGAGGAGAAAAGGGTCCAATAAAGGTAAAACCAGATCAGATTCTAGAGAGGAAGGGAGGACGGGGGAGATACGAGGCTGGTCTTTGTAAAATCCTAGGATCCATGGATCCTAAAAGCCTGCTACTAATGGGAGTAAGCACACCCAGGAAGGCAAATGAGATCACCGCTCAGGGGTTGCCTGAACATTTTTTTCTTGGGATGGGGCCTTCCGGTCAGCTTTTGACTCCTGGTGATTGTTTGGACTAACCCCTGTAGTTCTTTGCAAGGTTTTTTTGGAAGAACATAGAATAATAGAGTTGGAAGGGACCTTGGAGGTCTTCTAGTCCAACCCCCTGTTTGAGCAGGAGACCCAGTACCATTTCAGACAAATGGTTGTCCAATCTCTTCTCGAAAACCTCCAGTGATGGAGCATCCACAACTTTTGAAGGCAAGCTGTTCCATTCAGTGACTGCTTTCACCATTAGGATTTTTTTCCTTCGTTCTAGGTTGCTTCTCACTGTAGGAAGTTAGCACCCACCCCTCTCCTAGAAGAATGAAATATTTTAGGAAATATTAAAAAAATGGCAGAATATTATATTTCCCTGGATGAGAAATGGAGAAACATGTTTTAAAGACAAAGCAGCTTCCTGCCTTCCCCCCACCACAACTTTGTCAATGGGCCTTTAAGGCCTCAGCCAAGCTCACTCATTTCCCCCCACCTTTGTCAATGGGCCATCATCTGCAACACAACAGGACCCATCTAGCAACAGAAACTCACCACATGGCCAGACTCAAGCAAGCTTGAGAGACAGCCTACAAAGTTAGCTGAAACCCCTAGACCACCTGGGAGTTTGACAACCAATCAGGATCCATTTCTTATACAGGAACAAGAAACTCAGAGGTGGGGCCCAACAGAGGGCATAAAACCAAGGCACTCCCAGCATGTGGGGTTTCTTTGTTTTCTACTCAGGAACTCAAGCCATGTGATTCCTGTCCACCATTAAACCATCTTTCTCAAGCAGTCTCCATGTTTCCAGTGTCTTTTTCTCCATTTGGAACTGAACCCAGTGTCAGCGTTCCAGAAAAACCCCAACTCCAAGTAAAGACGTGGAAACAAACATTTTTCCAAAGTTCTCTTTACTAGAATAGGCAAACTGGCACATCTGGGAAACCCGAATCTGAAAAGCCCGGGTTTTCCTTCAGTAAGTCAAAGCTCCCCAAACCATCCCCTTTTCCCTCCAGTCGATCACATACTCCAATCAACGTCCGTTCCATCTCTACCCAGACCCCTGACCACTCCTTCTCCAGATGCTGGATTGCCCTGACCTTGACCAACAGGAAGAAATCTATTATGTCTACTAACAACCCCACTCCTTAATCCCCCCTCCTACTTTCCCACACATGAGAAAGTGGCAGCATTGAAGCTTCCGGCCTAATATGGCTTCCAAAGCTGACACCCAGATGGACATTTCTTCCTTGGATTGTTTTCTTGGATAGTTCCATGGAAGTGGTTTGCCATTGCCTGCTTCCTAGGGCTGAGAGAGAGTGACTGGCCCAAGGTCACCCAGCTAGCTTCATGACTCAGGAACTTCATGGTCTCCTGGTTTCTAACCTGAGGCCTTAACTACTACACCAAACTGGCTCTCTACTTAAACATTGGGAGATCCTAAATGCAACATGGAAATTAGCTCAGTTCTAATGTGTGGCCTCCAAAGTGTAGACAAGTAGTACAAGCCAGAAGAGTCTCATGTGCTTTGTGGGCTCATGGTACAATTTGTGCAATGACATCTCTGCCTTTTTCCGACACGCATGCAGATGTCAATGTTGTAGAGCTTCAAAATTGCACGCCAAAGATTTGTTGGAAAAATTATTTCATTCATATTTGCTCTTCAATTTTTGTGAGTTCTGTTAACAAAATAATCCCTAACAGTTTATCTCCGCCTCTATGGATGCCTTTAGGGCATTATGTGATATGGAAGTATAAAACGTTGTACTTCTTCTTAAGATTTCAAAAGCTGATAAGTTTTCCCAAACTTTGTGCGTGCTGTCCTATTTTCCCTTGTGTAGTTTTTATGAGGGGTGTTGCAGAGTTGGTGGTGAAGGGTTTTTTTTTTTTCCTTCAGTTTATGGTTTTCAATGTTTTGTTTCTCATTGTGTTCAATTTCTTTATAAGAAAAGAAATTGGCAGCAAATTATGGAACTGTGGGGGCATGTTTTCCTCCTGGCTTGTGACAGGAAACTAGTCAATACATGAGTTATGTCCGACAGATTTAATGCATTTCTTAAATTTAAAACAACCTTCCCCAAATCTCCCAAAAGCAACTCCAGCCCTCTTCATGTGACATCATGAGGCTGCTGCCAAACTCCCTCAGCTCTTCAATGCAATAAAGCAAATATATTGCAGTTGTCTGTCCATTCACATTAACTGGAAGTAAGGCCCACTAAGTATAATTGACTATATTCTGGATCAATACACATAGAATCACAGCTCAGCAAACGTTATTGTCTATACAAGTCCTCCTCAACTTACAACCATAATAATAATAATAGAATAACAGAGTTGGAAGGGACTTTGGAGGTCTTCTAGTCCAGAGGATACCAACCTTTCAAACCTGAGGGACCACTAAATTCATAATTTTAAATCCTGTGGACCACTAATATGATCTGCTTAATGACCGGCCAGGTGAGTGTGGCTAGGTGGGCCTGTGACTGAGTGGGCATGGCCAACTTGATGTCACTCATGTCAAGGGGTGCCTCGCCAACCTCTACTTACCCCTCCCCTCCCAAGCCACTCCTCGCCTGCCTGCCCAGGCTCCTTAGGGCCTCAACAGGAAGCAGTTGTTGGAGCTAAGCAGCCACCACAAGAAAGAGTTGGCAAAACAGCTGGCTCAGTTCAAATTGAGAAGGAGGCTCAGCAGAAGCACCTCACTGAGGACCAGGAGCATAGGCTTTCCAAACAGAGGGAAGACCTGCAGGAGTGCAAGGCCAGGTACTGGCGCCTGGAAGCTCAGTGGGCTGAGATGGTCAGTCAGTTCCAGGCCGTGATGCAGTCCCACTGGAACGAGGCCCCCAGGCTCTTTGCCACCAGTGGCACTTCCCTCCAGCCTTCATCCAAAGCCCCACACCAGGAGGCTGAAACAGACTCCAAGTCGGAATTTCTGCCCCACTCCAACCCATACAAAAAGACCCCAAGGTGGACACTTTCTGCAGTAACACAAGCATTCATTGCACGTATCCGGCCCAGGGGCCGTAGTTTGAGGACCCCTGATTTAGTGAAATATAAAAAATGCAAATAATTTTTCTGCATACCACCAACATTTTCTTGTGGACCACCAGTGGTCCCGGACCACCAGTTGGTGACTCTGTTCTAGTCCAACCCCATGCTCAGGCAGGAGACCCTATATCAGGGCTCCACAACCACTGGTCCATGGACTGGCACCGGTCTGCGGCATGCCAACAACCAGTCCCCGCAAACAAGCGAAGCCCCATCTGCAGGATCAGGTAGCACACGAAACCAGAGCCCCTCCGGTCCACGGAAAAACATCTCTCCACAGAAACAGCCCCTGTTACCCAAAAGGCTGGGGACCACTACCCTACACCACTTCAGATAAATGGTTGTCCAATCCCTTCTTAAGAAGTTCCAGTGCTGGAGCATTCACAACTTCTGGAGGCAAGTCATTCCATTGATTAATTGTTCTAACTGTCAGGAAATTTCTCCTTAGTTCTAGGTTGCTTCTCTCCAGAGGTGAAATGTAAAATTTGTTACTACCAGTTCTGTAAGCATGGCTTGGGGGCTGGTTTAATGTGACTGGGTGGGCGTCGCCAACTTTTTTTTTTTTAACTTTTAAAAGCATTTTTTCTACAACCTCTTTGGCACGAAGAGGTTGCAGAAAAAGATGCTTTTAAAAGCCTCTGATGATCAGGCAACTCAGCTGGGATCGTCAGAGGCTTTTAAAGGCATTTTTTTTTCCTGCAGCCTCTTCAGCCAAAGAGGTTGCAGAAAAAATGCTTTTAAAAGGCTCTGATGATCCCAACTGAGCCACGCAATCATCAGAGGCTTTTTTTTTTTTAAACTTTTAAAAGCATTTTTTCGGATGAAGAGGTTGTAGAAAAAATGCTTTTAAAAGTAAAAAAAGAGCCTCTGATGATTGTGCGGCTCAGCTGGGCATGGCGGGGGGCAGGGATATTTGCTACCGGTTCTCCGAACCACCCGCCGCCATCGCTACCGGATAGGGTAATCCGGTCCGAACCGGGAGCATTTCACCCCTGGTTCTCTCCTTGATTAGTTTCCATTCATTGCTTCTTGTCCTGCCTTGGATAATAGCTTGACTCCCTCTTTTCTGTGGCAGCCCCTGAGATACTGAGATCCTGAAACACTGCCTCCCATAGTCCTTCTTTTCATTAAACTAGACACACCCAATTCCAGATGTGTCTGGAATTCCAGCAACTGTTCTTTATATGTTTTATCTTCCAACCCGCTAATCATCTTCGTTGCTCTTCTCTGCACTCTTTCTAGACTCTCAACATCTTTTATATGGTGGTGACCAAAACTGGATGCAATATTCCATTGAGTCTGGAATTACAATCATGCCAGTCTTTAAAGCAAGTCACATGACTGTGCCCAATTTTGCAACTTCCTTTGCGGTGGTAGAGAAATAAATGCCATGATCATTAAGCAAAACAAATTTTAGCCGATAGGCATTTTTGTCAGAAAGTGAAAGTAAACACCGGTTTCTAGCAAAAAGAAATTCATAAATCGTGGTCAACTGGCTGCAGGACACTGTGTGTGTGAGTTGGGAGGCTATATAAATTTGTTTACTAAATATCGTATTTTTCGGAGTATAATACGCACCATTTTCCCCCAAAAAAGAGAGTGAAAATCTGGGTGTGTCTTATACTCCGAATGTAGCCCCGCCTGGCTTCTCAAATGGAGGTTTCAGAGGCTGAAAAAAGCATCAGAAATGAAGCTTCAGAAAAGAAGCCCCCAAATAGAGCTTCAGAAAAGAAGCTCCCAAACAGAGCTTCAGAGGCTTTTTTTCTGAAGCTGTTTCAGAGGCTTTCAGAGGCAGGAAAAAAAGTTTTTTCTGAAACAGAGTTTCAGAAGTTTCAGGGGCAGGAAAAAAAAAAGCAAGGCACAGAGCTCACAACCAAGGAACCTATTGCTAAAATTCACCTCTGGGAACAGCTGATTGGGGGTATTCTGGGAGGCTGATCCACTTGCCAATCAGCTTTTTTCTTATTTTCCTCCCCAAAAACTAAGGTGTCTTATACTCCGGTACATCTTATACTCTGAAAAATATAGTAAATGTAATTTTAAAAAAACACTAAATTCAGGCTGGTTGCTGGGCGGCCAAAATGCAATTACATTGGGTAGCTCTGGGGAGGTCCGTCGTAATTTCAAACAGTCACTGAGTGATTGGTTACAAGTCAAGGTGTACCTGTATTCCATAAGCCCTTTTTAAAAAAAAAAAATTCTCAGGCTTCTGTTGTTTAAACTGAATCAATTGCTCATCATCTTTGCAGGACAAATGATTAAAAAAAAACAGTTACCTTTTTCAGTAAATGTTTTAGGAATGGAGTGTACAATCTTGTGCTGTTACTTAAGCCAAATTAGTACATACTGTATGTACAACCGTAATTATTAGTACATACAGTAGTGGCCAAAATTGTGGAAACCTTTTGGGAAAAGTGCATTTTCTAAAACTAGCTAATAACACCACTTTTTTGGGGGAGTAGTACCATAAAATTGTATATCAATGGAAAGATAATTTAATCAAGAATGTAATGCAATAACTTTTATGAAGGATTTGCTGTTAGAATAGCAGTTACAGTATAAAGAAGAAAAGCGAATCATGTAGAAAAAACAAGTTATACAAAAATTATCACCATAGAAAAACTGAGATATACAAAAATTATCACCATGTCAATTAATACTTAGTTGGGTAACCTTTAGCATGAATTATGGCCTTACAACATCTTCCCATGGAGTGAACCAAGTCTTTTAGTTCTGCAGCTGTTATAATGTGAAACCAAGATTGAAGGATTGCTTCTATTAACTGGGTTTTATTGCTGGGTCACTTCGGACTAACAAGTATCTTTAGCTGACTCCATAGATTTTCAGTTGGGTTAAGGTCTGGGCTATTCCCAGGCTATTCCAGCAGTGGAATATGATTATCTTGAAACTCCCCCCAAAAAGTGATGTTATTAGCCATCAAACCTCAAAAATACACTTTTCCCAAAAGGTTCCCACAATTTTGGCCACTACTGTAGTATATGGCATAACACCTGGAGAGGTTTGTGTGACTGTATTATTCTAATGAAAAAGTAAAATCAAGAAAACAGTATCATATCAAGTGGATAATTTAACATGCTTTGGCTGAGCTTTGTCACCAAAGAAACTTTGACCAAAATGGTATTAATCATAATTTTGCTGGACCCACTTATCTCAAATTTGTGGCTTAACCTATTGTCCCAAACAATATGGGTCCTCGTTTTATGGGACCTCGGAAGGATGGAAGGCTGAGTCAACCTTGAGCCAATGAGAATCGAACTGCCATATTGCTGGGCAATCAGCAGTAAGTAGAATTAGCCTGCAATGCTCCATTCTAACCACTGCACCACCACAGTAACCATTCAAAGTTACAACGGCACTGAAAAAAAGTGACTTATGACCATTTTTCACACTTACAACTGTTGCAGCATCCTCATGGCCACATGATTAAAAGTCAGATATTTGGCCACTGGTTCATGTTTAGAATGGTTGCATTGTTCCAGGGTCATGTGATCCAGGAATGGTATTCACTTACCTTTGCTACCGGTTCGCAAATGTGAGCATGCACGTGCCACCTACACGCATGTGCAGGGCCTTCTGCGCATGTACAGAGGGTCAAAAACTTGCATTAATGGGACGTGATGACATCCGGGCGGGTGGGCGGAGCCTCACACAGCCGCCACTACCTGTTCGTCCAAACCAGATAGAACCAGCTGAATACCACCACAGATGTGATAACCTTTTGTGACCTTGTGACTAACAAAGTCAATGCAAAAGGCAGATTCGCTTAACAACTGTGTTACTAACTTAACCACTGCTGTGATTCACTGAACAACTCTGGCCAGAAAGGTCATGAAATGGGACTAAAACTCACTTAACAACCATCTTGCTTAGCAATGGGAATTTTGGGATCAATTGTGGTCATACATCGAAGGACTACCTGTTAGTGGTGCCTCCTCCATCTTGAACTCCAGTGATTGTCACAGAACCTATTTGCCTGAAAAGTGCAAAAATTGCTTTAAATCTGCCGCCCGGCGGTTCTGAAGACCTCCCTCCCCTCCAGACCCACATCCAGCCATTTCTTTTAACCTCCCCACCATGAGCTCTGGGGAAATCGATGCATGGCTTTCAGAAATATAAGCCCTCCATTGTTTGAGAAGCCAAAAGTCTCCTGCCATTTCTTTCTCCTGCTACTCGCTAACCCTTTGAATCTATACTGGAAGTCCTCTTTTCTTGCCGTTGGCAGGGGGGGGAGAAAGAAAGAAGAGCCGCTGAACATCTGTTTCTCATCTAACCTGGAACCAGACTTTTGCGTTGAACTTCTCTTACTGTACATTGATTCAATTACCAAGCCTGGTTGGTGCAGAAGATTGAGGTTATATGGGCTTTGCAAAAGGCTGTTGTGTTTTGCCATACAAGAGTCCTGAATTAATTAAGATCCATCCAACCCACTTCCCTTGGAAGAATTAGCCCCTGCAGAAGTGGAGCAAAATCTTTTAGAGATGAGCAGTTTTGGGCAAAGGCGAGAAGCAGCCCAGGGATCCTTAGAGTCCCTTGCCATTTCACTTTTGGGTCTTGGATTGGACTGTCAGTCTGCTTTTTGTGTCTGGGTTCCTGACTGGGTCAACTTGGTTTTGTAAAATGGATTGGGGAAGAACTGTATGCAATTGTTTGTCAATAGTTCTGGGCTTGCCCCAGGAAATTTAAAGGTGGCTTGTTCGGGGTGAATGAGAACTTCTTCTGAAAGCACAAGGGAACGGTTTGGAGGCTGTTTTCAGGTCCAAGTTGTCCCTAGAGGTTCAGTAGACATTATGTGGACATCCCAAAGGTGTTTTTTTTCCTCAAAGGCAACTGGTCCTTTTTGGTGTTTTAGAATAGAATAACAGAGTTGGAAGGGACCTTGGAGGTCTTCTAGTCAAACCCCCTGCTTAGGCAGGAAACCCTACACCACATGAGACAATTGGTTATCCAACATCTTCTTAAAAATTTCCAGTGTTGGAGCATTCACAATTTCTGGAGGCAAGTTGTTCCACGGATTAATTATTCTGTCAGGAAATTTCTCCTTAGTTCTAAGTTGCTTCTCTCCTTGATTAGTTTCCATCCATTGCTTCTTGTTCTACCCTCGGGTGCTTTGGAGAATAGCTTGACTCCCTCTTCTTTGTGGCAGCCCCTGAGATATTGGAACACTGCTATCATGTCTCCCCTAGTCCTTCTTTTCATTAAACTAGACATACCCAGTTCCTGCAACCGTTCTTCATATGTTTTAGCCTCCAGTTTCTTTGAAAACGTTTTGCTTCTCAAACAAGAAGCGTCTTCACTTCTAACAGTTCTGAAGAAGCTTCTTGGATGAGAAGTGAGATGTTTTCAAAAAAAACACCAAGAAAGTCCAGTTGCCTTTTGGGGAAAAAACACCTTTGAGACAAATGAGTGAGAATCCCCATAGACATTATGTGGACAGTTCCTTCTGCAAAAACTAGAGACCTTGTCTCTTCAGGGCCCAAGCCAAAATGGTCATAGAGGGCACTATTCCGTGATCAGAAGGGGATCCCAAAGCTGCCAATAAGAGCTTAATAGATCCCAACTCCTAACCACATTATCACTCCCATTGTCAATATGTCACTGAAAATGTGTGATGGAGGAGGAAGCAAACACTACCGTAATACCAGTGGAGATGAAGAGGGATCTAAGCTGACTCCGCAAAGGTCCAAGTAACATACAGACAGATGTGTCCTCTCACAATGGTGCAAGAATTTCATACATGCTAAGTGGAACACACAAGGATGAGCCCACTGCAAGAGTTGACTAGCATTTGTGTCAGTGGCAAAGGCTGGTGCCTGCCGTACATCAATTGGTGGCCAGTTATGATCTTCTTAGACAAAGGTAAGGCATCTTCAATGATCCATACCCTGATAATTTCATGATTCATTTAGGATGCAAACTTACAAGTTACTTTCTCTAACTTCACATAACACAGGTGATAGTCAGTTCTGAAGGCCCTGCCTTTGGATCTACAGTAGGTCTGGCTCAAAGAGCAGTGGCTGAAATTAAACCCTTCTGGGTGATTTGGACAAGATTATGGAATTCAACTCCTGGGAAAATCTATCTGGTTCCCTTGCTGCTTTGTTTTAAATAATGACTGTCTATCCAAGCATTGGAAGGGCGCTATTTGCCCGAAGACTCAATCCCCTTGTAGAACATAAAGATCTCTAGTCTCCCCAACTCTATCCCTAATTAAAGGATTAAAGGTAAAGGTTCCCCTCGTACATATGTGCTTGTCATTCCCGACTCTAGGGGGCGATGCTCATCTCCGTTTCAAAGCCGAAGAGCCAGCCCCATTCAAAGACATCTCCATGGTCATGTGGCCGGCATGACTAAACGCCAAAGGTGCACGGAACGCTGTTACCTTCCCACTAAAGGTGGTCCCTATTTTTCTACTTGCATTTGTTATGTGCTTTCGAACTGCTAGGTTGCCAGAAGCTGGGACAAGTAACGGGAGCTCACCCCGTTAAGTGGCACCAGGGATTCAAACCGCTGAACTGCCAGCCTTTCGATCGACTTGCTGAGCATCTTAGCCACTGAGCCACTGTGTCCCTATATTGTAGAGCAGTGGTTCTCAACCTTCCTAATGCCGCAACCCTTTAATACAGTTCCTCATGTTGTGGTGACCCCCAACCATAAAATTATTCCTAAAACCATTGAAAATATGTGTTTTCCGATGGTCTTAGGCGACCCCTGTGAAAGGGTCATTCGACCCCCAAAGGGGTCGCGACCCACAGGTTGAGAACCACTGTTGTAGAGGATACTTATCCCATATTTTTATGTATCTGTTTTTGCTTTTTATTGTTTTGTCGTACAGTGGGCTATGATGTTATTGACTGTTTTATCCATCTTGTCTTTATCATCATTGTTTTACTGTTTTGGTTGTATTCCAATCTGAGGTTTCTCAGGAAAAAGCACAATGTGCATGTAAATACATGAATAACAAATAAATACAATTTAGGACTGATTTATACAAGGTACAGGATGTATTCACGGTAGTTATTTTTATGAGGCACCATGTGGAACGATGGCCTCTCATTTCTAGGGCTCTTAACCTAGCTAGCAAGTTGTCTAAACAACCCAGGTTTCTTGTGAAAAAAAATTAAGTGCTTAAATGGCTTCTCTTCTCCTTGAACTTTTCTACACAAGTAGTCATTTTTTAAAAAAATCACATTCAAGTTACTGCCAATTTGCTTTATTTTTCTCTTCCTCTTTCTTTTGGGCTGTTTATTTGTTATTTAGAAGACTCTAGAAGACTCTTAAGACTAGCCAAGGAGGGTGTTAAGTTGGGTGAATGAGGACGCAGCAAGCCAGAGTAGTAAGTGACAACAGCTCTTTATTATAGGGTGAGACTCCAGCAACTGACCTGGGGAGCCAGCTCCCTTTATATACCTTGCAGCTGTGGTGGTCAGCCAATCAGCTGAGGGTCGGTTAATTTGAACTTCCCGCCAAACAAACCTATTTACATAACACTCCTCCCCTCCCAGAAGTCACTTGGGGTGTTATTTGCATACAAAGTCTCTCAGGTGACTAGGGCGTGTGCGAGTCCTAGCTGACCTGCGCAGTTCAGTCGGAGGGGCGGCGTCGAGCAGGTCGGAGGGACTTTCTGTTTCTCCCTGCTCCGCCGATGAGGCCTCCGGGACCTCTTCGTGGGCGGCGACTTCTCCTGCTGTTGGGATACCTCGATGGGGCGGCGCTGGATACCAGAGTCCTCAGCTAAGTCCTCCGCTCTACTCGGGCTAGTGGTTTGTGCTTCTGGTTGGTAGTCGTGGTCGGAGATGGGGTCGTCTGGTATGTCTTCGGTGTCTGTGGTTACTCTTTTTCGTAATTGATCAATGTGCCTGCGCCAAACTCTCCCGTCCCCCATGTCTACCCTGTATGACTTGGGGCCTGTGATTTCTGTGATTGTTCCGGCCTCCCAGAGTGGGCCCTGTCCATAGTTTCTAGCGTGTACCGGTGTTCCTATGGTGAACTCTCTAAGTTTCCTTTCCCCCGCCTTGAAGACCTCTGGGGAGTAATTGGGGTTTAGTCTGTCTAGAACTCCCCGGAGTTTCCGCCCCATTAGTAGTTCGGCCGGGCTTCGGCCTGTGGCTGTACAGGGTGTGGAGTGCTGGGCTATTAAGAATTTGTCTACCCTTTCCTGCCAGTCTCCGGGGCTTAAGCGTGAGAGGGCCTCCTTTGCTGACCTCACAAATCTCTCCGCCTGTCCATTACTAGCCGGGTGAAACGGGGCAGAAAGGACATGTCTGATCCCCAGTCCCGCTAAGTACCCCTCGAACTGTGTTGCGGTGAACTGTGGCCCGTTATCTGACACTAGGATGTCCGGTAACCCATGTGTGGCGAATAATTGTCTTAGCTCTCTGATGGTTGCGTCGGTGGTAGTGGCCTTCATTAGCTTGATCTCCAGCCATTTGGAGAATGCGTCTACGACGACCATGAAGGTCTGTCCATGGAATGGGCCTGCAAAGTCAATATGTATTCTGGACCAGGGTCCCTGGGGCCTTTCCCACTCTCTCACGGGTGCCGTTGGCGGGTCTGATCTGGACTCTTGGCAGGGCTGACATCTCCCCACCCACTCTGTAATGTCTGCATCCATGCTGGGCCACCAGACGTAGCTCCTGGCTAGCCCCTTCATTCTCATAATCCCAGGGTGCCCCTCATGCAACAACGTTAAGACCTTTTCCCTTAAGTGTGAGGGAATAACAACCCGATCGCCCCATAGTAAGCAACCCCCTTGCATTGTCAATTCGTCTCGTTTTCCCGCGAACGGTTTAAATTCCCCGCTCCCAATCTTTTCCGGCCACCCCCTCATGACCCAACTTGCGACTGTCCGGATCACGTGGTCCTTAGTTGAGGCTCTTGCAACCTCGGCTGATGTTATGGGCCCAGAGTCCAAAACGTCTATCAGCAGGATGGGGATGCCAGGTGTGGGGTCTTCTAGGCTGTCGGGTAGTGGGCATCGGCTGAGTGCATCTGCGTTGCCCATGTTCGCCCCTGGTCGATGTACCAGGCGATAGGAGTATGCTGCGAGGAAGATGGCCCAGCGTGTCATCCTGGGCGACAGTGCTGCCGGGGTTGGTCGATCTCCCGCGAGGAGACCCAGGAGTGGTCGATGGTCTGTGATTAGCTCAAAATCCCTCCCGAACAAGTACTCGTGGAATTTCTTTACTCCCGAAACGGTGGCGAGGGCCTCCTTGTCGAGCTGGCTGTAATTTCTCTCGGCACTTGATAGAGTTCGGGAGTAATATGCGATGGGTGCTTCCAGGCCATTCGGGAGTCTATGGCTCAGGACGGCTCCCACCCCGAATGGGGATGCGTCACATGCTAGGACAAGGGGAAGCGTTGCGTTGTATTGAATCAAGAAACTTTCAGCTGATAGTAGTTTCTTAATGCCGGCGAATGCCCTGTCTTCAGCCTCCCCCCATTTCCACGTGGCTTTCTTGGTTAACAGTCTATGTAGGGGTTCTGCCACTGTTGCCTTGTCTTTGAGGAAGATGGCGTAAAAATTTAATAGTCCCAGGAAGGCCTGTAACTCTGCCTTGTCCTTGGGGGTGGGTGCTTCTCTGATTGCCCTGATCTTGCTCTCTGTGGGGTGTATGCCGGTGCCATCTACTCTGTATCCCAGGAATTCGACTGAGGGGACTGCGATCATGCATTTATTGCGTTTTACTCTGAGTCCCGCGTCCCTGAATTTCCTTAGGACCTCCCTCAGCCTTTCTCTTAGCTGCTGCTCATTGTCCGCGGTGATGAGCACGTCATCAAAATAGGGCACCACCCCGGGGATCCCTTGTAGAAGCCGTTCCATGGTACTTTGGAACAGTCCGGGGGCCACGCTTACTCCGAATTGCAAACGGGTGCACTTGAAGGCCCCTCTGTGGGTTACGATAGTCTGTGCCTCTGCGGTAGCGCCATCTACTGGCAGCTGCTGGTACGCCTGCGCAAGATCGAGTTTTGCGAATATCTTGCCGGGGCCCAGGGAATGCAACAAGTGGTGAACGACTGGCACTGGATAGGCGCTCTGTTGCAGGGCCTTATTGATTGTGCATTTATAATCAGCGCATATGCACACTGATCCGTCCGGCTTGACCGGTGTCACAATTGGGGTCTCCCATTTGGCGTGGTCGACTGGGACGAGCACCCCTTGTTTGATCAATTTATCCAGCTCAATGTCTATTTTGGGCTTCAGGGCAAATGGTACACGCCTGGGCTTTAAGCGGATGGGTGCGATGTTGGGGTCTAGATTAAATGAAATCGGGGTCCCCACATACTTGCCAAGCCTCTCGTCGAACACGTCCTGGAACTCCTGCATCAGGTCTTCCTTCAGGGTGCTTCGAACGTTCCTTACTCCGGTGAATCCCATGCCTAGGGCTCTAAACCAGTCCATGCCCAGGAGGCTGGGAAGGTTGTCTCTGACGATGGTGAGGGGCAGTTTCTCGGTAAACTCCCCGTACTGGACTTGGAACTCGCCTCTGCCTTCGACGGGTATGCGGTTCCCTTGGTAATCCTTCAGTCTGCGAAGCTGTGGCTGGAGCTGTCGCTTGTGTGCGCTGGGGATGACTCTCTTTAGGGTTTCCCAAGACATGATGGATATCGGCGATCCCGTGTCGATCTCCATCTGGCACTCCCGTCCCTCGATCTCGACCGTGGTGTAGGTCTTTTCTCCGGGCGAGGTGCAGGTCCGTGCGATGTGAATGGTGTAGGCCCCAGCGTCTTCAAATTTCGCGCCCTTCCGGTTTCCGCCATCCCTGTTGGGCCTTCGGTGTGGCGCCGTCTCGGATTGGGCTATTTGGCCACGTGGTCTGTAGCTCTGGTGTGTTTTCGACCTATAGACTCTAGCGATGTGGCCCCTCTTCTCACAGGAACGGCAAACGGCGTCCCTGAACTTACAGTTTTGTCGTGAGTGGGACCCTCCGCAGCTGGCGCATCCGTCTCTGGGCTCTCTGCGGGCTGTGCGGGGCTGCTCGGTGCGGTAGACCTCTTCTTCAGACTCCCCCTCGCTGGCGGTGCTTACAGCCTCTCGATGCACTGGCGCCGTCTTCTGCGTTGTTTTGGTTAGGTGGGAGCTCTTCAATCTCTCGGCGGCCTTTACTGACGACTCTTGCGCCCTGGCCTCGTCTAGCGCGATGAGTAGAGTCAGGTTTGACCTCGCAAGCAGCCTCCTCTGGAGCCGGCTATCTCTCACTCCGCAAATTAGTTGCTCTAGGAGCATCTCATCCAGGTCTCGGTACTCACAGTGGGTTGCGGCCTTACGCAGGGCAGCGACGTACTCGCTGATCGATTCTCCCTCCTGCTGGAGCCGTTGCCGGAATTCGTAGCGCTGCACGTACTTCGATGGCGTTGGTGCATAGTGGTCTTTCAGCAGGGTCTGTAGCGTCGACCAGGAAATGTTGTGGACCGAATTTGGCTCCGACAATGCTTCGGCTGTGTCGAAAACCCTTGGCCCACAGTGACTCAGGAACAGGGCTTTCTTCCGAACGTCCGGTAGCCCTTGCATGTCGTTTGCCACCATGAAGCACTCGAACCGGGACATGTAGGATCCCCACTTCTCTTCCTTGGGGTCGAAAGGCGCTGGCGGGGTGTAGGCAGACATCGTTTCGGGATTCTCCTGTGTTCCGCTCGCTCGCCTGGCTGGATTCAGATGCGGTCTCGGGTCCCCTTTTTCTGAACGTGGCTTCAGCTCCCCTCTGCTTCTGGCCTCAAAATCCCACCTTCGTCGCCAATGTTAAGTTGGGTGAATGAGGACGCAGCAAGCCAGAGTAGTAAGTGACAACAGCTCTTTATTATAGGGTGAGACTCCAGCAACTGACCTGGGGAGCCAGCTCCCTTTATATACCTTGCAGCTGTGGTGGTCAGCCAATCAGCTGAGGGTCGGTTAATTTGAACTTCCCACCAAACAAACCTATTTACATAACAGAGGGAAGCAACCTAGATCTGGTGTCAGCAACCCATGGCCACATGTGGCTCTTTGGGCCCTCTGCTGCGGCTCCCTGTCCCATCAGTGGCTGGCCCCACCTGTCGCCCTCCCCTCCCCGTCACTCCTCACCTGGCCTTAGAAATCCAAAAGATACAGAGAGAGTGGGGAGAGGGGGAGAGAGAGACATAGATACACAGAGAGAGAGAGATACGGAGAGAGGGGGGAGAGAGAGCTACAGAGAGAGAGACATAGATAGATACAGAGAAGGGGGAGAGAGAGAGAGAGAGTGAGAAAGAAAGAAAGAGAAAAGGTTCTTGTGGTTCAACTGAGAACAGAGAACTGGTTCTCTGCCCTAATGATCGGCTGGATAGGCGTGGATAGGGGGGGTCATGTGACTGGGTGGAAGTGAGTGACATGCAGTTGGCCACGCCCATTCAGGTTTTGTGGCTCCCGGTGTTTTTTTTTTTCTTCAAATTGCTCTCTGAGTGTTTAAGATTGCAGAACCCTGACCAAGAACTAAGGAGAAATTTCCTGACAATGACAAAAATAAACCAGTGGAATGGCTTGCCTTTAGAAATTGTGGATGTGAAATGTTGGAAGTGCCACCAGATACATGGGTCATATTATCATATGTGGTGGACATGCTCAAAGCCAAAAATGTATTGGACAAAAATACATACGTGGTTGGAAAAAAATGATAAAGCAGCACATTGACTTAAAGCCAGAAATATCCTTGTTGGGGATTTTACCCGAAAAATATAATAAGGGGAATGCATATTTAATTATTCATATATTAATTGCAATTAGAATTGTATTTGCACAAAATTGGAAAAGTGAAGAGATTCCCACAGATGAAAATGTGATTAGGAAAATATTAGAATGTGCAGAAATAAATAGACTAACATTAGCAATCAAGGAAAAGGAACAAACTGAATATTATATGACATGGAACTTATTTTATCAATGGTTAAACAATAAAAACGGAAGTTAGAAAAAGGGAAATAAAAGACTACTTTAACCAAGATTAGTGAAATAAAGAAGATATGTTAAGCGAGAGATGCAAATATTATGATTATTATGTTTAATAAAAAACATAAAAAACTGGAAGTAAATGTCAGTTTTCAGCAAAAAAAAAATCATAAAACACAGTGACATGCAAACAGCCATAAATATAAGAGCCGAGATGGAGCAGTGGTTAGGGTGCAGTACTGCAGCTACTTCAGCTGACTGCTAGTTCAGCAGATCAGCGGATCAAATCTCACCGGCTCAAGGTTGGCTCAGCCTTCCAAGATGGGTAAAATGAGGACCCAGATTGTTGGGGGCAATATGCTATTTAGTATACTGTCTTTGGTGTAAGCCGCCCAGAGTCCTTGGAGAGTGGGCGGCATAGAAATATGAATAATAAAATAAATAAATAAATAAATAAATAAATAATTTTTTTAAAAAATATAACCTAGTCATTGAGCATCTGAAATGCAGTCATATGACCAGAAGAAGAGTGGGGCGTAGCTTTTGGAACTTTGGAAATGGGTTGTGAACGCCCCAAGGGATGTCCATCATAACCTTAATTGATTGCTCAGCAACCAATTGTAAATCAAGGACTACCTATAATCCATTCTGGGCTTCTTTATGCTCACTTTATTCAGCTGTCCCACCCTCACCCCTACTCCCAAAGTCAAGCTAAGAATAACAAATCTGGGTGAATTGTGTCTGAGTCCACATGGCTGGCTTGTAGATGTTGCATTCACAGAAAATTGTTGCCGTGGTGAAGATTCCCGCCCCCCATCTACTGTTGGAAGAAATGAAGAAATTTCCTTCTGGGTTCAGTTCCAAGTGGGGAAAAAGACACTGGATTCATGGAAGTTGCTTGGAAAGAAGGTTTATTGATGAACAGGATCACATGGCTTGAGTTCCTGAGCAGAAAAAGGGCAGAGATGCTGAGAGTGCCTTGGTTTTATGCCCTCTCTGGGCCCCACCCTAGAGCTTTCTGTTCCTGTGTAAGAAATGCACTCTGATTGGTGGTCAGACTCCCAGGGGGCGGGGGTCTTAGCTAACTTTGTAGGCTGTCTGTCTCCCAGGTTTGGTTGAGCCTTGCTGGGTGATGCAATCTCCCCAGGTGCCATGTGGTAAATTCTGTTGCTAGATGGGTAAAGGCCTAATCCTATCTTTGTTATGTAGAACAGTCTGGCCCAGGCCTTAATGGCCCATTGACAAAGTAGGGGGGGAGCTGAGTTTCTGCCACCCTTTTAGGGGAAATATTCTGTCCTTTTAATATTTCCTAAAACCTCTCATTTTCCTAGGAGAGAGGGTGGGTGCTAAATTCCTACACTACCTTCTGAGATCTGGGCGCAGAAAACCAGAAAGAGAATTTTATCTTGGTCTGTATCTCTCTCTGCAGAACTTTCTCAACAATGTCTGTCTGTCCGTCTAAGCACTAAGACATGTCTATCGTCAAATTATAGGCTCCATTTACAAACCTCAGAATGTTCTCACCAACTGCTGGTTGCCAGAAACGGCTGTCTGTTTGCTTGGAATTACTGTCTGGCAAAAAACAATGAATAAATTTTAAGTTTGGAATCCGCTGGTTGGTTTTTGCATGAAACGACAGACACAATTATTGCTGAGGGGAATCGCTGTGCCATCTACTTCTCCTATCTGTTCTGAGCATCCTGAGCTTTATAAACCAGACCAAAAAAGAGAGGTGGGGGGGAAGCAAAGAAATCTGGCAACCGTTTAAAAACTCTGGTATTGAGTAAGACTCTTGCTTCAGTCAGCCAGCCAGCTCTGACTGCTGGTTGTACTTTGGATCTGTGCGTTCAGCATGATGGTTGATGTCAACTAATCGGGATTGTGACTCTGCTGGACCCCATGTTGAACTACTATTCTCTTTTGTTGAAATTGTGGGAGGAGGAGGAAGAGGAGGAGGAGGAGGAGGAGGAGGAGGAGGAGGAGGAGGAGGAGGAGGAGGAGGAGGAGGAAGAAGAGGAAGAAGAAGAAGAAGAAGAAGAAGAGGAGGAGGAGGAGGAGGAAGAAGAAGAAGAGGAAGAAGAAAAGGAAGAAGTGGAGGAGGAGGAGGAGGAAGAAAAGAAAGAGGAAGAGAAAGAAGAATAGGAAAAGGAAGAGAAGAGGAAGAAGAGGAAGAGGAAGAGGAGGAGGAAGAAGAAGAAGAAGAAGAAGAAGAAGAAGAAGAAGAAGAAGAAGAAGAAGAAGAAGAAAAGGAAGAGGAGGAAGAGGAGGAAGAGGAGGAAGAAGAAAAGGAAGAAGTGGAGGAGGAGGAGGAAGAAAAGGAAGAGGAGGAAGAGAAAGAAGAAGAGGAAAAGGAAGAGAAGAGGAAGAAGAGGAAGAAGAAGAGGAAGAGGAAGAAGAAGAGGAAGAAGAAGAAGAGGAGAAGAAGAAGAAGAAGGAGAAAGAAGGAGAAAGAAGAAGAGGAAAAGGAAGAGAAGTGGAAGAAGAGGAAGAGGTTTGATTAGTGACCAGTTGAAGTTACAATGGCATTGAAAACAAGTGATTTATTATCTTTTTTCACACTTGTCAAGCTTGTTTCACACTTGTTTTAGCATGTGGTGCTAAAAATGTTTTAAAGTTCTGAATGCCCAGATAGTATTTGGAAGCAATTCAGACAAGACATTTCTCTAAATCTTTGAACTACAAGAAGGTGGAGGAAGCGCAGCACAATCAGACATGCAAGACTCTGTTAATATGGCCAATCTCAATAAAATTAGTTTTAACTTTTCTGTCGACTTCCTTTCCTGATCTCGTCCACCAACTGGAAGCTGACATGCTGTCTCATATTTAGATAGGGCATTTTGTAGGCTGGTACAGTTGAGTAAAATGGTAACGTTACTTTGGAGTCTAGTTCAACTCTAGGTGACTTCAAGGACACATCTCTAATTTTCCTTGGTAGTACAGGCAGTCCTTGACTTATGACTGGTCATTTTTCATTTCATTTCATTTTATTAAATTTGTATACCGCCCTACTCCCGAAGGACTCAGGGCGGTGAACAGCCATAATAAAACATATAAATACAAAATTTAAAAAAGAGATAAAACAAATTAAATAAATTTGGCTGACCATTTTAAAACCCCAATAATTTAAAACCAAATTTAAAATTTCCATTTAAAAGAGGAGAAGTTCAGGTCAGGCCGGCTTGTTGGAATAAAAACGTCTTAAGCGTGCGACGGAAGGTACGCAGATCCGGAATCCTCCGTATCTCGGCGGGGAGCTCGTTCCAGATAGTAGGTGCCCCCACAGAGAAGGCTCTCCCCCTGGGGGCAGCCAGTTGACATTGTTTGGCCGACAGCACCCGGAAGAGCCCCTCTCTATGGGAGCGTACTGGTCGGTGGGAGGCTATTGGTGGTAGCAGGCGGTCTCGCAAATAGCCAGGTCCTAAGCCATGGAGCGCTCTAAAGGTGATAACCAGAACCTTGAAGCGCACTCGGAAGACCACCGGGAGCCAGTGCAGCTTGCGCAGGAGAGGCGTTACATGGGAGCGCCACGTCGCTCCCATCACCACCCGCGCGGTGGCACTCTGCGCCAGTTGGAGCCTCCGAGTGCTCCTCAAGGGGAGCCCCATGTAGAGAGTGTTACAATAGTCCAGATGGGAGGTGACGAGGGCATGAGTGACCGTGCGTAACGAGTCCCGATCCAGAAAGGGACGCAACTGGCGAATCAGGCGAACCTGATGAAAAATCCTCCCGGTCACAGCCGTCAAGTGCTCTTCTAAAGACAGCCGTGAATCCAGGAGGACGCCCAAGTTGCGAGCCCTCTCCGTGGGGGCCAGTGCTTCGCCCCCAATAGTCAGCGATGGCACCAGCTGACTATATCGGGACGTCGGAAACCACAGCCACTCGGTCTTGGATGGGTTGAGTCTGAGCCTGTTTCTCCCCATCCAGATCAGTACGGCCTCCAGGCACCGGGACATCACTTCAAGGGCATCGTTGGGGTGGCCTGGGGTTTAATGACCAATCAAAGTTACAGTGGTTTCAGAAAGGGTGCTTTACAGCATTTACCATAAAACATTTCCAATCATCATAAAGCACACACACAGAGACACACACTTTCATGGGACCTCACTTTGAACTCTTGGCAACCGGCTCACATTTACAACCAGTTGCAATTATGCGATCACCTATTCACCATTTGCAAGTTTCTCTCTTGGCTTCCCCAGAAGGATAATAGGGAAGCCAGCAGGGAAGGTTGCAAACAGAGGGGATGGAGGGGAGAGGAAATCTTTGGCAGGCTGCAGGAATCAAGTTGAAGTCATGAAGATTTCCAAACTGTTCCTGCATGCCCATGAAGGATTTTCCCTCCGTGCACAGAAGGGAGCTGAATCTTCAGTGGGCTGCAGGAACATTTGAGAGTGACCCTTTGGCTGAACAACATGGGAGATTGCTTAATGACTGCAACTGGGAGGGTCAGAATTGTGGTCGTTCATTGAAGCAATCACATGTACATCTTGCTTAATAATCACTTCATTCAACATCTTACTAAGGCTTTATAGAGTGGTATTAGTACTTCACTTGATCTTGATTGTATCCCTCTGTTAATGCAACGTAGGATTGCATTGGCTTTTTTTGGCTGCCACCGTACACTGCTGGCTCATATTTAATTGGTTGTCCAATTAAAAACTCCAAGATCCCTCTCACAGTTATTGCTATTAAGCCTGGTTTCACCCAGCCTATATGTGTACTTTTGGTTTATCTTGCCTAAATATAAGACTTTATTTTTCTCTACATTGAAGTTCATTTCATTAGATAGGGCCCAGTGTTCAACTCTGTCAAGATCCCTCTGGATCTTCTTGAGCCAATCTTCAAGCGTGTTAGCTATTCCTGCCAGCTTAGTATCTTCTGCA
Source organism: Arizona elegans (assembly GCA_022577455.1). Classification (NCBI taxonomy): domain Eukaryota; kingdom Metazoa; phylum Chordata; class Lepidosauria; order Squamata; family Colubridae; genus Arizona; species Arizona elegans. Next base: position 4,990,032 of record JAKOOJ010000002.1, on the reverse strand, counting down.
AATTTGGTAAGTTCCCCTTCTATTACCTGATCTAAGTCATTGTTGTAGGTCAAAGACTACCTGTAATATAATAGTGGTGCCTTTTTCTATGATTCTTTAAATCTTTAAATTTCCCAATCTAACCTACTGTAACAGAGGTGGAATTCAGGAAGTTCTGACCAGTTCTGGAGAACCGGTAGCGGAAATTTTGAGTAGTTTGGAGAACTGGTAAATGCCACCTCTGTTGAGTAGTGGGTGCAGACAGAGGACACAGGACATGTCCGGCAGTTCAACAGCTCTATTCAGCTCCAGTAACAGCAATGGTAATATGAGCCGCGGCAGCCCTTTTTAAACCGGAGCTGTCTGTGGCTTCAGCCACTGATGCAGGCTTAATTTTCCCGCTCTAGCTACTGGCTCCTGATTAGCCCCTGAGCCCGTCTATTCAATACTTAGCACCCTCTGATTGGCCCCGCCACCATCTATTCTCTGCCTCCCAAGTCCCAGCTGATTGGGAGGAAATGGGGAATTTGTAGTAACCTTCCCCTGGAGTGGGGTGGGAATGGATATTTTACAGTATTCTTCCCCTAGAGTAGGGTGGGAAGGAAGATTTTACAGTATCCTTCCCCTGTCTTGCCCACCAAGCCACGCCCACAGAACCAGTAGTAAAAAAATTTGAATCCCACCAAAATATTTGTATTTTGTAACTGTCTCTTATCCAAGCTCAAGCCCTCCTGCTAAGATTTTTTGAGCTCAATCAAAGTTCGTTGAGTAGTACCCACCTGGCTGAGCGGTGCAGTAGAAATCAGTGCCAAAAGAAGAACAGGTAACTCATGCCGATCTATGAGTAACCTATTTGATCATTTTTCCTTTAATGCACTCTTTTATCATGGCCTAACAGGAGCAGACAAAAACCACACAAATATAAATGTCTAAGTAGCAAATCAAGTGTGAATATAAACTGTGGAATAAAACCCTGGCATGACACTCACAATTCCATGTGAAAGAAAATACTCTCCCCTTGGGCACTCTGGTATATAGCGACGTAGTGATGACAGATTGCGAAACTGCACGGATCAAAATGCTGTGGCTTAAATCTTAGATTTTACTGGGCAGACCACATTTGAATAAATAATTCTTTAATGCATTTCAGATGTGAAGGCAAGAAGGATTCAACATCAATTAAGTGGAAGGATTTCTAGTATCTCCATTGCTAAATGGGGATTTTTTTTAAAAAGAAAAAAATGATTGTTTTCCTAATGAACGATTTAGAAACCTTCCTAGTTGTTTGTACATACGTTGCGAAATAACTTGGATTGTATGTCCACTGAATAGGGGTAGGTGTGAATCAAAAACTATTAAGTGATCTGGCAATCTTGAACAAGATATTCACGTTTTTATGTAATTTCTATTCCCTGAAGGAGCCACCGCTGACAGCAACTGACAGTTCTTTGTATATCTGCCCTGTAACAACATCTTAGTGATAAACTTTCCAGGTCTGGGCTAACCTCCTTGTCATGTCTATCCATTGACAGGAGGAGGAGGAGGAGGAGGAGGAGGAGGAGGAGGAGGAGGAGGAGGAGGAGGAGGAGGAGGAGGAGGAGGAAGAAGAAGGAGGAGAAGGAGAAGGAGAAGGAGAAGAAGAAGAAGAAGAAGAAGAAGAAGAAGAAGAAGAAGAAGAAGAAGAAGAAGAAGAAGAAGAAGAAGAAGAAAACTAGTCAGAGGGAATGGAGTAATTGGAGAGACATTTGAGAGAGAAATGAAGTGTACAGTGCAATTATTGGAGGTGGCTTCCTTAGAAGAAGGGAAGACACAGATGGACAAGAGCTCCATGAAAGGCTCAAAACTAGGAAGAAGGGACCCGGCTGACTGCAGGTAGTCAGTCAGGTTCCTCCTGCTGGTAGTTGGTAAAGAAGGTTTGGTTTGGCCTTCTCCAAAGGAGAAGCAAAAGGTGTTCAAATGAGTTGGAGGACACTCTCCAGTAACTCTACCCTTTTTTCCTTTCTTTTCATACATTCTCTCTCGACAAGTCCCAAAAGACAGGAAGGAGATGGAGAGAAAGTGGGAGAAATCAGGAGAGACAGAGCAAGAGGTTTGTTTGGAGGGAGATCTGGAAGGAAACCCACCACACCAGGACTGTGTTGTTAAAACACCTGCCGGAAATAAAATGTACATAGTAAAAACTATGAAAGCCACCACTCTCTTCTCCTTCTGCATCTGTTATGTCCTTATAAGGACATCCACTGGGGATTGGCTAATCCACTGGTGGGAAATTTGAAATGCTGTCTCTGGGCGGGGTGACTTGCCGGAGCGCATAAAAGGAGAGCTCCGGTAGCGCAGCTGCCAGACTAATTCTGTACGAAATAAAGTGCTGAATGGACCAACGCTGGTCACGTCTTCTTTCCCTGCGCCTAATCTAACACTGGCGATGAAGGACACAAAGAACCACAGCGACGAACCTCGTGGCACATCGCCAAGTGACTATCTGAGCTGAAGTCACCGAACAGAAGATGGCTGAACCCCACTCGGCTCCAGGGTGGGAACCGGAGGACACAGGAGCTCCGCCTATCCTGGAAGGCGGCGAAGCTCAACTGGGACTGCGCAGGTCAACTAGGACCACCAGATGTCCTGCGTACCTGCACGATTACGTGATGTTCATTAATGGTGATGGACAGACTACAAACTAGGAGGGGAGGGGTGTTATGTCCTTATAAGGACATCCACCGGGGATTGGCTAATCCACCGGCGGGAAGTTTGAAATGCTTCTCTGGGCGGCGCGACTTGCCAAAGCGCATAAAAGGAGAGCTCCGGCAGTGCAGCTGCCAGTCTTTTTCTGTACGAAATAAAGTGCTGAATGGACCAACGCTGGTCGCATCTTCTTTCCCTGCGCCTGATCTAACAGCATCCATGGTCATTTTTGCAAAGACCCAACCTCCATTCAGAAATGAACCCCATCACACTGTCACACTTTTGTAATCCAAGTTGAAAAGTGTTATAAGACGCATGCAAAAGTTTAGGCATCCTGATCAAATTTGTTTCCACAAATCCCTACAGCAGAGGTCTTCAAACTTGGTAGCTTTAAGACTTGTGGACTTCAACTCCCAGAATTCTCTGGCTGAAGAATTCTGGGAGTTGAAGTCCACAAGTCTTAAAGCTGCCAAGTTTGAAGACCTCTGCCCTACAGCAACCAACGCTGACCTCTACAAAGTACAAAATTAAGCATGACATCTTTTCAAAGCAAAACTAGAACAGGCTAAGGCAAATATGGCAGTTGTTATTTCTGCCAAAGGAGATGTTACAAAATACAGACAGAAAGTGTGTCCAAACTGTTATAGCTATGATAATTGTTGTCTTGTTAGTTTAAATCTGTAAACAATTGGATGTTAAAAAGTAGACATGTCCTATTTAACTTCTGTTATCGGAAGATATAGAGTCGGAAGGGACCTTGGAGGTCTTCTAGTCCAACTCTATACCATTTCAGACAAATATATTATCCAATCTCTTCTTAAAAAACGTCCAAAACGTTGGAGCATTCACAACTTTGGGAGGCAAGTTGTTCCACTGATTAATTGTTCGAACTGTAAGGAAATTTCTCCTTAGTTCTAGGTTGCTTCTCTCCCTGATTATTTTCTATCCATTGCTTCTTGTATTTATGGTACCAAGAGTTGAGCTCCATTCAAGAGTATCTTTGGATCTTTAGCTTTACAAAACATTTATGGTATGCCCAGGAGTGGCCTTCAGATCCTTTAGCAACGGGTTCGCTGCCCCGTTGTTGGGTGGGTGTGGCCATGGTGGGCATGGCCTAGTTGGCCACCTGCACCACAGCGGGGGGGGGGCATTTTTCACCATCCCCAGGCTCCAGAGGCTTTCGTCGAGCCTCTGGGAGGGCAAAAAATGCTTCCTCCGGGGTCCGGAAGTCCTCTGGAAGCCAGAAAAGGCCCGTTTCTAGACTTCTGGAACCTCTGGTAGCCCTGTTTTTTGCCCTTCCAGACTCTCCACGCAGCCCCTGCACTTATCTGGAATGATGAACCAGCCGTGTGGAGACTCCTGGAAGGAGAGGGGAGGGGAGGGCATGGCCAGCCAGGGGTGGCATTTGGGGGTTCGCCGAACCTCAGCGATCCTTGGCTAGAGGATTGCCCGAACCCTGCCGAACCCCCAGGAGCCCACCCCTTGCTATGCTGCCTTTTTGTGAATTAAGCCAAATTCAGAATATGGATATTGTCATAAATATGCAGAATATAAAGGAGAAAGCTGTATTGTTGGATGCACCAAAGCATATCATTTGTTTATCTAATGCCACGTTAATGGACAGCTGCCTAGCCTATTTGCCATCATACCTGCTGATGAAATTATGTACACCATGTCAAACAAGTTGAGACCAGAAGGGAAGGGAAGGAATGATATTGTTTGGATAACACAACAGTGTTGATTAGCCTTTGTGATGTTATTACCGCATCTTGACAAGGTTATTACTTCCTGCAATGGAAGGCACGGACCAATCATTCATTTTACTTTTGCACATGTTGTACAGATGTTGCAGAAGGGGCTCTTGGAGCAAAATCCTTCTTTAGAAGTCCACTTATGGAAGCATGAAACTGATTATAGACCCCTAAAAGTATTCACTAGACTCAAAGTTAATAATGTGCATTTCTGATCACATTTGATGAGCAGGTGATCTGTATTACAGTGGCTTAAAACACAGGATGCACGTCCATAAAAAATGAACATGGAACACATCTGTTGAAATAATATTAATTTTCCGATGAGTTATCTTCAGGTCTATTTAACTTGTCTTTTGAAATCAATTAATAAGATATTGACAAGATCCAGATTTCGTTTTTAATCAGATACACCTTTTAACTGCATTTTCTCTTTCCCAGCTGACGTTTATAAAAATAATTTCAATAACAAACCAAACACCATAAAGTCACATGATCATCTGCTTGGCAATAAGAATGATCTGATTAAGTGTTACATTGAGGCAGGGGTGGGTTCTAAAAATTTTTACTCCCAGTTCTGCGTGCGTGGCTTATTTTGTGGGCATGGCTTGGTGGTGGTGGGGGGTAATGTGACTGGGTGGGTGTGGCCAACTTTTTTTTTTTACTTTTAAAAGCATTTTTTCTACAACCTTAAGAGGTTGCAGAAAAAAATGCTTTGAAAAGCCTCTGCCGATCAGGCAACTCAGCTGAGTTCGTCAGAGGCTTTTCAAAGCATTTTTTTTACCACCTCTTCGGCCGAAGAGGTTGCAGAAAACAATGCTTTGAAAAGCCTCTGACGTTCCCAGCTGAGCCGCGGGATCATCAGAGGCTTTTTTTTTTACTTTTAAAAGCATTTTTTCAGCCGAAGAGGTTGTAGAAAAAATGCTTTTAAAAGTTTTTTTTTTTAAAAAAGCCTCTGATGAGGTAGGTGGGGTAAACGAGCAGCGACCGGGCCGGGGACCAGTTCGGGGGCGTGGCCAGCCAATGTTATTACAGGTTCTCGGAACTACTACAAATTTTTACTACCGGTTCTTGCGAACCGGTGCGAACCAGGAGCAACCCACCACTGCATTGAGGGAACCTGTACAGGTTCTAAATTTAATTGTCAGAATCCTAGGGCAATAGGAAATATTTACCTGTATACAGGTAGTCCTTGATTTACAAGTTTATTTAGCGAAGTTATAACAGCACTGAAAAAGGTGATTTATGACCATTTTTCACACTTATGACCATTCCAGCATCCCCAGGGTCATGGGATCAAAATTCAGACATTTGGCAACTGTTTCACATTTATGACGGTTGCTGTATCCTGGGGGCATGTAATCATTTTTTGCAACCTTCCAACAAGCAAAGTCAATGGAGAAGCCAAATTCACTTAACAGCCACGTTACTAACCTAACACCTGCCGTGATTCACTTAACAGTTCTGCCAAGAAAAGTCATAACATGGAGCAAAAGTGACTTATCAAATGTCTCACTTAGCAACAGAAATTTTGGGCTCATTTGTGTTGTAAGTCAAGGACCACTCATATTAGTCCTATTAGTTTAACTTATTATAATTGTAAGAACAGTTGTAAAGTTTTAAGGCTCAGTAAAAGCTCAATAAAAGTAATATCTGAAACAAATGTAAACTTCTGAGTCATCCTTTTACAGTTTGTATCTCAGATTGAAGCTGATTTTTATTATTTGGTCTTCTTTTCATTATGCAGCACAGTAATCCCATATTTTCTTTGGCCACTGGCAGATTGCATCATTTTTATGCTTCAAAATGCAAGGGGAAACCTCTAGCACAGCTCCATCTTATCTGTAATTCCTCCTTCCCTGAGCACTGACAAAGAGGAGGGTACTGAGGAGACTTGAAATCCCCAACAGAATAACAGATTGGAAGGGACCTTGGAGGTCTTCTAGTCCATCCCCCTGGTCAAGCAGGAAGCCCTATACCATTTCAAACCAATGTTTGTCAAATCTCGTCTTTAAAATATTCAATGATGGAGCACCCACAACTTCTGGAGGCAAGCCATTGCACTGATTCACTGTCAGGAAATTTCTCCTTATTTCAAGGTTGGTTCTCTCCTTGATTCATTTCTATCTGTTGCTTCTTGTTGTGCCTTCAGGTGCTTTGGAGAATTGATTGACCCCCTTCTTCTTTGTGGCTGCCCCTCAAATATTGAAAGACTGCTATCATGTCACCCCTAGTCCTTCTCTTCATTAGATTAGACATATCCAATTCCTGCAACCATTCTTCATATGTTTTTGCTTTCAGTTCCCTAATCATCTTTGTTGCTCTTCTCTGCACTCTGCACTTTGAAGTCTTAGTATCTTTTTTGGTGACTAAAACTGGATGCAATATTCAAAATGTGGTTTTACCAAGGCATTATAAAGTGGTACTAACAGGAAAGCTTTCTTTCTGCCCCTATATTTCTGGTTGGGTCAGACAAAAAACGAAGGACATTTTAGGGAACTGATCGTTCAAAGATAACAAGGGGAAATATGTAAATAGTTATAACAATTGGAACAGTTGGGACAACTTAGGATACCTCTGCAGTGGACTTCAGATGAAATAGAGGCAACATCATGAAGACATGCCCCTGAATAGAATAGAATAGAATAGAATAGAATAGAATAGAATAGAATAGAATAGAATAGAATAGAATAGAATAGAATAGAATAGAATAGAATTTTTTTTTTTTTGGCCAAGTGTGATTGGACACACAAGGAATTTGTCTTGGTGCATATGTTTTCAGAGTACATAAACTGAGAGCATATGCACCAAAGACAAATTCCTTGTGTGTCCAATCACACTTGGCCAAAAAAAAATCTATTCGATTCGATTCGATTCGATTCGATTCTGTTATAAATTATTGACTGGTGCAGTGGCTTAGAGATGAAGCTCTCGCCTCACAATCAGGAGGCTGTGAGTTCCATCCTAGGTAAAGACAGGTATTTCTCTCTCTGGGCACAATGAGACTATAATTGCTAAAAAAAAAACCTCTGCATTGGCGAACAGGAAGGGCATCCTGTCACTCAGCTCCATTCAGTTGCCCAGACTCCAGTTTTCAGTTTCAGTTTCACTCCATCCCGCAAAGGATTATGGGGTCATTAAAAGAAGAAGATGATGATGATATCTGTTATAAATTATTAGCACATTGACAAACATTTCAATTAGTGTATGACTGGGATTTGAAAGAGCAGATAGAAAGAATATCCATGATATTGACTTATAAGCCATTGGACAAAAAAAAAAATACTGAAGTCTTCACTTAAACCGAAATTGGGTCTATAATTATATGAAACATTGGGACTGCGCTCAAAATAATCAACCCAGATGCAGAGTCAGTTACACTCTGGGATATAAGGCCAGATCCTGCAAGATTGGAGCTGAATAAGCAGAAAAGGATGGTAAATAGTTGAAGAATCTGACTGATTTTGGGGGTGGGGAAGCATATAGAGGAGACAGACAAGTTGAAGCACGCAGCTCATGCTGGGTAACTCCATGAACAATTACTCTCTGAAGACTACGCCTAACATACAATTATTGTTTATGCTGGAATCCTAGGACACGGCCATGTTCCAGCCTAGGAGGGAAGTATGATCCTTCTAACTGATTCAATGCAAGAGAATAAGGGTTCAGCCCAGGAGACCTCTGGACCCAATCCCACCCACCTCCTTTGCTATCTTTTGCTTCCCAAAATATGTTCTGTGTGACCAGCTCAAAGATGGGGAACTTGCCAGAGGTTGCTTAACATGAGGTCCCAGAGTTTTACCATTGACTATATACCGGCTGTACTTGCCAGAAGTTATAGTCCAAGAACATCTGGAGCAGTGGTGAAATCCATTTTTTTTTACTACCAGTTCTGTGGGCGTGGCTTGGTGGGGATGGTGTGGCTTGGTTGGCGTGGCAGGGGAAGGATACTGCAAAATCTCCATTCCCACCCCACTCCAGGGGAAGGATACTGCAAAATCCCCATTCCCTCCCCACTCCTGGGGGAAGGATATTGCAAAATCTCCATTCCCACCCCGCTCTGGGGCTAGCCAGAGGTGGTATTTGCTGGTTCTCCGAACTACTCAAAATTTCCGCAGGTTTCTCCAGAACCTGCTGGATTTCACCCCTGATCTGGAGGGCCAACCATGGAACTTCTACATTTTCCAGTTCAGCATAGGGAAGAACATGACTGTGAGATAAACATTTGGAGAGTGATAAGATAAAAGCTTTCACAGCTGAGTTATAGATCAAAGACAGCTGAGGCTATGGCCACCTACTAGGACCACTCAAAATAGACATTTTGAATTAACTATGATAGGAGATCTAGTGAGACTTTGCTCCTGTGCTTATAAAAAATTACATTTTGTTCCTTGCTGAAAGCTCACTTTAAATTAATCTCAAACTGGTTTCTTTCCGCTTATAAGAAATCCTATTAATACCTTTGTCTTCGGAACATCTATCCCCGGCAATGGCTACCAAATCCTTTTATTATTTGAATAGGAGTCAGAGAAATTCTTACTTTAATCTAAGACCTCTACTAAGGGCATCCTGCATGTGATTCTATAAAAAAGATTTATTCAAATGATATATTCTGGATTGACATGATGTTATTCAATGAATCGGGCTTCCTGATTGACTTTGCTTGTCAGAAGGTTGCAAAACCTGATTGCATGACTCCTGGGACGCTGCAGCCATTATAAATATAAACTTAGAACTTAGAATTATTTATTGGCCATGTGTTATTGGACACACAAGGAATTTGTCTCCGGTGCATAAACTCTCAGTGTACATACAAGCAACAAGTGATAGATCATGATCATAAGTATGATCTGTTGCCAAGCAACTGAATTTTGATCATGTGACCATGGGGAGTCTGCAACAGGTGTAAGTGTGAAAAACAATCATAAGTCACTTTTTTCAGTGCCATTGTAATTTTGAATGGTCACTAAACAAATACCGTAGTTATAAGTCAAGGACTACCTGTACCAGTGGTAGGTTTCACTTACCTTTGCTATCGGTTTGCTCGTGTGCGCGAGCTTGCTTCGCTCACACGCGCACCACTACTGCACATCTGCAGAAGCTTCTGCGCATGCTCAGAGCGTATTTGATGATGTCCGGGCGGGTGGGCAGAGCCTCCCGCCGCCACTGCTACCAATTCGCCCGAACCGGGGCGAACCGGCAGCAACCCACCACTGACCTGTACCCAGAAGTGAGCGAATAATTTTTGAAAACTGTCAGAATGACAGTTGTGATGGTTTTCAGCCTTTGGAAATAATAAAACTAGGAAAAACCTTTTTAAAAATATGGCTTGTGTGAAATTTGTTATTGGTAAATAAAACCTGTAATGCACCAGATGCTAACAGATATAGTGCACGTAGCAGGCCGAATCAGGGTCTCTTTCCTGATTTAAATTGGCCTTCCTAAAACACGGCTCCAGTGCTTTTTCAAACAAATACTAAACCATTTTTTCTAAGAAGATCACTTAAGATTTGACAGTTGCTGTAGAAAACAGGGATTAGGGATTAGGTAAACAAATTAGGGATTAGGTAGACAAATGCCTCTGAAAAAGCCAGATATACTTAAAATGTGACTATATATCTTGTTTACTTAGCCCTAATAATTTAAGGATTAATATTAGGAAGTGTGTTAAATTTACATACAGTTGCCTGAGAAAGAAACTCTTTGCAAATAAGCTTATGACACCATTTCTTTTTTTCCTGTATTCCCTTTCCTTTAGTAACATCACTCTTCTTAGTGATGATTAAATAGGAAGAGATTACAATGCATTTATTTCCTACTATTAAGTTATGCTGTAAATGGCTATGGAGGGAGGGAGGGAGGGAGGGAGGGAGGGAGGGAGGGAGGAAGGAAGGAAGGAAGGAAGGAAGGAAGGAAGGAAGGAAGGAAGGAAGGAAGGAAGGATCTAATCTATAGAATGTCAAACCTCCCTGTCAAATTAAAATTTCTCCTGACTGAGGACAATGCTGACACTTAAATCTTACATTTGCCATGAGAACATATGGTAAAAATTACCTCACACACAAGAGGGCCTAGAATGTTTGTTCTAACTACATTTATGAATCTTGCACATTATAACTTTTATAATTGCCAACTTTTTCTACTCTTCTCATCATAATTACAGGGCAAGAATCTTAGACCAGTTTGAAGGACCATTCTAACACAGGTGTGTGTGTCTTTGTGTGTATTCAAGCCAGGATGGGTTCTACATTTTTTTACTACCGGTTCTGTGGGTGTGGCTTATTTTGTGGGCGTGGCTTGATGGTCATGTGACAATTCTTTAGGATTTAGCAGAGGTACTGGTCTACCAGGCTTTAACTGCTTGCAGAGCTGTACCAGTCTACTCATTTATTTTTTGCAGGCACTGATCTATTCATGTATTTTTGCAGGCGCTGATCTACTCATGTATTTTTGCAGGCACTGGTCTACCCATTTATTTTTTCAGGCACTGATCTATTCATGTATTTTTGCAGGCACCGGTCTACTCATTTGTTTTCTTTTAACACTGATCAGCTGTAGGGCGGCCCTTTGAAGCCCCGGCGGCAAGAGTTTAAACAGTTTTTTTCCCTTTAGCCATCAGCTGGGACTCAGGGGGCAGCAATAGATTGGGGGTGGGGCCAAATAAAAGGTAAGAATAACGCGGGGGTGGGGGGGCGGGGGGCAGAACCGGTTCGGTGACATCATATTGTCACCGTTACCAGCTCGGGAGAACCGGGCTGAACCGGGAGGAATCCACCACTGATTCAAGCTAATCTTCCAAAGGATCACTATTTCAGCAAGACAAAACCAAAAAATATTTCCAACTCAACAGTGCTTACAGAAAAGAGAATGAAGGTTTTTAGAATGGCACTCATAGTCCTCAGACTTGAATACTGTTAGTATTGCAATAGTTTGCTTAGTCACCATTGGAAGTTACAATAGCACTTTTAAAAAAGTGACTTATGGCCACTTCTCACACTTATGACTGTTACAGCATCTCCTTGGTCCACGTGATCAAAATTCAAACACTTGGCAACTGACTCATATTTATGACAGTTGCAGTGTCCCGGGTCACCTTTTGTGAACTTCTGACAAACAAAACGCCATGGAGAAACCAGATTCACTTAACAACTGGGATACTAACTTAACAACTGCAGTGATTCACATAACGACTGTGGCAAGAAAGGTAATAAAATGAGGCAAAACTCACTTAACAACTGTCTCGCTTAGCAACAGAAATGTTGGGCTCAATTGTGGTCATAAGTTGAGGACTACTTCTATTTCTGTGAATCTGCAGGGAGAACTGAACTACGCAGACTGAAAAGGTGGCCTAAGGATATTTCCAGTGGTGGGATTCAAATAATTTAACAACCAGTTCTCTGCCCTAATGACGAGCTGGGTAACATGGCTTGGTGGTCATGTGATCATGTGGGCATGGCCAACTCAACGTCACTCACGTCAATGGGCACTTCACCTTAGCTGTTACAATGTAATAAGGGTTAACCGTAGAGGCAGTTTCTGTAAGCAGGGCAATAAAGATTAGGCTAGAAACAACACCAGAATGTTTCCTTCTTGCCTTCCTTACAGGATTAGCCCTGTAAAGTGGGAAAAAACAAAATAAGATTTTTTCCAACAACTGGTTCTCCGAACTGCTTAGAAAGTTAACAACCGGTTCTCCGGAATAGGTGCGAACTGGCTGAATTCCACCACTGGATATTTCTGAACTAAAAGACTTCTGCAAAGAAGAGTGGGAGAAAAATCCCCAAGCGTGAACAGAGTTGACCACTGCAAATACTTGGAAGTTGATATTTCTGCTAATGGAGGTATTGCAAAAATATTTCCAAATTTCTGCAAAAGAAATGGTCTGGTTCATTGCTCCCTCATTTTGAATCTGTTATTAGCTACATAGTAGATATTACAATAAATTGTAAGGATTTTAATAATGTTTTACTGTTACTTGATTTGCTTGATGAAATGTAACAAACAAGGTATAACGAATGCAGCAGAGATAATACAATAAAATATACACTAAAACAAACTAAAACTAAAGAAATCCATGCACCTAACAGTAAAAGAGTTGGAAGGGACCTTGAGGTCATCCAGTCCAACCCCCTGCTCATGCAGGAGACCTGTACTAGGGATTCAAACCGCCGAACTGCCGACCTTTCTGATCAACAAGCTCAGTGTATTAACCACTGAGCCACCTAGTCACCAGATGGAAATAAAAATATCCATGAAATACTAATACTTACATATTTAATATGTAATAATATGATATGAATATGAAATTTTAATATTTAATAATAATTAGCTGATAATTAATAATAATTAGTTAATATATAATTAACTCTGGACTATATACAAGATTGTCTATTTTTCTTTTTTACAAATTCAATACTTTAATTCAGTCTCCTGGGCTTTCATAAATGCTTGAAAATGGAGGCAGAGCAAAGAGGTTTCGTGTAGCCTTATAGTTTAATAGGTTGAAACGTCTAGAAAAAAAATGTGTATTATTTGTTGATTCCCCCCCTCCCCGCGCATGGTGTAAATTGTCTCTAATTCCTCTGTACCAGTGTTTCTCAACCTTAGCAAATTAACGATGTCTGGACTTCAGTTCCCAGAATCCCCTAGCCATCATGCTGGGAAATTGAATTCCAGACATCTTAAATTTGCTAATGTTGAGAAATCCTGTGCAAATCAGGAAATGGTGGTTTATGCCATTCTTCCAGCATAATATAGGGTTGTGCGAGGATATTCTCTTTCTTTCAACATTTCTCGGGACACATGGGTATAAAATCAATGTAGAAATTTCCATTGTTTCTTTTTTTATATAGTCTTTAAGGGGGGGTACAGGCATTACGTGCCACCGTTAGCATCTCATCTGTAACTGGTCTCAGGGTAGAGACGTATTGGTACTTTGAGAAGCTTCTTCTGACGTCAAGGCCAGAGATGATGAGCAGAGTTTCCCTTAATGGCCTCCTTATCCACCAAATTCAGTGATTATTTTTTCCCCTCCCACATTGGACTGAATGACTTCTGTTGGCTAATATGGGAGGAAGGAAACGAGTGATTTCAGAGACATCATGTCCACCTAAAAAAAACCCAAAACCCACATTCCCTTGACTCTGTTAACCACCACAAGCTGCAGAAAGAGAGATTTCTCCCACAAAACAAAGGAGATGCTACTGAAAACCTTTTTGGAAGGGCTGCTTTTGGGAAGACATGCCAGAAACCACAATCCAACCCGTAAGCAAAGCCAACGTACAAAAATTAATTTTGCTGAAATACTTAATTCAATTAATTTAATAAAGGGCAGTTAATCCGATACTTCCTCCTGCAATTAATCATTTTTCCATCATGTTAAAATTACAGGGCAATCATTACTTTTGGAGGAATTTTCAGCTTTCATGCTTCCTCTCTCTAATTATTCCACAGGAAAAGGATGGATGGATGGATGGATGGATGGATGGATGGATGGATGGATGGATGATTGGAGTATCTCCCTGTTATTAATCCACCCCATCCATCCATCATTTTGAAGATGGGAGGAAGTCACACCAAATACAAAAGCTCCCAAACCATATCAAAAGACCAATTTTCAGGCAGTCAGACCAAAAATGATGGGGATTTATTCAACATTTTAGGCCCTAAATGTTTTCTGGGGGAATCATATATTTTTTTCTTTTGCCCTCGCTCTCTGCCTCCCAGAAAATAAACAGAGCAGAGTAGATAAATTTTGTCTAAATTACAATATAACATGAGAATTGTTGAATTAACTCTAGCGAAGGGAAGGTCATTTGTCTTAGGTTAAGGCATTTTTTTCCTTCTGCTATCTGCTCCTAATTTATATCAATCCTCCTTCTAAAGGTCAGCCTTCCCTATCGTACGGTTTTCCAGTTGTTTGAGACTTCACCTTCCATTCTCTCCTGCCAGAATTGCCAACACATGACCAATAGTCAGTTAAGAGAGCCAGAATCCTACCTACCTATAAACTTAGTTCTACAAAGCTGTTCCATGGAATCCTCATAGATAATTGTAATATTGGACAAGCACCAGTTTGTTGAATGCAATGCATGAACCATTAGTGGGGTGGACCCAATTACTCTACCACTTCCTGATCTGTTGACGACAATGAGCTGTAGTGTGTGGACTTACTCTGTGTGCTCTCTTTTCCATCACTTTTGCTTGTTCCATGTCTAAAATCTTGCTAATCCGAGGACGCATCCTTCTGCCTTTCTTCCCAAGCTCTCATACTTAAAGGTGTCTTCCTAGTAGCTAACCAAGTCCTAAGCTTTGTCGATCACTTTCATGTATTTCCCATTGATCAATCTCTTTTCTGTTATACTTAAAAAACCTGCTTCACTAATCCTTGCTCAAGTCAGATTCTTAGTCTCAGGAATGCTCAGATAAAAAACAGAACACCTCAACCTCCTACTTAAATGAGTTTCATGTTACTGTGTAGACTGTGCACAATGAGTGGAGGCATGATTATGCAAGTTTACTTGGACTTCAGTAAGGCATTTGATAAAGTAGACCATAACCTACTACTTGATAAAATAGAAAAATTTGGGTTAGACAACATCACCACCAGATGGATTTGTAAGTGGCTGACCAACTGCACTCAATGTGTAATCCTCAATGGAACTGCATCTACGTGGAGGGAAGTATGCAGTGGGATACCTCAAGGCTCTGTTTTAGGCTCAGTACTCTTCAAAATCTTCATCAATGATTTGGACGAGGGAATAGATGGGGAACTCATCAAATTTGCAGATGACACCAAGTTAGCAGGAATAGCCAATACTCCAGAAGATAGGCTTAAGATACAGAAGGATCTTGACAGACTTGAATATTGGGCACTATCTAACAAAATGAAATTTAATGGTAAAAAAGTAAGGTTCTACATTTAGGCAAGAAAAATTACACAGGTACAGTATTCGTGGTACCTTGCTCAATAGTGGGAGAGGGATCTTGGAGTCCTGGTGGACAATCATTTAATTATGAGACAGCAGTGTGCAGCAGCTGCCAAAAAAGCTAACACAGTTCTAGGCTGCATAAACAAAGGGATAGAATCAAGATCATGTGTAGTGTTAATACCACTTTACAATGCCTTGGTAAGGCCACACTTGGAATACTGCATCCAGTTTTGGTCACCACGGTGTAAAAAAGGTTTTGAGACTCTAGAAAGAGTGCAGAGAAGTGTAACAAAGACGATTAGGGGATTGGAGGCTAAAACATATAAAGAACGGTTGCTGGAACGGGGTATGTCTAGTTTGATGAAAAGAAGGACTAGGAGTGACAAGATAGCAGTGTTCCAATATATCAGGGGTTGCCACAAAGAAGAGAGAGTCAAGCTATTCTCCAAAGCACCTGAGAGTAGGACAAGAAGCAGTGGGTGGAAACTAATCAAGGAGAGAAGCAACTAAGGAGAAATTTCCTGACATAGAACAATTAATCAGTGGAACAACTTGCCTCCAGAAGTTGTGAATACTGCAACACTGGAAGTTTTTAAGAAGAGATTGGATAACCATTTGTCTAAAGTGGTATAGGGTTTCCTGCCTAAGCAGGGGGTTGGACTAGAAGACCTCCAAGGTCCCTTCCAACTCTGTTCTGTTATTCTGAGCCCCTTACTCTACCTATTGGCCAGCTATGAGCTATGACCTCTCTTATTTGACCATTCCCTAGGCAGCATCTCTTTGCTCCATCTCCTAAGGTATTTCCCACATAATGCTATACATAGTTTACTCACATTTGTGAATTTGGGTGACTGAATATCCCAGCAACATAACTGGACCTCCAAGGCAGTGGTGGGTTGCCCCCGCTTCGGACCGGTTCGCAAAAAACGGTAGTAAAATCGGTGGGAGGCTCCGCCCACTGACCCAGATGTCATCATAGGTGATCTGCGTATACATGCGTGCTCCCGATGCAAACTGGTAGTAAAGGTAAGTAGAACCCACCCCTGCTCCAAGGCCCGTATTTTCCCTGACAGAGACAACAGAGAGCCACATGACATAACCTTGAAAGCTTAACACCCTACAGCCAAAAGCTAAAGCTAAGCTTCCAAGCAAGTTTGCGTAATCCTGCCTCCACTCATCATGCGCAGCTGTTCTCGATCCAAAAATGAGAAGGATAGCACCACAGAGACTGGACTCCATACTGTGCCGTGCCATAGATTTCAATCATTATTAAATGAATTTTTAAAATTGGCTAGCTTTGCAAACCACACTAAGCCATAAATTAAATCGCAATCATTTTGTCTGTCCGGGTGCCAATTAAAAGACAGTTCCGCTTCTTCTGCAGGAGGCCCCCTCACTGCTGCAATTTAGGAGGAGAGTTGGAGCATATATTTATACCTGACTCTTTTAGAGTTTTATGTTACGTGTGTGTGTATGTATGTATGTACCGTATGTATGAATGTATAACCGTCCAGAATGATTCAGGACTGCACAACATATAAATTGTCTTAAACCAATAAATATAAACAAACCATGATTTGCAACCCATAATGGCTGGGTTTATATCCCACATCTACCCACAGACAAGACAAGAGTAAATTGATGTGATGGCTGCTGTACAGCTTTATATCACCTGAATGTGCTGAAAGTTATTTCTGGAACCCTTTCTTTTATATCTGCCCACGTTATTTTACTCCAGGATACAAGATTTCATTCCAGAGCACTTTCCTCCTTGAACCAAAGATGCTTTTCCAAAAGGCAATTTATAAATCCTTTCACTCCCTTCCAGTCAGTTAGAACTAAAAAAAAAAAAGCTTCTTGGATGAGAAATGAAACATTTTCAAAGAAAAAAAACCAAGAAAGTCAAATTGCCCTTTGGAAAAAGCATCTTTGGGACAGCTATGACCTGGATTATTTTTTAAATTTTTTATTTATTTTAGTTTGTCAAACATGTATGAGATAACAGGTATAAGTATAAACATGGACATGAGCACATGAAATGAGTAGAAATAAATGGGGACAGTAGGACAGGGACGGTAGGCACGCTGGTGCGCTTATGCACGCCCCCTTACAGACCTCTTAGGAATGGTGTGAGGTCCACAGTAATCAGTTTAAGGTTGAATCTGTGGGGGTTAGAGGTAGTGGTGGGTTTCAAATTTTTTTACTACTGGTTCTGTGGGTGTGGCTTGGTGGGCGTGGCATGACTTGGTGGGCGTGGCAGGGGAAGGATACTGTACTTACGAGACCGCCTTCTGCCACCAGTAGCCTCTCACTGACCAGTACGCTCCCATAGAGAGAGGCTCCTCAGGGTGCCATCGGCCAAACAGTGTTGACTGGCGGCCCCCAGGGGGAGAGCCTTCTCTGTGGGGGCACCTGCCATCTGGAATGAGCTCCCCCCCGGAGATACGAAGGATCCCAGATTTACGCACTTTCTGCCGCACCCTCAAAACGTTTTTATTCCAGCAGGCTGGTCTGGCTTGACTCTCCCTTTTCATTTGCTTTTAAGTTTTATACAAATTGGGTGTTCTTAAATTCATTTCTTGGGCCAAAATTATTTAATGTACTTTTAAATGGTTTTTAACTTTTGTATGATGTATTTTTATCTTGTGGCTGTTCACCGCCCTGAGTCCTTCGGGAGTAGGGCAGTATATAAATTAAATAAAAAATAAATAAATAAAATTCTCACCCCACTCCAGACGAAGGATATTCTAAAATCTCCATTCCCTCCCCAATCCAGGGGAAGGTTACTGCAAAATCCCCATTTCCTCCAGATCAGCTGGGACTTGGGAGGCAGAGAATAGATGGGGGCGGGGCCAGTCAGAATTTTTACTACCAGTTCTCCGAACTATTCAAAATTTCCGCTACCGGTTCTCCAGAAATGGTCAGAACCTGCTGAAACCCACCTCTGGTTAGAGAAAGTAACAACGGAGTCAGGTAGAGCATTCCAGGCGTTGACCACTCTACTGCTGAAGTCGTATTTTCTGCAATCGAGTTTGGAGTGGTAAATAAATAAATAAATAAATAAATAAATAAATAAATAAATAAATTTCTATACCGCCCTTTTCCCGAAGGACTCAGGGCGGTGTACAGCATATTAAAAACACAAAGACAAACATCAGTTAAAAAATAATTAAAATTATTACATAATTTCGGCTCAAATTTTAAACCCCAAAATTTTAAACCCAGTTTAAAAATCATTACATTGATAGCCCGGCTTGGCAGAACAGCAGGGTCTTGAGGGCACAGCGAAATACACGGAGGTTGGAGATCTTACGCATTTCTGGGGGCAGTTCATTCCATAGGGCAGGGGCTCCCACAGAGAAGGCCCTCCCCCTGGATGTCACCAGCTGACATAACTTGGCTGATGGCACCCTGAGGAGACCCTCTCTGTGGGAGCGAACTGGCCGGTGGGAGGCTGTTGGTGGCAGAAGTCGGTCTCGAAGGTACCCAGGTCCTATGCCATGGAGCGCTTTAAAGGTGGTGACCAACACCTTGAATCGCACCCGGAAGACCACTGGGAGCCAGTGCAGCTCACGCAGGAGGGGTGTCACATGGGCACAACGGATTGCGCCCATAACCACCCGCGCAGCCACATTCTGGACCAGCTGGAACCTCCGAGTGCTCTTCAAGGGGAGCCCCATGAGTTTGTATCCATTGTTTGCCTAAGTATTATTGCAGTTGAAGCTGAAGTAGTCATTGACAGGTAGGACGTTGTAGCAGACAATTTTGTGTATTACGCTTGATTGATTGAGTTGATTGATTGATTGATTGATTGATAATCTCTATAAGAATCTTTCCTCTCTGAACTAGAAAGATCAAAATACCTATAGTATCTATTGCTCTGTTGAAAAAAATTGGTAGTTTTGTTTGTTTGTTTTTAACAGTTTACAGAATGTCATTAAAACGAGAGTAGTATGGTTCTCCAGAGCAGTGTTTCTCAACCTTGGCAACTTCAGGTTGGGAAGACTTCAGCTCCCAGAATTCCCCAGCCAAGCGTTAAATGTTTGAGATTGAGAAAACTGTTCTAGATGGATATCATTCTAGAGAAAAGTCCCACCACTGAGAAGGCACGCTCCCTGAATCCCAAAGATGACAGGATCTGAAGCATGCCCATTCTGTCAGCCAATTTGTGGTTGTTGGTGCCAACCAGCAAGCTTTTGCTAATAATTCATTCTTTGAATCCAGTATATTCACGTTGAAACACAATAAATGCAAATGGTGTACTACCATCTCATCACCATATTCATCCAGATAGGATTGATAATGGCAAGGACAAATCTAAGTACTCCTAGTGTACTTGTAACACCTCTGTTAACACACAAGCTGCACTGATTGCTGGTTTGTGTCCAGGTCCAACTCAATAGCAATAGCACTTAGACTTATATATCGCTTCACAGTGCTTTTACAGCCCTCTCTAAGTGGTTTACAGAGTCAACCTATTACCCCAAACAATATGGGTCTTCATTTTACTGACCTCGGAAGGATGGTAAGCTGAGTCAACCTTGAGCCAATGAGAATCAAAATGTGGACATATGTCATTGTAAGGCTACTACCCTGTCCCTTTTTGTATCCATTGATTGTTAGGTAAATATCGAATATATTTAATATATTTAAATGTATGGAGTGTCACAATAGATTTTTTTTTTTATTGGCCAAGTGTGATTGGACGCACAAGGAATTTGTCTTGGGGCATATGCTCTCAGTGTACATAGAAGAAAGGATACGTTCATCAAGAATCATAAGGTACATAAGGTACTTAATGATAGTCATAGGGTACAAATAAGCAATCAGGAAACTATCAATATAAATCGTAAGGATACAAGCAACAAATCATAAGCATACAAGTGTCACAAGATGGGAAAATTCCTTTAGATATAAAAGAGACACAACCTTCACTCTTCTGCCTATTTGCTTCTGCTCTTTCTAGCTCAGCTATTTTTTACTTCCAATCTTCTGGCATGGGAATAGGACAACTTGCCATAGCCAATCAACTGTGGCCAACTTGCCACAGGACAACTTGTTGCAGGACAATTGAACAATTTTAATTGATTATTTAAAATAAGTAACTCCTACTAGAATGAATATGCAATCTTTTAAAAAAATGCCAATTGTTGAACGTAACTCTACAAGAATTGAAATCAGGCCACTGCACAAGTTATTTTATTTCCACAGAGCCCAAGGCTTTTCTTCACAAGCCACTGATTGAATAAACTCTCCAGCATGAAACCTGCACCCAACCACGTTGGGATCTTGGGATCAAACTAAATGTGACATGGACCTCTGCATAGCCATTACAATTGTTGCATGTAGGTCAAAAAAATCCAACTCTTCCCTGCTCTCAGTCCACATCCTTATATGGAATCAAAAAGCTTCATATGAGTGAATTCCCCAAAGGAAGTTGCCAAGACTGCCTCATTGCCTGAGTTAAATGACTGTACTGATAGAAGAGAACATTTGTAATTCTGTGTCGAATTGTGGGGCCCTTGCTGCTCTCCCGGTTGTTTTCTTGCAGACATTTCATTACCAAACTAGGTAACCTCATCATCATTGCTAGTAAAGGAGTAGTATTATGTCACATTTTATACCCTAGTAGCTTGGCCTTTCGTGGTTGATGGGAACAGACCTGGTGCAGGAGTAAAATCCAGCAGGTTCTCACAGGTTCTGGAGAACCGGTAGCGGAAATTTTGAGTAGTTCGAAGAAATGGCAAATACCACCTCAGGCTGGCCCCAGAGTGGGGTGGGAATGGAGATTTTGCAGTATCCTTCCCCTGGAGTGGGGTGGGAATGGAGATTTTGCAGTATCCTTCCCCTGCCACGCCCACCAAGCCACACTATGCCCACCAAGCCGCACCCACAGAACTGGTAGTAAAAAAAATTTGGATTTCACCACTGATCTGGCGTTTCCTTGATTAGGTTGCTGTTTACAGTTAGCTTGTTCGTTTGAGTTGGTAGTGTCTTGACTAGGGTATTGTTTGCTTCTTAATTGTTGGTCTAGTGCAGTGATGGCTAACCTTTTCTGGACCGAGTGCCGAAAGCACACGCACACCCGTGCGAATATGCCCACGTGCACCCGAACTTCAAAAATGCAATGCATGCACAGCCCCTTGCACGTGCTCCACCCCCGTGCATGCGCATGTGACCCCGCCCCTTGCACATCCATGGCAAAGACCCGAAGACCAACTGGCCAGCGGGAGGCATGCGTGCCTGCGCAGCACAGCTGAACTGTGGCAATGGCTCCAGGGGTGGGTTCAATTTACCTTTACTACCGGTTCGCAATGGGATTGTGTGCACGCACTTGCTTTGCACGCACACGTGCCTTGCTTAATCACATGCACAGATCACTTCTGATGACATCAGGGTCAGTGGGTGGAGCATCCCGCTGGTTTTAATACCAGTTCTATAGAAGTGGTCAGAAGCGGTCCGAACAGGAGACAACCCACCACTGAATGGCTCACATGCCATCAGAGAGAGCACTGTGTACCATAGGTTCGCCATGTTAACCAGTGTTAATCTTGGCATTCTGCTCATCTGAGTGTTGATTGCTGGTGAGGAGGTGGTTAGATCCTTTTGTTTCCTTTTGGGCTTTTTGATTGTCTCTTTTGAATGGTATGTAGAGTTTGTTTATCTCTCCATGCCTGTTGATGGCTGATTTGTCTGAATGGCAGGCTTCCAGGAATTCTCTAGCATTTTTTTGGACTTGGTTTAGTCTAGGAAGCCCAAAGTTTCCCAATTGAAACTATGGTTAACCTCTTTCCACGTGCTGTGAAATTAAGAAGATGGCTGTACATGACATTAGGTAACCCGAGGCCCTCCAGAAATTGCCAAACTACAATTCCCAGCATTCCTCTATATGGAACAAGTTGGCTGTGCCATCTGAACATTATAGTTCAGCAAACTCTGCAGAACAAACCACACCCTATCCCTGTACGTAAGTAAAAATATCCCCCTTGTTGAATTGTTCAGGGATACAAGAACTGAAATAAGGCTGTTTCGCCGTTACCTTATTTCCACAACAGCCAAGGACTTTTCCTCACAAACTGCTGGATTGAATAACTAACACCGTCAAGCATGAAACCTACACCCGGCCATGTTGGTTTTTGGGACCAAACTGAGCGTTACATTCCCTTCTGGAGCCTTTTCTTCTCTATTTTTGAAAGCCTAAAGCAACCTCAGGAGGTAGTCAGTCTGAACGAAGTAAGGGCTGGTCGTGAGAGGAAGCTTCTTTGAGTTTTCCCTTCAGGTTGCTTTTCATCTCTCCGGGCCCTTGTTTTTTTTTTTAATCTGCAGGGGGAAATGTCAGAGACAAGCGATGGCAGGAGAAAAGAGAAAGAAAAAAAGAAAAAGACAAGAACAAAGGGTTAAACTGCTCGGGCTCTCCTTTCTTGCTTTCAGAACCAGGCAGGCTGCCAAGGCTTCTTTTGGCTTAAAAAGAAACAAAACCCAGGAAAATAAGTTGGAACATTTTCTTAGGTCTTTTTAGACCAAAATAACTATTTTGTCTAGCCATAGATACCCACAATCCTCCCATTAAAGGCTTCCAAATAAAAGAACATTTTGCTGAATGGAAGTGATATAATATCGCTGGCTTGCACAGAGCGGAATAATGCAAATAATCTCTCATATCATTTTGCAGAGAGATCTAGGCGAACTTGCGCTGTTTATCAGGGCCAATGAAAACTTGACTTTAAGTAGTCACTATTGATATTGAAAAGGGACACGGTGGCTCAAAAGGGACACAGTGGCTCAGTGGCTAGGACGCTGAGCTTGTCAATCGAAAGGCCGGCAGTTCAGCGGTTCGAATCCCTAGTGTCACATAACGGGGTGAGTTCCCATTACTTGTCCCAGCTTCTGCCAACCTAGCAGTTTGAAAGCATGTAAAAAAATGCAAGTAGAACAATTGGGACCACCTTTGGTGGGAAGGTAACAGCGTTCCGTGTGCCTTTGGCATTTAGTTATGTCGGCCACATGACCACAGAGACATCTTCAGACACCACTGGCTCTTCAGCTTTGAAACGGAGATGAGCACCAACCCTTAGAGTCAGGAACGACTACCACATATGTGTGAGGGGAACCTTTATCTTTACTATTGATAATGATCTTGGAATTCTGCATGGCCTTCACAACTGTCGCACGTTAGTTAAGAGGACCAACCTGCTCTCAGTCTCATGAAATCTTATGTGAAGTTTTATATGAAATCAAAAGGCTTCACATGAGCGAATTTTTCACAGGAAGTTGCCAAGCTCCCTTGATTGCCTATAAAATAGATTGCGGTAAAAGTGATCCTCAAGTTACAACCACAACTCAGGCCAACATTTCTGTTGCTAAGTGAGACAGTTGTTAAGTGAATTCTGTCAGTGGTGAAATCCAATTTTTTTTACTGCTGGTTCTGTGGACGTAGCTTGGTGGGTGTGGTGTGGCTTGGTGGGCATGGCTTGGTGGGCATGGCAGGGGAAGGATACTGCAAAATCTCCATTTCCATCCCACTCCAGGGGAAGGATAGTGCAAAATCCCCATTCCCACCCCACTCCAGGGGAAGGTTACTGCAAAATCTCCATTCCCACCCCACTCTGGGACCAGCCAGAGGTGGTATTTGCCGGTTCTCCAAACTACTCAAAATTTCCGCTACTTGTTCTCTGAACTACTCAAAATTTCCGCTACTGGTTCTCCAGAACCTGTCAGAACCTGCTGGATTTCACCCCTGAATTCTGCCCCATTTCCTGCCACAGTGGTTAAGTGAATCACTGCGCTTGTTAAAGTTAGTAACACAGTTGTTAGAAGCTTCTGATTGGATGGTGGGGAATGGAAGGATTTATATTCCTTGCAGATGCAAATGACCAGCTGTCTGCAAGGAATATAAATCCTTCCAATCCCCATCATCCAGTCAGAGCTGAAGAAGCTTCTTGGATGAGAAGCAAAACATCTTCAAAGGAAAACCAGAAAGTCCAGTTGCCACCTTTGGGAAAACCAATGAAGCTTTTTGCAGAAAATACAGATCTAGTTTTCAGTCTCCTCTCTTTTTCCCCAGATTATTGCAATATATATAATCATTTCATAAAACTGTTTAAGAGAAAGCAATCACACACCAATGAGAAAAAGAAACATAATTTTCATTTATTACATGAATATTGCCATCCATCTCACTAAACTTGAACATCATTTGGTGATGTTTTTCATGGGACCTTAATAGAAGAGGTTTCTTATGGACTGGACGATGGACCACGGACTGGGCTACATTTCCATTAAATGGCTACAAAGCTGGTTGGACAATCATGCTCCCCAAGTGTATCCAATGCCTATGTGTTAAGCTGGAAGGAAGCATTGAATGGCATATCGTGACTTAATTCTGTTTCCCATTCAACATATTTAGGATTAGGAGCAGGGGTGGAATCTAGCCAGTTCTATCCGGTTCTGGTGAACCGGTAGCGGCATCTGCAGGAAGCTCTGCCCACCGACGCGGACATCATGATATCGCTTTTTTGTGACATTTTAAGCCTCTGAGCATGCGTAGAAGTTTTTGTGCATGCGCAGACAATGGCGCGTGTGAGTGGAGCTAGCAGCACGCACACCAGTGGTGGGTTGCCCCCAGTTCGCACCAGTTCTATAGAACCGGTAGTAAAACTGGCAGGAGGTTCCATCCACTGACCCCAACGTCATCAAAAATGCTTCTGCACATGCGCAGAAGAGCACGCATGATTAGGAGGCATTTCAGAGCGGTAGGACTTTGATCACACAATCGTGGCCACCATCTTAACTTTCTTTTGACACCCCTTGCTGACACCAGGGAGCAGGAAGTTAAAAAAAATTAAAAGAGATTTTGCCCTGAAATCTAACAAGAAGAGGAAATAGAACACACAGAAATAGATGCACATGGTACATGCCAGTTTGTTGTTCCTCTGCCTGTGTCTACTTGACCCTTTCAAAATTAAACCCTGCTATCCAAATGCTTAAGTCACAGAAAAAGCTCCTGACCTTCCTAACCTCTGTCAAAAATTGTTTATTGCACCACCGTTGTTGGGCATTCCCCTTGTGGATTCCTACCTTGGATTTATTACTTCAGAGCCTAAACCGAACTTCCTGACCAGCAGAGGAAAACACCATATATTTCTTTATAAATAGTCATCTTCCTCAGTGAAATGTGTAAATATTCTCCTCCCCCTCGTTTTTCTATTCATGAAAAAGGAGGAGGAGAAGACATTTCCCATTGATGAGAAATGGCACCGTAGTTGCACAGTTTTGTTTTTTGAAAGGAAACCTTGGAGGATCCCCTTTCTGTAGAAAAGCTGGAGAACTTCTGAGCCTGGAGAGAAGCAACCTGGAGTTAAGGAGAAACTTCCTAACTGTGACAACAATTAATCAGTGGAACAAGTTGTTTCCAGAAGTTGTGGATGCTTCCCACCGGAAGTTGGCAAACTAGCCGTTTCCAGCCTCCGAGGGCCTCCAGGGCGGTAGGGAAGGCCATTTTCGCCCTCCCCAAGTTCCTAGAAAGGCTCTGGAGCCTGGGGAGAGAGAAAAACAGGCCTTCCCCACCCCTACCCCCCGAGGCCCTCCGGAGGCAGGAAACAACCTGTTTCCCTACTTCTGGTGGGCCCAGAAGGCCTGAAAATCAGCTGGCCAGTGCGCACATGCACGCCGGAGCTGAGCTCACGTGCCCATGGATATGGCTATGCGTGCCACCTGAACTTGTGCCTGCTGAAAAGCTGAAATGAAACTTTGTCCAAATGGATATTCTTCAAAACGTACTTCAGAAATCACCACTCACTGTCCAAGGAATACCCTCTGATACCCTCTGGAATCAGCTGCCCCCAGAGATAAGGAGAATCCAAGACCTCAGTGCCTTCTGCCGTGCCCTTAAAACGTTCTTTTTCCAGCAAGCCAGGCTGGCTTAACATATTTTTTAACATATTTTTAATTTTTAATTGGTTTGTTATCTTAAACTGGGGCCAAATTAATATATATCCTTTTAATTGTTTTTTAATGTTTGTATTGTATGTTTTTATCTGGCTGTACACTGCCCTGAGTCTTTCGAGAGAAGGTGCGGTATATAAATTTGAAATAAAAAAATAAAATAAAAAAAAGGTTGGGTGGGATTCATGAGATCTTAAAGCTTGAGCAGGGGGTTGGACTAGAAGACCTCCACGGTCTCTTCCAGCTCTATTCTGAATTGAATCTTTTGGATGGAAGGACAGGCAAGGGATGAGATAACACTCCCATTGGACAGTGCAGGATGGACATCCATAAAGGACCAGTCAGGTATAATGAAATACACAAATGTGAGATCCTCGGTGCTCTCTGAGCTTAGTTGTCTCCTTGCTGATGTTTCATTACCCAACTAGGTAACATTCTCAGGACCAAGGATCTCACAGTTACTAATACAAGTAGTCCTCGACTTACGACCACAATTGAGCCCAAACATTCTGTTGTTAAGTGAGACATTTGTTAAGTGACTTTTGCCCCATGTTATGAACTTCCTTGTCACAGTGATTTAAGTGAATCACCTCAGTTGATAAATTAGTAACACAGAGGTTAAGCGAATCTGGCTTCCTCATTGATTTTGCTTGTCAGAAGTTTGCAAAAAGGGGATCACATGACCTTGGGACACAGCAACAGTCATCAGTATGAGTCCGCTTCCAAGCATCTGACTTTTGATCACGTGACCCTGGGGATGCTGAAACTGTTGTAAGTGTGAAAAATGGTCATAAGTCACTTTTTTCAGTGCCACTGAAACTTTGAATGGTCACTAAATGAACTGTTGTTAAGTCGAGGACTATCTGTATTCTCTTTCATCAACATTCCCAAATGCTTGAATGTTTGTAGGAAGGGGGCATGTTTCTAAGGAAAAGGCTGCCCTTTCTGTACCAGAGGACAAAATGGAGCCCTGTAAATATTAGATCAGAGATGGGATTCATCCGGTTCTGTCTGAACCGGTAGTGGTGACTGCGGGAGGCTCAGCCTACCCGCCCAGATGTATTGCGCGAGCACTGCACATGTGTGAAAGGCCCTGTGCAGGCGCAGAGTAGGTGCGTGCCAGCGAAGCAACCCCATGCGCAAACTCACATTTGCGAACCGGTAGGGAAGGTAAGTGAATCCCACTTCTGTATTAGATCTCTAGTTAATTGCAACGGGAACCATCGCAGTGCCCCTCAAAATCATTCTCCTAGGACAGCCTTACGTTACTGAGATTCGATCAACCCCTGAGAGTATGCATAAGGTGATAATTCCTCTGTCAAGAGCTGCAGGTGAAGGAATATTCTTAAATTTTAGCAGATTGAAAATTATTTTGCTATAACATGGCAAATGGCCAGAAAGCTGCAGATTAAGTTATTCTCCTGATTATCAGAAAGAACGCTCAACTATATATATATATATATATATATATATATATATATATATATATATATATATATATATGAAAGATTTGTTGGTGCCTGAGGTAGGCACATTCCACTTCAATATGCTGAATGAAAGCATAGCTGCAATAGTTTTTATTCCTTCCTAAAATAATATGTATTATTATACCATTTAAAGATAAAGGTAAGGGTTCCACTCGCACATATGTGCTAGTCGTTCCCGACTCTAGGGGGCAGTGCTCATCTCCGTTTCAAAGCCGAAGAGCCAGCGCTGTCCAAAGACGTCTCCGTGGTCATGTGGCGGGCATGACTAAATGCCAAAGGAGCATGAAATGCTGTTACCTTCCCACCAAAGGTGGTTCCTATTTCTTCTACTTGCATTTTTTACGTGCTTTCAAACTGCTAGGTTGGCAGAAGCTGGGACAAGTAATGGGAGCTCACTCTGTTACGCGGCACTAGGGATTCAAACTGCTGAACTGCCGACCTTTCGATCGACAAGCTCAGCATCTTAGCCACTGAGCCACCATGTCCCTTTTAGTATCTCCCTAAAATCCTTAGTTGTTCATACTTAATATCTCATAGCCCATTCCTTTGGGTTTTGTTTTTTTTTCACTAACATGATTTTTTTCCCCTCAAGTTTCTTCTCCAGAAATAGTGAAAAAATTGTGTTTGGGAAATCCACATTGTCATTCTAAAAATATACAAATGAAGAAAGACTTCCCATCTAATTTTGGCCCCTTAGAGAATAAAGAGCAGAGAAATTGGAATTCACACGGTCGCTAAAATACACGAGCCAGAGAGGAAAACCTAAGCACTTTCAGCAATAGCTGTGTTCTAATACAGGTAGTTCATTTAGTGACCATTCAAAGTTACAACAGCACTGAAAAAAGTGACTTATGACCATTTTTCACACTTTATGACCATTGCAGGATCTGCATGTTCACGTGATTTATATTCAAATGCTTGACAACTGATTCACATTTATGATGGTTCCAATCTCCCAGGGTCTAACTTTTCACAGACCTTTGACAAGCAAACTCAATGGGAAAACCAGTTTCACTTAACGACTTTGTTGCTAATTTAACAGTGATTCTGTTAAACAAATGTGGTGAGGAAAGTCATAAAATGGGGCAAAACTCTCTTAACAAATTTATCACTTAGCAATGTAAATTTTGGGCTTGATTGTAATCGTAAGTCGAAGACCACCTATATGTAAGGTCAACCTATTCTCCAAAGCATCTGAAGACAGGATAAGAAACAATGGATGGAAACGAATCAAGGAGAGAAGCAACTTAGAACTAAGGAGAAATTTCCTGACAGTAAAAACAATGAATCAGTGGAACAACTTGCCTCCAGAAGTTGTGGGTGCCCCAACACTGGAAGTTTTTTAAGAAGAGATTGGACAACCATTTGTCTGAAATGGTATAGGGTCTCCTGCCTGTGCAGATGCTTGGTCTAGAAGACCTCCAAGGTCCCTTCCACCTCTGTTATTCTGTTACTCCACTTATGTTACTCTGCAAAACACAATGTATAAATATTTTTATTTTTATTTATTATTTTTGTCAAACACGTAAGATAATAAATATAAGTATAAATATGATTACGAATACAGGATAAGGATACAAATACATGGGGACAGTAGGACAGGGATGGTAGGCACATTGATGCGCTTATGCACTCCCCTTACAGACCTCTTAGGAATGGGGTGAGGTCAACAGTAGACAGTCTAAGGTTAAATTTGGGGGGGGGGGGGTTGGGGATGAAACCACAGAGTCAGGTAGTGCATTCCAGGCATTGACCACTCTGTTGCTGAAGTCGTATTTTCTGCAATGAAGTTTGGAGCCGTTTACCTTAAGTTTGTATCTATTGTGTGTTCGTGTATTGTTGCGGTTGAAGTTGAAAAAGCAGTGGTGAAATCCAAATTTTTTTACTACCGGTTCTGTGGCCATGGCCTGGTGGGTGTGGTGTGGCTTGGTGGGCGTGGCTTGGTGGGTGTGGCAGGGGAAAGTTACTGCAAAATCTCCATTCCCACCCCACTCTGGAGCCAGGCAGAGATGGTATTTGCTGCTTCTCCAAACTACTCAAAATTTCCACTACCGGTTCTCCGAACTGCTCAAATTTTGAGCACTCTGAACTGCTCAAAATTTCCGCTACCGGTTCTTCAAACTGCTCAAAATTTCGCTACCAGTTCTACAGAACCTGTCAGAACCTGCTGGATTTCACCCCTGTGAAAAAGTCATTGACATAATAACAAAAAATAAACATAATTACATCACAGATCCTATGAATTGCCTAAACTACCACCATGCCATGCGTTCCTTTCTAGCGTCTTCATTCTATAGGTCAGGCCCTACACTAAATACCTATTTTAGAATACTTTCATCTAATTTGAAAGGCATATCTTTGCGATGGAAGCCAATCAGAGCCTTCGCTTCATCTTTTGCAAAACCTTTTTTATAAATCAGAGAGAGAGAGAGAGAGAGAGAGAGAGAGAGAGAGAAAGAAAGAGGAGGGATGAGCGGACTGGGAAGTATAATTTATTGCACGGAACAGAAAGTGCTGACAACTCTGAATGAATCTTTCTTCCTTTCTTCAGGTCTTGCTCCAGTTATTCCAACGGCATATAAAGATTAGTCATCAGTAGGAATCCCAAAACAATAATGACTTCCAAGAAACTCCTGGAAATGATTAGAGAGGTGTGGGGGGGATGGATGACACAGAGAGAAGAGAGGCATGGTGGGAGGGAGAGGGCAGGATGGAAGAAGAGAGTCTTTCAAAAATTTGCACAGGGAACAGATTTGCTGAGAGAAAGGGTGACATCTTCTGCTCCCAGTAGGGCTTTAATTTCTCCTGCAACAATGGCTCCTCTTTCTCTCTTAAGATCTGAAGGATGGACCACTGTGGAAGGCTGCTGAAGATCCTGCTCCATTGGACACTTTGCAAAAATAATAGCCGTCTCCATTTTGCTTTTATAAATTGCTTCATATATATGTCATATACCACAACCCTGCGAGACCAGCCAGGATTATTTTCCCCCTAAATTTCACACAGCAAAGCGGGCCTTGCCCAAGGCCACCCAGTGAGCTATTGTTTGTGGTTGCATATCATTCAGAGATGTCATAACTCATAATCTTAGGTCACATCTACTCGTTCTTCCCCGCTACATCCGAGCGCCGTGCGACGGGATGAGCTCCCATCCTTTGCCCAAGCTCCTGCCACCCTAGCAATCAAAAGCATGTAAATGCGAGTAGATAAATAGGTACCACTTCAATGGGAAGGTTAACAGCGCTCCATGACATCATGCTAGCCACATGACCGCGGAAGTGTTTTCAAACAGCGCTGGCTCAATGGCCCTTGAAATTGAGATGAGTAGTGCCCCCTCCAGTCAGCAAGAATCTCCAGGCACTCCCTTCCTGTCCTATCAGTGTTGCTGGGAGTATACTTGGTGTCTTCTTGATTAGACTGTTGCAAGAAAATCATAAAACAATAGAAGTCTGTTGAGATTCTCAGTCATCCAGGTCATGGTTGTCCCAAAGGTGCTTTTTTTCAGCAGGCAACTAGACTTTTTTCTTTTGAAGATGTTTCGCTTCTCATCCAAGAAGCTTCTTCAACTCTTACAGGATAGTGGAGAATGGAAAGATTTATATTCCTTGCAGATAGCTTGTAATCTGCATCCTTTTAGAGCAGGAGTGTCAAATTCAAGGCCTGGAGGCCAGATTCAGCCTGCAGGGTGTTAAGATCTGGCCCACAGGACCGCCCTGGAAACAGCGAAGGACCAGCCCTCACAAGCTCTGTTTTCGCTGGCAGAGTTGCAGGAAGCCGTCACAGTCAAAAATAGAGCTCGGGAGCAGGGGAGGGTTTCAAAACCCTTCGCTACTGGTTTGCTCATGGGCACATGTGCACACAATGCTTCTGCGCATGTCTCCTGCCATTGCTCCTACCAGTTCGCCTGATCGGAGGCGAACTGGTAGCAACCCATCACTGCTCAGGAGACCGTTTTCGCTGGCAGAGCGCTCAGACTACCACAGGCGCCCCTGAAATGAGTGACGTCGAGCTGGCCCACCCCACCTCAACCCTCTGGCCAGCCGGCCTGGCCACGCCCTGGCCACGCCCACCTCAACCCCCTGAGCAGGGCCGGATTTTTCTATAGGCTAACTAGGCTTCAGCCTAGGGCCTCAAGATCAAGAGGGGCCTACATTCAAATTGTTAGCAAAATTAAAATTACACTTTCACTATAGGTGAAAGGGCCTCATAAGTGGAATAGCCTAGGGCCTCTTTTCATCTAAATCCGGCCCCGCCCCTGAGATGAAACAACCGTGATGCGGCCCTCAATGAAATCGAGTTTGACACCCCTGTTTTAGAGGGTCGTTGAAGCACTTGGATGTTTATCTGTGTCCTCAAGGTTACCTGAGTAGCGCTCCTGGTACCTGTAGTCTGCAATTTTTCCCTCTGGAAATCCATTCCTACTCCCACACCATCTTCAAAAGAAAATGCCTTCAAAAGGAAAAACAAGGAAGTCCAGTTGCCTCCTGAAAAAAGCACCTTTGGGACATAAAACAATAGAGTTAATCACAGATATTTCTAATGTAAAAGTCAATGAAAACAAAGGGCCCTTTTATTCTACTCCATTCTCTACCCCTTGGGACCTTCATCGCAGTCGCACCTTTGTTCTCAAATATAGCAGAATGCTGGGAAAAGGCTGGGGAAATGACATGGGATATCAGGAGCTAAGTATAGATATGCCAGAGAGGGCTAACATGCCTTGGTTACATGCTATTTGGATAGGACTACCATTTTTTTTAATGGGATTTTTTAAACCCACAGTTTGTGTCCCACCTTGATCAACGAAAGATACACCATTATTTGTTTGTTTGTTTGTTTGTTTGTTTATTGGTTCGATTTATATGCCGCCCTTTTCCGGAGACTCAGGGCAGCTTACAATGCGTTAAGCAATAGCCTTCATACTTTTAAAGTATGTTATTAAAGTATGTTAGTACGTATTGTATTAAAAATACAATATAAATATAATACATATACTGTAGTCCTATAAATATAATCCTCGACTCACAACCATTCTTTTTGTGACCATCGAAGTTTCAATGGCAGCAAAAAAAAATGACTTAGGACCTTTTTCCCCCCAGTAAAACCGGCCTCATTAGATTTATTTATGAGCATCTCGTCTATGAAATGAACATTCTTACAAAGGTATGACTGTATTTTTCTGGGCTCGTGAGGTGTATAATATAGTCCTGTCAAAAGTTGCCATAACTTATTCCGATATTACGAATTCCTTCCTTTTTAGCAAAACGCTGGTGGTGTTTTTCACTTAAGGTGAGCTGTTCTTGCACTTTTCATCAAAGACCTGTTATCGCAAAACGTCTGCATCCAATAGGAAGGCCTCTGTATGTGGTTGTTCCTTTTACAACAAAAATAGAAATCTTTTCCTTGAATTCATAGATGAACTCTTGAATAAAGAAAGCATTTTGTGAGGGCAGGAGAGGGCAGAAAGAGTGTGGTCTTTTCAAAGAGATGGAAGAAAAAGCATCAGTTAATGGAAAATGTTGGAAATTTAATATACATCCAGATCAGGGGTGAAATTCAGCAGGTTTTGACAGGTTTCTAGAGAACCGGTAGCGGAAATTTTGAGTAGTTCAGAGAACCGGCAAATACCTCTGGCTGGCCCCAGAGTGGGGTGGGAATGGAGATTTTACACTATCCTTCCCCCAGGAGTGGGGAGAGAATGGGAATTTTGCAAAATCCTTCCCCCAGGAGTGGGGAGGGAATGGGGATTTTGCAGTATCCTTCCGCTGGAGTGGCATGGCAATGGAGATTTTGCAGTATCCTTCCCCTGCCATGCCCAAGCCACGCCCACTAAGCCACACCACACCCACCAAGCCATGCCCACATAACCAGTAGTAAAAAACGTTGAATTTCACCACTGATCCAGATGTAATACTTTAGTATTGGTGACTACTTTATCTCTGGCTCCATTTCTAAAACAATAGCCTGAGGTGGTATTAAACTCAATGGTGGAGCTCATAGCCAACATCTGAACATCTCAGGTATAATTCCTGCCAGCTCCAGACAAAGTTTATTTAAAACCACGTCAACCAGCAGTCCCCAACCGTCAAGCAGAGCTTCATGTGTGAGTAGAGGATGTGCTTGCGTCAGCGTGCAAAGCTTCACTCGCGTGAGTGGAGGGCACTGGCGCTTGCACTTATGTGTGAAGCTCTGTTCCAGGGGTGTCAAACTCAATTTCATTGAGGGCCAAATCAGGGTTGTGTTTGACCTCGGGGGCCAGGGTAGGTGTGGCCAGCTCAACATCACTCGTGTCAAAAGCGCCTATGGTGGCTTGAGTACTCTGCCAGTGAAACCAGGCTCCTTAACTCCGCTTTCAGCTGCAATAACCTCCTGCAACCCTCTGCCAGCAAAAACGGAGCTCGTGGGGGCCACTCCATTTTTGCTGGCAGAGGCACCGCGGGCCAATTCTTGGCTGTTTCCAGGGTGGCCCCATTGGCCAGATCTAAGCACCCCGCAGATCATATCTGACACCTGGGCCTTGAGTTTGATACCCCTGTTCTATTCCCTTAAAACTGTAATTACAGGCTAAATGACGGTGGAATGGCAGCGATCCTAGGATTATAGGCACAATACAAAGCAATACGCTGAGATTTATATTTAATGGCAAAGTCCAAGAGTCCTGCTTTGGTCCTAAAACAGTGAAAATCTGTGAAGAATAAACACTATAATACTCGACTACTTGCAGGGGTTTCTCAACGGAGAAATCAATGGTGGGAGGGGGATGGAAATTTTCTCCCAAGGGGGAAAAAGTTTAATCTAACGCCAGAGTTTAGAGAGATCTTTTGAAATGGTGACTTCATGCAACCAACATATGTTTAACCCTGAGCCGCTTATTCAGACAAGCCCCCCACCCATGTCAAAGACCAAGCTTTTGTCGTTCTTGTTGTTTCTTAAATTAAACATATCAAATGCATTTTAAAACAATAAGCATATTGAAAATATACACTAACATCTGTGTTTGGGGCACAAGCCAGAGCGACAACGGCTGGTTTGCATTACCCACAAGAAATCAAAGCGTCCAGCAAAGTAGACAAACTATAGCTGGAAAGGGATTAACTATGTTCAAGCAAAATTTTCACTCTTCCTTTCGCTGGGGGTTGCTGAGGTAATTGACGTTTTTTGAACTGTGCAAAAAGAAAGAGAGAGAGAGGCCTCCATTTTAAGATCACCCATTCCCTAATTTAATATCTAGAGTGGGAAACACATTGTGGGGGAAAAAAATAAAAGCGATTTTTTTTTCTCCAGGAGAGTTCATTTCAGAGGTGGGTTTCAGCAGGTTCTGACCAGTTCTGGAGAACCAGTAGCGGAAATTTTGAGTAGTTCGGAGAACCGGTAGTAAAAATTCTGACTGGCCCCACCCCCATCTTTTCTCTGCCTCCCAAATCCCAGCTGATCAGGAGGAAATGGGGATTTTGCAGTAACCTTCCCCTGGAGTGGGGTGGGAATAGAGATTTTACAGTATCCTACCCCTGCCATGCCCACCAACCCATATCCACAGAACCGGTAGTAAAAAAATTTGAAACCCACCACTGGTCCATTTCTAGCGATAGTCAACCTAATATTAAAGCAGATAAATCTTTTTCTCTTTCTCTCCTTTTAAATTTTAAACACAGTCCATCTGACTTCCAAATTGCAGCAATAAATTTCAGGAATGGAAAGGACCACAATATACTTCTGCCCCCTTAACCTCCATTCCCACTTCATGTTTTTCAAAAAGATATACTATATATATATATATAAACCATCAGGACTGATTTATGCTATTCCAGACTCCAAAGTAGAAAAGGCTATTATCCCTGGGATCCAGTGGTGAAATCTAAAATTTGCTACTACCGGTTCTCTGAGCATGGCTTGGTGTGTGTGTGGGGGGGGGGGGGGGGGGGGGCGGGTAATGTGACTGGGTGGGCATGGCCACCCTCGGCGAAGAGGTTGTAAAAAATGCTTTCAAAAGGCTCTGACGATCCCAGCTGAGTTGCCTGATCGACAGAGGCTTTTTTTTCTTTTAAAAGCCTCTGCCAATCAGGCAACTCAGCTTGGATCGTCAGAGGCTTTTTTAAAAAAAGCCTCTGCCGATCAGGCAACTCAGCTTGGATCGTCAGAGGCATTTAAAAGAAAAAAAGCCTCTGCCGATCAGGCAACTCAGCTTGAATCGTCAGAGGCATTTAAAAGAAAAAAAGCCTCTGACAATCCCAGCTGAGTTGCCTGATCGACAGAGGTTTTTTTTTCTTTTAAAAGCCTCTGCCGATCAGGCAACTCAGCTTGGATCGTCAGAGGTTTTTAAAAGAAAAAAAGCCTCTGCCAATCAGGCAACTCAGTTGGGATCATCAAAGACTTTTTTTTTTAAAGCATTTTTTTCAGCAGAAGAGGTTGTAGAAAAAATGCTTTTAAAAATAATTTTAAAAAGCCTCTGATGATTGCGCAGATCAGTTGGGCATGGGGGGGCAGGGATTTTTGCTACCAGTTCTCCGAACCACCCGCCTCCATCGCTACCGGATCGAGCGATCCAGTCCAAACCAGGAGCATTTCACCCCTGCTGGGATCTGTTTCAATGCCTTGGCTTATTTCTTTGATATGATAAGAAACAGCCAAATGTAATAACAAGATGTTTTCTTCCATGCGATCAAGAATGGATTAGTAGAGTTTGAAACTTCTCCTCCAGGACTGAAAACTTGTACTGTAAACCAAATCAAACCTGCTAGGTTGTTTTCCCAGTCTAGAGGGCTTCAAAATAATTTTAAAAGGCCAGCCAGGTTCTTGTTGCTTCTGCTCAAACAAAAATTATGAGACTTGTAGAATAAAAAGAGCTGAAAGGGACCTTGGAGATCTTCGAGTCCAACTAGTGGTGGGTTGTTATCCTAGTCCTGAACCACTCCAAAATGTAGGTTTATATTCACAAGACTGACTAGATGGCTCAGTGGTTAAGACACTGAGCTTGTCGATCAGAAAGGTCGGCAGTTTGGCGGTTCAAATCCCTAGTACAGGTCTCCTGCATGAGCAGGGAGTAGGACTAGATGACCTCCAAGGTCCCTTCCAACTCTGTTACTGTTACTAGATGTTGTGGAGGTTAATAAATCAATAAACCGTGAACCTCTATCTCTATGAAACTCTACTTAAACAAATGAGCCTCTGAAGCAGCCTACAGCAAATGTTTTTATTTACACAATAAAAACATAATAATATATACACAATCAATAAACATCACTAAGTTACTAATATAAATTATACTGTCAGCTATCTATCTATATACATACCTATTCTCTCTAAGCTATGCTATCTATGAATATTGTTCCACAGAAGAAATACCACAATATACCACAGAACTGCTCTTCTAACGGACTTCCAGACTGCTCACAGTTATCTAAAGGAAGATTATAGAAGACAATACAATACTATACAGAAGAGCAGACTGAACAGCAAGGTGAAGAGCAAACTGAAGAGCAAAGTGAACAGTAAGGGTTTCTGTTAAGAATCTCCTTTTAAACTGTTAACTGTGACAGTTAGGGGAGGGCCCGGGAGATTCAAACACACTAGCTGCCCTCTGATTGGCCCACGCATCTGTACATCCCAAAAGCCATCAACAGACACAGCTATAGAGAAATAATTTTTCTCTAACGCTAGACACAACCTGCAGGTAAACTATATTTAGTTGAGCGATCCCGTGAAAAGAACATTTAAAGAAAAGTTATCAACTTCCCCAAAATCAGCTATGATATAGTAAAAGGTACAATTACCTACATATAAAACTCCCAAATGCATAATGGCCCCAGGAGTAGACAAGAAGCTAAAATTCTTACAATATCAGAGAAGAGTTCTTGTTATATAACTCTAGGAGAAACATGGAAATTAGATAATAGGTTGAGGACAAATATGTTTAAAAGAGCACATCTCAGAATTTGGAAGCTCAGTCATTCTGATCACCACAAAATAAATGGAATATTCTACCTATCAGCTCCTGATGATCTAAAACATTTTCTGGAATAAAGAGGCCGTAAAAACTTCCACTTCCTTTAGAATATTAGTCTGTAATCCATGCAATGCCAATAAGAAATCCAAATTTCTTTTTTTCTTTTTTTATTGAAAAGTTTTACAAAAGAAAATACAAAAATTTTCTTCCCCCCCCCCCATGTTCCCTCCACCCTTTCCCCCCCTCAACCCACCCTCCCCACAGACTTCCCAGAGCAAAATACAAGGTATTTCATAAAATTAATCATAAACTAGATTAATCTACTTATCTCAAAGTACTAACTTTCCCCCTGAAACCTTAACTCCACTATAGATAACCTAATACTTCTAATACTAACATTCATTCATAAGCTATTTGATATTTTCTTGTCTGATACTTATTTTGAATATAATCAATCCATCTTATCCATTCCAATACGTATCTTTCTTGCGTGTGGTCCTTCAAATACGCTGAGATTTTCGCCATTTCTGCTAGGTTTGTTACTTTCAATATCCACTCTTCAATAGTAAGCAAAGAGTCCTTCTTCCAATACTGGGCTACCAACAGCCTAGCTGCTGATATTAAGTTCAAAATCAATTTAGTCTCTGATACTGTGCAGCCCGTAGTTATGCCCAATAGAAACAATTGAGGAGTAAATTTCAACCTTCTTTTCAAAATGTTCTGTATCACCCACCAAATTTTTATCCAAAATGCCTTGATTTTCTTACAGGTCCACCATATATGATAATAGGTTGCATCATTACATTCACATCTCCAACATTTAGCTTGCAAATTCGAGTACATACATGATAGTTTTTTAGGATCTAAGTGCCATCTATAAAACATTTTATAAAAATTCTCTCTCAGATTTTGTGCTTGCGTAAATTTAACATTTCTGACCCAAATCTTTTCCCACGTTTCCATCATCACTGGTAAGAAATCCAAATTTCATTGTCTTTGAGACATGGCATTTCCAACAATGCCACTAATTATCCGAAACCTTCCATAGTTCTGCAGTAATAAGCAATAATCAATTCATTGGGACGGTGGTCAAAGCCATTCAGAAGAAGAACCAAACCAAATGATTGAAGGCCAGCATTCTGTTCACCAATAGCTAACCAAAATGTCTAAGAGAAGCCCACAAAATGGATGTGAATATAATAACGCTGTCCTACTCAACCATTATTTAGTGGCACAGCACCCCAGATGCTGGGGCCATTTCAATCTTTGTTCCCCAAATTATTACTTTCGTGAATTACCAGAGGTATTATTACAAGTTCTACTATTGCTATTGGCTTCCAAGGCAGTAAGAGATTGAAGTCAAATTCTGGATTCAAGATCAAGAATCATCAGTTTAAATAGCTGGTGATGGGAATGACTTCTGTATAAGGTTACAAAGAGTTGATGCCAAATTCTAGACCAGTGGAACACAATCAGGGCCAAATGCTTTTCTCACCCTCCAATTTGTTCCTGAAATATAACACTAGTATGACGAAACAGAAAATTGTGAAATATAATTGTGAGAATCATGTTTATTATACTTAATTCTAATTTAATTGGATTTTAATTAAATAACTCAGCAAATAACCTTTAGCCTCCTTTATCTGACCTGGAAATACTTAGCAGTGTTGGCTTTTAATTAGTTTTTGGATATCAGACCACAGGGAAAATCTAGAGCTGTAGAAATATCCAAGGTGGCAAGCTTCCATATCTTTGCCAAGAAAACCAAATGGCCATAGTCACCCCAAGGATAAAACATCCCAACACAAACTGAGCAACATGGTATATGCAGTACAATGCAGTGAGCTAAGTCCAGATCAGGGGTGAAATCCTCCCAGTTTGGACCGGATCAGGCGATCCGGTAGCGATTGTGGCAGGTGGTTTGGAGAACCGGTAGCGATGGTGGCGTGAGGCTCCGCCCACCCGCCCAGGTGTCGTTACTTCCTGGTTTTAACCATGAAGTAATGTGTTTTTTACCCTCTGCGCATGCACAGAAGGTTTTGCGCATGCGCAGAGGGTCTTCGTGCAGCGCGTGCACTTCCGAACCGGTAAGGAAGGTAAGTAGATTTCACCTCTTGTGCAGATCTATACATTGGAGGAAACAAAACAACCACTTCATAAATACATTTATTTATTTATTTATTTTATTTGTTCCTATTTCTATACCGCCCTTCTCCAAATAGGACTCAGGGCGGTGAACAGCCAAAGTAAAAAGCAAAACATACAAAATTTAAAAGCAGTTTAAAATAATTAAATATTTTGGCCGTAAATTAAAACAACCCAATTTAAAAAACCAATTTAAAACTTAACTCAAGCCAGCATGGCACAACATAGGAGAACAAACCCATCAGGAAAAAGATTCAGCAGTCCATCTGCATTTAAAAGACCCTGGCCACTCTTTGGACAGAAAGTCCACTTCTGTGGACAGAAAAGTCCACATTTTGGACAGAGAGGACCACTGGTTTGAAAGAGGGGTCAAAGAGGCCATCTATGTCAAAATTGAACAACCCTCTGTCAACAGAGGGAGGGATATGACATCATCTATCTCCAGTCTACAATACAATCCTTTCAACAGTTCCAAGAAGGCGCCACGCCCATTTGCATTACTCAGGTGACTCTAATGACACAGATAAACCTCCAGGTGGTCTCAATGACTTTCTAAAAGAATGCAAATGACCAGCCATCTGCAAGGAGTATACATCCTTCCATTCCCCACCTGATCCTTCACCCAGAACTAAAGAAGTTTCTTGGATGAAAAGCAAAATGTCTTCAAAGAAAAAGCAGAAAGTCCACTTGCCTCTTAAAAGCACCTATATAGGATAGTCAACCCATTGTAAAGCTCAATTCAAGGAAATTTTACCTTACCCCATCACATCAAGTTTGGCTATTGTCAATTAAGTTATGGTTGGAGGAAATGACACAACAACACATGGACTTAAAACCAGAGCTATTCCTATTGGATATTTTACCAGAGAAAATTAGTAAAGATAATATATATTTGATTATACATGTAACAACAGTGGCAAGGATTGTTTATGCACAAAATTGGAAAGCAGAGAATATACCATCGGAGGGAGAAGTAATTAAAAAAAATTTAGATTGTGCAGAAATGAATAGATTAACTATGATGATAAAGGAAAAAGAAGATTCAGATTATTATAAGATATGGAATCAATTTTATTATTGGTTAGAAAAGAGATACAAATAAGTTTTAAAAGAGATTGGGAAAAAATGCTGTAACTAGAATATTATATTAGTGGAAAACCTTTGTAATGGATTTGGTGAGATGGAAGATAGAAGAGATAGAAAGAGAATAAAACCTTTGAAGCTAACACCCAAATGTCACATGGAATTAATAAATGATGTACTAAACGTTTGTTTGTCTTAAAAAATAAAAAATTTATTTTAAAAAAAGTTTGGCTATTGTTCACCTTTTGCTACTTTCTTTTCCTTGGGCCTTCATTCCTGTTGGACTATTCTTCCCAAGATGTCACTTCATGATTAAGTACAAGCCTCTATCCTCCAAATATTGTTCACCCTAAATTGGATCAATCTATGTCAATTTTCTGCCTTCTGCATGTTTTTAATTACCAACTCCCCAAAGTAAGATCAATGTGGGTTGTAGTTGGAATACTGGGCCAAGTTCTGGTCACCAGGATATGAAAAAGATGTTGAGATTCTAGAAAGATTGCAGTGAAGAGCAAAGATGATTGGGTAGTTGGAGGCTGAAAGATATGAGGAACAGTTGCAGGAACTGGGTATGTCTAGTCTAACAAAGATAAGGCCTAGGGGTGATATGATTGCAGTCTTCCAAATATTTGAGAGATTGTCACAAAGCAGAGGAGGACAATCTATTCTCCAAAGCACCTGAGGGCAAGACAAGAAGTAATGGATGGAAACTTATCAAAAAGA
Organism: Arizona elegans; assembly: GCA_022577455.1. Classification (NCBI taxonomy): domain Eukaryota; kingdom Metazoa; phylum Chordata; class Lepidosauria; order Squamata; family Colubridae; genus Arizona; species Arizona elegans. The sequence goes on along the minus strand of JAKOOJ010000002.1, from coordinate 4,948,364 downwards.
GAGCCAACCTAGAACTATGGAGACATTTCCTGACAGGGAAAACAATTAATTAGTGGAATGACTTGCCTCCAGAAGTTGTGGGTGCTCCATCACTGGAAGTTTTTAAGAAGACACCAGACAGTCATTGGTCCAGGATGGTGTAGGATCTCCTGTTTGGGTAGAGGGTGGACCAGAAGACCTCCAAGATCCCTTCCAACTCTGTTACTCTGTATTTCCAGCACATCTTAGAAGACACTAAAAAAAGGAGAATTGAATAAGGCCATAGTGGTCTAAATGAAGAGATCATCTGAAGCAGGGGTGAAATGCTACCAGTTTGCACTGGTTTGCCTGATCCGGTAGTAAACAAAAAAGCTACTGGTTCATCCGAACCGGTATTTCCGATGATCAACTGTGCTGCACGATTTATATTCTCTAGAAAGCAGGAAATCCTGCTTTTGTTGTGACCTAAGCTTCCTGAGTCATTAAAACACACTAATAGTCCCAAAAACCTCTTTTATTGCAACAGCTGTGAAATACGTTCGGTCACAGCTGAGTCCCAATTAGTTGCAAAATGTTCTTCGGGAGAAGTCCTTCGGGATAATCACCAACCTTTATCTCCCTTGACACTCTGCCAAAGACCTACTTGGCAAAGCCACACGGAGTCCAGAATCAAACAGAGATGCCGACTGAGAACAGAATTAACAATGTTGCTTTCCTGCAAAGTGCCCATGTGCCTTTGCTCCTCTTTTAAGCCTTATGAGAGGAGCCAATCATCTCCAGGCCTTACTCCCGAGTTGTCCCTTTTGTTTTAACTGTTCATGCCTTCTGGCAGCTCTGCGCATGCGCGCACTAGGAACAGGCTCCTCCTATTCCTCTGCCTCTCTGCTGTCCGACTCTGGAGGCTCCGGAATCCATGGATCACTCTCAGATGGCCCTGGTCCCATCTCTGCCTCTGATGCAGAGCCCTCGTCCGTGCCTTCCCCAGACTCCAGGACTGGCCCATGTTCCTCCCCAGCCTCCTCACTGTCCAACTCCGCTGCCAGCTCCGCAGGCTGCTGGCGGACCACAACAGCTTTCTAACAAATCTATATCACGCAGCACAGCTGTTTCCCCCCCCTCACTGTTCTACTTACCTTCTTAAGCCTCCTTTTTCTGTGCCATGCGGTAGCGCCTGTTGTGTGCATGCACACAAAGCATGCGTTTGGCGCATACCACACATGCGCACACAGCAAACCAGTGGCAAACCTTGGAGGATTTCACCACTGATCTGAAGTGATATAAAGCAGCTTCCTAAGTAGACATCTGCAGTTCTCCCAAAGAAACCCGTGAGGTTCAAGAATGCTTCTACTTTGGCATCAGGCTTGGAGCCCTTTTTGCATTCGACAACGTAATTGTTTTTTTAAAAAAAACAAAAAACAAGCACTGAGCAAAGCTCCATTGGTGCTAATATGATGCAAAATAAAGCAATTCCGTATCAGGGTGGTACATATGCCTGTCAGTTAACATTACAATGCTCAATGTCAGTGCCTGATTCAAATGACAAGACTAGCCGTCTGGCTTGTTACATTTAGATGAGATCTTGTGTGCACAGCAGGAAATCTTCCCTGCCCCCTCTCTTTTCAAGGGCTTTTGATTGAAATCAAGTGCTCTGATTTGAAAAGAGTTAGATTTTACAGTGCTGGGTTTCTGTATAGCTGCAGAGATGATCTGTAATTAAAGTGCAGATGGATTTTGGTCAAATAATACCAGATGTTATACTTACAACTTCTCAAACCCTCTCCATTTATTAGTCCAACTCCACCCCCTACTGCGAGGAAATTTCACATTGCACAACCGATTGACTCAGGTTTTTTGGGGCAGTGATAGAATTGGACACAGGTTAAATCAGAGTCAGAAGACTACGAAGGAGAAAACAGACAAGACTTTAAGCCAGATTGTCTATAAATTAAAACTGGGCGTTACATTTCTATAAAATCAGGCTGGGGATCCACTCTAGCAAATGTAGCTGCTGGAGTCTTTCATACCTATTCTCTATTCACTATCCTTTGTTGTTGTTAGTTGCGAAGTCGTGTCCAACCCATCGCGACCCCATGGACAACTTTCCTCCAGACCTTCCTGTCCTCTACCATCCCCCAGAGACCATTTAAGCTCACACCAACTGCTTCAGTGACTCCATCCAGCCACCTCGTTCTCTACCGTCCCTTTCTTCTTTTGTCCTCAATTATTCCCAGCATTAGGCTCTTCTCCAGTGAGTCTTTCCTTCTCATTATGTGGCCAAAGTATTTGAATTTCATCTTTGGGATCTGGCCTTCTAAAGAGCAGTCAGGGTTGATCTCCTCTAGGACTGACCGGTTTGATCGCCTTGCAGTCCAAGGGACTCGCAGGAGTCTTCTCCAGCACCATAATTCAAGGGCTTCAATTCTTTGTCACACAGCCTTCCTTATGGTCCAACTTTCACAACCTTACATTGCAACTGGGAAAACCATAGCCTTGACTATATGCACTTTTGTTGGCAGGGTGATATCTCTGCTATTCACTACCCTACCTACCGTACCTGAAAAAAATACTCTATACATGATAATGTGAAGGAACACTGTAGACTTCATAAATACATTGGTCCTTTTCTCTTTCTAATTAACACAAGGTCTAGAAGAGTTAATATCAAACCTTGGTTAATCTCATGGTTTGCTCTTGAAAGACACTCAAGTTAATTCAATCCTGGTTAAGCAAGAAACCCAAAGGAAAAGACTATCTTAAGAAATATTTTACTGGGAGAAAAATAAAGTTAGCATAGGTACCATTGTTATGGACAATTGGACATGACAATAAGGTTTAGATACTTTCTTCAGGAGAAAACCTATGCTGTCCAAGAACAAGTCATATGCCATATACCAGACTGATTAGTAAAACGGGTGGCTCATAAATCTTCAATTCCACTCAACAGTATTGTCCTATGGCTGTTCGTGATAGATATTCTTCAAGCTCTTTAGAAACTCAGTCTATAAATCTGATTCAGTGTATTGTGTGAACCATAGTACTGTAATTGTGATTTTTAAGTCAATGAGGCTGTTCTTGCTGAGACATTATTAATTGGAGATAGATTTTGGCCCCACTGGATTACAAAATACAATAAACGTAGGGGCACAGTCCAATTGATTAAAGCTTCTTTAAGCCCCCAGATGTGGCCCTCCTGATTTTATCATATATAAAATGATCCACATTTGTGGATGGGCTTATCCATTAGCCCATCCACAAATGACCCTCATCTTTTAATTCAAATATCATGAAAAACATGCCGTCCTCAAAATTTTCATACATTCTAATTTTCACAATTGGTTTACCTGTGGGTAATCCGTGGATTATCCATTTTTCATGATGTTTGGGTTAAAGAAATAGAGTCAGCTTCTGGATGGGCTTGGAATGGACAACAGCAGTCCTTAAACAATGTGCCATAGATCCAATTAAATAGGAGTACTTTGATTAAAAAGGTGTTCACAGATAGTTCCTTCCCATTTTTTTCAAAATTTATTTATTTATTTATTTTGTCGCATTTGTATGCCGCCCAACTCCCAAGGGACTCTGGGCGGCTTACAACAGAGAATAAAACAATGCAACAATATCCCATACAAAAGTTAAAAGAAGACACAAGTGTTGGCTTAAATAAGAGTTGCCAAATTCAGAAATGTTTTAACATGGGCAAGATTTAATCCCCCTCTTTCAGTTGTTCTTGAGTGAAAATTTCAGAATATTCTGTTCAGACAAAGACTTTGTCTCTAAGGTGAAGGAGTTATGGAAACATTAAACCATGTTTTGTTACATTGTCCTTGAAACATAGATGTCCAGTTAAGCAATAAATGGAAACATTCAAAGGAGAGAACCAAGTTAGAAATAAGGAGAAATTTTCTGATATTGAGAACAATCAGTGGAACAGCTTGCCTCCTGAAGTTGTGGGTGCTCCATCACTGGAGAGTCATTTGTCCAGAAGGGCCAAGGGTTGGACTACAAGACCTCCAAGGTACCTTCCAACTCTATGATTCTATGATTCTATGATTCTATGATTCTACTCTACTCTACTCTACTCTACTCTACTATGCTTTCCATGTCACCTAAATTTATTTTATTAAGAGTTATTATTATATAGCCATTGTGATTTTTTCTCTCTGAATCTGGCTAAGTTCTTACACTTTATAAAATATATAGTACTTTGACCACCGCGATGTTATAACCATTTAGCTTTTTACCATATTTATTTACTCTCTCCTGATGTGTCATCTTTTTTCAACTTAAAAAAACTAATAATCGTAATAAAGTTATTGATTGGTAGCAGCATTTGTCATTCAACAATCACAAATCCATCACGAGAGTCTGACATAATACGTCTGCTATTGAATTTTTTTGTACAGACGCATACTTAAATTGAAAAAGAAAGCTTACAATGGGGAAATTTACAGTTTAAAAACTCGTCTTATGGAGCTCTGTTCCAAGAATGAAATGAAATTGGCTTGTGTTTTGTTCTTCTAGTTATTGACCAATTCACAGTACCAAACTAGGGAAAAAACACAGACATTATTTCTAATTGGTTTTTAATCCATATTAAAATGCATGTGGAATAAAATTACAGAGAATCGCTACATATTTTTTTTCATGGAGTTTTGTCCATACACTGTTGATAAGGCAAAAGGACCCAAAGTCATTACAGTATGTCCATTTCAGGTCTTACTACCTGCAGGAACTCAGCTGAGCCACTGAAACAATGGACTTTTGAAGATACAAAGCTTTCCCACTAGCAAACCAAGCACTTCTGCTTTAACCAATCTCTGGTTAGTCTATGACTGAGTAAGTTAGCTGTTGGTAAAATTCACTAGAACCAGAAGGACTTAAGTAATTACTATAAGTTGTCCTCGCCTTACAACCTTTTGTTTAGTGATCATTGAAAATTACAATGGCCCTGAGAAAAATGACTTGTGACCATTTTTCACACTTACAACCATTGCCGCATCCCCAGGGTCAGGTGATCAAAATTCAGAGGCTTGGCAACTGGTTCATATTGTCAGTGTATAAGAAATTATGAGCTGGGATAGCCATAACAACAAGTCAGCCAAAGGGAACTGTTTGGTGACTAAGAAAACAGGATCTGTTGTGAGCCATGTGAGATGGCACAGAGCCTGGGCATGGCTTAGCTTAACTGATCTGTGTATATAAGAGTTTGTACTTGCATGATTGTTCTTAGATTCTGTGATTCTGTGCTTCTATAGCTTCTGTGATTTCTGCTTCTGACTTCTGCTTCTTATTCTTATCCTTGCTACCATGTTGCAAGAGCTGCATGGGTATTGTATACATGCATCATGTTTTATATAAACAAGTTTCTTCCATAAATGAATCCTGCTGAATTATTTACTTGTGTGCTGGTTGCTGCAAACTTTAAAATGTATTTATGACTGTAGCAGTGTCCTGAGGTCATGTGATCATCCTTTGTGACCTTCTGACAAGCAAAATCAATGGGGAAGCCAGATTCACTTAACAACCGTGTCACTAACTTAACAATTGCGGCGATTTGCTTAAAAACTGTAGCAAGCAAAGTCATAAAATGAGCCAAAACTTAAAAGTTGCACCATGTTACTGTTCTCTTGGTTAATATTTCTTGGTGAATTGTGTGCGTGATATGGATAGTCTTCAATTTACAACAGTTCGTTTAGTGACCATTCAAAATTAAAATGGCGTTGATTGAAAAAAGTGACTTATGATCATTTTTCACACTTATGACCATTGCAGCACCCCCATGGTCACATAATCAAAATTCAGATGCTTGGCAACTGACTCATATTTATGACAGTTGTAATATCCCGGGATCATGTGATCAACTTTTGCGACCTTCCGACAAGCAAAAGGGGAAAGCCAGATTCACTTAACAACCATGTCACTAACTTAACAATTTCAGTCATTCACTTAAAAACTGTAGCAAGCAAAGTTGTAAAATTGGGCAAAACTCACTTCACAGCTGTCTCATTTAGCAACAGAAATTTTGAGCTCAATTATGGTCGCAGGTTAAGGACTATCTGTACATATCACAGATTGGGACTTTCCTGCAATTAAATTTAATTGAATGCAACTTTGTTTCTCCAGATTTGAACGAAGAGAGGTTGGGTTTCACAGAGTTAGCATAGCAGCCTTTGGGTAAGGGTGAATCATGTCACGAAGTTCTCTTCTAAAAAAATGGGTGATATTCCACATGGCGATATTGGTAAGAACATCTTGTGATGGTTTAATATCCACACATTTAAGTAACCCCTGGACCTAACTTACCTTCTGGCTTATTGGGAAAATGCTCATGTTTTTCCCATTATATTTGTTCTTAAAGGTAAAGGTAAAGGTTCCCCTCGCACATATGTGCTAGTCGTTCCCGACTTTAGGGGGGGGTGCTCATCTCCATTTCAAAGCTGAAGAGCCAGCGTTGTCCGAAGATGTCTCCGTGGTCATGTTGCCAGCATGACTAAATGCCAAAGGTGCATGGAACACTGTTACCTTCCCACCAAAGGTGGTCCCTATTTTTCTACTTGCATTTTTTTATGTGCTTTGGAACTGCTAGGTTGGCAGAAGCTGGGACAAGTAACAGGAGCTCACCCTGTTATGCGGCACTAGGGATTCAAACCGCTGAACTGCCGACCTTTCGATCGACAAGGTCAGCGTCTTAGCCACCGTGCCACCGCGTCCCTTTCATTTTTTGGTTAATTTGTTTATTTGTTCTTACAAGCACCATTAAAATAAACACCTGAACATTTGCACTAAGCGACAAAACCTTTTCCGACACAAGTTACAAGAGAAACGGGAAACAAGTCATTTAAACAAAACTCCCATTTAATTTTATAACTCCTGAGCGGACTCTCTGCTTTGAGAGCTCCAAATTCATTTGCCCATCCAGGTGCACCCAGTTTCCCAAATCCAGTTACAATCCTTACCTTTTTTGTGGGGAGGATGGGGTGTGTGTGTATATATGCCTTTCCTTTGTGCTTGCCTTGAAGTTTGGTCTGTTAAATATTAGCCCATGACCTTTTGCTGATTGGCTTCAATTAAGCCTCTGGATTTCCTCTTCCTGAGCCTAAGTCAAGTTACAGTGGAAGAATAATAAAGGCAAAAAGGAACGTGTTGCAGCCGTCCAAATAATGGCCCCTGATTGTCAGCAATGGAAAGTGAGCATGACTTAAAGATCCCACCCACTGGGAGCCTTGATGGCATAATTTATGGGCAGCCCTTTTGAAACCACCAGTAGCTCAGGCAGCCTGTTTCTTCTCACGCTTGGGGAAAAAAATAGTCCCCTCCCTCCAGGGTCTCCCAGGATAGGAAATGGAGTGGGGGGTTTAAATATAATAATTGGAGGAAACCTAAGTATTTGGACCAAAGGAGAAAAAGCAGGCTGATGGAGGAGGGAGAGAGGGAGGGAGGGAGAACGGGCAGTTCTCACTGTAAAACAAAGCAGCAATGTTTCAGGAGGAGGACATCTGACATAAGATACTAATCATAATTTCCCTGGATCCAGTTATCCAAACAGAATATGCAAAGCAAAGTGTTCTTGAACAGAACTGTAAGTCTATTCATTCCAATGAGGGAGAAGAAGACTTCCAGTCTCTGAGTATTCTGCACCTGTAGGCTGTTTCTTCCTATCCCTATTTTGATAAGGACTCCTAATTTTGTTTCATCATTCTGGTATTAAAAACAACATAAAGACGGGCAAACTTATAAAGATTAAAGGTAAAGATAAAGGTTCCCCTAGGACATATGTGCTAGTCATTCCCAACTTTAGAGGACGGTGCTCATCTCCGTTTCAAAGCCGAAGAGCCAGTGCTATCCAAAGACGTCTCCGTGGTCATGTGGCCGACATGACTCAACACCAAAGGTACATGGAACGCTGTTACCTTCCCACCAAAGGTGGTCCCTATTTTCCTACTTGCATTTTTTACGTGCTTTCAAAGTGCTAGGTTGGCAGAAGCTGAGACAAGTAACGGGATCTCACCCCGTTATGTGGCACTAGGGATTCGAACTGCTGAACCTCCAATCACGACATATTCTGGAAGGGAGGACAGACCTGAGTGGTTTTTGCCAGTGTTTGAATTCCATGATGTATTATCCGTAATAAGCAGCCATTTGAACTGTGATGGGTTCAAAAAATAAAATCCACATTAAGAAAAATAAGGAGAAATGAAGATTTACAAAATAATATGGGAAGACACAACTATATTGTTGTGTACACTTGCCTTTAAGTGGCCAGTAGTGATAGTAGTTGTAGTAGTGGCCAGTAGTGGTAGTATCTGTCAACTGCAGGGAAAATCAAGAGATCCCAGCAATTCAAATGAATATAAAGATTTATTGTAAACTTGAGCTCTACAAGAATCTGAGCTACTAACGGTCAAAGGACATAAGCATATCCTTAGTTAGTCTAATAAAGATATTTTCATATTACATGTATCAATTTGTCACCCTTGTTGAAAAAATACTCTAATTCAAATGCTAATAAATAAAACATATCAATAATCCATTGCTACAATTCGGGTATAGAATAGAATAGAATAGAATTCTTTATTGGCCAAGTGCAGATTGGACACACAAGGAATTTGTCTTGGTCCATACGCTCTCGGTGTACATAAAATAAAAGATACATTCATCAAGAATCATAAGGCACAACACTTAATGATAGTCATAGGGAAATATAAATCTTAAGGATACCAGCAACAAGGTTACCTCATATAGTCCAGGGGTGGGTTCTACTTATCTTTACTACCGGTTCGCAGCGGGGCCACTCACTCTTCTGCGCAAGCGCAGAAGCTTCTGCGCATGCACAGAAGCGTTTTGATGATGTCAGGGTCAATGAGCGGAGCCTCTCGCCGGTTTTACTACCAGTTCTATAGAACCGGTGTGAACCGGGGGCAATCCACCACTGATACAATCATAAGTGGGAGGAGATAGGTGATAGGAACAATGAGAAGATTAATAGTAATGCAGACTTTAATGAATAGTTTGACAGTGTTGAGGAAATTATTTGTTTAGCAGAGTGATGGCATTCAGGAAAAAACTGTTCTTGTGTCTAGTTGTATTGATTTGTTCTTGCAGAAATGTATACTTATGCTTTAGACAGCTCCTGAACCTCCCAAGTCCACAATTCTTGATGTAGATTCCAAGAATTGGAGATAGAAAAACATGTGCAAGTTGAACAGACGGCAATCAACCCCGTGTTATTTTAAACACTCTTGTTGATTTCAGCCCCCAGTGTGGCAGTAATAGGACAAATCGTGAAACATACAATGCTGCTATCAATTACAACGTTTGCATTTGCATTTTGTTTAGCTCAGAAGAAGCCAAAGATGCTTGATCTGCCGCTATTGTTAAGATATCTCATTGTTTAGATCCCCCCCATTCATCATCCAGCAAAGAGTTTTGTGGCTTGGCACTTTCTCAAGCCTGGAAAGTATGACTCTCTGGGTGGAGTATGTATCCATATTTTCTATGTGAGCAGCTTGGGAACGCTGCTCAGTTTTTGTGAAATTAATGTGCAAATGATCAGCCGTCTATGTGCTGTGATGCAAAAGAGGCATTTTTTTTTCTGCCTGCACTTATAATTCCGCCTCTCAAGAGATCAGCCACAAAAAAAACTAATGGGAAGCTAATCAGGACAATAAATTAAAACCTCGTACACAGTAGAAATCTCTTTGGAAATAGACAAGATCTGCAAGCCATTCTCTTCTTTTACTGATGTTGAGTAACCACTGTTGCTAATAAAGGTTACAACATTTTTCACATGGAGAGTGTTAACAGACTTGTCTAAAAGGACTGCTTATCCAAGGATATTTGTCTCTCTAATGTGGGAAAGGACAAGTGGTGGAGCTGTGGCCTTTGTTCGGTCTGCCCCAAGTCCTCTCTGATCATGCCAATGAATCAGAAGTGCCCTGGTCTAGGCAGGATGTGATCTCTTGAGTAGCATCATTCGGAGGGACTGTCTTTTGCTGGTTACATCTACCCAACCCGCTAGAGAGGGAAGCCAAGGACTGTAGCGGTTCCTGTCCCCTAAGGAGATACATTTCAATTCAAACCAATTCAAACCTTTATTGTCAGAGTATAACATGTGTACAATGAGATTGGAATACACACACACACACACACACACACACACACACACACACACAATGATAGATAGATAGATAGGTAGGTAGGTAGGTAGGTAGGTAGATAGATAGATAGATAGATAGATAGTGTTCTGTCCCAGCTCCGGATTCCCGAGGATATTGACACACACCAACGGTCCTTATCAAATTTATTAAGTAGCAAGGATAAACAAGACTGGCAAAGGTTGGCAATCAGCCCAGAAAACAAAATACGATAAACCAAAATACTCTGATAATAAATACGAGTTGTTTCCAGCAAGAAAGCACTAGCTGCGTGTGACTTAAATAGGCTAAGGGAGTAGCCAATTATCCTCAAGCCCTACTCTCGAGTAGACCTCCTCCTCCTGAGTAGCCACTCCTGCCTTTTGGCAGCCCTGCGTGCCCGAGCATTGAGGAGAGGTTCCTCCACTTTGCTCTCTCCACTGGAAGGAGCCTCTGCAGGTTCTGAAGGCCCTGGCTGAGTCTCTGCCTCTGACATCATATCCTCTTCAGCCTCCTCACTGTCCGACACGAGTGCCGACTGCTCAGGCTACTGGCGCGACACCACACCAGCCTCCTCGTCGTTGGGATCAGCCACGATCCGTGCAGGCCGCTGGCGGGCCACAACAGATAGATAGATAGATAGATAGATAGATAGATAGATAGATAGGTAGGTAGATAGATAGATAGATAGATAGATAGATAGATATTATCCCTACTTTGTAGATTTAGGAACCAGGGAGTCTATTCTTAATCAAAGCTCGTATTCTATACAGGACTTGTTTCTGAGCAAACATGTCTCTATCTGTAGCAATTAACGTGTTGGATTAGGCTTGGGAGGATCAGGGTCAACTCAACATGCTTAGCCATGGAAATTAATGGATGATTTGGAAAAGGTCGTTCTCACTTTGCCCTGCCTATCTCTCGTACCAATTCTTGTGGGGAAAATTTAAAGAAAGGAGTACTAGATGTATCACTACATGAGCCGTGGTAGTGCAGTGGTTAAAATGCAGTACTGAAGCTCTTTCTGCAGACCGCTGGTTGCAGTTCAGCAGTTCAATTCTCATTGGCTCAAGGTTGACTCAGCCTTCCATCCTTCCAAGGTGGGTAAAATGAAGACCCAGATTGTTGGGGGCAATATGCTGACTAAATCACTTAGAGAGGGGTGTAAAGCACTGTGAAGCGGTATATAAGTCTAAGTGATATTGCTATCACCTTGAATTTCTAAAATAGCATGTAAAGGTGAGTTGTTGCGAAACCTTTGGGCAGACCAAGCTACAAGTAATCTTCTCCTAACAACCACAACTGAGCTCAAAATTTCCATTGCTAAACGAGACAGTTATTAATTGAGTTTTCCCCCCGTTTTGCGACCTTTCTTGTCATAGCTGTTAAGTGAATCGCTGCAATTGTTAAGTTAGTAATGATCGTTAAGTGAATCTTTCTTCCCCGTTGACTTTGTTTGTCAGAAGGTCACAAAAGGTGATCACGTGACCCCCCCGAGACACTGCAACCGTCATAATTACAAGTCAGTTGCTCCTGAATTTTGATCATGTGACCATGGGGATACTACAATGGTCGTAAGTGGGGGAAATTGTCATCTCATTTTTTCAGTGCTTTTGTAACTTCAAATGGTCACTAAACAAAAAATTAAGGACTACTTGTATATCAGATGGTCAGTTACAGTAAAGGACAACATACACATACATTTATACATACACTTCAGTTCTACCTACGCAAGCTAATCTCACTGCCTGTTGACCCTTCCTTTAAACTTGCAAGGACAGGAAAGCATACTACTGTATATTTTAATTTTGTTAGACATCAACAAAACACACTTGCTAATCTACATGTTCAACAGAAGGTGGATTTCAGCAGGTTCTGACCAGTTCTGGAGAACCGGTAGCGGAAATTTTGAGTAGTTCAGAGAATCTGTAAATACCATCTCCGACTGGCCCCACCCCCATCTATTCTCTGCCTCCCGAGTCCCAACTGATCAGGAGGGAATGGAGATTTTACAGTATCCTTCCCCTGGAGTTGGGAGGGAATGGAGATTTTACAGTCTCCTTCCCCTGGAGTGGGGAGGGAATGGAGATTTTACAGTATCCTTCCCTTGCTATGCCCACCAAACCACGCCACACCCACCAAGCCCCACCCACAGAACCGGTAGTAAAAAAAATTGAATCCCACCATGTTCAACTTACGTTCAGCACTTTTTAAAAATCCGATTAAAAGTCTCAAAAATATACTTCGTGTAACTCTCCATAGCCCTTTGAAAATTTCACTGAATGCATTTATTTATTTACTTACTTACTTACTTACTTACTTACTTACTTACTTACTTACTTACTTTTCACGTCTCAGTCCTGCCATAACCAAAGACTTACCTAGAGGCTTACCCAGAATATAAAAACCAAAATTAAATGCATACAGGATGATTATATTAACTACACTGAATTGATTTCATTTTAGCTCATACCGGGTCCCAGTAACTTTGGAAAAGGTGGGTCCTGGAATCCCAGTCCAAGACCTCTGTGACCCTCACCATAGAGAAAAATCACACACTCTGATTTACCAGATGAAATTTAAAAAGGGACTGAAGGCTTGCTGAAATCCACAAACATCTGGGAGCACAGGAACTAAATATGTATAGCTTGACACAAGAAAATAAACATAAATTCAGATGGAGTAGAACTGTTGAAGTTCACTGCAAGGAGTTCAAATCTATGAGTACAATGTATGTTGATGCCAATGAAACCAACTGAACCACTATCTTAGGGCCAGATTGCATCTCAATGTGTCTATTTGTTTTATTTTGGGGTTGTTCCCCCCCCAACCCAGTATCCGTTACTGAGGGTGGCTTGAGCTGAGTTGAGGGTCAAAGGGAGGAAGCTTTCATTTCATGTTCCCCTGTGATCAACCAGGGTGCAATTGATCTCCATACTACTGGCAGAAAGAGCAGAAGTGCTTGGGAACTGGGAAGACAAGATTCATAGCATCTGAATTAAGGGTCTGTTTTGGGGGTATACATTCATTGCATTACATTGCAAAAAAAAATAATAAAGAAAGAAAGCATTGTATGTTAAGAACTTTTATTGTGGTTTCTTTGTAGATGTCACAATACCCAGAGAGATAGGCATTTCGGGAGGAATAATCACATGTGGTCTGAGACATGAAGAGAAGGAATGCCCCCCTTCCCTCCATCCTCTGAAGAAGCATCCCTGATTAGTGGGCAAGTCATAGACCCAGTCTGAAGGATCAGAGGAGGATCAAACAAAACATCTACAAAACCTCACCAGACTAGAAGGGCAGCCAATGAGTCAGTCATATGGGAAGTTGTTGGGAAGCAGTGCGTAAGTTGCAACATTTCCTAACTCTCCATGCTTAGTTGCGACCCAGAGAACACAGAAAAAGAATCTCATATATTTTTAGGATAGGGTCGGGTAGGGTAGGGTAGGGTAGGGTAGGGTAGGGTAGGGTAGGATAGGATAGGATAGGATAGGATAGGATAGGATAGGATAGGATAGGATAGGATAGGATAGGATAGGATAAGACAGGACTCACCAGAGAAGAGCCTAATGCTGGGAAAGATTGAGGGCAAAAGAAGAATGGGATGACAGAGAATGAGGAGGCTGGATGGAGCCACTGAAGCAGTTGGTGTGAGCTTGAATGGACTCCAGAGGATGGTAGAGGACAGGAAAGCCTGGAGGAACATTGTCCATGGGGTCGCAATGGGTCGGACATGACTTTGCAACTAACAACAACAACAAGGATAGGATAGGATAGGATAGGATAGAATAGGATACGAGAGAAGTGTAGAGTAGAGTAGAGTAGAGTAGAGTAGAGTAGAGTAGAATAGAATAGAATAGAATAGAATAGAATAGAATAGAATAGAATAGAATAGAATAGAATAGAATAGAATAGAATAGAATAGAATTCTTTATTGGCCAAGTGTGATTGGACACACAAGAAATTTGTCTTTGGTGCATATGCTCCCAGGGTACATAAAAATCATATGAGAAGTCCTCCCATCCTACTGGCGAAAAGTTATCTCTGTGGAACATTACAGTTGGAAATATCTAGGCATGCCGGGTCACCAAGAAACCCAGGAAACAGCATATCTAACAAGAATACCCCATGTAAGTATGTCTTATTGAGCAGGGTGATTCAAGTCACATTCCATCTGAAATAGAGCAATAAGCAGTACACACCACGTCAAAGATCCATCATGCAAAAAAATTATTATTAGGTGCTAAAAGGCTACCATGTAAGATTAGAACCCTGGATATGGTAGTTTGGAGCAAAAGTAGAGAGGGGAATAATGATCTCTATGGTCCAGTACGAAAAATGTAGAAAGAGTTTTACCTTCCTCTGTCACAGTTTTAGAACTCTGGGTGGTCCACAGAAATGAAATGCAATGAGATTCAAGATCTATATGAAGAAGTATGTCGTCTACAATATATAGTGTAAGGATTATAACAGCCACTATATAGGACAGGCAGGCAGAAGAATACCACAATGCTTCCACGAATAACAATGAGCAGTCAGAAGACATGACAAAAACTCCTTAATTGTAAACACACGGACAACTATATTTTCAATTGGAAAACTATGAACATACTCGACCAAGCTAAATCCAAAGATGCTAGGGAATTCCTGGAAGTTTGGCATTCAGACAAATCAGCCATCAATAGGCACATAGAGATAAATCATATTTACACATTATTCAAACGAGACAATAACAAAGCTAAGAAAGACCAAAAAGACCAAAACGCATTCTCTCCAATAGCCAACACCCATAACACCAGGCAAACCATCAGGCAGAATACTAAACATTAATCAAAGAATTACCAAGGAGAAAACTCTCCCACCAACACTGATAACGCAAACTACTGTACATAAACAGGAAATAAACCAGTGGTGAAATCCATTTTTTTTTACTACCCGTTCTGTGGGCATACCTTGGTGGGCATGGTGTGGCTTGGTGGGCATGGCAGGGGAAGGATACTGCAAAATCCCCATTCCCTCCCCACTCCTAGGGGAAGGATATGGCAAAATCTCCATTCCCACCCCACTCTGGGGCCAGCCAGAGGTGGTACTTGCCGGTTCTCCGAACTACTCAAAATTTCCGCTACCGGTTCTCCAGAACCTGTCAGAACCTGCTGGATTTCACCCCTGAAATAAACCTTACATTCAATCACATTGATATTGTTACCTAGTTGGGTGATTAAATGTCTCCAAACCAACAACCACGCTCAGAGAGCACCGAGGACTCCACAGTTCAACTGTGAAGCTAAAAAATATTCTCTTCTGTGAAATATGTCTTCTTCCACAATGGCTTAGTTAAATTGTGAAAATCATGTCAATTCTGACATTTTTAAAAGAAGAACAGACCAATTCATGGAGGATGTGCTTAGCAATGTCAAAAGTGATACCTTCTGAATCATATATATTTGAAACTCTAGCTGCTAATGTAGAGAGCCAAAGAGATGATCTTAGAAAAACTATGCAGAGATAGTTTTAAAAACATGCAATAAAATATGCTTTAAGCCTGGGAAACAAAGAAAATATTACAGGGAAACTCAGACCAGCTCTACTCTAACTCCCCAGGGTGAAGGAGGGAAGGGACAACCCAGGCTAGTTTTCAAGATTTTGTTGCTGACAAAATTCACAGAGAGGGAAGGATCACACTGATGCTTTAACCATAATTGTGGGCCACAGATGGGACACCAATAAGCAGTTCAGCATGGAGCTGGCAGGGCTGGTGAGGTTAGAAGGTGTTAGAGATGTTCAGCAGGATGTCTTTCAGGGTGGAAGTGGCTGTGAAAAACTAGGGAATAATGGCAGATCCATCCTGGTAGTAGTGATGTTCAGATGGGTTATTTTTCAAAACAAAATGCCAATGGGCTGTCCAAGTCTGCTTGGCAGGCCACATGCTGTACAGTAGTACCTTGGTACTGTTTGTTAATTGCTTCCAGGGGACGTGATGAGTATTAAAAACGACGAGTACCAAACAAACCATGTGACTTATCACCGTGACTCTTTGTTTCAGCCAGAAAGGATAATGAGTCACGAAGTAGCCAGCACCAAATTGTACCCTGCACCTCAAGTACTAAACAAATAACCAGGACCAGGACAACATTTAGAATAGAATAGAATAGAATAGAATAGAATAGAATAGAATAGAATAGAATAGAATAGAATAGAATAGAATAGAATAGAATAATTTAATTAATTAAATTTATATGCTGCCCCTCTCCGAAGACTCAGGGCGGCTCACAATACATTTTAAAAAATAATTATAAAAAAACATTGAAAAATTAAAAACATTAAAGAAAAGAAAATATGAAATAGAATAGAAACAGGAATAGAATAGAATAGAATAGAATAGAATAGAATAGAATAGAATAGAATAGAATAGAATAGAACAGAACAGAACAGAACAGAACAGAACAGAATAGAATAGAATTTTTTATTGGCCAAGTGTGATTGGACACACAAGGAATTTGTCTTGGTGCATACACTCTCAGTGTACATAAAAGAAAAGATACGTTCGCCAAGAATCATAAGGTACAACACTTAATGATAGTCATAGGGTACAAATAAGCAATCAGGAAACAATATCAATATAAATCGTAAGGATCCAAGCAACAAAGTTACAGTCATACAGTCATAAGTGGAAGGAGATGGATTTTCGTGTCAAAATTCATTGAGTACCAAATTCAACAAGTTTTGAACCAATCGAGTCTTGAGGTATAACTGCATAGATCTCCTGCAGCCTGTATCAATAAAAGATAATTGCAGTTGAACTTGTAGATTTTCTGGTCTGGTTTACGTTGAGGGGCTAACAACAAGAGACCAGCAATAGAGGAAAGCTGTCACTCTCCTGTTCCTAATATTTCTGAATTTATTTGATTTATCACTTTTCCCACAACTGAGTGAAGTGCTCTCCACCTGTAGGAAGTTAGCACCCACCCCTTTCCTAGAGGAATGAAATATTTTGGGAAATATTAAAAAGGCAGAATATTATGTTTCCCTGGATGAGAAATGGAGAAGCATGTTTTAAAGACGAAGCAGCTCCCATCTTCCTGCCCCCACCAATGGGCCAGAGGCAGAAACTCAATTTGTCAATGGACCATCATCTGCAACACAATAGGACCCATCTAGCAACAGAAACTCACCACATGGCACCTGGGAAGATTACATCAGCCAGCAAGGCTAGCTAAGAACCCCAACCCCTGGGAGTCTGGCAACCAATCAGGATACTCTTTCTGGGCCCCAGGAAATTCAAAGCCAGAGAGGGCATAAAACCTGGGGAATCACAGTGTCTCATCCCCTTTTCTGTTCAGGAACTCAAGCCATGTGATCCTGTCCACCATTAAACCATCTTTCCAAGCAGTCTCCATGTTTCCAGTGTCTTTTTCCTCACTTGGAGCTGAACCCAGAAGGATATTTCTTCCTACACACCTGTCCTTGAATCAACAGAAAATTATACTTGCATGAAATGTGAACTTCTATTATTACTCACTATTACCTCTATTTCAAACTACTGTAGTCATCTGATTTTCCTCCAAGGGAATAAGGTATCCAAAACCTAATAGATTTCACACATCCCTGGATGAAGTGAAAACAAAGGCGAAAATCTTATTTTAACATCCTTGTGGTTAAAAACAATTTAGCCTGTCTCACTTACAGGTTGGGATCAAGACAAAAGAAATATAGTGGGCGTAATTCTACAGTTGTAGCATATTTTAAGTACATGAAGGGAAGGGTCTTGTTTCTCCTTGTGGCTTTACTATGCAGAGTTTGGGAGTTGCTAACCCAGTCTCTTCCTGATTTATGTTCTTCTAGTTCTGGAGAAAAGAAGGATCTTTCATGGATTCTTGACCTACTTCTCTGAGAGTAAACCCAGAGACTTTCCAATGATCAGAGCTTCATTTTTTCCTGCAGCAAACTGGAAAAAGACAACAGAATATATTGCTTCACACTCCCTATCTGAAAAGATACAGGTACAGTTTTTTCCCGAACGCCATCACTCTGCTAAACAAATAATTCCCTCAACACTGTCAAATTATTCAAAGCCTGAATTACAATGGTGGGTTTCAAAATTTTTTACTACCGGTTCTGTGGGTGGAGCTTGGTGGGCATGGCTTGGTGGGCGTGGCAGGGGAAAGATACTGTAAAATCTCCATTCCCACCCCACTCCAGGGGAAGGATACTGTAAAATCTCAATTCCCTCCCCAATCCAGGAGAAGGTTACTGCAAAATCCCCATTTCCTCCCGATCAGCTGGGACTTGGGAGGCAGAGAATAGATGGGGGCGGGGCCAGTCAGAATTTTTACTACCGGTTCTCCGAACTACTCAAAAATTCCGGTACCAATTCTCCAGAACTGGTCAGAACCTGCTGAAACCCACCTCTGCTGCATTACTATTACTATTAATCTTCTTATCGTTCCTATCATCCACCTCCTCCCACCTATGACTGTAACTTGTTCCTGTATCCTTATGATTTATACTGATTGTTTCCTAGTATGATTTGATTGCTTATTTGTACCCTATGACTATCATTAATTGTTATTGTATCTTATGATTCTTAACGAATGTATCTTGTCTTTTTATGTACACTGAGAGCATATGCACCAAAGACAAATTCCTTGTGTGTCCAATCACACTTGGCCAATAAAGAATTCTATTCTATCTATTTAAAAATCAGCCAGAAGAGATAAAATTAAGCATCAAGCTGTGACACCTAAATGACATTTTACAGAGAAAACGTCTTGAATAGTACAGAAAGACTCACAAAGTTTGGAGGTGATCGCATGTGAAGTTTGAAGAAAAGATCCAGTTAGCAAAGAGGTCCTTGGTTAAAACGATTGATATGTCATCCAAGATCACTGGCCTAAGATGGAAAAAAATGAAATCTTATGCCAGTTTTTAAATTCCAAGCCAGTTCCAGTTTTCATGATTAATCACTTTTTTTAAAAAAAAAAAATCTTATTTTTTTAAAAATAGCCTATATGCATTCAGTTGAAGAGTAGCAAACAGTTATTATGACTGTGACCTCTAAGATCACAAAGGGTTTTAATATTTTCCGATTCTGAGAAAGATGATTGAGTGGTAAAGATGGATGTGAATCTAAATATAATGTCTCCCTAATGACTACTCTCCAACTTTTAAAGAGAAAGAAAGAAATTCTGGAACTTTGTAAACTAAACTTTTACCCACATTCATTTGTAGCCTTTTTTTTTTTTAATTTGATTTATATGCCGCCTTTCTCCGGAGACTCAGGGCGGCTTACAATGAGTTAAGCAATAGCCTTCATCCTTTTGTATATTTATACAAAGTCAGCTTATTGCCCCCACAAACTGGGTCCTCAATTTACCTACCTTAGAAAGGATGGAAGGCTGAGTCAACCTTGAGCCTGGTGAGATTCGAACTTACAGTAATTGCAGACAGCTGGTGTTAATCACAATGCTATCAGTCTGCTGAGCCACCAGGCCCTCTCCAACCTTGGAGAGATGGAAACAGTCAATCACATTATCTACAACTACCCTGGTCTTCAGACTTTCAAAACTAACTTTTGATTTAGTCCGTGCATCTAACCACCCCATGATTTAAATAAATTATCTTTTCTAGAAAATAAGATATATTCCAAGCTGTCCAATTGTGTCTTGAATATATTACTGATTGGGGTACAGAATGGATGTCTGGTATAAACGACAAAAGACATGAAAACGACAAAACATGTTATGACAATCACAACTCAAAGACTTTCCTGCATGCGTAGATCTACTGTAGAGCAGAGACATACTGCCATTGTTTGAATCCTAATTTGTCAGTGGGATGTGAAGTCAGGGATTATGTTCCAGACAATATAATTTATAAATATAGCACAATCATTCTGTGAGTATGGCCCACCTCAGTCTCATTGGGCAGAATGCAAGGGAATTTGGAGGGGATTTACAAAAAGGCAACAAAATAGTAAAAAGAATACTAAGCAGAGCAGTGGAACCTGAAGTATCCCTAAAAGAACTGACCATGTTCAGCACACTAGAAAATTTGAGGATGGCAGAGTTGGTAAAGATCAAGGGTAGCAGCCTGGAGCCTATTAATTATTAGCTAGCATATGAAAACTTGTACAAGTTCACATTTTATCTATATCATTACAACAATCATCAACAGTCGCTGAAGTCTAACGCCTGTTCGATACACCGTGTCATCCCTTATGGAACCAGCAACTCTGTCTCTGAAGTTCTGAGGATTCTAGTTTACATGGCATTCCACTAACTTCATATTATTATTATTATTATTATTATTATTATTATTATTATTATTATTTACACAAAAATGACAGTATACACAGCAAATGAGATAATCTTGCTGGATTTCATATCACAAATCACTAGTCGAACACTTCCCAAGCGTTTAGGATTGCGTATTATTATTATTATTATTATTATTATTATTATTATTATTATTATTATTATTATTATTATTATTATTCTCAATATGGCAAATGTAGCTAATACTCCTTCCTCATCCTATTTTCCCCAGAACAACAATCCTGTGAGATGAGTTGGACTGAGAGAAAGTGATTGGATCAATCCAGATGGCTTCATGCCTAAGGCGGGACTAGAACTCATATTCTCCTGGTGATTGGCTCAAAATCGCCCAACTGGCTTTTATGCCTAAAACAGGATTAGAACTCACACAATCTCCTGGTTTCTAACATGGTGCCTTAACGGCTAGACCAATATATTGTTATGTTTTGTCCGAAGCGAAAGGAAAAGAAACAGGAAGGAAGGACTACAATGTCACATCTTATCAACATCAATTGTGCAATCAGTTGTGGTGGATTTTGATTTTCTTCCTGGAGTTCAGTTTTGTGATGGTAGCTTTGCGAAAGGTTTAATGCTTGTGATCCAGCATCTAGCATAATTGCTGAAGTAATGTATGGAGTGTATGCCAAGATGGAAGTGTGAGAAGATTGTGGCACATTCTCAGTGAATTTCCCAATAGCACCTATCTAAACATACAGAATTGCATCATGCCAAATTCTTTTGCTTTCATATGAAAACTATTGTTCTCATTAGAATAATTATTTCCCTTCTTCTACGGCACAATTTAGGGACGCGGTGGCTCAGTGGCTAAGATGCTGAATTTGTCGATCAAAAGGTCGGCAGTTCAGCGGTTCAAATCCCTAGTGCTGTGTAACGGGGTAAGCTCCTGTTACTTGTCCCACCTTCTGCCAATTTAGCAGTTCGAAAGCATGTAAAAAATGCAAGTAGAAAAATAGGGACCACGTTTGGTGGAAAGGTAACTGCGTTTCATGAGCCTATGGCATTTAGTCATATCGGCCACATGACCATGGAGATGTCTTCAGACAGCACTGGTTCTTCGGCTTTGAAATGGAGATGAGCACCACCCCCTAGAGTCAGGAACGACTAGCACATATGTGCAAGGGGAACCTTTACCTTATGGCACAACTTAAGCTTTCTCAGTTGACTGAGCACTTGATGAGATAGATAGCAAAGGCTAATACATTTCAGTACACAACAGCGCAATTACAAAACCATTCAGTCATCTGTTGTTTGCAACAGAACTTAAATTTGAATTCATGCTACGAATCCAAGGTAGAACCGTGGTCCTACTCCCTTGCTTTGACTTGACATCTTATGACCTCTCAATCTTTTTCTTCATGAGTTGAACTTGATAGGTAGTCCTCAACTTATGACCAGAATTGGAACCAGAATTTCCATTGCTAAGCAAATTGGTTGTTAAGTGAGTTGTGCCTGATTTTATGACTTTTGCCATGGTTGTTAAGCAAATCATTGCAGTTGTAAGGTGTTGTGACCAAGGCCCAAGTAGTGATTACCAAACACAATTCAGTTCGGAACAAACTTATTTTATTAAAACAGCTGAGAATTAATTCATTCTCAGCTTAGTCTAAAACAAATTCTTCATAACCAGTCCTACAGCCTTATCACTAAACTTCAATGTCTTTGGCAACCTGCCAAAGGCTTTTCTTGGCAAAAACCCCACAAAGTTCAAGAGACACTGACAAACAGCACTGGAATCAATATTGCTTTTCTACAAAGAATCCAACAGCTTGTTGCTGCTCTTTTGTTGCTGCTCATCTTCTGGCCTTACTCCTGAGTCGTCCTTTTTGCTTCAGCTGCTCTTGCTTCTGGCAGCTCTTCGCATGCATGCACTAGGAACAGGCTCCTCCTGTTCCTCTGCCTCTCTGCTGTCTGTCTCTGAAGGCTCCAGAGTCCCAGATGGCCCTGGCCCCATCTCTGCCTCCGATGCAGAGCCCTCGTCCGGGCCTTACCCTGACTCCAGGACTAGCCCATTGTCCTCCCCAGCCTCCTCAGTGTCCGGCTCCACTGCCAGATCTGCAGGCTGCTGGTGGACCACAACATACTATAAGAGGATCATACAGTTGTTAAGCATATCCAGCTTCTCCCGTTGACTTTATTTGTCAGAAAGTTGCAAATGGTGATCACATGACCCTGGGATGCTGTAACCATTGTAATACTTATCAATGACCAAGCATCCGAATTTTGATCATGTGATCATGAGGATGCTGCAATGATCATGAGTGTGAGGACAGTTGTAGGCCACTTTTTTCAATGCAGTTGTAACTTTGAACAGTCACGACATGAATGACGATAAGTTGAGGACTACCTATACATCCTTGAAACTGGACACTGAAGATTTTGTGGTCAAGTATTATAAAGTCCTGAGGTAGTGAATAGCCCAGTGTTGGTGAACATTTTCAGCACTAAGTGCCAAAACGAGAGTACATGCGCAGGGGGGACCAGAAGAGCAGCTCCCTGGCGCGTGCATGTGGGAGCACTGGAAAATGCTCCCACGCACATGAAGACCAGCTGGCCAGTGTGCATGCGCGCTCCGGGACCCGAAAGAGCAACGGGCAACAGCTGGCATGCCCAGAGAGATGGCTCTGCTTGCCACTTCCAGCACACATGCCATAGGTTCACCATTACAGGAATAGCCCCTCTGTTATGCTAGATGGTTTGCTTTACCACTGTTCGTTTAATAACCAAGACATGATTGACTTGGTTTGAGCTTGATGGCAGATTTATTCCACAGTTTAATTCATTCGCCATTCTGAAGCAATGGATAGAATCTCATCAAAGAGGCAACTAACCTAGAAATAAGGATAAATTCCCTGACAGTTAAAGTAAGGTGACCAGACGTCCCACTTTTGGCGGGACAGTCCCGCTTTTGAGCAATTTGTCCCGCGTCCCGCGGCGTTTTAAAAAAGTCCCGATTTTTCATTCTGCCTCCTGAATCCCCGCTGATGGCTAGAGGGGAAAAAAACTCTTTAAACTCTTGCCGCGGGGCTTCAAAGGGCCGACCTACAGCTGATCAGTGTTAAAAAAAAATGAATAGACCCATGCCTGAAAAAATAGAAAAAACAGCCCCTGTTAACAGCTTCCGCTAGGTTAATTAGCTGCAAAAAGCTGCAAAAAGTTCCTGGAGCAGATTCCCCACCCCCAGCTATACTGAAAACAAAGGCGAAAGCGAAACTAAACCTGCAACATGACAAAATGAGGCAGAGAGAGATTTCTTTCTTTTTCTTTTTCTTTTTCTTCACCAAAAAAGGTAGGTACAAAACTGTAAACAATGGGAAATTTTGGGCAAAAGAGGAGAGTTCAAGATTTTAAAACACAAAAGAAAAAAAGCTCTATTTAACTAGGGAATTGTAATAATTGAGATACTATTAATAATTGTATATTGTGTTGAAAGCAGAAATGGTTAAGTTGTGGTTTGGAGGAATATATGGGGGAAATTATTTGGTTTATTATTATTGGTAAATATAATTAATTGATTTGTAAGAAATTGGATTGCATGGAAATAATTGGAATATTCATGTTCATATTGATTAATATACAAAAAAGATAGTTATATAACTAATTGATTTATATTAAAATGTTGAATTTGTATTAAACAACTGTATTACATAATTACATAATTATGTAAATTATTACATTATTATAAATGTGAGGATGGATATAAAAATAGATGACAATGGGAAGGGGTATAATATAGAATAGAAGGGAAAAATTGAATTTGATTAAGATTAGAGATGAGGATGAAGGGTAATATTGTTTTTTTAAAAAAATAGATGAGGAATAAATATGGCAAAAAGGAAATATAGAAATTGTAAATTTAATTGAAATGACTAAACGCTGTTTAAATTTGTGAACCAGCCAAATATTCTGTTCAAAGAAAATACATTGCATGTTTGTATGTGTGTTTCTAATTATTGCTATTTATTCATATTTGTTCTCTTTTATTCTTTAAAGTTTAACAATTCATTCTTAATCTTAATATCTTTATATTTGCTTGGGGTTGGCTTTCTTCCCTTTCATCTTTTTTATTGTACAGCAATCTTTCTCTTCAAACCTACCACCACTCTCTTTTCTTTCCTTCTTACTTTCTCTTCCCCCCACCCTCTTTTTCTCCTCCCTACTTCCTCTTCCTTCCTCCTTCTCCTCCTCTCTTCCTCCCTCTCTTACCCTCACTCCTACTCTAATTTCCATTCCTTCATCCCTCTCTATTGCTGTATCCTTTAATGCATATGGACTACTCAGAGGGCTGAAAAAGTTATTTTTGACTGGTCCTCACACTTTTGACCAGTCCTCGAACTTACGACTGTCCTCACATTTTACGTTTTTGCCCTATCTTGTCACCATGGTGAAGAGAAGCAGTTGTAAAATGAGTGACATGGTTGTTAAGAATACTGCACGGGCATAAATGTGAGGATGGTCATAAGTGTGAGGACCAGTCAAAAGTGTGAGGACCTGTCAGAAATGACTTTTCAGCCCTCTGAGTAGTCCCTATACACATAGCCATGGCCACCTTGTCACATGACCAGCTAGCCACGCCCACCCAGTCACATGGCCTCCAAGCCACGCCCACACAATAAGTCACGCCCACAATGGTGTCCTTCTTACCAATGCTAAAATCTGTTCACCTTACCCTATACGCATAGCCATGGCCACCCGGTCACATGACCAGCTAGCCACACCCACCCAGTCACATGACCAGCTAGCCATGCCCACCCAGTCACATGACCAGCTAGCCACGCCCACAAAATAAGCCACGCCCACAATGTCCCTCTTTACCAATGTTAAAATCTGGTCACCTTAAGTTAAAGTAATTAATCAGTGGAACGACTTGCCTCCAGAATTTGTAGGTACTTCATCACTGGAGGTTTTAAACAAGAGATTGGACAACCATTTTTCTGAAATAGTATATAGGGCTGTGATGGCGAACCTATGGCACACGGGCCACAGGTGGCACACGGAGCCATATCAGTGGGCACGTGAGCTCAGCTCCGGTGCACTGATTTTCGGGCCTTCTGGATCCACCAGTCAGCAAACGGGCCATTTCCAGCCTCAGTGGCTCTAGGGGGATGGGGATGGGGAAGGCTGTTTTCACCCTCCCCAGGCTCCTAGAAAGGCTCTGGAGCCTGGGGAAGAGTGAAAAACGGGTCTACGAGGCCCACTGTATCATTATGTGCCAAAAGCAGGGGAAGCATGGGGGGGTCACGCAAAAGCGGGGTGCATAGAATTATGGGTGTGGGCACGCACGTGTGTGTGTGACCCCGCTGCCCTCCACCCACTTTTGGCACGTGATGGCAAAAAGGTTAGCTATCACTGATATAGGGTTTCCTGCCTGAACAGAGAATTGGACTAGAACAGGGGTGTCAAACTCACATCGTCAGGGTGGTGTCACATGACATATTGGGACTTTTTTCCCCTTCACTAAACCGGGTGTGGGTGTGGCCAGTACGTGAGACATCTGGCCCACGAGCCAGGAGTTTGACAGCCCTGGACTAGAAGATCTCCAAGGTCCCTTCCAACTCTATTATTCTGTTCTGTTTTTTTCTCCACAAGTTCTCATTTGGTTTAGTGAAATAGAAATTTGGAGAAAGTTTCATGAGGACGACACATTGTTCTTGAGTTTTGTAACTAAACAACTGTAGTCCACTCACGAAAGTGGCCAAGTGGTTAGCATAAAGTTCTTCCTTATGATGTATAGTCTCTGTCCAGTAGTTTGCTTTTTCCCACGATTATCATCTCATTAAATTCCCAGGAAAGGAATGGGACTTTTTCAGTACTATTTGTTGCTACTAAAAGATTCTTTTGTCTTTGAGAAAATTTTGCAGAATTTTCTGTTCATGAAACACAAAGAAATCATCCATCAATTACTCTGCCTTTTATATGTGTGTGCGTGTGAGTGTACCCTAACACTACACACACACACACATGTACACACACAAACATTATCTATCTATCTATCTATCTATCTATCTATCTATCTATCTATCTATCTATCTATCTATCTTCTATCTATCTATTTAATCTCCATCTATATGTATATGTCAGGAGTGGGTTCTAAAAATTTTTACTACCGGTTCTGTGGGTGTGGCTTATTTTGTGGGTGTGGCTTGATGGTCATGTGACAATTCTTTAGGATTTAGCAGAGGTACCGGTCTACCAGGCTTTTAACTGCTTGCAGAGCTGTACCGGTCTACCCATTTATTTTTGCAGGCACTGGTCTACCTATTTATTTTTTCAGGCACCGGTCTACTCATGTATTTTTGCAGGCACTGGTCTACCCATTTATTTTTGGAGGCACCGGTCTACTCATTTGTTTTTGGAGGCAGTGGTCTACCACCAAACTGCCTTTTACCACTGATCAGCTGTAGGGTGGCCCTTTAAAGCCCGGCGGCAAGAGTTTAAACAGTTTTTCCTTATAGCCCATCAGCTGGGACTCAGGAGGCAGCAATAGATTGGGGGTGGAACCAAATAAAAGGTAAGAATAATGTGGAGGGTGGGGGGATGGGGGTGGGCAGAACCAGTTCGGTGATGTCATATCGTCACCGCTACCGGCTCGGCGGAACCAGGCAGAACCGGGAGGAACTCACCACTGGTAAATGTAATTTATTTTTAAAAACTACAAAGGAAGATAAAAACTAATGCAAACCAATATAAAGTAAGGAGAAAAGGAAAAAATTAAAGAGAAAACTAAAAGTGCAAGAAAGGAGGAAAGAGTAAAAGAATAAAAGAAAAGGAGGAAAGAAAGAAAAAATGATAAAAGAACTAGGTTCCAATCCTCTTTACCACAATTTTAAGTACATTAATAAATTTACCTCTCTCTCTATGTTTACAGTGTCTCTTCTTTCTATCATCTATCGCATCTAATCATCAGAATCATGAATCATACGTTTATTTGTTTCTATTTTATGCAAAATGTCCATAAGGGCTTTCCAATCAGCAGTAAATGTAAGTATTGGGTTTTTTTCTGATCAAAGAAGTCAGTTTAGCCATCTCACCAAGTTCCATCATCCTCACTAACCATTCCTCCATGGCGGATAGCTCCAGATCTTTCCATCTTTGAGCATACAATAATTTGGTTACAGTTATCATAGACAAAAAGGAATTTCAGAACTTTTTTCCCCGGCTGTTTATCCATCAATCTCCTGTGCCTACAAATCTGATGGAAATTTTTGAAAGACAGCTTGTATCACACATAATTCAGACAGTTCATTTGGGCAGATCATACTCCAGTTAGAAGAAGAGAAGAGAAGACCTATAGACATATCTTTGGTCATCTCAATACATATGAAAAACGTCACTCCCACCGTAAGACTTTCATCAAGCTTTAAAGAAAATGTTGAAATGTTGAAAGCCAATTCTCCTTCATCAACTCCAAATTGGTAGAAAACACAGAGACATTTTCTGCAAAGCACTAATCTCACTTTACATAATATAGTACTAATACAAGAAGTTGATGGAGCAGACTGATGGTTGCTAACCTGTCATGAAAGAAAAACCAGAAAGTACAGTTGGCTCTTGAAAAAGCACCTTTGGGACAACCATGACCTGGATGACTGAGAAACTCCATAGATATAAACCCCTCATGATCTTCTTCAACTGCACCAACTTACTGGAAGCTTGCTTTGATTGCTGGTTCTCTAGTATGAGCCACAGTGGCGCAGTGGTTAGAGTGCAGTACTGCAGGCTACTTCTGCTGACTGCCGACTGACTGCAATTTGGCAGTTTGAATCTCACCAGGCTCAAGGTTGACTCAGCCTTCCATCCTTATGAGGTAGGTAAAATGAGGACCCAAATTGTTGGTGGCAATATGCTGACTCTGTAAACCGCTTAGAGCGGGCTGTAAAGCAGTGTAAAGCGGTATATAAGTCTAAGTGCTATTGCTAGTGCTATAATGTCTAGTAACATGTTGGGCATGTGCCAGATGTAAATATTGCTGCTCAGTTCAAGTACACCACTATTCCAATTGTGTCAAATTTTGTCTCTCTCTTTTACCTTTTTTGATATTTCTCACAGTTGTGAGTAAGCAATTTTCCATGGGAAACCGTTTAAGAAGGACAGGTATGAAGAATTTACCTCCAACTAGCGATTTAAGAACTGGGGGGGGGGGGGGATAATAAGGAACCATGGAGCATTGATTGATTGATTGATTGATTGATTCGATTTATATGCCGCCCTTCTCCGGAGACTCAGGGCGGCTTACAGTGCGTTAAGCAATAGCCTTCATACTTTTGTATATACCTGCTTAGTAGGGCTTTTGGCCCCCCATAAGCGGTGTTCTTTTTTTTATATACAAAGTCAGCTTATTGCCCCCACAATCCGGGTCCTCATTTTACCTACCTCGGAAGGTAGGTAAAGGCTGAGTCAACCTTGAGCCTGGTGAGATTTGAATTTGCAGTAATTGCAGGCAGCTGGCAGCTAAGTTCTAATTAACAGCACTTTAGTCCGCTGCACCACCAAGGCTCTTGGTTATGGAAGATTATGGAAGACCCAAATCAAATCTGCCTTGAGCATGTTCTGGAGAAAGTGTTGCAGTATATTTCCATTTGAGGGTGGGTTTTTTTAAATTATTTAAACACAACAGTGATTAACAAAACATTGAAAATAAAGACAATGATCTAAGAACAACTCTAAGATAAATAAACAAACAAACCAGAAAACAGAAATGCACAAAAAATGTAGCTTTGGGTCATTTGAGATTTAAGATTAAGCAATTGGTGGGTGGGCAATTTAGGACTATTTTGTTCCAGGTGTTTTAACTGACTTTTTTTTTTTTACCAAGTGCTAACAATGTGCGCGCCTGTATAAGTAAATGTAAATAAATACATCATGTTTATAAGTTAGTGCAAATGAGCAAATGCTTTTGAAGAGCTAAAGATTAGAATGGTTTGGCAGGAAGCAGATTGTTGAATGTACTGTTTTGTATCTGTCCAGAAGGGATTCTGATAATTTTATCCAAATAATATACCTAGCAAAAATAATCAGGAAAACGAATATCCTTAATTTCCAGTGAAAACAATGGATCACCAAAAGGAGTGATTTGGTTCCAATGGGGCTGTTTCACTACTGTAAAAATTTCTACCATGGTTATACCAATCTGGTTTAATTCTTGCCTATAAGGATTAACAGTTATACAAACTGTCCTGCTAATTAGCAAATTCACATAGCTATTTTTCAAGCTATTCTTCAACTCAGCTCCTTCTATGCTAAGTGAATATGAAGAAATGGTCCATTTACGTTAAAGATCCAGCTTGTCTCATCATTGGACCAACTAACAATTTGCCTTCAAAAAGAATTTGCTTTTATTAGTCTCAGATTTTCATTAGCACGGTCCTAACCAAATCAAAAAGTGCATATAGTCAAGGCTATGGTTTTCCCAGTTGCAATGTATGGTTGTTAAAGTAGGACCATAAGGAAGGCGGAATGGCCGTCAAAGAATTGAGGCCATTGAACTGTGGTGCTGGAGAAGACTCCTGTGACTGTGGACTGCGAGGCGATCAAACCGGTCAGTCCTAGAGGAGATCAACCCTGACTGCTCTTTAGAAGGCCAGATCCTGAAGATGAAACTCAAATACTTTGGCCACCTAATGAGAAGGAAGGACTCACTGGAGAAGTGCCTAATGCTAGAAACAATTGAGGGCAAAAGAAGAAGAGGACGGTAGAGAATGAGGTGGCTGGGTGGAGTCACTGAAGCAGTAGGCATGAGCTTAAATGGACTCCAGAGGATGGTAGAGGACAGGAAGGCCTGGAGGAACATTGTCCATGGGGTTGCAATGGGCCGGACACAACTTCGCAACTAACAACAACCAAAACAATAATCCAAGAATGCTCTTGTTTTTTCTTGGATCCCAATAGTTAACAAGAATTACTTAAGTCCTGTTGATTTCAGTCAATATGCTTCATTAACGTGGAACATATTCATATTCTTCTCCTAGATCCCCCTTCTGTCATAACACATTGATTGACAGCAAGACTGGGAAAGATTACTCTTATATTGGCGTTTTCTCCTATTCCGTTCCTAGAGTCCCCTACTGCAACTGTATTGTATTGTATTTAGGAAGCCAGCTGGGTGGACGGGTGGTCTTAATAGTTTCACCGTTACACTTACTACACAATTTCTCTGTTAGACAATTTCACGGTAACGTGATTTCTGAGGCAGTTATGTGGAGAATTACAAAGCAGGAATGCCGGTTATGTCAACAATCAACTATACTGGAGTCTATGGAGTGCAAAGCATAGCGTCTGTAAAGCCATGGGAAAGGCGGAAGAGTGTAGCTCCTTATCTAAACTGTAACACATATAAATGAGGACAACATTCTTATGTTGACAGAGGGCAATTGAGGCCTTAAAGTGGCTTCTTCCTAATGCAATAAAGATTCTTATCTTGCTGGGCTGAGTTGAGTGCCTGGGTCAGCTTCTGCTGACTTTGAGCCAAAGAGCTTGACAATTTTTATCTATTTATTTCTATCCCACCTTTATTATTTTTACAAATAACTCAAGGGGAAGAGAGCCTATCCAACGTACCTTCCGCCTCCTATTTTCCTCACAACAACCCTGTGAGGTATGTTGGGCTGAGAGAAAGTGACTGGCCTAAGGTCATCCAGTTGGGTCTCATGGCTGAGGTGGGACTTGAATTCACAGCCTCCCACTTTCTAGCTTGATGACTCAAACCACTAGACCACAGGGTGTCAAACTCGTGGCATCATGTTCAGGGGTGGATCTAATTACCTTTACTACCGGTTCACAACGGGGCTGCTCGCGCGCATGCTCTTCCGCGCATGCGCAGAAGCATTCTGATGACGTTGGGGTCAGTGGGAGGAACCTCTCGCCAGTTCTATAGAACTGGTACAAACCGAGGGCAACCCATCACTGATCAC
The DNA here is from genome assembly GCA_022577455.1 of Arizona elegans. NCBI lineage: Eukaryota > Metazoa > Chordata > Lepidosauria > Squamata > Colubridae > Arizona > Arizona elegans. The sequence continues at coordinate 4,917,008 of JAKOOJ010000002.1, read as the reverse complement.
ATTGCTGTCACATGACGTTTCACAACATTTTTGCCATTCGTGGAGCTGGGTTGGGCATGGCTTGTGTGTGATGCATCCGGCCTGTGGCAGTGGTGAAATCCAAATTTTTTTACTACCGGTTCTGTGGGCGTGGCTTGGTGGGTGTGGCAGGGGAAGGATACTGCAAAATTTCCATTCCCACCCCACTACAGGGGAAGGATACTGCAAAATCTCCATTCCCTCCCCACTCTGGGGCCAGCCAGAGGTGGTATTCGCCAGTTCTCCAAACTACTCAAAATTTCCGCTACCAGTTCTCCAGAACCTGTCAGAACCTACTGGATTTCACCCCTGGCCTGCGGGCTGCCAGTTTGACACCTCTGCACTAGATCAAACTGACTCTTCCTCCTTATAATAATAATTTCATCCTTATGCTTATCCATAGCTGTCTAGCTTTCTGGGGAGCAAATAGCAAAACATGATGGACAATCAAGAAATCGAAGAGAAGGGAACGTGTCTGTATCATCCTGATCCACCCACTGGATTCCTTTCTGATCCCTCCCACTCCTGATCAGCTGACTTTGTTCCAGTATCAGGGCTGGCAAATCATATCACATTTTGCACACCTGGAAGCTACCATTGGATATTGTTACTATTTAACTGCAACAGCATAAAGTCTGTATCTCTCAGTGGCTACAGATGAGATAAAAGCAATATTATGAGGAGGAGAGAAGTTGTGGTTCTGTAGCCACAATTTATTTATTTTTTTCAATTTCTGTAGCTGCCCATCTCAGTCAATGACTCTGAGCGGCTTGCAATTCCCCACAAATGAAAACAATAAAAAGTATTTTGAGAACAATACAAACATCAGAAATAAATACACAGGGATACGTGCAGTGGTGGGTTTGAGAAATGCTTACCACCGGTTTGCCACATGCGCTCATGCTCGCTTCGTGGGTTCACACACCTTCCGTGCATGGACCCAGCCTTCCCTGCATCCACTTTGCTCGCACATGCGCCTTCCATGCATGTGCCCGACCTCAAAAACGTGGCTAAATAGGACATATTTACGCTGGGGCGGCTGGGCGGGGGCAGGCCCATCTGCAGTCGCCGCTACCAGTTTTCCCAAACCGGCTGAATACCACCTATGGATACGTGGCCAGTTAATAGTAAAGCCAAGAGCCCTTAACACACACAGCATCCCAAGTTCAGGAATGCAGCCAAGTTTTTACAGCCTTACGAAAGGCCAACAGGGTTGAGGCCACTCTAATCTCTGATGGGAAAATATTCCACAAAGCAGAAGCCACTGCAGAAAAGTTACTTTCCAGTGCAAATAGCAACATAGAGCTATCCTTCTTGAATTTTAGCTTCTTTATTTCTTTACAAAAAGGTTTCTCTGTACAGTTGTGTCCGACTCTAGCGCGCAGTGCTCATCTCCAGAGGGAGCCAGCATTGTTAAAGACATTTCCATGGTCATGTGGCCAGCATGACTGTACGCTGAGGCACATGGAACGCTGTTACCTTCCCCATCAAAGTGGTACCTAGTTATCTACTCACATTGCATGCTTTCAAGCTGCTAGGTAGGTAGGAGCTGAGGCAAGGGACGGGAGCTCATCCAGTTGCGTGGCCCTTGGGGTCTCCAACCCTGGCTGTCAGCTTTCCAGTTGATAAGCTCAGTGTCTTTAAATGCTGAGCCATTGCACCCCCTTCATTTCTTTACAAAGCTCTTTTAAATCATGACTATAATTCTGTGGGTCTCAGCCATGACTGAGATGCTTAAAACATGGAATAGTCGAAGTGTTAGAAAGAATTATTTGGGACTAGAGCTCTCCTACTATCAGTGAAGAAAACCTTCTGCAGAATAAAAGCTTCTTGGCACAGATGGAACTTTTTTCTAAAGTGAATTATTCTATTTCCATACAGATAGGACTGTTGTCAGGATAATAATCAGGGAGGGAAAACTTCTGCTGAAGCAGCAAAACCAATTAATTAAAAAGCAGGTGTAGCTGCAACTTATCTGTGTATTATAAGCCCGATATGCGGTTAAAGGAGCATCAGTCAGGTCCTTAAGTAATCTACACCGTTTCTTAGCCTGAAGCTCTGCAAAGCAGTTAATGTATTAAATACCACAAAGTTACAGCTCCGATAACATCTTCATATATACATCTTCGGTGGTAAAATTCACAAAAGAGGAAGTCGTTGAAGTTATTCATCAATCACCGGAGTGGTGGGGGGAGGGGAAATATATAAGATATTATTCGTTCAGAATTTTGGGACAACAACCTGTTTTATAGACATCAAGGGAAGATACATAATAAAATAAGGCATGTATTGTGAGCATGGAAAAATGACTGGAAAAGACCAAAGGTTCATGAGATGCTGGATTTGCTGAATATGGACCTGGAAATTTCTGCACACACAAAACCCAGGGGTGGGCTTCAAAGATTTTAGCAAGGGGTTCTCTGCCCGGTTGCTCAGTAGGTGTGGCCATGGTGGGTGTGCCCTAGTCAGCCTCCTGCAGAGGGGGGGCATTTTTGCCCTCCCCAGGCTCCAGATGCTTTCCTCAAGCCTTCAGGAGGGCGAAAACGGCCTCCCCAGACTCCAGAGGCTCTCTGGAGGCTGGAAACAGGCCCATTTCCAGCCTTCCTGAGCCTCTGTGCGCACCCTGCACTTACCTGCATCCAAAACGGGCCACGTGTGGACTCCTGAGAGGGGCAGGATGGGCGGGGCCAGCCAGGAGTGGGATTTGGGGGTTCTCCAAACTGCACAGAATCTTAGCTAGAGGTTCTCCCAAACCCCTGCAAACCCCCAGCAGCCCACCCCTCACAAAACCAGATATACACATTGATATCTAAGTGTTTATTGAGGACTAAATGCATGACTATTTTGATAAGGAGCACTATCCAAATCCTGGTCCACCAGTTGGTGAGTATGAAGAGGTGCACGTATTATAGGAATGGATTTGCAGGTAGAGTCACTTATTCACTGATTCCAGCTTTATGAAATTGTGAAAATGTAGTGTATTCAACTAGAGGGGATAATATGTGTAGATTTTTTTTTATTTTTTTGGGGGGGAGGTATTTTAACTTTGTCTTAAACAAAATAAAATATATTTTTTAAAAAGTGTGAAAACCCCTGAAAATGAAAAACAAGCCAAGTGCTGTATCTAATTTAAAGCTTATATTATCTCACGGGGGGAGGCAGTGGGGTTGTTGGCTCAGTGGTTAAGGATGCTGAGTGCGTCAGTTTCCAGCTGACAGCTTGGGTTTGAGACCTGAGCTCTGCAAGATGGGGAGAGTTCCCATTATTATCCACGTATAGCTCCTGCCTACCAAGCAGTTCAAAAGCATGTAAAATGCAAGTAGATCAATAGGTACCACTTCAACTACAATACTGTAAGCCATTCATCAATGTATCTCCTGGGAAAAAAACATAGTTCATAAATAGTCAGCTTTCTTATAGAAGCCATGGTGGCGCAGTAGAATGCAAGATGCAGGCTGACTCTGCTCACTGCTAGCAGTTTGATCCTGACCAGCTCAAGGTTGACTCAGCCTTCCAATCATCTGAGGCCGGTAAAATGGGGGTCCAGATTGTTGGGGGCAGTATGCTAACTCTATCGACTGCTATATCACCACATTATTCAGACATTAAGTGAAAAAAAATGTTTGTTTTAATTCATAGCTGGATTATCCTTATCAATAATCCTGATTATTGAAAAATAATATCTCTGATGTCTATCAAGATTCTCAATCATCCAGGTCATGGTTGTCCCAAAAGGTAACTGGATTTCTTGGTTGCTGCTCATCCAAGAAGCTTCTTCAGCCTTTGGATGACAAGTGGAATTGAACTGAAGAAGCTTCTTGGATGAGAAGCAAAACATTTTCAAAGGGAAAAAAAGAAGACCAAGAAAATCCAGTTGCCTTTTGGGAAAAGCACCTTTGGGATAATATCACTAGCGATCTAAAATCTCCCACCTAGAAATGCTCTATATCCAAATTGCAATTGGAGGCAAAGTTTGTAAAACTTATACAAGCCTTGGCCTCAGTGGTGAAATGTAAAATGCGTTACTACCGGTTCTGTGGGCATAGCTTGGTGGGGGTAATGTGACTGGGTGGGCGTGGCCAACTTTTTTTTTTGTTTGTTTACTTTTAAAAGCAAAAGCCAAAGAGGTTGTAGAAAAACTGCTTTTAAAAGAAAAAAAAAAGCCTCTGACGATCAGGAAATTCAGCTGGGATCGTCAGAGGCTTTTAAAAGCATTTTTTCTACAACCTGAAAAATGCTTTTAAAAGGCTCTGATGATCCCAGATGAGCCGCGCAATCATGAGAGGCTTTTTTTTTACTATTAAAAGCATTTTTTCAGCCGAAGAGGTTATAGAAAAAATGCTTTTAAAAATTAAAAAAAAAGTCTCTGATGATTGTGCGGCTCAGCTAGGCATGGGGGGGGCAGGGATTTTTGCTACTGGTTCTCCGAACCACCCGCCACCATCGCTACCGGATCGGGCGATCCGGTCCGAACCGGGAGCATTTCAACCCTGCTTTGCCTCTAATTTTAAACATTCTCCCAACAGTAGCATTTAAATACAGGCTAGCTAAAACACAGTGTCATGTAGAAAACATAATAAACAATAGCAGCAGTAACAAACTTAATCATGGTTTGGAAAAATGGGAATTGTTGACTGACAAATAAGATTAGGGCAATAAATATAGGACCATGGTAACCTAAAGATTACCAGCTCAAAACTGAATCCAACAAGTGTTTGGAATTCATGTTCCCTTAAGGATATTTCCCTTAGAACAGTGGTTCTCAAACTTTTCTTCACCACAGATCCCTTTTAAATACCTTTTGTGGCCATGCACCATGGCCACCGACCCCCAAGACTTAACTCAAGATTGAAATCATAACATTTAAGATCCGTGGTGGCACAGTGGTTAGAATGCAATATTGCAGACTAATTCTGCCAACTGCCAGCCGTTCGATCCTGACCTGCTCATGGTTGACTCACTTCCATCCTTCCGAGATCAATAAAATGAGGACCCAGATTGTTAGAGGCAATATGCTGACTCTGTAAACTGCTTAGAGAGGGCTCTAAAGCACTTTGAATAGAGATATTTAAGTCTAAGTGCTATCGCCACTGCTATTGCTATTCCTTCAAGCTTTCACGGACTCCCTGTAATGACATCATGGCCTCCCCAGGGGTCAGCAGCAGTGGTGGGTTTCTACCGGTTCACCCCAGTTCGGGAAAACCAGTAGCGGCAGCAGGAGGCTCCGCCCACTCACCCAGAGGTCATTATGGATGCTCTGAGTATGCACAGAAGATTCTGTGCATGCGCAAAAGCACCACGAGCGAGCAAAGCAAGCAAGCGCACACACAAACTCACAGTTCCCAACCGGTAGCAAAGGTAAGTGAAACACACTACTGGTTGGCAGACCACAGGTTGAAAACCTTTGCCTTAGACGATTTAAGAATTATGCATATAAGTTTTTCTCATCAGAAACGTTCAGCATAAATCCCTCGAACCAACTTTACCCAACATCCAATATTAACCCAGCACAAAACATAGACAATCTCTTAAATTTCTTCTCGGGGATCCAGGACTTGTAACAAGCAAGCGTTGATGAAAGCAAAGCAAGGAAATTGAAATGCAAAAAAACCCCAGTGCCATTGTCTTGAAAGATCAGCTCAATTATAGATCCCAAGAAAGAAAACAGATGTGGCAACAGATGAGCTCTGGTTTTGGATTAAGAAACTTCTCATTGTTCTGCTTGGTTGTTCATATGAGAAGAAAGTATTTGAAGATTTGTGAGTCTCTCTTTCTCTCTCTCTCTCTCTCTTTCTCCCTCCCTCCCTCTCTCTCTCTCTTCATTGTCTTCAGATCACGATGCTTCTGGACAAATGCTGAAGGGCATAGAAATTTGCTTTGAAAATAGATCTGCCATGAAATGCTGTAATTCGCTGCCCTGTTCAAATAAAAGGAGAAATTGGCGGGTACCTAATTTTAAGTCAAACAGGCTTCCTTGTCTAAAGAGGTTTGAAAAGCTTGAAGTATGAACAAGGCAAAAAGTGCTTCTTTCTGCTTTTAGGCAGACGTGAAGGACACAAATGACTTCCATCATTGGGGCTATTTTGAATCTGCTCTTCGGCATGTTTAATTTACGCTGAGACTGATTTCTTCTACTTAGTTTCTGGTCTATCTCTAGTGAAATGTACGAGCACTTTGATCCAAGCATCAGGGTAAGGTTTCACTCTCAAAACTCAAACTCACTGCAGATTCTGAGCCGATGGCCAAGACAATCAGGAAATATGGAGTGCTTATATACATACCTTTAGCAAATAAAAGAGGTAAAGAAATACAACTAGCTACAACCTCTTGAGAGCCTTGGGCATATTCTAAGATTACTCCATATTTTAAAAACTATATATGTCAGCCTTGTTTTTACTTGGACAGCCCATTAAAAACATTCTGCTTGTTTTTCTATCCTGTTGTTTGCTCCCGATATTCTGGTTTGGCAAGGGCCACATATGACAGTCACTGTTGGGGGAACTGTAGCTATTGTGCAAAATAACAGAGTTGGAAGAGACCTTGAAGTTGGAAGAGAAGTTGGAGATCTTCCGTGCTCGAGCAGGAGATTCTATACTATTTCATTCAAATGGCTGTCCAATCTCTTCTTAAAAACTTCCAGTGATGGAGCAACTTCTAAAGACAAGATGCTCCACTGGTGAATTGTTCTCACTGTCAGGAAATTTCTCTGTAGTTCTAAGTTGCTTCTGTAGGAACCGTCCCCCCCGCCCTTCCCCAGATTAAAATTTTCTTTCTTCTTAATATTAAGAGAAGCAGGATAGAATGCTTCCCAAAGGAAAAATGGAGAAACATGTCCTTAAAGGCAGAAAGCAGCCCCAGTCTGTCTTAATAGCCTCAAGCAGAAGCCTCAAGTCTTTAGAGATGGATATTTTGTACCTATTAAGAAAGACTGGGCCAGTGGTGAAATGCAAAATATTTTCCTGCCGGTTCTGTGGGCGTGGCTTGGTGGGCATGCCTTGGTGGAGGGGTCATGTGACTGGGTGGTCGTGGCCAATGTTATTTTTTTTTACTTTTTAAAGCATTTTTTACTACGTATTTGCCCGAACCGGTAGTAAAAAAATGCTTTAAAAAAGTTTTTTAAAAAAGTTCTGATGATCAGGTGTCACGCGATTGTCAGAACCTTTTTTTTACTTTTTTAAAGCATTTTTTTTACTACCAGTTCAGGTGAATAGGTAGTAAAAAAAAAATGCTTTAAAAAAGTAAAAAAAAAGATTCCGACGATCATGCAGCACAGCTTTGATCGTCGGAACCTTTTTTTACTTTTTAAAGCATTTTTTTAGTACCGGTTCACCTGAACTGGTAATTTTTATCACTACCGATTCGCCTGATCCGGAGCAAACCAGTAGCATTACATCCTTGAACTGGGCCAGTCTATTCATAAACAAAATGCACAAAAGGTTGGAGCTGATGGGATTAAAATCTACCTTCTCCCACCCAAATTCTAAGTAAAAGACATGGCTTTTACGATTTACCCACCACCATTAGAATAGCAAAAGACACAAGGCTCACTACATTGTACAACTCCCTGGAGCATCTCAAATACAAAACCGTAGAAACTTATAAAGATCCATCCGCTCATTCAGCCATTTTGTCAGTCACCTCAGAAACATTGCTACTGTCAGTGAAGTTTCTGGAAATAAAATAAAACTTCTTTCCTTGCAATCAGCCTCCAATTTATTTCCAGGACCTTTCTCCCAGCTTGGAACCGGACCAGATTTTTCTTCCAAAACTTCTCTCCTTGATTAGTTTCCATCCATTGCTTCTTGCTTTGCCTTCAGGTGGTTTGAAAAATAGATTGACTCCTATTCTCCCCTATTGACAGACAGGAGACAGTACATCTGACTATTTTACCAAAAAAAGGACAGCCTTCAGCCCAGAAACATGGGTTTTTGAAATCCATTCTTGTGGACTAAAAATGGCAGGTTTAACTCTGAAAAAACACCTTTGGGACAACCATGATCTGGATGACTGAGAATCTCTACAGACAAGGACTACTTGTATTGTTTATATCTTGTGGATACCCCTTGTGTACCTCTATCCATTGTTTAAGAGCAGCCCAGAAATATCTGTCCCAAAGGTGTTTCTTTCAAGAGGCAACTGGACTTTCTTATTTTTCTTTGAAGATGTTTCGCTTCCCATCCAAGAAGCTTCTTCAGCTTTGAAGAAGCTTCTTGGATGAGAAGCGAAACATCTTCAAAGAAAAACAAGAAAGTCCAGTTGCTTCTTGAAACAAGCACCTTTGGGACAACCATTACCTGGATGACTGAGACTCTCCAAAGACATCCATAAATATCTGGTTAGCTATATTTATTCTATGCAAATGTAAATAAAGCACTGAAAATATAGATTGTTCTGATCATGCTTTTTGGAAATAGGAGTATGCTAACACTCAGTATATTCCTTCTATCCCAGACAACTCTATCCATTTTTTTACTGCATTTCTGCAGATGTCATTAGAGCAATGTTTCTCAATCTTGGCAACTTGAAGATGTGTGGACTTCAACTTCCCAGAACTATTCTGGAAATTCAAATCCACACATCTTCAAGTTGCCAAGGTTGAGAAACACTGCATTAAAGTATTGTCAGCAACCGTGGTGCTGGTGTGTATGATGTGTGTGTGTTTTATATGGAGGGCTATTGTCTCACTCTAATAGGGCAAAACATATCCAGGTGAGTTGTATGCAGTGGTGGGATTCAGCCAGTTTGTACGGGTTTGGGCAAACTGGTTGTTAAATTACCCACCCATCCCCACTATCAAAGTGGATCCTGGGTGTTGCGCTGCAATGGAGAAATGGGCAACGTTTCTCCATTGAGAAAGAGAAGGAGAAGGCCGCTTTCCCTCTTTCTTCTCCATGATCCTCCTTCCCTCTTGCCGGCTGCTCCATTGCCCATTTCTCCATTGCAGCGCAGCACCCAGGATCCACTTTGATAGTGGGAGGAGTGGTAATTTAACAACCAGTTCGCCCAGGGTCAGGTTGGCCATCGCGGGAGGCTCGTTCAGCATGTGTGGCAGAGCTGAAGCACAGGGATGGCCCATGCCTCCCATGACAGCCAACCTGACCCTGGGCCAGGAGTCAGCAAACTGTGGCTCTGGAACCGCATGTGATTCTTTCACCCCTCTGCCGCGGCTCCCTGTCACTCAAAATATGCGTCACAACCGCCAATGTGCAGCACCCACCGGCACGCGATTTACTGAGGTTTTCAAACTCTGGTAGGCCAACCATAGATAAATCCAAGAAAAGAAAAGTTTCAGAAGAAAACCGAACATTTAATTCAACTACATATGCTAGTTTTGTGGCCGCTCAAGAAATAGTCAGGTTCGGGTAGGGTTTTGTGGCTCCCGGTGTTTTCTTTTCTGTGGGAAATGGGTCCAAATGGCTCTTTGAATGTTTCAGGTTGCAGACCTCTGCCCTGGGCAAACCGGTTGCTAAATTATTTGAATCCCACCACTGGTTGTATGCCTGCTCTGTCTCCTATCCAGATGTTAACAGTTGATGGGTTGTTTAGCTGATTCTCGTCTCTGTTCTTAAGGCTCTTTATCTTAGAAAGAGACTCCATCAAGAATGATCCATGAGACGGAGAACTTCTTCAAAGAGAACTGCCTTCTGTAAAATACACAGATAGTTATCTGTAAAACCGAGAGCTGAACTTTTTGACATCTCCATTATGGCTTAGCATACATTGGCTACATTAGAGCTTTACTGGATAACTCCTTAACTAAACTACGATGAGAACAATTTTTTAAAAAAAACCTCAAAGGCCAGTTTCCTATATAAGAATCAACAGACAATAATATGTACTTGTAATGATGCTTGTTTCTTGTTATCATGTCCTCAACAGTCACATGGCTTCAATTACTCGGAAGTAAGACTTCCAGAGTGATAAACGCCTCTTAGATAAGGTAGACGTTGCATCCCTTAAATTATATACCACTGCTTCCTCTTCCATCTACTTCCTCTTCTTTTTTTTTCTTGACAGTCAAAGTTGAATCCTTATCTCATTTCTGCTCAAGTGCCTATGTCACAACCTCTCTGCACTTCAAGCTTTATTTCTTCTGCCTGTCCTGGGAAAGGACAGAGATTAAGCCTTCACCCTGTAGCACTTCCCTCCACTCTGGTTCCACAGATAATACTCATCTTAAGTAGGAACCATGTTAGCCTTCCATCTCACTGGTATCTCAAGTTCTTTTCCATGTTGCTTCCTTGATCTCTCACTAGAGATAGTGGGAGTGTGGTGTGAGAAGACTACTGGCAGTGATGCAGGCAGAGTCTGTGAATCCCCTAAAGAGAATTCCCTTGTGAAAATGGAAATAATTATTCTATTTATTCTACTTCCCAAAATTATGGTTTAGAATAGAATGGAATGGAATGGAATGGAATGGAATGGAATGGAGCGGAACGGAACGGAACGGAACGGAACGGAACGGAACGGAACAGAACAGAACAGAACAGAACAGAATAGAATAGAATAGAATAGAATAGAATAGAATAGAATAGAATAACAGAGTTGGAAGGGACCTTGGAGGTCTTCTAGTCCAGCCCCCTTCTTAGGCAGGAAACCCTATACCCGCGATGGCTAACCTTTTTGCCATTGCGTGCCAGGAGGGGAAATCCTCAATAACAGTCCAACATCTTAATCAACAAGAAACATGGACAAGAAATTGTACAGAGTTATGAATAACCTACTTGTGTGCAAATATACTGTAGATATGAAAGGCTTCTTCAGTTTTAAAACTTTCTTTGAAAATGTTTCGCTCCTCATTCAAGAAGCTTCTTTGGTTTCAAAACTGAAAATTGTTTCAAAGAAAAAAAACAAACCCCAAGGAAGTCCAGTTGTGTTTTGAGCAGCACCATCACTGGGATGACTGAGAATCTCCATAGACTAGGGGTGTCAAACTCACATCGTCACGGCAACATCAGGCGATGTATAGGGACTTTTTCCCCCTTCACTAAACCGGGCGTGGGCGTGGACAGTGCATGAAGCATCCGGCCCATGGGCCAAGAGTTTGACAGCCCTACCATAGACCAGCGGTCACCAACTGATGGTCCATGGACCACTGGTGGTCTGCGAGAACATTTTGATGGTCCATGGAAAAATTGTTTGCATTTTTTTATATTGCAGTAAATCAGGGGTCCTCAGACTATGGCTCCTGGGCCGGATACGTGCAATGAATGTTTGTGTTGCTACAGAGAGTCTCCCCCTTCGGGGGTTTTTTGTAGGAGTCGGAGGGGAGGAGAAATTCCGACTTGGGGTCTGCTTCAACCTCCTGGTGAGAAGGCTGGAGAGAAGTGCTGCTGGTGGCAAAGAACTGGAGGGCCTCATTCCAGTGGAACTGCATCACGGCCTGGAACTGGCTGACCATCTCAGCCCACTGAGCCTCCAGGCGCCGGTACCTGGTCTTGCACTCCCGCAGGTCTTCCCTCTGCTTGGAAAGCCTGTGCTCCTAGTCCTCAGTGAAGTGCTTCTGCTGAGCCTCCTCCATCAGATCCAATTTGAACTGAGCCAGCTTGTTTTGCCAATTCTTTCTCATGGTGGCTACTTACCTCCAACAACTACTTCTTGTTGGGGCCCTAAGGAGCCTGGGTGGGGAGGCGAGGAGTGGCTTTGGAGGGGAGGAGCGAGTAGAGGCGGGCGAGGCGCCCCTCGATATGAGTGATATTGAGTGACACGCCCACCCAGTCACATGACCACCTAGCAACGCCCAGCCAGCCAGTCATTAGGCAGATAATATTAGTGGTCCGTGGGATTTAAAATTATGAATTTAGTGGTCCCTGAGGTCCAAAAGGTTGGTGAGCCCTGCCTTAGACAGTTCAGTTTATTTCTGAAATAGCCAACCAGATGCCTTTACGGGACTCATAAGCGGCAGCTGAAGATATAAACATATGCTATTCTTGTTTCCCAGACAATTAATAGCTATTGTTAGATTTATCTTTCTAATGGTTCAGAAACATCTGGAGAGCTGTATCCATATTTGTTGTATTCCAAACAGCCTGAATAGAAACTCTTCAATACTATAGGTGTAGAAAGAAAGAGAACTTGTTGAGCCAATCAAGAAATATATATTTTAGCAGATTAAATCTGCTTTGCCAATTGTAATAAGGGGGAGGGATGAATCTGGAAAGCAAATTTATAACCACAGTGCAGTTTAACAAGTCTTTGGGGTTAATATTATATTCGCTTCTGTTGGTTCAGACCCTGTGATCTTTTTATGAAGTGTGTGGGATAAATGTGCTTAAGGAATACTTTAGAAAAATAAATGTTGTCTGTAAACCACATGACATACACAGTGTAGCTTATTGTCTGTGATCCATCTTGGGTGAAATATGATCTCTTATCCACTTTCAGCTCTCCAACTTGAAGATTAGTTGGAGACCATTTAGCTATTTCTCCTCCAGTAATAAGGGTGGCAGAGTGATGAAATCCAAATTTTTTTACTACCAGTTCTGTGGGCGTGGCTTGGTGGGTGTGGTGTGGTGGGCGTGGCAGGGGAAGGATACTGCAAAATCTCCATTCCCATCCCACTCCAGGGGAAGGATACTGCAAAATCCCCATTCCCTCCCCACTCCTGGGGGAAGAATATTGCAAAATCTCCATTCCCCCCACCACCACCACCACTCTGTGGCCAGCCAGAGGTAGTATTTGCCAGTTCTCCAAACTACTCAAAATGTCCGCTGATGGTTCTCCGAACTGCTCAAAATTTCTGCTACCGGTTCTCCAGAACCTGTCAGAACCTGCTGAATTTCACCCCTGGGGTGGCATAATTCATCTGATGACCATAGAAGGAGAACCCCATTTGGCACTTAAGGCTTAGAGAGTGTTGGAAGAAATATCCATCTGGTTCAGTTCCAATCTGGGAAAAGGGCACTGGAGACAAAATGGAGGCTGGAGGCTGATTGGAAAGAGGGTCCATTTATTGATGAAGCAGAACCACCAAGCATGTGTAATTCTGGGCAGCTGACCACATGGAGTTGAGAGTGAGGGGTTTTTATTCCTTCACTTGGGCTTTGAACTTGACCTTCCTGTTCCTGTGCAAGAACATGTATTCTATTGGCTGTTGTCAGACTCCCATGGGGCCATGTAGGAGTCATGTTTGTCTGAGCTAAGTTTGATTGAAGTTTGGACTTCAATAATAGTTTGCAATGAAGGGACGTTGGTCAATTCCTATTGTGGCTGAGGACTAATCCTATGTCTGGCCAGATTCAGGTTTGAGTGCTCTGAGGGTTGAAAAATCTTGTGGTGGAGATCTCATTCTTTACTATTCCGGCCTTGTGCTGGCTGAGGAATTCTGGGAATTGAAGTCCAGGTATCTTAAAGTTGCTAAGCTTAAGAAAAACTGGTGTAGGAAATAGCTTCCAAGCCTGGTATTAACCAGATATACTGATCTATGGTTTCTATCACCCCGAATCCTCAAGACTCATAACATTCGGTTAGAGCAGGATATCCAGAACTAAATAAATAAATGGCAGCTTCATTATACTCTAGAACAGGGGTGTCAAACTCAAGGCCTGTGGGCCGGATCCAACCCATGGGGTGCTTAGATCTGGCCCGCAGGGCCGCCCTGGAAACAATGAAGGACCAGCCCATAGTGCCTCTGCCAGCAAAAACAGAGCTTGCTCTGTTTTCGCTGGCAGAGCACTCAGGCCTCCACAGGCACCCCTGACATAAGTGACATCAAGCTTGTCAGGTTCAACCTGGCCATGCTCACCCAGCCCCCACCCACCCACCCCCCGAGGTCAAACACAACCCTGATACAACCCAAGGGTGAAATCCAGCAGGTTCCAACAGGTTCTGGAGAAACGATAGTGGAAATTTTGAACACTTCAGAGAACCGTTAGCAGACATTTTGAGTAGTTCAGAGAATAGGCAAATGCCACCTCTGACTGGCCCCCGAGTGGGGAGGGAATGGGGATTTTGCAGTATCCTTTCCCTGCCACATCCACCAAGACACACTACGCCCACCACACCACGCCCACAGAACCAGTAGTAAAAACAAAATGGATTTCACCACTGATACAGCCCTCAATGAAATCGAGTTAAACACCCCTGCTCTAGAAACCTAACTTAAGCTTTGAACCTGTAATGTTCCAACAGTTCCCATCAGAGATTTCTACATATGTTGTATCCTTAAACAGGTATATCAATTTTAAAAAACTGTTCAAAAGGGATAAACTAGAGATACGGATTACTGAAATATTATTCTATAAAAGCCCTTTGTTTGAACAGACTAGCAAAATGGCAGTTTCAAATATCCTTTTGCAATGATATTGGCTAAAAATACATTTTAAAAATTACGGTAGAATCAGAAATCTGTGCAGCACCAGTGAGTTCACTGTACATTTGACTGTGTCATAAGGTAAAGTTTCCTTGAATTCAAGCTCAATTAATATGACTTCATAGATACCATGTGTATGTGTGTGTTTGGGTGTGCGTTTCTTGGCAACAGTGCAGCAATGTTTTCCTCTTGCCTTCTTCTATAGTATTTTTCCCCAGTGGTATCTAAGTATTAACACAATCCAACCCTGATTAGCTTTGTCCAATCTCAGTCAAAGTTGGGTCCACATACTATAATTTTGTATTTTCTCCCAGTGCCTACATACCTCTTTAAGACTTGCCATTTCATGCCATTTCTCCACAAACTTACAATTCATCAGGCAACAACAGCCTGAATCACTAAAAAAACTGTTCATCTGGTCTTTTTTTTTTCCAAAGTCCAAAGTGTGTAAAAATTATACATCCTCAAGAAAGGAAACTCCCCAATCATCAAACTTGCTTCCCTTCTCCCCGAGAGCAATGTTATTAAAACATTTAGCGATCAGCATTTGCTTAATCAGGGAAAGATGACTCTGAAGACCATTGTTCTAGATGAGGAACAGACTTTGCTTTTAAGAAATGCAAAGGTTGCTCGGACGGTATAAGAACTAACCTTGGTGTCTCTGTTCGTGAGTCAGTTGCTCTGAGTCATTAAGTGAAAACAAGCTATTCGCCATCTGGTAATTACCTTTGGGGCCGAGGTGTAAATCCCTGCTCCTTAATCTTACCGCTTTAAAAAAACATTTCCTCATAGGTGGTCCAGATGGCGAGAAATCCTTTACACAATGAATAAAAGAGACCAGAAATACACTTTCCTCCAGTAGCAAATACACTCAAGGTTATTTTTTGCCAGTGCCTTGCTCAACAATTGCCACATAAGGCAGCAAAGTTTTACAACTGATAGTAAACTGAAGCCCGCCTTCAGAGGGGCCCAAACGGCACGATAGGGAGAGAAAAAGATTTAAAGGGTAGGAAAATATATTCAAGACTCCACTGTAAAAGTTAATAAGACTTTTAAGACCCACAGGTTGCAATGACATTTTTACTCATCCCGTAATAAAATTGTATATTTTTTTAAAAAAAAACCAACTTGAGTATAGACCTGGGGGGGAAAAAATAGAGAGAGACAATGATTAATTCAGCTGAAGTTATTGAAAATCACTGCAAAATGTCAAGTTGCAAGAACTGTTTGAGCAACTAAGTTAGGAAAAGAGAAGGAGAGAGAGGAACACTAAGGGTGATTTTGAGGGTCACGCCTGGACCACTTACACAGTTAGACAGAGTGATAGATAGCCTTCAGACACACAAACTGGGTTTTATCAGCAGTAAAGTAGGAGGAGGCCGAAATAAGGGGGCAAGCATGTAATATATACAGGCCGCCAAATACAAATGACTGCTAGATGACAGGTAAAAATAAGTTTTTGTCTATTTGTCTGATAAAGACAAACAGTTCCATTAGCCACTAAAAACAGAAATAAATCAGGTAGTGGGGCTGTATATTAACAATGGTTTGGGCTGTTGTCAGGCGTGTCTGGAGGGAAGACAGGACTCACAATACTCAAGATGGCTTCCATAACCATGCAACTGAACCTTGTACAAAGGAGCTGGGATTGCATTGCGATGGCCACCATCGTGAAGCTCTGTTAAAAATCCTTTCATTACAGATTCATCTTGACTTATGACCTATCACTTAATGACCATTTAAAGTTACGACGCACCTCTCCAGAAATTTAAATCGTTTTAAAGAACTTTATAGTGGCCTCTGGGACCACAGGGACATGTTGTGCACATGAGGCAACCAGCTGAGCTTTATGACCATTTGCAGAAATGCTGCAGCCACATGACCACAATTTGTGATGGGGTTGTTGTTTTTTTTGTCAGTTTTAGATGTTTCCTTTCATTCGCTCCAGCCCCTGCCCATCTTGCAGTTCGAAAGCATACAAACGCGAGTAGATAAATAGGTACCACTTTGATGGGTGGATTTGCTTAAGAAGCATGGCATTTGCTTAATGAGTGCCACAAAGGTGTAAAAAAAAATATAGTTTTTTTTATAGTATTTTTTATAGTATAAAATATAGTATTTTATATAGTAAAAATCTAGTATTTGTGATGCCTTGACTTACAATCACAACAGTGCGGAAATCTAAATTTTTTTACTACCGGTTCTATGGGCATGGCTTGGTGGGTATGGTGTAGCTTGGTGGGCGTGGCTTGGTGGGCATGACAAAATCTCCATTCCCACTCCACTCCAGGGGAAGAATATTGCAAAATCTCCATTCCCACCCCACTCTGGGGCCAGCCAGAGGTGGTATTTGCCGATTCTCCAAACTGCTCAAAATTTCTGCTACCAGTTCTCCAGAACCTGTCAGAACCTGCTGGATTTCACCCCTGAATCACAATGATTTACGACATAATTCTTGGCTCAATTGCAATCATAAGTTGTCTACCGATATAAAAAAAGCTTCTGTCTGATCTGGATTCCTTGAAACTGTCTTGTGAATATAATAGGATTGAATAATAATAGGATAATCAAAAATAACACTAGCTTTATATGGAGTTACCAAACATCCCGCAAAAGAAATATATTAAAATTAAATATTGTCTAGCTTTCTGTGCCCCCTGTTTATTATTATTATTATTATTATTATTATTATTATTATTATTATTATTATTATTATTATTACTGGAGAATACTTGTAGCTCAGGTGTTGTGACCCCGATTCCCGAGCCTGTCCTAACAGAGGAAGAGGACTCAAGGTGATGGGGAGGAACTGATAAGGCCTCCCTGTCCAGGATCCTCCTCTCTGGCAAGGTTCTATCCGAAGGCCAAGAGGAACAGCCTGGGATATGCCAGGAGGAAAGCATATTGGAACAACAACAGATAGGGAGCGAGGATGATGAATCCTGGCTTGATCCCAGGCAGCGTCAGAGGGAGAAGCGTGCGCAGCAATGAAAGAGACGTGGGAGGGCCAGAGATTGAGCTGAGTCACTGAGCCACACCCCACAAGGAATAAAAGTGGGTGTGATTGTTCTTCAGGCTTTGTGATGGTCAAAGTTAAAAACCTGAGAGTCACATCGCGTTACATGAAATCTGGCTTGTGCATATTTGGATTGGACCTTGGCTAACTTTTGCTTCGTGGATTATTTTTTGCTACTGAACCGGACTGAGGATAAAATCTCTCTTGTTTACTGTGAGTGAAAACTGACTTGGCAGGCATTTCGCAGTTTACTGCCAAAACTCTTATCTGCAAGGGTTTCTAGTCTGATTGCTTAATAAAATCTTGGCAGGCGTGCCTGGTTGTGTGTTTGCCTGTGTGGGGAAGGGGGACAGAACATCAGGGTTGACATGAGGGATCCTTGGTGCTGTCTGAGTTTGTCTGTTTCCTAACAGACATTTCATTACCCAAACTAGGTAACATCATCAGTGCTAGTAAGGAGTGCTGTTTGATGTCAGTTTATATTCTGGTGGGTGGGGGCGGTCTTAGGGATTTTTTGGGTGGGCTATTTACCGCTGGCTCTTTGGCAGTTCCTTGATTGGGGTATCCTTTACTTGATTGTTGGTTTTGAGTTTATTATTATTATTATTGTTGATGATGATGATCATCGCACAGTCAGCCAGATGTTCGGACTGGAGTTGGCATTTTTGTCTATCGAGTCCTTACCCAGGACCTGGGATAGGCAAATCTGGATGTTTGATGGTGTTACAGATATCATCACAGGATGGAAGCTGTTTCAAGTAAAGCCGCCTTCTGCAATTGACTGATGTCAAATTTGTCAATGTCAATGGTGTTCTAGTGCTGCTCTGGTTGTTTTGGGATTGCACCCAAGGCGCTTATTACTGTTGGTACTACCCTTGCTTGCCTGTGCCATAGTCATTTCTGTTTGTATTTTGTCATCTTCTCCAGTTCTTTCTCTTATTTATTATTGTTGTTGTTAACTGTTAATCACTGCAGCACCAGGGCTCCTCAACATTAGCTGTTGCATTGATATAATTGTTGTAAGGAACAACTATAAACTACTGATTCTTTATTATTGTTTATTGTTGGAACATTTATGCTTGGTAGCGGAGTGAGAAGACAATTCCTGTTACAAAACAACTATCTTATAAAGCCTTGCAGCCAAATGGCTCCAGATCAGTGGTGGGTTTCAAAATTTTTACTACCGGTTCTGTGGGTGTGGATTGGTGGGCGTGGCAGGGGAAGGTTACTGCAAAATCCCCATTTCCTCCCAATCAGCTGGGACTTGCGAGGCAGAGAATAGATGGGGGTGGGGCCAGTCAGAATTTTTATTACCGCTTCTCCGAACTACTCGAAATTTCCGCTACCAGTTCTCCAGAACTGGTCAGAACCTGCTGAAACCCACCTCTTCTTCACAGGTATAGAGATACCTCTTCTACCGTCTGGAATGAGCTCCCCCCAGAGATACGGAGGATTCCGGATCTGCACACCTTCCGCCGCGCTGTGAAGACCTTTTTATTCCATCAAGCGGGCTTGGCCTAATCTCCTCCCTCTTTTAATATGTAAATTTTAATCTGTTTTTAAATTATTGGGGTGTTTTAATCTGTCTGGGCCAAAATGATTTAATTTGATTTTATCTGGTTTTAAATTTTGTGTATTTATGTATTTTATTGCTTGGCTGTTCACCGCCCTGAGTCCTTCGGGAGTAGGGCGGTATACAAATCAAATAAACTAAACTAAACTAAACCTCTGCTCCAGATGTTATTGTGGGAAGGTCCTTCCCAGATCAGTCTGTAAGACCAAGATAGTACTCAGAAACTGGTGCCCTTTGCAGCAAGCCTTCCCACTCATGTTATATATCCCTTGTCTAGAACAGTTGGGGTGGATGATAAATGTACCTTGGAGAACTGTAAACAAAATCAGCTTTGCTGAGTATATATTTGCAGCAAAGGACAGAAAGCAAAATTTATTTGTCTACACCAGGGGTCCCCAATCAATGGGCCGTGGCCCACTAGTGGGCTGTGAAGGATTTGCAACCGGGCCGCGGAAACGGCTGGTGAGCACATGCTCATCCTCACTTGCGCGAGCAGCAGGAGAGCGTGTGCACGCATGCTCCATTTGCATGAGTGGCAGTCGCAAGTGCAGGCTGCTTGCTCAAATGGAGCTGTACATGTGCGCTTGCTGTCTGTTCACATGGAACCATCCCCTCTCCCCCTCTTCGCCCACCCCCACTGGTCCGCAAAGCCAGAAACATTGGGGAACTCTGGTCTATACAGACCAGGGATAGTATTCACTTACCTTCCCTACCAGTTCGTAAATGTGTGTGCACATGCTCGCTCTGCTCATGCAGTCCATCTTCCACACAGGTGCAAGGCCTTCCATGCATGCGCAGAGCCTCAAAAACATGGAAAAAAACGGGACTTCATGACGTCCACGTGGGTGGGCGGGGCATCCTGCAGTCACCCCAACCGATTCGCCCGAACCGGATAGAACCACCACTGATACAGACATGCTTTCTGTGGATAAGCCTCTCTGAAGCCTCCATAGCAGTGGTGGGTTGTTACCGGTTCATCCCAGTTCGGGCAAACCGGTAGCAGCAGCGGCGGGAAGCTCCGCCCACCTGTCTGGACGTCATCAAATATGATCTGTGCATGCGCAAGCGAACCGGTAGCAAAGGTAAGTGAAACCCACCTCTGCTCCACAGCTATGGCAGCCAACGACATTGAGAGAAGGGTGCTTTTAAAATGAGCCTGTTCCATTAACACGAAACATGCGCAGATGTGGAACTGGAGACGTGATGAGAAACAGGGCTCCCTTGTCTGCGGAGCCCTGTATTCACCCCTTCTTTTAAATGCAATCTTTTATCAAAGTCGCATGTGTTTTCAATGAAAGTCAGATGTGGCCGCAGTTAGACCAGGAAACTGATTCACAAGTACATTTGAAGCTCCCCTATCTTTTCAAGTCCCACCTCATGTTCCCGTCTGTAGGAACACAGAGGGGAAATAGTGGGGTTTGCTCATAAACACCGTTTCCATGATCTGAATCACAAGTACGGTACTGTTCAAAGAACCAGCTGGGACCAAAATGAAAACATTCAGCATCTCCTCTCTGAATCAGAAGTAGACAAGCCAACGCCACACAATCTGTTAGTCATCAAATGCAGCCCCTCAACCTCACCCTCTGCCCCAGGTACCGATCTATAGTTCTGCTTATTGCTATCCTGGCTTGTTTTTTTTTTAAAAAAAAAAAAAAGATTAACTGTTAAGATTTTCGGAAAGGAACATTTCCACGCACAAGAAAACTCACAAATCCTTCTTTTCTTGGCTCCTAATCTCCATAGTTATTGTATTTTTCTTTTCCTCCTTTTTTAACCACACAGGGGCAATCACACTTCAAACAGTAACAATGAGGCATTTAAGAACCACTTTTAGTAACAGTCAATTTACAAAGCTGCCTTTTGACCTCAAAGCTTGATCTACATCAAGCTCTCCGAAGGCACTCTTACTGTAAAAAAATGCCTTCAGTTCCACTCTGTGTGTGTGTGTGTTTTCCCTCTTTGGAACTAGAGACATATGTAAGAAGCAGAATCCATTTATAAAGTACTCGGGGACAGCAGGAAGTAGAGGTCATATTTATAAAACCAGCTCAATATGAATTTGACTTTTAATTTCCATGTTTCCAATTTTAATGCCCTCAAGTCAACCTCTTAATAAACTCCAGGATGCTGATGGGAATAAGGAACAGTGAGCCCCTGTTACCAAGCTAAGTAGCAGCTTCTAAGGAGTCCATGAATTGTGTGAAAGCCAAATTAGATGTTGCAGGCGACCTCTCCATAAACACGCCCCTTGATGCAGCTCTTAAAGTAGAAATATTGAAATTTCCCAGAATCTAGATTGAATTACCCACAATGACCATCATGAATCTCATTTGGAAAATTAAAGAGATCAGCCTCCCAAACAAATGCAGATTAGTCAACAATCAGTGCAATAATTTTTCCAATTGCTACTTATGGCTGAACTTAAATGGACTCCAGAGGATGGTAGAGGACAGGAAGGCCTGGAGGAACGTTGTCCATGGGGTCGCAATGGGTTGGACATGACTTCGCAACTAACAGCAACTTATGGCTGAGAAACGTGGACTCTGAAAAAGGCAGATAGGAGCAGGGTGGCCGCCTTCAAAACACTATTGCTAGAGTCAACTATTATGCATCCCATGGATTGCAAAAGTTACAAGCAAAGAAATGTTAGACCAAACTTCACCAAAAAGATCATTTGAAGCCAAGATAGCCAAGAGGCTATCACACAGGGGTGAAATCCGACAGGTTCTGGAGAACCTGTAGCGGAAATTTTGAGCAGTTCAGAGAACCAGTAGCGGAAATTTTGAGTAGTTTGGAGAACCAGCAAATACCACCTCTGGCTGGCCCCAGAGTGGGGTGGGAATGGAGATTTTGCAATTTCCTTCCCCTGCCATGCCCATCAAGCCACGCCCACCAAGCCACACCATGCCCACAGAACCAGTAGTAAAAAAATTTGGATTTCACCACTGCTATCACATTTTGGCCATCTCATGCAAGCTAACTCAGTCGAAAAGTCAATCATGCTGGAAGGGATCAGCAAAATGTTGACTAAGTATTGACTACGAATGCCATCAGTGTAAAGGCAGGATCACTTCTCATTCACATTATCACTATATCATAGTTGACTGGACAGTGTTGATATCAGAAGCAATGATTTCAACAGATACTTATATTTCATTAGGTCTTTCACTATGGGACTCCAGTTGGAACCAAGATCTTTTTGTAGTCCATCTCACTATCCCAAACATGCTTTTTCAAGAGGCAACTGGACTTTGCACTACTCAGGTGTTCCCGAGGACACAGATAAACCTCCAAGTGGCCTCAGCGACTCTCTAAAAGAATGCAAACTGACCAGCTGTCTGCAAGGAGTAGAAATCCTTCCATTCCCCACCATTCATTCAGAACTGAAGAGGCTTCTTGGATGAGGAGCGAAACATCTTCAAAGAAAAAACAAGAAAGTCCAGTTGCCTCTTGAAAAAAGGACCTTTGGGACAACCATGGCCTGCATGACTGAGAATCTCCATAGACATCCATCTCTCCATCTCATAGGAAGATGTCCAAGTGGCCGTGTGTAATTGTAGAACCAGGCATCATGTCGCTTTTTTTGCCCACCTATTGTTCAATAAATATCGTTCAATCAAGAGCCTTGGTAGTACAGTGGTCTAAGGCACTCTGTTATTAAGCTGGTTATTAAGACCAGCTGCCTGCAATTACTGCAGGTTCGAATCTCGCCAAGGCTCAAGGTTGACTCAGCCTTCCATCCTTTCTAAGGTAGGTGAAATGAGGACCCAGTTTGTGGGGGCAATATTTATACTTTGTATAAATATACAAAAGGATGAAGGCTATTGCTTAGCGCATTGTAAGCTGCCCTGAGTCTCCAGAGAAGGGCGGCATATAAATCAAATCAAATAAAAATAAAATAAAATAAAATAAAAAATATATAGCGTGTTTTAACCATTTATAAAAGTGGATAAAATGTGTAATGATGTTAGTCAAATGTCTTTGTTTCTGATTCGGGCTGTGAGATCTCTAGCACCCATCTTTCCGTTACATTTTGTGTGACTTGAAGTTTTTCCACATCGGTTTTGCATAAATCGCAGGCGTCATATCCATAGGTCATTGCTGGAAGAACCATTCTGTTGAAGGTATTTGCTCTTGTCCATCTTCTGGATAATTGTTTTCTGCAGATAAAGCTGCACCATGTTGCTCTTCTCCTGGGTAATATTTCTCAGGGAATTTTGTGTATGGTATGGGTAATCCTCAACTTATGACCACAACTGAGCCAGGGGTGATATTCACTTACCTTCGCTTCCGGTTTGCAAATGTGAGTGCACACACCACCTCCGCGCATGCTCAGGGCCTTCTGTGCATGCGCAGAGCATCAAAAATGGGACGTGATGATATCCGGGCGGGTGGGCGAAGACTCCCACAGCCGCCGCTACCAGTTCGCCAGAACCAAATAGTACTGGCTGAATACCACGACAGAACTGAACCCAAAATTGTTGTTGTTAAGCAAAACATTTGTTAAGTGAATTTTGCCCCCTTTCACGACCTTTCTTGCCGCAGTTGTTAAGCGAATCACAGCTATTGGAAAGTTACTAACATGGTTGTTAATCTGGCTTCCCCATTGACTTTGCTTGTCAGAAGGTCACAAAAGTTGATCACCTGACCCTGGGACACTTGCAACTGTCATAAATTTGAGTCAATTGTCAAGCATCTGAATTTTGATCTTGTGATCAAGGGGTTGCTACAATGGTCCTAAGTATGAAAAAGGGTCATAAGTCACTTGTTTCAGTACCGTTGTAATTTTGAACGGTCACCAAATAAACTACTCTAAGTCGAGGAACACCTGTATTAATTTCTTGGCCAAGGTAGATATATCTTTCTGCTCAGGTCATGTTTAGGTTGTTGTTGTTAATTGTGGAGTTGTGTCCGACTCATCGCAACCAGTGGTGGGTTCCTCCCGGTTCAGCCCGGTTCCACCGAGCCAGTAGCGGTGACGATATGACATCACCAAACCGGTTCTGACGCCCCCCTGCCCCACCCACCCACCCACCTCCCACGTTATTCTTACCTTTTATTTGGCCCCACCCCCAATTTATTGCTGCCTCCTGAGTCCCAACTGATGGCTAGAGGGAAAAAAACTTTTTAAACTCTTGCCGCGGGGCTTCAAAGGGCCGCCCTACAGCTGATCAGTGGTAAAAGAAAACAAATGAGTAGACCTGGGCCTGCAAAAATAAATGGGTAGACCAGTGCCTGCAAAAATACATGAGTAGACTGGTGCCTACAAAAATAAATGGGTAGACCAGTGCCTGCAAAAATACATGAGTAGACCAGTCCCTGCAAAAAAAATTGGGTAGACCAGTGCCTGCAAAAATAAATGGGTAGACCAGTGCCTGCAAAAATACATGAGTAGACTGGTGCCTGCAAAAATAAATGGGTAGACCAGTGCCTGCAAAAATAAATGGGTAGACCAGTGCCTGCAAAAATAAATGGGTAGACCAGTGCCTGCAAAAATACATGAGTAGACTGGTGCCTGCAAAAATACATGAGTAGACCAGTGCCTGCAAAAATAAATGGGTAGACCAGTGCCTGCAAAAATACATGAGTAGATCAGTGCCTGCAAAAATAAATGGGTAGACCGGTACAGCTCTGCAAGTAGTTAAAAGCCTGGTAGACAAGTACCTCTGCTAAATCCTACAGAATTGTCACATGACCATCAAGCCATGCCCACAAAATAAGCCATGCCCACAGAACCAATAGTAAAAGAATTTAGAACCCACCCCTGATCGCGACCACATGGACAACATCCCTCCAGGCCTTCCTGTCCTCTACCATCCTCTGGAGTCCATTTAAGCTCAGGACTACTGCTTCAGTGACTCCATCCAGCCACCTCGTTCTCTGCCATCCCCTTCTTCTTTTGCTCTCAATCGTTCCCAGCATTAGGCTCTTCTCCAGTGAGTCCATGTTTAGATACCCATGAAGAAAGAGTCTGAGATACAGAAACAGTTCAGATATAAGTTCTATCTTCATGTCATCATAATCATTACTGCATTAGCCTGTCAAGAACAGCTGCTCTTTGTTGTCCCGATGATTGCAGATTCCGAAGAACCACCAATCTTTGTCACCATCTGGAGGTCTGAACTATTACAACATCTCATTCCAATGTCGGTCTGACTCCACCCATACCACTTAGCCAGTCTTCTCAGGAAACTATTATATTATTTAAAAAAATCTCCCTAGCTCATTATTGCATTGTGTCAATATCAAACTGTTCCAGTGGCTGACAGTCCCCAGCCTTGATTTTTTGGCTTAGTTTCTTTCTTTCTTTCTTTCTTTCTTTCTTTCTTTCTTTCTTTCTTTCTTTCTTTCTTTCTTTCTTTCTCTCTCTCTCTCTCTCTCTCCCTCTCTCTCTCTCTCTCTCTCTTTCTAATTTTCTCATTTCATTTTGATGGCAAACTGATTTACTTATCCTGTAAAGCCCTGACATAACCATAGTTTACTGAATAAACCATCAGAACAAAGATGATTAGGGGATTGGAGGGTAAAACATATGAAGAACGGTTGCAGGAACTGGGTATGTCTAGTTTAATGAAAAGAAGGTCTAGGGGAGACATGATAGCAGTGTTCCAATATCTCACGGGCTGCTACAAAGAAGAGGAGTCAAGCTATTCTCTAAAGCACCTGAGGGTAGAACAACAAGCAATGGGTGGAAACTAATCAAGGAGAGAAGCAATTTAGAAGTAAGGAGAAATTTCCTGACAGTTAGAACAATTAATCAGTGGAACAACTTGCTTCCAGAAGTTGCGAATGCTCCAACACTGGAACTTCTTAAGAAGGGATTGGACAACCATTTGTCTGAAGTGGTGTAGGGTTTCCTGCCTAAGCAGGGGGTTGGACTAGAAGACCTCCAAGGTCCCTTCCAATTCTGTTATTCTATTCTATTCTATTCTATACCTGGAAATCTGCTGGTAACCGGTGCAACTCAGAGAGCAGAGGTCTTACCTTGGCATACTGCAGTTTACACATGTAACTGGTGCTGTTGTGTTCTAAAGCAACTGTAGCTTCTACAGTAAATTATTTCCTAGGGCAGCACTATGCACAGGACATTGCAACACAAGGTGACCAAAGCATGAGTAACTCTCTGACGGGTCACTAATTCAGAAATTGCAATTGGCTCCCAAGATGGATCTCTGCGAAAGCTTTCCTGTTCATTGCTGCTACCTGTGAGTCCAGAAAACCTCTCAAATTATGCACCAGTCCCAAACAGGGAAGTATATCCATTCAGGTCTATCAGTGGAAAGTTTCCTATTTCAGGCGGTCCAAATAACTAGACTCATTCTAGACATGAGTCTGCTCCTCCCCTTCCAGACATCTCCAGACGATGGGACAACTGTCTGTCACCAGCACCTCTATAACTGTCTGGTTTGGTTCTGCAACCCAACAAGACAGACACAGACTTCAGAGGATAATCAGAACTGCAGAAAAAACAGTTGCTACCAACCTGCCTTCCATTGAGGACCTGTAGACTACACGAGTCAGAAAGAGGGCGGTGAAAATATTTACAGACCCCTTACATCCTGGACATAAATTGCTTCAGCTCCTACCCTCAAAACGACACTATAGAGCACTGCACACCAGAACAACTAGACACAAGAACAGTTTTTTCCCAAACACCATCATTCTGCTAAACAAATAATTCCCTCAACACTGTCAAACTATTTACTAAGTCTGCATTACTATAACTATTAATCTTCTCATCATTCCTATCACCCATCTCCTCCCACTTATGACTGTATGACTTGTTGCTTGTATCCTTACAATTTATATTGATTGTTTCCTAGTATGATTCGATTGCTTATTTGTATCCTATGACTATCATTAAGTGTTGTACCTTATGATTCTTGACAAATGTATCTTTTCTTTTTATGTACAATAAGAGCATATGCACCAAAGACAAATTCCTTGTGTATCCAATCATACTTGGCCAATAAAGAATTCTATTCTATTATTATCTAACTTCAGCTACATCATTCGGTGAGCCTGGAGTTGATATGCACCTGAGTAGCATTAGGAAACTTAAAATACCTGAACTCACATCACATGTAGATGTTAAAGAGGAGAGAAGAGCACTGAAGAGATGGTAACACAACAAATAGACCTAAAACCAGAACTATTTTTATTAGGCATACTAATGGGGGAAATACAATAAAAGAATTCAATATTTAATGTTACATATAATAACAGCAGCTAGAATTACGTATGCAGAAAATTGGAAAAATGGAAGCATACCTACAGAGGAAATGGTAAAAAAGAAAATATTAGACTGTGCCGAAATGGCGCAGGTTAACAATGGAAATTAAAGATAAAGGAAAAACAGTATTACTTAATATGGGATCTATGGTACAATTGGTTAGATCAGAGGTGGGCAACTATGGCCCTTTTATGACTTGTGGACTTCAATTCCCAGAATTCCTGAGCTAACATGGCTGGCTCAGGAATTCTGGGAGTTGAAGTCCACAAGTCATAAAAGGGCCATAGTTGCCTGGGTTAGATAATAGATGCAAAGATTAGAAATGTAATGATGAAAGACAATCAAAAGCTAGAAATAAATACAGGTATAAAGCTATATAGAAGAATACGTACTGTAAGCAATATTAGTACCAGACTGTATAAAATTGTAAATCAAAATATATAGAGTGATAAATGTATAGAGAATAAGTTAGAACCATGGAAACAATAGATATAAGTATATTGTATAAGAGCAAGTTTCTATTTTTTTTTCCTATGGACTATACTGCATGAATAAGAGAAAAATGGTTGTAATTAGAATGTATAACTTCATGTATAGTTAAAAAGGTGTTGATACAACCAGTATACAACTGTTGCAAAATTGAAATTGTGATGTAAAATGAAGAAAAATGTACAATAAAAATATTTTTTAAAAAAAAAAACCTTGACAAAAATCGAGTTATAAGCAGACATCAACCATATAGCTGAAAAGACTTATAGTATTCTCCGTAGGAGAACAGACTATTTCTACAGAATTTCACCAATAGAATAGATCTTTAATAGGGGGTCCCTAACCTGTGGGCCATGGCCCACTGCCAGGCCATGGCCTATTCGCAACTGGGCCACGTAAGTGGCTGGATGATGTGCACTCATGTGTGTGCACAGCCCTACTCACGTGAGTGTCGCAGTAGCTTGCGGCCTCACACACACATGCACGCTTGCATCCACCCCTCCCACAAAACCTTCCCCCTCCACCCGCTTCAGACCACCAACCCAGAAAGTTGAGAGAGAGAGACAGAGACAATAGGGGGAGAGAGGGAGAGAAAAAGATGGTAGATAGATAGATAGATAGATAGATAGATAGATAGATAGATAGATAAATGATAGATAGATAGATAGATGATAGATGATAGATGATAGATAGATAATAGATAAATGATAGATAGATAGATGATAGATGATAGATCGATAGATAGATAGATGATAGATAGATGATAGATAGATAATAGATAGATAGATAAATGATAAATAGATAGATAGATGATAGATAGATAGATGATAGATAGATAGATAGATAAATGATAGATAGATAGATGATAGATAGATAATAGATAGATAGATAAATGATAGATAGATAGATAGATGATAGATAGATAGATGATAGATAGATAATAGATAGATAAATAAATGATAGATAGATAGATAGATAGATAGATAGATAGATAGATAGATAGATGGATGGATGGATAGATGATAGATAGATGATAGATGATAGATAGATAATAGATAGATAGATAAATGATAGATAGATAGATAGATGATAGATAGATAGATGATAGATAGAAAATAGATAGATAGATAAATGATAGATAGATAGATAGATAGATAGATAGATAGATAGATAGATGGATAGATAGATGATAGATGATAGATAGATAGATGATAGATAGATAATAGATAGATAGATAAATGATAGATAGATAGATAGATAGATGATAGATAGATAATAGATAAATGATAGATAGATAGATAGATGATAGATAGATAGATGATAGATAGATAGATAGATGATAGATAGATAATAGATAGATAGATAAATGATAGATAGATAGATAGATGATAGATAGATAGATGATAGATAGATAATAGATAGATAGATAAATGATAGATAGATAGATAGATGATAGATAGATAGATAGATGATAGATGATAGATAGATAGATAAATAGATAGATGATAGATAGATGATAGATCGATAGATAGATGATAGATAAATAGATAGTTGATAGATAGATGATAGATAAATAGATGATAGATAGATGATAGATAGATAGATAGATAGATAGATAGATAGATAGATAGATGATAAATAGATGATAGATAGATAGATAGATAGATAGATAGATAGATAGATAGATAGATAGAGGATCAGAATAAATTTGCAATCATAATTGTATGTTGGCTCAATAAATTCTCTCCATTATATCATCCAAAAACAGTGGAATGGTTATAACAAGTTCCCTATAATCAGCAGAAGGATTATAGTATATAAACCATTTAAGTCAGCAAGTTCTTTAGTGTACAATTGCAGCAAAGAGCAAAGAGCATTGCTGTCTTCCATCTATCCTCCTGCCACAAGCAGCGTGAGTCCAGCAAAACCACTCTGCACACACACTTGGCCTATTTAAAAACTGGGTTCACCCATCATGCCAAGCCATGGTTTGTTTGGGCATTGCTGAGTGAATAAACCACAGCCGTTGGCTGGATCTACACAACAGACTAAACCATAAACTTTGGTTTGCCAACCACAATTGCTGGGTTCATATTACACACTAAGCCCGTACCAGACAAACCATATTATGGCCTCATTTTATGCACAACCCCCAGTAATCCCAATTCATGATTTGCTATGACTGCATGAGCTGTCTATTTACTTTCCATCTTTACTGGATGACTTTCAGTAAATCAGCAAATTGCCTTTCAATTGTTTAAAAGTAAAAATTGCTAAAAGATTACTAATCGTTATTCAAAATTAGCCTTTTAAAGTCTCTTGACCTAAAATTAGCCTTTTAAAGTCTCTTGCTCCTCCAATGCAGCATTGAGGGTTTTTTAATTAATTATTTATTTAATTTATATGCCGCCCTTCTCCGGAGACTCAGGGCGGCTTACAATGCGTTAAGCAATAGCCTCCATACTTGTGTATATTTATACAAAGTCAGTTTATTGCCCCCACAAACTGGGTCCTCATTTTACCTACCTTAGAAAGGATGGAAGACTGAGTCAATCTTGAGCCTTGGCGAGATTCGAACCTGCAGTAATTGCAGGCAGTGGTGTTAATCACAATGCTTTTAGACTGCTGAGCCACCAGGCCCTAGAGTTGCACTATGGAAGTCATTCTAGTGTAGGGGTATCAAACTCAAGGCCCACGGGCCGGATCCAAGCCACAGGTCTCGTCTATGAGGCCAGCCTGGAAATAGGAAAACACCGGCCAGCGGTGCCTCTGCCAACCAAAACAGGATGCGGGGGGCATCCCGCATCCCATTTGGGCTGGCAGAGTGCTGCAGGGGCCGTCCAGGCCAAAAATGGGACATGGGAGCTGTGTGCCCCCCCCCCGCACCCTGTTTTGGCTGTAGGAGGCGTCCCATCCTGTCTCTCCCCCCACCCCCGGCCCACAGAGGACAACTACAATGCTGATCCGGCCCTCAAAGAAATCCAGTTTGACACCCCTGTTCTAGTGCAATCTTTCCAACATTATTTGCCCTGGGATTCAGTAGAGCCTATATAACTTTAGAGAAGGGTACGTCTTCCTGGCTATTCTCACTATCTGTTGTGGTTCGTACGCGGCCTGTGTAGCTAGTAGCTGATTCAGACAGCGAGGAGGCTGGTGTGGTGCTGCGCCAGCAGCCTGTGCAGCTGGCACTCAAAACAGACAATGAGGAGGCTGGAGAAGATGTGGTGCCAGAGGCGGGGATTCAGCCAGGGCCTTCAGACCCTCCAGAAACTCCCATAAGTGAAGAGGACGAAGAGGAGGAGCCTCTTCTCGATGCACGGGTGTGCAGAGCCGCCAAAAGGCAGGAGTGGTTACTCAGGAGGAGGTCTCCTCGAGAGTAAGGCTTGGGGCTAATTGGCCACTCCCTTAGCCTATTTAAGGAGGAATGCCGTCTGAAGCAATTTGCAGGGAACAACTTAGTTCACATACCTTCGTGTCTTATCTTGCTTATCTTATCAGCTTCCTGCAAATTGTTTCTGGGCATTCGGCCAACCACAGTAAGCTTTCAGTATTATTCTTTGAATTCTTGGCAGCTGTTAATGCAGGTTAATTAACAGCCGTTGTTGTAAAAAACTGGTTTATTTAGTAAACTAAGGTTTGTACAGACTTTGTGTGTGCTGCGTTCTTTGGGTCCGTAGCTAGGGCAGAACACTATCTGTCAATCAAAAAGGACAGAGAATCATGATCTCGTAGGAGCCATGAAAGCGATGGCTGTCCAGCATCTGCTTGAACACAATCAGCTAAGGGGGCCTCTCTGTACATGCAGTTCTCGGTTTACAACCACAATTGAGCCCACAATTTGTATTGCCGAGTGAGACGATTGTTAAGTGAATTTTTCCTATTTTACAACCTGTCTTGCCACAGTTGTTAAGTGAATCACTGCAGTTGTTAAATGACCCAGTCGTTAAGTGAATCTGGCTTTGACTTTGTGGCCAAAAGGTAGCAAAGGGTGATCACATGCAACCGTCATTAAATATGAACCAGTTGCCAAAGGATCTGTATTTTGATCACAGGACCATCGGGATATTGCAACGGTTGTAAGTGTGAAAAACGGTCATAAGTCACTTTTTTTGGTGCCCTTGTAACTTTGAACGGTCACCAAATGAACTGTTGTAAATTGAAGACTATCAGTAATGCTGGGGTCCCCAACCTTTCAGATCTCAGGGACCACTAAATTCACAATTTTAAATCCCACGGACTACTAATATGATCTGCCTAATGACCGGCTGGGTGGGTGTGGCTAGGTGGTCATGTGACTGGGTGGGCATGGCCAACTCGGTGTCACTCACTTTGAGGGGCACCTCGCCGGCCTCTACTCACCCCTCCCTTGCCAGCCACTCCTCTCCTGCGCGTCCGGGCTCCTTAGGGCCCCAACAGGAAGCAATTGTTGGAGCTAAGTAGCCACCACGAGAAAGAGTTGGCAAAACAGCTCAGTTCAAATTGGATCTGACCGAGAAGGAGGCTCCAGCACAAGCACCTCACTGAGGACTACGAGCATAGGCTTTCCAAGCAGAGGGAAGAACTGCGGGAGTGCAAGGCCAGATACCGGCACATGGAGGCTCAGTGGGCTGAGATGGTCAGCCAGTTCCAGGCCATGATGCAGTCCCACTGGAACGAGGCCCTCTGGCTCCTTGCCACCAGCGGCACTTCCCTCCAGCCTTCGCCCAAAGCCCCACACCAGGAGGTTGAAGCAGACCCCAAGTCAGAATTTCTGCCCCCCTTGCCCCACACAAAAAGACTCCGAAGGGGGAGACTCTCTGCAGCAACACAAATGTTTATTGCACATATCTGTCCCAGGGGCCATAGTTTGAGGACCCCTGATTTAGTGCAATATTAAAAAATGCAAATAATTTTTCTGCGGACCACCAAAATTTTCTCGCAGACCACCAGTGGTCCACGGACCACCAGTTGGTGACCACTGCTGTAATGGACTGTGAGAATAACCTTGAGGACAGGAGGAGAAGCCACAGCCAAGGCAACTATCAGATAAGAGAAACTTGAGTTCAGAGCAGGAATGTAATTTGAGAAAGGCCTGGGCTCTCCCTAGTTCTCTTTAAAATAAAGGTAGGGAGCCACATTCAGACTCACTAGACTTCATTACTATAACTCTACAATAAAAATGGTCTTAGAATTCCTAATTTTGGTGGTCAAGTCCAGTTCTACCTCAAAGAATTGACACTTTGCTTGTCTCAGTAATTTAGCCCATAATGAAGCCGCTCTCACAATTAGGATGCTTTTTGACATTAAGCCAGAATTTGTCTTCTTGTGTAATCTATGATTGTGGATCCTGCATGCTGAGATAATAAAAAACAGCTTTGTGTCTTTGTCTGCCATATCTCAGCAGATGGTTAAAAATTCTATCCTGCCCCCACCCAGTTTTGACAGTCTCATAAACTTCAGTTCTCGCTGCCTTAATCATCTTCATTGTTCTTCTCTGCACTTGTTTCCAGATTTGGGAAGAATATTTCTCTCTCTTTTTTTTTTTTCTTCAGCCAGACATTGAATTCTATGGTGGCAACTTAAAATTGCAGTTCAGTCACTGCCAATTCCTCCTTGAGTCAGATAATATAGGTAGACCTTAAACTTACAACCATTTGAGCGACTGTTTGAACTTACAACAGTACTGATAACATTGACTCTTCCACACTCTTATAATTATTGCAACCTCCCCATGGTCATCTGATCAAAATTTGGGTACTTGCTCCCCAACACGACTGCAGCATCCCAGGTTTGTATTTTTATTTGGCTTTATTTTTTTCTGGTGCCTTTGGGTCAGTATTGACTTGTAATGCAGGCTAAAACATACGAAGAACGATTGGAGGAATTGGGTATGTCTGCTTCAATGAAAAGAAGGACTAGGGGTGACAAGATAGCTGTGTTCCAATATCTAAGGGGCTGCCACAAAGAAGAGGCAGTCTAGCTATTCTCCAAAGCAATTAGGATGCAGGACAAGAAGCAATGGATGGAAACCGATCAAGGAGACAAACAATCTAGAACTAAAGAGAAATTTCCTGAATTTTCCTGAATTTTCCAGTTAGAACAATTAGCCAGTGGAACAGCTTGCCTCCAGAAGTTGCAGGTGCTCCAACACGCAAGGGTTTTAAGAAGAGATTGGACAACCTTTTATCTGAAATACTATAAAGTTTCCTGCTTGAGTAAGAGGTTGGATTAGAAGATCTCCAAGATCCCTTCTAACTCTGTTGTTCTGTTGTTCTGTTCTGTTCTGTTCTGTTCTGTTCTGTTGTGGTCTGGTCTGGTCTGGTCACTGCAGTCATCTTGGCAAAATTATGGTTTGCCATTGCCTCATTCCTAGGACTGAGAGAGAGGGACTGGCACAAGGTCACCCAGATGGCTTTATACCCTGTGGTGGGATTCAGCCAGTTCGGGCCGATTCAGGCGAACCAGTAGTTAAATTGCTGGGTGACCCTACCCGTCCCCGCCCCACCCCAGGAGTCCCCATGTGCCTCATTTTGGCTCCCAGGTAAGTGCAGGGAGGCCTACTAGGCCCAAAATGAGGTGCGGGGGGGTGTGGTGCCCCCCCCCGCAGCCCCTTTTTGTTCCTAAGAGGCTTCAGAGAGGCCTTCTAGGCTCAAAATGGGGCGTGGGGGGCGGTGCGTTCCCCCGCGGCATGTTTTTGCTCCCAGGGGGTGCAGAAGGACGGGTGCTGCCTGTCACACCCCTTGGCCACACCCACCATGGCCCCGCCTACCCAGCCGGTCATTAGGGCAGAGAACCGGTTGTTAAATTAATTGAATCCCACCACTGTTTATGCCAAAGGCAAAACTAGAACTCCCCGACTGCCAGGGATGAAAAAACAATTATTTTATCTCAGGTTACATAAAGAATTGTGGGTTTATATTGCTCTAAGATTTTGAAATAAGTTGAAGGAGAAAGCTAGATTACAAGAATACCATTCACTGGATCTCTCCACACTTTTCTACTCTTGCAAATTATCCTTCTTCCCACCATGTCTGTGCAGCATATTAACAAAAGAAAAAAGAGTGACGTGTTTGGACATGCCCATATAGCAACTAATTTTTTTTCTTAAATGACTGGGAGGCAGTGGGCAACAAAACAACTGAGTCAAATGGAGTCATTTGAAGCTGGGGAAAACTGTTTCAGAAATTCTCAGCTATTCTGATGTATTTGCTCTTCTCTTCAAAAGAGAACAAAGACTACACAGAAGCAAGGTGCCATCGTGCAGACAAACCTGCGTAGAAAGACAGTAGGATCTCACAGGTGTTCTGTTTAAAGGGGGTTTTATTGCTAAGTTTACCAGATGGTTAGGAAACAATCACTGTCTTCAATTCAGAGCCCTTGGAGCAGTCTTTCATGTTCCTTCCTTTGTCACACGTCTGCTTGTCTTCATCAGTGAGTCAATGTCACAGGTCAGCAATGTTGAGAGCAATGTGAGGCACATCAATCCAATAACGGAATAATAGAGTTGCAATGTGGAACAACTTGCCTCCAGAAGTTGTGAATGCTCCAACACTGGACGTTTTTTAAGAAGATGTTGGATAACCATTTGTCTAAAGTGGTGTACGGTTTCCTGCCTAAGCAGGGGGTTGGACTAGAAGACCTCCAAGCTCCCTTCGAACTCTGTTATTCTATTCTATTCCATTCTACCTTGGCGGTCTTCTAATCCAACCCCCTGCTTAGGCAGGAAAACATATCCCATTTCAACCTCGTCTTAAAAACCTCCAGTGTTGGAGCACTCTCAACTTCTGGAGGCAAATCTTTCCACTGATTAATTGTTCTAAGGAACAATTTCTCCTTAGTTCTAGGTTGCTTCTCTCCTTGACTAGTTTCTACCCATTGTTTCTCATCCTGCCTTCAGGTGCTTTGGAGAATAAATTGGCTCTTTCTTCCTTGTGATAGCCCCTCAAACGAGGTGAAATGCTACCGCTTCATTCCAGTTCAGGCAAACTAGTGGTGATAAAAACTACTGGTTTGTGCGAACCGGTAGTAAAAAAAAAAAAGCTACCGGTTCAGGCAAACCGGTAATTGAAAAAAGCTACTGGTTCGGAGGAACCGGTATTTCCAACGATCAGCTGTGCCACGCAGATTAGCTTTGCTAGAAAGCAGGAAATCCTGCTTTCATACAAAGCTAAATCGTGTGGCACAGCTGATCCCCCCTCACTGTTCTACTTAACTTTCCAAGCATCCTTTGGCGCACACTGCGCCTGCATGCATCTGCACAGCACGCGCCAAAAGGAGGCTTGGGAAGGTAAGTAGAACAGCGAGGGGGGATCAGCTGTGCCGCACGGTTTAGCTTTGCTAGAGAAGCTAAATTGCGCAGCACAGCTGATCCTCCCCCCTCGCTGTTCTACTTACCTTTCCAAGCCTCCTTTTGGTGCGTGCTGTGCAGGCGCACGCGTGCACGGTGGGTGCTTGGCACGCAGCACGCATGTGCAGCCAGTGTAGCTAACCAGTTTAGATTTCACCACTGCCCTCAAATATTGGAACACTGCTATCATGTCACCCCTAGTCCTTCTTTTCATTAAACTAGACATACCCAAATTGTTGGGGGGCAATATGCTGACTTGTAAACCGCTTAGAGAGGGCTGTAAAGCACTGTAAAGCAGTTTATAAGTCTAAGTGCTATTGCTATCTAAGTTCAACCCCTCTTGGATTCCATTCATTCTTATCTAGTAACAATTTAGTGCTGACCGTTAGTTGACCAGATTCTTGTGTACAGGTATGAGCAATAAAGCAGCTTAACTGGAATTTTTTTTCTTTTTTTTTTTTTTTAATTTTGATTTATATGCCGCCCTTCTCCGAAGACTCAGGGCGGCTTACAATGTGCTCAGCAATAGCCTTCATCCTTTTGTATATTTATACAAAGTCAGCTTATTGCCCCCACAATCTGAGTCCTCATTTCACCTACCTTAGAAAGGATGGAAGGCTGAGTCAACCTTGAGCCTTGGCGAGATTCGAACCCTGCAGTAATTGCAGGCAGCTGGTCTTAATAACCAGCTTAATAACAGGGTGCCTTAAACCCCTGTACTACCAAGGCTCTTGGTAATTTAACTGAATGTGATTCTTCATGCTTGATATACACTTTCTTGGGGGAGTACTTACCATAGTCTGAAAGCTCTACAGAAGTTGATCCTCTCCCACATATTAAATAGGTAAGTTTAATGATAGCTTCATGGTAGTCACAAAAAAAAAAATCACTTTTCTTTGATATAATTATTTTCCCCCTGCAGGCAGAAGAAATAGGCAAATGAAACAGCAACACTTTCCCCAAAGTCAGTTAATAACTTTATAATGAGGTCAGACCTTCACTCAGGATGGTTCATTACAAATCTTATTCAACCACTGACTTCCAAAGGCTTCCAACAGCCAGATTTTCCACTCAGAATCAAGGCACCTCTTAAAAGGTTTAAAACAGAATTCTAGAATATATTTGTTACAACATGATTATTAATTTAATCAAATACCCCATAATGTAAAACATGTATTTGAGATGGCTCTCTCCTAAGTTGTTTCTAGAATTAATATAAAGCAGGAGTCAGCAACCTGCGGCTCTGGAGCCACATGTGGCTCTTTCACCCCTCTGCTGCAGCTCCCTGTCACTCAAAATATGTGTCACAACCGCCAATGTGTGACACCCTCCAGCACGCGATTTATTGAGCTTTTCAATTCCTGGTAGGCCAACCATGGATAAATCCAAGAAAAGAAAAGTTTCAGAAGAAAAGCAAACATTTAATTCAACTATATATGCTAGTTTTGTAGCCGCTCAAGAAATAGTCAGGCACAGGAAGGGTTTTGTGGCTCCCAGTGTTTTCTTTTCTGTGAGAAACGGGTCCAAATGGCTCTTTGAGTGTTTCAGGTTGCAGACCCCTGATATAAGGTAAAGGTAAAGGTTCCCCTTGCACATAAATGCTAGTTGTTCCCGACTCTAGGGGGCGGTGCTCATCTCCGTTTCAAAGCTGAAGAGCCAGCACTGTCTCCATGGTCATGTGGCCGGCATAACTAAATGCCAAAGGCGCACGGAACGCTGTTACCTTCCCACCAAAGGTGGTCCCTATTTTTCTACTTGCATTTTTTACATGCTTTCAAACTGCCAGAAGCTGGCAGAAGCTGGGAAAAGTAACGGGAGCTTACCCCATTACGCGGCACTGGGATTCGAACCGCTGAACTGCCGACCTTTTAATCGAGAAGCTTAGCATCTAGCCACTGAGCCACCGCGTCTTTTAGAATTAATATACTGAATATTAATATATTGAAATAAAGTCTCATAGAACCTAACATAACAAAGCCACAAAACCAATCACTAAGATTAATGATCTTATTGAGTATCTACACCAGGGTTGTCCAACCTTGGCAATTTTAAGACAGATGGGCTTCAACTCCAGAATTCCCCAGCAAGCTATACTGTGGAATTTTGGGAGTTGAAGTCCAATAGTCTTAAAGTGGCCAAGATTGGAGAGCCCAGATTAGAGGTTCTTTATATGAGTCACATCAACCAAATGTTACCTCATAACAGGTGAAATTAAAATGGTTCCTTGTTGCATTGATGTGCTCTTCAGTGTCCACTAAAGAAAACTGTGTTCCTTTTTCTTTTGAAAAGTTTAATCCTAAATAAAGAACAATTTCTTGAAATTCAGAACAGGTGGCAAGCTCAGGAATTGGACTGTATGGATTTCCAGATGCTTCTAAGTTATCATTCTTAGCATCCTTCAAGGTCTTCTGGGAAATAGGGTCCAATATGGAGGACCACAATCAGAGATGAGGTTGGAGGGACGAAGGGAAGTGTTCTCACTAAATTTCATTTAATCCTTCGTCCATTTTTTTTTTCTGATTAAATGATTAATTAGGCTGGTTCAAACCAGCTGCCTATTTTTTGGCCATTCTGACAAGACTTGGGCTGACTTCTTTGCATTAAAATGCTTACTGGTTTTAGGTCTCCCTTGTTTACAAAAAAGAGATTGTGCTTTCTGAGATTTGCAAGATGAAAGCTCCCTCTACTGGTTCAAAATTTGATTTCTTTTTCAGCTGAAGGAGAAATCAGGGGGAAAGAAATACAACAAATAATAAAACTTCGAAACCAATATTTAGGATGTTCGCTTACCATTAACAAGGCAGGTTTCTTTTCTGATTCACAAATCATTTCATCAGGATTTTGGACTTGACCTGAATGTCAGACCAGATCCAGGCTGCATAAATTCAAATGACTACTAAATGGTAGTTCTCACTTAACAACTGTCTCACTTAGCAACATCAATGTTGGGCTCAATTATGGTCGTAGATCGAGGACTATCTGTATTTCCCATTCCAAACTCGAGGGAGTCTTTCTGAACTCGAGGGAGTTCAGAAAGGCTTCTAGAGTCAATGTTTGGGTGAAATGGAAACTATGGTAAATGTTGGATTTTTAAAAACCAGTTTTCTCAGACTGGCTTCCAGAAGCTTCCAAACTCTCCTGCCACTAGGGCCCTGCTGGGAATCTGGAGGGCATTAGTTGGGAAAGATGAGAAGTTTGGAATCTGTGGGTAGAATTATAGTTTAATATTGCACAGATAAAACATTTCAAGTTGAGCCAGCCACATCTCTCTTTTCCTTCGGTTATATCAACTATGCAAAGTTAACCAGAATTCAATTTGATTATGGTTGCATTCACATAATCTGCTAAAGAAAAAGATTGGTTGGTGAAACCACACAGGTCTTTAACTAGTCTTAGATTAATTCTGTTGTTGCTGAATTTGGAGCTTCTGCTGAGGAGGCTTTATAAAAACCCACACCTACAGTATAATCAAGTTTTGTTGCATAATTAAATCCTAGTTTGCATAAATCAGCATTTGATTGAAGTGATTTATAAATGCATAAATAAAAATTTAAAAAACATAAATCAGATTTAGACAGGGTAACCTCAAAGCTTTGATTAAAGAGCAACAGAGTCTGTGGTTTGCATATTCTCCTTAACTTTTTTTGTCTTAGTGCCTTGTTAGAACAAAACTATTATCCAATATATCGAAATTAGGTGTTGTGGTTTGAAATAAATTCTAAACTAATGCTAAAAGAACCAGTTATAAATCCTGGATTATTTACTCGACTTCTTTAATAAATGGCAATTTATTTTAAATGGTTATATGTGATTTCCATATGCTATGTAATTTAAGTGAATCAAATCAGCCCAAGCAAAATGGAATTCTAATTTATTCTTTGCTTAGTCATGTAGGAGAAGAATTAAAAGAATAACAGAATTGGAAGAGACCTGGAAATCTTCTAGTCCACCCCTTCCTCCTGCTCAAACAGGAAACCCTATACCATTTCAGACAAATGTTCAATCTCTTCTTAAAAATCTCCAGTACTGGAGCATCTTTAACTTCTGGAGGCAAGTTGTTCCACTGATTAATTGTTCTTAACTGTCAGGAAATTTCTCCTTAGTTCTAAATTGCTTCTCTCCTTGATTAGTTTCCATCCATTCCTTCTTGTCCTGCCCTCACGTGCTTTGGAGAATAGCTTGACTCCCTCTTCTTTGGGGCAACGTCTGATATATCACAACACTGCTATCATGTCACCTTTTCGTCAAACTAGACATACCCAGTTCCAGCAACCGTTCTTTATATGTTTGAGCCTCCAGTCCTCTAATCTTCTTTGTTGCTCTTCTCTGCACTCTTTCTAGAGTCTCAACATCTTTTTTATATCATGGCAACTAAAACTGGATGCAATATTCCAACGATGGTTTTTATATAGGAGCTGGGACAGGTGGTATGCTTGGCTGCAAAAAAATGAAATCTTAAGAAGAATGGAAATATTAAACTTAGTTTGAACATGAGTAAATATTTATAGGAGCATTGCATGGCAATTGAGAATTTTTTTTTCTTCTGGATAAACTTTTCTTTCTTTTGATGAGTTGATTTAATGGAGGTTTGTACTATCTCTAGGCGAAAATTGATACTTTAAAATGCTATATGTATTATATTACTCTCTGCAATTCTATCTATATTGCTATGCTTTTTTCTGTAATTTTTAATAATTTTGAATAAAAAAATTAATAAAAATAATAATAATAAATAAATAAAACTGATGCAATATTCCAACGATGGTTTTACAAAGGCATTATAAAGTATTATATTTTACATGACCTTGATTCTATCCTGTTAATGCAGCCTAGAATTGTGTTGGCTTTTTTGGCAGCTGCAGCACACTGCTGACTCATATTTAAGCGATTATTCATTAGGATTCCAAGATCCCTCTCACAGTTATGGCTATTGAGCCAGGTACCACCTATTCTAAACTGGGTATTTGGAGGGGGGATGTTGCCTAAATGTGGAATCTTACTTTTCTCACCGTTGAATTTCATTTCGTTAGATAGGATCCAGTGTTCAAGTCTGTCAAGATCCTTCTATATCTTAAACCTATCTTCTGGAGTGCTGGCTATTCCCCAAATCCCCAAAACTTTAACCTTAGACTATCTACTGTTGACCTCACCCCATTTCTAAGAGATCTGTAAGGGGCGTGCATAAGCGCACCAGTGTGCCTACCGTCCCAGTCCTAATGTTTTCTTTAATTCATATCGTTTTCATGTATTTATAATTATGTTTACACTTGTATCTGTCATAAAATATATGCTTTACGAAATAAAATAAATAAAAATAAATATTCACATTTCAAAGCGGGGTCTTCACTAGCACATACAGTATTCAAATATCATCTGAGGGAAGCTTCAAGGTGCTTAGAAAGAACCCAGAATTACAGTGACTGAGAACAAATGCAACTGAGGCAGGATGAGGGGCAGCAGAGAGGGGCAGCCTCTTTGCCTGCTGTATTGTTTTCTGGCTAATAGTTTGGTCTAGTCTAGTGATTAAGGCGCCAGGGTAAAAAACAGGAGACTGTGAGTTATAGTCCTGCACGAAAGCCAGCTGGGTGACTTTGGGCCAGTCACTCTCTCTCATCCTACGTCAGGCTCAGGTGATAACAATGATGGAAGAGGAGGAGAAGAAGGAAGAAGGAAAAGGAAGAATGGAGGGGAAGGAGGAGGAGGAAGAAAAGGGAATGGAAGGGAAGGAGGAAGAGAGTAAAGAGTAAAGAGTAAAGAAGAAAGAAAGAAAGAAAGAAAGAAAGAAAGAAAGAAAGAAAGAAAGAAAGAAAGAAAGAAAGAAAGAAAGAAAGGACTTACTTTCTGAGTAATCAAGGATGGGTATGTAGTACGGCTATCCATGTTTGAAGGTAAAATGTGATTGAGAGCAGACTTGCATACACAAACACCTGTCAGGGATATCTTAAGCTCAGTGCATCTTTTCCTAGAATGGCACCTCACCTGTGGAAAGCCATCTTGCAAACCCAGGAAAAACGATTCCTAAATGATGGTGTTTCCAACTGGCATTACGGGAACGCTTGACTGTGCTGCAGATCAGATTTTGCATTTCACATCTGAATTATTGCATGGCACTAGTGAGTAGCCTATAACCTGATTGCAGGGATGAGGGCGGTGATTTAAAAATGGAGAAAATGATAATTTTATATCAAATGCAGATTAAAGAGTAGCGGCTGTGTTTGCTAGGGCATCGGATGTATATCCCAGGGACGTGATGGCGAATCAGAGGTGGCACGTAGCGCCCTCTCTGATGGCACGCGAGCCGTCACCCCAATTCAGCCCTGCTGTGCATGTGCGCGTGCCTCTCGCTGGCCAGCTGGTTTTTGGGTCTCTGCCGCGCATGTGCAGGGCAGGGGTGGGTTCTACTTACCTTTACTACCGGTTCGCAAAGGGGCCACATGTGAGGGCTCGCTTGGCTCACGCATGCGCAGAAGCGTTCTGATGACGTCCGGGTCGACGGGCGGAGCCTCCCGCCGGTTTTACTACCGGTTCTATAGAACCAGTGTGAACCGGGGGCAACCCACCACTGGTGCAGAGGTGGGGCACGTGCGGAGGGGCCCGCGTGCATGCAGGGGAGGGCACACGCACATTGCATGTTGGGGGTTCGCGTGCACACATGCACACTTTCGGCACTCGGTCCAGAAAATGTTAGCTATCACTGTCCTAGGGAGAATTCTAAGGTCTAGGACCATGATGGCGAACCTATGGCACGGGTGCCACAGGTGGCACGCGGAGCCATTTTGCTGGGCACGCAAGTGTTGCCCTAGCTCAGCACCAGCGCACATGCACGCACCGGCCAACTGATTTTCAGGCCTTCCAGTCCCACCAGAGGTCGGGAAACTGGCTGTTTCTGGCCTCTGGAAGACCTCCAGGATGGGGAAGGCTGATTTTGCCCTCCCCAGGCTCCTAGTAAGCCTCTGGAGCCTGGGGAGGGGGAAAAAACAGGCCTACTGGGCCCACCGAGCCATCACGTGACAAAAGCAGGAGGAAATGGGGGGGTCTCATGCGCATATGCGGGGGGGCGCACTGAATTATGAATGTGGGCACACGCACCCGCGACACCCCCCACTCCCCCCCGCTTTTGGCACACAACAGCAAAAAGGTTAGCCATCACTGGTCTAGGAGAACTTGAAGTCAATTCAAATTCTGCACCAGACAAATCCTCTTGCATCATGATACATTAAGCACCATCATGCTGCAAGGAAGAACATAGCAGGTAATTTATCTCTTAGGGAACCTGAGCTTACTTGACAGATCTTCCCATTGAGAATTCTAAGAGTTCCCTAAAACACAATTGGGAAACCACCGCTATATCCCCTGCACTTAACTTGGCTGTTATTTAAAGGAGAAGCAAATATAATATTTCATTTAAACCCTTCCCCCTCCTGCTGAGCGGCAGAATTATGCCTCCAGACTAGGGTGGTGGGGGAGAGAGAAA
Organism: Arizona elegans; assembly: GCA_022577455.1. Taxonomy (NCBI): domain Eukaryota; kingdom Metazoa; phylum Chordata; class Lepidosauria; order Squamata; family Colubridae; genus Arizona; species Arizona elegans. Next base: position 4,873,565 of record JAKOOJ010000002.1, on the reverse strand, counting down.
GCTGAGAAAACTCCATGTAATATTTTGCTTGGCTTTTCGCCTGACGTTTGTAGTGAGAATGAGGGCTCCGTGGATGTGTTTCCCATTAAGTTTTTTTTTTCTTTTTAAAGCTAGTTAAACTTCATTCATCCAAGATCCCAAAAGAGAGAACTCAACGGTTTTATCAGTTGGAGACTGAACATCATTCAATTTCTTGGCTCAACTTGCACCCAGATTACCATTTCAGGGAGTGTAGTCATAACAACCTGACTTCTAGGTAATGCCCACCCGAATTTTGAATTCCTAGAGGACCACACTAGAAGGAAGAAGACATGCTCTTCATCTCCACAGGCAGAAGAACAGACTTGGAAGAGATCTTGGAGGTCTTCTAGTCCAGCGTCTCCCCAACATTTTGCGGCCGGTTCTGTGGAGAAAGGTCTTTCTGCGAACCAGAGGGGTTGTGGTTTCGTGTGCTATCTTCATCCCAGGGGTGAAATGCTCCCGGTTCAGACCGGATCCCCTGATCCGGTAGCGATGGAGGTGGGTGGTTCGGAGAACCGGTTCAGAGAATCCTGCCCACCCTCATTGCCCAGCTGAGCTGCACAATCATCAGAAGTTTTTTTTTTTTTTAATTTTTAAAAGCATTTTTTCTACAACCTCTTTGGCCAAAAAAATGCTTTTAAACGTTAAAAAAAAAGTCTCTGATGATCGCGCGGCTCAGCTGGGATCGTCAGAGGCTTTAAAAGCATTTTTTTACAACCTCTTCAGCCGAAAGGTTGTAGAAAAAATGGTTTTAAAAGTAAAAAAAAAAAAAAAGTTGGCCACGCCCACTCAGCCATATTATCCCCACCACCACCAAACCACGCCCACAGAACCGGTATTAACAAATTTTACATTTCACCACTGCTTCATCCCACACGTGCACAGATGGGGCTTTGCTTGTTTGTGCAACCTGGTCTCTAACATGCTGTATCGGCCAGTATCAGTCAATGGCCTGGTAGTTGAGGGACCCCTGTTCTAGCCCAACCCCCTGCTAAAGCAGGAGACCCTATAGTAGTGATGGCAAACCTCTTTGCCGTCGTGCGCCAAAACTGGGGAGAGACGGGGGGGTTGCGTGCCCATACCCATAATGCAATGGGGCCCCCCACACTGCCCCGCCCCTTCGCATTTGCGTGCGACCCCCCACACTGCCCCGCCCCTTCGCATTTGCATGTGACCCCCACACACTCTTCCCCGCGCATACGTGCATGAACCCCCCCCCCCAAGTGCCCCATTTGGGCCTAGCAGGTCTCCCTGAAGCCTCCAGAGATCAGAAATGGTACGGTTTCCAGAATTCTGGTAGGCCTGTTTTTCATCCTCCCCAGGCTCCGGAGGCTTTCCTGGAGCCTGGGGAGGGCAAATACGGCCTCCTCCGGCCCTCTGGAGGCTGGAAACAACCCGTTTCCAGACTTCCAAGAGGCCTGTTTTCTGCTCTCCCAGAGCCTTGACGCGAGCCCTGTACTTTCTTGGCACACAAAACAGACCGTGTGGAGACTCCTGGGAGGGGAGGGGCGGCATGGGAGGGGCCAGCTGAAAATCAGCTGGCTGGCATGTGCATGTATGGTGGAGGTGACCTAGGGCAATGGCTCACATGCCCGCAGAGTTTGCTCCGTGTGCCACCTGTGGCACGCATGCCATAGGTTTGCCATCACGGCCCTATATCATTCCAGACCAGTGGCTGCCCACTCTTTTCTTAAAAGCCTCCAGTGATGGAGAAGCTACAACTTCTGAAGGCAAGCCATTCCACTAAAACAATGCTATAGGGCATTGCACACCAGAACAACTAGACACAAGGACAGTTTTTCCCCCATGCCACCACTCTGCTAAACAACTAATTCCCACAACACTGTCAAATTATTTAGCAAGGATGTATTACTATTATTCTCCTCATCTTTCATGTTGCCTACTTCCTTTTCTACTTATGACTGTAACTTTGTGGCTTGTATCTTTACGATTTATATTGTTTTATTTAGTTTCCTAGTATGATTTATGTTGATTGCTTATTTAGTATCCTATGACTATCACTAAGTGTTGTATCTTATGATTTATGATGAATGTATTTTTATGATAACTATGATCATGATTTATCACTTGTAGCTTTTATGTACACTGAGAGCATATGCACCAAAGACAAATTCCTTGTGTGTCCAATCACACTTGGCCAATAAAGAATTCTATTCTATTCTATTCTATTCTATTCTATTCTATTCTATTCTATTCTATTCTATTCTATTCTATCCAATCCAGTGGTGGGTTCCTCCCGGTTCAGTCCGGTTCGGCCGAGCCGGTAGCAGTGACGATATGACGTCACCGAACCGGTTCTCCCACCCCTGCCCTCCCACCCCCCCACCCCCCCCACGTTATTCTTACTTCTTATTTGTTCCCACCCCCAATCTATTGCTGCCTCCTGAGTCCCAGCTGATGACTAGAGGGGAAAAAACTGTTTAAACTCTTGCCGCGGGGCTTCAAAGGGCCGTCCTACAGCTGATCAATGTTAAAAGCAAACAAATGAGTCGGGTCGTAAGTGCGAGGACTGGTCGTAAGTGCGAGGATCTTCCAGAAATGACTCTGCCCAGCTAGCCACACCTACCTAGTCACATGACCTCCAAGCCACACCCACAAAATAAGCCACGCCCACAGAACCAGTAGTAAAAAAATTTAGAACCCACCCCTGTTCTATTCCTATTTCTATTTCTATTCTATTATTTGATTGATTGACTTTATTTCTTAATCACATAACAACTGCAGGACATTAACAGAGTTTAGCATCCTCCCAAGCAGGGTTCAATTCTCAAGTCTGCAAAACCCAGTGATAAAGTGAACAGCACATGAATACAAAACTACACAGTACGAAAACTATTCCCAAACAATGGAACAGCTAAGAAATAAGCATGCAGATTCACAAAAAAAAAAACAGTTGTGTTCCCAATACATTGCAAAAGAGAGGACACAGGTGCAATTCCATAGCAATGCTGACAATTTTGATAAAGATTTCTTTACTGGTTGCACTTTGCAAATTGCAGTTGTGACCACAATTTCTTGGTCCTGGCCTTAAGAAGACTATTCCCACAATGCCAAATGTTGTTCTCACTAAGGCTTTATTGGGATCTGTTCTAATATTTCTTGAGAGACAAAATGTGTCCCTGGAGCGCATCTGTCAAGAGCAATAAATAAATATTTTCTGCCCGCTGAACAAATTGTAACCCTGTTCTATTTCTGATTCTGCCATGAGGCAGATTTGATTTTCGTACAAAACTGTCACAGAATCCTTGCAACCATCCAGTTCTCTATCAAAAGCAGTTTCCCCATTCATTTCAGATATTTTCTTGAGGGTCAAACCTCCTTTTTCTCAAGGCCTCTGTAACCTCACAACAAATGCTGACTCGGGGGAACGGGACAACCATAGAGCCAAATCTAAGCCTTTATCCGAAGCTGGCTTCTTCTGCATTGGGTTACAAAAAAAGGCTAAACATTTCTACCCCCATGGGAATTTACATAGTGAAAGATACATGAGAAATTAATTCAGATCAATTCACCAAAGGAATTCTTCCTTTGGCAGACAACAGACTATGCAAAAACTGTGGGAATGCTGTCCATTGCATTCCAGATTCTGAAAAACTATAGTTTCCAGACAGCATAATATGAAGTATGTAGCCAATTTTCTGATAGCTTTATGTCACCATGGTCACGACTGCGCAGCGAGCTTATTCCCCTGGGAATTCTTACTCTTAAAAAGCGTTTTGGAATCTCAAGAGGGTGGAGAGATTTGGGGTGTGGGGTCTTTTGGTGTCCTCTGTGCATGGCTGTTTTTTGCAGACGTTTCGTTACCCAGTTAGGTAACATGATCAATGCATCATGGGGTACAGAAAGCAGTAAGACCTGTCTTGACAGTAGAAGCACCAGGTATCTGAATGGTTATGTTAGGTGGAGGTTCCCTGGGGCAAGAATGGTTCATTTTGGTTTTTTAGAGGTGTCAACTCTTGGTCAGAGGCTGACCAAGACTGGCTAGGAGAGAGAGAGAGAATGACTGACCAAAAGCTAAGAGTGAGAAGGGTCCATAAAAAGGCAAGATGCTCAACAATGAAACAGAAAACATGACATCATGGCACACAACCTGCAATCCATGTATTTAGATGAATTACATTTGGATGCAAAAAACATGAGTGTAGAGCCTACCTTACAATGTAGGTCATTATTTTGCATAGTCTTTGCTTACAGAAGAGATCCATTGGTGCAGGGATTTCATTGAGGGCCACATCAGGATTGTGTTTGACTTTGGGGGAGGCAGAGTGGGCGTGGCCAGGGTGGGCATGGCCAGCTCGACGTCGGGGGAGCCTGTAGTAGCCCGAGAGCTCTGCCAGAGAAAACTGGCTCTTGAGCTTCGTTTTCAGCTGCAACGGCAGAGGTGGTATTCAGCTGGTTTGCACCAGTTCGCGCGAACCGTTGGCAAAAATTTGGCCAAGATTACCAAACCGGTAGTGAAAATTTTTGAAACCACCATTATGCAACAGCCTCCTGCAACCCTCTGCCAATGAAAATAGAGCTTGGGAGGGCCGCACACAGCCCTCCCGACCTCCATTTTTGCTGACAGAGGCACCACGGGTCAGTCCTTTGTTGTTTCCAGAGTGGCCCCGCTGACCAGATCTAAGCACCCCATGGACCGGATCCAGTCCCCGGGCCTTGAGTTGGACACCCCTGCATTGGTGAAATCGCACATTCATAGAACATAGAATCATAGAACTGGAAGCACTCTCAGGGTTCTTCTTGTTCAACTTCCTACTCCAGGAAGGAGACTATCATCCTGATCAAATGGTTGTCCAATCTCTTCTTGAAAACCTCCAGTGATGGAGCCCACAATGTCGGAGGCAAGTTATTCCGCTAATTAATTGTTATCACTGTCAGAAAATTTCATCTTAGTTCTTGATTGGATCTCTCTTTGACAAGCTTCCAGCCATTACTTCTTGTACATTCTCATATTTGTTCTCCCCTCCCTCCCTCCCTCCTTCTCCTTTTTTTCCTTTCTGGCTTTCCATTTTCTCTCATTTCTGATACCTTGGATTCTCTCTGGCAACCAAATGGCTCTCTAACAGAGGTCTGAACAGATTTCTTACAAAACACTTTCTTTCTTTCTTTCTTTCTTTCTTTCTTTCTTTCTTTCTTTCTTTCTTTCTTTCTTTTCTTTTCTTTCTTTTCTTTCTTTCTTTCTTTTTCATTTATTTATTTATTTATTTATTTATTTATTTATTTATTTATTTATTTATTTATTTATTGGTTCGATTTATATGCCGCCCTTCTCTGAAGACTCAGGGCGGCTTACAATGCGTTAAGCAATAGCCTTCATACTTTTGTATATACCTGCTTAGTAGGGCTTTTGGACCCTCCAAGCGGTGTTCTTTTTTTATACAAAGTCAGCTTATTGCCCCCACAAACCGGGTCCTCATTTTACCTACCTCGAAAGGATGGAAGGCTGAGTCAACCTTGAGCCTGGTGAGATTTGAACTTGCAGTAATTGCAGGCAGCTCTGTGGTGGGATTCAAATAATTTAACAATTGGTTCTCTGCCCTAATGACCAACTGGGTGGGTGTGGCCATAGTGGGCATGGCCAGGGGGTGTGGCAGGCAGTACTTGGCCTCCTGCACACACACCCCGGGAGCAAAAATGGGGCATGGGGGGGGGGCCGCACCGCATTCTCTCATGCCCCATTTTGGGCCTAGTAGGCCTCCCTGCACTTACCTGGGAGCCAAAATGGTGTGTGTGTGGACTCCTGGAAGGGGCGGGGAGGGGAGGTGCCAGTCAGCAATTTAACTCCCAGTTCATCCGAACTGGCCTGAACCGGCTGAATCCCACCACTGACTTTGACCAAGAGTTACATGTTTTACAAAGCTTCCACAAAGCTACCATAATTAATTAATTATGAAAATTAATTTATGGACTACTACCCCCATCCCACACCCCCATTCCTGTCTAATGTAACTTTTTTTTATATAAATACCAATCACACGGACAACTAGCCAAGTCAATTGTTAGCTAGATCCTCTGTTTCTTCTTTTATGCCCCAAATAAGAAGACAGAGTAATGAAAATTCCTGCATTTTTACTGAGATAGTGGAAAGGAAACAGTAGAAAAAGCATTCTGTGCTCCTTTTACCGTCCCCATAAAAATCTGGAGCTTTCCACCAACCCACCCCCCCTACATTTCTGTGAGCTTGAGAGGTTTTAAGGAGGAAATTGGGTTTGTTATTCCTTGCAGATTAAGGAGGTTATTATTCCCCTTCCAGACTCTTGGATGCAGATATTCCATGTATTTGTGTGTCAAACATTTCTGAGCCTTGGAATTCCATCTGATAGTTGGCCATTTTTCCCCTAGTACAAAGTTTCTCTTTGTTTTCTGGAAAACGCTTATCCAAATTTAGAGATCCTTTTTCTCTTATCCAGCTGATAGGTAGCAAGTTCTGGGAACAGGCAGGAAAGACACTCGATCCATCCACTTCACCGTATCTCAGATCAATTCTCACGGAGGAAGTTCTCATCAGAAACCGTTCCAGAAGATGGTATCTTTCCTGAAGGACTTGTCAACACAGCCTCAACATTCAATCATGTCTTATTTATGTTCACTCTACACCCAACCAATTATATTATTTTCTTACTGGTGGTGCTTGTCCCCAGGCAAGCAATAATGTTTATCATCAGCAAACAATGAACGTATATGCAGTATCAAAACTAAATATCTGAGTTGGATGTATTTGAGATGTTGTTTTAATCCAGAATTAAATATGGTATTAATTTATTTGTCCATAATCACCTTTCAGGGAAACTTATCCTCCGTGATCTGCCATCAGGATGTCTAATATTTGTACTACTTCTAACTATATAGTAATTGGCTGTGACAGGTCTTGACATTTTTAAGGATTATTATTACTGTAGTATTCTGGGGTCCCGTTCCACCCCCCCAATCTGATCAGCATTTTTGTTTTATACTGTCATGCATTCATATGGAATGAGGCCACATATAAATAAATGATCTTTTGAGAAATTTGGAAATGCATCCAATTGTGCCAAGGGGGCGAAACGAAATACACGGTTGCTATTTTTGTGGCAGCTGTGTGCATATTACAACTATTTGATTGTACAAATCTTGATGGTTCGTGAAATTCACTCTATACTGAACCTTCTCATGGGTTCACCAAATACCCCCACTGTTTCAAATTCTCTACTTCTTTGCTGCAAATCACATCGCTCGTGTCATTTGCTCAGTGACGTTGCGATATCAGTACAGCACCGGTGAGGTTTCTTACAATTTGAGATTTACTGCAGTTGTTATGTGCTTGAGAAATGAAATCAAATACAGTTTGTGCCCTTTACTGCATGCTGATGAGACAGGTCATTTAAAGAATGAATTGATAATAATCGAGTTCACGTAAGATTTTAATACCACTTTATAATGCCTTAGTAAGGCCACACTTGGAATATTGCATCCAGTTTTGGACGCCATGATGTGAAAAAAATGTTGAGACTCTAGGAAGAGTCCAGAGAAGAGCAAAAAAAAGGTGATTAGGGGACTGGAGGCTAAAATATATGAAGAACGTCGGGACTTAAAGACTTGGCTGTTCCAACAATTGGGTTGACCCTGATCCTTGGGTTTTATTATTTTGATTGTTGTTGTTTTAATCTGGGTTTTAATCACCTTACTTTTTATTATTGTATGTTTTTAACTTGTGTTCGCCGCCGTGAGTCCTTAGGGAGAAGGGCGGTATATAAATTTTTGGTAAATAAATAAATAAAATAAACGGTTGCAGGAACTGGGTATGTCTAGTTTAATGAAAAGAAGGACCAGGGGTGACATGATAGCAGTGTTCCAATATCTCAGGGGCTGCCACAAAGAAGAGGGAATCAAGCTATTCTCCAAAGCACCTGAGGACAGGACAAGAAGCAATGGGTGGAAACTAATCAAGGAAAGAAGCAATTTAGAACTAAGGAGAGATTTCCTGACAGTTAGAATAATTAATCAGTGGAACAACTTGCCTCCAGAAGTTGTGAAGGCTCCAAAACTGGAAATTTTTAAGATGATGTTGGATAACCATTTGTCTGAAGTGGTATAGGGTTTCCTGCCTAAACAGGGGGCTGGACTAGAAGACCTCTAATGTCCCCTCCAACTCCGTTATTCTATTTCTTAATTCAAATGTTAACTGATAAAGGAAATAACTCTTGGCCTCTTCAGCAGAGCAGGTGGTTCCCATGGAACATTGCAGAAAACTCCTGGTTGGGTGCAATTTTGCTCTTCTGTAGGCACGTGTGGTTTCATTGAACCTGTTTGTTTGTGCCTTTCTTCCAATTTTAAGACCACCCACTTATTAGCTGACCCTGAAGAGCTTTTGGAAATAAAAAATAAAATTTCCCCTGGTATAATGGGATGCATGGAAGACCTTGGGGGATGAGGAAAACAGATGCTAGCTAGGAAATGATCAGAAAAGGGAAGGGGGAGCCCTCAGGGCTTAATGGTCAGAGGAAGAAACTAGATTGATGTCAGATCTCCTGGGTAAACCAAACAGAAAACATAATTGGATGAGCTAACTCTAATTTATGTTTACCTTAACAGAACCCTGCAAGTCTGAAAGTATCAACTTCTCACCACCAGTTTTAACCATCTGATTTCATCAGGGCAGACCTGGGCATTTTGTAGCCCATGGGTCACATCCAGCCCACAGGTTGTCCGGTTCTGACCCACGGCATTGGTGGCATAGGGGGCGGGGTATTAGTGTGGTATTGTTTGAGAGGGTGAAGCAGCATCTGGAAAGGATAGGGTGCTGGGGCAGTGGCAGGCCCTTCACAACAGTCCCAGTTTCTCATGTGGCCTCTTGGGAGGGGTGGGCTTCAAAACTTTTAGCAAGGGGTTCTCTGCCCGGTTGCTGGGTGGGCGTGGCCATGGTGGGCGTGGCCTAGTCAGCCTCCTGCACTACTGAGGGGGGCTGTTTTTGCCCTCCCTGGGCTCTGGAGGCTTTCTTCGAGCCTCCGGGAGGGTGAAAACGACCTCCCCAGGCTCCAGGGGCCCTCTGGAGGCTGGAAACGGGCCCATTTCCAGCCTTCCTGAACTTCCAGTAGGCCCGTTTTTCACCCTCCCCAAGCCTCAGCCCACCCCGCCCCTCCCAGGAGTTTCCACGCAGCCCGTTTTGGATGCAGATAAGTGCAGGGCACTTTCAAGTGGTTTTCAAAGAAAACCAGGCAAATTATAAGGCTTTCATAGCTTCCTTTTGTGGAATTCTGGCCTTATGACTGATTGGGTGGAAGTAGTTTGACCTGGTGTATCACTGGATCTGTTTTAGTTTAAGTGTAACTCCCTGTGGTTAAAGGATGGGATTAATTGACCCAATTAAGCATGTTATGGGAACAGGAACACAAAGTCTCTTCCTGCTAAAATTTTTAATGGTGAGTGTTTTGAAAAGAGCCCTTTGTCGGGCAATTATCCAGAGTTGCTTCACGGATTTTTATTGGTGAGGGTAGAATTTAATCCAGGCAACGCAGTCAATCAATACAATCTTCCCTTCTTTTTCCTTTCTTGCTTCCATTTTTATTCTGACACCAGCACCACGATCATAAAAAGAGCTGCAAGAATACCTTAATGTCTGTGTGCATGCAATATACTTTAACAGATCAATGCTAGATCAATGCTAGTGACTTCATTTGCACATGATTGTTGGTTAATTAGTTTTCACCTTGCTTAGAGGTAGCGGGAGGTGGCTTAATATATTCTGTGATCTCAGGCCATTTGATAATTTATGCACAATCCAGAAAACGGGTTGAGTCTACAACCAGGTTAAAAGTGCTTAGAGAACAAGGCCAATGAGAAGTACCTAATGGCATGCCCACCCAGATGTAATTAAACTATGGGTTACTCAACCCAGTTTTTCCATTCACGGTATACTCTAAACCATAAACTAAATACACAGAATGGATTTGTGCAACTGGCTAAGCTAAAATGCAGTTGACTAGCATAGCATGTGAATAAAGGAATTGATTATCATGGTCAGAGAGGAGAGGAGGGGAGGGGAGGCGACCTCGGAAGGGTGGAAGGCTGAGTCAACCTTGAGCTGGTCAGAATCGAACTGTTGACAGTGGGCAGAGTTTGCTTGCAATACTTCATTCTAACCACTGTGCCATGGTATATAGCGGGTATGGCCATAAAATGTCATCCATCACAAGGGGGCTGCTGCAATTTGCCCCCATTGTAGTGTAGGAAGTTAAAACCCACCCCTCTTCTAGAAAAATGACATATTTTAGGAAATATGAAAAGGGCAGAATATTTCTCCTAAAAGGGAGGCAGAAACTCAGCCCCCCCATGGTCCATTAAGGCCTGGGGCAGTCTATTCTACATAACAAAGATCTACCTTAGCCAGAGCCATTTAATTGCCCTTCATTGCATCATCCAACAAGATTCAACCAAACTTAACACACAGACAACCTAAAGAGCTAGCTATGATCTCTGACAGCAACCAATCAGGATACTCTTCCTGTGCCCCAGGAAGTTCAAAGCCAGAAATGGTATAAAACCCAGGGACTCTCAGCATCTCTTCCCTTTTTTCGCCCAAGATCTCCAAGGCATGTGATTCTGTTCATCAATAAACCGTCTTTCTAAGCAACTTCCATGAATCCAGTGTCTTTTTCCCCACTTGAAACTGAACTGAACTGAAACTTGGTGGGTTTCAATTTTTTTTACTACCGGTTCTGTGAGTGTGGCTTGGTGGGCGTGGCATGGCTTGGTGGGCGTGGCATGGTGGGTATGGCAGGGGAAGGATACTGTAAAATCTCCATTTCCTCCTGATCAGCTGGGACTCGGGAGAGGCAGAGAATAGATGGGGGCGGGGCCAGTCAGAGGTGGTATTTACTGGTTCTCCGAACTACTCAAAATTTCCTCTACCGGTTCTCCAGAACTGGTCAGAACCTGCTGAAACCCATCTCTGAACTGAACCCAGAAGAATATTTCTTCCAACAGTTGCTTGAAAGTAGTCTTCAAGGCCAGGCCCATATAAAATGGATCACAGTAATCTACACCACAGGTGAGAAGGGAGAAATGCTCTGCTGGCTGGGGAATTCTGGGAAGTCTCCTAGTTTGAAACATCTAGTTTAAAACACTGGTGTATAGGACGACACCCAAGCCATGACCTATTCCTTTAGTAAGAGCGCTACTCTATCCAGGGACAATAAATTTCCAGGACGTTTATGGACAAAGAGCAACTCGAACTCTTATTATTACCCATAAATCTCAAAAAGACATGAAGAAGAAGGCGATGTCCTCAGAATAATGGCCATCTCAGGCTGCTGATTAAGCTATCATTCCCTATAACAAGGGCACTAATAGATTGGGCTGATAAAACTGTAATGAAGTTTTACATCATCTCAACAATGCTAGGCAATACAAGATGTTGTAAATCACAAGCAGGAAAATAACCAAAGTAAGGACACTTAAAGATGCTTTTTTTTGCAGCTTCAAAAAAAAAAGGAGGGGGGTAGATTTCATTTTATAAATGAATATAGTGCCATCTAGTGGTCAAAGGGAAAAGAATAGTAGACAGTACAGCGATCCCATTAAGGTAAAATTTCCTCTCGCACGTATGTGCTAGTCATTCCCGACTCTAGAGGGTGGTGCTCATCTCCGTTTCAAAGCCAAAGAGGCAGCACTGTCCGAAGACGTCTCCGTGGTCATGTGGCCGGTATGACTAAACGCCAAAGGCGCACGGAACGGTGTTACCTTCCCACCAAAGGTGGTCCCTATTTTTCTACTTGAATTTTTTACGTGCTTTCAGACTGCTAGGTTGTCAGAAGCTGGGACGAGTAACGGGAGCTCACCCCATTATGCGGCACTAGGGATTCGAACCGCTGAACTGCCGACCTTTCGATTGACATGCTCAGCGTCTTAGCCACTGAGCCACCACGTCCCTTATAATAATCCCATGAGGTCTACTTAAAACTATTTAAAAACTTCCCTGTTGCAGATTAGCAATTTGCAAGCCACGTTGAGAAAATGCTGTTGTACAGCAGTCCTCCATTTACAATCATTTATTTAGCAACCATCCAAAGTTACAATGGCCCTGAAAAAAAGTGGCTTACCTCAGGTCCTCACACAAAAGACTGCGACAGCTTCCCCATGGTCACAAAATCAAAATTCAGCTCTTGGCAACCGGCAGGCATTTACAATGGTTGCAGCATCCTATGATTATCTCCTCGCCATTCGCAAATTTCCCAGCTGGCTTCCGACGAGCTAAGTCAATGTGGAAGCCAGATTTGTTTAACAACTGTGACAAATAGGTGTTCCAATATCTAAGGGGCTTCCACAAAGAAGAGGGGGTCAATCTATTCTCCAAACCTTCTGAAGCAGGGGTCTCCAGCCTTGGCAACCTTAAGCCTGGCGGACTTCAACTCCCAGAATTCCCCAGCCAGCTTTTGCTGGCTGGGGAATTCTGGGAGTTGAAGTCCGCCAGGCTTAAAGTTGCCAAGGTTGGAGACCCCTGCTCTGAAGGTTAGACAAGAAACAATGGATGGAAACTAATCAAGGAGAGAAGCAACTCAGAACTAAGGGGAAAAATTCCTGACAGTGAGAACAATTAATAGTGGAACAACTTGCCTTCAGAAGTTATGGATGTTCTAACACCAGAGTTTTTAAAGAAGAGATTAGACAGCTGTTTGCCCGAAATGGTATTGGGTTTCTTGCCTGAGCAGAGGGTTGAACTAGAAGACCTCTAAGGACCTGTGGTGGGTTTCAACCGGTGTTACAACCAGTGGTGGGATTCAGGTAATTTAACAACCGGTTCTCTGCCCTAATTTATTTATTTATTTATTTATTTATTTTTCATATTTGTATACCGCCCTACTCCCGAAGGACTCAGGGCGGTGAACAGCCATTATAAATACAAATACATATAGAAGTTAAAAACTATTAAGAAACAGATTAAGTAATTTAGGCTCAAAGATTAAGAACATCCAAATTTATCTAAAGAGGTTTAAAACCCAATTTAAAAGCCAGTTTAAAAGCCAAATTAAAAAGGGAGAGTTAGGCTAGACCAGCTTGTTGGAATAGAAATGTTTTCAGGGCACGGCGGAATATGCGTAAGTCTTGGATGTTTCGTAACTCCGGGGGAAGCCTGTTCCAGATGGTAGGTGCCCCCACAGAAAAGGCTCTCCCCCTGGGGGCCGTCAGTCGACATTGTTTGGCCGACGGCACCCTGAGGAGTCCCTCTCTATGGGAGCGAACTGGTCGGTGAGAGGCTATTGGTGGCAGGAGGCGGTCTCGTAAGTACCCTGGTCCTAAGCCATGGAGCGCTCTGAAGATAGTAACCAAAACCTTGAAGCGATCCGGAAGACCACTGGGAGCCAGTGCAGCTCGCGCAGGAGGGGGGTTACATGAGAGCGCCACATTGCTCCCAATGATTTCTTCCAACAACAATGATTCTCCTAATGATTTCTTCCAACAACCAGTGTGCCAAATTGCTCAGAAAGATAACAATCGGTTCTCCCAAAGTGGTGTGAACTGGCTGAATCCCACCACTGGTTACAACCGGTTCACTTCGCGCACGCAACAGCAGAAAAGATTATTGGCAGTTCACTTCCTTCCATCCAGGACATGGCACATAAGCGATGGTTGAGCAGGGGCTGCAGGGCTGTCTGGGATGGTACACATCCTCTTTACAACCTGTTTTCTTTGTTACCTTTTGGGAGGAGGCTTCGTAGCATCCAAAGCAGAACCTCTAGATTCAGTCACATTGAATCACAGTTTGTTCCAGATAGCATCAACCTTGTGAACTCTCAAATTTCCCCTTTCCGCTTTGTATTCAAAATGGACAGTTAATAATATATATGTATGTATATATAGTATGGGTATGGGTATGTTTGTGTATATCTGTATGTGTGTAATGTATATGTATCAGGGGTGAAATGCTCCCGGTTGGGACCGGATCGCCCAATCCGGTAGCGATGGAGGTGGGTGGTTCGGAGAACCGGTAGCAAAAATCCCTGCCCCCCACCCCATGCCCAGCTGAGCTGCACAATCATCAAAGCTTTTTTTTACTTTTAAAAGCATTTTTTCTACAGCCTCTTCGGCCGAAAAAATGCTTTTAAAAGTAAAAAAAAAGCCTCTGATGATCGCGCGACTCAGCTGGGATCATCAGAGGCTTTTAAAAGAAAAAAAAGCCTCTGCCGATCAGGCAACCCAGCTGGGATCGTCAGAGCCTTTTGAAATCATTTTTTTACAACCTCTTCAGCCAAAGAGGTTGTAGAAAAAATGGTTTTAAAAGCAAAAAAAAAAAAAAAATTGGCCATGCCCACCCAGTCACATTACCCCCCCCCACCAAGCCACGCCCACAGAACCAGTAGTAACAAATTTTAGATTTCACCACTGATATGTATGTATATAAGTATATAGCAGTGATGGGTAATCTTTTTCTCGTTGTATGCCGAAAGTGCGTGCACGATAGCACAATAGCACACGTGCGTCCCGGCACACATAATGCAATGCGCCCCCTGCGCATACGTTCCCCCAGCCCCCCTGCGCATGCACATGTGACCCCCACGCATGTGTGCACATCCCCCCGCCCCCCATTTTGGGCCTAGTAGGCCTCCCTGCAGCCTCCTGGGACCAAAAATGGGCTGTGAGGGGGCGCAATGCCCCCACTGCTCTCCCCCTGCCCTTCCAGGATGCATGTGTGTGCCACCCCCCGCCCCCGCTGTGCATGCACGCCTGTCTCCCGCATGCGCCTCACCCCACATGCATCCCGAAAATCAGCTGGCTGACAGGAGGCGCGCACATGCATGTGTGGTAAACCTGAGTTGGTTGACGGCTCGCGTGCCCGCAGAGAGGGCTCTGTGTGCCAGCTTTGGCACACGTGCCATAGGTTCACCATCACAGGTATATAGCATGTGTATATGTGGAAGTCAGGTCCCCCCTCCCCCCTCTCCTGGCATGCGATGGCAAAAAGGTTAGCCATCTCTGGTATAGGATCTCCTGCTTAAGGAGGGGTTGGATTAGAAGACTTCCAAGGTCCTTCCAACTCTGTTATTCTGTATTCATAGGCCCTGCCAGTTTTAATTCTTTAACCGTCTGCAGCATACCTTCCCTATCTGATTTGGTGGGACTGTCTGGATGTAATGGGATGAAGACGCTTCTTTAGGTAACCTAGCCCCATGCCAGGTAGGGCTTGATAGATCACAACCCTTTGAATTGGACCTGGAGCAAACTGGCACCCAATGCAGCTCTCACAACAAGAAATGTTGTACACATCCTTCTTTGGGTGCCTAAAATCTCTGCTGTGGCAGAGATGTTTCCAGTCTTCTATTCATAGCTTCTGTCTGAAATGATAAGAAGAATATTCTTTTAACCGATAAAGAGAGGATACATTTGTAGGCTGCCCTGTGAGCGTCACTCAAGGTCTGAACATATTGTTAGGATTAAAATAGCTTTCAGAAAGCTATCAGACATCTAGAGAACCTGTTAAACTACCTCAGAATAAAGTGGTTTGTTACAAAAGCACTTCAGATGAATTGGTTAAGATCTTATATAACTTGTTTGTGTGACGGCTGCATGCTTATGGTGAAAGATAAGTGCAGTCTATGGCACCAAGGCCCGGCTCATTTTAATCATGATCAAATCCGTCATAATTGTTTGATGTGGGGAAAGGAATACCATGTGATCTCTGGCATGATGTCCTACAAATCAGTGGTGGGTTGCCCCCAGTTCGCACCGGTTCTATAGAACCAGTAGTAAAACCAGCGGGAGGCTCTGCCCACCAACCCCGACGTCATCAGAACACTTTGCGCATGTGAGCAAAGCAAGCGTATGCGTGCGGCCCCATTGTGAACTGGTAATAAAGGTAAGTAGTACCCACCCCTGCTACAAATGATTGCTTGATTTTATCACACCGTGTTCTTACGATGCATATGACATCATTGTGGCTTTTTTACCTCATATGGGCTGAGTTAGACTTAAAAAAAACACCACTTAACCATAGTTATTGGGACCCCAGACTCTGCTAAGCGTTAGGATACGGTTTGAGCCTAACAAGTTGTCCAGGCAATATATGTGTTCTGTGACTTTACTATGAATATGTATTGTGTGACTTTAAAGTTTTCCTGCTGATTCATTATGATGCTGAGTCATGCTGTAATTACACTGGTTGTAAATGTATTTAAGAAAGGTACTGTAATGTATTCAGTTGATGATAAGCTACCATAGTATGTGGAGTTGCTATCATTGTGCTATCATCGTTGGATGGATCTGCTACCATCGTGGTTTGTGAACCAGAGTGAGTTTGTTATTCTAACCAACTACTGTTTGTGCGGTAAGAAGATTATTGTATCACTGGACTGATTTAACTGGCAAAGACTTGGACTGATTTAAAGACTATGAGATTGTTTTTTCACTATAAAGTAAACTTTTGATAAACCAGTTTGCACATCTCTTATTCATTGCTCTCAGCAACGTTTCTCTGTGCTCTACACTCTGTTGGTTGGTAACACAACAACAATATCCTTAACACTTAGCCAAAAACAAATTACATTTTAACTTCCTCTGCAATATGAAAATATCAACAAGGATCTAACTTTTCTTCCAAAAACTGAATTTGTTGGTCTTCCCACAACTCAATTAAAAAATCCTGTGTTATATAACTGAATACCCTCAGTTTCCTAAGCTTACCTCACCGGGTAGTGGAAAGGCCAAAATGGAACCAGGATACAGAAACTTGCACTGAACCTTGAAAATGCAAAGATGTCTAAATAAATATTATTTTACGTACAGCACAATCTTCTCAGAAGTATGACCAAGTTCAAGCAGCCTTCTTTCTAATAGGTATATGAAATTACAGCTTTAATTTAAAAGAAACGCCTACATTATATCCGAAGTTTTTTTCTTTAAAATGTTAATGCAATGTTTTTTCTTTAAACAACAAAAAAAAAACCAACAACCACACATTCTTATAAATTATAATTTTCATTTATTTTGCAGGGGAGGTATTCACTTACCTTCACTACTGGTCCGCAAATGTGAGCGCACGCGCCACCTCTGCCCATGCGCAGCAGTCGTGGGTTTCAAAAAATTTTACTACCGGTTCTGTGGGTGTGGCTTGGTGGGTGTGGCATGGCTTGTTGGGCGTGGCAGGGGAAGGATACTATAAAATCTCTATTTCCACCTCACTCCAGGGGAAGGTTACTGCAAAATCCCCATTTCCTCCCAATCAGCTGGGAATTGTGAGGCAGAGTATCAATGGGGGCGGGGCCAGTCAGAATTTTTACTACCAGTTCTCTGAACTACTCAAAATTTCCTCTACCAGTTCTCCAGAACTGGTCAGAACCTGTTGGAACCCACCTCTGGCGCAGAGCCTTCCGCGCATGCACAGAGCATCAAAAAACGGGATGTGATGACATCCGGGCAGGTGGGCGGAGCCTCCCTCAGTCGCCGCTACCAGTTTGCCCGAACCGGATAGAACCAGATGAATACCACCACTGATATTTTGCTAAGGAACTTCCTTACTTCTGGCCTTGGGCCAAGGAGTACATTAAGAAATGAATCAGGTTCGTCTAACAATTCTGACTTCGTTTTGCTAATAAAATAAAATGCATGAGGAAAAGCATTGATAAAGTGATACTAGCATGAAACCCAAGTCTTGCTTCTTCTTCTTCTTTTTTTCCCCTTTTCTTGGTTGAATGTGATAGCCAGCATTTGAGGTGAGCAGTAAACTGACATTTGTAAAGAGTCTTATAGCACCTTTTGAGCCTAACAGTTTTATTTAAGGCAATCAGCTTTTGTGAGTTTGCAGATCACTTCATCAGATGCATGGAGTGGCTTGACTTGATGGGAGATTTAAATAGAGCGAGGCAGGGGGCAAGGGGAGGGGGAGACAGGATAGTTATGCAGATAGGGGTCCTTGCAAGGCCAATTACAAGCATCTCACAATTGTATGAAGAGCCTTTTGTACGGCGATCTTGGTGCTCTCTAAGTATGTTTGTTTGCAGATACTTCATTACTGAACGTAGGTAACATCTGATGATGTTCAAGTGAGCTACAGGTATCCTCTCCTATTAGACCTCAATGTGCTTGCACAGGAACAGGAAGCTCAAATACAAAGCCCAAAGAAGGTATAAAAACCCACCCACTCTCAACTCCATTTTGTCAACTGCTCAGAATCACATGTGATTGGCGGTTCTGCTTCATGAATAAAGACAACTTTTCTTTCCAATCAGTCTCCAGCCTCCATTTTATCTCCCATGCCTTTCTTCCAGTAGTGAAATGTAAAATTTGTTACTACTGGTTCTGTGGGCGTGGTTAGGTGGGGGGGGTTAATATGACTGAGTGGGCGTGGCCAACTTTTTTTTTTTTTTACTTTTAAAACCATTTTTTCTACAACCTCTTTGGCTGAAGAGGTTGTTAAAAAAATGCTTTTAAAGCCTCTGACGATCCCAGCTGACTTGCCTGATCGGCAGAGGCTTTCTTTCTTTTTTTTTTTTTAAAGCCTCTGATGATCCCAGCTGAGGCGCGCGATCATCAGAGGCTTTTTTTTTACTTTTAAAAGCATTTTTTCAGCCAAAGAGGTTGTAAAAAAAATGCTTTTAAAAATAAAAAAAAGCCTCTGATGATTGCGTGGCTCAGCTGGGCAATGGGGGGGGGGGGCAGGGATTTTTGCTACCGGTTCGCCGAACCACCCGCTTCCATCGCTACCGGATCGGACGATGCAGTCCGAACCGGGAGCATTTCACCCCGATTTCTTCCAACAATAGGGATTTGCAGAGAGGTGGGCTGTTGATCCATTTAGCGCAGGGCTGAAATTCAGCAAGTTCTGGCAAGTTCTGGAGAACCGGTAGCAGAAATTTTGAGTAGTTCGGAGAACCAGCAAATACCACCTCTGGCTGGCCCCAGAGTGGGGTGGGTATGGAAATTTTGCAATATCCTTCCCCCAGGAGTGGGGAGGGAATGGGGATTTTGCAGTATCCTTCCCCTGCAATGCCCACCAAGCCACACCCACAGAACCGGTAGTAAAAAAAAATTTGAATTCCACCACTGATTTACTGAATATTCTGTTTTGACTGAAACCTTGGTTGATGAGCAGTGACTAAGGAACAATCAAAAAAAGGACAAGATTTCATTGCATACTCACCATGGGGGGGCGGGGGAGGGGATAGATAAGGCAGCTAAGTGAAGGTTTATAGCTTTAAACCTTTCCTTTAAAAAATTGTTTTTTCCCCCTTAGCTATTTCTACAGGATTATTTTGTTGTAGAGGAGACAAAGTGTGTCCCGTTGGAAAGTCATTTCAGATATAGTTCCTTACCTAAACAGAACAACAGAATGACCATCAGAAGGCCATTGAGCTTCAAGTCAAACTAATTACTAAGTCTGCAGTACTATTAATCTTCTCATCATTCCTATCACCCATCTCCTCCCACTTAAGATTGTATGACTGTAACCTTGTTGCTGGTATCCTTAAGATGTATATTGACTGTTTCCTAATATGATTTGATTGCTTATTTGTTCCCTATGACTATCATTTAAGTGTTATACCTTATGATTCTTGACGAATGTATCTTTTCTTTTATGTACACCGAGAGCGTATGCACCAAGACTAATTCCTTGTGTGTCCAATCACACTTGGTCAAAAAAGAATTCTATTCTGTTCTGTTCTGTTCTGTTCTGTTCTGTTCTCTTCTGCTCTGCTCTGCTCTGCTCTATTCTATTTCTATTCCTCGAGGGAGAAACTGGCAGTGAACATCAGAAATCTTCCTTCCTCCCACTCTTCCTCCTTTCTTCTAGAAGGAGATATACAGATATATGTCAAGACCCTGCTGAGGGCAGGACATTATTATTTTAACTTGTTGTTGTCCACCTTTATTAAGCACCTATTTTAACCGGTGCTGATATTTATTATAGTACCCTTTTTTTAAAAAAAAGCAAAATCTGCAACACAGAAAGAAGAATCGGGATGAAAGAGAGGCTAAGAAAGAAAACAAAATTCTTTTTTTTTTCTTCCTTTCTTATTTTGATTGTCTGGACGGGCATCATAATTATCATTTTGTGTTCATCAAATCCCCCTGTGTTGTTATGGAAATGCTTTCTAGATGACATTCAGATATCACAGCAGGCTGGGAAGTGAGAAAGCCAGACGAGGACAGGATTCAATCATCATCCAAGCCAGGAAAGGAACTAACAATTTCCTCCATTTGTATAACCAACAAGGGCAGCCAACTAGCGCATAGCACTTTTTTGTAGAACACTGCAATCCCCCTTGCAACCATCGGTCATCAATCCTGTTTTCCAAGGTTGGGTACACCTGGCCTATAAGAGGAACACAGTTTCATAACTTGCAGCTGATCTCTGGAGCAAGGTTCTCTCCGAGATCCAGATAAATCTCAATTTGCTATTATTCAGAAGAGTTGTGAAGACCGGTGTCTTCACCCAGATCTTTGGAGAGGAAGAATGAGACCCCTTGCTTCATTCCACCTGGTCCGGGCACACTTGCCATCTTTTTTATGGATTTTATTGTAACTATTATCCTCATCTTTCCCATTATCTTCTTCTATTGGTATCTTATTCCTAGTGTGACCTTTCACTCTTGGCCAATAAAGAACCTTGTTCTGTTCTGTTCTATTCTATTCTATTCTATTCTATTCTATTCTATTCTGTTCTGTTCTGTTCTGTTCTGTTCTGTTCTGTTCTATTCTATTCTATTCTATTCTATTCTTTCTATTCTATTCCTAGTGTAGTCTAGTCTATTTCTAGTCTAGTCTAGTCTTTATTCTACTCTACTCTACTCCTATTCTGTTCTGTTCTATTCAATTCGATTCGATTCTAATTCTATTCTATTACTCTACTCTACTTCTGTCCTATTCTATTCTATTCGTATTCTAGTCTATTTCTAGTCTAGTCTAGTCTTTACTCTACTCTACTCTTATTCTATTCTATTCTGTTCTGTTCTATTCTATTCTATTCTTCTATTCTATTACTCTACTTCTATTCTATTCTATTCTCTACTCCTATTCTATTCTATTCTATGCTCTGCTCTGCTCTGCCATTGGGAGATGGGTAGCATGTAAATTTAATAAACTGTCTTCATCATCCTCATATGCTAACCTTGGATGCTTTTAAACATGGCTGGGACAATTATAGGTTAGTCTGTTCAATGAACTGGGGTCTTTTGATTAGTTTACATTCCAGTATATGCAACCCAGAGAATAGCTTAATTCAATGACCAAGTTCAATATGGTTTTGGACACAGCATTGAGGCTGTAATTAATATTACCCTGCTTTAATACTAAAGGATGCTTAGTCTCATGTCCCTATAAAGTTTTTTTTTGGGGGGGGGTCAGTCAGGGATCTATTTTTAGTTTTATTTTTCTACTGAACACCAATTATTTACCCTTTTTTTTAGGCTACAACAGGGTAGCTAGTTTCTGATTCAGTTTACACAGCAGATTTCTCAATTTTTAGAATATTCTACACAACCCGTGACCCATTGAGTCATGTTTCAGAAATATATTTTTTTTTACCCAAACAGAAAAACAGAATGAGAACATCTGGGCAAAAAATCAGTGGGAATCAGGAGTGACTGATGATTTCCTGCTGGCTTCCCCATTGAGTTTGCTTGTAGGAAGCTGGCAGAGCACATTGGAAATGATCATCACATGGCCGCAGCTGACGTGGCAGTGTGGCAGTACTGAAGCAATCACAACTTGCCAAATTTCAATCTCACAGGAGTTATGGGTCTTGGATTTTGGACGCATTATGTAAATTAGCCCATTTGGGGTATGTTGATTCAAAAACTATGCATCATTTCACCCAATTGAAGGTTACAAACAATTGAACAGATACAAGAGTTTTAGTATATATAGATATACTGTCTATACTATGATATACTGTCTATACTATACCATGAGTCTGTCATCTGCACCTCTATAACTGTCTGGTTTGGCTCTGCAACCCAACAAGACAGACACAGACTTCAGAGGATAATTAGAACTGCAGAAAAAACAATTGATACCAACCTGCCTTCCATTGAGGACCTGTATACTGCACGAGTCAAAAAGAGGGCTGGGAAAATATTTACAGACCCCTCGCATCCTGGACATAAATTGTTTCAGCTTCTACCCTCAAAACAACACTGCACACCAGAACAACTACACACAAGAACAGTTTTTTCCCGAATGCCATCACTCTGCTAAACAAATAATTCCCTCAACACTGTCCAACTATTCACTGAGTCTACATTTCTATTACTATTAGTCTTCTCATAGACTCATCTCCTCCCACTTGATTTATATTTATATTGTTTCCTAGTATGATTTGATTGCTTATTTGTACCCCTATGACTATCATTAAGTGTTGTACTTTATGATTCTCGACAAATGTATCTTGTCTTTTTATGCACACTGAGAGCATATGCACCAAAGACAAATTCCTTGTGGGTCCAATCACACTTGGCCAATAAAGAATTCTATTCTATTCTATTCTATTCTATTCTATTCTATTCTATTCTATTCTATTCTATTCTATTCTATTCTTCTATTTGAGATTAATCCGCAGGAACAGTCTTGGAATAAGGATGTGTTGCTAGAATCCGAATCACGATTTCATACAAGACACCCACAATCCAAAAAGCTTGCACGGATCCCAAACTGATACAAATAAACCAGAGTTTTTTAAGCTTTAGCAACTTTAAAATGTGTAGACTTCAACTCCTAGCAGGCTGGCTAGGAAATTGTGGGAATTGAAGCCTACACATCTTAAAGTTGCCAAGTTTGAAAAACACCAATCTAAATTAAGTTCCTAAAGGAAGGAAATCTATCAGCTAAAGCTATCCATCAATTAAAAATAACAGAAGTTGAGTGAGAACATCTTTTTAAAAACACAATCTGACAAATGCAGCAAATATGCCTACAATGAGAACATTACAAGTTTACAGTTTAATATGTGAAGCTATAACCCCTTCCTGGAAGTCAAATTTTAATATTTTCTTATCCATTTCTTGTGCCAGCCGATTAAATCCAAAGGAACATTGGAAAATAAAATATCAACAGTTAGAGCTGATCTCTAGTGAATTCACTATCAGTGAAATTGATCATAGATGCAAACTATGGTTCCAGTGAATATTCTATTCCATTATAGCATCCATTAAACTATAAAAAACTCTTTTTTTACAGCCCTGTAATCCCTTAATTCGGGGTAGAGTCAGAGCGACTGGATGGAGCTGAGCGTTTGTTTACTAGCCGGATGCCCTTCCTGGCACCACACTGAGTTCACAGCAGATATTTTTTTCTTTGCACCCTAAGAGAGATATATCCACCGCTACCTAGGATTGAACTCTCAACCTTCCGAGTGAATGGCAAGCATCTTCACCACTAAGCCACCAAGTTGTTCAACATCAATTAAATTACATAGGACAATAATTCCAGTTGCTTAGCATTAGAAAGCACCCACCGACTGAATCTGGATTTTATTTCATTAATTGGGATTGAAACGCCCCTAACTCAGTCTAAGGGAGGGGGCGAAGGAATCTGAAAAATATGTTGTTCGGGAACGACAGAAAATGGAAACGCAGAATGACCCTAATAGAGTTCACAAACCAATTTGAGAAGCTTGAAAATTGTACTATTTAAAAACTTCTGTCTCAATTCCAAGTCTTTTATGATTTACAAGCATAGTGCAACTAAGCTATTCATTATTCCGAAAGGCACCCTTTAATTACTTTTACCCGTTTAAACCGTTGCTGTGTTTCTCACAGCCTGTGGCCTGATATTAGAAAATCAAACACAAAACAGGGGGAAAAAAAGGATAATTTTAAAGCTCGGTGACTATAAGCAAGTTCTCCGTTGAAAAGAACTGTTATATGTGGAAGCCAAAAGGCCATCAAACCATAGTAGCAATTTGAAACAGTAAACGCCTGGCTCTCGGCACAGTTGAAGAACAATTAAAGCATTATTGAGGAACTGAGACTTAGAGGTAAGAATAATCGCTGCCAAAATTCATTCATCAGCAATGAAAAATGTAGGCATTTTGCCATGGAAGTCCAACTGCATATACTTGGAGGTAACGTTTATTCGGATCTGTGTCAAACAACTAATATTAATATTTATTTGTATTAAGGAGAGACTCCATTGCATTTAGCTCGACTCCTGATGATTTTAAGAGCACAGACAAGTTGCTTTCTAGCCAAAAAAAATAGAAATGCATTGTGCTCAGCGGTAGGTTTCTCATAATGTTGCTACTGGTTCGCCCCGTGCACACATATGCATGCCTGCCTTCTGCGCATGCACCCGGCCTTTTACGTGTGCGCTCAGCCTCAAAAACGTAGCTAAATAGGACATTAACTCTCAGTTTAGCTCTTAACAATCCTAGTTAGTTCTAGTTGGCTCTGGGCCCATAACCAATGTTAAGGATATTGTTGTTGTGTTACCAACCAGCAGAGTGTAGAGCACAGAGAAACATTGCTGAGAGCAATGAATAAGAGATGTGCAAACTGGTTTATCAAAAGTTTATAGTGTAAAAACAATCTCATAGTCCTTAAATCAATCCAAGTCTTTGCAGGTTAAATCAGTCCAGTGATACAAAATCTTCTTACCACACAAATAGTAGTTGGTTAGAATAACAAACTCACTCTGGTTCACAAACCACGATGGTAGCAGATCCATCCAACGATGATAGCACAATGGATAGCACTCCTCACACAATGGTAGCGTATCATCAACTGAATACGTTACAGTACCTTTCTTAAAATACGTTCACAACTAATTACAGCATGACTCAGCATTACAATGAATCAGCAGTAAAACTTTAAAGTCACACAATACATATTCATAGTAAAGTCACAGAACACATATATTGCCTGGACAACTTGTTAGGCTCAAACCATATCCTAACACGGTGCCTACCTGAGATTTCCACTACCAGTTCAGGTGAACCAGTTCGAATCGGCTCAATGCCACCTCTGATTGTGCTGCCTGGTTCCACAGTGATTTTTTTCCCAGCTGCCTAGACGTTACAACCTCTTCATCTTCCATCTGACATCCTGCTTCATTGTTTGACCCTTGTTATCTTTTCCAAGATCTAAATCAGTGTTTTTCTCAAGTTTGGCAACCTTAAAATCAGTGGTGGTTGCTACCAGTTCTCCCTGGTTCTTGCGAATTCATTTCCGGTAGTGGAAATTTTGAGTAGTTCGCAGATCCAGTAAATACCACCTCTGCCTCGCCCCGCCCCCAATCTATTCGCTGCCTCCCAAGTCCCAGCTAGAAGGGGAAAAAAACTATTTAAACTCTTGCCGCGGAGCTTCAAAGGGCCGCCCTACAGCTGATCAGTGATAAAAGGCAGTGTGGTGGTAAACCAGTGCGCTCCAAAACCAAATAGGTAGACCGGTGCCTCCAAAAACAAATGAGTAGACCAATGCCTCCAAAAACAAATGGGTAGACCGGTGCCTCCAAAAACAAATGAGTAGACCAGTGCCTCCAAAAACAAATAGGTAGACCGGTGCCTCCAAAAACAAATGAGTAGACCAGTGCCTGCAAAAACAAATGGGTAGACCGGTGCATCCAAAAACAAATGGGTAGACCAGTGCCTCCAAAAACAAATAGGTAGACCGGTGCCTCCGAAAACAAATGAGTAGACCAGTGCCTACAAAAACAAATGGGTAAACCGGTGCCTCCAAAAACAAATGGGTAGACCGGTGCCTCCAAAAACAAATAGGTAGACCAGTGCCTCCAAAAACAAATGACTAGACCAGTGCCTCCAAAAACAAATAGGTAGACCGGTGCCTCCAAAAACAAATGAGTAGACCAGTGCCTCCAAAAACAAATAGGTAGACCAGTGCCTCCAAAAACAAATGAGTAGACCAGTGCCTCCAAAAACAAATAGGTAGACCGGTGCCTCCAAAAACAAATGAGTAGATCAGTGCCTCCAAAAACAAATGGGTAGACCAGTGCCTCCAAAAACAAATAGGTAGACCAGTGCCTCCAAAAACAAATGAGTAGACCAGTGCCTCCAAAAACAAATAGGTAGACCGGTGCATCCAAAAACAAATGGGTAGACTGGAATGCTCCAAGAACAAATGGGTAGATCGGTACAGCTCTGCAAGCAGTTAAAAGCCTGGTAGACCAGTACCTCTGCTAAATCCTAAAGAATTGTCACATGACCATCAAACCACGCCCACAAAATAAGCCACAGCCACAGAACCGATAGTAAAAAATTTTAGAACCCACCCCTGCTTAAGATGCGTGGACTTCAACTCCCAGAATTCTCCAGCTAGCCTTGCTGGCTGAGGAATTCCTGGGAGATGAAATCCACACTTCTTAAAATGGCCCAACTTGAGAAACACTGGCTTAGATACTGTCACCAGTGATGGATACTTTATACACTTTGAAAATATAACAAGTTTATCAGGCACACTTTTATAACTACCCTGTTACTCAAGGCATTATTTGTTTCAAAATTTAATATAGGTAGTCCTCAGTTTACAACCATTCATTTAGTGACCATTCAGAGTTACAATAGCACTGAAAAAAAGTGACTTGCGATTATTTTTCACATGTATGACCGTTGCAACATCCTCATGGTCATGTGATCAAAATTTGGATACTTGGCAACTGGTTCGTATTTATGACGGTTGCGGTGTCTGGGTCCTTTGATCCCCTTTTGCGACCTTCTAACCAACAAGGTCAATGGGGAAATCAGATTTCCTTAACAACCATGTTCCTAACTGTTCTGTCCCCGTCTCACACATGCACCCCCACAGACAGGCAACAGCTAAAGAATTCAGCCGACAACAGTTTTATCTGGTATCAGAATTGGCAGCAACCCAGTGACTGGCTGCCAGGTATTCTTTACTCACGAGGGGGGAATTTCTCCCTTCGTCCGGGAACAAAGCCAATACATAATAATCAACAAAGTCCAGTAAATACAAAGAAGGTCGTCCGATATCCGTTTTTTGCTTGTCACAGAGCTGAACCGGCCACCACACCCTCTTTTATACCTTGTGGGGTGTGGTCCAATGACTCAGCCTAATCCCTGGCACACCTCTTCTTCTGTTGCGTGCGCTTATCTCTGTGACGCTGCCGAGGATCCAGCCAAGACTCATCTTCCTCATTACTTTCCACCTGTGGCTGTGTGGACGTGCTTGGCCCCGGGCCTATCTCTTGACCTTCGGCAGACACCGAAGGCATTGCCAGAGAAGAGGGTCCTGGAGAGGGAGGCCTTGCCAAACTCCTCTCCTTCACTCTCAGAGTCCTCTCCTGCCGATAACACAGGCTCAGGTAACGGAGCCACAACACTAACTTGAGATTCCAGGTTGAATCTTTCCTTGTTCAGTTTCCACAATTTTGGCCACTACTGTCACCAGCGGAACAGCTTGCCTCCAGAAATTATGGGTGCTTCATCACTGGAGGCTTTTAGGAAGAGACTGGATAGAACCTTGTCGGGAATGGTATAGGGTCTCCTGCTTGACCAGGGGGTTGGACTAGAAGACCTCCAAGATCCCTTCCAACTTTGTTCTTCTGCAATCATGTGACTAGTGGAGATGGCAACTTCGCAATTGGGTCGTAAGTACCTTTGGAGGGGGAAGATTCATCAGAACTTTCTATTAAGCAGCAACCAGCTGTATAGGGAAAAAAAATGATTGGGCCTTATGGAAACCCATGAATGAAGGAGAACAATGACTGTCTATTCCCACATACATTCAGTGCATCTAGCAAAGTGGTGAATGTAAATTTAGAAGCATGACTGCATTGTTTCTGATAAAAGATCGACATGATTAGGAAAGGATAACACATAGAAGTTAACCTTGAGCCTGGTGGCTCAGCAGACTAATAGCATTGTGATTAACACCAGCTGTCTGCAATTACTGTAAGTTCAAATCTCCCCAGGCTCAAGGTTGACTCAGCCTTCCATCCTTTCTAAGGTAGGTAAATTGAGGACCCAGTTTGTGGGGGCAATAAGCTGACTTTGTATAAATATACAGAAGTATGAAGGCTATTGCTTAACGCATTGTAAGCCGCCCTGAGTCTCCGGAGAAAGGTGGCATATAAATCAAATTAAAAAAAAAAATAGTAGGAGAGAACATTTCTTGTTAGCACCAAGGTTGGATTTGAAGAGGAAATGGAAGAGAAGAGCAACAAAGATGATTAGGGGACTGGAGGCTAAAACATGCGAAGAACAGTTACAAGAACTGGGTATGTCTAGTCTAGTGAAAAGAAGGACCGGGGTGACATGATAGTAGTGTCCCAATCAGCGGTGGGTTTCACACAGGGGTGAAATCTAAAATTTGTTACTACCGGTTCTGTGGGCGTGGCTTGGTGGGGGGTAATGTGACTGGGTGGGTGTGACCAACTTTTTTTTTTTTACTTTTAAAAGCATTTTTCCTACAACCTGTTCGGCGGAGGAGGTTGCAGAAAAAAATGCTTTTAAAAGCCTCTGACGATCCCAGCTGAGCCGCCCGATCATCAGAGGCTTTTTTTACTTTTCAAAGCACTTTTTCGGCCAAAGAGGTTTTAGAAAAAAAATGCTTTTAAAAGTAAAAAAAACCCCAGCCTTTGATGATCGCACGGCTCAGCTGGGCATGGCTGTGTGGGGGCAGGGATTTTTGCTACCAGTTCTCCAAACCACCCGCTGCCATAGCTACCGGATCAGGTGATCCGGTCCGAACCGGGAGCATTTCACCCCTGGTTTCACATTATGTTACTATCAGTTCACCATGCACTTGCCTTCCACACATGCATTTGGCCTCAAAAACGTGCCTAAATAGGATGGCATAGAGCCGGGGCGGGTGGGCAGGTCCACCTGCCATTTCTGCTACCAGTTCTAGCGAACCGATCCAAACTGGCTGAATACCACCTCTGGTTCCAATACTTGAAGAGCTGCCACAAGGAAGAGTGGGGCAACTTATTTACCGAAACAACCTAGAACTAAGGACAAAATTCCTAACAGTGAGAACAATCAACCAGTGGAACAAATTGCCGCTGGACTTTGTGGGTTCTCCAACACTGGAGAAGAGACTGAACAGCCATTTGTCAGAAATAGTATAGGTCTCCTGCATGACCAAATCCAAATCCCTTCCAACTTTGTTACTGTTACTGCCTTCCCCCCTCAAGAGATCCAACCTACAGCTTGAAAAACCCTGCTGGAGAAAGGAAAAGGGGTTTTGCAAAGAACAGTTGCCAAAGAGAGTAAGGAATGATTAAGAGTGAACAAAATAAAG
Source organism: Arizona elegans (assembly GCA_022577455.1). Classification (NCBI taxonomy): domain Eukaryota; kingdom Metazoa; phylum Chordata; class Lepidosauria; order Squamata; family Colubridae; genus Arizona; species Arizona elegans. The sequence goes on along the minus strand of JAKOOJ010000002.1, from coordinate 4,844,343 downwards.
AAAATGCACAGCCATTGTGATGGAAATAAAAAGAAAAATTGTGAGGGAGGGAGGGAGGGAGGGAGGGAGAGAGAGAGAAAGAAAGAAAGAAAGAAAGAAAGAAAGAAAGAAAGAAAGAAAGAAAGAAAGAAAGAAAGAAAGAAAGAAAGAAAGAAAGAAAAGGGAGGAGGGAGGGAGGGAAGGAGGGAGAGAGAGAGAAAGAAGGAAGGAAGGAAGGAAGGAAGGTAGGTCATGAATTCTTTGGGGATTTTTTTAAATATTACATCTGCAAATGTAGATGATGTAACTGGAGAATGTTCAAATGTGTGTTTATGGAGTGGCTTCCCAAATTCTTTTAACATGTCTATGAAAAGTTCATATGCTTGACAATGGTACTGTTCCCTTAAAATCAAAAGGAATGATATGAAGAACGAATGCAAAACTACAGGGGGGGGGGAGGTTAGTTTGTTAAGTGTCCCTGGGATGCTGTTTGGCAGGCTTTGATGGAAAAGGTTCAAAAGGTGACAATATAAACCAAATGGGAAATGCAGAGAGGTTTTTATGGTGGGCAGATGTACAAGGTTTTGTTTTGCTATGCTCTGCTTTTCTTTTTGGTCTTTCGGAGAAATGTATGGCTGGGACAAAGGAACTTCAACATGTTGAATTAAAGAAGCTGTAGGATGAAGTAGTGGACATGAAGGCTGGAAAGTTAAAAGTGTAAGTTGAGGATTGGTTGCTGTATTCATTAAAAGCTGAAAGTCCTTGATACTACATGATTACTGCATGATAGAAGGAAGTGTGAGAATAGATGGCCTGCTAAATGAATGGATCAGCATTAAGGCAAGAGATATGTGATGTCCACTTAGTTGTTTAATGTGTTCATGAATAAACATGTAAGGGGATATTAAAAATATTAGGTATTGGATATTGGAGGATGTTTGAAGTTGGGAATGTAGTTGTGTACGCAGGCAATACAGTGTTGTTGGCTGAGAATCAGATGGTTTGCAGAAAGTGTTAGAAAGACTGTAATGTCACAAGGCATATGGATATGAAAATTAAGGTATGAAAAAAAGCGGAAATTTGAGTGAACAGTAGCAAGCTAGATATGAATGACAAAACCTAGAGTAGATCAATGTTTAATCAAGATGGGGATATGGAAGAAGATGTTAAGATGTGCAAATCATATAGAATGATAACAGGTACTATGTGGGCAAAACGGAATATGAAAAAATATGAAATAAAGTGAAAACAGTTGTGTATAAAACATGGTTATCACCCTTTTGCCTTATGGAAGTGAGATCCGGATATATTGGGAGAAACGTAAAACTGAATGAAGTAGGAGGGCTTATTTAAGAACTAGAACAGAATAGAATAACAGAATTGGAAGGGGTTTTGGAGGTCTTCTAGTCCAACCCCCTGCTTAGGCAGGAAATCCTACACCACTTCAGACAAATGGTTATCCAATACCTTCTTAAAAACTTCCAGTGTTGGAGCACCCACAACTTCTGGAGGCAAGTTGTTCCACTGATTAATTGTTCTAACTGTCAGGAAATTTCTCCTTAGTTCCAAATTGCTTCTCTCCTTGATTAGTTTCCACCCGTTGCTTCTTGTTCTACCCTCAGGTGCTTTGGAGAATAGCTTGACTCCCTCTTCTTTGTGGCAGCCCCTGAGATATTGGAACACTTCTACCATGTCTCCCCTAGTCCTTCTTTTCATTAAACTAGACATACCCAGTTCCTGCAACCGTTCATCATATGTTTTAGCCTCCAGTCCCCTAATCATTTTTGTTGCTTTTCTCTAACTGTTGGGGCAAAAGAAGATAGGACCCAGAACAAATCGATTCTTAATACAATATAGACAGGAATTGGATATGTCTAGTCTAGTGAAAAGATGGACTAGGGGGTGATATGATAGAGGTGTTCTAATATTTGAGGGGCTGCCATAAAGAAGGTCAACCTATTTTTCCAAAGCACTTGAAGGCCAGACAAAAAGCAATGGATGGAAACTAATCAAAGAGAGAAGCAACCTAAAACCAAGGAGAAATTTCCTAACACTGAGAACAATTAACCAATGGAATGGCTTGGCTTCTGAAGTTGTGGGGGCTGCATCACTGGAGGTTTTTAGAAAGAGATTGGACAACCATTTGCCTTCAACAATATAAGGTTTCCTGCTTAAGCAGGGGGTTGGACTATAAGACCTCCAAGGTCCCCTCCAACTCTGTTATTCTGTTCTGAATGCAAAGGTGAAGAAGGACCAGCACATTCAGGTGGTTTGGTCACCCAGGGGATGAATGAGCATCAAATCGCAAAACAGCAATGTGAAGGTTGAGCAAATGGCTTGAGAGTCACTGAAAATCAAGCTTTGATAGAGCTGAGAAATTTGAAGAACAAAAGGCAGCGTATCACTTCACAGGTGTCTGCCTGTGAAAATGTGATGCACATCTGGGCTTGTTAGCCTTTCCTTCCCATTTTTTTTTTAAACCTCCTGCTCTATCTCTCCTGGGATTGTCAGATAACTTTCCACCCAAGTATTAACCAGATCTGATCTTACTTAGCTTTTTTCCAAAGTTGGTTAGATGGTGGGGGGGGGGGAAGGGAAAGGGGGGTATTTTAAAAAACCAAGTCGCCCTTGGCCTCAAATTGCCTGATCCCTCCCAAAGCAGATACCAAATAGGACGACTCAAATGAGACCTAATCCATCCATCAATTTGTATAGTAGTTAAAAGTCAGAGTCTTCCCAGCGTCCAAAAGCCCTAAAGAGGCGGAGGAAAGGATATAAAACCCTTCCTCAAAAGATCAGCTTTGGAAGGGGAGGGGGAATCTTTTCGTGCTTCTTTCTGTAGAGTAAATAGGCATAGGATCCCGAGCTCCCTTCCGCGAGGCTGCGAGCGACAGAGTTTATCTAACGTCTCAGCCACACGCCCGCTTTTGCGCGCAGGAAAAGCCGAGAGCGCAGCGTTCAGATGTTTAAAAAAAACGGTAGGTAAACTCGCCCGCTTCTCCCTCCCCGCGCGATAACAACCGAAGCAAGAAAAAGGGAAGCAGAATTAAGTATTCCGAACTTCTAAACTTCTGGATCTCCACTTGGTCCCTTCTTAAATCAATACCCATTCAAACTTTTTAAGTGATGCGCTGCGGTTTATCTAAGAGGACTTACAGGTCTCCAGCCTAAAAGGAGACACGACGTTACTGTTTCACCTTCCCTGTTCTAAAGCCTGACCCGAGTTTGAATGTTAAAGGAAGCCCGGGTTCATAACCACCCCCCCAAACAGTAATGTAAGCGGGGTTTTTTTTAAATTTGATTTATATGCCGCCCTTCTCCGGAGACTCAGGGCGACTTACAATGCGCTAAGCAATAGCCTACATCCTTTTGTATATTTATACAAAGTCAGCTTAGCTTATTGCCCCCACAACTGGGTCCTCAATTTACCTACCTTAGAAAGGATGGAAGGCTGAGTCAACCTTGAGCCTGGCGAGATTCGAACCTGCAGTAATTGCAGGCAGATGGTCTTAATAACAGGGTGCTTTAGACCACGGTACTACCAAGGCTCTTTTGGTGCAGGTGAGAACATGGGGTATTAGGCTTCAGAAATTATCTTTCATCACAATGAGCAGGGGGGGAAACCCAGTCAATGTTGGCTTATTATTCATAAGCCATTCTTAGGCCATGGCTCAGTGTGATCCGTGGAACCACAACTCGCCACTTGAAAGCAAGCAGAAAAAGCACTTTAACTCCGTCCCCAATTTTCCTAGTTACTTAAAATCAATGTGTGATTATCCCTAATAGTTATTTTTTTTCCCCTTCAATCATCTCCGATTCTTGCAGACTGCCTTGGTCAAGGAAGTCCCTGTTGTTTTCTTGGCCAGGGTTTTCAGAATCATAACACATATTTATATGCCGCCGGATTCCCAACCATCCCTTAGAAACTTACTTGCAAGGATGAATTCCCAATTACGAAATTTGGAGGGGAAAAAACCCAAAAATCACCTGAGTTGCATTCTCGGGATCTCCCAAAGCACTCAGTGGTAGCGATGGGAAGATTCCGAGGGGTCCCCACCACTCCCATCTAATCAGGACGACAATACGATACATTTAAAAAGACACCCACCCACCCTTCTCGCCCACCTCCCAATATTTAACGGGAGCAACAGGTCTGGTGGCCGGCGGCAGGTAAGATCAAAGATGCTTGGCTGTAAAAAAAAAAAAATCAAGGGGAGTCGGCCCCGAAAGGGGACTTCGGAAAACCTGCAAACAAGGATAACGCGCGATGGATCTCCGTGAACTCATCGGGCGCTACCGTTGCAACGACTCCGCCTTCCAATCCCGGGGTGGGGTGGCGGCTGATTTGCAAGGCCAACTTCAGACACCCCTAGTTCAGGGGTGAAATCCAGCAGGTTCTGGAGAACCGGTAGTGGAAATTTTGAGTAGTTTGGAGATCCGGCAAATTCCGCCTCTGGCTGGCTCCAGAGTGGGGTGGGAATGGGGATTTTGCAGTATCCTTCCCCTGCCACGCCCACCGACCCGGATTTCACCACTGCCCTAGTTAGCCAGTTTCGTCCGTAAAAAATTAACGGTATTTTTTTTTTCATTAAAAAAAAAATCCTCTTCCAGTTGAGCGTTGGGGGAGCGTGTGAACGCGCAGGTGCGCCTACCAAATATCCCGCCCCGCCCCCGAAAAAAAACTACCTGCTTTTGGAAAGGAGGGCAGAGATTTTTTTTTAAAAAAAAAGAAGCGGTCAGGAGGATCCATGTGTCGGACTCAAGCCTTACTCAGCGAGCGTTGAGTTCACAAAACCTTCTTTTTTTTGCACCAACTTTCATTCTGATTTGCTCTTTTCGGGAAAATGTACTCGGCATTTGGCTTCGGGATTCAACGGTCCCGGTTAACTTACTTAGGGAGTAAAGTCCTACCGGATTTAGGGAAGAAGGTGAAAGTAGTAGGAACACTCCGTCCAGCCTAAAAACCCAGGAGTGTTTGGGGGGGTGGGGGGACAAACCTTACTTAAGCAAGACTTAACTAGAATTTGGCCTTAAATTACTTAGGACTTAACTAAACAGCAAGCAAATGAAAGAGACGGACGGCATCCGAGATAAGATAGCACCGATGTCTTAAGGGAAGAAGATACATTCCGTGTCAACTCCGCGGGAAAGTTAATCCTCCTTTATTACGTTCGATTAAAAAAGTTCCCTGCGATGACACCAATCTTCACGTTTAGGAGGTAACCAAAAAGCGGGTCAAAAGAAGGGAAGAGTCCTGAAACCCGTCGGCGGGGGTGGGGGGGGGCTGGTGGTGGTGAAGAGGAGGCTGCTTTAAGCGAGGCGCTGACCTTCTCCCCCTCCCTTAAAGAATTCACGGTCGAAATTTTCGCGTCAAAAACTTTCCAGCCAAACCCAGCGAGACCCCGATAGAGGAGCTGTGGATTGTATCGTATGCAAATACGCAAGCTGACGTAAGAGATCATGTGGGGTTTTTTTTGGTGTAGATCACCACCACCGATCGGAGAGGGGTTTTGTTTTGTTTTTTGGTAATTTTTTTTAAAAAAAATCCTACTGTATGCCCCCTTTTTTTTCCCCCTTTCTCCCCCTTCCTCCCTAGAAGGGGGCGACGATTTGCATAAGTGAAAGTCGCGGACCGTCTCCTCGGCGTTCTAGAACGCGCACCGAGAGTTCCATTCGTGGGGGGGGGGGGTAGGGGGGGGAAAGTTCTGCGTCTCGGCGTTCCAAAGCTTTTGATGGCAGGTAAGGAAAAAACTTCGCCCTTCCTTTCCTTTCCTTTCCTTTCCTCCCCTCCTCTCGCCCGCCCTTCTTTTAAAAACACACACCATTAATTTAAAATATATATATATATATATATATATATTTAAAAAAAAGAGCAGCAGAAACACCACAGCACCCTTAATCGGAAAAAAGGGAAGCGTCGGATACCTTGCGAAGAAGCCAGATTGGATATTATTCCTTTTTGCCACATGGACTTCCAGGGGGAGGGGGGAACTCGGGCTCCTGGTCCTGAGCTAGTCTAGCAAAGCAATGCACTTCGACCGAACTTTTTCCGCCCTCTCCCCGCTAAGAAAAACCTCTCGTTTTGGGGTGGTTTTTTTTGGGAGGGGGGAAGGGGGGGTTTCAGTTGGAAAGAGGAGGGCCGAAAAGCAAAGAGAATACAATTCAAATTGGGACAAAAAGAAAAGGCATGGATGGTGGGAGGAGGAGGAGGAGGTGGGGGGGGGTATCGAATTGCTTTCTCTTTCTCGTCTCTTATCCACCGTATCCGAGCGCAAGTTTTTGAAGGGGGGGGGGAGGAGCTGAGAGAGAGAGAGAGAGAGAAAGAAAGAAAGAAGGGGGAAAAATCGCCAAGGTCTGTCTCTTTTTTAAAAAAAAAATGTATGTCTACGTTTCACTGTCGACATCAGCAACACAAAATATGGCGTCCGCTTTGGAGAGGGCGTTACGTAGAGCCTGAGAAAGACGATCTTGGAGAGGGTGTGGGGGGGAAATAAAATAAAAATCGAGGCTTGGTTAGGGGGTGATGGTGGGGGTGGGGGGTAAAGGCAACCCACCCCCTGCAACACAACTGCGACCGGCAGCTGAATTCAAAGCAGTGGCGTTTTGCAACTCTTTCGAAGGAGGGGGAATAAAATAGGCAAGACACAGCAGAAAGCTGCCAGTGCGTCTGGGGAGTGAAGGGGGGGGCACAGATTTGCACTTGGGTTTCATTCTTTCTTCTCCCTCCCCCCCCACAATCCCGGGGCGATTTAGCTTTTAAGGCAGCGCGACGGCCTCATAATATACTAGCTTGCAATAGCGCCTCTTCCTTTCCTCCCCCCCCCAAAAAAAATAATCCCATCCCCTCCCCGGCTGCTAGAAATGGTCGGAGATAACGTTGCATTTTTACCCTTTTTGAGACTGGCCGGCTGGTCCAGTCCGTTTTGAAATTAGCAATAGTTTAATAGCCAAACTTCATCCGTTCTCCCCCCTTTTCCCCCCCCCTCCAAATTATCTTTTCCTCTCCTCCCTCTCTCCCCCCCCCCACAGAGACCCCTTTTTTGTGTTTTGTTTTGTTTTGTTTTAAATCTCGCAGCTCATCCCTCCCCTCCCCGCTAACACGTCTCCGGTTCTCTTTGCCAAATACCTGATGCGTTCCAAAACGGCCCTGTTTCAAAAGCAAAAAGAAAAAAAAAACACAAAAAGTTAATCCTAACGGGGGGTTCGGTTGGTTTCATTTCTGTTTTGTTCCTGTTGCAAAGGTTCTCCATAATCGGGGGGGAAAGGGGAAAAAAAAACCCACAAAAAAAAATTCTTATTGAACGTGTTCGGGTCATGCCATCCCCCTTTGAAAAGACTTCCAGGTTACGAGGTGTCTGGTTTTTTTTTTTTTAATTCTCTCCCCCTCTCCACATACACACACACCCAAATTAATAAGCTTTCTTATCCCTGATGATTCTGTATGTATTTGGTCCTATCCTATGGAGAAAATGTAAATAGCCCTCCCCGATCCCATGTCAGAGTGGGGAGAGACCTATTTTCGAGGAAGTGGAATTGCTATTTGCTCAGACTTTCCACCTGATCGCTTTGACTTCAAAGCCATGTGAGGTTTTTTGTGCCCTCCACTACTTCCGGATCTCCCTTTGTTTGCTTGGTTTGGGAAAGCTGTACTGCTGGGTGGGTGGATTATCTTTTTTTTTTTTAAAGGCACCAAGTCCTTTCTCCCTTCCCTCCCCCCCCTCCCTTTAAAATTTCCAAGAGCCTGGGTCACCATGTGCAAGGCGGTTGAGGACTTTCTGAAGCTCGGTGTGCAAATCGGTTGCTGCAGTGGATATTTTTTTTTTATTATTTGATTTATATGCCGCCCTTCTCCGGAGACTCAGGGCGGCTTACAGTGGGTTAAGCAATAGCCTTCATACTTTTGTATACTTTTACACAAAGTCAGCTTATTGCCCTCACAAACTGGGTCCTCAATTTACCTACCTTAGAAAGGATGGAAGGCTGAGTCGACCTTGAGCCTGGCGAGATTCGAACTTACTTTAATTGCAGACAGCTGGTGTTAAATTACAGTGCTTAGTCTGCAGAGCTATCCAGGAGCAATATGTAATATTACTCCTTTTAAGATAGCATCTTAAAACGGCTCACATAATTATTGGGTCATGTCCTCCTCCCACACAAAATGTACCTTCCGGAGATGCTAGCTAGGGCTGCCTTCACAGCTCTAGGTTGAGAAAAGAGTGTTTTAATATCCAGCTCGTGAGAAGCAACATCCATTATTTTATTTATTTATTTATGTATTTATTTATTTATTAGTCCAATTTATATGCCGCCCTTCTCCGTAGACTCGGGGCGGCTTATAAACAGGACATCCATTTAAATACATCATATAACCTGAAGTACTTTTACGTGATTTCTTATCACTTGCCCAATCAGAATCTGCATAACAACATAATTCTGCATAATCAGTATGTGTTGGTTCTAACAATAACTTCATATGTTTAGTGTGCTTTAGGTATTTCAATAATTTCTTAACACATGTCCAGTGAAACTGTTTTCCCTTACCTATGTGTCGAGACAAGAGATTAACACTAAGTGCAATGTCGGGTCTGGTCCAACTACTAATGTACAACAGTGACCTAATAACTGAACGATAAAGTGTTTGATCCTCGAACTCAGGACTTGATTCATGTGTCAAGTTGTGAAAATCTGTTTGCATGGGTGTATATCTATATACGTATATATCTGCTTATTAGGGCTTTCGCCCCCCCGCCCCAAGCGGTGTTGTTCTATATAAAGTTGGCTTATTGCCCCCACAATCCGGGTCCTCAATTTACCTACCTCGAAAGGATGGAAGGCTGAGTCAACCTTGAGCCTGGTGAGATTCGAACTTGCACTAATTGCAGGCAGCTGGCAGCTAAGTGCTAGCACTTAATAGCACTTTAGTCCACTGTACCGCCGAGGCAAGTTTGTACATATATACACATGTAGAGAGAACCGTGGAATCCATGTCTCTGCTCAGCTGAAACTGGCAGGCCTGCAAACAGCTCGTGACGGCAGTGACGGTAATAATATAAAAACATTGTGGACTTTTCAGCTCCTAGGTTCTGATTGGATTTTATGCAACCCCATGTAAGTCATAACGTTATATAAATGCAACTGATGAGGTTTGGAAGCTATGGTTTATCATTTAGTGCGTGCAAGCGACCCATCTTGGTTTAGTCAATGAGTTAGCAAACAGTGATATGATGTAATTTGTGGATCTAATCTTAAATCATACATATATGGTAAGATGTAGTCCAACTACGTAGTTTTTACGGTGCTTTTTGCAGTAGTAATCTGTATTTCACTGAACTGGTTGTGCATTGTCCTGAAGAGAAATACCTAATAGCATCTCACATTGCTCCAACATTGGCATAGTGTTTTATTTTATTTTATTGTTTTATTTTACTTTATTAAATTTATATGTTGTCTCATATCAAGCGACTCTAGTTTTATTCAGCCTCTTCCAAAACAAGCTAGGGCAGTGATGGCTAACCTTTTTGCCGTCATGTGCCAAAAGCGGGGGGAGTGCGGGGGGTTCACGCACGTGCGTTCCCACATCCATAATTCAATGCGCCCTATCCCCCCCACACACACACACGCATGCATGCACAACCCCCCCATGCTCCCCCTGCTTTTGGCACGTGATGGCACAGTGGGCTCATAGGCTCGTTTTTCGCCCTCCTCAGGCTCCAGAGGCTTTCTTGGAGCCTGGGCAGGGCGAAAACATCCTTCTCCACCCCCCCAGACCTTCCGGAGGCCAGAAATGGCCCATTTCCCGACTTCCGGTGGGACGGGAAGGCCTGTTTTTCGCCCTCCCCAGGCTCCAGAGCCTTTCTAGGAGCCGGGGGCGAAAATGGCCTTCCCCACCCCTCCGGAGGCTGGAAATGGCCCGTTTCCCATCTTCTGGTGGGGCCTGGAAGGCCTGAAAATCAGCTGGCTGGCATACACATGTGCGCTGGAGCTGAGCTACGGCAACACTCGTGTGCCCATAGATATGGCCCCACGTGCCACCTGTGGCACACGTGCCATAGGTTCGCCATCACGGAGCTAGGGCCATGATGGTGAACCGATGGCACACGTGCCAGAGGTGGCATGCAGAGCCCTCTCTGTGGGCACATGCGCCATCGCCAGCTGCTTTTGTGGGTTTCATCATGCGCATGCGCACCGACAAGCTGCTCTCTTCCAGGTTCTGGCACAGATGCATGCATGCTCCAGTTTTGGCACTCAGTGCCAAAAAGGTTAACCATCACTGACATAGGGTATAGTTTCTCAACCTTTACAACTTTAAAATGTAGAATAGAATAGAATAGAATAGAATAGAATAGAATAGAATAGAATAGAATAGAATAGAATAGAATAGAATAGAATAGAATAGAATTGAATTGAATTGAATTGAATTGAATTGAATTGAATTCTTTATTGGCCAAGTGTGATTGCAATTTGTCTTTGGTGCATATGCTCTCAAGGTACATAAAAAGACAAGATACACTTGTCAAGAATCACAGGGCACAACACCCAGTGACAGTCATGTGGTACAATAAGCAATCAAATCATACTAGGAAGCAATATCAATATAAATTGCAAGGATACAAGCAACAAAGTTACAGTCAGGCAGTCACAAGTGGGAGGAGATGGGCTTACAGCAAGGATGAGAAGACTAATAGCAATAGTAATGCAGCCTAATGTGAATAGTTTGACGGTGTTGAGTGAATTATTTGTTTAGCAGAGTGATGGCGTTCAGGAAAAAACTCTTCTTATGTCTAGTTGTTCTATACAGATCTTCAGTGGAAGGCAGGTTGTATGGATGTATGGACTTCAACTCCCAGAATTCCCCAGAAAAGCTGTCTGGAGAATTCTGAGAGTTGCAAAGGTTGAGAAACGCTGACCTAGAGAATAGACCAGAAAAGATGTTTATGACATTTGAAGATGACCTCAAGCTAAGGGAAATTACTACTATCTTGTTTGTAAAAGTAGTTTTTATTGAATATAAATATTAAAAAAGACATACGTAACACATTGTGTATATGTTAGGGAAATTACTACTATCTTAGAGGACTAAATTAAACATACAAATACTGACTGGGAATAGGTGGCTTGGTTGTGAGAAGGATCTAAGATGAACATGAGGCAACTATGGGATGTAGCAGTCAGAAGGCCAGTGAATTCTTAGGCTACAGGTGTTAACACCTGACTCCTGAGAGGCAATGGTGTCAATTGTGGCTTTGTTGATTTGATCACCTCTGAAGTGTTGTGTCCAGTTCTTCACCCAAGAAGTGTGGAGATGTTTGAACAGGTTCAGAGGAAGAGTTTGGATGAAGAGATCTGGAAATCATACTTTATGAAGAATAAAGTGGCTTTGCAGGTTTAGAAAACAGAACACCGATGGAATGTGATTGCAGTCAATCCAATGGGCAAAAGAGAAATAGATCTATTTGTAGAAATTGATAGCTGGAGATAGACCAATAGATTGCAATTAAAACAATTCATGCTGCAACTTACGACGGTAAAATCTGCTAAGCCATGGAGCTATCTACATAGGATTGGGGAGTTTTAAAAAGGGTGATAACAGGATGTCACAGTTTTCTACACTAACCAAGGGTTGGACTAGATCAGGGCTGTCAAACTCGTGGATCGGATGTGTCACGTGGTAGCCACACCCATGTCTAGTTTAGTGAAGGGGAAAAAAGTCCCAATACGTCATGTGACGATGTGAGTTTGACACCCCTGGACTAGATGATCCCCAAACCCCTTTTCATTCATTCTATAATTCAGGTTCCAACCTTCTCCAATTCAGTGTGCTCAAGAAGTATTCATTTTCATCTCCCATAATCCCCAACCCCATTGTGGTCTCTCCATCTTAGTCCCTTCCAGACATATTGGAGTGTTTTTCATAATCTCAGATATGGTTCCAGATTCAGGAGTGACTGTAGCAGCACTTTTAGGAATGGAAAATAAATAGCTACACAACATCCTTTTGTATTACTGTATATATTTTTTTTAACCTTTGCAAACATTTTCCCATTCTAATTTCATTACGGTGGGATATAATTTAATAAAATTTTAGCTGCTTTTCAAGCTTTTTTTTAAAATTAAAGGATCTTTGACGTAAGTACTTCAGGATGTTTTGTTATTCACAATGAATAACGAAGGAAGTAATTAGAAATAAATGCATAACTATATGTAATTGCAGTAAAAGTGATATGTACTATATTTTACCCTGTTTGTTCTCTACATTACCGCCTGCAGCTAAAAAGATGAAGCAAGAATGAAGTGTAGATTAGGTTTGCTCGTTTTTAATTATTTACTTGAAATCTTGTACCTGGCTTTTGTAAAAAAATCAGCTTCGGTGTGCTTTCAAAGACCACAAGAGTCTTTTAAGAGAACCAAATAAACCATGAGCAGCTTAAAGAACAATATTGTACAGGATCTGCGAATGAAAAAGATGTTGGGTGATTTTAAAACTGTACTGACATAAACAGTTTTGCAGTCCTAGCATTAGTATTGCCCGTGGATGTAAAAACAGGCATTTTGCATCTGTGTGAAATAATAGTTCTACTCTCTTCTGTGTTGGGCAGACAATATGTCAAGTATTGTGTTCTAGTCAGGACACCGTACTTTAAACTGAAAGAAGTTTAGCGATCAGGACTGGAAACCTATCAGACCAGAGACTGAGAAAAATGGGAAAGTTGGTATTTGAGAAGACCAAGGAAAATGGGAAATGCCACACTCTTCAAATACTTGAAGACATGCCCACGAAGAAGACCAATATGTGTTCTTTTTTCATCCCAGAATTCTTCAGTTATAGGAGGTTTGGATACCTTCACGGAATAGGGTTGGTCTGAACAACTCCTGTAATTATTTGATTCTCTGATGTTTCAGAATTAGGGTCTTATACTGGCTAACCACAGGACGTCATGGCTCAATGGCTAAGATGCTGAACTTTTCAATTGAAAGGTTGGCAGGTCAGCAGTTTGAATCCCTAGTGACGCATAACCGGGTGAGCTCCCGTTACTTGTTACAGCTTCTGCCAACCTAGCAGTTCGAAAGCACGTAAAAATGCAAGTAGAAAAATAGGGACCACCTTTGGTGGGAAGGTAACAGCATTCCGTGTGCCTTTGACGTTTAGTCATGCCGGCCACATGACCATGGAGACGTCTTCAGACAGTGCTGGCTCTTCGGCTTTGAAATGGAGATGAGCACCGCCCCCTAGAGTCGGGAACAACTAATACATATGTGCGAGGGGAACCTTTACCTTTACTGGCTAACCAGATGCTACTGAGAACTCTACAGAAATGCCGAAACACCTGTTACCATACACTCATGTTATAACTGTTTCTAACCAAGCAATTAAAATTGAGATGAATACACCTTTGTCACCAAAGATATTGCCATCCTGACTAATAAGCTATTGATTAGGATTGTAAGAACTGGACTGCAAAGTCTGGATCATCACTAGATGGAAGCAAAGGGCTAGAATTTTCAGTACCTTCTTGCTGTCACCTAGTGATTGTTTACAGTTCTTCAATCCAGATTTAGTTGCCCTTTACTCGATTTTGTTACCCACTGTGAACATCTCAAATCCACTTTTAAAACCATTCAGTTTGGTGGCTATCCTCTACCATAGTAGCAAATTCCACAGATATTTAGGAACTTTATGAAGAATAATTACTTTTTTTTATCTGTCTTGAATGTCCCCTCTTCTTCAGGAATCTTTAGATGGGAGCCTTGAGGCTCTCCCCTCCCCTACAAATTTGAGGATGGTCCCTAGACCACCCCAAAGGTTGCTACCAGATGGTTTTTGATGTCATTAGCCGAAAAACGTAATTAAGTGGGCTAGTGAGATAGATAGATAGATAGAATTCTTTATTGGCCAAGTGTGATTGGACACACAATGAATTTGTCTTCGGTGCATATGCTCTCAGTGTACATTAAAAAAAAAGATACATTTGTCAAGAATCATAAGGTACAACACTTAGTGATAGTCATAGGATACAATTAAGCAATCAAATCCTACTAGGAAACAATATAAATCATAAGATACAAGCAACAAAGTTACAGTCATACAGTCATAAGTGGGAGGAGATGGGTGATAGGAACAACGAGAAGATTAATAGTAATGCAGACTTAGTGAATAGTCTGACAGTGTTGAGGGAATTATTTGTTTAGCAGAGTGATGGCGTTCGGGGAAAAAACTGTTCTTGTGTCTAGTTGTTCTGGTGTGGTGTGCAGTGCTCTATAGCGTCGTTTTGAGGTTGGAATTGAAACAATTTATGTCCAGGATGCGAGGGGTCTAAATATTTTCAACACCCTCTTTTTGATTCGTGCAGTATACAGGTCCTCAATGGAAGACAGGTTGGTATTAATTGTTTTTTTTCTGCAATTATAATTATCCTCTGAAGTTGGTGTCTGTCTTGTTGGGTTGCAGAACCAAACCAGATAGTTATAGAGGTGCAGATGACAGACTCAATAATTTCTCTGTAGAACTGTATCAGCAACTCCTTGGTTGTTCGCTATTGTTAATATCCCTTCACCTGCTTTTTAACTCAGTTCAGGTTTAATTGTTAATCATTATGGTGATTTTAGGTATGGGTTGATCGTTTTAACCTGTTGTTTAATTTCAACCTGGGTAGCTAAAGTTAGAGACCCTTGTTTTGCAAGATGGAAAGCTATATAAATTGGATGGATGGATAGATGGATGGATGGATGGAATGAATAATCAGACAGATAGAAAGATGCTATCATAGAAATGTTTGAGAAGGACTACAATCAATCATCTGTCTAAGAGGTTCTTGTGTGCTTATCAGAGATGGCCAGCAGATTTTTCATGCTCCTAGGATGCCTATTGATATTTAACTAGGTCTATAATACCTTGGAATATTAACACAGCCTACAAGTAGGGCATGAAGGTTCACACTTCTTGTTTGTTTTCAAGGATCTTGGTGATTTAATTAGCACTGGGGGGAGGGGAGGAATAAGGATGGCTCTTTTGCTCAGATAGTTGCCTAGTCAGAATCCTCATGCCCAAAATGCCATTCTTCCCCATTGTTTTGGAAGATAAGTGAAATGACCTGAGAAGGTACTTCTAGCATACAAATGTCCAAACACACACACACACACACACACACACACACACAGAGAGAGAGAGAGAGAGAGAGAGAGAGAGAGAGAGAGAGAGAGAGAGAGGAGGGGAGGATGCACCATACAAGGTTGAGTGGGTTTGGCAAAAAAGAAATGAACACATTTATAATCACATAAATCCTAAATTATCTTATACTAGGGCTAACTCGCACACATAAATCAAGCAGTAAAATTAATTGTGAACTGTAGGAGAACTCTTAAGATCAGAAGACCAGGAGGTACCCTCAGGAACTTTTAGAAGACCAAATGTCAAGGATGGTCACGCTATCTGCTTTTTCTCCTAAATAACATGTATTTCAAGCCTTTAGTCCAGTTTGCATGTAACATAAAAAATACCTTGCTCTTGTGATAGCAAAGCTCCTCAAATTTTGACTCTTCTCCAACACAGCTTGAGATCGGAGCCTCCTTTCCATTCATACCAACATGATGTTCACCCCAACATGACGTCCTGTTAATGTGTGTCTTCTCTCCATGTTAATATGTGTGATTGCAGATGTACAAGGGTCTAGGGCAGTGATGGCTAACCTTTTTGCTGTCGCGTGCCAAAAGCGGGGGGAGTGGGGGGTTAGCGTGTGCATGCCCACACCCGTAATTCAATGCCCCCCTGCACCCTACACATGTGCATGCGACCCCCCCCCCTCCCACGCTCCCCACGCTTTTGGCACACGACGGCAAAAAGGTTACCAGTGGGCCCAGTAGGCCCATTTTTTCGCCCTCCCCAGGCGACAGAGGCTTTCTTGGAGCCTGGGGAGGGCGAAAACAGCCTTCCCCACCTCCCCAGAGGCCCTCTGGAGGCTGGAAATGGCCAATTTCTTGACTTCCGGTGGGCACGGAAGGCCTGAAAATTAGCTGGCCAGCGCGTGCATGTGCGCTGGAGCTGAGCTAGGCCAACGTTCGCGTGCCCAGAGATACGGCTCTGCCTGCCACCTGTGGCACGCGTGCCATAGGTTCACCAACACAGGTCTAGGGGGATATGAGAACAAGTTATAAGTATAGAAATAGTGTAAACTTGATAGGTAGTTTCACTGCCCTTTAAGTAAATGGGGGGAAATAGTTCTGCTCAGCTATTGAATTTATAGACAGGCACATAGGACAATTTTTTGTGTATAGTATAGGTATATTTACAATTATAGTATAGGTATATTTATCAATTTACAATCAGGGGTGCTATTCAGCAGGTTCTGACAGGTTCTGAAGAACCGGTAGCGGACATTTTGAGCAGTTCAGAGAACCGGCAAATACCACCTCTGACTGGCCCCAGAGTGTGGTAGGAATGGAGATTTTGCAGTATCCTTCCCCTGTCATGCCCACCAAGCCACGCCCACCAAGCCATACCCATAGAACCAGTAGGGAAAAAAAATTGAATTCCACCACTGCTTACAACTGCTCACTTAGCAGCCATTCAAAGTTACAACTTACCTACAGAAAGGGAGTTACAACAAAGGAAAGTCTTATCCATGGGATATACTGGTAGGCAGCACGCGAAACCACAACCCCTCTGGTCCTCAGAGAAGCCTCTCTCCATGGAACCAGTCCCTGGTGCGTAAAAGGTTGGGGGCCACTACTATAGCAAAGAGTGGGTTCATTAAACTCCGTGGTGCTTGCTCAATGAATACCACTCAAAAGTTCATAAAATTGGATGGGTCACATGGCCCACCCCATATATAATAGTCATCACAACATATGACCATAATGGGCAGGCTCCATTACCATCGTATGTTGTAGACTACCTGTACGTAAGCTAAGATAGAGAGAAAAAACAAATATTCCATTAATGTATGCCAACTTCCTTCGTTTTGTTTGGGTTTTTATGGAGGATGCGGTGGCTCAGTGACTAAGATACTGAGCTTGTCGATTGAAAGATTGGCAGTTCAGTGGTTTGAATCCCTAGTGCTGCGTAACGGAGTGAGCTCCCGTTACTTGTCCCAGCTTCTGCCAACCTAGCAGTTCGAAAGCACGTAAAAAATGTAAGTAGAGAAATAGGGACCACTTTTGGTGGGAAAGTAACAGCGTTCCGTGCATCTTTGGCATTTAGTCATGCCAGCCATATGACCATGGAGACGTCTTCAGACAGCGCTGACTCTTCGGCTTTGAAACCAAGATGAGCACCGCCCCCTAGAGTCAGGACCGACTAGCACATATGTGCGAGGGGAAGCTTTACCTTTACACCAAAGGTCTTCAAACTTGGCTACTTTAAGACTTGTGGAGTTCAACTCCAGCTATACTGGCTGGAGAATTCTAGGAGTTGAAGTCCACAAGTCTTAAAGTTGCCAAGTTTGGGGACCCCTGCTTTACACTGTTGGAATTTGTCCATTTTTGCTGCCTAACACTATGATGTGACTTCAGCCTCTTCCCCAGCCTTGAGTAGGGGTTAAGACTGGAAGCAGGAGCATATGTTTCTGTTGTGTTTTTGTTTCCACCCTTAATTTATTGCAGATAAATCACGGTGCCAAAACCAACTATGTACATAAATACAGGTCCACCATACTGTTCCCTTTCAGAATAAGCAAAGTTACGCAAAATGCAGAAAAAGAGTTGAGAAATAGTAATCAGGTAATACAGGCAGTCTTCAAGTTACAAACACAATTGGGAGCAGCGTTTCTGTCGCTAAGCAAGGCAGTTGTTAAATGAGCCATGCCTGATTTTTAATCAACTTTCTACAGCACAATTGTTAAGCAAATTAGTGCAGTTGTTATGTGAATGTATATTTGCAAAATCTAGATTCTGCTACAACTCTCATTGCCATGACCTTTAACTGGATGAAACAGTGTAGCGTAGAACAGCAATTTTTGAACCAAGTTGCCTCAAATGGGCTAAGTTACAGAATGTGTCTAACATCTGACACCATGACTCCCAAGCAGGGTGGATAAATATCAATGATTTTTTTAAAAAAAATAAAAAAATCAGATTTTTTTTTATTTAAATCGGATTTTTTTTTATTTTTATCGAATTTATTTTAATAAAAAACTTTTGGGGTAAAAATCTATCGTAAGATAGTTTTCTATTTAAGATACATAAATAATTTAGTTTATTCAGCATGAAATGGAGCTTAGTTATGTAGCGTGAGGCTGTATATTCTGTAACACTGGGACTATCGGTAAGTCAACAGTGGGTCGAAGGAGTAGCAGAGATGACAGTTGCTCTTTAAAAATTATGATTTAAATCGAGTTGATTTAAATCAAGCCTTTTTACTAGTGATTTAAATCGTGATTTAAATTGTGATTTAAATCAACTCAATTTAAATCAAATCCACCCTGCTCCCAAGGGTATGAAATTTGGGGAAATTTTAATTGCTTCCATGCTACTGGCTGCGGTTGCCCTGCTGGGCTGATCTTCACTTTCAACATTCCAAGACAATTTCCCAGCCAATCTAGCAATCCCTCATCCTCTCCACCACCCAGTAGCAGCCACTTACCTGCCTGCTGGGCAGGGCAAGACAGGTGGAAGAAAGAAAGGAAAGGAAAGGAAAGGAAAGAAAGGAAGGGAAGGGAAGGGAAGGGAAGGAAAGGAAAGGAAAGGAAAGGAAAGGAAAGGAAAGGAAAGGAAAGGAAAGGAAAGGAAAGGAAAGGAAAGGAAAGGAAAGGAAAGGAAAGGAAAGGAAAGGAAAGGAAAGAAGGAAGAAAGGAAGGAATGCTCCCTGCCAGATTCCCACAAGTAAACTCAATGGGGAAGCCAGCAGGAAGTCAGAGGTTCTGCTATCACTGCTTTTTTGCCTGCCCATGGGCATTCTGTTTCTTTGTTTAGATAAGAGCCGAGGTGGTGCAGTGGTTAGAGTGCAGTACTGCAGGCTACTTCAGATGACTGCTAGCTGCAGTTCGGCAGTTCAGATCTCACCAGCTCAAGGTTGACTCAGCCTTCCATCCTTCTGAGGTGGGTAAAATGAGGACCCAGATTGTTGGGGGCAAGATGCTGACTCTGTAAATCACTTAGAGAGGGCTGTAAAAGCACTATGAAGCGGTATATAAGTCTAAGTGCTATTGCTAAGTGCTATAAGGAAATATCTCTGAAACAATGACCCAACAGGCCACAAGTTATCTAATAAGATATTAAATCAACTTTTTTGCCTCCATATTTCATTACCCCCCTGTTTTCCCCCCAAAATAAGACATCCCCTGATGATAAGCCCAATCGGACTTTTGAGAGCATGGCAATAAGGCCAAGCACTTATTTCAGGGTTCAAAAAAATATAAGACAGGGTCTTATTTTCGGGGAAACAGGTTATATAGATAATTCAGAGGCAGCAAATAGTTCCAAATTAGCTACCCCAACACATTCCTCGCTTTGCAGCAAGCCCGAGGCTCAGTCCCCAGCGTTTCCAAGCACTGCAGAGTGCCTGCCATCTGCCTGAAACTCAATGCAAACTGCAGTTACGAAACGAGATGTTCCAAATTGGAAACACAGCAGGGGACAAGTGGTCTCATAAATATAACTAAGCAGTAGAAAGCAATAACAGATGTGCCTACAGGCTCTGCTCTGGCTTGAAAACAGAGTTTCTTTGCCCCTGACTCGGTAGAAAGGCTGACCCACATAAGATAGCTGAACATTAGTTTCAGGTCTCTAAAAAGCTTCCTCTTCCCTACTTAGGGTAGTTGAACAGATCGTTTGTAAAATGATCAAAAGGTGGCATCTCAGCAATTTTTGTTAGAGAGCCTGGAAAAATAGATCAAACAAGTAGGTTGCATACTGTTGCACAGCAAGGAATGTTTTCCTCGCCTCCGTAGTCCCATACTTCCTGCAAATTGTGTTCCTGAGGATTGTTATCCCCCCGCCTAGTTGTGGAAGATGAGCCAGGGATGATGAGCCATAGAGGGGAGAAAAATTGGCAAAAGCAATCCTGTGAGAACATGTGGGTTTGATATACAAGTAGTTTTCAACTTATAACAGTTCATTTAATGACTGCTCGAAGTTAAAATGGCACTGGAAAAAGTGACATGACTGTTTTTCACAGTTAACAACCATTGCAGCATCCTGATGCTCATGTGATCGAAATTCAGACTTTGGGCAACTGTCTCATATTTATGACGGTTGCAGTGTCCCAGGGTCATGGGGCCACGTATTCCAACCTTCTGACAAGCGACATCAGTGGGGAAGCCAGATTCACTTAACAACCGTGTGACTAATTGAACAACGCAGGGGTGAAATGCTCCTGGTTCGGACCAGATCGCCCGATCCAGTAGTGATGGCAGTGGGTGATTCGGAGAACCGGTAGCAGAAATCCCTGCCCTCCCATGTCCAGCTGAGCCACGCGATAATCAGAGGCTTTTTTTTTTTTTACTTTTAAAAGCATTTTTTCTACAAATGCTTTTTAAAGTTAAAAAAAAAAGCCTCTGATGATCGCGTGGCTCAGCTGG
Source organism: Arizona elegans (assembly GCA_022577455.1). Lineage (NCBI taxonomy): Eukaryota > Metazoa > Chordata > Lepidosauria > Squamata > Colubridae > Arizona > Arizona elegans. The sequence continues at coordinate 4,823,854 of JAKOOJ010000002.1, read as the reverse complement.
GATCATCAGAGCCTTTTAAAAGCATTTTTTTAACAACCTCTTCAACTGAAGAGGTTATAGAAAAACTGCTTTTAAAGGTTTTTTAAAAAAAGTTGCCCCCCCCTTCACATTACCCCCCACCAAGCCACACCCACAGAACCAATAGTAACAAATTTTACATTTCACCACTGGAACAATGGCAGTGATTCACTTAACAGCTATGGCAAGAAAGGTTGTAAAGTGGGGCAAAATTCGTTTAACAACCGTCTCGCTGAACATCAGGGCTCTGTTGTGGTCGTAAGTCAAGGATTATCTTTATTTTATTTTATTTTGGAAATGCAACCGAGTGTTCCAGACTGAAAAAAGGCTGTTAGCTTGGGCTTATTTCACGCCCTATTTCTCAAATTAAGCCTATTAAAGGCTTATATAAGGTAATAATTAACTGCTTTCTTTTTAAAGGGGGGAATTGCACTGCTGTTATTTGGAGATTTGTGATCTTGGGGGTCCCTGAAGAAGGAATCATGGCTTTAGGTGACATGCAGTGGAAATGTATAGTAGAGGCCAGTTCCCAGATTTTCAATTTTCTCCAGAGTAAAAGCATTAGCCTTCTTTAGAGAAGAAGCAAATATCCTGAAAGTATTAGGAGACTATTGTGCAAACCAACAGCTGCAAACTTCTCCATTACCAGTGCAAAGAACTGGCAAGTTGCTGGTACCTACGAAAGCAGTTGGAAAGACAATAAAGAGATCTCCACTGTTAGTGTACTTTGAAAATGTTGGTTGGGAAGTAGTTGCTGGAATTCCTTTAACGCCATTCGTTTCCAAGTTGTAGCAAAGACACTCTTGAGAAGGCATTTGGAAAAGAATGACTTTAGGTAGGCACCAGAGAATTTAACAGGGATGAGAAGTACTCTAAGGCCTTAATTTAATGTGATTAGGAACAGTGGATGGAAGACGAACAGAGTTTGTACCTGAACATAACAGAATAACAGGATTGGAAGGGATCTTGGAGGTCTTCTAGTCCAACCCCCTGCTTAGGCAGGAAACCCTACACCACTTCAGACAAATGATTATCCAACATATTCTTAAAAACTTCCAGTGTTGGAGCATTTACAACTTCTGGAGGCAAGTTGTTCCACTGATTAATTGTTCTTAACTGTCAGGAAATTTTTCCTTAGTTCTAAGTTGCTTCTCTCCTTGATTAGTTTCCACCCATTGCTTCTTGTCCTCCCCTCAGGTGCTTTTGGAGAATAGCTTGACTCCCTCTTCTTTGTGGCAGCCCCTGAGATATTGGAAGACTGCTATCATGTCACCCCTGGTCCTTCTTTTCATTAAACTAGACATACCCAGTTCCTGCAACCGCTCTTCCTATGTTTTAGTCTACTAATCACCTTTGTTGCTCTTCTCTGCATTCTTTGTAGGATCTCTCTCTTTTTTTTAACATTTGGTGATGATAAACCACCATTTAGCATCTGGAGCAGATGGAAGATGAACAGAGTTTGTACCTGTTACCAATGGGTAGCTAAGACAGCTTTTATCAATCTGGTGCCTTACAGATGGGTCAAAAAAATCTCCCGTAAATAGTAGCCCTTCACTCCCACAATGGGGACCAGATTTTCTGTTGCTAAGCAAGTCAGTTTTTAAGTGAGTCATGTCCAGTTTTACAATCTTTTTTGCCAGTGTTGTTCACCAAATCACTTATTAAGTGAACCATACGATCATGAAGCAAATCTCTTTCCCCCTTGAGTTTGCTTGTCAGAAACCACTGGAAAGCTTGGAAATGGCGATCTCATGATCCCATGATGCTACTACCCTCATAAATAGATGCTGGTTGCCAAGCGCCCAAATTTTGATCATGCGACTATGAGGATGCTGTGATGGTTATAAGAGGACTGGTCCAGGGGTGAAATGTTCCCGGTTCGGACCGGATTGCTCAATCTGGTAGTGATGGAGGCGGGTGGTTCGGAGAACCGGTAGCAAAAATCCCTGCCCCCTCCCCATGCCCAGCTGAGCCGTGCAATCATCAGAGGCTTTTTTTCTTTTAAATGCCTCTGATGATCCAAGCTGAGTTGCCTGATCGGCAGAGGCATTTAAAAGAAAAAAAGCCTCTGACCATCAGGCAACTCAGCTGGGATTGTCAGAGCCTTTTGAAAGCATTTTTTTTTACAACCTCTTCGCCGAAGAGGTTGTAGAAAAAATGGTTTTAAAAGTTTTTTAAAATTGGCCATGCCCACCCAGTCACATTACCCCCCACCCCCACCCACCCACCAAGCCACGCACACAGAACTGATAGTAACAAATTTTAGATTTCACCACTGGACCGGTCATAAAGTCATTCAGTGTGATTGTAACTTTCAACAGTCACTAAACAAACGGTTGTAAGTCTTCAGGTCTTCTCAAGCAACAAAACCTGTCCATCCCAAGTTCTTTGAATGTTATGCAGATGTTTGAACTGTGAGTTGATAAACTGTATGTACGGCTTTTAACAGCCTATCTCTAAGCCTTGCAGGCATCTGGAACTGGTAACTCTCCAATCTTTAATCCCTTTCTGAGATTATTTAAAACCAGATTCTTAACAAGTGTATCTCTGTGGCACCCCAGTTCATGGCAGACTCCCAGTAACTTTTTCCCTCCTAGTTTTATTAATGGTTTCCTTTTTAGCAAATGTGTAAACCCATTAACCACCGCTTATAGGCTGCTTGTCTGCTTCGAGGAGAGATGATTGTGTGAAAATCCACCAACGCTCCCTTTCAAACAGAGCAAGGATGATATATATATGGCACTGCAGTGATTCCAGAGTGTTAAAGAAACCCCAGGGCAGTAAAGTGAGCTGAGAAAGTGAATTGATTTCTTGTTTTAAGGTCAGCAATCTGCATTCACAAATGTTTGCTGTTTTTATCTTCAGGGGCTGCTGTTTGCTAAGTGAGGCCTTGTTGGTAAATTATTTAAACAAGACCCTCACTCCGTAAAATGAGGCAACTTGCTGAACAAATCTGTTTCTTCTGCTCCCTCTGAAGCAGAGAAAGAGGGAAACCAGGCCTTAACCACCAGCAGATCACACTGTAAGAACAAGCTATGTTCTTAAGACACCTTAATCTCTCATTCAGCAACATTGTGTTAATATAAGAACTGTGTCACCTCCTTAAACTAACTGCAGAACCCTCAATTTGGCAGTTCAAAGATTTGTTATAAAAATAATAATTGAAAGCTCAACAGAGCTGTGCCAAAAATTCCATTTCTAGTTGAATGCCTGGAATTATGAGTGAGAAATAATACTGTTTAATATCTCAGTGAACAGTTGCTACTAAAACCAGAGGGAGGCATCTTTTTAGGCTAGGGCTGGGCAACTGTGGCAACTTTACAACCTGTGGACTTCAACTCCCAGAATTCCTGAGCCGGCCATGTAGAGTTAGAAGTCCAGCGGTCATAACTTGCAGAGTTTTCCACCTTTGTTCTAGGCCAGGGGTGTCAAACTTGCATCGTCACGTGACATATTGCAACTTTTCGCTAAACCGGGCGTGGGTGTGGCCAGCACGTGACTCATCCGGGCCGCAACTTTGTTCTAGGCTAACGATATATTTGGAATTTTGAGGAGTTGTGGATATCCTAAAATGGCTGCCGTAATAATGAGGCCAATCACAAAATTCTTTTTCCCTTAGAAGCAAATTACAATTACAGGTAGTCTTGACTTATGACCATAATGGAGCCTGGAATTTCTCTCATAAGTCATGACTGTCATAAGTCAAGGCACCCACAAGACCAACCCAATTTTTTTTCTCTTTTTTTCAACAGTCATTTGTTTATAGAGGCTTTTTTATATTATCAGAAACTGGTCCAAAAGGCCAGAAACTAAAAAAAAAAAAAAGCAAATTGGAGTCATATGACTGCTGAATGCTTTCACTGGTCATAAGGTGAACTGGTTGCTAAACATCTGAAATGCAGTCCTGTGATCATAGGCAGGGTACCAACATTGAAATTCCGGAACCAGGTCGTCAGTAGCTTTTGGAGGGTCTTTTGTAACTTTGAATGGCCACTAAGTGACTGGTCCTTAAGCGAGGACTACCTGCAGTGTCTTGCTCTGGCCTCTAATCTTTGCTCATTCCACATTCTCTCCAGCACCTGAGGGATATGGTTAGTTAGGATTCAGCAACATCTTAAGGGTCACAAAATATTCACCATTGTCATGCCATCCTATCTGCAGCCTGTTAGTATTTTAATGGGTCCCCCCTCTTTGGAGTTACCCAAAACAATAGCAATTTATAAATATTATTGTTGTATCAGCTTTATGCTTATCTACTTGAGGAGCGATTGGCTAGTACTGGTGACATCACTGGAGTAATGCGTCGTTCTAATCCTTTTCTACATCTACGGCGCTAAACCAGCGGTGAAATCCACTTACCTTCGCTACCGGTTCAGGAATGGGAGCACGCATGCTCAGAGGGTCAAAAACGGGATGTAATGATATCCCAGTAGGCTGGCGGAGCCTCCTGCCGCCAGCACTACCGGTTCGCGCAAGCCGGATAGATCCAGCCGGATTTCACCGCTGCGCTAAACACTTTCTTTTCTCATGAGGGAGCGGTACTTGAATGTATGCATGATATCCACTAATTTCAGAATGTTTACATCCCTTACGGCCTTGATGGTGAACCTATGGCACGCGTGCCACAGGTGGCACGTGGAGCCATATTTGTGGGCACGCGAGAGTTTCCGGTTGCGTCATGCTGAAATGGAGGACTAGGAATTGTATAGCTGCTTATCCTAGTTCTCCCTTTTCTGTGTCTGGCGGTTGTTCCTGCGCCATCGTGAGCCGTGGAGAGGCTCGCGAAGAAGGGGAGGCATTGGGGCATGCGAGGAGGTGGCTCTTCCGTACGCCGGCAGATTTCTTCTCAGGGTACCAGCACAGAAAGAGGGCGGCGTGGGATTGCCCCGAAATCGTGACTATACCAATTGGAGAGGGAAGCCCGCCAGCGTGGTGTAAGAATTCTACTTTACTAAGTTAGCTCCGAGCTGACTGACTCAAGAATAATATTAAATTGGTTTGTTTTTATAACTTAAATTTAGCTTTACAATATTAGCAGTGTATTCTTATTTTTATTTTTTTAAAGTAAGTCCAGAGTTCACAGATTCATTTCCTTTTATTCTTGTGCAATTGCTTTCCTTGTGGTACATCATCACCATCATCATCATTACTACTATTATTATTATTTTGGTACATGCAAAAGTTATAGGTAAGGAGGCCCTCAAAGACATCGCTACGATGAAGTCCTACCTGCTTCAGCTTTTTATCTTCATTAGTTGTTGTTGCTGGATTCAGTGTTTGTTTTGTAAATACTGTTATCAATTATTCACAGCCACTTTGGCACTTGCAACTCTTTCCTTGCCCTCAATCAGTAAAGTCATTGGAATTCATTATAATACTATTAAATGAAATTGCATTACAGGTAGTCCACAACGTACGACCACAATTGAGCCCAAAACTTCCATTGCTAAGTGAGACATTTGTTAAGGGAGTTTTGCCCGATTTTACGACCTTTCTTGCCTCAGTTGTTAAGTGAATCACTGCAGTTGATAAGTTAGTAACATGGTTGTTAAGTGAATCCGGCTTCCCCATTGACTTTGCTTGTCAGAAGGTCGCAAAGGGGGATCACATGATTCCAGGACACTGCAACGGTCATAATTATGAGCCAGTGGCCAAGCGTCTGAATTTTGATCGTGGGACCATGGGGATGCTACAAAGGTTGCAACTGAAAAATGGTCATAAGTCACTTTTTGGGTGGGGAATTCTGGGAATTGAAGTCCACAGGTCTTAACGTTGCCAAGGTTGGATACTCCTGATATAGCCCTTATTGTGCCTTTTTTATTACAGAGAATATCATGGGAGAATTTGCAAAGGCTTTTAAATGTCCAGGTGTACTTTATCTATAGCATTTTCCTTATTTACTAAATTAATAATTTTAGTAAAAAAGGAAATGTAATTAGTCTGGCATTATTTACTTGTGGAATTCCATACTGGAGCCTATTCATGGTGGCATACTTATTCAAGTGCTGACAAATACTTGCCCAGTATAGGCAAAAGAATGATATGTCTGACTTTTCTTTTCCTTTTGGAGATGGGAATGATATTTGCTCTCCTACGATCCTCTGGAACTCCTCCAGCCTTCAAGGAATCTCCAAGATTACCAACAGTGGTTTTCTGGAATCACCTCTGTTAGTTCCTTTAGTAACCTAGGGTATAACCTGCATGGTTTTAGAGACCTGAATTTGTTTAAATTAGCTAAGTCCTCTTTTATCATCATCATCTTGTCTATCCTATGCTTCAGTTCCCTTATTGCCCTAATCATGGCAAAACAAAGATAGTTGGTTCCATTTTCTTTCTGAAAGAAGCAGACACAAAATAGGAATTGAAAACTTCTGCTGCCTCACCATGACCACAACAAAATAACAGAGTTGGAAGGGGCCTTAGAGGCCTTCTAGTCCAACTCGGTACTCAAGCAGGAGATCCTATACCGGAAGAGGGGGTCATCTTATTTTCCAGCGCATCAGAAGGCAAGAGAAGAAACAATGGATGGAAACTAATCAAGGAGAGAAGCCAGCTGAAATTAGGGAGAACCTTCCAAACAGCAAGAACAATTAATCAATGGGGCAGCTTGCCTTCAGAAGTTGTGGGTGCTTCATTCACCACTGGAGGTTTTTAAGAAAAGACTGGGCAGTCACTTGTTTGAAATGGTATAGGCCAGTGATGGCTAACCTTTTTGCCAGTTTGTGTCAAAAGTGGAGGTAGTGCGGGGGGGTGGTCGTGTGCGTGCATGCCCATATCCATAATTCTATGTGCCCTGCCCCCCGTACTCCCCCCACTTTTGGCACATGATGGCACGGTGGGCCCAGTAGGCCCATTTTTCGCCCTCCCCAGGCTCCAGAGGCTTTGTAGGAGCCTGGGAAGGCTGAAAATGGCCTTCCCCATACCCCGGGGGCCCTGAATATCATGAATTCAAAGATAACATAGATATTCAAAGATATTTTTCTCCAGGTACAAGCTACCTTCACTTCTTCAACCAACTCCTCCTGGTTGTGAAAATCAGGTCCAGCACAGCAGATTATCTTGCTTATCCTTCTAGTAAATGAAGTTGCCAGCAAGAGAGGGGAAGAATTTGCTAAATCTCTGGGTTTTGGCAGAATTAGATCTCCATCAGAATAACTGAAATCTCCAGTTATCACTACAGGTAGTGCTCAGTTAACCACGACTCCAGGTAGCAACCGTTCGAAGGTACAATGGCATTAAGTAGCTTTATAACCAGATAGTCTGTAGAGATTCTCCAGGTCACGGTTGTCCCAAAGGTGCTTTTTCAGGAGGCAACTGGACTTTCTGGTTTTTCTTTGAAGACGTTTTGCTTCTCATCCAAGAAGCTTCTTCAGCTCTGACTGGTTGGTGGGGAACAGAAGGATTTATATTCCTTGCAGACAGCTGGTCCTTTCCATCCTTTTTGAGGGTCATTGAAGCACTTTATCTGTGTCCTCAGAGTCACCTGGGTAGTACTAATGGCTCCTGTAGTCTGCAATTTTTTTGGAAATCCATTCCTACTCCCACACCATTCAAAAGGTGTTCATCCCAAATTGCATAGCTAAAGGTCTGTAGAGATTCTCAGTCATCCAGGTCATGGTTGTCCCAAAGGTGCTTTTTTTCAGGAGGCCACTGGACTTTCTGTTTTTTCTTTGAAGACGTTTCGCTTCTCATCCCAGAAGCTTCTTCACCGATTATTGAAGTTACAGCCTCTGCAGTGTCCCCACAGTCACATGATTGCCATTCTGACGCTTCACAACCTTGCAACATCGTAAACTCAACCATGCATGCACCAGTCTCATGTTAAATGACTTTTGGTTTGCATTAAATGCAACCGGGTAGGTTTTGCACTACATTGAATACCGCATTATTCCAACTCACATTGACCGTGACCTTCCTGTTTTGCAAACTGTTTGTTGTTTGTGGAGTCCCTGGTGCCCTCGTTGCTTGGTGATTTTTTTTGCAGACATTTCATTACCAAACTAGTGGCATTAACGGTGCACTGATGGTGTTACCTAGTTTGGTAAAGAAATGTCTGCAAGAAAACCATCGAGCTCAGAGAGCAGCAAGAATCCTGCAGTTCAACGCTTAGCTGCAAATATTCTCTTCTATCAGTATTTGTTGTTGGTTTTTGCATCTTTTTCTGGAGCAAAAGATGCTGTACACTGCACTCCTTTTTTATTTTTATTTTTACTATTATTATTAGTATTAGTATTATTAGTATTATTATTATTAATTCAATTTGTATGCCACCCCTCTCCGAAGACTCAGGGCAGCTCACAATGCATTTAAAATCATTATAAAAAACATTTAAGAATTAAAAACATTAAAAACTCATTCACACCATTCATGGCCGGATCTCGACGGATCACAAGAGCAAGATCAACGGCCCCAGGCCTGCCGGAAAAACTAGGTCTTCACCGCTTTTCGGAAGGCCACAATTTGGGATTAAAACACTGAACCAGGAGTGCAAGACCTCACATTGGAACAAATAAAGTTTCCCAAACTGATTGAATTAAACAGAAATCTATTCGGACTATGGTGATAGAAACATAAAACAGATTAATAAGTAAAAACCAGGTAGAACTTGGTCCTTTGAACAGCCACACTTAAAAGTTCCCAGTTTTATTTCTGGAATGTAAGAAATTTTGTTCATTTCTGCGATCAGCATTTTGTAGCATTTCCTCTCAATTCTGACAGCTAGCTTTTCCAACACCTTTTTGATTATTGTTTTAACTTTAACTGAAATAATGTTTCCTTTTTTAAAAAAAAAAATTGTGTTCTAATTCAAGTTTTCTTTCACTGAACAAGATGTCAGTACATTGCATCAGCACAGGCGTTCCTTGTGGTTGTCATAGTCACACAAGTTTAAACACCCAAACAAAGCACCAAGAAATGTATAACTGATTATGGATTATTATGAAAATTAACTCCTAAACTGGCTAGCTGGCTGGTGCATTTTAATAACAGACCTTCGTTGTTTGCTCAAAATGTAAAACTACCACAGAAGGAGAGTTACCTGTCATAATAACTTATGGCTAAGATTCTTAGACTTTAGAACAGATTTCCAAATTTAGTCTGCATTGTTTTTATATGGGGCAGAGTGTCTCTTCCCCAGACTTAAAAACAATTCAGAAGAAAGAGATAGATTTATTTTATTTATTTATTTTATCATATTTGTATACCGCCCTACTCCCGAAGGACTCAGGGCAGTGAACAGCCAAAATAAAATACAAAGACATACAAAAGTTAAAAAACTATTAAAAACAGATTAAATAATTTAGGCTCAAAAAACAAATTAAAACATCCAAATTATCTAAAAAACATTTAAAACCCAATTTAAAAGCCAATTTAAAAGATCAGTGGTGGCGAACCTTTTACTCACCAAGTGCCAAACAGGTACGTGCTTTGCGCGCACATGCTATCTGTGCTATTGCACCGCTCCTCCCCGGTGCATTGCGTCCGCCACCGCACAATCTGCGCATGCGTGTGGTTTTGTGTGACTCCCCCCATGCACTGTACGTGCAATTGCACCATCTGCGCATGGTTTTCACATGCACAATGCATGCGTGAGAACGCCATTTAGGCATGCACACACGGTACACAAGTATTCTCGCATGCATGCGTAAATTCACGTACATGCGCAGGAGAAATCTGAAGACCAGCTGGGTCCTCTGAATTGCACGCATGCGCACCGGAGGCCCAAACACTAGCTGCGGTGTACGCGCATTGCGCAGCTGTAGGTGAGTTGGGCGACAGCTCGCGTGCCTGCAAAGATGGCTGCGTGCCACCTCGGGCACTTGTGCCATAAGTTCGCCATTACGGATATAGATGATGCTAATAATCTCTGAATGGTTCTACAGGTAGTCCTTGAGTTATGACCATAATTCAGCCCCTGTAAAGTGAGTCACCATGAACTGGAGACAGTTTTACAATCTTTCTTGCAGAGGTCATTAAGGAAATCAGTAGTGGTTTTCACTTTCCTTCGCTACTGGTTCGGAACTGGCATGCGCAGAGCGTCCGTGATGATGTCTGGGTGAGTGGACGGAGCCTCCCACCGCTGCCACTACCGATTTTCCCGAACCGGTAGAAACCCACCACTGAAGCAACCCATTATTAGCTATGGGGTAGTTTTTGCTGGAAATCAACAAAGTAAACGCAGGTTTCCAGCAAAAATGTCTTTAATTGCAGACACCTGACCATAGGATGCTGCAAACCGCCATAAATCAGGCCTGTTGCCGGACACCCAAAATGCAGTCCCATGACTGCAGATGGGGCAGATATCAGAAGTTGTAAACTGAGTCTAAACTTCTCAACAGAGAATTCTGAGGAAATCAACCATCCTGGCTGGGGAATTCTGGGATTTGAAGTCCACACAACTTAAAATTTATTGCTAAGATTGAGAAGCGGTGTTCGAGATAAACAATGTCTCGGCTATGTCCAGGCCCCAGGAATGGCGAGTCCCAGCCGGGGCTTGACACACTGAGCTGTACTTCTTGTTATCTTATTATTTACTCAGCACCTGCCACATTCATAATACCCATCCTAATAATGCAAAGCTGTAGGGAGAGAAGAGCCATATAGCATTTAATGGCAGTTTTAACATGCCATGAGTCAGCAACACCACCTGGCCTATTTTAGCTTTGCTTGGTTGCTATGACAATGTTTTTTTAAAAAAACAAATACCCTTTTTAATATTTAATGGGAACCCCTCCTCTGACAGGGCTTCGTATAAATGGTAAACAGCTACTTACAAAGGACTGGAAGAAAGTAAGAGTCTGAAGCCAAGTTTTTTAGCGTTGAACTGTCAGCTCCCCTGACAAATCTCTGCAATTCCTTAGTTGTGTGAAAATGTCCTTGTTGCAGAGCCAGAAAGCAAATACTGTGCAAATTCACAGAGAAAATAAAACCAAACAGCAGAAACCCCAATCCATCCATTCTTCCTTCCTTCCTTCCTTCCTTCCTTCCCTTTTTCTTTTTTGAATTCTTGAAGGTGGTTGCCCTAACTCGGGCAATGATTGTAACAGCTTTCATTATGTATGGCTGAAATCATAATTCCTTCATTTTTTTAATTCTGAATTGAGTTTGCTGTAGCTTCTATTTGCTGTTTTTGAAAGAGTTGGGTTGAATGGATTTTATTCTGCCGCTTATCCAGGAGCTTGGATCAAGAGAAAGGAAGATCAAGGGAATTTGGAAGGCATGATGGCGATCTCTTTGTCATAAATCCACCAATAATTTAAGGAGAATGATTTTTATATACCCTGTTTCCCCCCAAAATAAGACATCCCCTGATAATAAGCCAAATCAGGATTTTGAGCGCATGGCAATAAGGCCAAGCGTTTATTTCAGGGTTCAAAAAAACACAAGACAGAGTCTTATTTTCAGGGAAACAGGGTAGGAGACCAAAGAGACAGAAAAGCTATAAGATCGTTTTCAAAAAGGCTTCCTGTTTTTTTTTTCCAGGGAGCCTGAATAATTTAAGAGCTTTCATATTTTAATCAAGCATTTATGCAACACCTCTAATCTTTTGTACCAGACAGAATGCTTCCAATGTTATGTTCCAGATGGTGGGTCAGAAATTTTCTTCCATTTCCTTTGTGGTCATGGGAATGGAGATAAAGAGTCTAGCTTTCAGTGAGAGATCTTTCTCACTGAATTTCGGGGCCCATGGATATTTTAGGTATCGCTCTGGCTTTTGATGGCTGCAAACAGAAATGCTGATAGTTAAAGTTTGAATCCATAGTGCCGTGTAACGGGGTGAGCTCCTGTTACTTGTCCCAGCTTCTGCCAACCTAGCAGTTCGAAAGCACGTAAAAAATGCAAGTAGAAAAATAGGGACCACCTTTGGTGGGAAGGTAACAGCGTTCCATGCGCCTTCAGTGTTTAGTCATACTGGCCACATGACCAGGGAGACGTCTTCAGACAGGGCTGGCTCTTCAGCTTTGAAACGGAGATGAGCACCGCCCCCTAGAGTCAGGAATGACTAGCACATATGTGCGAGGAGAACCTTTACCTTCAATGCCATTTTCATTTCCAAGAATGCATTTTAGTCCCATATGGATTGCAGAAGTATCCATTGAAAATAAAAATAGTGGATGGCTGTAGCCCTGCAGTTTGTCTTAAAATATGCTAAGGACTAAGGAGAAATTTTCTGAAACTAAGAATAATTAATCAATGGAACAGGTTGCCTCCTGGATTTGTGGGTCGCTACATCGCTGGAAGTTCTAAGAAAAGATTAGATATCCATTTGTCTGGGATGGTATAAGATCTCTTCCCTTAGGCAGGGGGTTAGATTACAAGACCTCCAAGGTCCCTAGGATTCTATGTATACTATGAGGATGTCAACGTTCTCCTTCCCACCAAAGTAAGCTGGAGTTATATGGGCTAATGGGGAATATCAGAAAGATAGAGCAAATAGATCAGTTTTTCTCTCCTGATTTTCACTTCAGCCTGAAGTTGGATAATTTAAGAGCTTTCATATTACAACATCACGAATGAGGAAATACAGCTGATCTGGAAGTTTTAAAACAAGTCAATGCATGGAATTGGATTATTGAGACCACATGATTCTAGAGTCCCATTTTGCTCCAACAATTTCTACATCTTTATATAATTATTTTATCCTGGTATCACAGAATTTCAGCTGAAACTGCAAAAACACTTGTAGATATTTGAATAAATTGGATAAAATGAGGTCACATTTAATGGGCTTACTGTGGGGGAGGAGTGTCTGTTATTCTCAGACACATTATGATGTCCTTTCTGGTAGATCAAAGATTTGCAGTTACACATGTTGCTCATATATATCATTTATGTAGTGACATCATTGCGCAGATGATGAGTTTGACAGATGAAATCATCAGATCTTTCACACCTTTTCCCTTTGCTGTGGACACCCACACCCTGTGGTCTTTCTACCCCCGTAGTTGCTTCAACCCATGAGAATTTGCTTAATAGTTATGCTTGTCTAAAAACGCCTTTGTGGACAGATGAAGACATATCAGTGGTGACCCTCTAATTGAACAATGCTTACTAGGAGTACTGCTTACTAGCAGTTCTGATTTTATCAGTTCATGAAGCATCTTTCATGTTTCCCAGCCAAACTCAACAGATACTTGAAGAACCGAATCATTTAACTCTTCAGTGAAAGTTCTAGAGCTGGGTGTCAGACCTGGGGGTATTACTTGGAATCCTGACACAGGGATGTCCAACCTTGGCAACTTTAAGACTTGTGGACTTCAACTCATGGCTGGCTGGTAAATTCTGGGAATTGAAGGACAGAAATCTTAAAATTGCCAAGGTTGGACACTCCTGATCTAGAGGCAGTTATGAATAGATTTCACATTGACTAAATAATGTGAATATTCCTGCCTTCCTTTATTGGCTCTAGTTTATACATATATGAAGTGTAAGTAGTCTTTGTGATTCCTTGATTAGGCGGTTTGTTTACTGTTACTTTGTCTGCATTGGAAGTTCTTTGATTTAGGTTATTGTTTATTTCTTGATTGTTGGTCTAGTGTTAATCTTGGTGTTAATCTCTGCTCATGAGTGTTCACTGCTAGTGAGGAGGCGTTTTTGGTCTTCTTGTTTGCTTTTGGGCTTTTTGATGGTCTCTTTTGAATGATGTATAGATGTTATTTATCTCTATGTGCCTGTTGATAGCCGATTTGTCTTAGTGTCAGGCCTGATGTAGGATGCTTACAGGTTCCCAGTTGAAACTATGCTTGAATCTGTCCAAATGTCATGAAATTAGGGAGTTTTCTAACAGTTAGTTGGTGTTCATAGATGAGCTCTGCTTGTATTCTGCTTGTTTGTCCTATATTGTGGCTATCCTTAATTTCACAATGGATGGACACAACACGTGTATGGCTGTTTGCAGCATCCTGTGGTCACACCATTGCAATTTATAGCATACTTTATAACTAGAAGTAAACTTTATAGTTTACTTCTGGTTTCCGGCAAAAACTGCCCATTGCAGACAGATTCACCAAACCACCTCAGTGATTCACTTAATGACTGCCACAAAAAATAGGTTGTAAAATCGGGCACAGTCACATGTTGGCCTGCTTAAAAAGCAACACGACTTACGACTGTAATTCCGGGCTCGCTTATGGCCGTAACTCAAGGACTGCCTGCAGTGATAATACAACTGCATTTCAAGTGATACCAGTCTATGCTGTTCTACAGATTGAATTACAGTAGTCAATGCCTTTATTCTTAAATAAGCTACAGAGGTAAGCATTACCCCAACTGTTGTGGATTTGTGGGCTTTAGGTATTACAAATAAATGTTCTCCAAAGTTTATTTATTTATTTATTTATATCCCATTTTTACAAATAACTCAAGGTGGTGAACATATCGAACAAACCACCTATTTTCCTCACAACACTCCTGTGAGGTGGATTGAGCTGAGAGACAATGACTTACCATATTGTTGTACCATTAATGACAAGACTGCCCAAGGTACAGCAGAATTTGTAGGAAAAGGAAGAAAATTCGATGTGCGATTAATGTCATGTTTCATAATTCCTTTCATTTAGAAGAGGTAATTTTAATACACTACAATAGCGCTCCGCAAATCCTATGAAAGTAAGAGTATGAAAGAATATATACAAAGCAATTTTTTTAAATCATTAAAGCAGCTACCTCTTTTTTTCTTACATATCCTCAGATGTGGTTCTGCAGTCAACTGCAAACGTGGTTGATGCTTTAGATGCATTTTCTTCCTTATGTAATACAGTGCAGCCATTTTTTTCAGATTTGTATGGCTGCTTTAGAAAGCCATACTCCATTATTCCTACACAGCCATTTTGATATATCCGGATGGAGGATAGAGATCAGGAAAGGTGCTTTGCACACTCTACATAATTACAAAGAGAAACTGATTTCCGGACTAAAATCCACAGTTTTATTTGGGAGCATGAACTACAGTCACTAATGCAAATTATAATAGCATTCAAATAAAGGTTTGATTTAATGGGCTATTTAGGGAGACTATTGTTCCCAAATTGCCATTATATATAAATGCAGTAATTGACATCATGTAATTTAGTGTGGTAATTAAAAATACATCATTTGCATCAATTTAAGACATTTTTGTAACTAAGATATTATGGAAATGATGTATATTGATGCCAAGATGGCGATATTACATAAATTAATGTAAATTTTAATTTGTTACTAGTCTACTTTTGACACGACAGACCTGACATTTTGGAGAAATACCTTGATGGAGATTTTGTCCTTTACAGCAGGGGTCCCCAACCCCTGGGCCACGGATTAGTACCGGTCCGTGGCCTGTTAGGAATTGTCAGGGGCGCATAAGAGAAAGTGTGCATACACGGGATCTAGGTTGCCCATTTCTCCTCCGCACCTCCCATCCATGGAAAAATTGTCTTGCACAAAACCGGTCTCTGGTGCCAAAATGTTTGGGGACCTCTGCTAAATTGCAATCCTGTAAATCAGGGGCGTCAAACTCGATTTCATTGAGGGCCACATCAGGGATGTGTTTGACTTTGGGGGGCCTGGGTGGGTGTGGCCAGCTTGACATCACTCATGTCAGGGGCGCCTGTGGCGGCCCAAACCCTCTGCCAGGGAAAATGGGCTCCCAAGCTCCATTTTTGACTGCGATGACCTCCTGCAACCTCTGTCAGCGAAAACTAGACAGCCTCCCGAGCTCCGGTTTTGCTGGTGGAGGCACCGCAGGCCAGTCCCTTGCTGTTTCCAGGGCGGCCTCGCGGGTCAAATCTAAGCACCCCACGGACCGGATCCGGCCCCCGGCCCTTGAGTTTGACACCCCTGCTGTAAATCAAGGATTTACTGTATTTATTTTTATGTCCCATTATAATACAGGTAGTCCTCCTGTATTATGAAATTTCTGTTGTTAAGTGAAACATTTGTGAAGTGAATTTTGCCCCATTTTTCGACCTTCCTTGCCTCAGTTGTTAAATGAATCAATGCAGTTGATAAGTTAGTAACCCGGTTGTTAAGTGAATCTGGCTTCCCCCTCGACTTCGCTTGTCAGAAGGTCGCAAAAGGGGATCGCATAATCTTGAGACACTGCAACTGTCATAAATATGAACCAGTTGCCAAGCCTCTGAATTTTGCTCACATGATCATGGGGATGATGCAAAGGTCGTAACTGTGAAAAATGGTCATAAGTCACTTTTTTCAGTTCCATTGTAACTTTGAACCGACACTAAATGAACTGTTGTAAGTCGAGGACTACCTGTATGAAGTTTCTGAGTATCTTACTATTAAAATTTTTAAAATAATAATAACATTTCAGTCAGCCACTCCTGCCCTAGTTACCTTCTGGCTTGACTACTGCAGTGTGTTTTACATGGGACTGCCTTGAAGACCGCACAGAAACTTCAGTTGTCTAGATTTGTAACTATGCCAGCAGTAATGGGCATTCCTCAATATGCCCATTTAATACCTCTGTTACACAAGTTGCCCTGGTTGTCATTTTGCTTCTGGGTGCAATTCAAGATCCTGGTTATAAAGTTGTAAAGCCCTACATGGCATAAGGCCTGGTTACTTGTGGGCACATCTGTCTCCCATAACATCTGCCCAGCCAATTCAATCCTGCAGGGTTGATGTACTCCAAATTCAGTTAAGCATCATCTATCAAGGCCTATCAAGGAAACAGACCTTCGTTGTAGTAGACAGAGACCTTACCGCTGGAGCAAGGTTCCCTCAGAGATCTAAATGGACCCTGCTCTGTTATTTTTTTAGAAGAGTTATAATGGCTTGACTTTCCATCAGATCTTTGGCCAATTACTTGCCACCTTTGATCTTTATTTCTTTATTTTATTTCAATTTCTTCCATTGTCATGAGCAACCCAGAATAATTGAGTGTCAGCAAGCAAGTTTAATAAATTAATACCAATAGTTGTAAAGTTAAAAATATAATAGCAACCTGTCTTAAATTCAGATCACCTTCCTTTTGATAACAGGATAAGCCCAAACCATATGAGTTAGCATTCCAATTTAAGAATAGCATTGCTAACAACAAAGAGAATACAACAAACACTGATTTAAATATTTTATGTTAGTAAGCATTGAAACATAATTTGCATAATTTTTATTAGCTGGAGGGACTGGAAAACTAGTTGATGGAGATTCTTGCAGAATTTGCAGGAAACAAAATTTGTAAAATCAAGATTCAATATATAAGGTTCTAAAATTGAATGAATTGAATATGGTCGGTCAGTTCTCTTTTACGCAATGTATTTCTAAATCCAGAATTCTAAAGATCTACCAGAATGTGTTAAATTTTCCAGTGTCCACATATTATTGATTTCATAGATGTGGAACAATAACTATCTGTATTAGGGTATCTTTATTCAGAAAAATGTTAACTAAAATTACTGATTAAAATTATAATAAAAAGTACCATAAAGAAACAACAATGTTTCCAAGTAACAGATTTAAAGTCAAAATTTAAATTTTCTTTAAGATCTTTATTTAAGACATTGGCTAAGATTTGGTGGGTTTCCCCTTTTATCAAGGTCTATTCCTAGCCATATTAAATACAAATTCAACAAAACCTAGATTCATCAGACCCACATTCGACAGACTTCTGTTGCAATGGCAAAATTTCCATCCATCCTCTAAGGGATAATAATAAAAGAAATGATTTTATTATGCATTATATAATATTATATGTTACTTACATTTAAACCATTTATGTCACAGTTCCATATTTGCATAATGCCATTTGCAAATTGATCACCACACACAATGACATCATTCCGCAAATGAAAGAAATTGTAAAGATGACATTTGCAATATGGCACGACAATATAAATCACTGCAAAAAGATGTTCTTTAAGAGACGTCGAACGATGTAAATCACTGCAAAAGATACCCTTTCAAATTTAATAGATGTCAAATGATATAAATCACTCTGAAATATATACTTTCGGATTTAACAGACATTCAAGAATAAAACTTTACTCTCTACTGGGCGTTACATCAGAGCAAGGTTTTACTTTAAAGTGTTTCTTGCTTCAGTACAAATGCCTAAAATGTCTGAATATTTTTAGTGTAGTTTCATACTGAATGAGCTATGACAGGCCTCCATAAAAAGTCTGTTCAGTAATAATATTAGTTCTACAAATAATCTAAACCTATAGGTTTATGAAACAGTGAGCAGAGCCCCTCAACACTGACTTTATTTTCAAACTGGCTGATCTTGGGTAGAAATCTCTTAAGAAATCTGTTCCTGTATCATTTAATGTTTAAAATGCTCAGAGCAATATTTTAAATTGAATTGATGAAATGAACTGTTGTAAGTCACCAATTGCAACCCTACTTAGATCAGGAGGCTCTTCTCACAGTCACTCATGCCCTTGTCACCTCACGGTTAGATTATTGCAACGCGCTCTACATGGGACTACCCTTGAAAAGTGTTCGGAGACTACAGTTGGTCCAGAACGCAGCCGCGCGAGCTGTCGTGGGTGCACCTAGGTACATCCACATTACACCAATTCTCCGCAAGCTGCACTGGCTCCCTATTGGTCTCCGGTCACAATTCAAGGTGTTGGTTATTACCTTTAAAGCCCTACATGGCTCAGGGCCAAGTTATGTTTGAGACCGCCTTCTACCGCATAGCTCCCAACAACCGGTAAGATCCCACAGAGTTGGTCTCCTCCGGGTCCCATCAGCTAAACAATGCCAGCTGGCAGGCCTGCAGGAGAGGGCCTTCTCTGTGGCTGCCCCAGCCCTCTGGAATCAGTTATCTCCTGAGATCCGGACCATCCCCACCCTATTGGCCTTCCGAAAAGGGGTGAAGACCTGGCTTTTCCGGCAGGCCTGGGACCATTGATCTCGCTGTTGCGATCTGGCGAGATATGGCCATGAATGATGTGAATGGGTTTTAATTGTTTTTAATGTTTTAATTTTTAATGTTTTTATATATGGTTTTTAAATGCATTGTAAGCCGCCTTGAGTCTTCGGAGAAAGGCGGCATACAAGTTGAACAAATAAATAAATAAGTTGAGGACTATCTGTATTGGTGGAGAAAATGTATATGGTTGCTATGTGTTCACAGGAATCATGAGTCCGTACTTGGGATGCGTTCTGCAAGTTAGCCCATTTGAAGTACGTTGGTTCAAAAATTGATAGCACATTACCAGATTAATTAAATACAATATGTTCTGACCGACAGTAACTCTATGGAAGTTTCTTTGCAGGAATTTTGTTTTCTGCAAGCAAGTTTGAGTCTCAAATTTGCAAGCCACAGCATGTGGTTTGTCTCTGAATTACAGTATTTCCCTTTACTTACAACAGTTCATTTAGTGCCTGTTCAAAGTTACAACAGCACTGAAAAAGTGATTTATGACCGTTTTTCACACTTACGACCATTGCAGCATCCCCATGGCCACCTGATCAAAATTCAGATGTTTGACAACTGGTTCATGTTTATGACAGTTACAGTGTGACCCGCTTTTGTGATTTTTCTGACAAGCAAAGTCAACGTTATGTTGCTAACTTAACAAATGCAATGATTCACTTAACAACTGCAGCAAGAAAAGTCCTAAAACGGGGCAAAATTCACTTAACAAATGTTTCAATTAGCAACATAAATTTTGGGCTCACAAGGTCATAACTCGAGGACTACCTGTACTTTCTTTCTGCATAAGCCTAGCCAAGGGCTTCTGAGTCAAGTTGTTTCCCTCTAAAAACGAAGCAGAAATGCACAGCAAGAAATAAATGGCATATCTCGCAGTATATCCTGTGTTCTGTTCCCCAGGCATCTGGCTCCACTGGGAACAGGCAGATAAACTCTAGCAAACAGGTTTTCATGTAGATTATATTTATTTCGGGTGTCCTCAAACATAGACTTACAATCATGGTGAGTCAAGGTGAGATTCATCCAAGTATTTCATAATCTATCCTATTTCTTAGTGTAAAATGATGGTAGTTCTGTCCCCCTGTTCAGAAAGCATGTTTCTCTCTTCTGTGGTAGTTCATAATGGCCGGGTCTTTGTTCTGCACCCAGGCAGAGAGCCTCAGTGGCCAATCAGACACACAGATGTGGTCACATGTCATGGACTACATTTCCCATAATGCAATCTCTCTCTATATCTCCCACAATGCAATCACTTAAGGAGACAGTTCTTAATTCTTAAGGTAACTAATTCACTATAACTCACTGTCTGAAACAGCACATCCTGAATGGTTGCTGCAGAATGCTTTTTTTTTTTTTTAATTTGATTTATATGCCGTCCTTCTCCGGAGACTCAGGGCGGTTTACAATGCGTTAAGCAATAGCCTTCATACTTTTGTATATTTATACAAAGTCAGCTTATTGCCCCCACAAACTGGGTCCTCAATTTACCTACCTTAGAAAGGATGGAAGGCTAAGTCAACCTTGAACCTGGTGAGATTCGGACTTACAGTAATTGCAGACAGCTGGTGTTAATCACAATGCTATCAGTCTGCTGAGCCACCAGGCTTTCTTTCTTAGGAAGGAGGAAAATGGGGACACGACCCTTTGGCTTAGTTATTTAATGATGTGTGGTTGATACACAGCGGGCTATTTTTAAAGCATCCACTTGATTTTCATAAGCAGCAATGCACTGACAGATTCCTTCCTTCCCTGACTTTAAAAAAAAGGAACCGTTTAAGAGTAGGAAACAGGAAACCGAGATACTGCAAAGCAAAGGGCAAGTTTCCACCATGAAATGTTTGGAACTACAAAAAAAAAATAAATCTCTTTTCTATTTGTGGGTCATCAAAGCACACTTACAAAATAATGTAAGCAGTTGATTGAAGCTCCTCTGTCCAGAAAAGAATCCTGAAATAGTTTATAGGTGGGAAGGGAGTGAAACTGAGAATTTTTTCATCAAGCTCTTTCAGCTGAAAGGATATTTTGTGGATGGCCACACCTGTTTATGAAGCGGCAACTCTTCTCTGACAGTCGTGTGAAGAGTTCCCAATTCATAGAATCATAGGGCTGGAAGGGAGCTTGGAGGTCTTCTAGTCTAACCTCATGCCAAAGGCAGGAGACCTTATTCCATTCCCAACAAATGGCTCTCCAAATTTTTTTTTTGAAGACCTCCAGTGATGGAGCACCCACAACCTCTGGAGGCAAGCGGTCACACTGACTGTTCCACTGTCAGGAAATTCTTCCTTATTTCTAGCTTGGATCTATATATAATGAGCTTTCACCCATTGCTTCTTGTCCTGCCCTTTAGTGCTTTGGAAAAGAAGTTTACCCCTTCTTCTCTGTGACAGCCCCTCAAGTAGGGGAAGACAGCTCTCATGTCACCCCCAATCCTTCTGTTCGTTAGGCTAGACCAGGGGTCGGCAACCTTAAACACTTAAAGAGCCACAAAGGTCCTAACCGGAAGCCCCCTGTTCAGTTCTGAAGCTGACCGGAAGTCTGGTTCCCCCACCATAGAGTCTTCTACCGTGGTGTCCTTTTTTCCTTTGCTGACCGGTAGTACAGTTTTCCCACCACCACCATAGAATCTCCTCCTAGTGCGATGTCCTTTTTCCTCTGCCGACCGGAAGTCTGGTTCCCCCACCATAGAGTCTCCTCCTAGCACAGCGTCCTTTTTCCTTTATCTGTCCTAACCGAAAGTCCTATCAATTGTGGAACTGACAGGCAACAGGAAGCCTCAGTAGAGGGATGAAAGAGCCACATGCGGCTCCAGAGCCGCAGGTTGCTGACCCCTGGGTGAGACATACCTAATTCCCATAACCGTTCATCATATGGTTTAGCCTCCAGCCCTTTAATCATCTTGGCTGCTCTTCTCTGCACTTTTTCTAGGAAAGAGTGTTTATGTTCTTAAAGTTCCAGATATGGTTAACCCAAAGGATTTGGGCGTGTAGAGTCTTTGGTACTCTCTGGTGTTAGTTGTTTTCTTGCAGACGTTTCATTACCCAACTAGGTAATATCAAGCAACAAACAATACCCCAATCAAGGAACTATCAACTCAGACAAATGATCAAACAATAAACAACAACATAATTAAGGAACCAATTAAGTGGGAAGACCACTCCCACTTGCAAGGCAAGCCATTTATACCTAAACAGAGAGCAAACCCCACTCCCTTTTAGCACTGATGATGCTACCTAGTCAGGTAATGAAATGTCTGCAAGAAAACAACCAACCTCAAAGAGTACCACGCACCCCACATTTCAACCCGAATTACAAATATTCTCTTCTATTTGTAGATTTGGGGACCTGTGCAACACTTAGATCAGGACTGTCAAACTCGCAGCCCGCAGGCCGGATGCGTCACACACTGGCCACACTTACGCCCGGTTTAGCAAAGGGGGGGAAGTCGCGATACGTCACGTGACAACACTATGACAACGAGAGTTTGATAGCCCTCACTTAGATCATCCCTTGTTATCAGAACAGAAGTTCTCATTCTCTTTCTTCCCCCATACGTATTTTTCTCTTCCTTGTAGGATGAACGCATCTTTTGACATTGTATTTATAGGAGTGTTCTGAAAAGATAATTGGGGCCTTAGCCACCAGATAGGGACATCAGATCAATATTGCATTTCATAAACAAGAGGCGCTTGGAGGCAATAAGATCTGAAAATGCAGGAATCCAGTTAAGTTCAGTGGAAATGAAAAGTTGGGAAAATAAAACAATTTTATGTTCTGTGAGGCTGTAATATTTTTCTCAGCTTTAAAATAAGGGTAAGCAGGCCGTGCTTACTTATATATTGGATATTATCCAAACTTTTTTTTTGGTTCCAGTCAAGATCTCTTGAATTTCCAAGAATAGATCACAGAAACATTTCTGGATCTTCTGTGTTTAAAAGCATGAAAGGAGAGTTTGAGGGACAGTTCAGTGTAAGAGTTAAGGTGTCAAGCTAGAAACCAGGAGATCGTGAGATTTAGTCCCACATGAGGTCCAAAACCAGCTGGATGACCTTGGGCCAGTCACTCACTCTCAGCCCTAAGACGGAAACTGTGGCAAACCATTTCTAAACAGCCTTGCCAAGAAGACTGCAGGGTCCAGGCAGTCTTCAAGAATCAGACATGATTGCCAAAAAAGAGGAGAGTTTGATATTTGACTCTGAGATCCTGTCAGTTCTGGAGAGGCTTAGAAGAGCTATGATGAACTTGTGATGAAGGTCATGAATGACAAGGGATATTTTATACTTTCATATTCATATGTTTGTGTTTCATTCTCACCAATTAACTCTATGGCATGGGTCTCCAAACCTTGGCGACTTTAAGACTTGTGGACTTCAACTCCCAGAACTCTCAGCAATGCTGGCTGAGGAATTCTGGAAGTTGAAGTCCACAAGTCTTAAAGTTGCCAAGGTTGGAATCCCCTGCTCTATGGCATTATGGTAAGAAATACAGAAGACCCCTTTAAGGATTGATGATATCATAAATGAAGAATTTTGAAGTGAATGGAAGGTTGGGTTAATTTTCAGACGACACCAATATGCAGATTTCTTTCGGTAGAAGCAGAAACTTTGGTTTTTTAAAAAAATCATCTTTCATTACGCCTGTCAATTTACTACAGTAAACTCTTTTCATTTTTTTTAAAACCTCTTCCCTTGCAAATGTATAGATCGCCTGTTCTCAAATGTATTATATATAAATGTGGATCTTTGGAATTTAATTAGTATTGTAACTTGAATGCAGATATTTTTTCCCCTAAAGCTAAGCCCCCGATGATCTAATTGTGGAAGAAGAATCAGAATGAATATTCAAGAATAACAACTTTGGCTCCCCAAAATTGGGGTATGAATTCAAGTTTTCACTGTAGCTTGAAAAATGGTGGACATGTTTTTTTCTCTCCAAGGTCAACCATTTTGTTTTTGGACCATGTAACAAAAGCCACACTTCAGCACAGGGACCCAGTCGAAAGAAAGATAGTTGAAGTCTCATTCATTAAGGACAATTTAAATCATTACTCCCCAAGTGTTTAATTACTGTCGCCTTCTGCCACATTACAAATTTCAACTTGGGGATATCTTGAATGGATCCAGGCTCTGTCCAAGATTTTGAACAAGCTGTGATTGAAATGACTGTTGTGAAGTGTCAAGCTCCTCCTTTTTCTCCTCAATGTTTTATCTATCTATCTATCTATCTATCTATCTATCTATCTATCTATCTCTCTATCTATCTATCTATCTCTATCTATTTATCTATCTATTTATTTAAATTTATATCAGGTGTCCCCAAACCCTGGGCTGTGGCCCAGTACCGGGCTGTGGCCTGTTTGGAACTGGGCCACACAACTGGGTTGCTTTACAAGCCTCTCTAAGCAGTTTACAGAGTCAGCATCTTGCCCCCAACAATCTGGGTCCTCATTTTAAGGACCTTGGAAGGATGGAAGACTGAGTCAACCTTCAGCCAGTGAGAATTGAACTGCTGGCAGTTGGCAGAATTAGCCTGCAATCATGCATTCTAACCACTGCACCATCAGAGCTCTTTTACTATTTTAAAAGAGAAAGACATAGTGATTTCTCGACTCATTCTTATTAAAGAGCTTATCAATAAGTTATATCTTGGCGTATTGCCCGACAGTGTGGGCTATCAAAACAAGTTCCATTGTGCCCAAGGCGAGAGGCTTTGAAGGGTTCCATTGGGCATTCGATTTGTGGTAGGATAATTTTCACACACAAGACAGTCCATGAGATATTCCCGCATGTATTTCCAGACCTGCCAGACATTTTTTCCTGTGCATCTTTCTTCATAAATATGCAAGTACATGTTTAAGCAGGCATTTCATGATGTCCAATTACATTGTACATTTTGGAGAAAGTCACTTCATTGGTAGGCTCCCCTGAGGAGTGAGGCTTGGACAGAATAGATGTTGGATTCATAAATAAATGAGTCATATCTTGCTTTTTCTTCATAGTGGCCCCAGTGGAAGATTTGGCTTCATGTTTCAGTTCAGCTTGGTTTTTGTTGATTTGCGAATTCCAGTTCAGAGCTGCACCATCTTATCATAATAGCGATTCTGACCAGCTTCGACTAGCTTTCATCCTAAAGCCATGTGAATGGAAGCACATTCCATTATGGCTTTTGGTAAGCTGGGAAAACCCACTGAGCTTTCCAAAACTAACTCTGAATGCTGGCTTGGGTGAAGTTGCAAATCTGCCTGCTTGGATCTCTCCTAGGAAAGCATGCCATCAACAACTGGCTATTCAGGTTGTCCTTGACTTATGGTTGGTTGTTTAGTGACCATTCAAAGTTACAACGGACCTCCCCAGAGCTACTTACAATCCAGTTTCAAAGTTCCAATGGCCTCTCCACCGTCCATGGTCAAGTGATCACATTTTGGGCTCTTAACAACTGGTCCACCTTTATGCTTATTTGCAAAGTCCTGCAGTCAGATGGCTATGATTTACAACTTTTTTTTTAATGGAAACCAGCATTTACTTCTGACTTCCACCAAAAAAAACCCCAGCCCGTTGTGTACAATGGGTTCATTTAATGATCACTGTGTTCACACAACCACTGCAAAAAAGGTCATAAGTCAAGGATTACCTATACATTGTATGAATACATTTGTTTATTTTGATCAGTTCAGTGTGGCTTTGCTATGCAATAGATTCTTCCCATAACATTCTTGGTAGATGTTAAAAGTAATAGAGGGTGCATTCAAAATCAGAAATGTATGAATCAGTTTTAAGGGCCTGTTTGCTGAATTTTTTGTTTCATATCCATTCTTTTCCCTTTAAATCTGAATATAGCAGATTTCTCTTTTTTCTTAGTTTGTTTGATCATCCACAGATTCTTTATTGTCCGTGTTTTTTACATTTACTAAGAAAGGCTGTGTTTTAGTTTGTACATTAAATGTTTTTGTTTTGTTTTGTTTTGTTTTGTTTTGGCTTAAATGGTGTTGGAAAAAATATCCATCTGGTTCAGTTCTAAGCTGGGAGAAAGGCACTGGAGACAAAATGGAGGCTGGAGGCTGATTGGAAAGAAAGTCCATTTATTGATGAACAAGAACCACATGGGTCTGTGGTTCTGGTGCAGCTGACCACATGGATTTGAGAGTGAGGTTTTTTTATACCTTCTGTTGGGCTTTGCACTTGAACTTCCTGTTCCTGTGCAAGAACATGTATTCTGTTGGCTGTTGTCAGACTCCCATGGGGTTGGGGTCATGGTGCAGGAATCATAGCCGGCTCTATAGGGAAAGTACAAATCCTAGGTGTTTGTCTGAGCTAAGTTTGGTTGAAGTTTGGACTGCCGAGGATGATGCAATAATTCCTATTTTGGCTGAGGGCTAATCTTACCTTTGTTCAGACTTTGTTGCAGGGAATTTGAAAATATCCTGTTTTGAATGGATTTCTGCCTGCAGTATTTGCTTTGCCTATGAATAGAGCTACCTATCTCTTTATCTTTTAAGTGCTGACATCTGCTGTGGGCTATTAAGAAAGGTGGGGGCTGCTTTCTCCCTCTAAAAAAACATATTTCTCAGTTTCTCATCCAGGGAAATATAATACTCTTGCCTTTTTTTTAAAATATTACTCAAAATATTTCATTCTTCTAGGTGGGGGCTGGCTGCTAACTTTCTACAATGGGAATTCACCAGAGGTGGGTTTCAGCAGGTTCTGACCAGTTCTGGAGAACCGGTAGCAGAAATTTTGAGTAGTTTGGAGAACCAATATTAAATATTCTGACTGGCCCCGCCCCCATCTATTCTCTGCCTCCCAAGTCCCAGCTGATCGGGAGGGAATGGGGATTTTGCAGTAACCTTCCCCTGGAGTGGGGTGGGAATGGAGATTTTACAGTATCCTTCTCCTGCCACGCCCACCAAGCCATGCCACGCCCACCAAGCCACACCCACAGAACCAGTAGTAAAAAAATTTGAAACCCACCACTGGAATTCACCATTATAATTTAGCATTACTTGTGTTCATCAAACCTTGTTCTAAAGACAACTCGGTATGTTGTTACATATGAATGCAGTTATTTATGTCTCTGTGAATATAAAATACTTCTACTGATAATGCACGCAATTTCTCATCCCTATAGAACATTGTTAATAAGAATGGTGGCATTCATCATGTTCGCAGAATATAATCGGAAGTAGTTATTATTTCTGAAGTGTTTGTATTTTTTCCCCAAAAACGTTTTAAGGAAAACGTGTATCTAATTCTAAAATCCAGTTTCATTCGGATTTCAGTTGATGGTTCTAAAATCACTCATTTTTAGGAATTCAACAGTCTAAATTGTTGTTTCACTGGATTCTGCCTTCTATCCTGCTTAATTTATTAATATTAATTTTTATAGAGGTGGGTTTATCCCACAAAATGTCCCCATTTCTGTTCCTTTTACGTTTTTCTTTGCAAAATTTATGAGCACTGTGGAAAGGCTAAAAAAGCAGTAGGGTCGGCTTTGATACTTTCCAAGCAAGAAACCACTTTCTTTCCTTTTTTTTTTTTAGCTATGCAGATTTCTGATTTCTGGTTATTATCTGGAGAGGAATATACTATGTGGCTATTGGCAAGCTAGAGACACTTTGGACTGTGTGTGGCCTGCATTCGGTTTCCAGTCCAAATGAATCATATCTACCAGGTCTGACTCAATAGCCAATGCTATTTCCTAGTCCCTTTTCTCTGCTTTTATAGTAATAGATTTCCCAGTGCTTGGCTCTTCACCATTATTGGAGAAGATCAGAATCAAAGCTAGAGAGAGAAGGTCAGATGTCTTGGTTTCCATTGGCAGCCAAGCTTGTGAACAAACAGCTGAGATCGACATACAAGGGTTGTGCAGAAGGCTTTTGCCAGAGATTGGGAGGAGAGGTGGGTGGGAAAGGAGGTTCAGTTTGTGTCCAAAACAGAGATTAACAACTATGGGATGAACAAAAAAGTGAAGACTGAAAGGCTTCAGTGTGCAGATGCAAGGTTAGCCGAAGGAGAAACATCTGGATTTCTGCTTGCTGCTCAACCACTTGAAACATCATTCATTGATGCAGTCAATTCGTTTATTGAATTGCCAGAGTAGAATAGCTTGATTTTTTTTCCTACCAAGAAAAAAAACAGCCGGTTGGAAAAATGAGTACCCGTATTATACAAAAGGCAGTTGTTGGTCCTATAACACAATATTCTGCATTTGGACTGAAGATTTCCAAGGTTTCAAAAACAGTACGGGTAGTCTTCGACTAACGACCACAATTGAGCCCAAAATTTATGTTGCTAACCGAGACATTTGTTAAGTGAGTTTTGCCCCATTTTATGAATTTCTTGCCACACTTGTTAAGTGAATCACTGCAGTTGTTAAGTTAGTCACATAGTTATTAATTGAATCTGGCTTCCCCATTGACTTTGCCCATCTCAAAAGGTTATCACATGACCCCGGGACACTACAACCATCCGAATTTTGATCATGTGACCATGGGAATGCTGCAACAGTTGTAAGTATGAAAAACGATCATAAGTCACTCTTTTCAGTACCGTTGAAACTTCGAACGGTCATTAAACAAACTGTTATAAGTTGAGGACTACGTGTACTCTTGCCCTTGTTTACATTTGTTTTTTTTTTCATTGGGGATAATTCAGCCAAATATTCCCAACGAACTGGAGACTTATTTATTTATTTATTTATTTATTTATTTATTTATTTCTACTCTAGCAGACAATCTGCAATCGGGTTATCACTGTTCTCTGTAGATAATATGTAGGACTTGTAGATCATAATCATAATCATAAGTTTATTTGTCAAGCATATATAACAGGTAAAAGTGTAAACATAATTTGAATACATGAAAAGAGTAAGTAAAAAGGAATATTAGGACAGGGATGGTAGGCACGCTGGTGCACTTATGCCCTTACAGACCTCTTAGGAATGGGGTGAGGTCAACAGTAGACAGTTTAAGGTTAAGGTTTTGGGGGCTTGGGGAAGAAACTACAGAGTCAGGTAATGCATTCCAGGCATTGACCACTCTGTTACTGAAGTCATATTTTCTGCAATCGAGTTTGGAACGGTTTACCTTGAGTTTGTATCTATTATTTGCTCGTGTATTGTTGTGGTTGAAGCTGAAGTAGTCATTGACAGGAAGGACATTGTGGCAGATAATTTTATGTACTATGCTTAGGTCAGACTGAAGTCGGCGTAGTTCTAAATTGTCTAAGCCCAAAATTTGAAGTCTGATGGCATAAGGTATTTTATTGCGGTTAGAGGAATGGAGGACTCTTCTTGTAAAATATCTCTGGACTCTCTCGATTGTATTTATGTCCGATATGCAGTGCGGATTCCAGACAGATAAGCTGTATTCAAGAGCTGGTCTAGCAAATATTTTGTATGCTCTAATTAGCAGTACAACATTACCAGAGAAGAAGCTACACAAGATTAGGTTAACAACTCTTAATGCCTTTTGCAACAATGTTGTTACAGTGGGCTCGGGCACTTAGATCTTTAGAAATGAGTACTCCAAGGTCCTTGACAGAGTGAGGGTCACCAATAAGGTCATATCCATCTAATTTGTATTTTATGTTTTGATTATTTATTTTTTTTGCCAATGTGCAAGACAGAGCATTTGTTGGTTGATAATTGAAGTTGCCACTTGTTAGACCAATCTGACACATAGTCAAGGTCTTTTTGAAGGGTAGTTGCATTGTCGGTGGTGTTGAATAGTTTACCATCATCACAACATCACAATAGCTTCAGAGGTGGAATTCAGCCTGTTCAGACCGGTTCGAGCGAACCGGTAGCTCTGACGATCAGCTGGTCCCGCCCTATCCTGTCTTTTATTTCCTGCTTTCTAGCTCATCTCAATTGCCCGGCCCAGCTGATTCCCATCCCCTCGCTGTTCTAATTAGTTGTTGACTTAGAAGGTAAGCAGCTGAGCTTCTAAATGTTCCATTTTCAGCGTGAAGCGCATGCTCACTGATCCAGCAGCATTACACCACTGAATAGCCTCTTGTATCAAAGTTAGAAGGACTCAAAATGCTTCATTATGACAAGACACTGTCATATCACTTTTTAATTTTTCAGAGAGCAAGAAGCAATCATCTGTTGAGGTGAGATTGGTGATATTCTAAGCCAATGTTTCTTAACCTTGGCAACTTTTAAGATGTGTGGATATCATCTCCCATGAAGTTGGAATCCACATCTCTTGAAGCTGATAAGGTTGAGAAACACTGTTCTAAAGTATGCACTTTATCCATCGTGGTTATGCTTCTCTCTCGTCCTCACCTTACATGTTGGCTTAGATGTAAGAGAACTTAGTTTGCACTCAACCAAAGAGAGAAGCATAACCATAGAGGGTGAAATCAGGTAACAAAAGTTATTTATGCTGGTGAAGCAAGTCTTTTTCAACGAAATAAGAAATGCACACTTTAAAACAGCATTTCTTAACTTTCTCAACTTAAAATGTGTTAACACGCTTCCAGAGGCTATAAGAGGTTTTCCAGAGTGTAATTTACATGCTGGCTGGGGATTTCTGAGAGTTGAAGTCCACACATTTTAGAGTTTCCAAGGTTGAAAAACACTGCTCTAAGCTATGAAAAACAACAGTGTTATATTTTTTTTTTTAAAAGTACATATTTAACTTCTCAGCACCTAGACAAAACTTCTCTCTCGCTTTTCCTTTCCCAGTTCAAATCCCCCCCCCTTGGTTTGTAATTGTGAAAGAGAATGATTGGTATATGCAAATAAGGAACCAATCAATTTTATAAATGGCCAATTTTAAGACAACACAGTACTTTTTAGGCAATTAATTTAAATCAATGGTTATTCAATTAATTGTTTTTATCCTCTCCTTGCACTTTTCTCAATTCTGGATTGCTTCTCTCCTTGATTACTTTCCATCCATTGCTTCTTGTCTTATCTTCAGATGCTTTGGAGAATAGCATGACTCCCTCTTCTTTGTGAGATATTGATCCTGAGATATTGAAACATTGCTATCATGTCACCCCTAGTCATTAAACCAGACATCCAATTCCAGCAATCGTTCTTCATACGTTTTATCTTCCAGTCCCCTAATGATCTTTGTGCTCTTCTCTGCAGTCTTTCTACAGTCTCAATATCTTTTTCTTTATATTGTGGTGACCAAAACCCTCTGGAATGACCTCCCCCTAGAGATACGCACGATACCAGACCTCCGGACTTTTTGTCGGGCCCTGAAAACTCATTTATTTCACCTAGCCAGGCTGGCTTGATCCCATCCGTTTCGGTTTTAATTTGAAACTGGTTTTAATTGTGTTGTTTTAAATTTTGGGCTGAAATTATTTAATTACCTTTTAAACTGTTTTTTTAAATTTTGTATGCTCTGTCTTATCTCGGCTGTTCACCGCCCCGAGTCGTGCTGGAGAAGGGCGGTATACAAATCAAATCAAATCAAATAAATAAAAATAAAATTGGATGCAGTATTCCAAGTGTGGCTTTACCAAGGCATTATAAAGTGGTATTAACACTTCACCTGATCTTGATTCTATCCCTCTGTTTATGCAGCCTAGAACTGTGTTGGCTTTTTTGACAGCTGCAACACACTGCTGGCTCATATTTAACTGATTTGTCCACTAGGATTCCTAGATCCCTCTCACAGTTATCACTGTTGAGCCAGGTACCACCTATACCAGGAGTGGGCAAATGTGGCTCTTTTACAGGTTGTGGACTTCAACTTCCCAGAATTCCTGAGACAGCCAAGCTGTCCACCCCTGACCTATACTATACCTGGGCATTTGGTTTTTCTTGCCTAAATGTAGAACCTCCCTTTTTTCACCATTGAAACCTTACTTTTTTCACCATTGACTGGATCAAAGTAAACATTTGAATGACCCAACACTTGGGTAAGAGATGTGCTCACTTTCAGACGGAAATTTTTGTGAAAGAATGCTTAGACTATAAATAGTTGTGATCTTGCTGCGCTGGTAGTGATTCAAAGCTGTTTAGGATTTTTTTTTTAAAAGAAACTGCAAGCTGTATCGTAATCAAGGGAAAAGGGAGTCATTTGTCCTATTTCCACCAAGATCTCACATGATTCTACTTAGGAAGAACTTAAATGACAAATACCAAGGACAAAATAGGCAGAACTTGGATTGGTTAATAATGACAATCTCAGTGTTGGAAGCTATTCCTCTATACCAGTGTTTCTCAACCTTGGCAATTTTAAGATGCGTGGACTTTAATTCCCAGATAGCTGGGGGTTCCCCATGCTCCCTGGAAAATTCTGGGAGTTGAAGTCCACACATCTTAAAGTTGCCAAGATAGAATAGAATAGAATAGAATTTTTTATTGGCCAAGTGTGATTGGACACACAAGGAATTTGTCTTGGTGCATATGCTCTTAGTGTACATAAAAGAAAAGATACGTTCATCAAGAATCATAAGGTACAACACTTAATGATAATCATAGGGTACAAATAAGCAATCGGGAAACAATATCAATATAAATTTTAAGGATACAAGCAACAAAATTACAGTCATAAGTGGAAGGAGATGAGTGGTGGGACCGATGAGAAGATTAATAGTAGTGCAGATTTAGTAAATAGTTTGACAGTGTTGAGGGAATTATTTGTTTAGCAGAGTGATGGCATTCAGGAAAAAACTGTTCTTAGTTGTTCTGGTATGCAGTGCTCTATAGTGTCGTTTTGAGGGTAGGAGTTGAAACAGTTTATGTCCAGGATGTGAGGGGTCTGTAAATACTTTCACAGCCCTCTTTTTGACTCGTGCAGTATACAGGTCCTCAATGGAAGGCAGGTTGGTAGCAATTGTTTTTTCTGTAGTTCTAAGATTGAGAAACAATGCTCTGTCATGTTTTTTCTCTGGTGAGACATGTCTATCAGGGCAACCTGGTCTACCCAACTATGGGATGGAGCATACTGATTCGGTTTTCGCCTTTCAGCTCCAATCCAGAGGCCTTCGCAGGCAGTCACTTTCATGACAAACGATTTTTGTGTTAAATTTATGTTTTACTGACAAATTTCTTTACTATCCATCTCTAAATATCTATACTAGTCTCCCTTTATTTCTTTCTTGATAAAACATAAATTTAACACTGCTCTGTCATATCTTGAGAACACAAGAAAAATTCCTGCTGAAGATAAACCAGCATTCTGTATCCAGCTGAAGCCAGCAAAAAGTCTTTTCTTTGTCCCTTACTTGGAGGCATAATCTTAGGAAATCTCCAACGTATGACACTTAGAGATTGACTCTTCCATATGGCAGAGGCAAGAAACCATGTAGTAAAAGCCAAGGAATAGCAAGCGGTAAAGAGGTGTTGGTATGGCAGAGCGTTATGGATGCCCTAAACTTACTAAGCATTCTTGATACCAGTAATGAAATAAGACTCAGCTTCGAAAACATGGAACCAGGAAGGGAGAGCTTTGTCTTCACTTCAAGAAGCAACCTGATTGGCCTTATATACTGTTCCTGGAGATGGAAGTCCCATATTTCTTTTAATTATACTGTGTATGTTTAAAAGCCATGCACCTTCCAGGTGTTATTTACTTTCTTCTATTTTGTGTATTAGACTTTATGTGTATTGGACCTCACTTTCACTAAGAGTACTGACGCTGTAGTGGTGTAGTGCTACTCTTCTTCCACTAGATGGCTCTCCTGCTCCCAAGTCCAACATGAAACAGTATGTCAAAAACAGCTGATTATCCAATAAGTCCAGGGGGTTTAAAAATACAAATAAGCAAGACAGTTTCTCCCAAAAATCACCTGTCAAATTGTTTTAAGTTTTTTTTCGAGGCTTTCTATATTTTAAAGCTTTCCTTAGGCATTTTTTCGCCTCTTAATTTTCAGCCTTTAATCTTCTCCGTGTGTCTAATTGCTGCTTCCTTAACACTTGAAGGTTATCTTTTAAAATTCTTGTACTTAAATTAAATCTTTGGAGTAAGAGTTGGAAATTATCTCACCCAGTTTCAATGCTCTGTCCATGGACTGCTCCAGCGCAAATCTTATGGTCCCGGTTGTCCCAGCTTGTGACTGCCAAAAATGGCCGTCGTCCCTGCTGCCATTCAGGAGAGCTTGCTTCGGACCTAACAAGGAAATTGCTAGTTCCTCATGGTCCATGTAGCATCTCTCCTTTCTTCGCCACCCCTACAAGGCAGCTTTGACCCCACAGGGTCTCCCAACGATGGTTACTGGCTGGATTTTGCAGGGCTTGGCGGAGTCTGCTATTTTCCAAGCCGTTCTCGCTGCAACGTCAACCGGAAGTCGAAGGATAAGTTTTGAATAATAATGAGCCATATCACCAATTCTACCCATGGATTGTCTGTATCAAAAATTTAATTAAGTGCAGCTTGGGAAATATGCCAAATCACTGTTGCTGGTAGCAGTTTAATTGATTTATGGTTTATTTCAGATCATTTCTCTCTCTGCTCTGGAGTTAGTATCCTCTTAACAACCAAGTTCTATTTCTCAAAGTCACACAGTTATTTCTTTTTTTTTTTTACATTTTTATTATAGAACTCATTCAAGTAAGGAGACAGGGAAGTAGTGCACCTCCTGTTAATAATTTAGTCTCCCTTATTGTGTGAGCTAATGTAAAATAAAGAAGAAGGGGCTTTCCTCTTAACAAAATCTTAGAGAGAGATTTGATCAAGAAGCAAGTGGGTTGCTGGATCATTATCCTACTTTTCAGAAATTCCAGAACAACAAACCCTAAAACATAATTTAGAAAAGGAGTATCCACGGTCTGTTTCAGTGGTGAAATCTAAAATTTGTTACTACCGGTTCTGTGGGCATGGCTTGTGGGGGGGGGGGGGTAATGTGACTGGGTGCTTGTGGCCATTTTTTTTTTTTACTTTTAAAATCATTTTTTCTACAACCTCTTCAGCGAAGAGGTTGTATAAAAAATGCTTTCAAAAGGCTTTGACGATCCCAGCTGAGTTGCCTGATCAGCAGAGACTTTTTTTCTTTTAAATGCCTCTGATGATCCAAGCTGAGTTGCCTGATCGTTAGAGGCATTTAAAAGAAAAAAGGCTCTGCCGATCAGGCAATTCAGCTTGGATTGTCAGAGGCATTTAAATGAAAAAAAGGAAGTTTTTTCTTTTAAAAGCCTTTGAGGATCCCAGCTGAGCCGCGCGATTGTCAGAGGCTTTTTTTTTTTTTTTTTTACTTTTAAAAGCATTTTTTCGGCCGAAGAGGTTGTAGAAAAAATACTTTTAAAAATAAAATAAAAAAAAAGCCTCTGATGATTGTGCGGCTGAGCTGGGCAGGAGTGGGGGGGGGCAGGGATTTTTGCTACCGGTTCTCCGAACCACCCGCCTCCATTGCTACTGAATCGAGTGATCCGAACCGAATCAGGAGCATTTCACCCCTGGTCTGTTTCCAAGAAAACCTGAGCCTGACAAGACATGACATATTCTAAAGATTTAATTGCCTACAAAGTTAAATCTTTCCTCACTAACTAGGCAAGTGATCCTGGGAAATATCTACCCACTCTTTCTCCTTGTGCATTTTTCTTTCAAAATTCATCTTTCGGAGATGATCAGGGATGCTAAGAGTTACACAGATCTTGGGGTTTCACAGATCCCACAGATTAGGGACACTCATTTGGTCATTCCTGGTTCTACAAAATCTCAGTCTTGACTTAAGGGGGCATGGGTTTTTGATGCCTCTGGATATGCCAGGGTCTTTTTGTGTGAACTAATGTGAAATAAAGAAGCAGTGGCTTCCCTCTTAGCAAAATCGAAGTTTTGCTAAGAGGAAAACAGTTTTGATCAAGAAGCATGATGGAGCTTTCAAGCCACCATTGATAGACTTCAATGCCTTGACAAGATGTGAGGTTGAAGAAAGATGTTCTACTGATGTGATCAATAGTGGATAGTGCAACCTGGATCTTGAATCTCTGTCATTCTGACTATGGAATATAGCCGTGATGGCGAACCTATGGCACGCATGCCTCAGCTGGCAGGCAGAACCCACTCTGCGGTCATGCGAGGTCATCCAGCTTAGCTCCACTGCACATACGC
This sequence comes from Arizona elegans, assembly GCA_022577455.1. Lineage (NCBI taxonomy): Eukaryota > Metazoa > Chordata > Lepidosauria > Squamata > Colubridae > Arizona > Arizona elegans. The sequence goes on along the minus strand of JAKOOJ010000002.1, from coordinate 4,787,948 downwards.
ATGCGCCTCCCGCCAGCCAGCTGATTTTTGGGATGCGTGGGGGGTGGGGCGCATGCAGGAGACTGGGTGCATGCGCAGGGGAGTCATGCGTGCATGCGCAGGTGGGAGCAGCACCCCGCCCGTTTTTGGGCGCAGGAGGCTGCAAGGAAGCCTGCTAGGCCAAAAATGGGGGGTGGGGGGGTCATGTGTGCATGCCCAGGGGGGATGCATTGCATTATGGGAGCCGGCACGCATGCGTGCTATCACACGCATGTTTTTGGCACCTGACGGGAAAAAGGTTAGCCATCACTGGAATATAGTCTTTGCTATCAGAGAAAGGTTTTGTGAGAAGATGGCTAGGCAGAAAGAAAACAGAAGCATCAGATAATATCCACCAACAACAGTGCCGGGCTGGCCCCTGGCATGCTTTAAACTCCTTTTCTGTGGTCATTTTTAAAGTGTGAGAAGGGAGGATTGTTTTGTTTTTTTTTTAATTTGATTTATATGCCACCCTTCTTCGGAGACTCAGGACGTCTTACAGTGCGTTAAGCAATAGCCTTCATACTTTTGTATATTTATACAAAGTCAGCTTATTGCCCCCACAAACTGGGTCCTCATTTAACCTACCTTAGAAAGGATGGAAGGCTGAGTCAACCTTGAGCCTGGTAAGATTCGAACCTGCAGAAATTGCAGGCAGCTGTGTTAATAACAGGGTGCATTAAACCACTGTACTACCAAGGCTCCCTTGTTTAATTAATTCAATTGCATTCAAATTTAATTATATTTAAAATGTAACTTTTATTCTGCCTCTACTTCTTTCTTTGCCCAGATCCTGCCCACTTTTTGACATGCAAGACCTGGCATTATCTGGAGGCATCAAAAATCTGTGCCCTTTAAGGCAAGACATCTCAGATCTCTTAGAACTGGGATTGACCAAATGAATGTCCCCAAGCTTGAAGCCCCAAGATCTATGCAAGTCTCGGCGTCCCTGGTCATCTCCCAAAGATGAATTTTGATTGAAAAATGCACAAGGAGAAAGAGTGGGTAGATATCTCCCAGGATCACTTGCCTAGTTAGTGAGGAAAGGAATAACTTCACGGGCATTTACATCTTTGGAATATGCCATGTCTTTCATGCTGAGGTTTTCTTGGAAACAGGTCATTTGGATAACCCTTTTCTAAATTATGTTTTAGGGTTTATTGTTCTGGAATTGCTGAGAAGTAGGATAATGATCCAACAACCCACTTGCATAGCATCTTGAGTTGGTGTAAAAGGAAGAGGGAATGGCCTTGAGAGACAGGTGGAGAAGCTGTTGCCAAGGCAACGATCAGATGAAAGAAATTCAAGTCCAGAGCAGGAATGTAATGTATGTAAAAGTCTGAGACAGGCTCCTTCTTAATTCTAATAGTCTGTGAAAATAACCTTGGGAGACATGAGGAAGAGCCACAGCCTAGTGCTAGAGAATGGTCCGATAAGAGAAATCTGAATCCAAGCAGGAGTGGGAATGGAGAAAGCATCTCAGAATTAACCCTATGTAGTTTGCTGTGGCTCAGCAGTTAAGACACTAAGCTTGTAAGCTAGAGAGCTGACAGCCCAGGTTCAAGACCCGAGCTCCACGCAACGGGGTGAGCTCCCATTACTTGCCCCAGCTCCCTGCCTGCCTGGCAGTTCAAAAACATGCAACTGCAAGTAGATAAATAGGTACCACTTTGATGGGAAAGTTACACCGTTCCGTGTGCCTTTGGTGTATAGCCATGCTGGCCCCATAACCACAGATATTGTCTTGGACAACGCTGGCTCCCTTGGCCTAGAAACAGAGATGAGCACTATGCCCTAGAATCCGACACAACTGGACAGGGAAACCTTTACCTCTTTTAGCTTGCTAGAATGTAAAGGCAAGGGAGGGGGGAAATGCTTTTAGACTTGCATTTTTTTTTTTACTGTAATCTTACAACAAAGGTAATATTAGTAGTGCTTCCTGTGTGAACTACCTAGAACAGTGGTGGTGAACCTTTTACTCACTGAGTGCCAAACAGGTATGCACTTTGTGCACATGCATGTGCGATCCGTGCTAATGCGCAGCTCCCCGTGCACTTCACGTGCAATCGCGCCATCTGTGCACGTGTGTGGTTTTCATTCGTGCAATGCATACACGCGAACACCATCTGCACATGCGTGCGCTGCATGCAAGTACTCTCACGCGCAGGCCCAAACGCGTGTGCAGGAGAGCAGCTGGGTCCCCCGAATTGCACGCATGCACACCGGAGGCCCGAACACTAGCTGGGGAGTATACGCATGCGCAGCTGCAGGTGAGTTGGGCAACCGCTCATGTGCCTGGAAAGATGGCTCTGCGTGCCACCTCAGGCAAGTCAGAGAACCGGTAGCAAAAATCCCTGCCCCCCCCAATGCCCAGCTGAGTTGCGTGATCATCATCTTTTTTTAAAAAAAAAAGCCTCTGCCGATCAGGCAACTCAGCTGGGATTGTCAGAGGCATTTAAAAGAAAAAAAGTCTCTGCCGATCAGGCAACTCAACTTGGATCGTCAGAGGCATTTAAAGGAAAAAAAGCCTCTGCCGATCAGGCAACTCAGCTGGGATCGTCAGAGGCATTTAAAAGAAAAAAAGCCTCTGCCGATCAGGCAACTCAACTTGGATTGTCAGAGGCATTTAAAGGAAAAAAAGCCTCTGCCGATCAGGCAACTCAGCTGGGATCGTCAGAGGCATTTAAAAGAAAAAAAGCCTCTGCCGATCAGGCAACTCAACTTGGATTGTCAGAGGCATTTAAAGGAAAAAAAGCCTCTGCCGATCAGGCAACTCAGCTGGGATCGTCAGAGCCTTTTGAAAGCATTTTTTTACAACCTCTTTGCCGAAGAGGTTGTGGAAAAAATAGTTTTAAAAGTAAAAAAAAGAAATTGGCCATGCCCACCCAGTCACATTACCCACCCACTAAGCCACGCCCACAGAACCGGTAGTAACAAATTTTAGATTTCACCTCTGCCCGGGGGGGGGGGGGGAGGTCACGTGATCCCCTTTCTGACAAGCAAAAACAATGGGGAAGCCCAGATTCATTTAGCAACCGAAAGTTTAGGCTCATTTGTGGCCTTAAGTCGAGGGCTACCTGAAAATTTATGGCCTTTCCAAAGGTAGAGTTAAAAGTAGAGTGATGATTGCCCCTTTTTCCTTCAGGGAGAAGGAAGGTGTGCACATTTTAACAACGTGTATCTTGTTTTATAATGCAGGTGTAATGCAGATCACTTTGTATGGTGGGCCACGGCCAAAAGCTACGGATGGCACTAGTCTCCTCTAGAGTCCACCCTGGGATTATTCCTGGAAGTGCTAAAAGCATTTAAGAGGACACCTTTGGGACTGTTGCTTCCAAGGGCACTTCTACAGCGGTCATGGCAAGCAAACGGAAGTCAACAACTCCATGTATGGTACGAGCATCTGAAGCACCAGAGTCCGGCGACCCCTTGGACTGCAGTGTAGGAAAAGCACCTAGTGCTCCCGAGCAGGACTTAGGAAATAATTTGGCAGCCGGCAAGGATGTTTTTGAGAACGACTGTGAAGTGATTGAGGGGAAATCTTCTCCAGCCAACCCAACGAGGAAACCCCTCGGTGGTTACGAATGTAAGTACTGCCCGTTCTCCACCCAGAACCTGAACGAATTCACAGAGCATATCGACACGCAACACCCCAATGTGATTCTCAATCCCCTCTATGTATGCTCCGAATGCAACTTTACAACCAAAAAGTATGATTCCTTATCCGAGCACAACGCAAAGCTCCATCCAGGAGAAAACAATTTCAAGCTTAAGTTGATCAAGCTCAACAATCAGACTGTCTTAGAACAATCCATTGAGGGGACAGACAATCCAGCTGTGGCTGAAACCCCTGACTATGAAGGGGTAGGCGATACAAACAAAGCAGCCCAGATCATTAACCTAGGAAAACCTAAAGGGGAGGCCAAGAAAGCTTCTGTTGACAACCATCTTGATGGGATTCCTCAACTTTTTCCAGATATCACTGAGCCAATTACTTGTATTAATGGAGCAGAAATCCTTCAAGATATTTTGGCCCATGTGATGCCCTCCGTACAGCTCCCGCCAAATATCAACCTAGTTCCCAAAGTCCCCGTTCCCCTGAATAGTACCAAATACAATTCTGCACTAGACACTAATTCTACCATGATCAGCTCCTTCAACAAGTTTCCATATCCTACACAAGCAGAATTGTCATGGCTGACGGCCGCCTCCAAGCACCCCGAAGAGCAGATTCGAATTTGGTTTGCCACTCAACGTTTGAAGCACGGCATCAGCTGGTCTCCCGAAGAGGTGGAAGAGGCAAGGAAGAAGATGTTCAATGGCACCATCCAGCCAACACACCAGACCATTGCTGTTCTCCCAGCCCATGTTGCCACAGGCAAGATGCCCCAGCCACTAATTCAGACAGCTGTGCCTTGTCAGATACTCAGTCAAACTGGCCTAGTATTGACCCAAGTCTCAAACGGATCGAACGTTTCCCCGATTACCCTTGCTGTGGCTGCCAACCAGGGTCAGAAACGGGGTATGCAGAACCAGCTGGCTGTCCCAGAAGCCAAACGTCAGCATGTCAACTCAACAGATGTCTTGGCCAAGCAGAACGTGTCTGCTGCTCCAGTAAGCACAGCAACAATGCCACACTCTACCGTACTGCCAACATCAACCAGCGACCGCAAAAAAACCAAGGAACAGATTGCTTCTCTGAAGGCAAGCTTTGTCGTCACCCAGTTTCCCGATGATGCAGAAGTTTACAGGTTAATTGAAGTCACTGGGCTCTCAAGGAGTGAGATCAAGAAGTGGTTCAGCGACCATCGTTACCGGAATCAGCGGGGAATTAGCCATATCACGAGTGACTCTGTAGCCAAGGACCAACTTACTCTAAGTAACGCCCGACAGGACCATCCCTATCATCCCTATCCGGATTTCATTTTCCAGCAGTTCAAAGGAAAAACACAAAAACAAATTGCAATCCTTGAGGAAAGTTTCCTTAAAAATGCTTTCCCGACACATATCGAGTTGGAAAGACTTAGGACCGATGCCAGGATGACCAGAAGAGAGGTTGAATGCTGGTTTGCTGAGCGGAGAAAACTTAGGGATAATATGGAACAAGCCGTCTTAGACTCAATGGGATCAAGCATAAAGAATAAGGACCCAGTTGCTTCCAACGGTGCAACCAATCAAACAGAGCAGGCCAGCATTTCCCAACCTCCAACGTCTTTGTTAAAGGGCTCCACAGCCTTTGCTCCAAGCAGCCAAGAGCAGGTCCGTTTACTGAAGAATACGTTTGTTAGAACTCAGTGGCCTTCCCCACAGGAGTATGATGAATTGGCAGCTCAGACGGGACTCACCAGAACGGAAATAGTCCGTTGGTTCAAGGAGAACAGAAGCTCGCTAAGAATGGGGACCTTAAAATGGCTAGAGCAGTATCAACAGCAGAGTGCCACTGATGAGTGCGCAGAAACTAAGGGTCCAAAGCTACCTGGGCCAAAGGATAATCATGATGACGTTCAGCTACCCAACAAGGAGAACCAGAAAGTTGGGAAGCTAAGCGCAGAAAGTCCAGAACAGTCTGATGTTCAGATTAGCCAAAATAGTCAGGATGGTGAAGAAAAATCAAAAGCTGGCAATGTAAATTGGGTGCAGCTGAGTATAGATGACAATGCTGCTTCAGACTGCCTAGAGAGCTGGAACGAAACAGGACCTAAAAACAAAACAGATTTTGATTCTGAAAGTATATCTGGTGATAACGCTCACACCTAGACAGGTAATAACACAGATGCTTTTGTCAGTCTAACTTTTAGCCCTGCCTCTTCCTTCCTCTTAATTTACTTTTTCTCAGTGCCAGCGTATTTTGAGCAGAGTTGTTTTTTTTTTTAAAGGATGTACCCAGTGATGCTCCAGAAACAGGATTCCCCAAACTTAGTAATTTTAAGATTTGTGGACTTCAACCCCCAGAATTCCCCACGGCTGACTGAGGAATTCTGGAAGTTGAAATCCACAGATCTTGAAAACTTGCCAAGTTTGGAGACCCCCTGCTCTAGAAGGAAATGAATTTTGAACATGGAACCTCTCCTGACTTTAGGTCAAAAAATATTTTCAGTCTAGTTGGGTATTGCCCGGTTCAGCTGGCAAAAGAATTTGTTATGAACTAACTTGCCTTCCAAGATAAGCAATAATTGCCAAAATCCCCAGTTTTCATTTTTAAAAGAAAGCCCTGTAGCCCTTGTAGAAACAGTTATAAAGCAAAATCTGAAGTCACCTTTTCTGCCTCATATATACATATATATAAAAAGCCTCTTCTTGCTTTGCAGTGGTTTTTAGCCCTTGAACAAACGGTGTTAATAATTGGCACGAATACAGCCTGGGGAAGGTTTTGTTCCGTTTTGATCTTCCTTGCTGAGAAACCATTTTCAACACCTAAAAAAAGACCCTTGATTCTGAAACTGCAGCTTGTGGTATAAATACAGTTATATAGTAAATGCATTGGCTGAAAAACAAAAAGTTGGGAGAGATGATCAGAGTTGCTAAGACTTCTAAGATTGATTTTGCTTTCTCGGTTCAAAAAAAAAGTGATCCTGCCACTGTGGGTAGGCGGATCTATTATTGTTTATTTATATATTTCATAAGGAGGGAAAGGGGGGGGCTATAAGATAAGGTAGCCCATCAAGATATCAAAGTCCTCCGATGCCCTTTGGGTAGGAAGTGGGGGAAAGAGAGATGGTTGCATGGTAATACTGCCAAATAATCCAGTTTGTCACAACACTGCTCAAAAATTGGTTTTCTTCTTGGGTATTGATCTTGTGTCGTACCAAGTGTGGACTCTGGATCAGTCCCATGGCACTGCTGAATCCTGACAATGTTATCAGGTGTCTGTGTTACAGAATTTGATATTTAGACCCTGAATGCTTCATTGAGCCACAAATATATATAAAAAAAGATAAAAAGTCCAGGTTAGCGCAGTGGTTCTTAAAGAGTCTGGAGCCAAGACCCAAACACCCACCTTCTTCTTCTTCTTTCTGTATCTGTATATCACTCTTTCTGTAGCTCGCCCTACATTGTACTACCTATTGATAGGTGAGTTGCTCTGTCACACTCGGCTTCCTCCTCTCTATGTCTGTGCTCTTTTTTTTGGTTTTGTATGATCTTGCACATCTCTGTCTTCTGCCTGTGCTCAACCGCATCCCCTTGGTCGGCTCCGTCACTTTCTCAACAATCTTGACCTTCATCCTTCCTTTATCTCCTATTCTTCATTCCTGGATCCCACCTTCTCCATCTGTCGTTGTGGTTACCGTTACAAGGAAGCGGAGTGTCGAATATGAATGTGTGTGTATGTGTGACCGGTGTGTGGGTATGTGTGACCGTATGTGGGGAGTGAATCCTATGTTCAAGGTTCTCCATGTCCTTGAAATTCAGAAGGTGGCTTTGGGCTAATTGTTTTCTCCCAACAGAGCTTATCTCACAAGGGTTTTGTGGGGGATAAATTGAGGAGTGAGACTTTCCTGTCAATCTTCCTGAGCTTTCAGGGAAGAAATGTATTACAAGCATTAAAAATAAATAAAAAAAAACTTTGCATTGTGTAGTGGAGATTATACTTCTTTAAAAGAGATATGAATATAGTCTTTATTGAAAAACAGTTGTTCCTGGACACAGAAGAACTTTATAATTACAAGTTAGTCTCTAATCTTCCAGTCGTGAGTAAGGAGATTGAGAACTGAAGGCCACACAGCTCCAGATGCACGTGGAAGAAAGCGATTATCTTGTACTCATTTCCGTTTCACCCCAGATATGATTTCGAGACTTCCTTTGGTCACTCTGGTAGATGACCTAAGCCAGAAACTAAATGGAGGCAGTGCAACACGGTTGGTTCTCTTGGGTTTCTCAGTTCTAATATGTTCAGTCCCAACTTTCATATCTTCTGAGACTACTTTAGATGTTTAGATGCACCCAGAAGTTGCTGTTGAGGAATTACTGTCAGCCCCTAAGTTATTGGCCTGCATTATCTCATAGGGTTCTGCCTTGTCCCTAAGCTATTTAACATCTATATGAAACCACTGGGTATAATCCTCAGCAGCTCTGGGATGAAATGCCACCAATGTGTTCATGAAGCTGTTGCTCCTTACCATTAGGAGTTTGCACCCTTGAATGTTGCTTAAATTTGATAATGATTTAATCTTCTTAGAGGAGCAGAACAAGCAGACACTAAATCCAGACAAGATACTGTTAGCAGAAAGTTGGACAAAGACTTTGGATGGGTTGCAGTCCCTCAGAAAGCTCCTTAGATGTGCCGATGACAGCTGTGGCTGTGGCAAGAAGCATATTTGCACAGCAACTAGTCAGCTATGACCCTTCCTGAACCATCCAGATGTTACCTCCTGATCTTGACTATTGCAGTAAGCTTTACCTGGGATTGTCCTTGGAAAGCAACCAATGAAAAAAATATGATGGTTAGGTTGTTAATCAATGCATGGCATAGGGATGATACAACAGCTGTACTGAAGGACCTGCACTGGTTCTCAGTAGTTGCCTGCCAACATAATTTAATTTGCTGCAGTTGACATTGAAAACCTTATATGGCACAGAGCCACTGATTACATCTTGTATTGTAAAACTCAGGAGTTTTCCCAAAGTATGGAATTAGCGATTCAAGGCTGGCTTACATCTTCAAAGACAGATTTCTCTTGCATTAAGAAATGTATTTCCTTTACATTTTAAATTCAGAGGTGTTCCCTAAAACATATTAGCAGAGGTTATACGATTTCAGTTTTTTTATTTATTTTTTTAAAGAGCACTTTACTTTTTCATTTTGTTCCTGCAACAACTGGGCGTAGTGTTCAAAATAATGCCACAACAGTGTGGTTTGTCCACAAAAGACTAACTAGCTATCTCAGTAGAATCTGTAAGGTATATATGACTGTCACACAAAATGGTTAGATGTATATCCTGCTTTTGCTCCAGAGACATGTAAAATTATGTTCTGTGCTTAATTGTTGTCTTTATTATTATTGTCATGATTAATTATCCATGATGTTGTATCACGCCACGTTTGGAGGTTTTTATTTGTATCCTGTCTTTTATCATTTGTACAAATAACTCGAAGTGACGAACATATTCAACACACCTTTTTCCTCCTATTTTCCCAACAACAACCACCCTGTGAGGTAAGTAGGGCTGAGTGAGAGGGATTAGTTCAAGGTGCCCCAGGTGCCTTTCATGGTTAAGGCAAGACTAGAACTCTCTTACTCCTGCTCTCCAGCCCAGTTCCTTAACCACTAGACCAAACTCTTTTCTTCCTCACCCATTTAATAGTCATTAAATATGTTGAGTTCAGAACAGATAAAAACACTTGGTCATGTAACATATGGCTTGAACGTATGCTATTTGGTGCTATCAAATATGATGATGGGTCATGTATTAAATACGGACTGAATAAATGCATGGAGGATTGGACTATCGGTGATAAGAGCCGAGGTGGCGCAGTGGTTAGAGTGCAGTACTGCAGCTACTTCAGCTGACTGCTAGTTCAGCAGATCAGCAGATCAAATCTCACCGGCTCAAGGTTGACTCAGCCTTCCATCCTTCCGAGGTGGGTAAAACGAGGACCCAGATTGTTAGGGGGCAATATGCTATTTAGTATAGTGTCTTCGGTGTAAGCTGCCCAGAGTCCTCGGAGAGTGGGCGGCATAGAAATATGACAAATAAATAAATAGATAGATAGATAGTCTTGGTGGCTGTGGATTGCTTCCAAAATTCTTAATTACTATCATACAGACCTACAGGAAGGGGGCATGAGTGGAACTGAGCTCTTACCCTTCTCACATGCTTATGAGTTTCCTAAATGCATCTGACTGGCTACTGAAAGCTGGACAACAGAAACCTGATCCGGGAGAGCTTTTCTTAGATTTTTGTTATTGATCCCTTTTATATCTTGCCTTTCTGCTTCTATACTCTCAATCCTGCAAGGTTGATTGAAAGTGAATGATGAAAGATTGTGACCAGCAAAAAATTCCTGGTTGAACTTCAAACCTCAATCATAGTTTCCTGGCTTTTCAGTCCAGCATCTCAACTACTACCCCGAAATGGCAGTTAAAAACAAAGCCCGTTTGCATTGCATAGAATAGAATAGAATAACAGAGTTGGAAGGGACCTTGGAGGTCTTCTAGTCCAACCCCCTGTTTAGGCAGCAAACCCTTACAGCACTTCAGAGAAATGGTTATGAACATGAAACACTATTTTGATTATCAAAATATAATCTGATATAAAAATGCCAAACATTAATTGTCCCGAGAAGTCATTTCCAAGCAACGTGAAGACAAGATCAAGTCTAAACTTCAAAACGGTGGCATGATGGCGTGATTGGGATGTTGGGGTAGAACTGGGGAGACCAAGGGAACCCCGATAACCCTCAGCCAGGAAGCTCCCTGAAAGACTTTGGGCCTGTCGCTCTTGCTCAGCCCAGCCTAACTCACAGGATTGTAGTGAGGAAAATAGGAGGAAAGAATGTGTAAACGGTATGTGAGGATGACTTTGGGAGATGCAGCCAAGGGAACGGTCAGAGAAGAGGCAGTTTTACCTCACAGCAGGAATATGAGTGAGGTTACAGGCTCAGAAGGGACTTTTCTTGATTTCTTGGGCTATAAAAGGGACGAAGATCAGATACATACTTTCAGACAGGCAAAATTCTGCTAGTGTAACTTTACAATCAAATAGAATTAGCTGATCTGGCCATGTTTCCTGTCTCATCTATCTCACAAGGCTGAAAGTATATCTCTCCCCCACCACACCATTCCATTTACAGCCCAATAAACTAAAACATGACTGCATTTTGGACACTACACAGTTGGTCTGCGTTTACGGCCATTTGCAGCACTCCCTGACCGGGTGACTGTGCTTTATGGTACTTTTTGCCAGAAACTCGCATTTACTTCCAGTTTCTCACAAAAACTGTCCCATTTTTTCCCTTTCTTCCGTGTCTAGATCAAACTTTAAACCACCAGAATGAAGCCACTTTATTGACCAAAAATAAATCATTATCGATACATGTTTCTAGTAGATGGTGTACCAGCACATGGGCTGGGCTCTTTGTCTCTCCACATTCACATAGCATGTTGTTCTCTACTAAGAGCAGGGTTCCCCAAACTTGGCAGCTTTAAGACTTGTGGACTTCAACTCCCAGAATTCTCCAGCCACCATATCTGGAGAATTCTGGGAGTTGAAGTCCACAAGTCTTAAAGCTGCCAAGTTTGAAGACCTCTGACTAAGAGCCTCCACTCAAGCATAATGGAGTTACATTTAGCCCCATTAGCTCTCAACCTATTGAAGGTCCTCAAAGTAATATGAGGGAGGTCAGATCCTTCAGCCATATCCTCCTTTAATGTTATTCCATGCACGATTTTGAACCATCCCATAGCAAACAGTGAGTTCGCTGAACAACCGTGACATTTGCCTCACAACTGCCATGTTCACTCAATGACCACTGTAAAAAAAGGTGATAGAATTAGGTGCAATAAAGTGATCCATTTTACGACCGTTATAACTTACGACCGAAATTGCGGGCCCAATGCCAGCCATAAGTTGAGGACTAATTGTATTCAGGAGAAAGGGCAACGATCAATTTATCTTAATTGATTGAACACAAAAACAGTATTAACGATCCAAGGAGGTTATATTTTTTTTATACTCCACCCACGTTTGCTGTTCCTTTTCTTCCTGTTTGGATAACTCTGCTCTTCCATTCATATTTTAACTTTCGGATTGAAGATCCAAAAATGTGCCCTCTAGTGGGGGAAAAAAATCAATATTCTTACAATGCTTAAACCACATTCCAGTATAGAATAAGCAACGTTTAAATTTACTGAGTTCACTCAGATTAGAGGATCAGATCGGTGCATGGTTGTCCTGTAATATTTGTATATCAGAACGATGATACACGTTTCACTTTTTAAAAAGACTTTTGAAGGATACCTTAATGTCAAACAGACGTTTCAAAGTGCATTGGTTATATCTACTACTGCTGTCTGCTGATAAAATGAAAGCTGTTTGCAGACTAAAAAGTATGTTGCCTCCAGCATTATTTTCATTTCCAAAAAATCCCCATGAGCTTCACATATGCTCCAGAGCCACCCGTAGAAAATTAAAATTGTGAGTGGCTGTGACAGTGGGTGCATCCACCTGTCAGCAAATATTTTATTTCTGGATTAATGCAATGCATTCTCTATGGAGCTGCCGTTGAAGATTACTCAGAAGCTACAGCTGGTCAGAATGCTATAGTGCTAATAGTTATGGGTGAATCTCAGTACTGAGGTTCAGTATGTCCGTATAATGCCATTGTTTGGAGAGTAAATGGTTACTAGTTGGCTTCTGGATGCAATTCAAAATTACCTTAAAAGTTATCACTTTTAAAATCCTACATCGACTTTACTTATTACTTGCTGAATGATCACTCTTCAATTATTGTGGCCCGTTCAGGAAGATCTGGCAGGCGTGGTGTGCTCCAGTCCCTAACTCTTAAACCAGGGCTCTCCAAATTTGGCAACTTTTAAGACTTGTGGACTTCAACTCTCAGAATTTTGAGAGTTGGCTGGGGAATTCTGGGAACTGAAGTCCACAAGTCTTAAAGTTGCCAAGTTTGGAAAGCTCTGGTTTAAATTATGACATCTTACAGGACCCAGGAAGCCTGCTTTGTCTGCTGTTGCAACTGCCCTAAGAGAGAGTATTCTTCTCATGATTCAGAGGGTACCAATCCTGTCTGTCTTTTGCAAAGCCTTGAGGCCCTGTTTTTTCTTTTTCCCCCCCAGGCTCTGAGTCAGGAGGATTGGTAAATCCATCTGGAGTATTTCAGTTGCTGAATGCCTCCAGCATACAGTAGTGGCCAAAATTATGGAACCCTCTTGGGAAAAGTGTATTTTTGAGATTTGATGGCTAATAACACAACTTTTTTTTTTTTTTTAATTTCAAGTTAATCCTATTCCATTGCTGAAATGGCCTGGGAATAGCCCAGACCTTAACTCAATTGAAAATCTATGGAGCAGACTAAAAAAACTTGTTAGCCAGAAGCGATACAACAATAAAACCTAATTAATAGAAGCAACCATTCAATCTTGGTTTCACATTATAACAGCTGCAGAACTATAAGACTTGGTTCACTCCATGGGAAGACGTTGTAAGGCCATAATTCATGCTAAAGGTTACCCAACTAAGGATTAAGTGACGTGATCATTTTTGCATATCTCGTTTTTTCTATGGTGATAATTTTTGTATATCTCGTTTTTTCTATGTGTTTCACTTTTCTTCTTTATACTGCAACTGCTATTCTAATAAATAGCAAATCCTTCATAAAAGTTATTGCATTACATTCTTGATTAAATTATCTTTCCATTGATATATAATTTTATGGTAATACTGCAAACAAAAAAAAAGCGATGTTATTAGCTAGTTTTAGAAAATACTTTTCCCAAAAGGTTTCCACAATTTTGGCCACTACTGTAATTTGTTTCATGATTTATTCCGTTTCATTGCTCGTATATTTTTATAGCTGGGTTAACTGAATTAACTGAATGCCATCCTGAGCATTTACCAAGAAAGTGGCTATACAAGAGATAGGATCTGGAGAACACCAGGCCTCCCTTACTAAATGGGCAATAATTGGAGATAGGTTATAAAAATTTATTGACTGTCAATAAAACTTAGAGATGGCTAATCTCTAATCTAATCTAGGTGGAAGACCAAGAGCCAGTTATGGTGTAGTCTTTAAAGGCACCCGAACCTGAAGACTTACAGTGGAGTTCTAGACCGACTTTGGACTTGAAGGCATCTGAATGACTGTAGGTGACCCCTTTCCCTTAGCCCCAGGAAGAAGGGTAGAACAGATGACTTCTTAAGATATAGGTGAACTTGCCCCAAAACTATGAATTGGTTTCATCTAAATAGTTGTGGGTATATAAGGAGAAATTTTCTGACAGTGAGAGCAATCAACCAATGGAACAGAAGTTTATTGATTTATTTATTTGTTCAACTTGTATGCAGCCTTTCTCTGAAGACTCAAGGCAGCTTACAATGCATTTAAAAACCATATATAAAAACATTAAAAATTACAACATTAAAAACAATTAAAACCCATTCACATCATTCATGGCCGGATCTCGCCAGATCACAATCGCGAGATCAATGGCCCCAGGCCTGCCGGAAAAGCCAGGTGTTCACCACTTTTCAGAAGGCCTATAGGGTGGGAATGGTCCGGATCTCAAGAGGTAACTGGTTCCAGAGAGCTGGGGCAGCCACAGAGAAGGCCCTCCCTCGCAGGCCCGCCAGCTGGCATTGTTTAGCTGACGGGACCCGGAGGAGACCAATTCTGTGAGATCTTACTGGTCGCTGGGAGCTATGCGATAGAAGGCGGTCTCGAAGATAACCTGACCCTGAGCCATGTAGGGCTTTAAAGGTAATAACCAACACCTTGAATTGTGCCCGGAGACCAATAGGGAGCCAGTGCAGCTCACGGAGAATTGGTGTAATGTGGGTGTACTTAGATGCACCCACAACAGCTCGCGTGGCTGCGTTCTGGACCAACTGTAGTCTCCGAACACTTTTCAAGGGTAGCCTCATGTAGAGCGCGTTGCAATAATCTAACTGTGAGGTGACAAGGGCATGAGTGACTGTGAGGAGAGCCTCCTGATCCAAGTAGGGTCGCAATTGGTGCACCAGGCGAACCTGTGCATAAGTTGCCTTCAGAAGTTGTGGGAGCTTCATCACTGAAAGCTTTCAAGAGGAGACTGGACTGCCATCTGTCAGAAATGATGTAGGGTCTGCTTGGGCAGGGGGTTGGACTAGATGTCCTACAAGGTCCCTTCCAACTCTGTTAATCTGTATCATATCGAAGTAGGAATTCATCATTGCTAATAATTCCAGGTTAGGCTCCAAGGGACAATAATACTGAAAGAACTGGAGCAGAGTTTCCAAGAAAAATTGTGCTCCACCACACACCATCTTGCTTACCCACACCCATTTTTGAACATGGGTGTCATGGCATTGCACACATCATGTCATAAGGGGCGGGGCTTAGTTTGCAATGTTCAATTCATTCGGACCAAACTTTCAGATTCTGCTCTGAAAGGGTTCTGAAGTGAAAATGGATTCAACAATTAAAAAAAAAAAAGTGACGGGCCACAAGAAGTCCGTTGAACCAATTGTGGAGAGAATGAATGAGGACTGGAATGCAAAATCACCCTATGAAGAAAAGGTCATGATTGGATGGAATTGAAAGTCATGATTGGATGGCATGATCAGGATTGGATGAAACTTGATTTTCCTCCGAATGAAGGAGGTGGGGAAGTTTAATGAATCCAAGACAGTGTAGTAGGAAGCCTTATCTGGATGTGATGGAAGAAGCAAGGATGATTTGCAAGAATAAAAGGTTTTGAGTGGCTTACTGAATGGTGTGAACTACATTTCATCACATTTCTTTTTTCCTACCCCGTTTGTATGTATTTTGTTTATACTGTATATTCATTTTTTGTCAAATTTACAGATACCCATCCCACAAACAGGTGGGCAGCACACACCAAAACTAAAACAGTTGTTAGTTGCGAAGTCGCGTCCGACCCATCATGACCCCATGGACAACGTTCCTCCAGGCCTTCCTGTCCTCTACCATCCTCTGGAGTCCATTTAAGCTCACGCCGACTGCTTCAGTGACGCCATCCGGCCACCTCGTTCTCTGTCATCCCATTCTTTTGTCCTCAATCTTTCCCAGCATTAGGCTCTTCTCCAGTGAGTCCTTCCTTCTCATTAGGTGGCCAAAGTATTTGAGTAAACAAACAATACATACAAAATAATTGTTAATATTACTATTAGAAGCTTTAAGATTATAAAAAACGTAAACCTAAAAGGAAAAAAAAACACCTTTTGGGTGGAAAACAGGTGTTAATAACAGTGGAGATGTCTCAATATTTCAGCAGACCTGGAGGTCCCCAAGCCTAATGGCACAACAGGGCTTTGATGGACTTCCAGAGAGACAAAATGGAAGCTGGCCTCATTTGAGGGGAAAGACTCCATAGGGTGGGCACTACATCTGAAAGGCCCACTGCCTAGGTCCCGCCAAGTATAGCTCCCTAGTCCAGGGGTCTCCAACCTTGGCAACTTTAAGACTTGTGGACTTCAACTCCTACAATTCCTCAGCCAGAATTCTGGGAGATGAAGTCCACCAGTTTTAAAAGTTGCCAAGGTTGGAGACCCCTGTGCCTAGTCGACGAGACCTGCATTATGCCCTCTTTGCTGGATTTGGTGAGATGGGCAGATGTAATTGGGGACAGGAAGTCCCTCGAGTAACCCAGTCCCATGCTTTAAAGATCAAAACTAGAACCTTGAATTGGCCTTGGAAACAGACTGGCATCTAATGTGGAATGGAGGTATAACATGTGTTCTTCAAGAAACACATATAACCGCCTGTGCAGCTCTATTCTATATCAGACGAAGCTTCCGGATTCTCTTCACATCTTCGAATCTTTTGACTTGCGATTTCTTACTCTCTTTTCTTTTTCTGCATGTCCCATTACATGGCAATAAGAGTGCAATAAGAAGTGTGTTAATTGTTTGCATAGATGGAATTTAGCCAATTTGCATGCCAAGAAAGGGTGAGACTCCCAATATCGGAGAACGTGCTAGATCTCCTCATTGAAATCTCTACAGAAGGTTTGTTCCATTTCATAAAGCACCTAGAATAATAAAAACATGTTTGTAGAACTGCCCCACCTTGCATATTAATATTAGGCTGGAAAAACCAGCTTTCCAGCTTGCTGTAACTTCCCGGCTAAGTGTTTGCTTTTTCTCATTCGTAGGCATTTCATTCAGTTTTCTAGTCCTTTTGACTCTCATGAGAGCACACGGTTACTAATCCTGGGATCGCACAAGGTCTTCAGAAGTAGGATAATCACGTTTGGACTCCAGAATCACAGTCAAGGTGGAAGAAGAGATCATTTCTGGCTTATTTGGAGAAGTTTCACGTGCCAAAGTCCCACTTGGAGGATTTTTCTAAACAAAAAATTAATGAGGTCCTTGTATATAAGCTTTCTCTGTAGTGTGTTGCTTTCTCCGTTTCTTGATGACTTTTTGTGTACTTACACTGCAGATATTTGTTTTTTTGCTACCTTTTTTGTTAATAGATCATTGCTGTCTGAAAGCAATACGTCATCTAATACGTCATTTCTTACAAATTGGTAATCCCTCTATCTATCCTTGTGATAACATGGAAACCTTCTGGCCTACTGCATTAATTTCTACCACTAAAAATATACTACTATAAACTAGGTGCAGTGATTAATTGGATTAGAAGCCAGGGGACTATGAGTTCTAGTTCTGCCCTAGGCATAAAACCAACTGGGTGACTTTGGGCCAGTCTCTCTCTCTCTAGGAAGAAGATACTGACAAGCTACTTCTGACAACATTGCCAAGAAAACCGCAGGGACTTTGTTCCTACAGTTATCGGGAGTCGGGGTGACTCGATGGGATTACGACAATTGTTTCCGTGGAAGTTGTATTCATCTCGTTTTGCACATTTGCTCTTCTCAAACCATTTGTTTGCATTCATCTCGTTCGCATTTTACACGTTGGCTGGTGGGCATTCTTCTCTGTGCATGGAAAGTAATCTTCATCAGATTAGGAGAACAAATCTGTTAATGCACCCAGTAATTCACCATTTGCCAATCAATTGGACCCAGAACTCTAGAGATGTCAAGTACTGTTGCTTGATCCAAGTACTTTTCTACTACCTGGTAGTACAATCTGAAACACAAAAAAACCTTTGCAACAGAGGGCTCAAGCTTTATACCTTAACTTGTTTATGATTTTTTTTTTTTGTTGGTGAGTTTTGAGCTAGATTCTATTTCTGAGTGCACTTTTATTCTTCGGTGACGGCAGAGAAGAGGAAGAAATATTGAATTACCGCCTCTCTTTGATAAAAAGTTTAGATGACTTTCGCATGGTTTGGAGAGAATGTCCCATTTCCCTCCAATACACCTTAATGCTAGAGATTTTAATTAAAGAGACACTTTTCTAACAATCGTTTGTTTGTCGTGATTCAGTAAAACAATGTTTTGATAAGATTTTCCTCTTGCCTCTATTTTTTATTACAATCTATTTTTTTTTACAAGTAGTAACTTGTATTTCAGAGTGAATCCAACGCATCTAGAAGATACCAAGATGTTAAGTCTTCTGTGTAACATGTGGACAACTCAATTATCCAGCATTAACAATGCTGAGAATTTGGGTAGAAACAAAACAATCCTGATCATGTAAGATAAATTTATCAAAGGAAGAGACAGGTGCTACGGTTTAAGTCTGTGATGGCAAACCAATGGCACGCGTACCCGAAGTGGCATGTGGAGCCATGTTGCCTGCCACGTGCGGCATCGCCCGTTCCACTTCCGGGTTTCTGGCACGCATAAGCACGGGACGATCAGCTGGCTTTTTTGCATGCGGCAGTGCCGGAAACTGGAAGAGCTGGTCTTCCGTTTTCCTGCGTGTGCATATGGGGCAGCCAGCTGATTGTCGCGCCAGAAACCCAGAAGAGTAGCTGGCTGAAACCGGAAGTTCATTTTCGGCCGTGCGCATGCACCCTGTGGCCCAGGCGCGCATGCATGCACCCGCACCATCACTGGTTTAAGTCATTGTTCCTTTTTAGTCTGGATTAGACATCTAGAATATATCTTCTAGAAACCCATGGCAACTGGGGTCTAGGACAACTCGCCGCAGCCAACTTGCCGTGAAATAACTCACCAGAGTCAACTCACCATGCGATAATAGTTATACGTACCGAAGAGATGGTGGAATAGAATCATTAAAGAAAGGATGCAAAGGGAGAGACAAGATGAAATGTAAATGACAAAAATTAAAATATTTTTTTTAAAATTACTTGAATTGTCCCACAAGTTGGCTGCAGTTGAGTTGGCAGCAGCAAGTTGTCCCATGATCCATATCCAAAGGAGAACATCTATGATAACTAAAGGGCCTGGAAGGAAAGGATTATGAGAAATGGTTGGAAGGGTGGGAAAATTGCAGAGATACGATCATTCTGTCTCGAAATATTTGAGGTTTTTGTAGAAGATGGGGCAGAATTTTTCAAAATCTTTCCAGAAGAATGGAGAATAAGTTGGTTATGCAGGTGGTCCTCGACTTACAACAGTTCATTTAGTGACCATTCAAAGTTACAATGGCACTGAAAAAAGTGACTTCTGACTGTTTTTCAGTTACGACCTTTGCACCATCCCCGTGATCATGTGATCAAAATTCAGATGCGTGGCAACTGACCATTGCAGCGTCCCATGGCTCTTCTGATAAGCAAAAGTCAATGGAGAAGCCAGATTTACTTAACCACCAGGTTACTAACTTATCAACGGCAGCGATTCACTTAACAACTGTGGCAAGAAATGTTGTAAAATGGGACAAAACTCACTTAATAAATTCTCACTTAACGACATAAATATTGGCCTCAATTGTCAAGGACTACCTGTACTACAACAACTTCTGGAGAGGCACAGGTTTGTTAACCATAGACAACCAAAATCCTGTGCTATATTGGGAATAACTATACCAGTGATGGCCTTTTCAGCACCAAGTGTCGAAAAGGTCGCACAAAAACATCATGTGTGGATGTGAGCGCTCGTCAGGGCTGCACTTCGGAAAAAGCCGAACTTCCAGGTTCTAGTGTGCATGTGTGGCCAATGATCAGCTGGCCAGTGCGTATGCGCAGGCTGCTTTTCAGCACTGCTTGCACGCATGAAGGGATCACGCTCCAGAAAAGCTGAACTTCTGAGTTCTACCGTGTACGCACGCCGGACAATCAGCTGGCCGGTGCACATGTGCAGGCCGATTTTTGACACTGCTGTGCACCTGAAGGAATCACGCTCCAGAAAAGCCAAACTTCTGGTTCTGGTGTGCATGTGCACCCAATAATTAGCTGGCCGGCGCGCATGCGCAGGCTGGTTTTCGGCACTGCTGTGTGCAAGAAGGGATCACGCTCCAGAAAAGCCAAACTTCCGGGTTTTGATGCACATGCCCACCCGACAATTAGCTGGCCAGTGCACATGTGCACACCAGTTTTCAGCAGTGCTGTGCACACGATGGACAGCTGATTGTCGTGCACACATGCGCACCAGAAACCCGGAAGACAAACAGGCAAGGCCATACGTGGCAGTTGACATGGCTTCGTGCCACTTTGGGCACGCATGACATAGGTTCGCCATCACGGTACTATATGGTTTAGTGGAAAAGCAGAGTGCTAATTTTTTCCAAGCCAGGAAAAATCCCTGTTCAAATTGTTTTCAGGGTGTGTTGGATTCAGAACTCTCTTGAACTTACAACTCGGTAATATAAAGAAATACAGAACCAAAATAAACAACCAGTTACAGTTTTACAGCTTTAATTTAAAACTTTACCAATGACAAGAACAAAAAAAAAAAAAAAGAATTTAGTTACAAAAAGAGAAGTTGTCTATACAAAAGAATAGAGGTACCTGTTTCACAACAGAATCTGCCCTTGACATTATCAACTTAAAACCCGGAATAAAGTGCTTCAGGGGAACAAAGCAATGCTGAAAAGTCGCAAGAGTGAATTTAGGAAAGCAGTAAGGTGTGACTGTTGCAGACCAATTTTTTGAATGAAATCATTGCTTCTGAAAAACCAGCATTTCAAGAAAAAGGTAGCTAGAGGCTGTCTCCTTAATAGATAGGATTTCCACGTGCACGGATCTGCTGATGTGGAGGTGCAAAGAACCAAATCCAATTCTGAGGGTAGAACTCTCTTCCCTCACCTGTCCTCCCTCAGCTATCTGAATTACTACAAGGTGTAGCTAGACCACAAGTCACTATCAAGGCATTCCCACATATAATGTAACCTGGTTATCTAGGTGTCCTTCCTGATTATCTGAAGTTATTCAGAGATAAACAAGCAAACTTAATCTCCATTTTCTTCCTATTGGTAAGGATGGGACACAGTAGGAATTGATCTCTTTATGTTCCTGCAAACATGGGAGGTAAATTGTTGTTACCAGTTCCCACAATTGAAGAGCTCAGTTGCTGTTCTGTTCATCAGAACACCACTTTCGCCATGAAACAATTATTATTTTTTCATTATTGAGTGCCATGCTCCATGGAGGAAGCTACTCATGGTTGCTTAATGACCAGTGGAAGCCATGCCTCCATAGAAATCCAAAAAAAAAGTTCAAGTGAAGGCTCTCCCAGCAATATCTTTCTAAAGAACTACCAGAATAACTGTTTCCAACAATGGGAGAATTTCATTTGGAGATAATTTTTTTTCCTTCTTTCTCCCCAAGTCAAGGAATTCATATCAAAAAAAAAAAAAGGCAGCATGACTGGGACAACTGTCCTAATCTCGATTCCTCCTTTTATTATTATTATTATTTTAATTAAAAAGATGACATGGGCAATCCTATTAATTGTCTAAATAAGGAAACAATCTCTGGCCTTTTAAGTGTGCTGAAAATTTCAAAAATGCAGCGTGCATAAAAAAACGCTAGCTGTCTGCAAGTCAACCAATATTTTTTTCTCAAAATGCAGCAATGGTTTTGTCCTGGATTTTAACCCACCGTTTATTCTAAGATCTTAACAGCTGACTTCTTGCTTTACAAACAGGCTAGCTTTGGCCAAAATAATATTTGCAATATGCTTCTTCAGTTAACATCTAAAGCACAACATTCAGCCACGAGGGGGGAAAAAAGAGGTATACAAGCCCACAACTGTTTTCTAATTTGCATAGCAACATCCAAAAAGTTAATTTAAAACCATTGCTTGGGTTTTTTTGGCGGAAGAATCTGAGCAACCAAAGGCTGAGGTATGCACACCATTCTGTCCTCTTTTGCCATTTTTTTCCTCTGTTGGGTAACAACTCATAGAAACACAAGTGTGTCCAACGACATTTAAAAAAGTGGGTTCCTAAATTAAAAAAAAAAAACAATTACAAGTACAAATAATCTGGGTCTTTTGTCAGTTTATTAGATATAAATAAAAGCCAAGGCCAGATTGATAAAGAATCAAGAAATTGGTGCTAACTGAATCCTTTGTCAACATATTACTGCACTACTGAAAACATCATCAAGGCTTTCCTCAGAGTCCATAAAGGGATTGGTTTAACTGGTTGCAGACAACAATGAAATCACTCCCAGTTTATCAAACCAGTCACTGATTCGAAGGAGCACTGGCAGGGCATGAAGAAATTGTGAGGGGAAAAAGCATTGATAATTATGAGTACAGCACTTCCCATTTTGGGGAAGCATCATTTCCTAGCAGAGCTGAATTTGCATCTCTCTCTATACATCCCTATTTGTATTGTTCATTTGTATCCCTATTTTAGAATCGTAGGCAGTTCCGCTAATGCAGAGGTGGAGAACAATGGCCCCTTTATGACTGGTGGACTTCAACTCCCAGAATTCCTGAGCCAGCCATGCTCCTCAAGCCCACAAGTCATAAAGGGGCCATCATTCCCCACCCATGGGCTAATGTAATTAGGGGATGGAGACAAGACTAGGATTGCTATGATGCTTCTTGAATTTCCATAGTGGGTCTTGTCTAATTAACATTAAGTCAAAGACTGTCAAACTCTAGAGAAGGCCAATCATTTAAAGCCGTCTTTCCCAAACCGTTGCAATTACCAGCTGTGTGGACTTCAACTCCCAGAATTCCACAGTCAGCATGGCCATTGAGGAGAATTCTGGGAGTTGAAGTCCACCCAATTGGAAATCACCACAGCTGGGAAACACCAATTTAAAAGGCAAAGGGAAGTCTGATTCTCCCTTATCACAGCACACCTGGCAATGTTTTCCAACATCACCTGTCAGCAGCTCCACATTATGACACCGGGTTCTTGCATGAAAACGAATCACCATCTTCCATCAGCGATTCCTACACACTATGCTTGTGCTTCATTCAAAAACGAAAAATGCTGGAGGAAGTTAGTTATCTGTTTTATTAAGCTCAGCTATCTGATTCCTGTTGCTTTTATCATTATACAAAGAGGTATTTTCTACATTAATCATTCAACAGATCTTTCTGCATTCAGTCTGTCTCTCTCACACTCACCAGCGAGAGAAGCATTCCCCAGTCCTTCATGCCAGGATATACACACCAAAGCCACTGTTATACATTCGAGGCAACAGATCGTATTTTTTTTCTCATTTCCAATTAAATATGCATAGGATTAAACCCCCATCAAAATCAGGATCAATAGAACTCATTCCAAAGTCAGTGCAGACAGAACCGTGCATTTAAAATGCACCACATTTGCTATGCTGGGAGTACGGAGGCTGCAGTAAGATTGCAAATTAAAAACTAGCATTATCAGCCAAACTTTTCTTCCTTTGTTTTAATGGCTCCAGGTAGAATTTGTTACCAATCGAATCTGATTTGGCTAAAGAAGTACCTGTCACTCAAAATGGGATAAAAAAAAAAAGAGTTGTTTCCAACTAAATAAAAGAGAAACTGCAACTGAAGGTACCTGAAGTTTTTTTTTTTCCTTAGCATCACTGTGGACCTGAACATTTTAATTTAATTCAAACCGGAGGAAGAAAAGTCTCCGATGACTTTTTTTGACCTCAAATTGGATTCAGGAAGGATTTTTGTAGGGCTCTTTCATGAAGCGAGGCCTACAAGACCAATTGACGAATGTGAATTCCCTCGAGAGAACAGTTATAGAAAGTACAATGTGTTGGACACCCTTAAAAAAAAAAGTATCATTCTTTTTTTTTTTTTAATGGCAGCAGTGAATTAAAGAAGTTAATGGCCTGGAATAAAATCTTATCTTGTCTCTTCAGTCGTGTTGTCTTCCGCCAGGAACAAACAAGAATTCGTAACGGGTCAGAGCCAACAACACTAGAGCAAACCTGGTCCTCGGATACCCTCCACAGCAAGAAACATTCCCATGTGTTGTCGAAGATGTTCCTCACAGAAAAAAGGGGGAAAAAAAAAAGCAGAAAGTTTTTTTGTTTGTTTGTTTTGTTTCATTGATCACCCAACCGGAAGCCCTGGCCCCAGTTGTGTCTTGTGTCTCCCTGGCGATTATCTGCAGGTCTTCGCACACTGGCTGGAGGAATCCCAAATCCAGATACTCCTCCTCTTCTGTTGGGCAGCCATTTGTACCTGCGGGTGAAGAGAAGAAGGAATTCAGGCGGTCATCTTAGCCCCTATTCGGCTTTAGCAGCCGAACAAGACTTCAGCAGAGGTTGAAATTGAAATTGAAGAAGCAACAAAGGCTTAGGCTGGAGTTTCAGTACAGGTAGTCCTCGACTTACAACACTTCGGTTAGTGACCGTTCCGAGTTATAATGGCACTGAAAAAACAAACTTATGACCATTTTTCACAATGATGACCATTGCAGCATCCCCAGGGACATTCGGATTTACATTTGGATGCTTGACAACTGACTTCACATTTATGACGGTTTGCAGCGTCCCGGGGTGTGTGTGTGTGTCACACGATCCCCTTTTGCGACCTTCTGACCAGCAAAGTCAATGGGGAAAGCCAGATTCACTTAACGACCATGTTACAAGAAAAGTCGTAAAACAGGGCAAAACTCACTTAACAAATTTCTCACTGAGCAACCTAAATTTGGGGCTCAATTGTCATAAATTGAAGAGTTACCTGTACAAAGAAGCTGGAAAGCTTTGGCTTTTTTAAAAAAAAACACAGTTTAGACTCTTATTGAAAATTCTGAGAAATAGCTCAAGGCAGCTTGCTCTGTGTGTCTTACTGAAAATCAAGGCACTATTAAGAGGCTTCCCAGCTTAACGTGAGGGTCAAGGGGAGGTCATAATTGCAAAAACTGCTTTTTTGGGGCTGATCAAAATGCCAGAAAGCAGGGACAGTATCTTGGAAATGAAGTATACAGGTACTGTATTTTTCGGCGTATAAAGCACTCTGGACTATAAGACGCACCTTTTTTGGGGAGGAAAACAAGAAAAAAAAAATCTGCCTCTGCCTCTGCCGCCCAGCAATTTGCCTCCTTGCAGCAAACAGCCCGTTTCAGTTTCAGCACAGTCTGATTAGCACAAGAAAAAAAAATACCTGCCTCTGCCTCCCAGCAATTTGCCTCCTTGCAGCAAACAGCCCATTTCAGTTTCAGCACAGTCTGATTAGCACAAGCAGCTGATTGTCGGTTGGATTGGCTTCCCGACCATCAGCTGTTTCAAGCTGCAGGGATTGCCATAGTCTATTGCCGCCCGTGCACCACCATTTTCGGCTTCCGCATCCCGTGTGGGCAGGGCCACATTCGGTATATAAGACGCACCCAAATTTTCACCCTCTTTTGGGGTGGGGGGAAGTATAAGTATAAGTATAATTTTATAAAAGTGCGTCTTATACTCCGAAAAATATGGTATTTATTTATTGAATTTATATTGCCGCCTATTTGCCCATGGCGACTCAAGGCGGCTTACAGAATATAAAACCACATTTAAAACAATAAAAACTAACAAAAAGAATCAAATAAATTAATATAGTACAATAACAAAATCAACCCCCACCTCCCGCCTTAACTTACAACCATTCGTTTAGTGACCATTCCAAGTGACAATGGCACTTAAAAAAAAATGACGTATGACCATTTCTCACATGTATGACTTGCAACATCCCTGTAGTCACATGATCAAAATTCAGATGCTTGGCAACTGACTCGTATTTATGACGGTTGCAGTGTCCCGGGGTCATGTGGTCACCTTTTGCGACCTTCTGACAAAGCCAATGGGGAAACTAGGCTCACTGAACGACCCTTTTACTAACTGAACAACTTTCTTATGGCAAGAAAGGTTTGTAAACTGGGACAAGACTCACTTAACAGTCTCGCTTAGCAACAGATGTTTTGGGCTCAATTGTGGTCGTAAATCAAGGACTACCTGTAAATGGGGTGTGGCTAAATTTCAGCATCAGTCTCTGGGCAGGGATGTTATCTTACTTTTGGATTTACATCTAACTCTCTCTGGTCTTCCCTGCCATTTCTCGTTAATGTAAGTCTTGAGTTCTCTATCGGCTTTCTATTTTGAACTTGTTTCCCAACAGCTAGTGAAAAAATATAGCCTCAAGCTGGTTTTTCACTCCCAGGAAGCTTTCCGAACAGATCACACATTTTCAAAAGATGAGGGTTCCTTGCATTCTTAACCTCATTAAACTTTTAATGTCATTTTTAAAAAATCTCCAAGTTCTCTTCTCCCTTATTGACTGGAAGTGAGTGGATTCAAACCGGAAGTGAGTGGATTGGGCTTTTCTGCTCAGCCTGAGAGAGGGTTCTTACCCTGGAGTCAGATGACTCTTGCATGTCAAGGCTGAGATTACTAATTACCACAAAACACATCATAAGAATCTCTAAAATAGATTATTTTTAAAAAGCACCTAGTGGCCTAGCCCTGTCACAGAATCAGATGTACCAGCTCCCACTTGTCACAAGGACACCATTTTGCTACAGACTCATTCTTTGCTTTCTTTAGTATCTGACAGAGAACATAGAAGCCTTAGTGCATCCTGAACACAGCACTTGGATACTCCAGGTATCCAACACCTTCGTGGGCAGGAAATCTCAACATTTAAGCCTCATCCTTAGGGTCCTTTGTCTTGTGTTAGTAAGAAAGCCAGTTTGGTTTAGGTGGTTAAAGCATCAGGCTAGAAGCCAGGAGATGGTGAGTTCTGATCCTGCCTTAGGCATGAAGGGTGGCTGAATGACTTTGAGCCAAATCACCAGGCGACTGTGAATTCTAGTCCCGCCTCAGCCATGAAGGGCAGTGGGGTGATTTTCGGCCAGTCACTCGCCAATCCAACTCACAGGATTGTAGGGAAAATAGGAGGAAGAAATAATATTAGGTATGTTGACTGCCTTAAGTTATTTATAAATAATAAAGGTGGGATAAAGAAATAAAAATAAAAAAGCAGTCATTATAGTTCCTCTGGAAGCAGAATGGAAGCCAAGCTTTTCCAAGGATTCTTGTACATGCAGTGCTCCTTCAATTTAAATTAGAAAGGCACTGATTAATTGTAAAGGTAATATCTTCCTGGAGTCAAGAATTACACGGCCATGGTCAATAGATTTAACCTGGCAATGATATGGAAAGCAGATTAGATTAGATTAGATTAGGTTAGACAGACATAGATGAAAGGAAAGGAAAGGAAGGAAGGAAGAGGAAAAAGAAAGAAACAAAAAAAAAATTTTAAGCAGAGGTCAAAAACAAAGAGGCCAAGGCAAACTCTGGAGCCTACTGCCATTATCATTATACAGCAATATTTCAGTAAAATAAAGGAGGAAGTGAGCGAATCTTGTATTTGGGAGTTTGTAATAGTTTGACTGAATCAATGTTTCCCATTTGTCTATGTCAGGGGCAAAACATGAATGAAATGCAGCAATTGACCTAATTACGTATCCAGCCATCCGGAAAAATGTGCATGAGTCTCATTACTGCCATTGTACTTCTGTTTTCAATTCTAATTAGAATAATGTTTCAACATTCCAAGGTATTCCAAGTCTGATTAAAAAAAAAAAAAAAAGATAAACCAACTTACAGAAACTGAGGTGTTGACAGAAAATTTCTTCCTCCCAAATCCATTGGATATTTAAACATTAAGAAAAAGTATAGATGACCAACCAAGTTGCCGATCAGTTCATTGACGATGCTGTGGGATATTAGGAAACAGCATTTTATAGTGTTAAAAATTAGCGAATGAAGCATTTTCTACTAATAATGTGAAAGTATCTTAATCAACGGGGCCAATTTCTAGTGTGTTTGCACTGTTGAAGAGCTTGAAGGCTGCTAAGACTAAAAATAACCCAGAGAAGCTACCCCAAGGTTTGCATATTGTCTGCAAATATTTTTGAAAAATACACTTTTTGCAGACCTGTGGGGAAGACAGTGCTAATGGACTAAATACTAAAATTAAAAAGCGAATGCCATAAAAATAGAACCTAGGAAGGCTAAAAGTCACAATCTCTATCATCAACTGCAACTACTGTGTTTCCCTGAAAATAAGACCCTGTCTTATATTTTTTTGAACCCCGAAATAAGTGTTTGGACTTATTTTCGGGGAGGTCTTATTATTTTGGGGCACATGGAGGAAACCAGAAGAAATGGCGGGGACCGGCTGCGCATGCGTTTAAATATTTTCGGGGAGGGCTTATTTTCAGGGGGGGGGCTTATTTTAGCACATGTGCTCAAAAGCCCGATTGGGCTTATTATCAGGGGATGTCTTATTTTTGGGGAAACAGAGTATCTGAGTTCTAACTTCAGAAAGCCTTGAGACAGTACAACTCATAATTATGGAAGACTGTTACAATTCCAATATATTCTAAGTTATCAATGGTCGCTTAAGTATTTATCCTTCCAGCTACGTACACAGAAAAGTAAGAGTGCCACTGGAAAAACGATAATAAAATATAACTGAAAATTAGATCCCAGAAGAATTTTTAGTACTGGGCTATAATTTCAGAAGGAAGAAGGATGTTAAGCTGGCTTTCCTTGGGAAAATTCATTGTTGGAAGTTGAAACCCGAGACTCTTACCGTGTTTCCCCCAAAATAAGACCCTGTCTTATATTTTTTTGAACCCCGAAATAAGTGCTTGGCCTTATTTTCGGGGAGGTCTTATTATTTTGGGGCGCGTAGAGATGTGCACACTCGCCTGCCGCTTCCGCAGCCCTGTTCTGAACGGGCTGTAGCCCGGGCGTTGGGGACCCCCTGTACTACAGTAGGCCCTTCCTTTCAGATCACCTACAGCAGAGCTTCTTAAGTTTCATGCCCTGGACCCTTCCTTAGAAAAAGAATTTAAACGCATGAGGAAATACAGGTATAACCTGTTTGACAAAGGAAAGCAGATATGCTCAAGTACAATTATCGAAACGTTACAAATGACAAATGTGTAATATAATAATAAGACAGTATGTGCTTCTTTATTAATCCATTAAATCAATACTCAGGCCATATAAGCAGTCCTGTGCCTTCAGTCACAATTGAGAGTCCAGAATCTCAGCTGTTGAGCAAAGCGATTCAGTGAGTCACCACGTGACCGCTTGCTCAATGATCACAATCCCAGCTCTCCAGATGCAGTCATTAAGCAGACCATTGGAGAGTAAGGCCCAGGACTCCCAAGCATAGGACAGGAATTGGGCCTGGGCCTCCCATCACACCCAGGAGTCCTAGGCTCTCTCCCCACCACCACAATAATGTTGGTGTTCACTAACACATTTTTGCCAGTTTTAAGATTCATTCTTCAGCACCCTCAGCTGACTGGGAAATCCTGAGAGTTCAATCCACATTCATCTAAAAATGACCGAGGTTAAGAAACTTTGATTTACAGGATTATGGAGTCCTGATTGTCTCTCTACATCCCATCTGGTCTGACAGGAAGAGCATGCTTTGGGCCCCAATGCCTTCTTTCCAGAGCAGAAAACATGACTTTTCTGTCACAGCACCTGATCTTTGGAACACATTCCCCTCCATTCCCAAATTAGATTGGCCCTAACCCTGTCAGCTTTCATAAAGCCTTGAAGCTTTGGATCTGTTCCTGCCCATGAGGTTGCAAATTCTTCCTTGGTCACTATTGTGGTTTTACATTACCTGAACTTTTATTTTAAATGCTGTTGAAACGCCCAGCGTTACCACAGTGATATAGCAATAGCATTTAGACTTATATACCGCTTCATAGTGCTTTACAGCCCTCTCTAAACAGTTTACAGTTTGTTATTGCCCCCAACAATATGGGTCCTCATTTTACCCAAATGGGAAGGATGGAAGGCTGAGTCAACCTTGAGCCTGGTGAGATTCGATCTGCCAAACTGCTGGCAGCCGATGATCAGCAGAAGTAGCCTGCACTCTAACCGCTGCACCACCGCAGTTCATATGAGTGGCTATATAAATTAAGTAAATTAATAAAGCAGAGACAACGTATCTGGAGATACTTACGAGCCTCCAATGATATAGTTGAATCCCAGGATAACCCACGGCAGATAGCATGCCTAGGAAAACAACAACATATATGTTTATCATAATGAACTTGAAGGGCAAAATTATCCTTTCATCTCATGTGCTGAACTTGGTGGGCCCCGATGTCTAACAAGGAAATGCAATGTTGAACTGCCCCCGAAAAAAATTGTTGGTTGAGATACTGGCTGGACAGTAAACTATCCTACTATCCAAATTGCATTGGCATCAGTTTGTTACATTTCATTTCCTATGATTAACACTAAGCCATGCTTAGCATGTTGAATAAACATGCTTTTATGTTATTTCTTCCCAGATTACCATGTTTTCTCAGCTGTTGAGTCAGGGAGCTGGATTGATGAGCCTACAAAATACCAGGCTGGAAGGAAGAAATTCAGGAGTTAAAAGTAGGCATTTTCTGAATTATTGATAGGTAGAGCCCAAAAAGTTTGCCATCACTACATTAAGTGGAGCAAAAATACAACGGAATGGCCTCCAGCATTAACTTCTGGGTCTTAAAAATGTTCCTTAGATGTTGCAAAAGCCAGACCCTTTTAATGTTTAAATGGCATTCACTATAGCAGTGATGGCTAACCTTTTTGCCGTCGCGTGCCAAAAGCGTGGGGGGGCAGTCGTGTGCACACGTGCCCACATCCATAATTCAATGCGCCCCTCCCCCCGCTGATGCACGCACGACGCCCCCCCTTCACTTCCCTGCTTTTGGCGCGCGATGGCACGATGGGCCTGGAAGGCCCGTTTTTTCGCTCTCCCCAGGCTCCAGAGGCATTCTTGGAGCCTGGGGAGGATGAAAACAGCCTTCCTCATCCCCCCGGAGGCTGGAAACAGTCCGTTTCGTGACTTCCGGTGGGCCTGGAAGGCCCGAAAATCAGCTGGCCGGCATGCGCATGCACACTGGAGCTGAGCTAGGGAAACGCCTGCGTGCCCACAGATATGGCTCCGTGTGCCACCTGTGGCCCGGGTGCCATAGGTTCACCATCATGGCACTATAGTCTCCTTATCTGCAGAATGCAGCCATGTCTCCCTTAACCATTTTGTTCAAAAAATTCGTTCACTATTACACTTGAGACAACCTTCTGTTTTATGAAATCTCCCTTCTACTTGTTGAGCTGCCCTACAGCTACTTCTGTAATTTTCCTTCCATTAAAGAACTGTATATGGAGCACTGTCAAGAAGGAAAAGATCACATAGATGTCAGATATATAAATGCCAAACTTCTCTCAAAAATCTGGAAGGAATCAAGGAATGGCTACCATGATTCAATCAGATGTTGAAATTCCACAGATTTGGGCAAGACGTCCAAAAGACAGAAGCTCATCTCTTAAGGCCACTCACCTTAAACCGAGTCCCAAACCAAAATGACACAATCATGTCTCTGTTCAGCTGGGCCCAAACATAAAGTACGGACATGATCAGGGGGATCATCAGCAACTATAAGAGAACAAACGATCCGACATGGTTTATATGAAGACTCACACACTGTACTTAAAAATATTACAACGAAAATCCCTGTTCAATTTAGATACATCTCCGTACTGTTCAATTTTTTTTTCTCTGAGGGAAAAAAAGGGGAATTAATTTGGAACAAGAACATTTTGGGGGAGAGATTTTGCAGATTTCTCCATAATCCATGACCCGCTAAATCAGGGGTCTGCAACCTTAAACACTCAGAGCCATTTGGACCCGTTTCCCACAGAAAAGAAAACACCGGGAGCCACAAAACCTCGGTAGGTGTGGTTCATGTCACTCACTTTCACCAGTCACATGCCCCCCCACCCCCAGCTATGCCTACCCATCTGGACATTAGGGCAGAGAACCGGTTGTTAAAAAACAATGGCTGTTTCTTAATGTCATTTGTAACTTTGATTTGGAAGGATGGGCACCAAAAGTCCTAATAAACCTGATTTGCAAGACTTTAAAAGAAAAAGGATATACTTACTTGCATATTCATTACTAAGCCAGTAATCTTTTCATTTTAATTAAGGAAATCCAAACTAAGCAAACATTTAATACTTAATTTATAATGATTCAATTTTAGACAAGTAGAATAATCAATGCTAGTATTTGTTATCATATTGAAGCCCTTTTGAGCCGGCGGAATAGATTTGGATCTCTGCCTACCTGCTCCGCATGGCTTTAGTTAAGCCTGTAAAATCTCCCTCAATCATAACCAAGTTGGGCTCAAACAACACATTAGCAGCACACTCGGATATTTTGAGATTCAGAGTGCAGGAACCCAGCACATTGTGTGAAGTAGACTATCACGTTAGGCCATAATATGGTTTATTCATTTGGCACATTGTAACACTAATCATGCTTTGTTAACCCAGCTCTTGTGTGAACCCAGCCATTGAGTCTCGAGCAAATCTTAAATTCTCATTCATTTATACAGTGGCTGTTCCTGAATTTATCACCTTTCCCACCCAAACATGTGGACTCAGGAGTATCAGAAGAGAAATGGGGGTGCTGGGAATGACTCCCCTAAGGCCACAACATTAAATAAACTCAACATTAAGAGAACTAAGATCATGGCATCCGGCCCTCTCAATTCCTGGCAAATAGATGGGGAAGAAATGGAGGTAGTGATAGATTTTATTTTCTTGGGCTCCAAGATTACCGCAGATGGGGACTGCAGCCAAGAAATTAAAAGACACTTGCTCCTGGGGAAGAAAGCTATGGCAAATCTAAATATCTTACTAAAAAGCAGAGATATCACCCTGCCAACAAAAGTGCATATAGTCAAGGCTATGGTTTTCCCAGTTGCAATGTATGGCTGTGAAAATTGGACCATAAAAAAGGCTGAGCGCCAAAGAATTGGGGCCTTTGAACCAGGGGTGAAATGCTCCCGGTTCGGACCAGATCGCCCAATCCGGTAGCGATGGAGGCAGGTGGTTCGGAGAACCAGTAGCAAAAATCCCTGTGCCCCTCCCCATGCCCAGTTGAGCCGCACAATCATCAGAGGCTTTTTTTTTTTTTTACTTTTAAAAGCATTTTTTTACCACCTCTTCAGCCAAAAAATGCTTTTAAAAGTTAAAAAAAAAAAGCCTCTGATGATCGTGCAGCTCAAAGGCTTTTAAAAGAAAAAAACCCTTTTTTTCTTTTAAATGCCTTGGACGATCCAAAGGCTTTTAAAAGAAAAAAACCCTTTTTTTCTTTTAAATGCCTCGGACGATCCAAGCTGAGTTGCCTGATCGGCAGAGGCTTTTTAAAAAAAGCCTCTGCCGATCAGGCAACTCAGCTGGGATAGTCAGAGCCTTTTGAAAGCATTTTTTAACAATCTCTTCACCGAAGAGGTTGTAGAAAAAATGGTTTTAAAAGGGGGGAAAAAATTGGCCATGCCCACCCAGTCACATTACCCCCACCACCAAGCCACGCCCACAGAACCAGTAGTAACAAATTTTAGATTTCACCACTGCTTTGAACTCTGGTGCTGGAGAAGACTCCTGCGAGTCCCTTGGACTGCAAGGCGATCAAACTAGTCAGTCCTAGAGGAGATCAACCCTGACTGATCTTTAGAAGGTCAGATCCTGAAGATGAAACTCAAATACTTTGGCCACCTAATGAGAAGGAAGGACTCACTGGAGAAGAGCCTAATACTGGGAACGATTGGGGGCAAAAGAAGAAGAGGACGACAGAGAATGAGGTGGCTGGATGGAGTCAATGAAGCAGTCGGTGTGAGCTTAAATGGACTCCAGAGGATGGTAGAGGACAGGAAGGCCTGGAGGAACATTGTCCATGGGGTCGCGATGAGTCGGACACGACTTTGCAACTAACAATAACAACAACAACAAAAAAGGCCACTGAAGCCTCCATAACCATTTTTCGCATCCTTTGGTTGGGGAGGGATGCTTTTCCAAGACCCAAACCTGTCCAAACGTTGGCAGCAGATTCAGGAAAGGATACAACTATGCAAATCCAGTTAAACAGCAGCATGAACATGTAGTCGGCAGGCCTTCCATCGAAAGCACCTGAGAACAAAGAATGGCATTGCTGTGAACGTAAATCCCTGGCAGTTGTTTTTTCTCCCTTTCCCCAAGAGGCAGTGGGAGCCTTCAGAAGGCTGTGATTAAATCGCAGGCTGCAACTTCAACTTTTGTTTCGAGGAGGAAACAAGAGGCTGCTCTGTTCGGTGAGGGTATAATATGAATTCTAGCATTGGAGGCTTTTTTTTCCCCAAAACA
This sequence comes from Arizona elegans, assembly GCA_022577455.1. NCBI lineage: Eukaryota > Metazoa > Chordata > Lepidosauria > Squamata > Colubridae > Arizona > Arizona elegans. The sequence goes on along the minus strand of JAKOOJ010000002.1, from coordinate 4,753,786 downwards.
AATATTACACAAAATTCTAGCATCCAATTCATTTTTTTGTTTTCCCACAAATATTGCCCAAAATTAACATACTACAGGTAGTCCTTGGCTTACGGCCACAACTGAGCCCAAAATTTCCATTGCTAAGCAAGAACGTTGTTAAACATTTTGCCCCGTTTTATGACCTTTCTTGCCAGAGTTGTTAAGTGAATCACTGTCGCTAAGTTAGTAACATGGTTGCTGTGTCAGCATTTCGAGTAACGCACTCATTGAAAGCAGACCAAGGCAGGTAGGTTCCTCAAAGAACATGTTTATTGGATACCATATTTTTCAGAGTATACGACGCACCTTTTTTCCCCAAAAAAGAGTGAAAATCTGGGTGCGTCTTATACTTTTTTTTTTCTTTTTTTTTCTGCCTCTGAAACTTCGGAAACACTGTTTCAGGAAAAAAAAAATTTTTTTTGCCTCTGAAAGCCTCCAAAACAGCTTCAGAAAAAAAGCCTCTGAAGCTCTGTTTGGGGGCTTCTTTTCTGAAGCTTCGTTTCTGATGCTTTTTTCAGCCTCTGAAACCTCCATTTGAGAAGCTGGGCGGGGCTACTTCCCCACCTCCCTTCCCTCTCTCAGGCTTCGTGGCAACTATGAGGCAGCAGCACAAGATGGCTTCAGCCGGGTTCGCTTCAGAGTTGACATGCTGAGTGAATCTGGCTTCTCCTTTGACTTTGCTTGTCAGAAGGCCACAGAAGGCCACAGAAGGCCACGACTCGAGACACTGCAACTGTCATAAATATAAAGCAGTTGCCAAACATCTACATTTTGATCATGTGACTATGGAGATGCTTCTAAGGTTGTGTGAAAATCAGTCATAAGTTGCTTTTTTCAGTGCTGTTGTAACTTCAAACAGGCACTAAATGAACTGTTGTAAGTCAAGGACTAACTGTACAAGGTTGATAATATAGTCAACATTATAAACTCTATAGCTCCTGCAGCATAATCTGAGTTTGAGAAATGTATTACATAATTCTTTGTTTGCAAAGTTCGATCAGTGAAGGCTGCAATTCTTACACAATAATTGCAATTGGGAATAACTGGTTTATGCTAGAACTTGTTTCTAAATAAGCAACATAAGAACAATCCCAGAGTATTTAAAAGGCAACTCTTAACTGGTTGGCTTCAGTAGATTTGATTTATTATAAGAAGGAGAACAGAAAGCAATTTTTGTGTTCCTTGTATTTAAAAGGTACTTACACTTAGTAATAATCAAGCATTATCACAAATTATCTTATTACATCCAAGGAAAATGGCCTGCATGCACTTTTAATTTATTAGTGCTACATGATGGGAAATAAGCAATTAAGATACTTGCCAAGTTAAAAATACAATTAACAAGATTTTTAAATCTTTCAAACTCTTTTACTTTTGCCAAACATTTAGCAATTGCCTGAGACTGGAAATCTTTTTTCTCCTACAACAAATTCACAAAGTTTTCTTTACCGGGACTTATTAAGATGAAAGAACATACTGGCATAAGAATTCCAGCAAGTGAACTAATTTGAAATATACATCAATGTCTACAATACAGCAGAGATTTTTTTAAAAAAAAATATTCATAGCCTTACTGCGTGCTGAAGGGAGAGTTCCATTTTCACTGATAAGGGGGGAAATCTGCATCTGGCTATTTACGTGACAGATGTTTTAATCTTTTGGATAGTTTCCCTGATGTCTTCCTAGCCTTGTAGAGGAAAATCTAAATATTCAAGTGTTTTCCAAGCCAAGGTCACAGATTACAGCTACTAGCTTTTTGCCTCAGTTTACAAATACACTCAATTGCCCAAAGACAGTTTTAGACATTTATGTACATTTCTATAGGTCCATGTGGAGTGTAAATTAAATACGCCGACTTAAAAAATATAAACTGACAAGTTTGTTTACCATCCTCAAAGGTAAAAAATAATTGAACATTATAATGGTGCAGTTGTATATTTACCTGTTTCCAGACGTGATGAATACTGATACAAAAAATAGAGATTCACCAGATATAGAAAGCCTGTCCCTGGGCCAACGGGGAAATAAAATGTGGCAGTTATCGGCCTCCAGATCTGTTTAGACAAAAACAACAGATATGTAAATTACTTGTTTTTTGAGAACTTGTTTAAACAATACCAAAGTTACTTGCATCAGACAACATCAGTAATTGGTAAAATAGTATTGTACTACATACTAACAAAGTCAGATCTATAATTATTTGATGGATTATTGGGGGTGGAAAGCTCCCAGCCCACCAGCCCATTGAGTCCCCATCACTGTTAGTCTGATGGGTGATAAGACACCAGGATTCAACAGTGCTGAAGAGGAACTATTGAGCCAAAGTTTTACTGCAGGGATATGCAACTCTGACAACTTTAAGGCTTGTGGACTTCAACTCTCAGGATTCTGGAGAATCCTGCTGGGGAATCCTGGGAATTGAAGTCCACAAGTCTTAAAGCTGCCAAGGTTGGACACCCTTGCTTGACTAGGAAAGGACTAAAAGAACTTTGATTCATTAACTCTCTTCTGTCTTCTGGTATATAGTTGTAAGAACCATTTCAGAAGGTTTTTTTTTCTTCTGCTAATAAGTTTTTCTCTACCACCAACAAACGCATCTCTCATGCAACACACAAAAATGAAGAGAGTGGCAGATATTACTCTAGCCCTACAAGAAAATATTATCAAGCTTCAATAAAAGGTCATAATGGGGGGTGGGGGAATCTCTCAAAGTGATTTAGTAAGATTTGGACATGCTGTCTGGTCATAAAATGATGGAAATCAGAAAAGGACTCTCTTGGAAAAGACAATGGATGGTTGATAGCACAGAGGACATCCCAAATATTCAACATTTGCACTATTACACTATTACAAATGACTTGAGCGCCCTTGGTATTGGTTCTGGATGGTTGGCTGTGGAGTATACAGATCTATATACTGTACTGTAAAACAGTATATACAGAAGCACAGGCAACATCTGAGACTTCACGTAGAGTCCATAGATTTATAACTGGATGGTTGCTTTCTGCATGCTGTTTACTATGATTGCCATCAACTGCCTGTCACATGTGAACTTTAGCAACTTTCCACCTGTTATGGGGACTTTCCTGTCTGTCACATGTTAAGAATAGCCCAGCTAACCAAGCAAATGGCAACCACTACATAAATAGCCTTCCTGCAAGAGGCAAGCCATGCTTTCATTTGGACTCGGAATATCCCCTAACAGCATAACCCTTGGATCGAGTGGGTTTCACTTACCTTTGCTACCGGTTAGAGCGCACCCCCCATCTGTGCATGCGCAGAAGCTTCTGCGCATGCACAGATTGTGTTTGATGATATCTGGGCAGATGGGCGGAGCCTCCCAACACCGCTGCTACCAGTTTGCCCGAAACGGTAGCAACCCACCACTGCCTTTGATGCACTGGAGAATAATGTTCCTTGTCAAAAGCCAATATGGAGAATGGCTGCACCAGCAGAGGTTGAGCTACAGTTAAACATGTTTAGAAGGCATCCTATCAAGTAAGAGCATGTCATAGAGCAATTAGTTCCCTATTTAGATAAATGCTGTATCTCTCTATGGTAAAAGAATGATATGTCTACCTCAATTCTATGTGTTGGTATTCTCAAAGCAAAGAACAGGGAGGGAAATATACCCAGAATCTGGGTGTCTAAGATACTGCATGTCTCTCAAAATAAAATGTCTACAAAGAAGCACATTTCTCCTCCAATCTTGAGAAATATAGTCTTGCACCGAACAATCACTCTATTCCCCTTTGCATTCCTCCGAGGTCACATTAAAATGCAAAGGAATTGGCATTTCAAAAAGCTGAAATCTACCTTCTACACTCCATCCCCTGCTTTTCTTATCCTACCAACATAGGTGGCAATGGGAAAAGACTGACAAAAAATCAGATAGAAAACTGTTTTATCACACAACTTTAATTCTTATCGTATTTTCCATATCTTCATAAAATGAAACATTCATTCATAGGAAGCATTTTTATTATCCTACAGAGAACATACGTAGCTCAAGATTGAAGCAGTGAACTATAATTATTCAGACAGCTGATGAAATGTCTGTAAATGAAAAACCAAGTTTAGAGAATTTGTATAACCCAACATTTTTATTATCTATTTTTCTACACCTGGTGTTCCATGTCTAATTGCAAGGAATAATAGGGGAAAGCAATTCTGAATAGCTAAGCATATTAAACATCTTCCTAAAAAACTCATTTCATTCAGCTAAAACAAATATTGAACAAAAGAATCAAATCTTCCACAATAGTGATTTAAATAACTTTGGCCTCCTCAAAAAAAAAAAAAAAAAAAGAGACTAACCAACTTAACCTTCCAACTTAAATTACTCCATATTTTTTTCACTATATTGGTGCCTATCAAGATGCCAGAAACCCTTCTGAATGTTAATGATTGTTTATATTCTTGGCACTAAAAATATAGCTTTCCAACAAGACAAAAGGCAATAATGAAGTCTGTGACCAAGATAAATCAAACAATTCAATTGATTGCTCGTGCTATTTATTTATTCATTCTATATTCCTTCCCATTTCAGGTTGTGTTTTGTTAGCAATGGCTGGAAATTAAAGCAGCTCAACTGTTTCCATGATTACTGAAAAAGGAAACACCTCCCACGCATCCATTCTCAAAAAAGGCGTTATTTATTTTGTTCCATGAGTGACATGACACATACTTTTTCACACTTATCTTATCAAAGTGAATCAGGGATGATGAAATAGAAGAAAACTGAACCTCTCAAGAAACTGGCTTTCAGCTGCCAATACAAAATAGTAATTGCATGAGCTTGTTTGGTAAGTTCAGTATTTGCCCAGCATTACTTTCAAGTTTTCTCAGCCCTCTGCTATGCTATGCTATGCTATGTGCCTCTCCCTGCTGAGACCAGGTATTTCCCACCACGCAGTATGCAAATTTTCCCACTTTCAGTTTCAGAGCTAATTTACAAAACACTTCACTTTTGATCAGTTTTCAACTGTTATGCAAAGCTCACTCAGTGACATGATCGCACCATGTAATAAACGTGTTATGGTTTTAAGTTTGTACACCATGTTCAGCCAAGAGCATGCAAGTAAACTACTATGGCCTGGAATGACCCCTAGTTTCACATGACTATTAACCTTCTAACCAGAGTGATATCCATACAAAGCAAAACACATTGGGGTTGGGGCAGTATTTGGATGGGAAGCCACAATGGAAACCCCACAATCAATTCATACATACATACATATATATATCTACATATAGCAATTTCATTTTCACAATAATTAAATGGGAAACTGAATCCTACTGGTGTACCCTAAATCAGGGGTCTCCAACCTTGGCAACTTTAAGCCTGGCAGACTTCAACTCCCAGAATTCCCCAGCCAGCTTTCTGGGAGTTGAAGTCCGCCAGGCTTAAAGTTGCCAAGGTTGGAGACCCCCCCCCCCGCCCTAGATTTATTTATTGGTTCGATTTATATGCCGCCCTTCTCCGGAGATTCAGGGCGGCTTACAATGCGTTAAGCAATAGCCTTCATACTTTTGTATATACCTGCTTAGTAGGGCTTTCAGCCCCCCCTAAGCGGGTGTTCTTTTTTATACGAAGTCAGCTTATTGCCCCCACAATCCGGGTCCTCATTTTACCTACCTCAGAAAAATGGAAGGCTGAGTCAACCTTGAACCTGGTGAGATTTGAACTCGCAGTAATTGCAGGCAGCTGGCAGCTAAGTGCTACTTAACAGCACTTTAGTCTGCTGCACCACCAAAGCCCTTAGATGCTACCTAATTTTTCCATATTGGCTGAAATTAACCCTAACCAGAATCTCAGGCTTGGACAACATTAAACAAAGACCTGGCTCTCTGGAGAAGTCTCTGGTCCTGGGGAAAGTAGTTGTAGGGAAGAAGAGGGTGACCAGCAGGCACAGTGGATGGACTTAGTTACTACCCCATTAGAAGACCTGAGAAAAGCAGGTTAGGGACAGATCATCATGGAGAAGATCTATGTGGTCATCAGAAGTCGAAAATGACTTGATGGGCCAATGATGAGTCCATCAATCATTTTCTGAAAGGTACTTTTTAAAAGTCTCTCTTATCACACAAACAAGCATCCCTTGCTTAAGGTAAGCACTGTTCAATTTCCTACAAGAAAAAACAGAAGTTTTGTTTTATAAATGTCAAGTTATGGTGCCTCCCAACCAAATCACTAAATGGCACTTCCACCATAAGCTAAAAAGTACACCAAGGCTGGAGTGGGGGGGGGGGTGTCCCCATATGCTTGCCATAACTGACTACAATTCCCAACATACTCAGCGCAGCATTTGCTTCTAAGGGCTATAGGCAAGAAGCGCGCCGTGCATGCCGGGAGCCGTAGTCCAGCTCGCCTACCTGGAAGCGGTTGATGAAGGCGTCGGGCCACAGGAAGAGGTAAACGGGGCTGATCAGGCCTAGCTTGCCGAAGAGGGGCACCGCGATGGCAGCTGCAAACCAGTAGCGGGTAATAAACGGGATGCTGCGGAACCAGTCCCCGAGGTCCGACATCTCCCCTTCGCCACTGGTGACTGGGAGGCCTGGACGCCGGTCCTCGCGCTCCTCGCTCCCGCCGGTGCTTCTTTTTCTCAGCCAAAGAGTGGCGCGTCGAGAAGGGCTGAGAGCTGGCCGGTGGGTGGGGCCCGCCTTCTTCCGACGTGGCCACACCGAATTCGGCCAAACGGCTACTTCCGGTTTCCGCCTTCCTTTGCTAAGCAACAGAGCAAAAAATAAAGGAGGGGCAAAGTAGCGTCGCCGGAAGTTTCACTCTTAAAGGGACCGGGCGCTTTTCACTCCCTCGTTCTCTATAAATCAGAGGTCCTCAAACTTGGCAGCTTGAAGACTTGTGGACTTCAACTCCCAGAATTCACCAGCCAGCTATGCTGGAGTCTTAAAGACACAAGTCTTAAAGCTATGCTGGCTGGAGAATTCTGGGAGTTGAAGTCCACAAGTCTTCAAGCTGCCAACTTTGAAGACCTGTGCTGTAAATAGAGGCAGTCCTCAATTTACAACAGTTCCTTTAGTGACCGTTCAGCTTGCTTCAGAAATTGTGGTCGCTCCATCACTGGAAGTTTTTTAAGAAGAGACCAGACAGTCACTTGTCTGAGATGGTATAGGCTCTCCAGCTTGAGCAGGGGGCTGGACTAGAAGACCTCCAAGGCCCCTTTCCAGCTCTATTCTGATTCGGTCCACTCATCCAAAATGAGAAGCAAAGAAAACAAGGGGGGAAAAATTGCAAAGTGAAAGTTAGAAATTAATAGCAGAGGTCGATGCAAACTGACTGAAAAGCCTTGCAGGGTGATTCCAGGATGCTCATGTATCAAACCTGGGGAAAAGCTGCCAGATTCCAGTTTTTGCAGCAAAGCCAGCTGTCTGATGTGGGAGCAAAAACAAAGACACTGCTGATTTAAGGCATCATTTTTTTTAGGAAATGTGGGGGAGTGGGTTAGCCTGGTATACCATGCTATAAAAAGCACTCTTGGGGAACTAAGAAAAGCAGTTTTAAGATGTGTGGACTTCAGCTCCCAGAATTCCTCAACCAGCACGCTGACTTGGGGAATCTTAAAAGTTGACAAGTTTGAGAAACTCCACTGCATCTTTTGCTGCTCTGTGCATATGGTTAGGAGTTACCTTTTATTTATTTATTTTTTCATGTTTTATTTATATAGCATTCAATTTTCATCTAACTGTGTATTCTGGGTACAATTATATTTAAATAGTCTATTTGTACATCTTTGTTGTAATAGGTCATCACCATCATATTAATAATACAGCAACATAATAATATAACTAATACTTAACATTTGATATCCTCATCTTTAACAACTCTCCTCTATACCATTTCCTCCATTTATATCTCCTCCTTTCTAACTTCTTTTTCTGTTATCTAGCTATTGATAGAATAGGAGTTATCTTTTATTTAGTAGATAAACGTTCCTCTCCTATGTGCATCATTTCCCAAGGGCAGTTCAAAGAAATATTTTAAAATAATTACATGCAGTTCTGAATGCATATTGGAACAGATGGAGGAATGATACGGTGTGTACCCTGTTCTGGGGACCTCAGCTGTTCATTTATTTTCAAGACATCCTGAAAAAGAGTCTCTTGACTTCAACAATTGCAAATTCAACAGGTCGATTTAGAGAGCTTGGTTTGCTTCCTCCTTTTCCTCTGCTGCACCACTACTTTCTGGATTGAGAGGCGCTTGGACCATCCTACAGCCTACAAGCAAACTACAATTCCCAGCAGGCTTTGCTTGGAATGCTCCACACACAAGAGGGGGAAAGTCTCCTGCCTCTGCCTTCCTCAGCCCACGCCTAAGGGGAGGCGTTCCTTTCCTATCCCCCCCCAATAGGATGATGCGTTGGTATCTTCCTAAGTCAGAGCGGTCTGGCAGGAGAAGCGGCCGTTGGGGTGGATTCAGTCCGGCGGCTGAGTGAGGCGGCGTCGCTGTTTCCTTTCCCGCCGGGATGCAGAGCTCGGATCTGGGCAACAGGGAACAAGGCAAAATCTGGCACCGCAGACCCTCCCCGGCAACACAGCAGGGGTAACTTTCCGTAGACGCAACATCACTGGGTTGCATTTTTTTTTAGCAGCTGTTCAACCGTGGAGCTTCCATCTTCAGGGATAGTCTATCTGTTTCCACGCAAGAGCAACGCTTTTTCATCGTCTTCTGCTCACAGGCCTTCCATTAGCCCACGGCCCACCTAAAAGAGCTGGATTCCAACTGCGATCAGCCCCCACCAGCCCCAAACAAGGGAAAGAGAGAGCACTTTTTGGAAGGCGGATGGGGAGGTGTGGGTGGGTGGTGCACAGGTGATACAATGAAAAGGGGTCAATCAATGCCCCCTTGCTTTTATGCTGATCAAAATAGAATCTTGGAAAATTGCTGAATGCACAGAGAGGATGGGCATGGTGCAACTGCCTTAAAAAAGTGAGAATCTTGGAAAATTGCTGAATGCACAGAGAGGATGGGCATGGTGCAACTGCCTTAAAAAATAGGATCTTGGAAAATATTTGAATGCACAGAGAGGATGGGCATGGGGCAACTGCCTTAAAAAAGTAAGAATCTTGGCAACTGCCTTAAAATATACTTACTGTGCTAAGTAGAGTTTCTCATCTAGAATTGATAAGAAGGAACCACTCCAGATTAAAAGTCCTTATCCCTTTGCAAAAAGTGGTTGACATCAGATGGGGGAGAGGTAGGTAGGTAGGTAGGTATGCATTCTGTCCCAGGAGAATCTGTTATAACACCCATAAAAAATAAAATGTATCATTTGGAGTGGATTTATTTGATAGGGATGTGCCTCATTGAAACTCTGTCACAGGGATGGGCTCCTCTTTTTTTGGTTGAGGGTTTTATCCGAATAACATGGGTTCATCTCATCCCAGTTGGGGAAGTAAACAGCGTGTAAGATAACTGCCAAAAATATGCAAGGCCAGCCATTCTCTCCCTCTCATGTTTTTTTTTCCCCTTTTACTTTATAGCAGACTTTCTCCCTATTCTGACATAATTCCTTTTCTCCTACAGTTCTCCTTATATTAACTTCATTGTGCTTTCTTTCCAGAATCATAGTAAATATTATTCATACTACCACAGGGTATCATTCCAAGACAATACGTTTTTTGAATGTGGCTTTTGACTGTTCAGGAGAGTATCTACTTGCTGGAGATCATCAGGGGAATATTTATGTTTTTGATTTGGTGGGCAACAGGTTGGTACTCCATGTTTCTTTCATCATTTAGTTTATGCGTGCTTAAAAAATATGAATTGCTTAGGTAGAAATACAAGTATGCTATTGCCATGTGGGCTTTTTCCAAGATTCTTTCCATGTACACAATAAATAAAAATGTATTAATAATATTGGAATAATACAATATTTCATTCCTGAAGAGCCTCAGTGGCGCAGTGGTTAGACTGCAGTACTGCAGACTACTTCTGCTGATCACCAGCTGCCAGCAATTTGGCAGATCGAATCTCACCAGGCTCAAGGTTGACTCAGCCTTCCATCCTTCCGAGGTCGGTAAAATGAGGACCCAGTTTGCTGAGGGCAATATGGTGACTCTCTAAACAGTTTAGAGCAGGCTGTAAAGCACTATGAAGTGGTATATAAGTCTCAGTGCTATTGCTATTAATAAAATAATATTTGGTGAGGATTGATTATGGCCTAAATGTATTTTACTTTCCCCATTTCAAGGCCGTCAGACTGTTTAACAACTTATAGATAAAAAGAAAGATATACAGTATAGAAACATAGAGATAGATATAAACATACATATACATATGCACATACATATACAGAGACATATACATAAATACAAGTAAACAAGATCTGGCGTGTTTTAGAATATGCTGAGTCCTTTGGTTAAATTACTCTCTTTTAGTGTTAGCATGGTTATCTGTTAGTGTGTAAGGAGTCTATGAAACATTCACATATTGCTTGACTTGACAGCTGCTGTAAATGACATTTTATGCTCTGCTGGAATAATTTTGGCTTGTCTCAATAGGTTCAACCTGGTTCAACGAACAGGACAAGCTTGCACTGCTCTGGCTTTCACTCTTCGCAGGAAAACAGAATTCCTTGTGGCTTTGGCTGATTATTCCATCAAATGCTTTGACACAGGTAATTTAAAAATTTCCAGTCCATAGTAGACAGCTTCTCAAGGGTGCTGGGAACAACATCTTCCATAATTCCTGATAGACTTCATAATTTCATAGTGAACAAACCAGGGTTGAAATGCTTCTGGTTCGGACCGGATCGCCCGATCCGGTAGCGATGGAGGCGGGTGGTTCGGAGAACCGGTAGCAAAAATCCCTGCCCCACCCCCCCATGCCCAGCTGAGCCGCGCAATCATCAGAGGCTTTTTTTCTTTTAAATGGCTCTGATGATCCAAGCTGAGTTGCCTGATCGTCAGAGGGTTTTTTAAAATTTTCTGCCGATCAGGCAACTCAGCTGGGATCGTCAGAACCTTTTGAAAGCATTTTTTTACAACCTCTTCACTGAAGAGGTTGTAGAAAAAATGGTTTTAAAAGTAAAAAAAAAAAAAAATTGGCCACACCCACCCAGTCACATTACCCACCACCAAGCCACACCCACAGAACCGGTAGTAACAAATTTTAGATTTCACCACTGGAATAAACCCCCAGAATTTCCCAGTTGGGGAATCCACACAATCCACACAATTTACGCCAAGTTTGAAAAAATACTGCATTATATTACACTGCTATAGTATATAATAAATACTATATATAATATAGTATATAATACAGTATAATATATAATATAATGGCGTGCAGAATATTTCAAATTTGAAGCGGTTATTTTGACCTTACGAAACTCATTCATCTAAATTGGTACAAAACCTACTGGTAGAAATGATCTCCCTAAGTTTGAGCAAAACCACTTAGGTTTGTGCAGAACAGCAAGCCTGAAGTCCAAAGAAGGAACAAAATATATTTCCCTATTTCTAGTTCCAACTGTTCTATTCCAGCCTTAGAAGACTTCTGCAATGGTCAAATCAGCACTGGGCCATTTCTAGAGAGGTTGGCACAATCTCCTCTGAAGTCACATTTCTTTCGAGTTTGAAATCTTTTAAAGTCTCCTGGTTCTTTCTGGGTTAATTTTGACCTTTCCCAATCTTACTTCTACAGCAACCAAAGAACTTGTTAGCTGGATGAGAGGACATGACTCTTCGGTTTCTTCCATCTCAGTTCACGGCTCTGGCAGATACGCCATCACGTGTTCTACAGATACAGCCCAGCTTTGGGATCTGGACACGTTCCAGCGCAAAAGGAAACTGAACGTCCGCCATTCTGTGGGGATCCAGAAGGTGAATTTTGGAGATAGTCCCTCCATTGCCAGATTAATCATCTGGTCGCTTGAAACCTTTGGCCGTTTTCCATTTTTGTCAGCTCCCAGTGGGGAATCACAGTAAAGCCAACTTTATGGAAGGAAATTTTCTCCTTGGTTTACGTCCACTTTGGTCTTTTGACCCCTGGATCTCACCGTTAGATGTTGAAGGCCCCATTTCTTAATCGTTACCATGCATTTGTCTGACAGCTGCTCTCCTGTTATAAATTGTCTTAGTTTGGCTGTTGCTAATGAACTGATTTGACACTGATGATTTGGGCCCAGAGTGGATTTCTGCTTCCTGATTAGTCTCTGAATATTAGGGGCATTAGACCAGGGGTGAAATGCTCTGAAGTCTGTTACTGATTTGCTTCATGCGCGTATGCATGCTTAACACGCATGTGCACCGCAGGCGCTAAGAAGGCTTTTCTGAGTCTGCAAAGGTAAATAGAACAGCGAGGAGGGGGGAACAGCTGTGCTGCGCGATTTAGATTCGCTAGATTTCTTGCTTTCTAGCAAATATAAATCACGGGACAGCTAATTGTCGCACAGCTGACAAAAAGTTCTTTAAAAAAGTTCCAACGATCAGCTGTGCGACAGTCAGCTGTGCTGCACGGTCGTTGGAACTTTTTTTTTTTACTTTTTGTAGTGTTTTTTTACTACTGGTTCGGGCGAACTGGCCCGAACCAGTAGCATTTCACTCCATTAGACCCCAGGAAAAGGTGAGGAGACCAGTCTAGGAAACAATCAACAATCATCTGGGGGAAGGGGAGGTTTCACTATTAAAAATAATTGCAATGCAGTAATGGACTTTTGGAATGGAAATCAAAATAGAAAAGAAGAAAAATGCTGTCTTCTCTATGAACTCAGCAAATCGTGCCACCTGATTTGGTCTGTGAAGCTAAGAGGGGAGTCTTTGTCACCCTCAACATGAGACCTATTTGTGATCCCATCAGAGAGCCCTGCCACATTCGCAAGGCGTTCTCAAAGCCAATAAACACAGCCCTAATCAATGCTTTCCGAAGCTCCAATCAACTTGGGAGGATGGAACAGATTTAACAGAATAACAGTTGGAAGGGACCTTGGAGGTCTTCTAGTCAAACCCCCTGCTTAGGCAGGAAATCCTATACCATTTCATACAAATGGCTGTCCAATCTCTTTATAAAAAACCTCCAGCGTTGGAGCATCCACAACTTCTGGAGGCAAGCTGTTCCATTGATTAATTGTATCTTACTGTCAGGGAAGTTCTCCTTAGTTCCAGAGTCAACCTTGAGCCACTGAGATTCGAACTGCCAAACTGCTGGCAATTGGCAAGTCAGCAGAGTTAGCCTGCAATGCTGCATTCTAACCGCTGCGCCACCACAGCTCATAATACAGGTAGTCCTCAACTTATAACAGTTTGTTTATGACTGCTCAAAGTTACAACTGAAAAATGTGACTGACAACCGTGTTTCATAGTTACGACCTTCACAGCATCCCCTTGGTCATGTGATCAAAATTCAGACGCCAGGCAACTGGTTCATATTTATGACCTTTGCTCTGTCCCAGGATCATGTAATCCCCTTTTGCGACCTTCTGACAAGCAAAGCCAATGGGGAAGACTCATTTAGAAACTAGGTTCCTAACTTATCAACCACAGTGATTCACTTAACAACTGTGGCAAGAAAATAGGGCAAAACAAAAGTTTCACTGAACAACAGAAATTTTGGGCTCGATTGTGGTCATAAGTCGAGGACTTCCTGTGCTCGCTCTGAAGAGAAAAAGCTGCTCCTTTTCAAACATCTCTTCCGTGTGCTTATTTTCTTTGTGCTTTCAGGTATTCTTTCTTCCTCTAAGTAACACCATTCTCAGCTGCTTCAAAGATAACTCGGTCTTTGCATGGGACTTTGATACTCTTCATTGCAAGTACCAGCTACCATCGCCCATCGAAGGATCTTCGTTGCACTACAAGGTCTTCGCCATTACCCGGTAGGCATGGTCTTTATAAGCCTGCAAATCTCCTACCACATCCTCTCTGGATTTAGTTTTAGCTGAAGTCCAGGCTGTGTTGCAGATTCTGTAGACATTCTCAGTCATCCAGGAGGTCATGGTTGCCCCAAAGGTGCTTTTTCAGGTGGCAACTGGACTTCCTTGTTTTTTGTTTTGAAGACGTTTCGCTTCTCATCCAGGAAGCTTCTTCAGCTCTGACAGGACCGTGGAGAATGGAAGGATTTATATTCCTTGCAGATAAGCTGGTCATTTGCATCCTTTTAGAGCAGTGTTTCTCAACCTTAAAAGCTTGAAGATGGGTGGACTTCAACTCCCAGAATCCCCCAGCCAGCGCTGCTGGCTGGGGGATTCTGGGAGTTGAAGTCCACCCATCTTCAAGCTACCAAGGTTGAGAAACACTGTTTTAGAGGGTCGTTGAAGTACTTGGAGTTTTATCTGTGTCCTCAGGGCCACCTGACTTCTGGTTCTTATAGACTACAATTTTTTCCTCTGGAAATCCATTCCTTATTCCCACACCATTCAAAGGGTGTTCATCCCAAATCCTGAGGACACTGATAAACCTCCAAATGCTTCAACGACCCTCTAAAACAATGACCAACTGTCTGCAAGGAATATAAATCCTTCCATTCCCCACCATCCAGTCAAAGTTGAAGAAGCTTCTTGGATGAGAAGCGAAATGTCTTCAAAAGAAAAAACAAGAAAGTCCAGTTGCCTCCTGAAAATGCACCTTCGGAACTGCCATGCAGATTACTAAATGCATGTCTTAGTCCCGCAGAGGAACAATGCAATGCAATTAAAATGCTGAAATGATAACTGAAAGGAGCTGTAAAATACAGGTAGCCCTCAACGTATGACCACAATTGAGCCTGCAATTTATGTTGCTAAGTCAGGCATTTGTTAAGTGAGCTTTGTCCCACTTTATGGCTTTTCTTGCCACATTTGTTAAAAAGAATCGTTGCAGTTGTTAAATAAGTAACACCGTTGTTAAGTGAATTTGGTTTCCCCATGGACTTTGCTTATCCGAATGTCAAAAAAATGGATCATGTGACCCTGGGATATTGCAACCTTCATAAATACATACCAGTTCCCATATTGTGTCCATATTTTAATCCTGGGGGATGCTGCTGTTGGTTGTAAGTGTGAAAACCATCAAACATCACTTTTATCAGTGTCGTTTTAACTTTGAACGGTCACTAAACAAACGGTTGTAAGTTGAGGACTACCTGTAGATGCACTAAATTATTACTGTACACCACGTTGCATTACTATTTGTGCTAAAAGGAAGAGGAAGGGAAAGATTGCACATAATAATTTGTGCAATGTGATCTTAGAGGGCATCAGGAATCAGAAAAAGGACCTCAAGGGCACTTAGATGGTTTGAGGTCATGACTTCCCAGCTCTATTTATAACTTTCAACAGCCTCTGAAAACATAAGACGTGGGTTGTAAGACATTGTGCTCTCTCTGCCTGAGTTCTCTCTATTCATCAGCTGGTAGCTGGTAGCTTTGGGGGATTCAGGCACAGATTTTCATCCCTTCCTGGAGATAACAGAGTATAGATCCTGGCATTTTGGTATGCAAACTTTGTGGCCGTGAGTGAGCTACAGCCAATGCCCATTTGCCTCTATGCTAGAAGTTAGTTTAGAAGCTTTCTAGATACTATAAACCAGGAGTCTCCAAGCCCCAGTCTGTGGACAGGCACTGGACTGCGGCATGCCAGAAACTGGTCCACGCAAGCCAGCAAAGTCCTATCCGCAGGATGCAGGCAGCACACGAACCATGCCCCCTCTGGTTCCTAACATCTCTCCACAGAACTGGTCTCTGGTGCTCAAAAAGTTGGGGGATGCTACTTTAGAGACCATCGGCCCCCAACCTTTTGGGCACCAGGAACCAGTTGTGTGGAGAGACATTGTTCCATGGACTGGGGGGGGGTGGTTTTGCATGCTGCCTGCATCCCTTGGATGGGGCTTCCCTTGTTTGCATGGCCTGGTTTCTGGCATGCCGCAACCCGGTGTTGGTCCACGGCCCGGGAGTTGGGGACCCCTGCTTTAGACTACAGTTTTTCCAGATCTGAGTGACCCTCCAAGAAAGCAAAAGTGATCATTCGACGTGCCTGGCAAAGAGTAGCAGGTTGCCTACTGAAGTTTAAACCCATTGAACCTTGGAATAAATCTCCCCAAGCTCAATGGGAAGTAGTGTCCACGTACCTAAGCCTGTTTGCAGAATGTTCAATTAATCGTGGTGAGTGATGATGATTTTATTGCCATGGTGTTCCTTGGCGTGTCCCAACCAGAGTGTTCTGACCTAAGCACAATCTTAGTCCCGGCAAAACCTCTTTTATTTACACCTATTTAATCATTGTCATTCACAGTCCGTAAGGCTTCACAAACAGTCTTTCAGGGAAATGTTTATAAACACCCACCTTATCTCCCTTGGAATGCTGCCAGAGAATTAATTGCCAAACGCAGGGCAAGGCCAAACTTGGCATAGTCAAGCAGAACTTTTCAAAGCTTGAACCAACCAGGTGAACTAATTGCTTCCTGCAAAAGCTCACGTCCCATTCGCTCCTCTTTTATGTCTTATGGGAGAGGCCAATCATCTCCAAGCCTTACTCCCAAGTTGACCCCGTTTTCTTAATTGTTCTTGTCTTCTGGCAGCTCTGTGCATCCGCACACTGGGAACAGGCTCCCACTGTTCTTCTGCCTCGCTGATGTTAGACTCTGGAGGCTCCGGAGACTCAGAGGCAGCACAGATGGCCTTGGCTTCCTCTCTGCCTCCGATGCAGAGCCCTCGTCTGAGCTTTCACCAGCCCCCAGGACTGGCCCAAGTTCCTCCCCAACCTCCTCACTGTCCGACTCTGCTGCCAGCTCCGCTGGCCGCTGGCGGGACACAACACAGAGATTGTTAAATCCAGATAAGGAATCACTTGATTTATACCATCTTGAAACCAGAGATCTGATTCGTTATCCGGACCGAGCAGTCCTTTGCAATATACTTGAGTGCTGTGAGAGTAAACTGATCTTGAGACATAAGCTGCCATGAAGACAAGTAGATTAATGCCCGTTGTCTTGTATGGGATTTTAGAGATGGCCGTGTCCTGGCAGCGGGAGGCAAATCAAATCACCTTCACCTATGGTGCTTGGAGTCTAAGCAGCTGCTACGAATTATCCAAATGCCAACCAAAGTGCGAGCCATTCGCCACCTGGAGTTTCTTTCTGATAGTTTTGATGGGGGCTCTAATCAGGTGAGTGACAGAAGCTGAAGCAGAGTATTGATCAAAATCAGATAGCCATTGAATGGGTATCATTCTATACAATACTTTATTCCACATTACTCCAGCTCCCTTTCTCATCCAGGTTTAAGATTTAGCATGAGGTCCCAGATTGTTGGGAGCAATAGGCTGATTCTGTAAACCGCTTAGAGAGGGCTGCAAAGCAGTGTGAAGAGGTATATACCGTATATTTTTAGACTATAAGATGCACCTAGATTTCGAAGAGGAAAACAAGAAAAGAAAAATAGTTTTTGGTCTCCGCGCCAGTGGTGGGTGGCTCCCGGTTCTGTCCGGTTCTTGAGAACCGGTAGTAAAAACAGGAGGCTCTGCCCACCCGCCCTGACATCACATTTGGTGATCTGCGCAGAAGCGCGTGTGCATGCTCCTGTTGCAAACTGGTAGTAAAGGTAAGTAGAACCCACCCCTGATCCACACATCCTGTTTTCGCCCTCCCCGGCCCCCAGAAGCACTTTGCAGGCCAAAAACGGTCCCGTTACTTGGTCTATAAGACGCACAGACATTTTCACCCACATTTTTTTGGGCAGGAGGGAGTGCGTCTTATAGTCCGAAAAATACGGTAAGTCTTAAGTGCTATTGCTATTATGCAGGTAGTCTCATAATTATCTAGGATCACAATTGGGACTGGAACTTCCTTTGCTAGGAGAGGCGATTGTCAAAAGAGTTACACCAAATTGTATGATTTCGTCTTGATCATTCCAAGACAATACGGTTCTTTTGAATGTGGCTTTTGACTGTTCAGGAGAGTTTTTTACTTGCTGGAAATCATCAAGGGAATATTTACATTTTTGGTTTGGTGGGTAACAGGTTGATGCCCCATATCTTTCTTTCAACATTTTAAAATATATGAATTGCTTAGGGCAGTGTTTCTCAACCTTGGAAGCTTGAAGATGGGTGGACTTCAACTCCCAGAATCCCCCAGCCAGCAGTGCTGGCTGGGGGATTCTGGGAGTTGAAGTCCACCCATCTTCAAGCTTCCAAGGTTGAGAAACACTGGCTTAGGGAGAAGGACAAGTATGCGGGTGCCACATGGACTTCTTCCAAGATTCCCTCCATATACAATGAATAAATAATAATTAATAGTATTGAAATAATTATTTCATTATTAAAAAAAATAATATTTTGTTGAGGATTGATTCGGACCTAAGTTTATTTGACTTCCCCCGTTGCAAGTCTGTATGTTGTATGAATCAGCCTAAGTCTGTTGAAAGCTGCAGCCAAAAACCTCGAAAGGTATTCTTTTTCATCAGATGCATGTCGCATGATAGATAGACCTTGACTCACAACCGTTTATTTAGTGACCGAAGTTACAACAGCAGTGAAAAAATGGACTTATGACTGGTTTTCACACTTAATGACGGTTGCAGCATCCCCGTGGTCACATGATCACCATTTGCAACCCTCCCAGCTAGTGTCAACCCTGAAGCTGACCTGACCGAGGCCATTTTGAGGCTTCAGTGTTGCCACACTGGAGCTGAGGGGTAGGGAGGGGGGAATAGAGATAGAGGGGTTTCGTAGCCAAAAGAAAATGCTTTCTCCTGGGAACCAAGGACATTCCCACAGATAGTCGGAGAGAGGAGGAGCGATGTTGCCTGGCAACCGGACAGGACCTTGGTTTGATCATGTGACTGACTGACTGGCAAAAGGGGGAAACTTACTTCTAATTAGGTGAAAACCGCAGAAATATTCAGAGTCGGTTTTCACCAGCTTATCCCAATATGATATGTCCAATAAACCAATTCTTTGAGGACCCCACTTGCCTCGGAGCTCTGTTTATTATGGATGTATTACTTGGAACCCTGACAGCCAGCTTCCAAGAAGCAACGTCAACGGGAGAAGCTAGATTCACTTAATGACTATAGCGATTTGTTTAACCGTTGTGGCCCAAAAAGGTCATAAAATGAGGCAAAACTCACTTAACGACTCATTTGGCAATGGAAATTGTGGGCTCAGTTGCGGTCGTCCATTGAGGACCAACTGCATTTCTAAAGATCTCAGATTGCAGTAAATCATGGGATTTTCAACAACAACAAAAAATAGATTACAGATAGTCCTCAAGTTACGACCACAATTGAGCCCAAAATTGATGTTGCTACAGGAAACATTTGTTAAGTGAGTTTGCTGCATTTTGCAGCAAACTTTTCTTGCCACGGTTGTTAAGTGAATCATCTC
Source organism: Arizona elegans (assembly GCA_022577455.1). Lineage (NCBI taxonomy): Eukaryota > Metazoa > Chordata > Lepidosauria > Squamata > Colubridae > Arizona > Arizona elegans. The sequence continues at coordinate 4,734,449 of JAKOOJ010000002.1, read as the reverse complement.
ATTTCTTAAATTAGTAACTCAGTTGTTAACTGAATCTGGCTTCCCCATTGCTGGTCGCAAAAGGGGATCACATGACCTTGGGACACAGCCACGGTCGTAAATATGAAGCAGTTGCCAAGCCTCTGAATTTTGATCGTGTGACCATGGGGACGCCGCAACGGTTGTAAGTGTGAAAAACGGACATGAGCCTCTTTTTTTCCAGTGCCGTTGTAACTCTGAACGGTCACTAAATGAACTGTTGTAAGTCGAGGACCATGTGTACTAAAACATGCAAACAAATTGTCTTTTAAATCCCCCCCTCCCCTTTTTCCCCCTCATTCCCTCTAGGTCCTTGGAGTGCTGAGCCAAGATAATATCATGCGATTGATCAACATCAATACATGCAAGCTACTGTTTGACCTTGGCAGTCATGAAGAGGGCATCAGCATGGCTGCCGTGAGCCCCTCTGGAAGGTACATTGCAGCTGTGATGGAGAACGGCAGCCTTAGCATTTACAGCGTCCAGGCTCTGACCCAAGAGGTCAACAAGGTTAGACTTGGAGGAAACCCCCAAACACCCCTTCCTTCCTTTAGGTGATTGATCTGGGCAGATACAGATTAACAGAGTTGGAAGGGATCTTGTAGGTCATCTAGTCCAACCCCCCGCCCAAGCAGGAGACCCTACACCATTTCTGACAAATGACAATCCAATCTCTTCTTGAAAGCCTCCAGTGACGAAGGTCCCACAACTTCCGAAGGCAACGTCTGTTCCATTGGTTGATAGTTCTCACTGTCAGAAAATTTCTCCTTATTTCTAGGTTGAATCTCTCCTTGGTCAATTTCCATCCATTATTCTTTGTCTGGCCTTTGGGTGCCTTGGAAAATAGCTTGACCCCCATCCTCTCTGTGGAAGCCCCTCAAATATTGGAACAGTGCTATCATGTCTCCCCTGGTCCTTCTCTTCACTAGCTTAGCCATGCCCAGTTCTTGCAACCGTTCATTGTATGTTTTAGTCTCCAGTCCCCTAATCATCATCATTGTTCTTCTCTGCTCTCTTTCTAGAGTCTCAACCTCTTTTTTATAGTGTAGTGACCAAAACTGGATGCAGTATTCTAGGTGTGGTCTTACTAGGGCTTTATAGAGTGGTATTAATACCTCCCTTGATCTTGATTGTATCCCTCTGTTAATGCAGTTTAGGATTGCTTTGGCCTTTTTGGCTGCCACCACACACTGTTGGCTTATATTTAGCTGGCACATGGAGACAGACTGCTCAGGAACAACATTCCAGTGAAATCTATCAGTGCATGTCATTACAGTGCATATAATTCCCATGCCTGTTTCTGAATTAAAGGAAACCATCAGCAAAAGGAGCTTTTGCATCCAGTCACCATCCCCATCAGTATGGCCTGATTAATGAACCAAACAAAATGTTTAAACATGAATGTAGTTTACTTACCAAGCACATCGAAATTATATTAAAGTAACCAAAGTATCTTTACCATCCCCAAAGCATGTCACAACTTTTGAGCACCCTTTCTGTTCGGAAATTGAAAGTTGAAAAAATTTGGCACATCCTAGATAAAGAGAGAGGTACACAAGGCATACCCCTTTAAACCCAGGCTAAAAAAAATAAAAGTCCTATGTTGGATATCATACACTGAATATATAAATTATACCACAACTGAATGTGAATGCCTGTTTGGTGCTGCTGCCTCGTAATATCATGGCCGGTGTCGGGCATGAAAGATCAGCTCCATATCTTAAGGTCCAATTAATAGCAATAGCACTTAGACTTACATACCGCTTCACAGTGCTTTTACAGCCCTCTCTAAGCAGTCATCCTATTGCCCCCAACAATCTGGGTCCTCATATTACCGACCTCAGAAAGATGGAAGGCTGAGTCAACCTTGAGCCTAGTGAGATTTGATCTGCCAAACTGCTGGCAGCTGGTGATCAGCAGAAGTAGCACTCTAACCACTGCAGCTTTTAATTAACTGATTTATTACTAAAAAACCTATGCATAGGAATCTTTTCAATTAACAATTAGCAATTGCTTGGAGTTAGATAAGGGTCAACAGAATTCCAGAGCGGTTGGACTTAGTTCGCTTCTGGCTATGTAGGGATTCTAGGCTGATCTCTCTTTTAACTCCCACTCTCCCCGTCCCCCAGGTTCTGCCACTCCTCCTTCTCCTGCATCTGGGCTCCCACTACTCAGTTAACTATAAACAGTCAAACTTCATTTTAGCTTAGTTCCATGTTTCTCAACCTTGGCAATTTTCAGATGTGTGAACCAGCCAGTCTTGCTGGGAGTTGAAAGTGGCCACAACTGAGAAATGCTAGTCTACAGGTAGACCTTAATAAGATCCCAGTGGGGACCAGAATTTCTGTTGCTAAGCAGAAGTTGCAACCATTTTTAATGACCTTTTTTGCCATGCTGGTTAAGCAAATCACTACAGCTGTTAAATGAACCACAAAGTTGTTAAGTGAATCTGGCTTCCCCCATTGACTGCTTGTTGGAAACCTGCTGGAAAGGTCGCAAATGATGAACCAATGGCCCTGGGACCCTGCAACCTTCACAGATACTTGCCAGTTGCCAGTGCCGAAATTTTGATCATATGATTGGGGAAGCTTCGATGGTCGTTAAGCGTCAGGACTTTTTCCAGTGCTCTTTGTAACTTCAAACAGTTGCTAAACCAACGACTGTAAGTCGAGGATTACCTGTAGTTCAGGGGGTCTCCAAACTTGGCAACTTTAAGACTGGTGGACTTCAACTCCCAGAATTCCCTAGCCAGCATGGCTAGCTGAGGAACTCTAGCAGTTGAAGTCCACCAGTCTTAAAGTTGTCAGGTTTGGAGGCCCCTGCTGTAGTTGCATGCGCAAAGCCAGCTCACTCAGTTTCCCAGCTCTGTTTTTGCAAATTATCTTTTCTGCTCTTCCTTTTTTCTAAGTTTGTCTTCATGGGGCAGAATTTAGATGGAATAACTGACTCCTAGAATGAAGTAGTGGGACATGGTAGCTCACTGGCTAAGACGCTGAGCTTGTCGATCAAAAGGTAGGCAGTTCAGCGGTTTGAATCCCTAGTGCCGCATAATGGGGTGAGCTCCCATTACTTGTCCCAGCTTCTGCCAACCTAGCAATTCGAAAGCACTTAAAAAATGCAGGTAGAAAAATAGGGACCACCTTTGGTGGGAAGGTAACAACGTTCCATGCGCCTTTGGTGTTTAGTCATGCCGGCCACATGACCACGGAAACGTCTTCGGGCAGCACTGGCTCTTCGGCTATGAAACGGAGATGAGGACTGCCCCCTAGAGTCAGGAACGACTAGCACATATGTGAGAGGGGAACCTTAACCTTTAATTTTAGAATGAAGTAAGGTTTACGTTCTAGTTCTGCAACATATGACGTTTGCTTCGGGTTTAGACAGAATGTTTTTGTGATTAAGAATAGACACTCCCATCCCCGATTCCTCCTGTGCAACTTTTAGTCCCAACAAGGGAGGATTTTTAACAGATAACCCGAAATCTTGGCCTTTTCAGCCTCCTCCACCATTGTTTAAAGTGATCGAAGACTCTAAGAGCAAGTTGGAGGCCAACAAGCTTACCATGAGAGTCACTTCCAGAACCACAGAGAGGCCGTGGAAAGCCAAAAAAGGCAAAATCCAATCCAAGGTGTTGAAGCCTCCGCTCGACGTGTCGTATGAGGACAAGGAGGTAAGAGCCGCCTCAGGACTGAACCCCAAACTCGGTGGCTGAGGTAGAAAAGGCAAACTTGATTGTTCCCGCCGAAGAGCCTCTTTTACCTAAATGTACAAATACTTTCTCCTCTTCTCCCCCCTTACCCTCTCCCACCTCCCTACTACAGCCAACTGGGAATAAAATTAAGAGAGAGATTCCACTCGGGGACTCATTCATAGGTGTGAGTGGAAGGGTCACACCTCAAGGTCATTTAGTCCAACCCCTGGTTCAGTGCAGGAATTCACGATTCCAGGGGCCTTAAAAAAATTTCATGCAATGAAGTCGTTAGTTAAAAGATTTCCCAGAACCACCGATCCCCAAAATGGCCGTCACCGTGTTTTCTTATGGGACCTTAGCAAAATTGCTATGGATACCCCTGACCTCATTCAAGTGAACTGAAAAGGGGGTTAGGAACAGTATTGATTTCTCTCTCTCTCTCCCTCTATCTGTGGAACCCAAATTCTGAATTCCACCATTCCAACAGATGGCTGTCCAGCATCTGAAAATCTCCAGGACTATAATCCTCAGTTTCTGAATATGGAAGTTAAGCTAGATCACAAACTCTGTGATCCCTTATGGGAGAGGTTGAGCAGCTGTCTTTAAACCAAGGATCACAGGTTTTTGAAGTGGGGGAAGGAGAATATAGTGGAAAGGAACAGAACAAAAGCTGAAGGGCCCAAGAAAGAAAGGTTTATTTTATTTTGGTGCTATTGTTATTTTATTTTATTTTATTTTATTTTGTTATTTTATTTTGGTATGAGCACACTAAGGAGAAATTTGTATGTAGGCATACTTCCACCAGCGTTTACATACAGATGTTTCATTACCAAACTAGGCAGGGGTGGTATTCAAAAATTTTAGCAACTAGTTCTCTGCCTAGTTGCTGGGTGGGCATGGCCTCCTGCATGGGGGGGGCGGGCGTTTTTGCCCTCCCCAGGCTCTGGAGGTTTTCCTCACGCCTCTGGGAGGGCGAAAACGGCCTCCCCCAGGCTCCGGAGGCCGGAAAGGGCCAGTTTCCAGACTTCTGGTACTTCCGGTAGGCCCGTTTTTTGCCCTCCCAGAGTCTCCGCGTGGGCCCTGCACTTACCTGGCATCCAAAATGGGCCACGTGGAGACTCTTGGGAAGGGAGGAGCAGGGTCAGCCAGTCTTTGCAACTACTGATTTGGCGAACCAGATTAAAATTAACATTCGGTTTGCCTGAACTGGCTGAATCCCACCCTTGAAATTAGGGAACATCATCAGTGCTCACTGGTGGACTACATGCAAATTTCTCCTATTTGTGTGCTTTCTGAAGTGCTTCACGCCCATATGTGGTACCGATAGAAGAGAATGTTCCTAGCTCAGGGTTGAACTGTGGGTCCTTGCTGCTCTCTGAGCTCGATGGTTTCCTTGCAGACATTTTTTTACCGAACCAGGTAACATCATCAGTGCTAGCCACAGAGAATGCTAATATTGACATAAAGGAAAAGCCAATATAAGTTTCTTCAAATTGCCACATTCAGAATGGAGGGAGGATTCTTGGGGAGAACTGCCGCCCGCATAAAAAAGAAATAACCCTCTCACTCCTATTGCAGAATGAGTTGCCAGAGGGGCTAAATAAGAAGCGTCTCCAAGCTTTGCTGAAAGGATTTGGAGAGTATCCAGGAAAATACAGGTCTGTGGAGTCCTGCAGGGTGAGCCCGTTTGTTTTTGCAGGCTAAACACGTAGCCAAAGTTGGCCCTGCCCTCCTCATTTGCTTTACGATTGCAGGATGTTTATTTGGCGCTCCTTGCTTCGCCTCCCCGAAAATCACCTGGCCTTTAACAGCCTGTTGGATAAAGGGACCCATTCGGCCTTCGCACACCTTCAGAATGAATACCCAATTAAAAGCAGGAAGCTCCTGAGAGTTTTACAAAGGTAAGAGTCGGATTATTTTATGCCAGAGATGTGGGGTGGATTTGCTTTATAGCAATAGCAATAGCACTTAGACTTATATACTGCTTCATAGTGCTTTACAGCCCTCTCCAAACGGTTTACAGAGTCAGCCTCTTGCCCCCAACAATCTGGGTCCTCATTTTTACCAACCTCGGAACAATGGAAGGCTGAGTCCAACCTTGAGCCTGATGAGATTCGATCTGCCAAACTGCTGGCAGCCGGTGATCAGCAGAAGTAGCCTGCAGTACTGCATTCTAATCACTGCGCCACCGCGGCTCATACAAACAGCCCTTGATTTACAACTGTAATTTGAGCCCATGACTTCAGTCGTAAATTGTGACAGTTGTAAAGTGGGTCATTACCCCACCATGCCTGAATTTTATGACCTTTTTTTTTTTCAATGGTCGTTCAGCAACCCCATTGTTGACTATAGGGCATTTCTTTTTTGCCAAAAACTGGAAGTAAATTCCAATTTCTGGCAAAAATGTAAATACAGATAGGCCTCATCTTACGACCACAGTTGAGCCCAAAATTTATGTTGTTAAGTGAGACATTTGTTAAGGGAGCTTTGCCCCATTTTACGACCTTTCTAGCCACAGTTGCTAAATGAATCGTTGCAGTTTTGTTAAGTTAGTAAAGCGGTTGTTAAGTGAATCTGGTTTCCCATTTGACTCTGCTTGCCAGAAGGTTTCAAAAGCTGCTCAGGACAATGCAACTGTCATACATACAAACCCATTGCCCACCATCCGAATTTTGATCACATGACCCGGGGGATGCTGAAACGGTCGTAAGAGTGAACAATGGTCATAAGTCACTTTCCTCAGTGCCATTGTAACTTTGAAAAGTCAGTAAACGAACTGTTGTAAATTGAGGACTACCTGTAATAGGGGACTCCGGAGTGTTGCAAACAGCAGTAAATGTAAATGCAGGCCAGTAGCCAAGCACCGAAAATGCAAACAACATTGGAATTTAAAATCAGTCTCCTAATTTTCACTTCCGGGGTCTGTCATAACTTTGAATGATTGCTAAGCGACTGGTCATAAGTCAATGCCTGCCTGCAGGTAGGTTAGTTGAGCGCCTTTTCCTTATTCCTTTATCAGAGACCTTAATGATTTCAAGGTTGCTTCAGTAACAAGGGATGAAATAGAAGCAAAATTCTGGGAGCTGAATTCCACATTCTTAAAGTTGCCAGGTTGAGAAATATCGATCTAGGATATGGTTAACCCTAATTGTGATTAAAGGTAAAGATTCCCCTTGCACATATGTGCTAGTCGTTCCTGACTCTAGGGGCGGTGCTCATCTCCGTTTCAAAGCCGAAGAGCCAGCACTGTCCGAAGGCGTCTCCGTGGTCATGTGGCCAGCATGACTAAACACCAAAGGTGCACAGAACGCTGTTACCTTCCCACCAAAAGTGGTCCCTATTTTTCTACTTGCATTTTTTACGTGCTTTCGAACTGCTCGGTTGGCAGAAGCTGGGACAAGTAACAGGAGCTCATCCCGTTACGTGGCTCTAGGGATTCGAACCGTTGACCTGCCGGCCTTTTGATCGACAAGCTCAGCGGCTTAGCCACTGAGCCACTGCATGGTTAGATGAGGCTTAATCGGTGGAACTATTTCTGTCATTCAATAGGTTCTTTTAGAAGAGTTTCCTAACCTGGTCAACTTTAAGAGGTGTGCACTTCAACTCCCAGAATTCCCCATCCGGCGTGTTTTAGAAGAGTCTGGGGTTTTTTTTATTGTGCAAGATTCTTGCCTACTTTGCCTACACAGCTCCTTCTCTTTGTCCTCAGGACTCTTTCTGGCCTGGCTCACTGGTCCACCATCTTTGGCGAGATGCCTTACATCCCTCTGCTGGTTTTCCCCTTCGTCAAACTCTTCCAGAACAATCCTCTCATCTGCTTTGAAGTGGTGGCTACCGTAATAAGTAAGGAAGGATTTTTGATGGAAAGGCCACCCAAACAGGCCTATTGGTCTGTTTGATATCTGGCAGAGTTTTAAGGTTGCCAGTTGGACACTGGAGTTCAGTTCTGTGTGGGGAGCTGCAAGTGTCCACTACAGCTAGGTGGAAAGATGGACATTAAGTACAGCTAATCCTCATCTTACAACCATAATCGGGGCCAAAATGTCCATTGCTAAGCACGACAATTGTTAAGTGAATTTTGCTCCATTTTACAGTCTTTCTTGCCACAGTTGTAAAGTGAATCATGTCAGTGGCTCAGTTAGGAACATGATTTTTAAGTGAATCTGGCCTCCCCATTGACTTTAGCAATAGTACAGAGTTATATACCGCTTCACAGTGCTTTACAGTCCTCTCTAAGTGGTTTAGTCAGCATCTTGCACCCAAACAATCTGGATCCTCATTTTAAAAACCTCGGAAGGATGGAAGGCTGAGTCAACCTCAAGCCTAGTGAGATTCGAACTGCCAAATTGCAGGCAGCCGGCAGTCAGCAGAAGTAGCCTGCAGTTCTGCATTCTGACTTTGCATGTCAGAAGGTCACAAAGGGGATCAACATGAGCCCGGAATGCTGCAACCGTCATAAATATGAGTCAATTGCCAAGGGTCTGAATTTTGACCGTGAGGATGCTGCAACGGTCGTAATATGAAAAACGGCCATTAGGGACTTTTTTCAGTTTGAACAGTCACTAAACGAATGGTTGTAATTCAAGCACTACCTGTATTTCAAAAAAAAAAAAAAAAAAAATCATGGCCGGCTGAAACTCTGTAGCGACTCGGTTTCCCTTCAGAGCCTCCGAGCATCTTGGAAAGATGGAGGAATCAGAATTTCAGCTTGCTAGTTGTGGCTGCAGCCTCCTTTTTTGCCAAGGAAAAATATTGCAGGTGGCAGAGGAATCCAGAGGGACCCCTTCAGGTCCTTTCGATTTCCTCATTTTTGTGCCTTTCAGATGTGTCCGACTGCAGTTCTCCTCTTCCTCAGGTGGCACAGTTGGTGTTGAGGGAAAAAGGGCCACTCGGAGGTCATGCATTTGCCGTTGTGAGAGAAACCAATCTTTTCCTTGCATTCTGGTAACCCTTCGTTGAGACGCACAGCCATTAACCACTAACGTTCTTTATGTTTTCTTTTTCAGTCAATTGGTGTCAGCACTGGTTTGAATTTTTCCCAAACCCCCCCATCAATGTCCTCAGTATGGTGGAAAACATCCTGGCACATCATGACAAAGAGCTTCTTCACCATTTGATGAAGTACAATATAACCTCCCAGGTAAAAAGAAAAAAGAAAGAAAAGGGGGGAAAAAGGAAAGTGAGACAAGCCATAAACTACATTCCTACATTGAGACAAGCCATAAACCATGGTTTACAAGCAACTGGGATTTTTGTCTTCCAACTGGGTGTGTGGAATCAAACAAACCACATTGTTTCTTAAGAAAGATGTGGGAAGACAATCTGTCATTGTGGACAGCAGCGTTTTTCAACCTGGGGAATTTTAAGAGGTGTGAACTTCAACTCCCAGAATTCAGTTCCCAGCATGGCTGGCTGGGGAATTCTGGGAGTTGTAGTCCACACTTCATAAAGTTGCTTACATTGGGAAACACCAATGTAAGGCATTAAGGTGTCAAAAACTCTGAAAATTTAACACCGTCCTCCTTAATATGAGAATGTAAATTCAAGGTGGGCCTCGCATACACTCAAGAAAATATCTTGCAGTCACCACACTACCTCCAGAGATTTTGGCCCCTACATTTTCAGCTTGTACTTTGTGAGCTTGGAGTATGTCTGGGGACCTGAGCATCCAAAATGATACCTTACATTTTTTGTGTAAATTAGATTATGTCTATTTGAGGTTTATGGTACATTTTTTCCTGCATTTTTTTGCCTCCGTTCTGGCAGATGTAGAAGGAAACAATCATGCAGAAGATAAAATCAAAAATCATAGAAGGCTCTGTGATTTCAGATTCCTAGCCCTGATTTATAACCGAAGATTACAATCTTCAATAGCAATAGCATTTAGGCTTATCTACCACTCCATAGCGCTTTACAGTACTCTCTGGGTGATTTACATTGTTGAAGAATGATTTGCATATTGCCCCAACAATCTAGGTCCTCATTTTACCAATCTCAGAAAGATGGAAAGCTGAGTCAACCTTGAGTCAGTCAGGATCGAACTCCAGGCTGTGGGCAGAGTTTGCCTGCAATAACTGCACTTTAACCACTGTATCAGCAGGGCTTCAACCAACCTGCTAGGTTGTAATTCTGTAGATAACAAAACTGCCTTTTAAAACTGGTGTCCTCTAAATCTCCCGGATTACAATTCCTGTCATGCCAAGTTGTTCCGAGACAAAGTATATGGTCGTGGGACAACTGGAACCTGAATTTTCTAAGACACAATAAACTTTTTTTTTTCCTGGACATTTTGTGCTTGAGCTGATCTCCTGTTTTGGTGCACAAGAGATACAGCAACTGTAATTGATCTCTCTGCCTGTAACTGCAGATCTATGCCTGGCCCCTTCTGGAAACCATGTTCTCTGAAGTCCTGACAAGGGAAGAATGGCTGAAAATGTTTGATAATATCTTCTCCAACCACCCCTCCTACTTGCTGATGGTGGTGGCTGCCTACCTTATCTGCTCCAGAGCTCCATTGCTTCACTGCAGTCAGAAGGAGGACTTTGAGGTAAGCTCCTTGCTGTATATATGTATCAGAGGTGAAATGCTCCCGGTTTGGACCAGATCGCCTGATCCTGAAGCGATGGCAGCGGGTGGTTCGGAGAACCGGTAACAAAAATCCTCCGCTCGCCCATGCCCAGCTGAGCCGCGCATCATCAAAGACTTTTTTTTTTACTTTTAAAAGCATTTTTTCTACAACCTCTGGCTGAATAGATTGTAGAAAAAATGCTTTTAAAAGAAAGGAAAAAAAGCCTCTGATGATCGCGTGCTCAGCTGGGATCGTCAGAGGCTTTTTTTTTACCTTTTAAAAGCATTTTTTAAACAACCTCTTCGGCTGAAGAGGTTGTAGAAAAAATGCTTTTAAGAGTAGAAAAAAAGAAGAGTCTGACAATCTGGCAACTCAGCTGGCTCAGAGCCTTTTAAAAGCATTTTTTTACAACCTCTTCAGCCAAAGAGGTTGTAGAAAAAATGCTTTTAAAAGATTAAAAAAAGCCTCTGACGATCACAGCTGAGCCGCAAGATTGTCAGAGGCTTCTTTTTTTTACTTTTAAAAGCAATGCTTTTAAAAGTAAAAAAAATGGATTGCGCGCCACAGCTGATCACCCCTCCTTGCACGCTATTCTACTTACCGCATGCCTCCTTTTGGCGTGCACTGCGCATGTGCACCTCACATTTGGTGCATGGTGCGCAGCCAGCAAACCGGTAGTAAACCGGTTCAGATTTCACCGCTGGTATGTATGTATGTATGTATGTATGTATGTATGAATGTATTTATTTACTTACTTACTTATTTGTATGCCCCCTTATTATTTTTACAAATAACTCAAGGCAGCGATTATATCCAACACACCTTCCTCCTGATCTTTTCCCCACAACAACAGCCCTGTGAGGTAGGTTGAGCTGGGAGGAAGGGAGGGAGAGAGAGAGAGAGACTGGCTCAAAGTCACCCAGCTGGCTTTCGTGGTATGACTTGAATTCGTGATCTCCCACTTTTTAGCCTGGTGTCTTTAACAATTTGACCGAGTAGTACGTTCCAAGGGTGAGTAGCTCTGATTGTGAGTCCTAGTCCAAAGTTCCTCAACCTTTCTGGTTTTGCAGACTGGCGGGGGGGTGGGGGAGGGAGAAAGGGGATGGTTCCACGCGAGGGCCGGCAAGCTCACATGCGTGTGCACAGCTCCCTTTGCACGAGTGGCGGACACACACTTGCCTGCTGCTTGTGCAAATGAAGCATAGGCGCATGCGCTTGCCCAAGTAGGGATGTGCGAGCGTATACTCACCCACTACTTTCGCGGCCCAGTTCCAAACAGCATATGGCCCAGTAGTAGGCCAGACCAGGGTTTGGGGACCTCTGTCCTAATCCAGGCTAGGAAAAGAGGAAACCATGAGGTAAAGTTCTATCTTAGTCATGAAAGCCAGTGGGGTGACCTTAGTCAGTATCTCTTTCTTTCCCCCCACCCCACTCTTCCTCTCCCTTCCCCCACTCTCTCAGCCCAATTCAATTCACAGGGTGGTTGTTGTGGGGAAAATAGACAGCGGAAGCAGTGGTGGGTTTCAAATTTTTTTACTACCGCTTATGTGGGAGTGGCTTGGTGGGCGTGGTGTGGCTTGGTGGGCGTGGCATGGGAAGGATACTGTAAAATCTCCATTCCCACCCCACTCCAGGGGAAAGTTACTGCAAAATCCCCCTTTCCTCCCGATCAGCTGGGACTCAGGAGGCAGAGAATAGATGGGGGCGGAGCCAGTCAGAATTTTTACTACCGGTTCTCCGAACTACTCAAAATTTCCGCTACCGGTTGTCCAGAACTGTTCACAACCTGCTGAAACCCACCTCTGGGCGGAAGGTGTATTGGATATGTTTGCTGCCTTGGGTTATTTGTACAAATAATAAAGGTGGGATACAAATGAATACATTGAAAAAACCATACCAGCAGCATCTTGAGTATGGTTTTTCTTTGTGCTTCCGTTGGTCTGCAGTATTTCTTCCACCATCGGAACCACCTGGACGTCAACATGGTGATCCGAGAGGCCTACCATCTCATGGAATGCACCCCAGACGACATCCACCCCGTTCGTATGCTGGAAGACTTTGCACCACTGACCAAAGGGCAGTACCCCATCTTTAATAAATACCCCAAGTTCATTGTGGATTACCAGTCCCAGGAGCGAGAGCGGATCAGGCAGGAGGAAATTGAGTACCTAAGAGAGAGGTTGGTATTCTTGGAGCCGATGGAAAGATGAAAATGAACATAAATTTACCTGGAAGAATGTCATCATAACACCGTTAAAGGCTCACTCAGACCAATGGGCCTGAGTACTCAATGCCAGTAGGGGATTACACCTCATATATTTGCCTTTTTCTCCACATTTTTGGCCTGATTTACACAGAGTAATGTTCACTGAATCAGACCAGAAGGGGAGCAACAGGAAAACAATTGTCCTAGCACAGTGATGGCTAACCTTTTTTTCCTCAGGTGCTGAAAATGTGCGATGCCTGCACGTGTGCGTGCAACCACCCACCACCACGTCCCATTTTGGGCCTAGCAGGCCTCCCTGAAGCCTCCTGGGACCAAAAACGGAGCACAGAGGAGGCGCCAGCCCCCGCACGTGCGCATCCAACACCCCCCCCCCCGTCTCCCTGTGCATGCGTGTGCATCTCCTGCATGGGCGGCAGAGACCTGAAAATCAGCTGGCCTGCAGGAGGGGCGCACGCATGCACAGTAGAGCTGACCTAGGGCGACGGCTCATGTGCCCGCAGAGATGGCTCCGCGTGCCACCTGTGGCACACTTGCCATAGGCTCGCCATTACGGTCCTAGCACATCTTCACATCCCCAATCATTATTAATACAATCGGTGCCCTTAAAGTGCCAGTGTTTGAAGAAAGCCCATGCTGGGCTATGTTAGGACTACAATATCCATCCATTATTTGTAGCAAGCAGGGCACCTTTGCTGACCAAGAAGATTGAAATAGGGACAACTGGGAGGTTGGAAATACCTGTTGCTGGACTTTTGTAGAATATAAACTAGACTGATTTACGTTTCCTTGTGAGTTCACTTTGAAGATCTTAATGAGATCTTGAGGTTGTAAGCTGACAACATGTGTATGAACTCAACGTAAACTGATCCGCCTCTTTGGGAGATGAACTGTCTGTCTCTTCTCTGCTGTCTGATATTTGGGAGATAGAGAAGAAAGTGTTGGGGGGATTATTGTCAGAAAGAAAACAAATATCACTAACCCTTGCATGCTATGAATTGCTTCGGTCAATGTTCTCCAGAGAAAGTTTGGCTTTGACCCTGTAACCTGAATATGTATTATGCTGATCAGATGAAGCATGAGTTATTCAGTAGCTGAAAACAAGATTAATCTCCTTTTCCTGCCCAGTCTCGGGAGGATCACATGTTTCCTTGACTCTTGCAGCAGAACAATACCGATTAAATGCTTCCTTGCAGGCAGCTGCTGCATGAAATTGAAGCCAAAGCAATCGAGCACCGAGTAGAAGATGAAACATGGTATCGGAAGCAGGAGCTGCTTCAAGAAGCCGAGGAGCAAAGGAGGAAGATTCTGCTCACCGAAGAAGAAAAACTAGCGGAACAGAGGCGGCGGTGGGTTCAGGGTTACATTCTTTGCTTCCAAGTGGTAGTTGTCTGGAAACTGAATGCTGAACTTCAGGGAAAAAAAACAAAAAAAAAAAGGTTTCAGATAGTCCTCGGCTTACAACCGGTCACTTAGCGACTGTTCGAAGTTATAATGGATCACTCTGGGGTTGCTTATAAACTGATTCTGAATTCTGACAGCCAGTTGCCCTCTGCCCTCAGAAAGCACCCCTGTTGCGCAGGTTCGGATTCTGAGCTCAGCACGGCAAGAGTCACTGGGTAACCGAGTCTGGGTAACAGGCACGCACAAAGTCCAGGAAAGCAGTCCATGATTCAGACAGGACAGGACACACGGCACGAGCACACAAGGCATGGAACTAGGCCCGTTGCTCCAGCAACGTTCAAGTCCTTGAGGCAGGATTAAGTAGGCGACGCCTATGCAGCCATTCATGAGAGGCGAGGTTGCCTCCTCATGAGTACTCTAGCTGACCAGTGTTCTGCCTGTCTCCTCTCTGGCCTGCCTGTCCTTGAATCGGGAGGTGGTGTGGATTCCACCACTTCCTCAACAGGAGGCAGCTGCTCCCGGGCCTTTCTGGAGCTAACTTGATGCAGCTGCGGCTCCCCTCCCTCAGCCTCAGCCTGTTGGTTGTCCGATCCACCCAGCTGAAGCTGCTCTGTCAGGCTAGCACTCAACTTCTCTGAACTCATGTCTGGACAGGGGTCCGGGACCCTATGCACTTTTAGAGTAACGTCATTGGCATGAGTCCATGATGTTTCTTCCTCCAATTTTAAAACCAAGACAGAATGCTACTCAAATTTAATTTACTAAAGCATGATCGTTTATTTTATTTTGTATTTTATTTTATTTATATGGTGTCTCATCTTGTCAGTGTGATTTTGGGCAGCAAACAAATTTCAAAGCAAGAGTACAAATAATAATAATAAAAGAATCACACATAACCAGAGCAAAAGAATGCCCACCAAAGGTAATCTCTCCAACAGTAACAACTGGGCCCTGCTAACTCTGAACCAATGGCCAGCAATATCAGATCCCATCTGATTTAATGAGATAGGTGCTTCCAAAGGGCAGGCACCGTGGCTAAAAATGTCCACCCACTGATTAAAGAATGGCATTCTTTAATCAGTGGGACCCAGAGCATGCCCCGCTCCTGCTGGAACTCATGCATGCGTAGAGACAACTGGAGGCAGGCAGTCCCTCAAATCTGGCCCCAGCTCATGAAGAGCCTTGTACAACCAACAACACCTTGAGTTGCACCTGGGAGCTTAATGGGAGGGCAGTTTACAAAACCAAAGTGTAAATCAAGAGAGAGATCTATTGTCTTTCTTCTTCTTCTATCTAGCATTCTCAGAAATCTGATTGGCCACTAACAGAATGGAGGATCATGAGAGTCCTTTGCCTCCTCCAATGGAGCTAATTTAGGATGAGCTGCCCAAATGTTCTTTTATATATATATATATATATATATGTCTTTTTCTGTTTTTCGTAGGCTTTTATGTGCATATTCTTTCTAGCCAGGTTTTACCTACGTAAGCTAGGTTGTTCTGCAGCTCTGACTGTGTGAAATCTCATTCACCAACCTCAGAGCTCCTCCTCTGCTGACAAACTGCAACTCTGCGTTGCTCTCTGGGAGACTCAGATAGCTATTTCTGCCTTATAAGGCTTCGTCAGTGAGCCACACCCACTTCTCAGATATTCCCCCTGTAAAGGTACAATGTGTCTTTTTCTGTTTTTCGTAGGCTTTTATGTGCATATTCTTTCTAGCCAGGTTTTACCTACGTAAGCTAGGAGCTCTGAGGTTGGTGAATGAGATTTCACACAGTCAGAGCTGCAGAACAACCTAGCTTACGTAGGTAAAACCTGGCTAGAAAGAATATGCATATATATATATATATATATATATATATATATATATATATATATATATATATATATATATACTTTTTAATTCATAGGTATAAATGTGTGATATTTTTGTAATCAGGGTTTTTCCTATGTTAATAAAAGATGTTAAACGGCCATGGTGGGATGAAATCTCCAATCATCACTTTCAGGCCTGTCAGGCATTTTGTGTTGTTTATTCTGAGCCTTATGGGAGACTGGGATAGCACTATTTCGGTTTTTTTGAACCTCTTCAGCCAGACACACCCATATTTTATGACTCCTCCCTGTAAAGGTCAAATATTTATACTTTTTAATTCATAGGTATAAATGTGTGATATTTTTGTAATCAGGGTTTTTCCTATGTTAATAAAAGATGTTAAACGGCCATGGTGGGATGAAATCTCCAATCATCACTTTCAGGCCTGTCAGGCATTTTGTGTTGTTTATTCTGAGCCTTATGGGAGATTGGGATAGCACTAAGTTAAGTTAAGTTAAGTTAAAAGGAAGAAACAGCTGCGATCTCACATTGCTCCTAGAAGCACGAAGCCGAAAACACCAGCCTGAAGATGACGAATGAGACTTCGTCGAAACGTCGCCAAGACACTTCCAATTTTACGCGGGAGAAAACCCGAATAACCAAAGACCTACATACAAATACCCATTTTTATCTGTTCAGGGCTGCTCTTTTACCATTTCCTTTTCTTTGTTGTACCACAACCTTTCCTCTTCTTCCCTCCTCTTCCTTCTTCTGTCCCTTTCTACTTTCTTCATTCCTCCTCTCCTCCCCTTCTACTTCCCCTCCCCTTCTCCCACTCCTCTCTTCTTCCTCCCTTTCTAACCCTCTCTCCTACTCTTCTTTCCCCTCCCTTTTCTTCCTCTCCTTTTCCCTCTCTTCTATCTCTCTCTCTCCTTTCCTCTCTTCTCCCCTCCTTTCCTCTCTCCTTCCCCACTCCTTTGTTGTGTCCATTTTCAATTTAATCGAGAATGGTATTTGAGCAGTCCCGATTTTCTATTTACATATATCTTCATTTCAAATTCTTTTTTGTTTAATAATTATATCTGTTTTATCATTCATGTACACTTTTATAGTAACACTTTTTCTCTTCCGCCTTTTCCATTTACCTAGGCGTCATCTGAGTTTCTATTCTTTTTATTGTCTTTTCTCTTATTTGTCTTTTCCCTGTCCACTTCATCTCTCTATCTTTATTTATATTTCTTTTCTAACCCATCATAAAAACTTCCCCATGTCTTGAAATACACCATTGGCCCATTTGCATTCATCCATCCCTATATTCCTGCCCTTCTCAAGCCCTCTTTTCTTTTTGGCCCTGAAGGTTAGCTGCCGTCAAGAGAGAAATGAAAGTGAAGGAGCTGCAGTTGGTGGAAACCGCACGGAGACGCTTTCTAAAATACCAGCAAGATCAGCGGGAAATGGAGCTTAAAAGACTGGACGATGAAATTGCAAGAAAGGTAAGCTGTACCACTTCACCTATAAGCAAGAGAACAGGGACATCTGCAGTTCTGGCATTTTTGTTTGACCGGCTTCCTCAGTTCCTCCCAGGGAACAAGTCGAGACCACATTTCCCTGTTCCTGGACTCTTTCAGGCTTATTAGACCACGGCTCCAATCAATGGCCATGCCTGCGGGGAGCTGGAATCCAACAGATCTCAAAAATGTTAACCAAAGGGTTTAGGATTTTTTCCATAGGTCCTCCAGAAAGCTGGAGAGTGGTATAGATTCAGGACAGATTAAGGTTGTCCTACTTAACACCACCCATAGAGAAATTCTGACATTTGTTGAAATGAATGATGGCCAATTTGCCTGGCATTAAAAGAGGGGCAAATTAAATTCCTAGTGGACAGGTTAGTGGCCATGATGGCTAGATACAAATCTCCAGTGTCTTGGAGTGGAAAATAAGAGCAGGACAATGTGCCTTGCTGGTCATTTCTAGGACTCCTGATGATTATTCTAGATTAGAAAATGGGGGACCACAAAGATTTTCATTTGATACTCCAGGACATTTCTTAGGGGTTTTGGGCATCAGATTCTAGTTGCAGACTGCCTACTTTATTTGGCTTCCTCTTGTCCCCCAACTCTAAAGTGAACAATTTTTTGACCCAAGCTGACATTCAGCCACAGAATCCTTTCTCCGTGACTCTCAAACCCACTTCTGACCATAATAACCCAACTAGGATGGGATGCTTTTCTACCATTTCAAGTTGAGAAAGATATTGCCAGGTGTGCCTCCGTTCAAAACTCAAGAAAGGAAGAGAAAGGTTCTTTTACTGAGTATGAACTGAATGCAACGAAAGGAAAGGAAAGTCTGAGGCAATAGATGCAAAAATTACATATTTTCAGTGAGCCTTGGTGGCGCAGCAGACTAAAGCACTGTTAAGTAACATCAGCTGCCTTCAATTACTGCAAGTTTAAATCTCACCAGGCTCAAGGTTGACTCAGCCTTCCATCCTTTTGAGGTAGGTAAAATGAGGACCCGGTTTGTGGGGGCAATAAGCTGACTGTATAAAAAAGAACACCGCTTTGGGGGGGGGGGCGAAAGCCCTACTAAGCAGGTATATACAAAAGTATGAAGGCTATTGCTTAACGCATTGTAAGCCGCCCTGAGTCTCCGGAAAAGGGCAGCATATAAATCGAACCAATCAATCAATCAATCAATCAATCAATATTGAAAGCATCCCCAAATCCCTCTCCCCAAGGACCCAAGTTGAATGTCCAATACACATCTCCCCCAGGTGTCATGTGGGGTGCTTCTTCAGATGGTCCCATCTATCTGGTATGCCAGAACGGTTGACCTTGAGTGTTATCAGCACTCCCTGGAGCTGTTACGAAGGCAGTGAGAGTTTCCCTCCCTTTCAAGAGACATCTCCACCAGCTCACTTCCCCTCTCCCAAATCCCTAAATTACCTCCCCCCTCCGGTTACTATGGCAACCAAAAGCAAGCAAGCATCATAGAGGCTGACAGATACAAAAATCCTTGCTGATATCTGGTGGCAAAAACCAAGAAAGTTATACACTGAACTTCTTCTAATCTAAGCAGTTTCCTTTCTTCTTTATCTATGCGCAGAAGTCTTACCAAACTAAAACGGACCACTTGTACCATTAAACATCTACTCGGAGAATTACTAGGGAGGAACCAGAGGTGGGATTCATTTACCTTCCCTACCGGTTCGCAAATGTGAACCGCACGGGCCACCGCTGTACATGCGCACAGCCTTCCGTGCACGCACAGTAGTCACGCATTACATCCGAGCGGGTGGGCAGAACCTCCCATAGTCGCTGCTACTGGTTCATGCGATCCGGACAGAACCGGCTGAATCCCACACTGGGAGGAACCCTCTTTACCCTCTTTCTCCCACACACATTTCTTCTCTTGTTCTTGCTCCTCTGGAATGCAGCCCTCCCTTCTGGGAATCCAGACAACAGTCCACCCTACTGCAGCCATGGGCTGAACGTAATTGAAACTTTCTGTAAACTCATTCTCAGAAATCTGACCTCAGTTACATGGTGTGCTGGGTCGAGATTCCTTCCCTCTCAACCTTGATAGAGGAGCCCACATCTCTTATGGAAACTTCTAAAACCAGGCAAGCAGTAGAAAACAATGGAATGGAATACTTTTATTTAGCCAAGTGTGGTTAGAGGCGCAAGAAATTTGTCTCCAGTACAAAGCGCTCAGTGTACTTGCAAAGCAACAGAGAGAATAATAATACTGGTAAAAGAGGGAAGTAAAGAAGATAATAAAAAGGATATAAATAATAATACTACAGCCACACTGTACGGGTTAATATAATAACAACAACAACAACAACAACAACAACAACAACAACAACAACAATAATAATAATAATAATAATAATAATAATAATAATAATAATAATAATTTTATTTCTATACCGCCCTTCTCCCAAAGGACTCAGGGCGGTGTACAGCCAGTTTAAAAACACAAGACACAACAATAATTAAAAATTAAAATAATTAAATAAATTTGGCTGATTTAAAACTCTAAAAATTAAAATACCCCAATTTAAAATGATTATATTGACAGCCCTGCCTGGCAGAACAACAAGGTCTTCAATGCACAGCGGAACACCCGGAGGTTGGAGATCTTGCGTATTTCCGGGGGCAGTTCATTCCACAGGGCTGGGGCTCCCACAGAGAAGGCCCTCCCCCTGGGTGTCGCCAGCCGACATAACTATACATACACAAAGCTGCCCACCTGCATTGTAAATCACACGTCTGTGAATAACAAACTTCCACCTCTGTTCCTGGTTTAGAAATGGTGAAAAAATGTGTGGCGGAATACTTTTCACAAGAGGCAAGAATGCAACTCCTGCCATTTTTAATATTTTCCTATTAGAAAAATGAGAAAGGGTAGAAAAAGTGGGAAAAGGTAAACAATTTTGCTGCTTTGGTGTGACCACCTGCGTTTGCTGTAGGCGTCCATGCGAGAAGAAGAAACGGCAGCTACCATTCGAGATGTCGAGGTGCGGCAGATGGAGCTCGAAACTCAGCGGCGACTTTTTGAACAGGTACGTGACCAGAACTTAGGTATTCCAGAGGTATAACTAGGCAATCTAGGCCTGTTCTATGAGTGCCAAAGGAATCCTAGCTTATATATTTGGCTTGCATTGGCTTCGGGTAAAAATTGGATTTTTGTTGTTGTCAGTTGCGAAGTCGTATCCGACTCATCGCGACCCCATGGACAACATTCCTCCAGGCCTTCTTGTCCTCTACCATCCTCTGGAGTCCATTTAAGCTCACGCCTACTGCTTTTTCAAGAGGCAACTGGACTTTTTGGTTTTTCTTTGAAGATGTTTCACTTCTCATCCAAACCAGAGTTGAAGAAGCTTCTTGGATGAGAAGCAAAACGTCTTCAAAGAAAAACCAGAAAGTCCACTTGCCTCTTGAAAAAAGCACCTTTGAGACAAACTAACTTAGCATGACTATGAATGGAATTATGCCACCATGAAGTATTCCCCCTTGTGAGAGACTCCTATCGTGTTTTGTTTCTGTTTTGTTTTTTGGGGCGGGGGGGGGGGGAATATTTTTTAAATTTTGATTTGGAGTTCGTTATCCCACTATTGTCTTTTCTTTTCTTTTTTAATCAGAAACTTGTCAAAGAGCAGGAAGCCATGACACAAGAAGTCAAAGGGGAGATGGACACCAGCCGGAGGAAAGCTGATCTAGAAGAACGTTTATTTCAGAGGTTGATTGAAGCAGAACAAGGAGGAAATCGGAAAGTTTATGAAGTGAGGGCCTCATGCAAGACCATCAAACGTGCTCCAGATATTTGGGGCTTCTGTTGCTAAATTCACTGACCATAAATCCAGCAGGTTCTGACAGGTTCTGGAGAACCGGTAGTGGAAATTTTGAGTAGTTCGGAGAACTGGCAAAGGCCACCTCTGGCTGGCCCCAGAGTGGGGTGGGAATGGAGCAGTGGTGAAATGTAAAATTTGTTACTACTGGTTCTGTGGGCATGGCTTGGTGGGTAATGTGACTGGGTGGGCGTGGCCAACTTTTTTTAAAAAAAAAAACTTTTAAAAGCATTTTTTCTACAACCTCTTCAGCCGTTTCGCTTCTCCTCCAAGAACTGAAGAAGCTTCTTGGATGAGAAGCGAAATGTCTTCAAAGAAAAACCAGAAAGTCCAGTTGCCTCTTGAAAAAGCAGTACGCGTGAGCTTAAATGGATTCCAGAAGATGGTAGAGGACATGAAGGCCTGGAGGAATGTTGTCCATGGGGTCACGATGGGTCAGTCACAACTTCTTGAAAAACCACCTTTGGGACAATCATGACCTGGGTGAACTGGGAATCTCCATCGACATTTGCTCGAAGGAAGATGTGCAGCTTCATTTCTGGTGCTCTCATTTTAGGTGCTTGAAGAATCTTTGGCTAAAGCCCATCAAGAAAACATTGACGTAAATTGGCAAGTGGAGCTCCTCCACAAGCGAATCTGTGACGACATGGACCGGGACCAACGATACCAAGAGGTGGCCGAACTCCTTCACAAGACCAGAATGGCGGAAGTTAATCTGCTTGAGGCAATGAAGGAAGAGTTGACCGAAAAGGTGAGTGGCTAAAAGTCTGCTAAAGATTGGCCTCTGCTGTTCTGTCCACGGGTGAAAGGGTGAGAACCTGAAATCTGAGGGGTCCTTGGTGGTCTCTGAGCTTGGTTGTTTTCTTGCAGACATTTCATTATCCAAACTAGGTAACTGTTGCGATCGAGGCCCAAGTAGTGATTACCAAATACAATTCAGTCCTGAACAAACTTATTTTATTAAAACAGCTGAGAATTAATTCATTCTCAGCTTTAGTCCAAAACAAATTCTTCGGCCTTATCACCAACCTTTGATGTCTTTGGCAGCCTGCCAAAGGCTTTTCTTGGCAAAACCCCCTCAAAGTTCAAGAGACACTGACAAGAAGCACTGGAATCAATGTTGCTTTCCTACAAAGAGCCCAAGACCCTTTGCTGCTCTTTTAAGCCTTATGGGAGGGGCCAATCATTTCTTGGCCTTACTCCCGAGTCGTCCTTTTTGCTTTAGCTGCTCTTGCCTTCTGGCAACTCTTCTCTGGAGGCTCCGGAGTCCGCGCATCGCTCCCAGATGGCCCTGGCCCCATCTCTGCCTCCGACGCAGAGCCCTCATCCGGGCCTTCCCCTGACTCCAGGACTGACCCATTGTCCTCCCCAGCCTCCTCACTGTCCGACTCCGCTGCCAGGTCCGCAGGCTGCTGGCGGACCACAACACTAACATCATCAGTGTTGGTCATGTTAGTGATAGCAGACTAGCACCGATGATGTGATAGTTAGTCCTCGACTTACAACAGTTCATTTAGAGACCGTTCAAAGTTACAACAGCACTGAAAAAAGTGACATGACCATTTGTCACACTGATGACTCTTGCAGCATCCCTCTGGTCACATGATCAAAATTCGGCCACTTGATAACTGCCTTCGTCTTTATGACGGTTGCAGTGTTCCAGGGCCATATGTTCAGTTTTTGCGACCTTCTGACAAGCAAAGTCAATGGGGGGAATTCAGATTCACTTAACAATCTGGTTACTAACTTGACAAATGCAGTGATTAGTTCTTTATAGAAATGGCTTGTTTATATTATTATATATATATAATATATATATAAAAAGCCAAAAGTTGTGATTTGATGTTAATGCCTTATTTTACTGTAACAGAGAGAGTCGGAAGTTAATGCTTTTTCTTTTCTTTTCTTTTTTTCCTTATCTTTCCTCACTTCCTCTTTCCCTTCCCACCCCACCCCACCTGCTTTCCTATTTATTTTGTATTTTACATTGCTTTATAACTCAATTAAAATGTTAATGGGGAACAAATGCTTAACAACCATGGCAAAACAAGGTCGTAAAATGGGACAAAACTCACTTAACAAATGTTCCACTTAGCAACGCCAATTTTGGGCTCTATTGTAGTCGTAACTCAAGGACTACCTGTACTTAGTTTGGGTAATGAAACATCTGCAAAAAAACAAGCAAGCTCAGAAAGCACCAAGGACCCCTCAGATATCAGGTTCAAGGACTACTTGTACTCATTCTCTTGAATCATGGTCACATTTCTTGTGTCGTTGGTTTTTTTTTTTTTTTTTTTTTTCATACGATGTTGTCACTTTGAGGGGCTTTTAG
This sequence comes from Arizona elegans, assembly GCA_022577455.1. Classification (NCBI taxonomy): domain Eukaryota; kingdom Metazoa; phylum Chordata; class Lepidosauria; order Squamata; family Colubridae; genus Arizona; species Arizona elegans. Next base: position 4,711,043 of record JAKOOJ010000002.1, on the reverse strand, counting down.
TTGTGGAGAGAATCCTTCTCTCTTCCTGCTTTCTCCTTTTCTAATGGAAACGTCCTGCTGTTTTGTCCCATTTTAGCTGGATGAAACCATGGTAAAAAAAGAGCAGCTGACAGCACAGCTGGACATCATTGCTGCTTCGGATGCCAACAGGAAGCGGTTTCTGAACCAAGAAATGAATGACGCCATAGAACTGGCAGTAAAGCTTCAGGACGGAGATGGCTATTTTGGTGAGTGGAGGAGCTGTTTGTACACAACAGAACAGTCCTACAGAAATCTCTGTGATTTCGTTCATGAGACATGTATTACGGCCGCTGGGACTTCTGGGAGCTGAGGTCCACCCATCTTAAACTTGCCAAGGTTGAGAAACACTGCCCTGAAGACAACCTGAGGGCCGTGGCCCACTACCAGGCCGTGGGCTATTCACAACCGGGCTGTGTGAACGGCAGGCCAGCACATGCTCGCAACCCCCCTTGCGCAAGCTTCCGGCGCACCTGCCCCTCACACACAACCTTCCCCTCCCCCTCCCCTCATGCTGGACCGTCAGCCCAGAAAGATTGGGGAATGCTGCTTTAGAGAGAACAATCCACCTCCTCACTTTTGCTATATTTACATTACAATGGGTATCATCTTTTTTTTTAAAAAAAACTACATTTTGCCAAACATTACAGCTACTTGAGAGGGTATTAGAACCGTGATGGCGAATCTATGGCACGCGTGCCAGAGGTGGCACGCAGCGTTCTCTCTGTACGCACGCAAGCCGTCATCCCAGTTCAGCTCCGCCGCGCATGCACGCATGCCTCCTACTGGCCAGCTGGTCTTCGGGTCTCTGCTGTGCATGCACAGGGGACGGGACACATGCAGGGTGCGTGCGGGGGGCGATGCAGGGGGTGGGGCGCATGCACAGGGCAGGCGCATGTGCGAGGCAGCGCACGCATTGCATTTTGGGAGTGCAGAGGGGCCCTGCACACATGCACGCCCTTTGGGCACTCGCTCTGGAAAAGGTTAGCCATTACTGTATTGGATTTAAACAAATATTAAACAAATATTATTAAGTATTATGTATTTAAACAAATACATACCAAAGAGCCTTGGTAATACAGTGGTTAAGGCACCCTGTTATTAAACTGGTTATTAAGACCAGATGCCTGCAATTACTGCAGGTTCGAATCTCGCCAAGGCTCAAGGTTGACTCAGCCTTCCATCCTTTCTAAGGTAGGTAAATTGAGGACCCAGTTGTGGGGGCAATAAGCTGACTTTGTATAAATATACAAAAGAATGAAGGCTATTGCTTAGCGCATTGTAAGCTGCCCTGAGTCTCCGGAGAAGGAGACTTTTAAAAAAAAGTTTAATAAATTTATTACAGCCACCTACTCCAGAATATTTTGGGGTAGCTTATGTATTATGAATTAAATTGGGTTTTTTTAAAAAAAACAAGTATTCTATAGGCCAACCCAAGGAATATCCTATACATAAAAATCAAAAGTACATTATCTGGCTGAACATATTTCAAACGCGTCCACTTTTTACAGAGCGACTGCGGGATCTGAGAACCTCCAAGACTCAAGAAGGTTCAGAATGGCATCAGGAACCTCGGAAGATGCAACATGGCAATGCCTGTTTAAACGAATCCTCTGGGGGAGATTCCTCCATCCACTGTAAGTGGCAAAACATGGGTTTCTTTTGAAGGAGAAAATATTTAAGCGTGACAATCTGCTCTTGCATCTGGTTGTTGTTGGTAGCCATAAATAGTACTTGCAATCAAATAGCTTGTTGAAGGTGAAAAGATGTAGACCAAATTAGGAATCAACCCCACAAGGAAGGTTAAAGCTATTTTTATTGAGAAGAGCTGTAATAACAGATCTGGCTGGGGTTGTACGTCCGCCCCTCCTTATACTCATGTGAATTAGGGAAGTGTCTGTCTGAGCCACATAATTTCTGCTTCTTTTGAACTTAAATTCTCCATCAGGGCCATCTTTCTTATTCTCTGCAAGCAAGGACAAGATTGAAATCATGGACAGTCAGTTTCCCCACCCTGGTGCCGTTCAGATGCATTGGGATTACAAATTCTACAATGTTGTGACCTAGGCTTCCTGAGTCGTTAAAACACACAAGTAGTTCCAAAAACCTCTTTTATTGCAACAGCTGTGAATTACGTTCATTCACAGCTGAGTCCCAATTAGTTGCAAAAGGTCCTTTGGAAGAATCAAACAGAGATGCCAACTGGGAACAGAATTAACAACGTTGCTTTCCTGCAAAGGGCCCATGTGTCTTTGTTCCTCTTTTAAGCCTTATGGGAGAGGCCAGTCATCTCCAGGCCTTACTCCTGAGTCATCCCTTTTGGTTTAACTGTTTGTGCCTTCTGGCAGCTCTGCGCATGCGCGCACTAGGAACAGGCTCCTCCTGTTCCTCTGCCTCTCTGCTGTCCGACTCTGAGGCTCTGGAGTCCGCGCATCACTCCCAGATGGCCCTGGCCCTATCTCTGCCTCTGATGCAGAGCCCTCGTCCGGGCCTTCCCCAGACTCCAGGACTGGCCCATGTTCCTCCCTAGCCTCCTCACTGTCCAACTCTGCTGCCAGCTCCGCAGGTTGCTGGCGGACCGCAACATACAGCTCCTCAGATCCAGATGTGACCCAAGCTTCTGAATCGAACAGTGGAAGGGCAAAACTGATTTATTTTTTAAAAAACCTGCCCTGAATAAATGTATATTTCCTCTGCCTTCCAGCGTCCATTTGGATGGTTAAGTTCTGTTTGCTTTCACTTTATTTATTTATTATACTCATTTATGTGGCGCCTAATTCACACACAGGTAGCTCCAGGTGGCTTTCAACATTAAAAACCCACAAAAATAAAAACTCATAAAACCTTCCCCCTTCTCTCCATGGCAGCAGCCACATAATGAACTCAACCAACTGATCAGCTCCATCTCCCTTTGGGGTCTCAAGCCCATTGACAAAAAACACATCTTTGGGGCCTTTTGGAAAAAGCAACAAGGTGGGGTCCAGTCATAGCTTGGGTGGGGGAATGATGTTTCATGGAGAAGGGACACCCCACTGAGAAGACCAGATGTACATCCATAACAGATGAGACCCACAATATACCCTGAATCACTTCAACTGTGAGATGGGCAGCAAATAAATATAAATAAATAAATATCCTACCTTACAGAACCCTTATAGGCAGTGAGTGGTGGGATTCAAAATTTTTTACTACTGGTTCTGTGGGCATGGCTTAGTGGGCGTGGCATGGCATGGCATGGCTTGGTGGGTGTGGCTTGATGGGTGTGGCAGGGGAAGGATACTCCATTCCCTCCCCGCAAGGTTACTACAAAATCCCCATTTCCTCCCGATCAGCTGGAACTCGGGAGGCAGAGAATAGATGGCAGGGCCAGCCAGAGGTAGTATTTATCAGTTCTCCAAACTACTCAAAATTTCCGCTACCGGTTCTCTAGAACCGGTCAGAACCTGCTGAATACCATCTCTGCTTATAGGGATTGCCTATAGCCTTGATGGCACGTGTGCTAAAAGTGGCACACAGAGCCATTTCTCCGGGCACGTGAGCCATCACCCGTTGCTCTTCCGGGTTCCGGTGCGCCAGCCAGCTGGTCTTCACACGCGCGGAAGCGTTAGAAACCCAAAGAACAGCCGCATGCGCCTGCCGGGAAGATGAACTTCCAGTTTCCAGCGTGCACATGTGAACCGGAAACCATAGCTGGTTTTCGCGCTTGCATGCGTGCCAGAAACTGTAAAATCAGGTGACCGGAGCGCATGTGCGTGCCGGAAACCAGAAGATCATCTTCCCAGTACATGCATGTGCAGCAGGCGGCTGCTCTTCCAGTTTCCAGCATGCATGTACGCTCCCGTTTCGGCACTCGGCACCAAAAAGGTTCGCCAACACTGGCCTATAGAATCCCTAGCGACATTTGTCCTCTCAGAATAAAACAGCTGGCTGCTTCTTGGCTCTTCAAAGATACAGTCACTGAGCTTGTGATGCTGATTATTATTATTGAATTTCTATACCGCCCTTCTCCCTGAGGACTCAGGGCGGTGTACAGCCAGAATTAAAAAGACATGCAAGACAAATATTAAAAAAACAATTAAAAGATATATAAATTTGGCCCAATTAAAACTCATTACCAATTAAAACGTTTAAAACATTTAAAACAGTTAAAAATTTCATCTTAAGCCAGCCCGGCTTGTTTAAATAAATGGGTTTTAAGGGCACGACGGAAGGCACTGAGGTCCTGGATTTTCCTTATCTCTGGGGGGAGCTGATTCCAGAGGGTAGGTGCCCCCACAGAGAAGGCTCTCCCCCTGGGGGTCACCAGCCTACACTGTCTGGCTGATGGCACCCTGAGGAGGCCCTCTCTGTGGGAGCGCACGGGTTGATGGGAGGTCGTTGGTAGCAGCAGGCGGTCTCGAAGATAGCTAGGCCCTATGCCATGGAGCGCTTTGAAGGTGATAACCAGCACCTTGAAGCGCACCCGGAAGACCACCGGGAGCCAGTGCAGCTCGCGCAGGATGTTGTAACCGATCTTTTTTTTAAAAGGCCTCCTTTCACCTTTCCAGTCTCTTTAGACCGAGGACGGCAGGAGCTGGAATCGAAAGAACGGGAAATAATGGCTGAAGTTAGACAACTCAGAAAGAAGCTCATGTCTCACGCTCGGGGGAAGGCAAGTTTACCACCAGAGGCCCAGTGAGAGAGAGCTGAAGATCCAGCTCTCCATGGACTTGTTCAATGAGATTCCAGGAAGAAGAGATTGATTTTGCATCATGTTTTCAAAATACCTTTTTAGAATTATTTTTGTATATAAAAATAAAACCTTTGAACAAAGATGGGACCTTTTAAACTTTTAGCCAGTATTTTAAATACGTTTTAAATAAACAGTTGCAACTTATCTTCCGAATCGCAGAATCGTTGGTGGGTAAGAACTGAAAAAGCAATGAATGGCAGGGGGGGCGGGTGTTCCTTCAGGATTTTTCTTTTATTTCTGTTGATCTTTTGGTCTGTCTGCCTTCTGGCAGCCGATTCAAGGCTTTTATTAAAAAAAAAATTAATAGAACTTAAGTCCTGTCCAAATCCGGAATGCTTAATATGAAAGGATCTATTGGATTTTGGAGATGTGATTTGGTAAAGGAAGTTTACGTGAGGAAATGCCAAGAGTAATATTTGGAGTATAGAATATTTAATATTCTATAATAAAAAGTTCTCAAATATTTTGGCCACCTAATGAGAAGGAAGGACTCACTGGAGAAGAGCCTACTGCTGGGAAAGATTGAGGGCAAAAGAAAAAGGGGACGACAAAGAACGAGGTGGCTGGATGGAGTCACTGAAGCAGTAGGCGTGATCTTAAATGGACTCTAGAGAATGGTAGAGGACAGGAACGCCTGGAGGAACATTGTCCATAGGGTCGTGATGTGTCAGACACAACTTTGCAACTAACAATAACAATATTTGGAGAGTGATTCATTGGGGAAAATTTGCCGCATGTTGGCATACCTGTTGTACATCTTACCTGAGCTTGAAAACAGACTTGATTTCAGTATCTCCAGGGGACAATGGTCTGTTGCGTTTGCCCTTGTGCATTATTGAAGAAGTCATCTGAAATCCATTCCAACGACCAACCTTAGACTAGGCTCCTAGTGTCAGCCTGAACCTCACCAGTTGCAATCATCACACTGATTCCAGAAAAAAATAAGGATTTCATCCAGATGTCAAACTTTGGCTTTTAACCCAGAAGAAGCCTGCCGTTTCCCTCTACAATGAGGTTTTTTTCAGCCTCCCAGTGAAACCAACAGCTGAACTTTGGTCTCCCACCCAACTGCCCGCCCAGCCTGACCCTACTTAGCTTCAGAGGCCCACAAGGTTGACCGATTCTCTAGTGGGAATCTGTTCTGGTTGTTGTATCCTAATAGAAAATTCCCAATGGAAGAGTTGTTAAACCAAGAGAAAGCTGGGCAGACATTCCTAGGGATGTCGCCACTGCAAATCACAGCATTGTGAAAGGGTCCGTCTATTAAATCTCTTGATTGTGCTGTGATTGTGCACTTCTGATCACCAATGTGGGTAACAACAAGCACACAAGACACATCCTTTTAAGAGGCATCTGGCTTTTGGTGTCATTCATACCTGGAATGGCTGCCATTTGTAAATCCCAGAAGCCGGGATTTTTCTCATGCTGAGAACAACTAAGGGAACAGAAGTTGCCTTCGGAAGTTGTGGGAGCTTCATCACTGGAAGCTTTCAAGAAGAGACTGGATTGCCATTTGTCAGAAATGGTGTAGGGCAGGAGTCTCCAACCTTGGCAACTTAAGACTTGTGGACTTCAACTCCCAGAATTCCTCAGCCAGCAAAGCTTGTGGACTTCAATTCCCAGAATTCCTCAGCCAGCAAAGCTTGTGGACTTCAATTCCCAGAATTCCTCAGCCAGCAAAGCTTGTGGATTTCAACTCCCAGAATTCCTCAGCCAGCAAAGCTTTGCTGGCTGAGGAATTCTGGGAGTTGAAGTCCACAAGTCTTAAAGTTGCCAAGGTTGGAAACCCCTGGTGTAGGGTCTCCTGCTTGGCCAGGGTGGAGGGTGGACTAGATGACCTACAAGGTCCCTTCCACCTCTGTTAATCTGATTTGCCAGTCTAGTGACAACGTTCATTCTCCAGAAACTACAGAGGTGCACCAATGTACTTATCTTGGTTCGTGAATCCTATTTTGATGGTTCACACAATCTTACAGATGGCCAGAGGGAAGGTTTTCATGCCCAGTGTCAAAAATTAGCCAAAATTTAGCACCGCAGGCTAACTATCACAAAAAAATGTGGGTGCTCTTTGGGAATGCAAGCTGCAAGAGTTACAGATGTATGGACTTCAACTCCCAGATTGCCCCAGTCAGCCATGGGAGTTGAAATCCACCTGTCTTAAAATTGTTTTGAGATTGAAAACATTGATCACGGTTTTTTTTTTGGCTTTAAGAACAGCCAAAGGATTTCTGAGTGTACTTTTTGAATAAAATAGGATCATGTTGTCTAAACAGATCCAAATACACTTTTAAAAAAATAATAAATCTGGCACTTTGGCTGAAAATCACAAACTGCCCTGTTTAAAGGAAAAGCAATCTTAAAATTGCAGCAAATCCAAATGCTGGTCCCTAAAATAAATGCCAGTATTGTAATTTTTATATTTTTTTTAACAAAAGTAAATTTTAGCGTAAGCCCACGTGTGCCCAGAAGTCAATGGATAAGAAATATACTTAATTAAGTACAGGTTTAATTCTAAGGACAGGATTGGAAGAGGCAAAGCTAGTTTATCTTTTGTCTCCTTCCGGAAGTAGCCTTAGGCGTTTTGCACCCGAAAAATAAGGTCGTTTGGATGGCATCAGGGGGTCCAACGAGTGGGGTGTTTGTTTTGTTTTTTTTCCTTTTCTTGTTGGGGCGAAAAAGTTGCTCTGCCCCGTGTGAGGCTCGAACTCACGACCTTCAGATTATGAGACTGACGCGCTGCCTACTGCGCTAACGAGGCGCATGGAAAAGCGGGCAGAAAATCACCTCATAAAGAGGAAAACTCTGCCGAGGCGACGCCCTACCTAGTTTTTTCACTACAAAAAAAAAGCGGGGGGGGACTTGTCGTATCTTCCAACGTGTTTAAGTCTGAAGGAGGAAAACAAAGTTTCTCCTCCGTAGAGAAATTGATTACATCGGTAAGAAACAACCCCGGATTGAATGGATGGGAGGATTTCCGCTCCTCCCAACAAGCCGTCCCCACGTTTTTCCCACCCCCCTCGAGAGAAAAATGCGATTGCAGAAATGCGGGTGGGCAAAGGTTGAGGATTCTGTCCAGGTCTAGTTAGACCATCATGGGGACCCCTGGAGCAGAGGGACGGGGCAACGGGGGAGGGGAAGCTGGCTACCCCTGGTGGGTTTTGATAAGCAAGCCAGGGGTCGCCCAAGGCCTATGGGGAGCAAACAATAGGCAGCACAATTTTGAATGCCCGCTAGACGGCAGCCGTGAGAGGACTACAGCGCTCTGCTGCCCTCTAATGGTTACCGCAGATATAGCAGTTTTGGGAAAGAAGGCTAGGGCAGTTGGAGGAGGAGGAGGAAGAGGAGGAGGAGGAGATTCTTATTATTGTACATGAAACTCAGTCAATTGAACATTCAAAAATGCATCACAAATATCATTGAGTGGTGCCAGTGGTTGATACAGGTTGCTGCCAGCATCCTAGGTATCAACCAAGTACCTTCTTAAGATGGACGATGTTCCAAGTAGCGCAGTTTTTTGCAGTCCCCCTGGTGTTCTTGCACGAAGCTGCAATTTGCTGAATGTTATAAAATTCTTGGACATGGTACCAAGTGCCCCGATGAAAACGGGTATCACTGTTACATGTTTCATCCATGGCCGTGTAGTTTCGAGGGCCAGGTCGCGATATTTCATGATTTTTTTCCAGTTATTTTTCTTCGACTCTGGCGTTGTTGTTATTATTATTTATTTATTTATTTATTTATTTATTTATTTATTTAACTTGTATCCTGCCAGAGTCCCAGCAATTCTGGGTAACTCCCAACCACTAATGAAATAAATTACAGTAAAATCAGTAAAAGACAAAATGTGGCTTTTTTTAACGCTCCCCCCCCGTTTTTTTTTCCAATTATGGTTATAAATCTTAGCACCTGGTATTATTCCGTCCATTGATATTTGCATAATAGGTTTAGAAATTGTTAATTTGGTTGTATAAATAACTTAAGACTATTGAGACTAGAAAAGGGAAGGGAAAAATTATTCTGTTGATGTTCATCACAATTTTGGAAGTCAATACTACAAACATGGTATTTAGTTTTTCAATCCAAATTTGAGGATAAGATTGGACAGCGAGGTGGAGAACCACAACTTACATCAAAATGATCGTTATAGACTAGAGGTACCTCAATCGATTGGTACCTCAATCTTAAAGCTCATTTCTCAATAAAGTCTCTCTTGAATTGTTAATAAGGCTTTGTGTTTGTGTGCTTGTATGCCTTGTATGTATACAGGTAGTCCTCGACTTATGACCAGTCACTTAACTGTTTGACGTTGCAAATGACCCAAAAAATGGAACTCATGTCCTGAATTCAAAATTCTGACAGTCAGGCCCCCTTTGTGATCATGTGACCGAACTTCGGACATTCGGCAATTTGCAGCATCCTGCGGTCACATGACTGCATTTTATGACTGTCTGAAATTTGTTCATGTGATCATTAGAATGCTCCAACAGTTATGAGCATGAAAAACCTCATAAAGTCACTTTTTTCAATGTCATTGTAACTTAGAATAATCATTAAATGAACTGTTGTAAATTGAGGACTACCTATATGGATTAAACCTAACTTATCTGCAGGGCTATCTGTTCAGGGGCAGCCTGCCTCATATTCTCAAGTCTTCACCTGCTTTGAGACTTTTATTCTTAATTAAAAAATATTAGTGTATTACTTCCAAAGCAGTAATAGTAATTTTAAAAAAACTTTATTCTCTGTTTGCCTAAGGTTTTTCAAATGGTGATGAATTAAGAGTCTATTGAGGAGAAATAAATGATAATATTGGAAAATATTTGGAATAGAAGAGTATATAAGAATATGTCAGTTAGAGTTAAGGAAAATGGATATAAAGTGATATGGAGGTGGTACCTAACACCATGTAAATTAAATAAAATCGATGGTAAATATACAAATATTTGTTGGAGGTGCAAGAAAGAGGTTGCATCATAACTTTTAGTTGTTATAGAAGGAGAAATATAAGGGGGGGGGAATAGTCTCATGGTGGGGCGGTGCACTGTAATATTTGTGTTTTTTCCTTTTTCTTTCTTTTTTTTTGTGTATTTAGATGTTTATGTACTATGTATTATTTGTATTTTAAAAAATTAAAAAAATTAAAAATCTATTGAACAGAACTATACACGCCCCCAGAAATTTTGACACATTTATTTACTTATTTGTAAAATTTATTGGCCGCCCATCTTACCACAGGGTAACTCTGGGTTGCTTGCAATCTGAAAAAGATAAAAACCATACAAAACCTAAAAGACATAAAGAAAATACAGCCAAGATCCAATTACTGAGCCTCAATTAAAAGATGGGGAGGAAGAAAATTGATCAAGGTCCATGGAGAAACAGTGATGGCACCACAGCTGGCAAAAACCGGCATAAGTAGGGCCAGATGTTAAGGTGATTTTCAAACGAAGTGGCTCAGCCTTTTCAATGGTAAAAACACTCCAGTGTGAACTGCATGAGCTACAGTGAAAGGCTCTGTTCCTCTCTTGGCAAGCTAACCCCTTTGTCTGAAACGGCACAGGGTCTCCTGCTTGAGCAGGAGGTTGGACTAGAAGACCTCCAGGGTCCCTTCTGATAAAATACTGATGGGATAAACAGAACCGAAAAACCAAAGAAGTGCTTCAGTGCAGCCACGTGGCATTACGTCGGACAGTCCATGTGAAGAAAGGAGCCTTGGAGCTTCTGGAACCATTTTCTTTCAAACTCCATGGTGGATGCAGTCAGGATGGATGGCAAGGCTTCAGCTGAGAAACATTTCACCTCTTCCTGAGCTTCTCCTTTCAGCTTTTCCGGAACAAGATCTTCTCCCATAACCTACGAGGAAATGCGTGTACAGGAAGCAGAAATATCAGTTTTGTACTAGCTTAAAAAAATGTTCAGAAAAGAACCAAGATGTAATTTCACACAAAAACAATAAATTAAATAGGTTTGTAGCCCAAACCTTAATTCCTATTTATACATCACGTACTTTCAAATGTACATTTGCTTTCCAAGTAAAGCATATAGAATTCTGTGTGATTAATACTGTTTAATACAGTATGATTAATACTGTAACTAAACTACCATATTTTTTGGACTGTAAGACACATTTTGTCTCCCAAAAAAGGGTGAAAATGTCTGCGTGTCTTATAGACCAAATATTGCCAAAGCCCCACCTACCCACCAGCCATTTTTTGGCCTCTGCACACCCTGTTTCCGGGCCTTTTTTCGGCCCGTTTTCGGGGCTTTTTTCAGCCTGTTTTTGAGGCTTTTTGGATCCATTTTTGAGGCTTTTTGGACCCATTTTTGAGGCTTTTTTGGCCTGTTTTCAGGGCTTTTCCTGGCCCATTTGTGAGGCTTTTTTCAGCCCATTTCCGGGGCTTTTTTGGCCCGTTTTTGAGGCTTTTTTTGGCCTGGTTTTTTGGCTTTTTCTGGTCCGTTTCCAGGGCTTTTTTCGGCCCTTTTTGAGGCTTTTTTTGGCCCGTTTTTTTCCAAAAAAAGGGCTGAAAAAACTTTTAGAAATGGGCTGAAAAAAGCCCCGAAACAGGCTGAAAAAAGACTGGAAAAGGCCCGAAAAAAGGTAGGCCAAAAACCTTTTTTTGTTGTTTTCCTCTTCTAAATTTAGGTGCATCTTACAGTCAGGTGTGTCTTATAGTCCGAAAAATACCGTAAGCTTTGTATGATTATTGTTTAATACAATATGATTAATACTGTAACTAAACTAAACTTTGTATGTTTATTATTGTTTAATACAGTACATGGAAAAATATGGCATCCTTCACTTAATCCTCCAGGGAAAGACTGAAGGCAAAGGAGGTCCAGGCAGAAGAAGAACATCATGGCTTCAAAATCTAAAGGACTGGTTTGGACAAAACTCAGCAGTACTTTTTCATGCGGCTCTTGACAAAAATAGGATTGCCAACATGATCGCCAACGTCCGATGACGAATATGGCACAAGAAGAAGATAGAATAAGGTTGAAGAGGCAGCGTATTTGTTTATGTTAATGATCAGGGACGGTTTAACACAGTGTAGGAACATCCCCAAAAAAAGTTTGAAAAGGTTTCCACATTAACCCTAATCCTGACTCAGGACTTGCTGAGCTCCCTTCCACTGAAAACACAGGCAGTCCTCGACTTACAAAAATTCACTTAACGACCTTCTTCCTACCTGAAAAAATGGAACATGACCCAGATTCTAAGATTCAATGGCATGAACTCCTCCGCAGTCACATAATCGTGTTTATAGCCATTTGCAGTGTCTGATGATCAGATGACTGCATTTTATGACGGTTTTGCCAAAAAACCAGTACTTCTCATTTTCAGCAAAACTGCACCTTCGTGAACAATGGGTTTGTACTTACGACCACGACCAGTGGTGGGTTCCTCCCAGTTTGGCCAAGCCGGTAGCGGTGACGATATGACATCACCGAACAGGTTCTCTTTGTTCGGGAGCTGCCCCCCCTCCCGTTATTCTTACCTTTTATTTGACCCCACCCCAATCTATGGCTGCCTCCCGAATCTCAGCTGATCGGCTAGAAGGAAAAAAACTGTTTAAACTCTTGCCGCGGGGCTTCAAAAGGCCGCCCTACAGCTGATCAGTGTTAAAAGGCAGTGTGTTGGTAGACCGGTGCCTCCAAAAACAAATGAGTAGACCGGTGCCTCCAAAAACAAATGGGCAGACCGGTACAGCTCTGAAAGCAGTTAAAAGCCTGGCAGACCAGTACCTCTGCTAAATCCTAAAGAATTGTCACATGACCATCAAGCCATGCCCACAAAATAAGCCATACCCACAGAACCGGTAGTAAAAAATTTTAGAACCCACCCGACCGCAACGTTCATTTAATGACTGCAGTTTAGTGACTTAAGATCACCACACACAAAAAAAATCCTCAAACCATAAAAATGATGTTTTTTGTAGTGATCATAAAGGCAATTGCCGGGGTCGTTAAGCAAGAACCACAGTCAAAAGTGCGAACCCACTATTTTACAATTATTATGACTTACAACCGTTATGGGCAGGTTCCATTATATTTGTAACGCAAGGACTACTGGTATTTAAGCAGAGACAGAAGACATTTTAATGGGCCCTGTAATTACAGAATTCCTGCATGGAAGGGATGAAGGGATAGAGTACATGACCTCTAGAATAGCTTGTAACCCTAATTCTAAAATTCTACCCATATTCTTATCTTTCTGAACAAGCATCCCTTTAAATTACTGTCATCATCACCCAACCCAGGGGTGGGCTCCTGGGGGTTCGGGCGATCCTCTAGCCAAGGATTGCCGGGGTTCAGCAAACCCCCAAATACCACCCCTGGCTGGCCACGCCCACCCCACCCCTCCCAGGAGTCTCCACATGGCCCGTTCATCATTCTAGGTAAGTGCAGGGGCCGTGCAGAGGGTTTGGGAGGGCCCAAAGAACGGGCCTACCAGAGGTTCCGGAAGTCCCAAAATGGGCTTGTTTCCTGCCTTCGGGGGGCCTCCGGAGCCCGGGGAAAGCAGTTTTCACCCTCTCAGAGGCTTGAGGAAATCCTCCGGAGCCTGGGGAGGGCAAAAAAACACCCTCCCACCCCCCCGCTATGGTGCAGGCAGCCGATTAGGCCACGCCACCATGGCCACGCCCACCCAGCAACGGGTAGTGAACCCATTGCTAAAGGATCTGAAGCCCACCCCTGCCATCACCTCTTATTCTTCTTAAGGGCTAATAGGAAAATAATAATAATAAAGCAGCTATCTGCAAATTATTGGATGTTATTTCTTCATGATTCCTACTTAACGCAGAATGTTTGCACAATCCTTGATGAATTGTGACCGACCTCAGCCATCAAGGACAAGATATCTGCCTCCAATTCAAAAAATCTAATTTTGTCTTCAATTTCCTGTTGCATTTTCAGATTATTCTCTAAAGCAAAAGAAGACTGAGTCAACTGCATAAGCTGAAACAAAAGCCTGGAAACAAAAGAGAAAAATGAACAGTTAAAATCAGAATTGGGATTGGAACTTTCACTGCTAAATATTAAGTGAATTGCACACAATTTTATGACTTTTGCTGTGATTGTTACACAAATCACTGCAATTGTTAAGCGACTCAGCACAACCGTTAAGCGAATCTGAGTTTCCCCCTTGACTTTGTGGGTCAAAAGCCCCCAGGGAAGATTGCAAATCATGTGATCACAGGACCAGCAAACAATGTCCTTGATTTACATCCACAATAGGAGCCTAAAATTTCTATTGTTAAGTGAGACCTTTGTTAAGTGAATTTTTTCCCATTTTCTTGCCACAGTTGTTAAGTGACTCACTGCAGATGATACGTTAGTAACACGGTTGTTAAGTGAATCTGGCTTCCCCATTGGTTTTGTTGTCAGAAGGTCACAGAAGGGGATCACATGACCCCGGGATACTGCAACCGTCATAAATACGAATCAGTTGCCAAGAGGTGTGAATTTTGATCAGATGACCATGGGGATGCTGCAACGGACCTGTGAAAAATGGTCATAAGTCACTTTTTTCAGTGCCGTTGTAACATTGAATGGTCACTAAATGAACTGTTGTAAGTTGAGGACTATGTATACATGCCCGTTGCCAAGTGCCCAAAGTCTGATCACATGACCAAAGGGACACTACAACCATTGTAAGTCACTTTTTCCACCACTGTTGCAACTCTGAACTGTTGTTAAATGAATGGTTTTAAGTCAAGGCCTACCTGTACTTCATATGTAAATAAGGATATGAATATGTACCTGGCTCTAACAAAGGAGGCACACGCATAGATACGAATATCTTTCCATCTTCGCTCCCCTAAGGAAGCTCTGTTCGTTGTGAGTCCTGGCCCTGAATTTCCCAGGGTACAGACAGGCCTCTGCACGCTTTGCGATTCCACACAAGATCCAAAGCTGCCGTTGGGGTGGACGGTACACAACAAAGGATCATCCTTCCTTTGGCTCTGTGTCTGATGACACCCAAAGCTGACCTCTTTGGATGATACCCGAAGGCAGCCGCCTGCAATTAAGCCATCGCTTTGCCAAAGATGGGCTTTGGTTGCAGACAAGGGGCCTGGAAATGGCAACAAACGCGTGTAAGTTTCAGCCAGCAAATTCCACGTTTGTGGATGAAACGGGTGCAACGAGATCAATTTCTGTAAGCACCCGATCACGTTCTCAATATCCTCCAGAAGGCGATAAATGGCATGCAGCAGATTAAGTACGGCTGTTACATGGTCCGTGTTCGTTGCCCCGTTTCTCTAGAAACAAAGAAAAAAGAGCGAAGGGAGAATAGGAGTTATTCTAATGTGGTGTTTCTTAACTTCATTAATTAAGGGGCTTGACTTCAACTCCCAGTATTCCCCAGCTAGCATAAACTGGCTGGGGAATTCTGGGAATTGAAGTCCAGACATCTTAGTCAGAGAGCCATGGTGGGGCAGTGGTTGGAATGCAGTACTGCAGGACTAATTCACTGCTCACTCCAGTTCGATCCTGATCTGCTCAAGGTTGACTCAGCCTTCCATCCTTCCGAGGTCAGTAAAATGAAGAACCAGATTGTTGGGGGCAAGATGCTGACTTTGTAAACCGCTTAGGGCCGTGATGGCGAACCTATGGCATACATGCCACAGGTGCCACACATAGCCATCTCAGTGGGCATGTGAGCTCAGCGGAAGTTGGCAAACGGGCCATTTCTGGCAACTGGAGGGCCTACGGGGGGGAGGGTGGGAAAGGCCATTTTTGCCCTCTCCAGACTCCTAGAAAGGCTCTGGAGCCAGGTGAGAGAGAAAAATGGGCCTATCGGGCCATTGCGTGCCAGGAGTGGGGGAAGCGGGTGGGGTCGCACACGTATGCGCGGGGGCGGGCCGCATAGAATTATGGATGTGGGCATGCGCGCGCAACCCCCCTGCCCTCCCCCGGCATGCGATGGCAAAATAGTTAGCCATCACTGGCTTAGGTAGTGCTATAAAAGCACTATGAAGTGGTGTATAAATCTAAATGCTAGTGCTATTGCTCTTAAAGTGGCCAAGATTGAAAAACGCAGTGCCAATCTCTTCTTACCCTAAACTCTGGAATAACAAAATATACTTTCCCCAATAAAATAAGTCCACAATTTACTGAAATGGCAAGCTTAAAAAAAATCTTCCAAGAATTTCTCCAGTGTACAAGTGGGTCCAGAAGCATTCCTGAAAACAGAGATTAAGCTTAATGCTAACACTTACTTGACAGTATACTAGTTTCTCTTATATATTCATTTAAAT
Organism: Arizona elegans; assembly: GCA_022577455.1. NCBI lineage: Eukaryota > Metazoa > Chordata > Lepidosauria > Squamata > Colubridae > Arizona > Arizona elegans. The sequence goes on along the minus strand of JAKOOJ010000002.1, from coordinate 4,695,035 downwards.
TTATTTGCTGCAAGCCTTTTTTAATTAAAAAGAAACTTGAAAAAGAATCGAATGGGACATGACAGGCATGAAAAGAAAGAGCTCCAGATATACTGACATGTATGTTGAGGATCCAAACTGAGCTATTAAAAAAAAATCACTTAGAAAAATACCAACCAAGTTTTCTGCAATTCTGAGGGCTTCCTCATGTTTCCCCAGATGAGCTAAACAGCGGGCCTGGCTCTCTTTTAAATCTCTTCTCATGGCAATATTACTGGAAGGTACAAGGGCAAGACAACTGGAATATTCCTGAAGAGCCTTCTGAAATCAGATTTACCAAATTTTAGTGTAACTCCAAAAGGGTGAATGGGTTGTGAATCATGCCAAATTATTCGACATAAGGTCTGTGATTAAAAGCATGGACATTTTCTTGATTTTTAAGTTCCATCAAACTCAAAAAAGCTCTTTTTCCTAGAACTGGATTATTAATTAGAATACAATAAAATAACAGAGTTGGACGGGACCTTGGAGGTCTTCTAGTCCAACCCCCTGCCTAAGCAGGAAACCCTACATCAAATGGTTTTGGACAAATGGTTATCCAACATCTTCTTAAAAGCTTCCAGTGTTGGAGCATTTACAACTTCTGGAGGCAAGTTGTTCCACTGATTAATTGTTCTAACTGTCAGGAAATTTCTCCTAAATTCTAAGTTGCTTCTCTCCTTGATTAGTTTCCACCAATTGCTTCTTGTCCTACCCTCAGGTGCTTTGGAGAATAGCTTCGCTCCCTCTTGTTTGTGGCAACCCCTGAGATATTGGAAAACTGCTATCATATCTCCCCTAGTCCTTCTTTTCATTAAACTAGACATACCCAGTTCCTACAACCGATCTTTATATGTTTTAGCCCCCAAGCCCCTAATCATCTTTGTTGCTCTTCTCTGCATTCTTTCCAGAGTCTCAACATCTTTTTTACATCGTGGCGACCAAAACTGAATGCAATATTCCAAGTGTGGCTTTACCATTATGAATTATGCTGCACAAAATTCACTTGCCAAATAATATCATGGCCTTTCCAGAATAAATATCCATCCATCCATCCATACATGCAAAGTTGAAATAAAAACAACCGGACATATTGCTTCAGGAATATATAAAATAATATTGTTGAACCTGGATTGTGATGGACTAATAACTGATGGATTTTCAACATGTTAGCTGGAATTTTGGAGGGCATCAATTTTACAAGGCTGGTTCATGAATGCACCATGAAAATACCTGAAATTCCTGTTGCTTATAGGCCAGATCTCCTTTGAACTTTTTTATGTTGATCCTTTCAAGATCGTCCTGGCAATCTACCTGTTCACAAAACCACTGTCAAGAGGAAGGAGGAGACATTTTGTTGCATTACTACAAAGGCATAGCAATATCATGCAATATAAAAGTTAAACCAAATTTTAGATAGTCTCTCTTAAACACACATGGATGCTTTATTATTAATTACTACCATTTTGTCCAATCAATGACACCTCCCCCTCAAAGAGCTTGGTTTTAAATTTCCCGAATTCAGGGATATATCAGTGACCATACAAGAACTTCCAACTTGAATAGAATAGAATAACAGAATTGGAAGGGACCTTGGAAGTCTTCTAATCCAACCCCTGCTTAGGCAGGAAACCCTGCACCACTTCAGACAAATGGTTATCCAACATCTTAAAAACTTCCAGTGTTGGAGCACTCACAACTTCTGGAGGCAAGTTGTTCCATTGATTAATTGTTCTAACTGTCAGGAAATTTCTTCTTAGTTCCAAGTTGCTTCTCTCCTTGATTAGTTTCCACCCATTGCTTCTTGTCCTGCCCTCAGGTGCTTTGGAGAATAGCTTGACTCCCACTTCTTTGTAGCAGCCCCTGAGATATTGGAACACAGCTATCATGTCTCCCCTAATTCTTCTTTTCTTGGCACAACAACCATAGAACTCTTCCCTTCTATCCCATTTTTTCCTCCCACCATCAAGAAAGATAAAGGGTTTGAGTGGGATGTAACTTCTAGCAATGCCATTGAAAAGACTGTCAGAGGTTAGAGCCCAGAAAGGACACCACCAAGAGATCACTGATTTTTGACTAATCAAAAGCCAATTTGATATAATGGTTATGAGTAGCTGGCTTAGAAATCAGGATGCTGTGAGTTCTAGTCCTCCCTAAGGCACAAAAGCTGTTTGGGTGACTGGTTGGGCAGTCACTATCTTTCATCCCAACCCACCTCACAGGGTTGTTGTAGTGGAGAAAACAGAAGGCAGGACTGTTAGGTGTATTTAACCACCTTGAATTATTTTTACATACACTATAAAAATGGCAGGATAAAAATATAATAATACCAATGTAACATCCCAGATTCAACAATTCTCAATAAGAAAGACAAAAATGTCTGGCTAGTGGAGATTGCGATTCCTAGAGGCAGCAGAAGAGAAGAGAAAGAACCCGAGAAGGTAACAAAACACAAAGACCTGCAAACAGAAGTAGTGAAGAGCCTTGGTGGCGCAGCAAATTAAAGTGCTGTTAAGTAGCACCAGCTGCCTGCAATTACTGCAAGTTCAAATCTCACCAGGCTCAAGGTTGACTCAGCCTTCCATCCTTCCGAGGTAAGTAAAATGAGGACCCGGTTTGTGGGGGCAATAAGCTGACTTTGTATAAAAAAGAACACCGCTTAGGGGGGGCCGAAAGCCCTACTAAGCAGGTATATGCAAAAGTATGAAGGCTATTGCTTAACGCATTGTGAGCCGCCCTGAGTCTCCAGAGAAGGTATGTATGTATGTATGTATGTGTGAATGAATGAATAATTAATAAATAAATAAATAAATAAATAAATAAATAAATAAATAGAACAACCGTGACAAAAGAAAGCAAAGATAGTGTCAATAGTAACAGGTGCCTTTAGGTGCAATCCCAAAACAACAGAAGCACCACTTGAACACCATCGGCATTGACAAAATCACCATCAGTCAATTGCGAAAGGCATCTTTGCTTGGAACAGCTTACATCCTGCAAAAGACACCTTTAATATTGTCAAACAACAACATCGACCTATTCCAGGTGTTTGGGAAGGGATGGATAGATAGACAAAACTACCAAACCCAGTCTAAGCATCAGGCTGACTGTGCAACCAATCACATCATCATCATCATCATCATCATCATCATCATCATCAAAAAAGCACCCTAAAAAACCGCCGCAGGAACTCTCCCTTTCAGATGGCTGGGATTGAGAGCATCCGTGGGCTGTCCTGGTGGTCTCCTTTCCAGGCACTGACCTCCAACAGCCTGCTTTGATCTCAACGATCAATGACAACAGCATTGAACCCCAGCTTGCTCAGATCTGCAAGGACTGGGACGGTCATCTAAGTGGAGCAATGTCCCCCCTCCTCCCCCGACACTAAATTAAACCCAGCCACATCTGTCCTCCCGTAGCAGAAGAAGAGCTTGCCCCAGAGCATGTGCAGAGTGCAATGTCCTTCCTCCAACACGTGGGTTTGGAGGCACGAAGGTCAGTGAACCTTCCCCCACCACCCCCTTCACCTCGGGCTCGCAGCACCGGGCGCTGTAGGGGGAAGCGAGGGGGCCGCCAGCCCTGGACGTCCCGCCGCCCTCCTCCTCGAACACCGACTCCTCGAAAGCAAAGGGGAGCAACGCCATCCTCGGCGCCGGTGAGCGACAACCTCCGGAGGCTTCGCTGCTAGAGCGGCTTCCCCGGATCATAGATGACGCCCACAATCACGGCTAGATCGTCTCGTGTCAAACGATGCTGCTCTATAGACTTAGAAACGCTACTTCCATCCGCTGCTTCGAGTTTTCGGGTTCGCTTTAGAAGTTCTTTCCCGGTGAAGAAGAGAGAGCTATACAATCAGATCAACTCTCTTTGGGATCAATACTTTGGGAAGCGGTGGTGTTTAGTTGTGGCTGGGCTGCCGTTCCCACATGGCTGAGCCAGTGCAAATTCATGCAACCTGTTAACTTGTAGTTCGTTTCACTGCGCTTCAAAATGAATCAGTGGAGCCGATTTATATAGCTATAAGTGTGGTAAAAATTTAATTCAATGTTTTTTGAGCTGGGCAATTTAAGAATTCCCCAGCCAGCATGTTTAGTTCAGTTCACGCAACAAGCTAACTGAAACGTGACTGGGTGAAAGACAGCAGTCTCCCATCCTATAGAGCTGAAGAAGCTTCTTGGATGAGAAGCGAACCGTCTTCAAAGAAAAACCAGAAAGTCCAGTTGCCTCTTGAAAAAAAGCACCTTTGGGACTCCCATCCTATAGTTCCTGCTTTCCCTTGATCAGTATTCATGTGAAATCATTGCTGGTCTGGAGACCCTAAAGCAGTTTCTCAATTTGACAACTTTTAAGATAGGTGGACTTCCAACTCCCAGAATTCCCCAGCCTATTCCATTCGTGCCCAATGTTTATAAGATTGTAGATATCTGTTGTGGGAGGCTTGAAAAATCACTGTATTCCTTAACTATAGTTCCTTTCTCTTTTCTTGCACCTTTCCCTTTTTTTTCTTGCTTTTCTTTAAACTTGCCTTTTATTTCATGCAAAATGCTTAATAAGCATAAATCTATTTTTTTTTAAAAAAGGGTATGTTTTTCAAAGTTATACAGAATGCTGTTGGCCTTCCAGTTCAGTTCTTGTGGTACCACACACAGTATTATTATTATACGTAACAATGTGATCATTTATCATTCAATGGATCATTTGATAAATCAGGCATAGATGACCACACTCAGATTATATCCTACATATTATGCGAAGAATAAATCTGTGAAGAAGACTGTGATGTGGGAAAGGTGGAAGGAAAGAGAATAACAGCAGTAAGGAAGATGATGTCAGTCCAGTGGTAAAATTCAATTTTTTTTACTACCAGTTCTGTGGGCTTGGCTTGGGCGAGCATGGTGTGGTTTGGTGGGCGTGGCAGGGGAAGGATATTGCAAAATCCCCATTCCCACCCCACTCCAGGGAAAGGATATTGCAAAATCCCCATTCCCTTCCCACTCCTGGGGGAAGGATATTGCAAAATTCCCATTCCCACCCCACTCCAGGGAAAGGATATTGCAAAATCCCCATTCCCTTCCCACTCCTGGGGGAAGGATATTGCAAAATCTCCATTCCCACCCCACTCCAGGGGAAGGATATTGCAAAATCCCCATTCTCTCCCCACTCCTGGGGGAAGGATATTGCAAAATCTCCATTCCCACCCCACTCTGGGACCAGCCAGAGGTGGTATTTGCCGGTTCTCAGAACTACTCAAAATTTCCTGTCCGAACCTGCTGGATTTCATGCCTGTGTCAGTCATAGCAGCCACAAGTGCAGTTGGGAGACTTGGAAAAAGTAGGTGAGGGACAGATTATCATGGAGAAAATATGTGATCAATAAGTCAAAAATAACAGGATGGCACATATTATTATTATTCAGAGTCACTTGGTTGAGTTGGGTGGCTATAGAAATTGAATAAATAAAATTTTATCCCACCATCATTATTGCAAGAAATGAGTTCTGATCTCTGAGGAGAGCCTTTTTAATCCTTTCTCTGCAACGTTTGGGAATAAAAATGAACTATTAACTAAATGGCTTACTCTAACCATTTTTTGTCCACTTAATGCTTAAGCCTCAGTTCCCATATAGATTACTCTGCAAGGGAATATGAAACTTGATTGGAAAAAAAAATCATCATGTGATTGCAACATATTTTTTTTTGCCGTGGTCATAAAATGAATGCTATAGTCTTTAAATGAATGCCGTTTCTACCATAAACTGGAATTAAACATGTTTCTGGTAAAAATATTACAGGGACACTGCAAATAGCTATAAATGTAGGACAGTGGCAAGCACCCAAAATGCAGTCACATGACCATGGGGAGTGGCCATCTTCAAACTTCAAATCTGGATTGTAGGTACCCTTTTCAAGGACTGTTGTAATTTCAACAGTCACTAAGTGATGGTCGTAAGCAGGGGCGAGTTTCAAAATCTGTTGCTACAGGTTCACTTGTGGGCGCTCGCCAGTGGTGGGGTGGGTTGCCCCCGGTTTGGACCGGTTCCCAAGAACTGGTAGTAAAACCTGCGGGAGGCTCCGCCCACTGATGTGGGCGTCATCATAGGTGATCTGCACATACGCAGCTGCGATGCGAACTGGTAGTAAAGGTAAGTAGAACCCACCCATGGTGCTCACGCACGTGGGTGGAGCTTCTCGCTGCTACCAGTTCGCCCAATCCGGGACGAACCGGGAGCAACCCACTAGTTGTATGTCAAGGACTACCTATATTCTAAAGCTGACCCTTCTAAAATTTGGAGAAAACACAGCTGCCAACATTGACATTGAAACAGATCTTCCCAACTAAATTAATACACACTGGGGGAAAAGCTTCACTCAAAAAGAACTCTAACAGAGAGTATGACCAATTGTATTGCATAAAAAATTAATTCTATTCCCTCGGTTTGATAAAAGCCTGTTCAACTAGTTGCAGAAATTAACTCACTTGAGCTAGTAACTGGAAAGGGAGGTGAATTAAGCAATAATGAATTGCATGAAATACAGGAATGATTTAGTAATACGCTAAAGCCCAAATAGCAGGAAATGTCATTATTGTATTTTACGCTTTCTCACTCTGGATCTCTGTCAAAAAGAAACAAAACTCTTGCAGGAATCTGTTACTGCTTTTTTTTACTCAATCTCTGCTGTAAATCTCAGGTTTCAAGACTGTAGAGCTGACTGAGGATCTCTGCTAAAGGTGCTCCTGGACTGAGCCACGAATCTCCACACTGCATGTCTTGGGAGCATGACATTTAGAAACTCTTCATTGCAACCTTTAATTGCAATTACAGTCGATGAGACTACTACAGGTAGTCCTCGGCTTACAACAGTTCCTTTAGTGACCGTTCAAAGTTACAACGGCACTGAAAAAAAGTGAGTTATGACCATTTTTCACTTATGACCGTTGCAGCATCCCCGCAGTCACGGGATCAAAATTCAGATGCTGACTCAACTGACTCTGACGGTTGCAGTGTTCCCAGGCTCATGTGATCCCCGTTTGCAGCCTTCTGACAAGCGAAGTCAATGGGGAAGCCAGATTCACTTAACAACCAGGTTACTTACTTTAGCAAGTGCAGCAATTCAGTTAACAACTGTGGCAAGAAAAGTGGTAAAATGGGGCAAAACTCACTTAACAACTTACTCACTTAGCAACCAAAATGTTGGGTTCAATTGTGGTCATAAGGTAGTCCTCAATTTATTGCCACAATAGGGACCAGAATTTCGGTTGCTAAGCAAGGTTAATGACTTTAAGTCATTAAGAGATTTTTTTGGTTGTTGTCCCAATTATTGAGAGAATCACAGCAGTTATTAACTGAATCACAGGGCCATTAAGCAAATCCAGTTTCCACCACTGACTTTGCTTGTTGGAAGCAGCTGGGAAGGATGTAAATGGCTATCACATGACTTAGGGACTCTGCAAGTATCGTAAATACTCATTGGTTGACTAATTTTGATCACGTGACCCTGGGGATGCAGGAACGGTTGTTAGGTGCAAGGACTGGTCACAAGTGACTTTTTTCCAGTGCAGTTGTAATTTGAACAGTCGCTAAACCAATGATTGTAAGTCAAGGACTACCTGTATTACAATCTTTGGGCATTAAATTAATCAAAAAGACCAATTTCCCTTTTGCTTTACTCGTCAGTTTGATCGTCCACGAATCTGCAAGTCCAGACTGAGTTGCTTATGGAGTCTTAAATTATGCCAAATTACAGCCAAAGCTCACATGGTAATTTAGGCAGCGACATTTGCTAGTTCTTGCCATTGTAACCATGACAAAAGCCAACATGATTGCGTCTTTTCTTTTTATAGGTGGTGATGCACAAAAAAAGGAGCAAGGTGTGTGCTACGATGCTTCAACTCTGCTTCTGTCCATCTGCCTCTACTTTCCCTCTCTCCTTATAGCAGAAGTGGGATTCAAATCCTGGCGCTACCAGTTTGCTATTGGGAGTGCGCAGGTGTGCAGAAGGTTCTGTGCCTTCGTAGTGCGTTTTTGATGATGTCTGGGCAGGTGGGCGAAGCCTCCCGCCGCTACCGATTCGCCCGAACAAGGGCGAACCGGTAGCAACCCACCCCTGCCTTATAGGTACCACTGAGGGCAGGGCCCAGATATTTGGGGACAAGCTCTTGCATGAAATTGCAAAAACGGCAATTTATCAGGTTAAGAATCCAACAACTTTACAATCCTGCAAGTCTTTGTATATGTATATAAGATTCTGATTATTTCTGGAAAAAAAAAAACTTTCTGGAACCAAGGGCTAGCTGGGCAGGTGCCTTACTGACATCTTGTTAAGAGAGACCTGACCCACCAAGATTAGCTGTCAACCTGCTCAACTGGTTTCAATCCCAACCTTGCGTTTAGCACCTTCCAATCATCTTCTGGCAGGCAGAAATTTTAAGGAATCCCAGCTGGTAGGTACATTTGGGCCAGGAAACGGAGATACTCAGTTGGAAATGGCTTGGTAGGAACTTGTGATTCATGGATTGTTTTCCGCTTGGCCAGAATCACTACCTCCATCAGGTGGACATTCATCTTCTCTTAGGAGGGGCACCAGAACCAAGTTCTATTGTCCAAAACAGAGTTTCTCAACCGTGGCAACTTGAAGATATGTGGACTTCAACTCCCAGAATTCCCCTGCCAGCCATGAATTGTGGGAGTTGAAGTTTACACATGGAGACTTCAACATTCTGGGAAGTGAAGTTCACCCAACTTCACACATTCTGAGAGTTGGAAGTCCACACATTGTCACGCCGCCACGGCGGAGAAACACAGGTCCAAAGAGTCTTGATATAAGGGGGTAGAAGACGACAATTGAAGGCATTCTGAAGACAAAAAAAAAATTCATGAGTCTTGCTTCCCATAAGGCCCCTTGGGTGACTTCTCAGCCATGAAGCTTTCGTTAAGGAAACTGTCCTGCAGAACTTTAGGGAAAATGGGTTTTCCACCTGAAAATGTTACTTTGATAGACGGAAGGAAAAAAAGAATTGCACAATCCAAGCCAAGTTTTTGGTATTGGCTGCATTAATTGATTCTAGTATTTAAATACGATATACACTGATTAGTTTTAATATAAAAACATACTTCGGACCCCAATTCCCTGAACACAGCTAGAGAGACACATTCAACAGGAGTTCTGTAAACCTAGTACACAGGCTCTGTATGTAACAAAGATAGTCCTTTCCTCTAATTTCCTTTTTAAAAAAAAAAAAAAAAAACTCAAAAACCACAAGCAACTATCACCCTTCCATGGTTTCCCACCTTTGGTAACCTTTCTCCCCAAATCATCTTATATTCCTAGACTCAGAGAGCCAAAGCAGTCACTGTGGCCAGCCACCTTCTCAGGTTAATAATTCAAATTAATGCATGTCCAACCGATGGTGGTTTAGTCTCAATATGCCCATCACTTCTCTGGAGAAACGATGAACTGCTCTTTATGGGGTTTTATCTCCCTCAACCTTCTACCAGAATGTCGTCTTCCTGTAACTGAAATCTGTGATTTATCATCTTTGCATGCTGGGAAGATAGCCAACAAATCCTGATTTTCTTCTAAGGGACGTCTTTTCAGGAACCTGAAGTTTCTCGTGAAGGCTTTCTTATGTTTGGAGGGAAGAAAACTGACATGCAGCTTAGCAAGAGGGACGCCGTGAGCACTTTTCATTTAGTGACAATTCTTTCAGGCCAAAGAGGTTATCATTTTCTTTTTTAAAAACCTGAACCTCTTTTCTGACAGGGTTTTTGGAAGCAAACATAAGGCAATTGAGCACATAGTCCTTTCAACGTGCCTCTATCAGCAGATATGGACAACGGCTAACTTTCTGGAAACTTGGGAAGTCTAAGTTCCAGACTTGCTTTTCCATTCCTGCGCCACAAGTTTGCATGGGATGCAAAAGTCAATCTCTCAGTTCTGCCTTCCACATGGAGCAAACTCAAAGTAGACAATTGCTAGGCGTAGAAGGTCAGCACCAATTGCTTGGCAAGGCCAATGGTGTGGCAAGGTTGCATTCTGACAATGCCAACAACGTCCAAGTCAGTCCGATTTTGGCAACCTACGCCTAACGTGCCGTGGTGGCTCCCAGTTGTCGCTGTCGTCGGTTTCTTCATCCTCCTCCTCCTCCTCCTCTTCGTCATCCTGCTCGTCCACCATCTCTTCTTCGTCTTCTTCGTCAAACAGCTCCAGGCCAAGGTCGGCTCGCCTCTGCTTCTCTCCAAACCATTCCCTGACCTGCTCATAGCCCATGTGCGACCTTGCAACCAGTTCATCGAGATCCTGTTCATTAAGAAATTTATGTTTCAGGTAATAATCCTTGAGGATCGCTTTTCCAGTTTTAAACTTGATGACCGGAGTTCGGTCCCAAGGTTTGGGCCTTTTGTTGGCCGTCAGCCGGCCGCGTGTCCGACCCCGACCCCTCCCCTTGGACCTTCCCCTTCCCCTCCGCCTGGAATGGCCTTGACCATTGGCACTGTTTGCGTTGTTCCCTTGATAGTAGTAGTACCATTTCAAACCGCCATTTTTCCAGGCGTAGCGAGTGTCCCCAAACCAACTCACGATGTCCGTTCGATGAAGCCCCGTTTCTCGGGCCAACTTGTCATACTCCTCAGAAGAAGGCCACTGAGTTCGGATGAATGACATTTTGAGCATGTGTAATTGCTCTGGGGACTTTTTGGCCGGCTTCCCTGCCTTCAGAGCTCCAGAGCCTTCACCTCCAAAGGTTTCCACTACAACAATTTCCTTCTGACTCTCGGCATGACCTTCAGAAATCTCACCTTCTTCTGCAGAACCACTCATTTTTTTCTGTTCTGCAAACCAAGCCTCTATCTCTTCCTTGGCCAGCTTTGTTTCTGAACTTACCCTGTTCAGTTCATCCTCAGAAAGGACTGAGTGGTTGTGGAAACTGTCCTGGAGGACTTTAAGTTGCTCCACAGTCTTGTCTTTGAATTTCTGAGAGCTCAAATCCGAGGCTGCAGAAGACTGCTTCTGAACCAGCATGGGGGGTTCACTCGTTTCATCGCTGGAGTCAATAACGATAGTGCAAGAATCGCTGTTCTGATTATTGTGGTAATTGTGCTTTGAATTCCTCTGGTTGTACCGGGTATCGCTGAACCATTTTTTAATCTCCCCTTTGGTCAACCCTGTGGTTTCCATCAGACGGATTATCTCCGAATCAAGAGGGAAGTGACTTTTCAGATAGCTGACTTTTAATTCCATCAGCTGCTCCTTCGTCTTCTTTGCTCGGACGGCAACCGTGTCAATGTTGGTGGTGGCTGCAGCCGCCACCACCTCCGATTTCGTAAGTTGGGGCGCGGGAACAGCCGCTACTTGTTGCTTACTTTCGGGAACAGGCTGTGTAGCTTGGGCCTGGGCTTTCTGCAGTTGGGCTGGGTTTGGAACGCCTGCCATCGCCAAGGTGATGGGGGCCGTCACGGGAAGCGTGCCGGTTCCCGTCACTTGTGTAAGGACAAGGCCCGGTTGGCCGACGATTTGACAAGTCTGCAAAATGGAAGGCAGACCGTTACCGGCGGCTGAAATATGCGCTGGAATCACTGTAATTGTCTGAGGAACGGTATGCACTGTGCCGTTAAACTGCTTCCTTCTTGCCTCCTCTACTTCTTCCGGGGTCCAGCTCACCCCGTGTTTTAAGCGTTGGGCGGAGAACCAGATTTTGATTTGTTCCTCAGTGTATTTAGCTTGAGTAGCCAGGACCGCGATTTCTGACACAGTTGGATATGGGAATTTATTGTAAGTGTTCTGCAGGAGAGGGTTGTTATCCAAAGCTGTGTTATAGGCTGGGATGCTATTAATAGGGATCAAGACTTTAGAAATTAAATTAGATGTCGGTGGAGAGGCGAGGGTAGTGATCACCTGAGCAGGCTGAATCACTGCGGTGGGGTTTACAACCGGGGGGGCTGCTTCCCCAGCTGAGGAATTATCTGTGTTGGTATCTGAACTTGCAGTGGCTCCTTTTTCTACAATTTCTTCACACTCCACGTCGGTGTCACCATCTTTTTCTTCTGTGGGATCATCCTCGGCGGCGTTGTGAAAAACTACAATTCGCTTTGTTTCATTCTTATTCTTCATCATTTTCATAATGGGGGTTTTGCTGATGGAGATGCCGGTCAAGTGGCTTTCTGAGCCTTCCGATTCTTCTCCCGTTTTCTCCTCCTGGACAAAACTCCCATCAAAAGTCAGGTCGTTCACCGTTTGCTCGAAGATGGTCTGGTTGTTGCGTTTGACCATGTTCAGTTTAAAGTTCTCCTCTCCGGGATGGTATTTGGTATTATGTTCCGAAAGAGCATCATACCGTTTGGTCACAAATTTGCATTCAAAGCAGACGTAAGATGAGCTGAGGACTACGTTGGGATGCTCCGAATCCACATGGAAAGTAAACATATTTAAATCAGGAGTCTGGAAGGTACAGTATTTGCATTCGTAGCCGCCTTCAACTTTTTTATTTAGCTGGCTGTCTGAATCGGCACATTCTCCAGAGTCCTCATCGCTTGACACGCTTCCCGCAGAGGTCATCACCGGTAAGACCTCCTCAACATCCGATATGGCTTCTAGATCCATATCCGGCTCTCTCGCCGGGACCATGCAAGGCACCGTGGATTTTCGTTTGCTTGCCATTTCCTCTCCGACGAAAAGGCAACGGAGCCAAACCAATTCAAGTTTCAACCCTTCAAGCTTTTCAGAGGCTTTGGGCACTACTGCTCTGCAGGGTGGCTTCTCCCAATTTCGGCCCTTAGCAGCATCGCCATAGTGCAATTCAGTAAGACAACAACTTGCCGTCCGAAGGAAAAGGCAATCAGCAGCAACTTCTTAACAACTGTTCATGCACCCTGGATTTAAAAAAAGAAAAGAGAAAGGGGGGAAATGAGATATGTTTTTTTAAAGAGTTGTTTTCATTATATGAGGCCATATGCATTTGAGTCAATCTCATTCAGACTCTGAAAACCAAGAAAGATATATTGAGGTTCTTCTAAGGCTGGGATCCTCAAACCTCGGCCACGGCGGATTTGGAACCGGGCTACACAAGCAGCGGGCAAGCGTATACACACAAAAAGCTCTACTTATGTGATTGGTGAGCGCCCGGGCAAAACTTCATTTGTGCGTGCGGAGGATACATGCACCCACCACTTGTGCAAATGGAACTGTGCGCACTTGAGCGCCTATCACTCGCACAAGCCTTCTCCTCTTCCCCTCCCTGCCAGTCCACAAAAGCTGGAACAGCTGTTCTAAGCAGTTTCCTTTATTGTTCCTCATGTATGGGCAGAAATCTTGCCAAGTAAAACAGAGGTCTTGCTCCATAAAACACTTACTCCGGGAACTCGTAGGGAGGATTTTCATCTGGCATGCAACATGTGCCTGCAAACAACTTAATGGTGCGCATCTTTAAGGAAGCCTGAATTTTAACTAGCCTAACTAATGTGTTCCTAAGACTGAAACCTTGCTTCTATTAAGGGATGGGATGGATTTGGCTTGCAGGGTGCTTAGATCTGGCCCGTGGGGCCGCCCTGGAAACAGCGAAGGACCAGTCCACGGTGCCTCTGCCAGTGAAAACGGAGCTCGGGAGGGCCACGTGCAGGCCTCCCAAGCTGTTTTTGCTGGTAGAGGGTTGCAGGAGGCAATCCCAGCCGAAAACAGAGCTCGTGAGCCCGTTTTTGCTGGCAGAGTGCTCGAGCCAGCACAGGCGCCTTCAACACGAGTGACATCAAGCTGGCCACGCCTACTCCGCTCCCCAAGATCAAACACAACCCTGAAATCGAGTTTGACCCCCCTGTGCTCGCTGGACAAACCGCATGTCTGGTAGATCACTGTGTCCTTCAGTCTAAGCCACAATGCAGAAGAAGGAATGTCTTCTGCAGCAGTTCTCCGACATTTCTGGGTTGGCAGCCCGGAGCAGGGAGAGGGGAGAAAGAGGAGATGGTTTTGTGGAAGGGGCATGTGCATTCGCATGCACATTGCTAATACCCGTTGCTATCCTGAGTGGGGCTCTGAGCAACTGCGACAATGCTCGTGTGAGGGAGGCCGCGGACGCTTGCACAAGTGGGACCACTTTGTGTTCGTGCGTGTGCATGCATGCACAAACCCCTCCCACAAAACCATCCCCTTTCTCCCCCTCGCGCAAGTAGGTTCCCCATCGCACTGCCTCACACCAGTCAGTTACTCACACAGCCCGGTGGCCAAAAGGCCACAGCCCAGTAGTGGGCCGTGACCCACAGGTCAGGGACCCCTGTCCTACAGATTTCAAAAATACAATCACTTCCTCTTTGATAAGATGTTTTTGCCTAAGAAATAGGGCTCTGGAATGTGTGCAAGTGTTCAGGTAATACTGGCCAGTAATTCTTTGAACCGGTGGTTTCCTTTAACAAGATTGAGATAATATAATTAACTTGTCTTACGTCCAGGCTCTGTGCGAGAAAAGAATCTGCCCTATCATTGTTTAGGATGGGTTTAGCCCTGGAAGTTGCAAATAATTATCTGTGAGCTTCTGCTGCCCCTAAGATAAGTACCGAGTAGCCTTATGTACGCAGATACAACTCTTTGGATGTTTGGAAGCCAATTTTTTTCACTCCATTCTTCTGGATCCGTTTAGAGAATCAAGAAAGTAAGTGAAGGATTCCACATTTTACCACAGTTCCTACATGTAACTACAGTAGGAAATAGCAGATTTCAGCCCAAAGCAACAGCAGGAAGTTATAATCACAGCTGATGGCTTTTCTAACTCAACTTTTTTTTTTCCTGTTTGTAGACAATTTTTAAAACTAATTAAACCTAGGCAAACAACCCCATCAGTTAATCTGTACAAATAATCCTTGCTTACCAACTACTCTTTCAGCAGTTGTTTAAAATTACAACAGGGCTAAAAAAAGGAGGCTTATGACCTCAAAGTTGTGACTGTAACAGCCATGTAATTTTGATATGGGTGCTTGGCAACTAGAGTGCAGATATGGTGTTCACAGAATTCCCTGCAGTCATGTAATTGCTACTTGTGATCTTCACAACCAGCTTTGGCCGAGCAAAGCCAATGGGGAAGCTAGGAAGAAGTCACAAGTCACAAGTCCAGTGACATTGTGCTTAATGCCCATGAGGGATTCACTTAAAAGACCACTAGTGGAACGGCTGTCATAAGTTGGTATGGTCACGTGATGTTTTGCTGTATGACGGGCATCATTTAGCGACCAAGTTGCCCAATTACAATAATTAACTTAGGCCCACTTATATTAAAACTGGTATTGAGTTTGGGGCAGTGGTGAAATCCATTTTTTTTACTACAGGTTCCGTGGACGTGGCTTGGTGGGCGTGGCAGGGGAAGGATACTGCAAAATCTCCATTCCCTCTCCACTCCTGGGAGAAGAATATTGCAAAATCTCCATTCCCATCCCACTTGGGGGCCAGCCAGAGGTGGTATTTGCCGGTTCTCCGAACTACTCAAAATTTCTGCTACCGGTTCTCCAGAACCTGTCAGAACCTGCTGGATTTCACCCCTGGCCTGAGGCCTTTGAAGTAGTCCACTGTTAATGCTTCTACTGCTGGAAACGAAGATGCTCTTCAGGTAGTCCTCGACATAGGACCACGATTGAGGCCCAAATTTTTCTTGCTAAGGCGAGACATTTGTTAAGTGAGTTTTCTCTTATTTTACGACCTTTCTTGCCCCAGTTGTTAAGTGAATCACTGCAGTTGCTAAGTTAGTAACACGGTTGTGAAAATAAATCTGGCTTCCCCATTGTCTGTCAGAAGGTTGCAAAAGGGAATCACGTGACCCCGGGACATAGCAACCGTCATAAATCTGAGTCAGTTGCCCAGCATCTGAATTTTGATCACATGACCATGGGGATGCCACAAGGGTCCTAAGTGTGGAAAATGGTCATAAGTCACTTTTTTCAATGCTGCTGTAACTTCAAACATTCACTAAATGAACCGTTGATAAGTCAAGGACTCTCTGTACTCGTTATTTTGCATTTCTTCTGAATAAGGAATAAATGAAAGAGGAAGCTGTGAAATCAGGAGATTTAAAGCAAGCTTAAGGAAGGAAATCAGGTGGTGGAGTAAGATGAAGAGCGTTTATGGTGTAAAACTATCTTTCTATTTACTTAACAGAAGTCTTCCTAATCATAAAGCCCCATAAGGGGCATTTTTCTAAGTCAATTAACCAGATTTGTGGCTATTAGGTTGAATTCTACACACGTTTACCTGAATTCTATAGCAGTTGCCCCTGAAGAAGTGGTTGAAGTCAATGAAAACTCATACAGTAGTCCTTTTGTTTAGCAACACCGCATTTAGCGACTTGCAATAGTGATGAAAAAGTAATTTTGTGACCAATCCTCATATCATGCTCTTTGCAGGTCTGTAAAGCAAACGAAAGGTGAAGAAAGATGATAAGCACCGTTGTGGTTTCACTTAGAGACTGCGTAACAACTAAACTGCCAGTCCCATTTGTGGTCACTAAATGAGGATTACCTGTATCGCATTGTATTTGTTGGTCTTTAAAGGGCCATAAGACTCTTTTCCTTTTTCTGAAGCATAGACTTAACACTAGCACTAATGATGTTATCTAGTTGGGTAATAAGACGTCTGCAAGAAAACAACCAAGCTCAGAGGACACCAAGGATCCCTCTGACCTAACACTGTTTTTCCCTCCAAGAACTCATTTCTGAATATAGATGGATAGATTCCCTATAGTCCTTCTAAGCCAGTGTTTCTCAACCTTGGTAGCTTGAAGATGGGTGGACTTCAACTCCCAGAATCCCCCAGCCAGCACTGCTGGCTGGGGGGATTCTGGGAGTTGAAGTCCACCCATCTTCAAGCTTCCAAGATTGAGAAACAGTGTTCTAAGGTGATAATCATGTAGAAAAAGGTGATGCTTAGCTGAAGAAAATGAGAGACTGACTTTTTAAAGTCTTCCTAGTATCAATGAGAGAAATTGTTCCTGATCTTCATAAACCCCTTTCTTTTCCCAGGATCTCCACAAATTCAAGTTCCAAATGGGTTTAAAATAGGTCTTATCTCTACTGTACCCTCATGTAAATGGGGGAATGAAAAATACGATCACAATCCTAATCACATATTAAGGATACAAATCTTAAAACGTTAATAATATCTATAATACTCCTTCCGCAAGGACCTAAAGACGTGGTTTTTTAAACAACTCATCTGATCTGCGGGGTGTTTTTAGTTGGTTTTAATATGGGTTTTAAATTGTGGGATTTTAATTATGCTAAATTAATTATATATTTTTATTGTTCTTCAGTTTTTAACCTTTTGTGAGCCGTCCCGAGTCCTTCGGGAGAAGGGCGGCATATAAATTTAACCAAATAAATAAATAAATAATACAGATCGCTTCTTGACTTATGACCACAATTGAGCCTAAAATTTCTGTTGCTACGTGAGACATTTGTTAGGCGAGTTTTGCCTCCTTTTACGACCTTTCTTGTCACATTTATTGAGTGAATCACTGCAGTTGTTAAGTTAGTGACAAGGCTGTCATCTGGCTTCCCCCTCGACTCTGCTTGTCAGAAAATCACAAAAGGTGATTGATCATATGACCCCAGGACTATGTGACTATCATAAATATGAGTAATTTGCCAAGCATCTGAATTCTGGTCATGTGACCACGGAGAAAGGCTGCAACGATCGTTAAGTGTGAAAAACCATCATAAGTCCTTTTTTTCAGTGCTGTTGTAACTTTGAACGGACACTAAATGAAGTGTTGAAAACTACCTGTAAATAACTCATGGCATTCTCAGGCAATAGATGGCCTTAGGCCAGACCATGGGTCTGCAACCTTAAAACACTCAAAAGAGCCATTTCGACCCATTTCCCACAGAAAAGAAAACACCCGGAGCCACAAAACCCTTCCCGTGCCTGCCTATTTCTTGAGCAGCCACAAAACTAGCATATGTAGTTGAATTAAACATTGTTTTCTTCTGAAACTTTTCTTTTCTTGGATTTATCCATGGTTGGCCTACCGGGGGTTGAAAAACTCAATAAAACACATGCCGGCGGGTGTCGCACATTGGCGGTTGTGACGCATATTTTTAGTGACAGGGAGCTGCAGCAGAGGGGTGAAAGAGCCACATGCGGCTCCAGAGCCGCAGGTTGCTGACCCCTGGGCCAGATTATTCATATTTGTCCATGTGGTATTGTTTTCCTATCCTACTGGGCTACTGCCGCTGAGGTAACAAAAGGGTTCTGTAAGGTGATGTTACTACAGACACGCGTTCTTGAAGAGTGTGAAAGTCATATTTTGCCCATTTGCACAAACAACAGCTTCTGTGACAATGTTTTTTTATTCTAAACACGTGTGTGACCAAAACAGGGTGTGGCCTGTGGCTCCCCATGCCCCTTTTTGGCTGCCAAAAGCACCGCGGGCCGGCCCTTTGCTATTTCCAGCCCAGATTTAAGCAACCTGAGGGCCGGATCTGGTCCACAGGCCTTGAGTTTGACACCCCTGTGCTAGGTGATCTTTCTTAAATATGAGAAGCGCCTTTCTCATTGTAGGGCCAATAGCGGCCTCTTTTTCGACCTGTTTTTTCCAAGACAAAAATGAACAGCAATGGGAGATAAGGAGAGAAAGACTGTAGGATGAAAATGATTTTTGTCTAACACAGCACTCAATTTACGACCGTAATTAAGCCTGCCTTAATTTGAGGCTTTGGGTGACCAGACCCAATTTTTCAGCATTTTGGTCATTAAACAAGCACTGTGGTTGTTAAGCAAATACCACAATCGTTAAGCAAATTAAATTTCCCAATGGGCATTTTTTTGTCAGAAACTGGAAGTAAACACCAAAAGCTGGCAAAAAACACCACAATTCATGCCCACGGGGATGCCGCAAATGTCTGTAAATTTGAGCTGGTTGCCAAGTGCCAAAAAGCAGAGATGTATGTGAGGCTTTCATAACTTCAACAACAGACCCTAAGTAACTTTTGAGGGTCCTTCGTAACATCAAACGCTTGTTAAGTGACTAGTTGTAAGTCAAGGACTCCCTATAAATCCTGCCCTCAAATTAAGCTAGTTGTAGCCCAAGAGTACCTATCATGAGTTCAGGTATTTTTCCAGAATTCTAGAACTTTCTGTTTGCGTATGCTTGATTTAGGTCTCTTCCAAGATTCCAGCTGTTTCTATCCGTCAGTCCTTGAGATGAAAGCATGAGCATCATTTATCCCACAGTGATCATCGCTTGGTCTGAAAAACAAAATGGTACATACTTTGCTGATAAATAGCATGACCAGGCTACGTTAAGTCCAGGAAACACAACTTGCCAGTGTAGGAACAAAGAACTATGTCCCCTTAATTTATGGGAAAGATTTCTGTCAGCTCAAGACAGAGTGAGCGGACAGATTTTTATTTATTTATTCTGTATGGCGTAATAGAATTAATGCATAATGCATAAAATTCACAAAAACAACACATAAAATGTGTATCGAAATACAGGCAGTCCTCAATTTACAACAGTTTGTTTAGCGAACGTTCGAAGTTACAACAGCATTGAAACAGTTGACTTACGACAGTTTTTCACACTTACACCCATTTCAGCAGCCCCATGGTGACATGACCAAAGTTTAAACGCTTGGCAACTGACTCGTATTCATGACGACTGTCGTGTCACAGGATCATCTGACAAGCAAAGTCAATGGGGAAGCCAGATTCACTTAACAACCGTGTCACTAATTTGACAACGCAGTGATTCACGTTATCAGCTGTGGCAAGGAAAGGTCAACCACGGGGCAAAATTCACTTAATGGCTGTCTCACTTAGCAACATAAATTTTGGGGTCAATTTTTGATCGTAAGTCGAGGGCTACTTGTATAGAACACCAGAACTGTGAATTATTTTAAAAACTGACACAATACAAATGATGAATTAAAATGATTAAAACGTAACTCTGCCCAGGTATGTAGATTGTTTAGCCATTAAAGAACAGTGCCTTCAAGATGATGTAGTTCTTGCAGGGATCTAGGGAAACTTCTGAGGGCCCATCCCGTCGCAATATTATATACCGTATTTTCCGGCGTATAAGACAACTGGGCGTATAAGATGACCCCCGAATTTTCCTGTTAAAATATAGGGTTTGGGCGATCCCAGCTGAGTTGCCTGATTAGCAGATCGTCAGAGCTTGGATCGCCAGAACCATGTGAAAGGAGAAAAGTTTTTTCCTTCTCCATGGCTCTGGCGATCCCAGCTGAGTTGCATGATTAGCAGATCGTCAGAGCTTGGATCGCCAGAGCCATTTAAGGCTCGTCAGAGCCTTTCGGGCTGGTCTGCCTGGTTACAGGAGAACGACACCCGGCGTATAAGATGACCCCCGACTTTTGAGAAGATTTTCATGTGTTAAAAAGTTGTCTTATACGCCGGAAAATATGGTAGTTTGCAGGACATTCCCACAGCCACAGTGCCATATAGACTAGCCTCCTTATGATGCATCCTTGACAATGTGACTTTGTCACAGCTAAATAGTCTACACGAGTGGTGGGGAACCATGGCCCTTTTATGATTTGTGGACTTCAACTCCCAGTATTCCTGAGCTCAGGAATGGCTCAGGAATTCTGGGAGTTGAAGTCCACAAATCATAAAAGGGCCATGGTTCCCCACCCCTGGTCTACACATACTGGCTGCTGGACCTCATAAGGATCTTCCAGCAAGAGGCAACAGCATGAATACTGACCGGACGGAGAATGAAATGTGGACAGGGCTTACCCCACTCCATCCTCTTGTGCTTCCTTCCAGCAACCTGAAACTTAAAATTTCCCATAGCCCAGCTATACTTTTAATTCTACAGTCTCCATAGTTGCCATGGGAATTGTGGCTTATTTATAAAACACTTCTCTTCTAAGCGACAAGAAGTTGCTTTCGATGGCCCAGATAATCAAGGAGCATCCCAGCCTATGTTTTTTTCCCCCTTAGGTGGGTGGGCACCTCAAGAAAACTCTTTATTTCTACCAGGATTATTGTTCTAAACATCAGCATGGCCCAAGTGGCCTTGAAAATATGAACATATAAGGCTGGAAGGGACTTTGGAGGTCTTCTATCCAATCCCCTGTCCAAGGCAGGAGACCTTATTCCAGGGGTCCTCAAACTTGGCAGCTTTAAGACTTGTGGACTTCAACTCCCAGAATTCTCCAGCCAGCCTAGCTGGCTGGAGAATTCTGGGAATTGAAGTCCAAAAGTCTTAAAGCTGCCAAGTTTGAAGACCTCTGCCTTATTCCATGATAGTGGCGATTCTCATGTACTTTTTTTTTAAAAAAATGCAAAGAACCTTTTTGGCAAACGAGTGACCTGGAGGCCAGAGACAGGTGGATACCCAAAAGGGAGTGGTCCTATCTGGCACCCCAAGATTACAGAGTTGGAGGTGAGAAGCCCACCTCAAAGTCCTGATTGAGCATTATAAGCATAGAGAAATTCTTCTGCCCACCATCTTTGTACTCCAGAAATAATAAGAAAAACCCTACAATAAATCTGAGCACAGGTAATCCTCGACTTACAACAGTTTCTTTAGTGACCATTCAAAGTTACGACAGCAACTTTAAAAAAGTGACTTGTGACCATTTTTCACACTTACGACCATGGCGGCATCCCCACGGTCCCACGATCGAAGTTCAGATGCTTATTTAGGACTGTTCCAGTTTCCTAAAGTCAGATGATCTCCTTTTGCGAACTTCTGACCAGCAAAAAGTCAATGGGGAAACCAGATTCACTTCCAAACCGAATTACTAAGTTATTAGTAAGTTATTATTAGTTATTATTATTACTAAATTATTAAGTCATCAACTGCAGTGATTCACTGCCATAGTTGTTACGGCAAGAAAGGTCGTAAAAGGGGGCAAAACTCAGTTAACAAACGTCTCACGTTAACAACAGGAATTTTGGGCTCCATCGCGGTCGTACGTTGAGGACTACCTGTGTACTATGAACGGATCGCAGCAAACTACGGAAACTATATTCAATTTATGCCAGCCTGTTCATCTCCCCTCCAACATGGGGGTTGGGGTGTCAAACTCACCCCCCCTCCCTCAAACCTACCTCTCCTTGAAGCCCGTGGATTTTGCAGAGGGCACCCTAAAGCTGCAGCAGCTACTACCCATTTTGTCTTACCGGCGGAGATGCACCGGTGGTGTTGGCCAACCCAACAACCCCTTGTGCAACCCATCTGCACGTAACGCAGCGTTCTCTTTTCTATTTGTTTATTATTTTTTTCTCCCCTCAAGCGAGCCCAAAGTGATGATGGTGGGAACGTTTCTACCAAGGCTTAGTTCTCTTGCTTCCTTCCCAGAACAGGCCTGGGTCTGGCCCCACTACCGCCACCTTCTCTCTCGTCCTTCCAGTTTCCCCCACAACCTCTGAATCATCACAAAACCAGAACACAACACAACACAATACTCCAGGCGGAGGGCTTATGGGGAAGTGGGGGTGCTTCCAAAGGGGTTTTTTCTTGCCAAAGGAGGCCAACTCTTTGGAGATACTTCCTGGGATCCATCCTTTTTTTGGGGGGGGGGCTATTAAATTCTCTAAATTTGGGGTTCACACTCTTTTCCCTACTCGGGTTCCCACCCAGTTCGGTCCCCAAGGAGGGGATCCCGGGCAGAAAATGAAGAGGGAGGGGTGCCGCCCTTGGCTCTTCTCGCCCTGCTCTCCCCCCCAAAGCGATTCCGGATCTTTTAAGGGATCTTCCCGGGAAGAAGCGAACCTCTCCTCGCTTCTCGTCTCTCTGGGCTTCGAGATCTCCGGTGGTTTGTATGGAAGGAAAGGCGGGCGAGGGCTTTTTCCCTTCTTCACCCTGCCGTCGTCCCCGGTGGGGTTGCGGGTGGAGGACGGGGAACCCTCTCTTGTGACCACCGGACTCGTTTTAAAGCCCCAGCGCCGAAGATCCGCTGCAAAAAGCAAAAAAAAAAAAAAAAAAAAAAAAGCCCTACCTCGCGAATGTTTTTGCAGGCTGCGGTGGAGTCCTCGGATTGTGCCCGTTCAGGGAAAGTCCGCCATCTTGCATTAAAAAAAAAAATCTACTGCACTTTTTGGGAGGGGGAGGGGGAGGGATGCTTTGTGAACTTTGAACTGGAATCCAGCTTTTTTTTGGAGGGGGGGGAGGAGAGGAGGGGGGGAAAAAAACCCAAAAGAAGCAAACTTCCTTTCCCCGAGTCACTTTTTCTATCCAGTTTGCAAAAATCCTCCCTTGGAAAAGTAACGCGCCGTCCGGAGCTGTAAAATGCATCTGTTTTATGAAACGGGGAGGGAGGAGCGAGCTCTACAAGCGGTAGGCGGGGGGGGGGGAATCTGGGCATCTCGCTATATGCTCAACCCGGAGGGCGGGGCCAGCCCTCTCTTGCAAGCGTCTGTAACTGTCCCCCCCCCCCCGCCGTCCCCAGAGTGTGGGAAAGCAGGCGGGGGGGGGAGGGGTCGCCGCTTCCCCGTGAGGCGGCCGGAGCAAAAGAAAGCAAGCGCCTGATTGGCCGCGGCGGCGTTCGGCGGGGCTGGAAAGGAAAGGAAAGGAAAGGAAGGAGGGGAAGAAGGGAGGGGAGGGGAAAGGAGGAGGGAATGGAGGAAAGGAAAGGGAAAGGGAAGGGAGGAAAGGGGAAGGAAAGGAAAAGAAGGGAGGGAAGGGAAGAGGAGAGAGAAAGGAAAGAAAAAGGAAGGGGAATGAGGGGAGGGAAAGGAAAGAAGGGGAGGAACAGAAGGAAAGGGAAATGGAAGGGAGGAAAAGGGAAGGAGAGGGGAGGGAAAGGAAAGAAGGGGGAAGGGAACAGAAGAAGGAAAGGGAAAGGGAAGGGAAGGGAGAGGAGAGGAGAGGGAAAGGAAAGAAGGGGAGGGGAACGGAAGGAAAGGGAAAAAGGAAGGGAGGAAAGGGGAAGGAGAGGAGAGGGAAAGGAAAGAAGGGGAGGGGAACGGAAGAAGGAAAGGGAAATGGAAGGGAGGAAAGGGGAAGGAAAGGAAAAGAAGGGAGGGAAGGGAAGAGGAGAGAGAAAGGAAAGAAGGAGAGGAACGGAAGGAAAGGGACATGGGAGGAAAGGAAAGGAAAAAGGAAGGGGAATGAGGGGAGGGAAAGGAAAGAAGGGGGAGGAACGGAAGGAAAGGGAAATGGAAGAGGGGAGGGAAAGGAAAGAAGGGGGAAGGGAACAAGAAGGAAAGGGAAATGGAAGGGAGAAAAGGAAGAAAACGAATAGCGAAGGGACGGAAGGGAAGAAGAGGAGAGAGAAAGGAAAGAAGGGGGAGGAACGGAAGGAAAGGGAAATGGAAGGGAGGAAAGGAAAGGAAAAAGGAAGGGAGGAAAAGGGAATGAGGGGAGGAAAGGGGAAGGAGAGCGAAGTGAAAGGAAAGAAGGGAGAAGGGAACAAGAAGGAAAGGGAAATGGAAGTGAGGAAAGGGGAAGGAAAGGAAAAGGGAAGGGAAGGAAAGAGGAGAGAGAAAAGAAAGAAGAGGAACGGAAGGAAAGGGAAATGGAAGGGAGGAAAGGAAAGGAAAAAGGAAGGGAGGAAAGGGGAATGAGAGTAGGGAAAGGAAAGAAGGGGGAGGGGAAGAGTAGAAGGAAAGGGAAATGGAAGGGAGGAAAGGGGAAGGAAAAGAAGGAAGGGAAGGGAAGAGGAGACAGAGGAAAGAAGGGGAGGAACGGAAGGAAAGGGAAATGGAAGAGAGGAAAGAAAGGAAAAGGGAAGGGAGGAAAGGGGAAGGGGAGAGGGAAAGAAGAGGGTGGGGAAGGGAAGAAGGAAAGGAAAGGGAAATGGAAGGGAGGAAAGGGGAAGAAAAGGAAAAGGGAAGGGGTGAAGTGAGAGAAAAAAGGGGGAGAAACGGAAGGAAAGGGAAATGGAAGGGAGGAAAGGGGAAGAGAGAGGAAAGGAAAAGGAAAGGAAAGGCGGATCTGCTAGCTCTATGCCCTGGAGGATCTCTAGTGGCCGCTGGCTTTCTTTCGACACCCAAACCTAGGGGGAGGATTCCCAAAGCTGCTTTTTTTCCCCTACAGGCAACCAGACAACTGTTTTTTTTTTCTTTGAAGATGTTTCACTTCTCCTCCAAGAAGCTTCTTCAGCTCTGACTGGATGGTGGGGGGTTAGGGAGGGAAGAAGACTGCAAATGACCAGCTGTCTGCAAGGAATATAAATCCTTCCATTCCCCATCCAGTCAGAGCTGAAGAAGCTTCTTGGAAGAGAAGTGAAACGTCTTCAAAAAAAAACAAGAAAGTCCAGTTGCCTTTCGAAAAAGCACCTTCAGGACAACTAGGACCTGGATGACAGAATCTCCATAGACAAGGGGAGGATCGGAGCAGTCCGGGGAAAATTAGAGCAGTTCAAAGCTTTCTGGAAGTCCATTCTGGCCCTGCTTTTATTGGAGCCACCAGATTGGGGCTGCAAAAATTCAGGCGATCCTTAAGAGATCATCAGTCTTGGGAGTTCACCCCCTTGTGTAGCAATCGATCATGCTTTTGTGCTTCCTCTTCTGCGGAAGGTTATGTATGATGCCTTTTCGGATAGGAAAGAAACTGTTGCCTAAGGTGCTTTTTCAAAAGGCAACTGGATTTTGGATTTTCCTTGAAGACGTTTCGCTTCTCATCCAAGAAGCAGAAGTGAAGAAGCTTCTTGGATAAGAAGCGAAACGTCTTTTGAAAGCACCTTTGCCTTTTGAAAAAGCACCTTTCGGATAACCATGACCTGGATGACTTGAGAATCTCCAGACATCTGCTCCCTGCTCGTGGGTCGCTAGTTCCTCCATGCTTTTGCATCAGTTTTGGGGGGATATTGTCAGCCACTTCATCTGAAGACCATCAGACTGAAGATCTATAAGGCCCTTCATGACTTAGGTCCGGGATATTTGCATGACCTTCTGCCTGCCTTCCTCTCACCGTCCTGTTCGCTCACATAGGGCCGCTCTCCTCAGGGTTCCGACGGCGAGCCAATGTCACCTTGCTGTGCCCAGGGGTAGGGCGTTCTGTGGGTGCTCCCACCCTCTGGAATGAATTACCTACTGAGCTCCGGACGGCTCCTGATCTCTGCTCCTTCCGTCGGGACTTGAAGACTTGGCTTTTCAAACAAATAGGCTGAGACTGATTCCGGGCTTTATTATTTACTACTAACTAATTATTTGGATTAAATTATAATTTTATTGTACTTGTTTCTTAACTTGTGTTCGCCGCCCTGAGTCCTTCGGGAGAATGGCGGCATATAAATACATGTAATAAATAAATAAATCTCCAGCATTTAGGACAAAAAAACAAAAAACCCGTCAGTTTAACCAAACGCCATGGTTTGCAATAAATGGGGTGGGGTGGGGGGAATCTGCCCTAAGCTACTCCATTTTAACTATCTCCTGTATTTGGCACACATTTTGTATTGGTTTATGAAATTTTATAAAGCTTTCTCATGGCTCTGGGTGGCGTACAATATGAAAGCCAATTTAAAACACTACAAAAGAACAGTGCCCAGGAGGAAAAAACCCTGAACACTCCTAAAAGCCATTTGTGGCACAAAGGACCCACCGTTCATTCTAGATGCAAAATGGATTGCAACTGTTACACATCAATATTTTACCTTTTTCTGAATAATTAACGCGAAGGCAGTGCCAGAAGCTCTGGGAACAGTCTAGCTAAAACATGATGGCTCACTTAGAAAAGCCAAGCTCCAGCTGGATACTGTACCCAGATATGCTGACCTGGGTTATTTACTTGGCTTTGGATTAGCGTGTTGTGCAAATTCAGCTGTGCTTTTTTTGTGTGTGAACGATGAAAGCTTCACAATCTTGCCAGTTTTCTCATCCCAGATGAGAAAATGATGGCATTTGCAACTGAGTTTTTTTCCCCTATCCACACAACCCTGAGATCGCTTTCCTAGTTTTCCATCCAATTAGATTACATGAGGAATTATACTTATGCACTCCAAATGTAAATTTACTATTTTACTTAGCTTATAAAAACAATGTAAAGCTAACTCCTACCATACTGACCTCCATGATTTAACAAAGTTGCAGATCCCTTAGAAACTAGATTTGGACATGAATCTTTTGTTAAACAGCAGAGGACAAAATCAAAAGGAGAATGCATAGTTTATAATAAATCTTTAAGAAACGCAATGAAGAATAAAGACAATTGATTGCTAGGTACGTTCTAATGGAAAACAAAGGTTCTTTAGCATTTCCCATGGTCCTGGGCAACTTTCATAGCCTTCAAACATCTGGGGTCACATCCGTTATATCCTTAGCCTCCATGCTGGAAATTTCAGAGTGAAACCAATGGAAGAATCCCCCCCTTTTTTTTCCTGTGGAAAAAAAAATACTGGGAAGTGGATAACATTTCATGTCAGGTAGTTCTCAACTTACAACAGTTCGATCAGTAACCAAAGTCACAAAGGCACTGAAAAAAGTGACTTATAGTCGTTTTTCATACTTCTGACTGTTGCAGCATCCCGACGGTCACGTAATCAAAATTTGGATGTTTGTCAAAGGGTTCATATTTATGACGGTTGCAGTATCCGGCGATTATGTGAATCCCCTTTTGTTACCTTCTAACAAGCAAAGTCCATGGGGAAGCCCGATCCACTTAATAACCGTGTTACTAACTTAATAACTAGTGATTCACTTAAGAACTGTGGGTTAACAAATGTCTCACTTAGCAACAGAAATTTGGGGCTCAATTGTGGTCGTAAGGTGAGGGCTACCTGACTTGTAGTATCCCCAGCTCTGGTGAGTTTTCAATCACCTGCATTTGCAAGGAACAGTTATGCAGAGAGCTGTCAGTGGGCATAATCTCTATAACCACACAGTATGGAGCTCTCCTCAGTACCAATCTAGGAATAACAGTGATTATTTTAATCTTCGGCAAATGTGATTTGGGGCTAAGGTTGCAACTTCAGTACATGTAACTGAAAAAAAAAAACCATCTATCATTAGTATCAGGAGTAATTTATTTTGTCCATTACAGTGTTAACATATTTATATATTACATAACATTTGGACCATTACAAAGATTGTACAAACAGTATTAACACTAGAAATTAGTGCAACCACCCCCCCACCATGAATGCTGCTTCAATTGAATTAATAGAACCAAAAATATCGTCTCCGAAGCAGTTGATGATACAGTTAAGCATCACGTGCAATTCAACATATATACATGATTTGATTAAAGAACATTGGGATAAATTAATATCTTTATTCAATTTACAAAAAAAGTTTTTCAAAAGATCAAAATCCTCCCCATATAAGTAGCTTGACAGGTTAGGCTGTTTCTTTTTTAAACTCATTAGATCCTAATAGTTGTAAGAGGTTCAGTTCCACACAGGAGGGAAAAGCAAACACGGAGTAGGAAGACTGTCCGGTACATTGGCTCATCCATTTGCCTTCTGTAATTCTTGTTCTCAATGTATTAAAATACTAGGGCTTGTCCTCCATATGGGTAAAAATCTAGAAATGCTACATTAGATAAAACATACTGTGCATGTATAATATTTGGTCTCACATTAATTTCCAACAGGATTTCAGGGATTTGAAAATATTATCAAATTATGAATTTGGATGGATTGAAGGCTGCAATTTCTCTTCTCATTGCCTGAAAATGGAAAAGAGAATACATAGCTACAATCAAATAACACTTTAAATTAGCTGTGTAACTTCCTTCTATTGTTGAAGTATAGTTTTGAATTGTAGTTTGTGTTGCAGAGGTTTGGTGGGCAAACAATCATTATCTTCTATTTCCCTTCAAGGACAGATTCCTTTCTTATCTCATGAAATTGCCAGCATTTGCATTTCAGGTGAAGTCAGAATTCTGAAGAATTTTGACCTACCATGAATGAGCTTTACCACTTCAGGGTGGCTCTTTTGATAAGACACAACATTGGTTCTCTGGTTTGTTTGCCAGATACCAAGCCAATTGCTCAAGTTTCCAGCTCTTGTTTTCTTGGAAGAAACAAAACAAGACTGGACTGACACATTAAAGAACAATGGAAAGTTCTGCTAGTTATTCACCATCACGACTTAGCTATCAAAGCAATGTCATTTCCAAATTTTCAACATTTAAAAGAAAAAAAGTTAGGTATAAAGAAACGTTATTTTGGAGAAATAAACCAAGTTTCCCCAATTTGGAGGCAAATGCAAATCATGAGACAATTTTTGACCAATTAGCAGCTATAACTAAAACAAGGCGGTAAATTTTAACTCTAAACTTAAAATACACACTTTGTTTGAATGGCAGGTGCATGTGAGCGCAGGCTCCCACCACTTGTACAAGTGTGAGCACCCGCCGCAAGTGGAGCTGCCCAGTTCCAAATGGGCCACAGCCCAATAGTGGGTGGTGGCCCAGGAGTTGGCCTCCCCAGATATAAAGCAATCCCATTTAAAGGCATCAACTCTCAGTAACGATTTAAAACCAAAGATAGTTTGTAATAGCAAAGGCTTAACCAACATCCACATGGAGAACCAAATGCTATGGAATAGTTCACTACACAAGGAAAAGAGCCCTAGTGACGCAGCAGACTAAAGCACGGTTATTAACATCAGCTGCCTGCAATTACTGCAAGTTCAAATCTCACCAGGCTCAAGGTTGACTGAGCCTTCCATCCTTTCTAAGGTAGGTAAAATGAGAACCCGGTTTGTGGGGGCAATAAACTGACTTTGTATAAATATACAAAAGTATGAAGGCTATTGCTTAACGCATTGTAAGCCGCCCTGAGTCTCCGGAGAAGGGCGGTGTGTGTGTGTGTGTGTGTGTGTGTGTGTGTGTGTGTGTGTGTACACAAGAGAGCCAACAAGATGTTTATAGATTGTAAGCAGCACAATTGAAGCATGCTTCCTCCAAATGTAAAATGACAAACTTGGAATCACATGACCCAATAAATGCGTATGTATAATTACTCTTTTGACTTTTTTTTTTTTCAAACGACAGACTAATGCACTAGTACAGTGATGGCTAACCTTTTTGTCGTATGCCGAAAGCGGGGGGAGCGCAGTGGGGGGGTCACGGACACGCGTGCCCACATCCATAATGCAATGCGCCCCTCACGCCCCACCCCCCCTTGCACATGTGCACGCATCTCCCACATACGCCCCACCCCCTGCGGCAGAGACCTGAAAATCAGCTGGCCAACAGGAGGCGCATGCACATGTGCAGTGGAGCTGAGCTGGGCGACAGCTCGCATGCCCGCAGAGAGGGCTCCGTGTGCCACCTGTGGCACAAGTGCCATAGGTTTGCTATCATGGCACTAGTACAACGAGAGCTGCAATAAAACACAATACAAACTTTGATATCTACTCTGAAAGAATACTACTAATATATAATCAGATGCAGACTTAAATTATCACTAGAATAACATTCATGCAAAATATTGTACCTCAATCAATTTGCTTTTGTCATAGTCTCCACGATGTCGGTAAATACACTGACTGAGTAAGGCATAGAGTTTCTCCAACTCAAGTATCGTGTAGGCTCCACATTTGTCAACAACCATATTCAGTAATTTCTGGAGAAAACAGAGTACTACTATTTATTCCTTCAAATAAGACCAAGCATTTATTAAATCATTTTCTTCAAAAGGCTGGCTATGCTTCCATACATTCTGTATATACTTGCAGATAAGTAAGAATTTTCAGTAACAAAATACTGTACAGCCCCCACGCCCCCTTCATTTGGTTTATATGTGAACAGTCTTATGAGCAGGGGTGTCAAACTCAAGGCCCAGGGTCCAGATCCGGCCTGCGAGGCCACCCTGGAAACAGCCACAGACTGGCCTGCGATGCCTCTGCCAGCAAAAACGGAGCTCGGGAGGGCTGCATGTGGCCCTCCCGAGCTCTCTTTTCACTGGCAGAGGGTTTCAGGTCATCGCAGCTGAAAACAGAGCTCAGGAGCCTATTTTCGCTGGCAGAGCACTTGGTCCACCACAGGCGCTCCCGACACGAGTGACCTTGAGCTGGCCACGCCCACCCCATCCCCCTGAGGTCAAACACAACCCTGATGCGGCCCTCAATGAAGTCGAGTTTGACATCCCTGATGTAGAGTAATACTTTTTAGAAGCACTTGTATATTTTGTATATATTAGAGGATAAGTCTATTCGTGGATAAGCAGATCTTGAATTTTTAACCAAAACACCATAAACAATGCATCATTCATGATAGGCCAACTGTCAAAATTAAAAACACATGAATATTTGAGGGTTGGCATATCTCAAACATAGGAGCAATTTCCTATATGCAATAAAAGGACATTTAAAAAATAAAATAGATTTCTTTTATGATCTTAGCAGTGAAGCTATTTGTAAACCTGAGTGTCTGTTCTCCTTTCCCAAAACTATTGTAACTTCCAAAATATTATTTTGGTTTGAGTATCAACGCATTTCAATCCACTGAGCTGGAAAGTGTTACTGTATAGAAAATACACAACATAATTTATACTCCATTTATATTATTAGAAACTGGTACCTAATAGCAATGTTAATATTTAGCAGATTTAACATTATAAATTATTCAGGAAAAAAGACGCACCCATCCCCATGCTCACAACAGAAGGCAAGACACTCTGCACTCAGGTGTAGACTATATTAAGATACACAAAAGTAAATAATGGAGAAGGAAGACTGCCAATTCAGTAACAGGTTCTCTGTAAAACATACATTCAGCTTGTCTTGATCCACAATGAGTGGTGGTGTTTGCTCTGACAGAATTTCCATTGCTTTCTCAACATCTATGAGATGCTGCTGCTCTACTTGTGAACGCCTCGCACGGGTCATACGAAGCATACATATATCTAGAATAATAAAAGGAAAAGTAGGATTTATTGCTGCTAGAAGACATAATGAATATACAGTAAATGAATAAGTCTTGTGATGCTTAGAAGAAATATCTAGTGGTAGAGTTCCTATAAAATAGTTTAGTCTATGTACAGTAGTATCCTATAATATCCCATTTGAAGCCTAGCAATATATAGGGTCACATCGAAAAATTAATCGTTGAGATGATTCATCTTATCTTATTATGGGTGGAAAACACTGAAAGATCAGGGTTATATCTTGGCCTACAGACATTCTAGGGAACCACAAGTAGCCACTTGATGTCTGTGATATATATATATTGAAAAATACAGTTTTAGAAAGGCAAAGTTGCAGACCACATGGATCAAGAAGCTTCTGGGATACATATTTTGATACCCTTTCTTAAAATCTTGGCATTGAAATCTGCCCACTGTACTGCCAAATTTCACTAAAAAGAATTTGGAACTGTTCTACAGTCAACAAATGGGGATATTGGGGATTCCCAACCAAAAGTGCCCTTACTTTCCTAAGGCTTTCTTTTCAATGATTCAGGTGTTGGTTTCTGTGTTAGCAGTTTTCAGGGGAAGGTCTTCTACCTAAGCGGGCCACATGTAGAGATTTTGGTCATCATATATGCAATAAAATTATCCCAAAGCAAAATATTTTGGAATACTATTTTTTTTATGCTATTCTGTAACTACCCCATCAATAAAACATTAATTGTAGCAATATAATTCTAATCAAATAATCACAATTTCACTGAATAAAACTAATTAACCAATATTGTTGGACAGGCACTGCAATGTGAATTTAAACTTAGCTGGCAGAATCACTAAAATGGAGAGAGCACTACAATGTTTAAGAGAATGTGAGGTAGAATTAAACACTCTCCTTAAAGCAGGGGTCCACAACCCCCAATCTATGGACTGGCACTGGTCCATGGCCTGTTGAGAACCAGGCCACGCAAGCAGCAGGCAAAGGCACAAAGTTTCATCTATGCATATGCGGAATCTAGATTGCACGTGTGAAACCATCTCCCTACAGCCAGTCCATGGAGCCAGAAAGGTTAGGGACCCCTGCCATAAAGTATATTTTGATACTTTCCACTCACCATTAGCATCCCTATCTAATGAATGTTCTGTTGCATCACCATTACATGCTTTTTTTTGTTCTGAAAGTTCAGCGTCTTTGTTGCTCTTGTCAAATTTACACTTAGCATCATTGTGAATGGTTGGCTCATTTTCTGCATCAGATATACTGATAAACTGCTCTGGAGGCCCAGGTTCAGAGTCATCCAGAGACGTCTGTGTTATTTCAACTTCAGTCTGCTCCATACTGGAGTTATTATTTTCCATACATTCTTCTCCATCACTCTCCGCTTCATCTGGCTCTTCTCCTGGGGCTTTGTTTTCCTTATTGAAATGCAAAATCTTTTTCCGCTTTGCTAGGTTGCCCAGGCACCATCGACTCTTCCTTCTTAGTCTTCTCTTTGATAAGGCTACATTAAAAAATACAAACAAATTGACTAGTTTTTCCTTCTCTTAAAATTAACAAATTCAAAACAAGTTTGGGGAGTATTAGGGGAAACCACCATGGTACTTATATTACTAAAGATGAAAAAAAATCTGCATATGAATTTGCACGTAAAAAGACTATTTGCTTTCTCTGCTGTATTAGTTTAAACAGTTATAAGATGCTAGTCCTGAATCTCAACATCTTCCTTGTCTGGGAAAAAACATATTGATATTGTTTAGATAACCATTCATATCTTTCAAAGACATATAGCAGTAGCATGCTTTATAGATGCTATTTCTAGGATCAGCATATGAATACAAAGACATTTTTAATTTTTTTTTTTTAAGAAGAGAATTTGGAAGAAGGGTAAAATAAGAAACAAACAAACAATAGACAGACATTCTCTCTTCTTGAAAGTGCCTCAAGCTATGGTTTCTGCCTTCCTATTCATTTTTATGCATTTTTCAAACTAAATATGAAGAATTGTGCTTACAATACTATCAACACAATGTAATAGTGCAGAAAAAGAGAAAATCTTTTTAAATTCTTAAAATACAACTTTAAAAACTCTCAATCCCATTGCTTGAAATATTTTCTTGTCCCTCTCCAGAAAAGCTGAAAATCAGATATAGATTCCTTCTTTGTGTTGTAACAATGTTGGAGCCATTTTCCCCACACAAAAAGGCTACACATATTAGTGCAGATAAATTCTAATATAAGCACATTCCAACCAAAACACGTTCATTTCTGATACACGATTTCAGAACAAAATGGAATAACAAATGGAAAAATACAAACTGTTATGGGAATGTTTCCATTCCTGAATCTCAACTCCATCATCAAGGTGACCGCAACTAATTATTGTGAAAAGGCTATGCAATGTCATTGTTTTACAACTGCCAGAAAAATACTATGGGTTATGTTGTTTAGCTGCTGCAGCAGCTGCTTGCAAAACTCTTTTGCAGCTTGGAAGTCCCTTGGCCTTTCCTTGGCTGAATAACCAAGCATTGTGTCAGAATAAGTAATTGAAGAAACGCTGCTACTAGTGTCATGCAGCTGTCACTTTGAGGCCTAAGGAGAGCTACTCTTTTGCCATGAGGTCTTAGCAGGGGGTGAGATTGGGGTTGATTTATTCTCCCCGCCCCTTCCCCCCACCCTCTGGAATATGATATCCAGCCAGAAGAAAACAGAGATTTTGACAACCTGGTAAGAAAATGAAAGAGACTCTAAGGAACTCTTTTACATTCTCTGAAAGAACCAGATACATTCCATGTACAGTAGTGGCCAAAATTGTGGAACCCTTTTGGGAAAAGTGTATTTTTGAGGTTTGATGGCTAATAACACCACTTTTTTTTGGAGTTTCAAGATAATCATATTCCACTGCTGAAATGGCCCAGGAATAGCCCAGATCTTAACCCAACTGAAAATCTATGGAGCCGACTAAAGAAACTTGTTAGTCAGAAGCTACCCAGCAATAAAAATAAAAATAGAAGCAATCATTCAATTTTGGTTTCACATTATAACAGCTGCAGAACTAAAAGACTTGGTTCACTCCACGGGAAGATGTTTTAAGGCCGTAATTCATGCTAAAGGTTACCCAACTAAGGATTAACTGACAGGGTGATAATTTTTGTATATCTCATTTTTTCTACGTTTCACTTTTCTTCTTTTTACTGTAACTGCTATTCTAATAGCAAATCCTTCATAAAAGTTATTGCATTACATTCTTGATTAAATTATCTTTCTACTGAGATATAATTTTACTCCATAATATCTCTATTGAGATATAATTACTCCAAAAAATAGTGGTGTTATTAGCTAGTTTTAGAAAATACACTTTTCCCAAAAGGTTTCCACAATTTTGGCCACTACTGTATACCCTGCTCCTCAGCTTTTTAGTTGAAGGTCAGGTGTATACAGGTAGTCCTCGACTTACAACAGTTCATTTAGTGATCATTCAAAGCTACAACAGCACTGAAAAAAGTGACTCATCGTTTTTCCACACATATGACCATTGCAGCATCCCTATGGTCACGTGATCAAAATTCAGCTTCTTGGCAACTGACTCATATTTATGACAGTTGCAGTGTCCCATGGTCAGGTGATCCCCTTTTGCAACCTTCTGACAAGTCAACGAAGAAGCCAGATTCATTTAACAATCATATAACTAACTTAACAACTGCAGTGATTCACTTAACTGTGGCAAGAAAGGTCGTAAAATGGGGCAAAACTCAATATCCCTCACTTAGCAACAGAAATTTTGGGCTCAATTGTGGACATAAATCGAGGACTATCTGCACATTTACAAAGAATGTAAAGATTTGAGAGATGGGTTTTTTTGGGGAGGAAGCACAACCTACCAGCAACCAAATATTCATGCAGAATAAAATGCTTATTGGGAGACAGAACTTAAAAAGTTTTCTGCAGGGTCTAATGGTCAATTTCCTTTCTCAAATTATTCCCATAGCAAAACGATAGCATTTCAAGAAAGAAACCAGAAGAAAGCAATCCAGTAATCATTTTTGTTGTCGTTTATGTGACTAAATAGTAAAATGATTCCAGAGTGCCATCAGTGGGATATGAGTAGATGTGAGATATAAAAAACTTTCATGCACCCTCTATCTATAGGCTAAGAAACCAGAGGAGGAACGATCCACTAAATTAATGATTAGTAGAAATAGACAGTAAGAGAAAATTCAAGCATGTCCATTCTTGGCTTACAATGCAAGACCAGATAAATTAGCACTTACCATTAGGAATGAAAGGAGAACTAGAATCCAGAGGCACTGGTGGGCATTTCATCTTATCACCACATTCAGAATCCAATTTCTTGTCCTGCAATGCGGTATTTTGCTTTGGCATGACATGGTAATAGGATGGAGCATATTTTGAAGAACTACAACCTTTAAAAGTAAAAATACATTGTAAGACTCCTTTACCCACTTTGTTGAATTATTCTAATATGTTGTGTACAACAAATACATGTGGGGGATGATGCCACATTCTAAAGACAGGATTCTGGCAGAGAGGCATCTCATACCGTGGTGGCATAGTGGTAAGAATGCAGTATTGCAGGCTAATTCTGCCAACTGCCAGCAGTTCAGTTCTCACTGACTCAAGTTTGACTCTGCCTTCCATCTTTCCGAGGTCAGTAAAATGAGGACCCAGATTGTTGGGGGGCAATGTTGATTCTATAAACCGCTTAGAGAGGGCTATAAAGCAGCGTGAAGCGGTATATAAATCTAAGTGCTATTGCCATTGCTATTGATACTGTTTTAAGTCTTCTAGCCTGAAATACTGTAAAATGTTTCTTATACCCAGAATATGCACATATATATATATTCATTCTATTTTAGTTACAGTAATGCAATATATTATAAGTGTTAAAATCATACTGTAACTGTTTTTTTTAAGTGTCAAATCAAATTGTGAGAAAACCCACCTCTCTTTTTACGCGATTCCTGAATTTCTTCACAAAGTTGTTCAAAATTTTCATCCATTTCTTCCTTTATTATAGCATAGGCTGTATCTTTGAGAAAACAAGCTCTATGTCTAATCAAACGATCTAAAACAAATACACAAGAAAATACTTTGTCATGAAATTAATAGTTACGCAGAAAAGTCCACGAATATTTCATAAATAGTATGAAGTTTAATACCTTTTCATAGTACAATTTCAGCTTTAAATTACAATACTCTTAATTCCTTCTTTTTTAACCTGATAGAGAACAAGTAGAGTACCGCAGGCTTTTAAAACAATATCTGTTTATTTAACATCCTTGACTTACAAAGTTTGTTTAGAGACCTTTCAAATAGCATTGAAAAAGTGACTTCTGATTGTTTTTCCCAATTACAATTGTTGCAGCAATTTCCATGGTCACGTCATCAAAATTTGAATGCTTGGCAACTGGTTCATACTTATGGCGGATCCAGTGTCTCAAGATCATGTGATCACTCTCTATGATCTTCTGACAAGCAAAGTCAATGGGGAAGCCAGTTTCACTTTACAACTGTTACTAACTTAACAACTGCAGTGATTCACATAACTGTGGCAGGAAAAGTAAACACTGGGGCAAAATCCACTTAACGACTGTCTCACTTAGCAACAGAAATTTTGGGTTTAATTGTGGTCGTTAGTCGAAGACTACTTGTATCATAGTTTGCTTGTGTATAAATACTAAGGCTTACCTCCAGGATCTCTATCAGGATTGTACTCTAACGCATTGCTACAGATGAGGTCAATATCTTTTAAATAATCTTTGGCAGACAGATACAGGTGAAGATCAATTTTTGAAATAATGGTTGAAAGATCCATCGGCTGCTTGATAACTGTGACATAGTCTGGTACCTACAGGAGCATTATATTAAAAAAAACTGAATATATTATCTGCCTTCAGGAGTAAAATAAGTATACATTTCTGTATGTTTTAAGAATGGTTGATACTGAAAAAGTTGGCATTAATGCTTCTGAACTACCTTTTAAAGATCGTATTTTGTATTCAATTTTTTGGGTGGGGAAACCAAAAATCTTTTAGTCAACTGCACAGTTCTGAAAATGTAACCAATTACATATGACAACCTGGGAGAATAGGAGTCCACAGGCCAAATATAACTCCAGCTCCCATTTTAGAGCTTTCGGAGAAACTATGAAGCAATCAATTTTTTAAAATGTAAATTTTCCTGATTTTAGAATAAAAAGAGAGATCTCTCCAATCAGGTCAATTTTTCTTTTAGAGGAGAGAATCAAAAGGAATATTTTATACTATCCCTTGGTGAGCCTAGGTGGCTCAGTGGTTAGAGTGCTGTGCTGCAGGCCACTTCTGTTGACTATCGGCTGCCTTGCTTACTATTGGCTACTATTTGGCAGTTCGAATCTCACCAGGCTCAAGGTTGACTCAGCCTTCTATCCTTCCGAGGTGGGTAAAATGAAGACCCAGATTGTTGGGGGCAATATGCTGATTCTGTAAAACCGCTTAGAGAGGGCAGCATGGAGCGGTATATAAGTCTACGTGCTATTGCTATTCCTCAAAAGCTGAAGGCATTTATTTCATCCAGAAGCGTGCCTTGAGAAGTTTGATTCTCCTATTCAATTGGAATCATTGTATCACTGGTTATGATCCCTACAGCTCCTAACCACAAGGAAGTTGCTCACCCATAACATAAGACATATAAAAGTTGAATAAAAGAGAACAGAAGAAAGAAAATAGGACAAGAAGTGGGTAAATGTCCTGCTGGATCAGACCAAAGATCTTTGTCATTTTTAATGCCTGTCAAGCATATAATTTTTCAGAAAAAGAGCTTCATCAAGAACTGTTCTACTGAGACTTATTTGAGTTCCTATATTTATGTTTTGAAAGGAGATATACAAAGCATGTGCCAAAAACGCTTTCTTCTCCAATTCCCAAGACTAAACTCCTTTGAGAAGAGAGAAATGAAAAACTTTCAACCTATGAACAAGAAGTTCTAAAAAGAGAAATAAGAGAGTGACAGAAGGCAGAGGATATAAGCAGAAATGAAGAGCAAGGAATGCTAGCGAACGAAAGATGGGAAAATGCCAAGCAGGTTATGATCAAATAGAAAGCGACCGAGGGAGACAGAGCACTTTTAATAATTCGAGATCTCTTGATGCTTTTAATGAAGATGGCACACATCCCAAAATTGCTTTCAAATTTTGATATTTTAAAAACATGTTTACCATTTACAGTATTCAGCTTGATCAGTTCTGCCTGCATTCCTTACTTTTTCTAACTGATACAGTTATAACCATATGATACAGTGATCCCCATCCTTGGTCCGCAGCCCAGTGCCAGGCCACAGTCCATTCAGAACTGGGCAGCAGAAGTGGTGGATGGTTGAGCACAGGAAAAGCTGCATTTGTGAAAGTGGCATCACACACACACACACACACACACACACACACAGAGAGAGAGAGAGAGAGAGAGAGAGAGAGAGAGAGAGAGAGAGAGAGAGAGAGAGAGAGAGAGAGAGAGAGACTATTCGCCACCACTGCTGGTCCGTCAAGACAGAAAGGTCGGAGACCGGTGATCTAATAGCAACATTTGGGAAATTTCAAGCTTAATATAATCAACAATAGTCAATGATTGCACTGAGGGATGTACAGGAGAAGAAAACAAATTATTTTGAAACTTGTTACCTCATGAAAATCAACGGGTTTTGTAAAGGCTCTGAAGCGTTTATCAATGGCAAGTCTGTGTGTCACATTTCTTAAAAAAATTCTGAGTTCACGTAGAGTATCTTCTTCCTGCTCCTCAAGTTGCTTGACCTCCTGTTCTGTCAGACGCCGTGGTTCAGGTGGGGGAGCTACTGGCAATACCTCTAATGCCTGCAAAACTTAAAAAGGAAAACAGATTCGTAAACGTGTAGCTGTTTACAAATCCACCTACAATAAGCTTTATCTGATATATTTGAAGCACATCTACCTGCTTTCTTTTTTGACACCGGTGGTTTAATTGCTTGATGGAGAATTAAACTCTCAAAGAATTTTCTTATTTCTTCAAAACTAGGCAAATCAACATCAAAAACTTCTCCAAAACCATCAACAAATAATTCCTTTACCTAAAAAAGGTGCATCGTGGAAAACAAATTAACAAGAGAAAAAATGTATAAAACAAAAACTAAAGGGTAATGACTGTATCTGTAGCCTCACAAAATTCTAGAACTATTGAACTACTATTGCTTCATGCAGAAAGTCTTAACGAAAATAGAGAGCATTAAAAATACAATTATGGGAAACATTTAGACAACTTAGCAGTTTATTATAGATTTATCAATCTTTGCTGCAGAAATGCAACAATTTTTGATAAGGCAGGAATGTGTGTGTATATACTTTTTTTAAAAAAACAAAACAAAACAACCCCATCCTCTTAAAAATCATTATGGTGTGAATTAGGATGGATTTTTTTATTTCCTTATCCTAAACTTGACTGTGCTGCTAGATAAGGACAAAATCAGATACAATAAGGTACAGTGGATTATCCCATGAACAAACTGCACATACCTCATCTGGCAGAGCTTCATGATGTGTATCTGATGTTGCAAGAAGAAATATAGGAGCAAAAGATGGAATGTTCTGTAATAGTGTAGTAAAGGTTGCTTGCAATGTGTGTCCAAGCGTTCCCCACCATATGTGAATATTTGGAATGTATATTATACTTGGCGCTGTTCTCTTAGCTTCACAGATCAACTATAAAAAGAAGACATTTTAATCACTTTTAAAAATGCACTAACTTTACTAATTTCCTAGTCATTTAACAGATTGTAATTTAAACTATACTTATATTCCCCTAGAACAGGGGTCAGCAACCCGCAGCTCATGTAGCTCTTTCACCCCTCTGCTGGTCGGCTCCACAATTGATAGGGCTTTTGGTTAGGACAGGTAGAGGAAAAAGGATGCCGCGCTAGGAGGAGACTCTATGGTGGGGGAACCGGACTTACAGTCGGCTTGAGAATTGAACAGGGGCTTCCGGTTAGGACCTTTGTGGCTCTTTGAGTGTTTAAGGTTGCTGACCCCTGCCCTAGAATTCATGAGATAGTCAATTATGATGGCTTCAGTTGATAAAATCAAGTTTTTAAATGCATGAAAGGCTATGGAAAAATGTAAGAGAGCAGACCAGTTTAA
The DNA here is from genome assembly GCA_022577455.1 of Arizona elegans. Classification (NCBI taxonomy): domain Eukaryota; kingdom Metazoa; phylum Chordata; class Lepidosauria; order Squamata; family Colubridae; genus Arizona; species Arizona elegans. The sequence continues at coordinate 4,654,122 of JAKOOJ010000002.1, read as the reverse complement.
TTTTAAAAAGGCAACTGGGTCCAGAAATAGAGCTATGGGAATGAAGCATTTTAAAGAGTGAGTCAATTAAGCCTGCTTAGGAATTTACACTTACAATTTCCCAAGATTATGGTTTTACTTGTGACTAACATTAGATACCTTTCTCAAATCACTCTAGTTCTCACTTATTTGGTTTATCTGCTAGGCTTGACAAATCTGGTCCATATCCTGTTTTGGCATACTAAATTCAAGTTATTGTTTTGTCTTGTTCTTGAAAAAAATAAACTTGAAGGATGGGAACGAATCTTTGTTTTGAACTATTCAGTGGAATATAGCCACAATTTTTGGAATTTAACATTAGATAGTATAAAGACAGATAGTAACAGACTGGGCAAGTTACAACCAACAGACTTTGTCTGGATTTCAGTCAAAAATGACCCTGATGTGACAAAAGACTCTGGCATGGAAGAGACAAATTCTCCAACCTCCAGCTTCTGCCCCCTTAGATTGCAGGCAGAATTACTAAGAAGTTGGCAGAGGCAAACAGTGTATGTTGGGAAATGAAAAAACTGACTCTGTTCTCCAATCTGTTCATACTGAAATCTTCAAGAAGCAATTTCTACTTCCTGGAAATTTATCTTGGTAACCCCTGGAAGAGAGGTAGCATCCCGTTTCCAAAGTTGATATTCTCCATAGAAATAGGGGAAATGTTTATAGGTAGTCCTTGACTTACAAAGGCAATTGGAACCAAAACTACTTAAAAGAACTAAACAGTACAGGATAATGAAATACCTGTGCACATGTTTCTTCAGGGGTTTTGGAACTGACACCAAAGAGGATAGAAAGGTCTAGTGTATAAACAGGAAACTTTTCTAAAGCATGTATAACTGCTGGAGCCAAATGAGAGGCTTGTCCATATTCTGGCTTTCCACTAATTAAGAGTCTTGGTCGACAAGATGTTGGTTGGTGATAAGCATTTCTATTAAAAGAAAAAAAGAAAACAAGGAGCTCCAAACTGAACTCACATATTACCTTTTCAATCATGTAAGATCCAAGATCAGCTTGAAACTTCAAGTAATTATTTTTGCTTAACACATTTTAGATATTCAAGTACTGTTTTTAAATCGAAACAGTAAAGGGTATAATAAAGTATTTCATATATAGGTCCCGTGTTTTCCCGAAAATAAGACCCTGTCTTATATTTTTTTGAACCCTGAAATAAGCGCTTGGCCTTATTGCCATGCGCTCAAAAGCCCAATTGGGCTTATTATTATGGGATGTCTTATTTGGGGGGAAACAAGGTATATGTAGTGCTTCAACAACTAAGCAATAAAAAACGGGCAGAAACTGCAAGCATATATGACCTGTATAGTTTTAATAAATAATACCCATATGCACACAAAAAATTTGAAGCTAAATAGCTCCGTTTTTTCTCCCTAAAAATTAATCTGTGATAACATCACTAAGTATTCTTTTCTCACTCTGCTTTTCAATGTTCTAATTCAGTTTTTTATGTACAAGTTCATCCAAAAACTCTGCAAAATAATACCCGTCTTTTAAATTTTAGTACTGATCAAGGAACAGAAGGCAACAAATAAATCCTATTCAGTAGGGAAGAAAATCCTACTGAAAGATGCATGAAAATAGTAAATGTTAGGGTAGGATTTTTTTGTTTGTTTGTTTTGGGGGGGGGGCAAAGATTGCCATTGATCACCCACCTATTAAAATTAAGAAAACGTGTCCGCTTTTCAGAGCCTTTCTGAAAATGTCCAGTTTCAAATACTGTTGGTCCTTCTTCATCGCTATATAGCAGATCAGGTTCTGACACATGATTAGCAAAATCTTTAAATGAAACAAAAAGAGGCAAAGATTTTCATGTGAATATCATATCTTATTTCTAAAACTAAGATTTTTTTTCTCTCACTGGGTCACTGAATCTTATTTCTAAGGCCAATTTTAGATTTTTATTTAAACACAGGCAATTAAAGGGAATAAATTGTCAAGAAACCCGATACCAACTTTCTAGTGAAAATATAAATAAAAAAAAAGGCCTCAGGGTAGAATTATATGCTATTAAATTACAGCTCAAATGTATGTGTTTTGGTTACTTATCTTTGTTTGCTCTTACATTTTAAATAGCCTGGTTTATTTAAAAGAATATGCTATTTCACAAAATAAAACGTGCCTGTAATTTTGATGAAATTAGAATCACAACCTTTAATTAGTTCTCATGATTTCTATGTAAAATAGCAGGATAACCAATGTTGGGAAGCAATTATTCATTAAGGGCCATATTAGCTGCAGAGGTGTTTCATCATAGGCTAGTTCGTAACTCTTCTAGTTTCCCCTGCTGTGTGCTGCATTATGGGAAAAAGGAACAACAGACAGAGCCATTTGTTTCACTGGCAAACCTATTTGGCCTAATCAATGTTATTTTGGTTTCTTGTATCAATTTTTTCCTTCCATTGATAAAATACAGCAATATATTGGTGAAGGAATAACTGAATAATGGATTGTGTTATTTTGTATTGTCCCTCTATCTTGCCAGGATTATCATCTCCATTCCTTACTCAATATCCTTGTCTTTTCAACTTGAATTGTTATTATCACATTGATCTCATTTTACTTCTTTGCAAGTCATATTTCTTTAAAATACTGTTTAAAGACTGTTCTATAGTTTGCATAGAACTACAGTATTTCTTCTAACCCTTTTTAGATATTTTAAAGGTTTCCCTGTCCAGTCATGACCGACTCAAGGGTGCTCATTTCTGATTCTCAGCCGAGGGAGCCTGTGTTGTCCGAGATGTTTCCATCATCATGTAGCCAACATGAAAATACAGAATGCAGTAACCTTCCTGCAGAAGTGGTACCTATTTATCTACTCACATTTGCATGCTTTCGAACTGCTAGGTTGGCAACAGCTGGAGTGAGCAATGGGAGCTCACCTGAGGCTCAACAGCACTCAGGTCTCGAACCTGGGCTGTCGGCTTTCCAGTTGACAAGCTCAGTGTCTTAACCACAGAGTCATCACACACCTCCTTAAATATTTTATATTTTCTTTTTTATCCTAAATAATTGTTATTTTTTTGGTTTTATATGTTGGACAATGACTGTATAAAATTGATTAACTGATTGTACAATATACATTCCTATTATTAGATCAATATTGATAAGAAATGAGGAGGAGGAGGAGGAAGGAGTTTCAGCTAGCAAAGAGGGCATGCTTACTCGTTTGTCAATCTATGCTTTCTTATGAAAGTAGGTATCCAGTATGGGTGACTGAGATGATAAAAAAAAATTCTGTGATAAGTACACCAGATAAGTGAATTAAAATATCCAGATGGGTTTCATTGTTAGTTCTCAGCTAAAATTGATGCTACCTTATTTTATTTATTTACTTATTTCTATCCTGCCTTTATTATTTTTACAAATAATTCAAGGCAGAAAGCATATCCAACACACTTTTCTCCTCAATTTTCCCCACAACAATGATCTCTGATGTGGTTGGGCTGAGAGACAGCAGTTGGCTTTCATGGCTCAAGTGGGACTGGAACTCACGGTCTCCTGCTTTCTCGCCTGGTACCTTAACCACTAGACAAAAATGGCTCCATTGTCCAGCATCTTGAGTCTATTAGTAATTTGTCAATGGCTACCATTAAAACTTCTCCAATTGTGTGGCTTTCAAGTTGCTTGGAAAGCCACAAAGCTGTACTCTTACGGTAAAACATCTGGACTTGAATTAGGAAGGATATGTTAACATTTTAGCTTGTACAAAACCCATTCTATAGCACACATACATACCTCTATCCAAAACTGCAAGTAAATAAACTTTATTGAAACAAGTGTTTTTGTGAATTAATCTGGTTAACTAAAAGATCGATCAGCACTGATTCTTTTCTGCCCCCCTCTTCAAAGAGAAGAAAAGGCAAAGTCTTTCAGTACTAGTATTTTATTAAAATGAAGGTGACATAACTATCAGTCCTAAATTTAGATAAAATATTCTGTTTCAGAAAATAAGAAATTTAAATACCTGATTTATTCCCTCCTTTCTGTGCCAGTTCTGCATGTGGAAATACATTTTGTACAACTTCTAAAATTCTTTGCAGTACATTTTCAAGCAGTGGTTTTGAAATTGTAGAGAGCGCTTGGCCAGGTGATGTTACTGCCCGCTGAGAAGCAGGTATAGTCTTTTGCATAGCAACCACAAAATCCTTAGCAGTTATGTTGATAGAAGAGATATCTAACTGCAGCTTCACACTGCTGGTGTAAATCTGAGGATAACGTCGCCGCAAGGCACACAAGGCTGCCTCAGTACATATTGATTTAATATCAGCCCCACAGTACCCTATAAAGAAAAACATTTGTATTAAATATCTTTAAAATAAGCAATTTAAAACCATTTAATGATATATGTACCGTGTAAGAAATTGGAAAAGTTCTTTTCTCTCTGAAACAAAGAATCGACCATCACAAGACCTACAACTGAATATAGAAATGTTTTATCTTTTTTTTTTTTTTTAAAATCCACCTGGGCATTATGCTTTACGGAAGTTTCTAAAGTAGTGTTTCCCAACCCGGGCAACATACAGGTGCAAAAAGTGAATTTAATTCTCCAATTCACATTATCAAAAGCTTTTTGTGCATCTAAAAATATCAAAGCCATCTTGTATGCATATCTATCATGCTACTTATTAGAATAAGCACTGTCATGTAAAACAGCCAGATTGGTATGATCATTAAGGCATGAGGCTAGAAACCAAGACTCTTGAGTGTTGCCTGAGGCACAAAGCCAGCTGGGAGTCTTTGGGCCAATCTCTCTTTCTTAAGACCTAGGAAAAAAAGGAAGAGCAAATCCCTTCTGAAAATCTTGCCAAGAAAACTGCAGGAACTAGTGCAGGCAGCTGTGATGAGCCAAGACTGACTAAAAAAAAAAAAACCTGCATAAGATTAGTAAGTAACCCCCCTCCTTTTTTAAAGGTATAATGATAAGAAAAGAAAAAAGGATAGTTACATTGATTATACTATCCTGTAAGCCATCCTTGCTTCTACAATGCATTTTAAAAACTTCTTTCCAAGGAACTCATGAACTCCTCCAATTATTATCTTCTTGATCTTCATTCCTCCCTCATATATATCTTGCAATTCAATTCTAATTTATTCTCTTAAATAATGAAATAACTTCAAATATTTCTTTACACTTGTCACTCGCTATTTGTATTTAAGTTCATATTTAGTGTTCATTTCTTTATGATTCCGTTTAACGATACACATTTTTTATATCTGCCAAGCCATCAACATACAAGTCATTTTTATGGTTCCCTTAACATATCTACCTTCCATTTCACTATAACAAATTGGATAGAAAGATGGTCTCATGGGCTTCAGCATTCTTTAGTAAGGCTTCTACCACAATTAGATACAATTGTCAAATTGCACTGCTATTTATATATAACCATTTCATTTCATAACCTTCATTTATATATAATTTACAATCCCTCAGTCAATCTTCTGCCAAGCACTGAAGAATAAAAGCAGGCATACACTGCTTCCTGGCAGTCAATTAAAATGGGGGGGGGGGGGGAAAACCCACTGCAATATATTAGAAATTTTTCCTTGTATTCTGTTTAATACGTTTAGTTTACTAGGAAAAGTACACAGCATCCACCTGCATCTGTTGGAATCACCATTGGCTCTCCCTGTCCTCACCCTCTGCATGCCAGGGCTGCACTTTCACCCAGCACCTGGATCCCAGATCACCAGCAGAAGGAAGAAGATGGCAAAAGTCAGTTGGGGTGGGGGGTGCAGCAGTATTTGTGGGAAAGTATAAGGTACCCAAAAGTGCAGAGCTGGGGGCCCAAATTTTAATCATGTGATTGGGGGCCAGTTGTCACTTTAAACAATCGCTGGACAAATGATCATAAATCAAGGGCTACCTGCATCCCTTGCCTAATTGTTTTGTCTGTTAAAAAAAATACACTTCTACAAATCATGGCAGAAATTATTCTAAGCTTTGTATGCACATGGCTAGCTTCCAGCTAATACTAGAAAAACTCTTTACAGCAAAAGCAGATAAAGAGTGGGACCAACTGATTATGCAGCAGTAGTCTTTCATTATTGGATTTAAGAAGAATCAACAGTTCTTATTGTTATATTTATAGCCCATCTTTATTCTATACAACTCAAGACATACTGCTTTCCCGTCTTATTTTCCTGATAACCACCATCCTTCCAGTGAGGTGAGTTGGGCTAAGAAAAAAACTGACCCAAAGTTGGCTGGCTTTCATGCCTAGGGGGGAGGACCAGAATTTATGGTCTCCCAGTTTCTGATCCAGCACCTTAATCACTGCACAAAAATAGATGCTCAGAGATGATGCTAATCATTAACTTGTGCATTAACTCATATAATGAAGTACCTGCACACAAATTCTAAATAATTACAAAAATCAGGTCAAAGCAAAATATGTATAGCTATATTTCCAAGCAACTATACAAAACAATACTCTTTAGAAATGGATTGTGCAAAGTATTTTGCATTCCTGTTCTTACCAACACATTTTTCAGCAACCTCCTGTAGAAACATTTCTGATGGCTTAGGGCTCCATTCGCGTGTGTGGATCTTAAGGATCTCCTTTCTTGCCTAGAAACATAAAGGGATTTTTAAAAAAGTTTTTAAGATTTCTTAATCTCAAGATATCAAATATTCCAGTTCCCATTCACGAATGCTCTATGCTTACATTAACACCAGTTCATTATTATAATTCCTCAATATAATTGTAATTATATAACAAAATAACTTTGGAAAAAGTTAACAGACTGTAAGCTTTATGTGATTTTTATCTTCATACAAGATAAAAACTCAAGTGGACAGAGATGTTTTCTAGAAAAATCTCTCAAACTAGAGAAATAAGCAAAACAGCAGCTATGAGTAACATGGCTCCAATATTAGAATATTAAAATAGACTGAAAAATGGGACTTCCTGCATTATACGCCCATTATGCAAATCAATATGACATAATTTAGAATATGAAAAGATCATTGGGCCATAATTTAAAATAATGGGAACAAAACAAAAATGATTAATTCTTTATACTTTTGTTTAATATAATAAATATAACATTGATAAGACTGCTCTCTGCTTTAAGTGTAATTATATAGCTATATATAATTTTCAATTGTAGAAGATTGAATATCTGTTGTTCAGAAGCGAAAGACAGAATTATTTTGGTCTTCCCAAAGGTATTTAGCAATCCACAGTGGTACACAGAGCTGGATAGAATTACAGTATGAACAAGATTGTTTCTTGTGATGCCCTATAGTTTTCCATTTCAGTCTAATTATTTTCTTCCTAAGTTAGATTTTAATGGACTTATTTCTAACTGAAGAGTTGTTGGAAAATGCAAAGAAAGACAGCACCAAGTTAAGTACGCTACCACCTTAGGATGAAGCATTTCAGAAAACCATTCCACTAGTTACAATGAAATGTATTTCAATCTGATGCATTATGTGTTTTGATGAGTAGATTGATGGAGCAAATACAGGACAGTGTTAACTCTTCTTCTAGGAGGCAGGGGAATTTCCTGGGGAGAAGATCCCTTTGAGCAGCCAATTTAAGAAAAACATACAACGGATCTACAATCACAAAATTGGTGGCACACCAAAGAGAGCAGAAGAGAATGCATACCAATAGCACTTAGACTTATATACCGCTACTACTTTACAGCAATTTCTGAGCGGTTTCAATGTCAGCATAAAAGCATACTTTCTTGATGTAAGACGATGGACCAAATGAAAAATAAAAGACAACATAGGAAATATATTAGAAACATAGTGTTATTTCACTCTACACAACCCGAACTTGTTTCTGGCATAATAATTATAGACATCCAGTTCAATTCAAATGAATGCTGTACATTCCAGTCCCTAACTGAAAGACTGATTTAGATACAGCTGCTCTGTAGGCCTAATGTTTATTGCTCTATACAATGCTCCATCGTGGTAAACCAAAGCTAATTATTCATCAGTAGTGGAATTTCTTACCTCTTTATCTGGTAATGTAAATAGGAATTCTCTGTCAAAACGTCCCGGTCTTCTCAAAGCAGGGTCTATGGAATCCAATCTGTTTGTAGCACCAATCACTACAATCTCACCTCTATTATCTAAGCCATCCATCAATGCAAGCAACGTAGACACAATTGAGCTTAAAAACAAAATTTTAAAATGTTACCCTTTACATGGTAGAATCCACAGGTCTTATATATAATTATTACCTATTAGACTATAAAGAATGACAATGTATTTTTGCAACATTTTATTACTATTTTTAATGAATCGAAGAAAACCTACAGATTTTTTAATATGCATATTACTTGATCAAAAGTACTGTTATTTATGTAAGCAAATAACTAAATACTATGTTTCCTTGCTTATTTAACTATCTCTGTCCCAGTTTTCTCAGAATGGATCCAAGGTCAAATTATACTCTTTACAACCTTTTGAATTTAACCCGTCATATTGAAGTTCAAAGAAATGTTGAAGAGCTATAGTTTTTAATTACACAGCACATACCTGTGAATCTGATCTTGTCTACTGGACCGTACAGGAGCAAGGCCATCTATCTCATCAAAAAATATAATTGAAGGACGCATCTGAAAGGCCTAAAAAGAGACATTCAAATTAACTATGATGCAAATAGTTGTGGGAAACACAAAACATAAAGAAAGCAAAATTACCTGATCAAACAGCAGACGAAGCTGTCGCTCAGATTCGCCCACCCATTTACTGAGACAATCAGCACCTTTTCTCATGAAAAATGCTATTCTTCTGTCTCCGTGGCTGCACTCATTAGCAAGTGCCCTGGCAACAAGAGTTTTTCCAGTGCCCGGTGGACCGTAGAAAAGGCAGCCCCTGGAAGAATTCAAACTTGCAGTTAAAATAATTATTTTAGCATACTCTACACTAATCATTTAAGACTTTGGCAACCAGGTTTTTAAGAAACACCTACAAGCAGCACACAAAAGGTACAGAGCTTATTACACTGTCCTTAACGATCAATATCGGTGCCTATGAATTTGGAGGTATGAGCATGCTAATTAATAATCATATCCTCAATGGTCAAAAATGCAGCAGGCTCCTTCCGGTTTCCTCGTCTTCGGCGGCGACGGTGCTTTCTTTTGGCACCGCCACCCCCGCCGCTTGTAGAGCCGCTTCCTGACTGCGAAGCGGCTCGAAATCTTCGAAATCCTCAGGATTGAAGAAGAAGAGGCAGCAGGGCACAGGTAGAGCCCCTGCAACCCCCCCAGGGAACTGTTTCTGGGGAGGAAGCAGGCGCGGCTCCCTTACAACCTGCTGAAACTCCGGGCGGCGTGGGACGTCTTCTGCTTGTGCGGAACAAGCCGACCTCAGGAAACCTTTAAAGAGCGAGGAAATAACTCAAATAAACATCCGCAATCCACTTGAACCCTGAAATTTTGAACTGCAAGTATTAGTCCTTTGTTGAACTTTTTTACTGAAGTGAAAGTCTCGGAATGAGTGAAAGTGATTGAAAAAATATGGCGCTCAGCAAATGAATTAGTGGGTGTGGATTGGTGAAGTTATCTTGTCTTGCTACAAAGTTAAAAAGTTGTTACAGAGTTGCTCCGGCTGCAACAGAAATAAGAGGAAAATCTCTCCCTTTTACTTGTCTTTGCTGCATTATAGCTTTGTTTTGAGTAATTCTGGGGGACTTTTTTAGAAGGTATTGTGGAGGTAGCAGAAGAGGCGGACCCTCCCTTTTTAAGAAAGCTAGCTTACGTGGCAGGATGGCTTCAAAAAAGCAGGAAGGCAAAACAGGGGGGGGATCCCCCCCACGTAAGCAGGATACGCAGTCACAAGCCCAAAAAAAAGATTTGGATATGGGAGAATTAAAAGCATTCATCTCAAATATTTTGGATGAGAAATTTCAAGACATGGATGACAAAATAAATAAAATAGATGAAAAAATTCAAAAGTCACAACAGGAAATTATGCAGGAAATGCAGCAGAGCCAAAAGATGGTGACCAAAAAAATAACGGATGTGGCGTCTGGTCTGGCAGGATTTATTATGAAAGTTGAGACAAAAGTGGATGAATTTAAATTAGAAGTTAATGCTAAGATGAAAAATAATGATCATAAATTTCTTGATGTTGATGACAAGATGCAGAGAGTTGAGAATGATATTGTTATGATGCAATTTCATGCAATGGAATTTGCTATAAGGCTTCGAGGAATTAGAGAAGAGGAGAGACAAGATTTGAGACAGATCTGTGCTGAAGCCCTAGCTGTGATTTTAAAAGTTGAACCTGAGATGGTTTTTTGTAAAATAGATAAAATCTATAGAGTTAACTCGTGGGTGGCCAGACAAAGACAACTGCCTAGAGATGTGGTCATATATTTTACAGATAGAGCAATAAGAAATGACATTTTGCAAAAATCTTTTCTCACTTCTGTGCAAGTGAGTGGATCCAAGATTACAGTCTACAAGGAGCTCCCACCTAAGATGTTGAAATCTAGAAAAGAGTATGGTTTTCTTGTTAAAGAACTGCAGAGTAATCAAATCCCATTTCGTTGGGACGCCCCAACTGGCATAATTTTGAGATATAAGGGAGAGAAACACCGTCTGAATACTGTGGAGAAGGCGGAGCAATTTTATAATGACATCTTTAAAGAAAGAACTCCATCCCCACGCACATCTACAGTTTTGGAGATTAAAGAACAACAATCTAAGCAGGAATTAGCAGAGTTGAAGGGTGCTGAAGGAGGTTTTTTGGATGAGCCTTTGCTGGAACCTTCTCCAATCTCGGAGCTGGCTTGGGCGGCTGAAGTTAAGGATTAGCGTATAACTCGAGCAAAAGCCAAGGAACTTAAAGAAAAGTTACAGCAGGAGAGTCAAGATAAGGCTGGGGCTGTGGGAAAGGCAGGACAGAGGATCTCAGATGACATCCTAAGGTTCTGCGCTTCGCTCCAGAAGGAGAATAAGGATGATTAAATGTTTATCTTGGAATGTGAATGGGTTGAATGTAACACAAAAAAGGAAGAAAGTATTTGCATATTTAAAACAACATAATAATGATATAATTTGTTTACAAGAAACGCATATTACAGTTCAAGATCAAAACTATTTGAAAAATTCCAAATTAGGAACACATTTTATATCCTCAACTAACCAAAAAAAGAATGGTGTGGTTATTTATGTAAACAAAAAATTAACAGCCAAACTTATAGAAGCTGATCAAGATGGTAGGTTTGTAGCAATTGAATTACTTTCTGCTAATAGTCAAATTCTTTTGATAGGAATTTATGCTCCTAATCAACAACAGGACTATTTTTATAAAATGCTGCATACTAAAATACTTCAATGGGATTATAGATCTATTTTAATTATGGGAGACTGGAATGGAGTAATTGACTCTAAATTAGATAAAAAGACTTTGGCAAAATCAAGAATTAGATTACCACAGACTTTTTTTGATATGAAAGAAGACCTGGAATTAAAAGATATTTGGAGAATACATAACCCAAAAGAATTGGACTATACTTTCTTTTCTGACAGACATAGATCCTTTTCCAGGATTGATTTTATTTTGTTGTCTGATGACTTACTTGTTAGGACAAAAAGAACAAAGATTCTGCCAAGAACTTTGACTGATCATAGCCCAGTCTGGATAGAAATCGAGACATGTAAGAATGAGAGACGCTCTTGGAGATTAAATGAAAACTTGTTTAGATATGAGAAAAATATAATAGAACTTAAAAAGCATCTGAAAGAGTTTTTTGAAATGAACTTGAATAAAGGCACCCCAATGGAAATTGTGTGGGACGCAAGCAAAGCTTATATGAGAGGGGTGCTTATATATATGAACTCTAAACATAAGCGGATTCGACAAAAGAAAAGACTTGAATTGGAAGCAGAAATAAAGGACAAAGAACAGTTACTTATTAAAAATCCAACAGATGAAAGAATACTTAGTGTTATAAAACTTTTGAAAGACCAATTCCAAATGCTTATAGCGGAACAAGTTGCAACAAACTTACAATATGCGAAGCATAATACATTCTGCAATGCTAATAAACCAGGCAGGTGGTTGGCTTACACATTAAGGAAGAAACAAAGCATACGGACTATTGATAGTGTTGATATTGGGGGGAAAGAAGTTTTTCAACAGAATTTAATAAAAGAAGCTTTTCTTCAATATTACACTAAACTATATGCCAGAGAGGAGGTGCAGAATGGACTTATAGAAAAATATTTGGACAATAAAAGAGTTACAAAAATCACTGAGCAACAAAAGGAAAGAATGGATTATCCCATAACAGAGGAGGAGATAATAGCAGCAATAAAACAATTAAAAACAGCCAAAGCTCCTGGAACGGATGGTCTGACAGCAGTGTATTATAAAACTTTACAGGCAGAAATGGTGGAACAACTCAGAGACTTATTTTGCAACATACAACAAGGGGGAAAAGTACCTCCATCGTGGACTACAGCTTATATTTCTTTGATACCAAAAGAGCAAGCAGGTCCTAAAAAACCGGAGAATTACAGACCAATATCTCTTTTGAATACGGATTATAAAATTTACGCAAAAGTATTAGCCAACAGACTGATGCCAGTAATTCAAAAGGTGATTCATGATGACCAAGCGGGATTTATTGAGGGTAGGTACATGAAGGACAATGTAAGGCAAGTAATAGATTTATTGGAATATCTTGAGAAGAATAAACAGATCCCTGCAGTGCTGGTCTTTCTGGATGCAGAGAAGGCCTTTGATAGAGTGGATTGGAATTTTCTATTAAAGACATTAAAAAAGATGGACTTTGGGGACCAATATATACAGGCGGTCTCAGCAATTTATCAAGAGCAAAAGGCACAGATCATTATCAATGGAAGTCTGACAACAGAGTTTAAAATTGAAAAAGGTACAAGACAGGGATGTCCACTGTCCCCATTGTTGTTCATTTTAACACTAGAAGTCTTGTTAAATACAATAAGGGATTCTAACACATTGAAAGGTATAATGATAAGGCAAGAGGATTACAGAATAAAGGCATTTGCAGACGATCTGGTTGTTACCCTAACACAGCCAATGGAATCGATAATCCAGATGAAGGACATTATACAAGACTTTGGTAAAGTTTCAGGTTTCAGATTGAATCAGAGAAAAACTAAGATGGTAGTTAAAAATATGACACAAGATCGTAAACTGGAGTTAGAAAGGAGGGCAGGTTTTGAGATTGTACCAAAGGTAAAATATCTAGGAGTTCAGGTTGCAGAATCAAATATGAAATTGTTTCAAAATAACTATGAGGCGTTGTGGCGAGAGGTGCAAAAAGATATGGAGATTTGGAAAAAACTGCAGCTGTCTTTACTTGGAAGAATAGCAGCAGTTAAGATGAACATTTTGCCAAGATTTCTTTTTTTGTTTCAAATGATTCCGGTGCTCAAAAATGATAAACAACTAAAAGCATGGCAAACTGGTGTCAACAAATTTGTCTGGAACGAGAAAAAACCAAGAGTAAAAATGAAAATTATGCAAGACATTCCAGAAAGGGGAGGTCTCAAACTTCCAAACCTACAATTATATTATGATGCAACAGCTTTGACTTTAGTAAGTGATTGGTTTGGAGGAAAAAAGACTGGAATATTGAATGCAGAAAGTTTTGATCTGGAATTTGGATGGCACGCTTACTTATTTTATGACAGTAAAGTGGATAAAGTATTTAAAAGCCATATACTTAGAGATTCTTTGCTGAGAATTTGGAAGAAGCACCGAAACAACTGGAATTATAAAATACCGCTATGGCTGGATCTTGGTCATACCTTGTGGAATACAAATATAATGTCACTCGGGGGGTTTTTATATAAAGAGGTTCTTTTTACAGATGCGGGCAGATGGCAGCTGAAGACATTACAGACATTGTTGGCTGAAGGGATTAATTTAACTTGGTTACAATATAATCAACTGCAACTGAGATGGAAAGAGGACCAAAAAACTGGTATTATGATGTATGAGGAAGAATTAGTTAGACATATAAAAGAGAAAGGCCCAATGCATATCAAAAGACTTTATAATGTCTTGTTAGAAAGGGATTCAGAAACTGAACTAGTTAAAGACTGCATGGTTAAGTGGGCACAAAATTTTGAGGAACCAGTGATGTTGGAAACATGGGAAAAAATTTGGGTTCAGAATGTTAAATTTACACAGTCGCAGAATCTGCGGGAAAATTTCTATAAAATGTTTTATAGATGGCATTTAGATCCAAAAAAATTGTCGTGTATGTACCCTAGTGTCCAGCCTAAATGTTGGAGATGTGATTGCTTAGACGCTACATATTATCATGTCTGGTGGACTTGTAAGAAAGTTAAGGCTTTTTGGGTAAAAATTTGGTGGGTCATGCAGAATGTTTTGAAGAAAAAAATTCAATTTTCTCCACAACTGTTTTTATTGGGTATAGTTAAGGGTTTTACATTGGGGGAAACAAAATTGATATTGTACATGATAACTGCAGCAAGATTGTTGATAGGTAAATACTGGAAAAATGAAGCGCTGCCTACGATTGAGGAATGGACTTTGAAGATGGCCAGTTTTGCAGAGATGGCGAAGATTTCAGCATATCTAAAAGATTGTTCTCAAGAGACCTATGAATGGGAATGGAAGAAGTGGATAAATTATGTTCAGCACAAATATCAAACTAGGAAGTATCAAATAGCCTTTATTTAAAAATGTTATATAAGATAGAAACATTTTAGGGTTGAGGATAAAAATTTGCTAGAAAATGTTATATTAAGATAGAAATATTTTAAGGTTAAGGATGAAAATTGGTTAGAAAACGTTATATTATGATAGAAATATTTTTAAGGTAATTAGGATGAAAATTTATCTGAAAATGTTATATCAAGATAGAAATAGGTTAATGTAATGAAGATGAAAATTTGTAAGGGGGAGGGAGGGGTTCAAGTTTTATATACAAAGGAGGGTTTTTTCCTTTTATCTGACATGAGCATACTAGGAAGTCTGGGGGGAGGGGAGGGTTAGGGTGGGCTGGGGAGGTTGGGAAGTCTGGGGGGGTAGTGGGGGGGGGGAAAAAGGGGGTGAAAATGTAATTGTAAAACTTTTGCAATAAAAAAAAAAATGCAGCAGGCTCAGGGCATATTTTTTCACAGACACAAGAATGTCCTCATTATTGCTCCCGTTATTTTCCAGAAATTACTCATTTTAACAAAGAAATCTCACTTCTTGTTTTGAAGTTTAACTTCTGGAAAACTACAAACCAACTGTGGAACAGCCAGTCACATTTATTTATCTTATTTATATAGCCACCCATCTCACAAAAGCGACTCTGGGCAGTGCATAACGAACAGTTAAAACCACATATTAAAAGCCCAACAATATAGGCAATCTATACAAATGACTTAAGAACAAATCAATATTAAATAATGTAGAAATCTTGGTGTAGAAATAATAAAAATAACAAGCTCAACAATGGAGCTATCTGAGTATGTCTCCATTCAAAAATTTCCCAGAATGCTAGATTTTATATGTATATAATCTAGAGATCTCAGAATTTCTCCACTTGAAATTCAATGGGGAATCTAAAGATTCTAGTTAAGGAACTATATAAATTTCCTGTAACAGATCCCCAAATTTTTAGGTTATAGATTAACGAGCCAGACACCAAAGGCAGGTTTTTGTCCATGCTTATGGACTCAAATGCTGATGCAGAATTTTCTGTGAACTTCTTCTCATATGAGGTCAGAATTCAGAAGTGGCAATGGTGCCTTTGGACATAAACCCTTTTCCAAAATTACAGAAATGATCATGAAAGGTGAATAATGCAGAACAACAGGACTGTACATGCTACCAAGACCAAAGGTGGCAATTTTAATCATCTTTATCTTATATATCATCATTTCAATTTTCTGAAATGTTTGTATGTGTTATCCTTTCTTAGTACTAACAAGCTTTCTGCATGAATAGGAAGTTATTCAAAAATATTAAAGTTGTTGTTGAAATAACACACAGGTTTTTGATATGCATCAATTATCTGATTTCAGGAGTTCTAGGAGAAGATGCAGACATGAGATAGAATGAAGTGAAACCAAAATTATCAATTGGCAGCAGCATTTAATGAATCTTTGTGGCTCTTCAGAGGGAGGCAACATGAATGGATTTCCTTCTAGAGCAGGGGTGTCAAATTCAAGATCTGCAGGCTAGATGCGACCTGCGGGATGCTTAGATCCGGCTTGGAAATAGCAAAGGACGGGCCCATCCTTTCAACTAAAGCTATTCTGAATAGTTTTCTGACAAAGGCTGTGAACAAATGTGAAACCCATATATAGCATTTAGGTTTGTTCCTTCATTCAAATTTTTTTAATGGTTATTTTCTCCTATATTTGGTGCTTTCATATTGACTGCTATATTTATATTCTCTTGGCTCTAATAATTATTTCAATGTTTAACCTCTGTAAATAATGTAATTTCTTATTTCCCAATTATTAATTTGGTCTTTCTTAATTAGGACTTGTTTATATTTTGCATTATCTCTTGTGGAAGCCTGGCTATAATATATTAATTTGAAATTACAAAAATTTACACAAATATAATTCAAGGACACTTTCAGATTCCTTTTAAGGAAAGGAATATTAATATAATATAGTATAAATTAATATAATATAAACTAAGAACACATGTATTTTTTTGTAATAAAAGTCAATTTTAACTTGCAAGACAAATTGATCTAAACAGTGCATCAAAGTGATAATTATTAGGAAGTGATCTTGTCTAAAGATCTTAAGAAACTATCTATCCCAAGAAAGTCCAAATTTTAAAAAGACTTTAACATCCAATAAAAGGAAATAATTTAAAGTAGTACCTTGGAGGTTGAATCTTGAATCTCTCAAACACTTCTGGATAAAGTAGTGGGAAAACAACCATCTCCTTTAAAGCTGAAATATGATCAGAAAGTCCACCCACACAATCAAATCGCACCTAAAAAGGGAGACAGTTGGCAAATGAAAATAATAAAAATCATAGCCAAAGTAAAAGCTAAACATTACCTATGCTGTCTTCACAAGTATCTTTTAAGTTTATTATCAGTATATTAAAGAACAGCTCAATCTACATGGTGTCCAGGAGTCAACGATGACTTGATGCCACATAATTAATCAACCAAAAAAGTTACATTAATTTTAAAGGTAAAGTTATCTACATTCAATTTTTATGTCAGAACACAAGACATCAAATCCTTACTGAAGTGTCTATTTGCATTGGATCAACGTCAGCCAGGCTTGCTCCAATTTTCATTCGATCTCTGTGGATTCCCTTCAACTCATCTTTTTGAAAATTTAGTGGAAGGCACCTAATATGAGAATTAATAGTTGTTGAAAGTGCTGAAATAGGAAGTACAATTTAATTTAGCCAAAGTTTAAAACCCTGAATAGAAATATAGATGTAGCTTCATAGTTAATGTTAAATTTGAAACCTTGTTTTATATATCAGTGACTATATAATTTCAATGTGACATACAACTGTTAAATCCTGGTAGCATTTAATTATGGAAAGCCAGAATTTACCATTTTCTCACTGACAACATTTTAGACAGAATCCTCCAATGTAATCTTTGGAAAAAATACACTATCCACTTTGAATAAATACCTGCTCAGTGCTTTGTTGCGACTTCTTTTCCTACGTCTCTCAAAGCTTTCTTCATCATCAGATGATGACGAGGTTGTGGAATCACTGTTATGAATTGCATGCTTTCGCCTATTTAAAAAAAAAAAATAAGTATGAAAATGCATGTGTGTGGAAATATTAATGTATTAGTAAATATATGCTGAATGAGTGTAGGTATGAGTGGTTGAGTTGAGTAGAAAAAGGGTGGAAGAATAAGGAGGTATAGTTAAAATCCAGATTGATTTCCTCCATGAATCTACATTGGCTGGATACATAGTTATGGTTTGCCACTCTGACAAACATAGACTGACAAGCAAGGCATGATTTTAATTTATACTAACAAGCTGATATTTGACTCTGCATAAGACAGTATGTAAACCAAATCTCTCTTGAAAACATTATGAGGACATATATGTAGTTCTCACTTAGCAACCATTCCATTACAATGGAGCTGAATAAGGAGACAAAAGTTCTCAAAAATCTTGAAAAATGTACAAGATACTATCTTCCAGATTCACACGAAGCCAGTATCTTTCTTCCTTATTTATGTTGACTGGTATTTGTGCTTACAAATACAGGTAGTCCTCAATTTCCAACCATTTGAAAAAGTGACTTACAACCACTGCAGTGTCCCCATAGTCGCGAGATCAGACAGTAAAGTTTATTCTATAATAAACTTTTGCTAAATTAATCATTAGGGGGAACAAGCAGCATCTGAAGCATTGCTACTATTGTATCTCTTGCCCACACAAAAACATACCTATTTATCTTTTTACAGAAAGGGCTCCGTGGTCCTACAGGACTAAAAGGGAAACCTCGTCTTACTGGAGAGGCTGCATCATCATAAAATAATTTAGGCTTCTTCTGATGCCTGGGCTCTGTTAACAATATCAAACATTTTTTTTTAAAAAAAGAGGTTCATATTCTTGCTTCTACAATAGGGAATCAGAAAGCATATAGCAAATCATTTGTTTACAAAAAGCCAAACATGCCTAATTTTAACTTGTACAAAGTTCATTTGTTAACTTCCTGAAAGACAATCAGAAAATAAATCCCAGGCAATATTGGCTGAAAAGTTACACAATAAAGATGTACAACTGCATGAAATGTTAACATGGCAATGCCCCCCACCCCTCCCAAAAAAGCAGATTTACGGCACAAAGAAACTTTTCCAAGTAATATATTCACAATCACAAATAGAGGACATATGAACCGAATTTAAAAATAACTCAGAATGTTTTTTAAAACTTCCATCCAAGCAATATAAGCAACAATTAAATGGATTCTAGCAATCTGGCTAGTCTGTACAATTACAGAACAGAGCCAACGAAGAGCCAAATGAGTTTCAGCATTTCAGAATTTCACCAGCTATGATCAAGGTTATAAAAGCAAAACCGAAATTTTCTGGTTAAAGGCTTGAAGCATCTTCCTAATTAACATGGTTGCACAATATACAGTTCTGCATTTAATCAAACCTACAAAAACAAAGCCCAGTAAATCTTTATGAAATCCACAGGTATACTATGCTTTTGCACTTGGAAATCTTCCATGAGAAAAAAAGCATACCACACAGGAACATAGCATTACAAGCCACAAGCTCTAAACTTCCAAAAAAATATTAAAACTGCAAAATTTATTAGAAAAATTGAAATCTTTTTTTCTTGTGACCAACGCAGTATGTTCAATCCTTAAGTATGTGCTTAACCAAGCACATACTCCCCCATCCTCTTTAATTCCAAGCAGAGAAGGAATAGAATCTGTCACTGATTTATTAATGACTTTTTGAAGTTTTAATAAGAAAAAACATTTTAAAAAAAACTAATCATGGACCTTAAAACAACATGGAATAAAATGCCTTCAACTTAGAATGTTTATGAGGAATTTGGTTCAGTATCAACACACATCTAATAGATATTTTGATCTTGGAAAATTGAAAATTTATAATAAACGAGACTTCCAGGAATGGTATAAAAGAAACCTACTTTCTGGTGGGGCTTGATAACGTACAACAGTTTTTCGCTGTCGGAGATCATAGCGCTTTTGGTTTTCTTCTCCATCTTCATCTTCATGGTCCCCAACTTCTTCTGAAGATTCTACTTAAAGAAAATAAATTGCTCTAACTTTAATAAAGGGTTCTGAACCCATAAGAAATTTCACAATTGTTTCATACAGCTTTATTACCTACTTCAGCTGAGAACATACACATTTATCAGTTTTATTTTTTGCTAGAAAGAATTCAGCTTTCAATGTCCAAATCAAACCCGATCCAAGCTACCTCAAAGTTTTAATAATGATCTGAAGGAAACACAGATAATTTCAACCCTTGGAAGAAGGTAATGGCAAACCATTTCTGAAAGTGTTGCCCCCCACCATTGAAAATACCATCCAAAAACTGCAGAGACCTGGTCCAGGCAGTTGCCAGGAGTCAAAACTAACCTGAAAATAGGAATAGACACATACGCAAAAGTGAAATATAGTAAGAAGAGTTTTAGTGAATTCTGAGAGGACCACCAAGGATTAATCTGAAAATTCTGAATAATCAATTCATAAAACCACCTGTAATGACAGAACCAAGACCTATTCTATTTAGATGTTCCTACAGAAGCTAACCAAACACTTCTCAGAAGTTTCAATCAAAACATCTTTCATTCATTTATCCGTAAGTATATCCTTCACACTTTACCCACACTTCAAATTGTCATATGTAACAGTACAGTTCTAAAAAGTAAAAGCAGCACAATAACCTGCACTTCCATCCTGATTGTCAGAGGTTTCTTCATCAGTCCTTTGGATAGCTGGTTTCCCTCTGGAGTACATATCAAGGTT
Source organism: Arizona elegans (assembly GCA_022577455.1). Taxonomy (NCBI): domain Eukaryota; kingdom Metazoa; phylum Chordata; class Lepidosauria; order Squamata; family Colubridae; genus Arizona; species Arizona elegans. The sequence goes on along the minus strand of JAKOOJ010000002.1, from coordinate 4,633,628 downwards.
TCCCTGGAAATAGCATAAAATCTCATTCAAGTAATCTGTCATTACATGATACTTCGATGTCAATTTCAGTAGATACATTAAATGAAATCAGTACAATAATTGGACTGTGCAAATCTGTTGAAAAAGATGTTTCATAATGTACAGATGCACACCTTTCTGAGCTGTATTTATCTCACACAACTGCTTTGGAAGCCACAATTGGTTGCTTGCACATGTGTTTGGCGTTTGGCCTGATCTAGTTTGAGGATGCAGAGAGACAGCTCAAAGCCGCTTCCAAACCCTTACAAACAGTACTTCTAGTTTAATGATTTTTTTTTTTGGGGGGGGGGGGGGGGAGAGATCTCCTGCAGTTATAAAGTGCATCTTATAATTATTTAGAATTTGCTCAGGTTACGTTGAAATTATCAAAGCAAAAGCAAAAAAAAATATTGATACCTCCACAATAATGAATATACACTTACTCCTTTTCTACCATTGAACACCCCAAGGTCTTCCATCATTCGTCTACGGCGCATCTTCTTCATATCGTCCATTTTTTGTAGTACAGCTTCTGCAGTACTGACAAAGTATGCAACGTATAATTAAATAAAATATTAACGAAGAATCAGTTAAACAAAGAATGCCACAATATTGTATCTTCAGTTCATAGAAAGCTAGAACTATTAATAAATGTAGGTCCAATCCTGTGTATATCAACATACTGTTTGTTTCTTTGTATGTTGCCCATTCCAGAAAGTTTGCCCTTTTCCTTACTCTTGGAAATACTCTATCAGAAAAAAACAAAACACCAAATACATAATTTCCTGCCATTTTGGAGTGAAAAAAAGAAAAACTAAAATTGTAATGTAGGTGTATGTAATATTTTCCAAAAGAGGTATATTTGGAATTTTGAGAGTATGTGGTAGGTACGCTGAGAGAATGATTATCATGGCAGGTATGGTTCGTCATAAGCGCTCATTTACCAGAAAATAAATAATGTGGATCTGCAAAACTCAGGAACATTCTAAAGCCACATCCCAGACATCTCCAACTAATTCCCAGTCAGAGAAACTAGTTCAGAAAAGTGCCAAACTACTCCCAGAAAAACATAATCAGTGGGTAATGGGGGAATATTCCAGAGGTATCCAGAATATTCCATGCTCGAATTAGCAAAGCAGCTATTGGTGTTTGCTATGTAGCATTCCAATATCTTACTGATTTTTATTTTATTAGAAGCTTATTTAAGTTGGATGGTGTAAGGATCGACTACATCAAACAAAATATCTTGTGAAAAAAACAATGTCCGTAGGCACCACACTACAGGTAGTCCTAGACTTACAACCGTAATTGAGCCCCAAATTTGTTTCTAAGTGACAGTTAAGTGACATTTGCCCCATTTTATGACCTTTTTTGCCACAATTATAAAGTGAATCACTGCAGCTATTAAGTTAGTCACAGTTGGTGTGTGACTAACTTAATAGCTGGCTTCATCATTGCCTTTGCTTGTCAGGTCGCAAAAAAAGGATCACATGATCCCAGGATTCTGTAACCATCATAAATTTGAAGCAACTCTCAAGCATCTGAATTTTGGTCATGTGACCATGGGGATATGCCACAATTGTCGGAAGCATGAAAAATGATCATAAGTCCCTTTTTTTTCAATATAACTGAAACAGTCAGTCACTAAATGAACGGTTAAGTTGAAGACTATTTAGTTCTTTAAAGTGTCTGTTTAAGAAGCAAAGAACTTCCCCTGGAAGCAGAGCGCTGCCCCTCCATATATGACCCCATTTAGTTTGTGGTCTTCCAAAATGTTTGCCACTTCCAATATATATATAAAAAAAGGAAGACTGATTAATCAACTGGAGCTTCCTATTTTTTATAGAAGGAATCAATTATGGAGGAAATAAAAAGATAAAAAACAACTTACTTTGTAATTAGTCTGTCAAACAGAACCGACTGGTTCATAGTACTGTAGCGACTTTGTCTAATTCTGCAACTGCGACGGACTTCAACATCACCATTTTCTTCTGCAGCATGTTCTTCAGGCTTCCCATCTACTCCTTTTTTCAGGGATCTGGTTACAGGAACTACAGTTCCTAAAGGAAAATAAAGAATTTTCCTTTGCTGCACTCATCTTATTTCCTAAATTAAGGATCATCTCAATTAAATTTAAATTCACTTACAATCTTTATGTTGAGTTCTTTTTAAAATTGTGTCTTCAAGTATACAGTTCCCCAGAATATCTGAATTGCCTGTAAATTTGACAAGCGTTCCCCACCCACATATCTCATCCATGTAATAAAATTAGTAGCTTTTCAGTTTGAGTAACTTTCTCAATGGAAACAAAAATACTTTATCACAATAATGAAGTAATTTTGTTTCTAAAAGAATACTTTTCTTTTCCAGTCTTTTTTTCTATTGCTAGCTTCTACTTAACCTTTCACAAAGCTGATTTATCCTGATTGCAAAAAAAATTTGTTGAATGGCATAGCACAAGGCATTAAAGGTTGCCGTGGTGGTGGGAAATCAGAAAACTTTAGGAACTTGATACTACATGAGTGGAAGTACAGGTAGGAATAGACATACATACATTCCACCCTTACAATTTTTGAGTCTACTTTTCAGTTTCAGCTGCACATCTCCACATAAACTGTTTCCATACCACAACATTAATTATCCCTACCACTTTGGCCATTTGCTGTGAAGCTTCTCCGAAACATCTTATTTCCTTTTCAGAAACTCATTCACATAAGTACTTTTAGTAATTAAATTAAAATGCATCCATTTGTATATGTATTTATTGAACCATGGAAAATAGTATCAAACTCATTAAACATTAACAAAGTGTTATTTTAAAAAACTCTTTTATTATCAAATAAAAATCAGAAGAGTGACATTATTTTAAATGTTTGCAAATATTTTCAATACTTGGCAAAAAATTTTGATATTGTGAACCTCTTTGATAGCGTGGAGGGACTCAGGGGTTCTTTGGCCACACTAAGAAACACTGTTCTAAGGTATAAGCTTTGGTACAAGACGATGAAAATAATACATAGATATTTCAGAGGACAAATATATTAATAGCATGTAAATTGATTATTAACCAATGTACTGATAAATTTATTAAGAACTCTGAAGCCACATTTTCGCACAAGCAAATCCCAAGAGGTTTTGGCTAATTTCCAGATTTCAGATGAAACAACATGCAGCTGAGCAAGGAGTGACAAGGTTGATAAATGTTCCTTGTCTCCCCTCTCCAGTACTGGGGGACATATCCTACCCTCTTTCAGCCATTGCTATCACACCATGTCTCCAATCTTTCTGGAGACTTCCTTTCCTTTCCCTTTTACCACCCAACTTCTGTCTGGAAAAAAAAATCAACCTTTATATTTCATACAAACTAAAATACTGGAAATGTGCATCCTCCCCGCCAAGTTTGAACATAGTTTGGCAGAAATAGAATATTTTGCATATTTCAAACCTCCAGCCACCAAGGCCACCTTTGTAAAAGCAAACCCAAGGATGTTTTGTAAAATGATAATTCTCTGAACCAGAAATTTCAGTCAATGTATTTGAACCGCTGCAGCCTATCCACAACAACATAATGTGTATTTTACTTGATTTACCTTCTTCACCATCTTCATTCTTTCCATCCGCCTGCATCCTAGCCAGTTGCCTGCACAGAAGTAAAGGTATCAAGATTTTATCAGTTTGACATCCAATTTAGCTTTCATTTGGGTCAGTATTGGAATAAGATTTAGTATCAGAAGAATCAAGGGGACTAAAATAAAATAGTTTGTGATGTTTCAGTTTCTATATACTTCCTTCAGTTTCTAAATACCTCCTTACTTTTTCTTTTTTAAAATTTTTTTGATTTATATGCCGCCCTTCTCCGGAGACTCAGGGCGGCTTACAATGCGCTAAGCAATAGCCTTCATTCTTTTGTATATTTATACAAAGTCAGCTTATTGCCCCCACAACTGGGTACTCAATTTACCTACCTTAGAAAGGATGGAAGGCTGAGTCAACCTTGAGCCTTGGCGAGATTCGAATTGCAGGCAGCTGGTCTTAATAACCAGCTTAATAGCAGGATACCTTAGACCACTGTACTACCAAGGCTCTTATTATGATGTATGACTACTTATTATGATTATTCCATTTTTATTTGCTGTATTATCTTGCCTCTACTATACATTTTCTTTTAATTCTGTTTTTTCAGAGTTTTTTCTGTTTTTTATTCAAAAACAAAAAACACCTTACCGAAAATTGGTTATGTAGTTTTAGTTTTCACTGAAATACAGCTGTATTGCAGAACGTGGACATCCAATTTTTGGGGGGGGAGGGGGAGGGGGGAATGTAGCAAAGGTGGTTTTTTAAAAGATACAATAAAATTAAAATGTTCTAACAGTATTGTAGAAGATAAAATATTAAGTATTATTTTAATTTGCTAGTCTTCCAAATACCCTTTTAAAACATTTGTGCTTTTCTTAGTTACTATAAACACTTGTTGGAATGTACTATTTTTTTTTATTTCTGTAAGCTGTTCTTAGAAAATAAGTAGGTTTTTAATCAGAAAATTATTTCCAAGCCCTATAACACTGCTGTGCTCTAAACGATCCAAGTACAACATAATTTTACCAAGTGATCTGTAAAAGAAAAAAAAATACCTTGTAAAGTGTTTCCTGTTAATCCCATTCTCACTCAGTGTTGACATTTTTTTGTCAAAGCTAGGGCTTGAATAATGCGGATTATTTTTCCTCATAGATCTTAAAGTGTGCTGCCTTGTGAAATGCCCACATTCTTTGTCTGAAGAGAACTCCTGAAGCAATACAATAAGGATAATTAAGAACACAGTTAATTATGTTCTAACTCTGATGTGTAACAACTTTATTTGAAACATTTATGCACATTAATTCTGATTTAATACTTGTGTAAATTATTAAAACAAAGTAAAAATAGCAGAAGTGATCTTTGTCAGCAGAAGCAGGACGATAGCTAGGATTAGTTTGGTATCAGCTATAGCTGTACCAGGGCCCATAGGTACAGGGCAGCAAGGGCAGCAGAGTGGAAGGAGGCCAAAAGATTAGATTTGGGGTGGGTGTGAGGGAGAGAGACAGGTAGGGAAGTTAAAGAGATCAGTGATGGCGAACCTATGGCATGCTTTATTCAGATTTAGTATCCATTATTTAGATATATCAGCAAACTATTCAGAAAATATCTATTAAAGTTGAATGAGCTTAAAAGATTTCTTTAGACAGTATCTCTGTATACTATCTCTATGTATTATATTTTCAGTAACATACTCAATTTATGGTAGCTTCTCTGATACATTGTGTTCAAATATGCTTGACCACTTTTATCCTTTATGAATTAGAGAAACTGCTTAAATTACTTTTTTAAAGATAGGGGAACTAGAAGCTTCTAGTTAGTATTTGCATGAATGTGTATTTGTAGAATATTGTCAACTGAAGAATTAAAATTTGGATTTAAATTTGATTGATAAAATTTCCCATCTCAAATGATATGTAGTTTCTGTTGCATTTAACAATTATACTTTTTCATAATTACAAACCATTTTTCACTCAAAGTAGTCCTTAAGTATAGCATGTTTTATAAAATATATTTCTGACTACAACCTTTTCTAGAGAATGATATAGTACTACACAATTTGTCTCTTAATATTTTTTATTCCTTCGTTACTCTTCTGTCCTGCTACTCAGAACAAGAATTTGTAGATTACTTAGTTTTCTGAAATAATCTCTTCCTAGAGGCAGATAGAAGACTGGGACATATATTTTAATAACTTTAGTAATAAAATACAAGTTGGAATATTCTCTACAATAGAAATGTGTATTAAAAATTTCAGAAATTAACATATGTTAATTGTATGAGCAGTATTTTTTAAAATTAGTTTCCCAATTATGTTGTGCTTAATTTTAAATGTACCATTGCATATGCATTACTGTTTAAATCTGTTCATGAGCTTTTTCAAAATTTCACACATGCAAGACATTGTAAATTTCTAATTAACTTTATTTAACAGTCATATTATAAATTGCTGAATTCATTTTCCTAGATGTATAAATTTCTTGTTTTTCCGCTATCATATCATTACTTGCTAGTATTTATGTTTTAACATCAAATTCCATAGCAGATACTGCAACATAGAAACATATTTTGGCACTCTAAAAACAATGTAACCTTGTAGTGCTAGGAAGTTTTACTGTTAGCACGTACATAATTGCAACCTAAAAAGTTGATTATAAAATTGTAGAGATCAGAAACCAACCTCTCTTCACCACAGATTAAAATATGAGTCTATTTTACTACTTCATGAATTGATGTGTACATTTATACATGAGAAAAAGTAGGTGGGTGACAGTTCTTAAAAACTGTAAAATAAAGTGTGTTATTCCTATAGGATGTTTTATAAGCAAATGTATCGAATTCTATTATATGCCCATCACATATAATCCATCATATATAACCCATCACAATAAGATTAATTAGCTGAAATAATTGGCTGCTGTATTTTTTGGCTAACCAAATTTTGCTGGCTGTTTACCAGTTCCTGATAAAAATGTTCATTTTTTTTTTAATGATTATCACAAATTCCCTGATGGAACAATAAAGTTCTAAACAACCAATTCAGAGTCCATAGTGGCAATATTCTTGTTAGGTATATAAGCTGTGTGTACCCAATAAAACCCCAATTTGCATGACTAAAGGCTCTTTAGTGATTCATGCAACCATGTAAATTGAAACAACTGCAGCTTAATTGCAGCTTGGAGGCACATTAACCACCACCCCTTTTCAAACTTACATTCTTGATGAAAAATTCTTCAAATAAGGCAGTTACAATCCTGTATTTCTGTAGCCTAACACAAATATTGGATCCCTTGTCTTTCTTTTTATATCCAGCACTTCGTTTAAAACAAAATTGAATCAAAAGGTTTCTAGCTGGAATCACCACTCCAGCTATTACGAAGTTGGAAGATTATGGGAGTAGATAGAATAGCTACAAAAATAATGCCAGCAATAGAAAAGTTCGTAAAAGTTCTAACCAAACAATGCCAGCAAATCTGGAGAACACCACCATGGTTAACAAATTGGAAGGTCAATTATTAAAGAGTAAGAAAAATGACCTTGATGGAAATATTAAAAATGACCTATGCAAAGGGGACTGAACCACTTTTTTTAGCTGCAGAGAAAGGAGATAATATTCAGAACCAACTCAAGCAGATGCCTCCCTGATTCCGGACCTGTATACTGCACAAATCAAAAAGAGGGCTGTGAAAATATTTAGAGACCCCTCACATCCTGGACATAAACTGTTTCAACTCCTACCACACACCAGAACAACTAGACACAACACAAGAACAGTTCCCCCCCCCCGAACGCCATCACCCTGCTAAACAAATAATTCCCTCAACACTGTCAAACTAGTTACTAAATCTGCACTACTATTAATCTTCTCATCGGTCCCACCACCCATCTACTTCCACTTATGACTGTATGACTGTAACTTTGTTGCTTGTATCCTTACAACTTATATTGATATTGTTTCCTGATTGCTTATTTGTACCCTGACTATCATTAAGTGTTGTACCTTATGATTCTTGATGAACGTATCCTTTTCTTTTATTTCCACTGAGAGCATATGCACCAAAACAAATTCCTTGTGTGTCCAATCACACGTGGCCAATAAAAAATTCTATTCTATTCTAGAATGTGCAGAAATGAATAGAATAACACTGGCAATTAAAGAGAAAGAACTGGTTATTATGCGATATGAGAAACATTTTATCAATGGTTAGAGGAGAAATAGTTAAGAATTAAGAATTAAGCAAATTAAGAAGAGGATGTAAAGTATTAGATATTTAATGTATTGGTATTAAGCTAAGAATAGAATAAATAATGAATATGATTGTAAATTTTAACTGTTATTGCACAAACATTTCAATTTCTATTCTAGTCTATTCATCCTAATATAAGTTTATCTCACAATCAGACCTGCAGGATTCTGTTATTACAGCCTACATCAATAAAGTAGTAGTCTTCCTAGGGTGAGGATTTCCAGAACTGGTTTCACCTGGGAGAAGCTGACATCACTACACCTATCAGTATCCCACCCCACCCCCCCAAAAAAGCCATAACGATTACAAATACAACATCCTTAATTCCACAAGCTAGCAAAATAATGCTTAGGACCACCCAAAAGCTGAGGAGATGAAACTGGAAAGGAAGATGCCAGATGTTCAACCAGATGTTAGAAAAGGCATTATGGCAATGGAGAAAGCCAAAAGAACACCCAAAGGAAGTCACTGTGAGCTTTGCCGCCTGTACAAAGGCCTCCGATTGTACTGATCACTTTAAACTATGGAAAGAGCTCAGGAAAATGGAAGTTCATTCCAATTATCCTCATGGAAACCTCTCTACAGATCAGAAGATGGCGGACTAGATGACCTCCAAGGTCCCTTCCAACTCTGTTGGTTAAACCGACTTGACACCAGACTGGCCAAGAGTGAGACGAAGCTGTATTCTCTTTCTTTATATACTTATTTTTGTACCCAACCGCAGGATTGTCGTCGTGTCCAGTCTCCCCCACCAACCCTGGGATCGGCCGGCCTGTATTTTGAACCCCGCGCTCGTTCCTGTTGTGTAGTTCTCCCTCCTTCTCTCCAAACTCACCGTGCGGGCTTTCCGATCGGCGGGTGGATCCCCGGTGGCCGGTCCGAGGGATCGATTTTCCACCGAGCGCTTCCTCCGAGACGAAGTCGGGGTTCTCAAAGTGAGAAACTCCGAGCTCGATTCCATCGTTTCGTAGAGAGACTGCGGGGATCTCGAAGAGGCTCCGCCACGAGGATCGGGTCGGCCAGAGCCGCCCGAACCGCTACGGAGTACCACCATCGCGCCCGCCTTCCCCTCAACTGCCTCTGAATTCTGGCGCCACAACCCCGAGCGCCATCTCGTCACCAACCGTCCTCGGATCCTTCCGCCGTTCCGTCCTTTCCCCCCTCCCCCTGCGGGGTTAATTTTCATCCAAGCCGCCGCTCAGCGATCCGTCCCGATTCAGAGGCCTGGGACTGCCTTCTGCTAACGAGGTTATGCTCGGCGGGATGACTTCTATTTCGGTGGTAGTTTCCCTCCCCCCCACGTTAAATAGACCCACTGCCGCGGAAGGACACGGCGCGGGTCCTGCGCCTAAAAGTTTTTGGCGCGTGGCAACTTGGAGTGCGGCTTGTTTTCCTTCCCTCTGATTGGTCGCCCGCTGTGGCGCGCGGCGGTTTGCTGCTCCTGCCCGCGAGGCGCTCAAATAGAAAACGTTTAAAACTTGCACGATTCTTTTGAGAAAGGCGCGATTTCAACGCACCCAGCTCGCTCTATGCTTGGAAACTCCTTGAAATTCACACGTATGCGTCCTCTAAGAATACCTATGAAGGTATTGAATGTGATTTGTCTTGCCAATGGCAAGACAAAAACAACGCCACTGTTCTGATGGAAACAATCCTATGCAAACCGGATTAAAGCTTGTAGTAAACCTCCCTCCAAACCTGGATTTCAAAGCCCTTGGCACTGCAATCTCCTCCTGCCCGTGGAGCTAATCGGAATATATCAGTTACCATCTGCGCTCTTTTTGCCATATAAAACGGAAAGGGATCAGCAAAGATACCTTTTTAAGCGCGGTTCTTGGCATTTTGAACTAAGCGCCTAAACGCTTTAAGCCGTTTTCCTCGGCACCCCCAAAATGAAAAAAAAAAAATCGCATTTCCCATATAATTTTGCTTCTGTTCGAGGAGCAGAACGGAGAGAATGCAAACGAAAGATGCCAAGACAGTTTACATCTGGAAAAAAAAACCCGTTCTGGCTTTTTTTAAAAAATCCAGTTGCAAAAATAAAATCACTCTTAGTCTTTCTTTTGCCTTCTCTAAAGATACTCCTGTGGTGCTTTCCCGTGAGGAATCACTGACCATTTTAACCTATTCTTTTTAACAATTGCACCGAGATTATAATCAGATGGAGGATCAACTCTTTTATATAAGGAGGCCCCACTTCCCTATTTAGCCTGTGAAGTCAAAATAATTTTGCTTCTTGGTAGTACAGTGGAACTGCACACAGTGCTGAATCGGACTAGTTGGCCCATGAGAGTTAATTTTCTGCTAAAAAAGATAAACCAGCTCCTCTCCAAATATACAACAGCTTTATAGTCCCACCGTTTGGATCCCTCGGTCGCTGGGATTACTACATCTCCTTACTGTTCCTATGGAGCCAAGTGCAGCTTGCATCCAAGGGTCTCACACAATGTATGGAATCGGGACTAACGCGGAATAGGCCCTGACATGTGTCCCTTTAAGCAAAGTGGCATCCTCTTAATTTTATTCCCTAACCAAGCAGTCCTCCCACAGCAATTAAAAATAAATGAAAAGATTTTCTTACAGAAGAGACCTTGGTGGAGCCAGGAACGTTGATTCCCAAATGAATGGTTTTTCTTAATCCGATCAGAAAGCTGACTCTTCTCTACAACCCCAGGAAGAGCTTTATTCTCTTTCAGGCAACAGGCGGGACTTGGCTAATCAGTTTACCAGCCTGCCAGGAAAGGCTTCACCTGTTTGATTTCTACCTACCTGGCTGTTGTTAAAGACACAGAAGCAATGCCCTGCATAAGTACTACTTAAAAGGTGGAATTACATGGCTTATTTACATGATGCACTAATAGTAACAGCAGCAAATATTTATTTGGGGTTGTAACCTATTTCCCCTAAAATAAGACACCCCCTGATAATAAGATCAATCAGGCTTTTGAGCACATGCACTAAAATAACCCCCCCCAAATAAGCCCTCCCCAAAAATATTTAAACACATGTGCAGCGTGTCCCCGCCATTTCCTCTGGTTAGGGTTAGGGAGACAGAGCTGGAAATAAGGTAAGATGGCAAGATGAGCCCCATCTTGCTCCATGCGCCCCAAAATAATAAGACAACCCCAAAAATAACACCAAGCACTTACTTCGGGGTTCAAAAAAATATATAAGACAGGGTTTTATTTTGGGGGAAACACGGTATTTTACACATTTATCTTTTTAGGTTCTCCTGAAAATAAAAAGCTCTTTTCCATTTTATTTTTCAAGGTGATTACGAATTATTAACTACCTGTATCTCGTACAACTTTCAACAACTGTGGGTGGTTAACAATCAAATTATTATAAAACCGATAGAACATAGAGGTAAAAGCTGGCAATGAAAAAGCAAGGGATCTCACTCTCTCCTACTTTTCCCAGCTTTAGATCTGTTTCCAGAGAGCTGGATCTTGGTATAATGTATCTATCCAAAGAAAAATAATTGGAGCCTGGTCATTTGTGCCTCCAGACTCTGGTTGAACTGTTCAACAATCCATTGGCTGTCCACAAAATGCTATTCAGAAGTATTTCTGAAACTTTATTCCTAGGCAAGTGAAAAATAAACGTCTCTGTCTTAGCATCCTTTATGTGTCTGAAGGACAACTCCCAGGCTTTTCAGTAGCCCAAAAACCATTGATTGCAAATTGTAGTTCCAATACACTTAGAAGGGAATGGATTTAGAGGTCTGATGTTTATGCTTATAACTTTAGTCAGGGACACATGACTGGAGAGACATGTTGAAACTAGACCCTCCTTTACTTAAAGTGCAATAAGCACTTCTAAACAATGTTGCAGAAAAATGGGAGGGGGGGCGAGGGGGTGGGGAAATCAGGCTCCATAGAATGAATGAGCTGGAAGGGACCTTTGAGGTCTTCTAGTCCAGCCCCCTGCTCAAGCAGGAGATCCTATACTATTTCAGATAAATGACTGTCTACTCTAGACTCTTCTTAAAAACATCCAGTGATGGGAGCGCCCACGATTTCTGGAGGCAAGTTGTTCCACTGGTTAATTGTCCTCACTGCTAGGAAGTTTCTCCTTAATTCCAGGTGGTTTCTCTCTTTGATTAGTTTAACTGACAACTAACTCTAAAACTGGAGAGAATCTTCATTCTTACGCACACGGAGACTGGAGTTGCCACAATCTCGCTTAACTGCTTCCTCTCCTTTCGGCTCGGTCTCGAGCAGCCTTGCAATGCAGCCGCGTTTCCGGGGGAAGGCGTTCCTTGTAACACGTCCCCCCAGGACGTTCGGAACCGCACGCTTGGAGCGATGTTTCTTCAACTGCCCTCCGTTGCCAGAGACGAACGGCTTCTTGTTCAGGCTTTTTCCGGGAAATGAACCTCTTAATCCGTTCCCTTGGCCAGCCAACGTCGGGCTTCAATGGCGGAGGCGGCGGCTGCCCTGGCCGGCTATGACCCAGTCGTCTCTTCTCGCTCCGTTTGCGTCTATACGAGCTGCTATTGGTAAGAAAGGGTTGTCCCTGTTATGAAACCCAGCGATCGCCGTTATAAGTTCCAGAAAATCTTAATAGGGCAGCCGATGCCAGTCTATCAAAAGTTCCTTCAGCTCTCAAAACAATCCGGAAGCATTTCTGGGAGAACATTTTGATTTATTAGATGCTGATAAATAGGTAGATGCAGTACCGGCTTAGCATAACACAACATATTACAATTAGTCATTCTAATATAAAACAAGGAGCCTATTTTATCAGATTGATCATGTTACCTCTTCAAAGTTAGCCTTCGCTTTTCCTCCATGTTTGAAGTCCTGTTTATTTTTCTTAATGGGAATTTCATTTTTGGTATCTCTGGTAAAAAGGTATGGGTATACGTAATGTATACAAACCCTGATAGAATTAAACCCTGATTCCAGGTAATTTATGACCATTTATACAATTATGTAGAAGAGAGAATGGATTGAATAAAAAGGGGAAATGCAAAATTTGAAAAATTAAGTTTTTAGTACCAGAAAAGCACAGGAACTTGAAAATATGTGAGCTCATGTTTTTATTGCTCTATAGTGAAGAAAATATCTGGAAACTTTGTGAACATATCCGAAGCAAGAATCAATACCCTTTAGAAGAATTTTATGCTGTTTTCATTTCCAATGACAGAAAGATGGTAAGTTGGGATGTGGCAGTAGAACAAAACAAAAATAACTGCCTTAAATGTCAAGATTAAAAGCTGTTCTAGTCAGTTTGAGGATTCAGATTCCCCTCATCCCATTGCTGACACTTCCAATAGCATTATAAGAGCCATTTTGGTCTAACCAGTTAACGCTAGATGGCTAGAAAGTCAGAGACCCTGAGTTTCAGTTCCGTCTTAGCTGTGAAAGCCAGCTGAGTGACCTTGCACCAGTCACATACCCTCAGCCCATTTCACCTCACAGGGTTGTTGTGGAGAAAATAGGAGGAGGAACGTGTGCTGGATATGGTCATCACATTGAGTTATTTGTAAAAAAATAATAGACAGGATACAGATGAATAAAAGAAATAAACTGCTTTGCTTAACAGCAGAATGCTGCTCCCAATTGTGGTTGTAAGTAGACTACACATTATATATACCATCCTATATATTTCTGTTTTATTAACTGCAACATATTCCCACAGTTTTAAAAGTGGGTTGTGGCTGCAGAACAGGTAAATAACCTACAATCCTGATCCAAAGGTAGTCATACAGTTCAGGCATTCTGCTTAACTAGCAGTGCGGCATGTTGTATGAACTCATTAACCTAGTCAGTACTGGGACTGGAGAGTCACAGTTTTAAGCCCAAACTGTACCTGAATAATTTGAGTCAAACTACCTTTCCTGATCTGTTGTACACACTGGGAGATTCATTCACCTAGTCCTCCAAAGAAATGAGGTGATGTTGTAGAACAGCCAAAAATATAATTTACTTTAATGCAAAACTCGCTACAGAGGCCTGCCAGTAACATGACACAGTTCCCAAAAACACAAGTTTTGTAGGATGCTGCCGATTTAGCTGATAGGGAAGAGTCATTGATGTAACAAAGCTTGGCAGTACTGTTTTGCGACAGTAAGTCATATGTTGAGCTATTGTTGTTTCCCCAGATGGAAGTTATTGACCTATCTAGTGTGCTTGTGTACTGCTAGAACCAGTAGCTCTACCTAGTTAATCATTCACTTAGCTAACTATGTAAATATAATCCAGTGTAGCAGAATAAATGGCTGGGGAAGGGCCAAGTCAAAATCTTTGAAAGGCAAAAGAGTGCCTTTGTTATTGTTACTTGTTTTTTGGACAATGCAGTCTGTTCAAACAATGCATATTTTATAAAATAGAAGGAGGCAGAGAGGAGTTGTAGAAGGAACATTAGGGAATTTAGTGTTGGATATTTAATTTAATTTAATTTAATATTTAAATTTATATAACGCCCTTCTCCCGAAGGACTCAGGGCAGTGAACAGCCAGAAGTAAAAAACATCAAATACAAAATATAAAAACAATTTTAAAATGAATTAAACAATTTGGCCTGACAATTAAAATCCCCCATTAAAAATCCAAATTAAAATACACAATTGGAGAGATTAGGCCAGCCCGCCTTGATGAAATAAAAAGGTTTTGAGGGCCCGACGGAAAGAACGTAAGTCCGGAATTGTCCGTATCTCCGGGGGGAGCTCGTTCCAGAGGGCAGGTGCTCCCACAGAGAAAGCTCTCCCCCTGGGGGCCACCAGTCGCCATTGTTTGGCCGATGGCACCCAGAGGAGCCCCTCTCTGTGGGAGCGTACTGGCCGGTGGGAGTCTCTCGGTGGCAGAAGGCGGTCCCGTAAATATCCCAGCCCTAAGCCATGGATATAAGAAAAGGATAGGCATTTATTTCACTGTCATGCTTTTGGAGGCAGGAAACTATTGAGCTTATGATGCCAGAAAAATAATTTGTATAGTAGATGTTACAGCCACAAAAAACACCCTTGGGTATTTACATGACGAATAGAATAGAATAGAATAGAATAGAATAGAATAGAATAGAATAGAATAGAATAGAATAGAATAGAATAAATTCTTTATTGGCCAAGTGTGATTGGACACACAAGGAATTTGTCTTGGTGAATACGCTCTCAGTGTACATAAAAGAAAAGATACATTTGTCAAGAATCATAAGGTACAACACTTAATGATAGTCATAGGGTACAAATAAGCAATCAAATCATATTAGGAAACAGTCAGTATAAATCATAAGGATACCAGCAACAAGGTTACAGTCGTACAGTCATAAGTGGGAGGAGATGGGTGATCGAAACAATGAGAAAATTAATAGTAATGCAGATTTAGTAACTAGTTTGACAGTGTTGAGGGAATTATTTGTTTAGCACAGTGATGGCGTTCGGGAAAAAAGTGTTCTTGTGTCTTTGTCTTCAACATTTGTTGAAAACGTATTAACTATTATTGATGGGAGTCTTAGGCGTTAAATTACTTTAGCTATGTTCTTTGTAACCTGCAGGTACCACTTTGGAAGCAGCAGGCAGGATGTGAAGATCAGCCTGTGATCTGGGTGAACAAATCCACACTTTCTTTGCACTGTTTCCCACTGCCCCCACCATGCAATTGTTTTTAAATGTATCTTTATAAACCAGATCAGTGAAATGTGCTCAGTCCAACATAACCCAATGTGATTTTAAAATGTTTCTTCAGCCAATATGGTGGTTAAGTTGGTGGACCCAAGAGTAGAGATACCAAGATCTAGTCTATACTCAACCATAGAAGTTCCCTGGATGACTTTGGGCCAGTAATTCTGGCTCAGCTAACCTATATTGGGGGGGGGGGGGATGGGGGGATGGGAAGGAGCACTGTGAATGGTACCTTGATGTCCTAAATGAAAGGCAGGAGATACATCTGGTGAACAACAATGTCCTCTGGATGAGTTGAATTTGAAGTCCCATCATTTTCAGCTGTTCTATTTGGGTGATCAGATTGCAGCTTAAAGTGCTGAGTTATGAATGAGTTTTTAAAATAGAAGGTCATTCCATAAACCAGCTGCATATATTAAACTAGGAATGTGTTTCTTGGTTTGTTTGCATTAGAACACCGCCAAAACCAAAAGGCTGCGAAACCTTGTTTTGATAATCTTGGTTAATTCTAAAATGATTAACTCTAGTTTATCGATTTGAATGAAACAGACATTTTTGGTTTACTTGTTTTCCTGGGCAAATGGTCGTATGAAATCTTAAATCTCATACATATTTTAGCTATGTTTGACTTAGCTTAGATCCAGGGCTGCTTTGCCCCAGGACATTGACAAAATGCTCAAATAATGCATACTAAACTCTTTAGAATGATCCATTCTATGATTCAACTGGCTAGCTTTCTTATATACCAGAGTTAAGAAGGAACCCAATAAGTAAAACTGAATAAATTATATAACATATTGGTGAATTGGTTTTTACATGTCACCTTTTTCCAGTTTCCTCTGTAATCACCACAGGTTCTCATTTGCCATCTTTTGTTTTCAGGATTACCATGTTATTTTGTTACACGTGTCGAACGGAGATCAGAACTTTATCTATGATCTTGATACTGTCCTACCTTTCCCTTGCCCTTTTGGCACTTACATTGAAGAGGCTTTCAAATCGGACAGCATCATTAATCCTGAATTTCGAAGGTGGGGATATCAATCACAAACATTCCCAGCATAGCTTTAATAGCAGTAAAACGTGGGTGTGCCAAAGTTAGCCTGACATGTTACAGTTCATAATTTGAGGTTGTTTGTTGTTATTGCATCAGCCTGGAGAAGTGGAAAACTCTCTATGACCATCAAAATAAATTTCAGGTGCAGAGTTCTATTAATGGAGTACATGTGAAGTAATAAAATCTTATTGCACTAATGCCAAGAATGCAGCCGATGAAATGAAGAGCACAATTTTTTAAACCTTCATTTTACTTTAAGTCCAGAATAAAAAAATGATGTAGTTTGTATCTATTTCAAAATAACTTGTCTTCTATAGCATTTATTTACCCTTGGTTGGAATCTTACAATCTGTAACCTAGAAGTAAGCTCCATTGTAGTTGGACTTATGTATTGTATCAAGACCATTGCTTACTTAATCAAACAGGTAGTCCTTGACTTACACTGGCCACTTAGCTACTGTTTGAAGCAGAGGTGAAATCCAGCAGGTTCTGACAGGTTCTGGAGAACCAGTAGCGGAAATTTTGATTAGTTCGGAGAACCGGCAAATACCACCTCTGGCTGGTCCCAGAGCGGGGTGGGAATGGAGATTTTGCAGTATCCTTCCCCTGCCATGCCCACCAAGCCACACCCACCAAGCCACGCCCACGTAGTAAAACAATTTGAATTTCACCACTGGTTTGAAGTTAACTACAGGCTCACCAAAAGCTATTTACGACCTAGTTTCAAAGTTACAGTGGCTGCACCACCCTTGCAGTCATTCACCATTATGACCAGCTTCAGGGATGCTGTAGTACTCACCTCCAGCAAGCAAGGAAAGATCAGGCCAGCTTGCAAGCTGATACAGGATCAGCTTTCTTACAGACCCATCCTCACAGCAAACTCATTGCCAAACTTGTATAGGCATCCCAGAGTTCTCCCATCCCTGAGGCACCTGTGCTCCATTTAACAATCCTCATATTCATTGAATAGTTGTTATCAGGGAGAGCAGAGAGTGGGATCATTAAGCAAGATATTTTCAATTCACCATAATATGCAGGCACCCCGTAACTTGACTGCATTAGCCACCATGTACTAGGTATAAACTGTGGCTTGTGAGTACTGTATTTTTCGGATTATAAAATGCACCTACCTTTTTTTGGGGAGGAAAACAAAAAAAATCTGCCTCTGCCTCCCAGAAATTTGCCTCCTTGCAGTAAACAGCAAACAGCCTGTTTCATTTTCATTTTCATTTTCAGCACATCCTGATTAGCACAAGAAAAAAAAATCTGCCTCTACCTCCCAGCAATTTGCTTCCTTGCATCAAACAGCCCGTTTCAGTTTCAGCTTCAGCACGTCCTGATTAGCACAAGCAGCTGACTGTCGATTGGATTGGCCTCCCCACGATCAGCTGTTTCAGGCTGCAGGGATTGCCATAGCCTATTGCCGCCACCACACACACCATTTTTAGTTTCCGCATCCTGTTCTCGCACGCCCCCATTTTCCACCCGTTCCAGGGGGTGATCGGAATGGGCGGAAAACAGAGCACACGGAGGCCAAAAATGGGGCATGGAGAAGCCGAAAATGGGATGCAGAGGCCAGAAATGGGGTGTGGGGAGATGGCAATAGGCAATGGCAATCCCTGCAGCCTGAAACAGCTGATGGTTGGGAGGACGATCCAACCTACAATCAGCTGCTTGTGCTAATCAGACTGTATTAAAACTGAAACTGAAACAGGCTGTTTGCTGTTGGATGCAAGGAGGCAAATTGCTGGGAGGCAGAGGCCAAAGGGTGGGGGCCGGTGGGTGGGCGGGGCTACATTTTGTGTATAAGACGCACCCAAATTTTCACCCTCTTTTGGAGGGGGGAAGTGCGTCTCATACTCCACAGTAGGTATAAACTGTGGCGTGTGGATTGACACAACTACTGGACCAACCAAAGCACTTTATAGCTTGGCATGGTTGGCAAATTTATCCAATGGGTTTCTTTCATATGTATAGATTTCCTTGTACTTTTGGCTTAAATTTACACTTACTGTAAAATATTCCTATTTAGCGTAAAATGTAAACTATTCGCAGTTTAATTAACACAAGGCAAGTCTGATACTGAACAGCAATTTAATACTTGATTTAGCTGTAGTTGAAAACGATTGTGGGAGCTCAGACTTCTGTTTTCTGAGATGGGCAACGCTGATCAATTATTGTCAATGTTTGTCTTCCTTAGGAAAGTCAGATTGGTTCGAGCTGATATGTATCTGAAGACTTTTGCTTCTGACAGATCGCACATGAAAGACGCCAGCGGGAAGTGGCTGAAATCTCCTCCCCTATACCCATGTATTGAAACTGCAGGTAAATCATAAATTTTAATGTTCCACACCCAAACAACATTAGATCTCCTGTTAATACTGAGTTTAAACATTGCAGTAAGCTGTGGTTTGTTTCTATCGAATAAACCTTAATTGGTTGAGTTTGTACAGTGTAAAGCAATAAGTCTCCAAATTGAGCTTGATTCATAGGGACTCATGATTATCTCCAAGACTTGGTGCAGCAAATGTTTTGAATCCAGAACAGTGTTTCTCAACCATGGCAACTTTAAGATGTGTGGACTTCAGCTCCCAGAATTCCCCAGCTAGCCCGAGAAACACTAATCAGAAGATTCCAAATTCAGAGAGTAGGTATTGCATTTTCTTAGTTTAATTAATCTCATTTTTGCAGTTTCAGCAACCCAGTCCTTTGCTCAGCTCCTTCCTTACTCTCTGCTAGAGTTTAGATATGGATCAGTCCTGAGCTATTTTCTTCCAAACTCTAAGCTCATCCCAATTCTGTCATGGTGGCTTAAAGGGCAACAAGAGTCTAGAACCATGATGGCGAACCTCTGGCACACGTGCCAGAGGTGACACGCAGAGCCCTCTCTGCAAGCACATGTCCTATCGGAGTCTAAATCTGAAGGGGAAGACGAACAGCTGACAGAGAGCGAGAGAGTGGCTCCGTTGACTGTGGAAGAAACTGGGGAAGGGCAAAGTCAGTTTGGTCAGAGCAAGGGAGAATTATTACAAGGGGGGTGGGGTTTCAGATGAAGACCAAGGCCCACCTTCTCCTCATCCTAGGCAGCGCAGGAAAGAACAGAGAATAGAGCAACGTGGGTTGTGTAGCTTACGAGGGAGGAAAGGGCCCTGATTCCCTTCACAAGGCACACCTGGGGATGGAGTTTAAAGGAGAGGCAAATGGGAGGGGCGGTTGTCAGGAACAAACACTGAGTTCATCAAACCAGTTGGGAGGATGCCAGGAACTCAGATAGTTTGATTTACTGCCATGCTACTTCACTTCTGGAACTCTTTATCTTGCTTGCCCTGCCGGATTAATTACCTTATCTTGCCTTATTGGATGTATAGTTGGAAGTTTTCTGCTTACAACGTTTGTGACCTGAAGTATTATCAGCCTGAGGCTATTACAGGTTGGTGGAAGAACTCTCTCCAGGCCGGAGAGTTGAAAGGGACATTGGGGGCACAGTTGGTGATAATAAAGGGACTCATACCAATTCTCTGGCTGTGTTGCCTTTGTGTCATGCCCCGAGTCATCACAGGCACATGCGCCATCTCCAGCTGGTCTTTGCGTGCGCCGGAGCACTTGAAAAAGGCCTGAAAACGGCCAAAAAACAGGCATGAGTGCGCCAGCCAGCTGGTTTTCAGGTTTCCGGTGCTCTGCCGCCCACGAAGACCAGCTGGCTGGCGTGCACGCATGTGCAAGAGACCCAAAGACCAGCTGGCTGGCACGCGCATATGCGCCAGCCAGCTGGTCTTCGGGTTTCTGGCGCATACACATGCACGCACATTCTGGTTTGGGCACTCAGTGCTGAAAAGTTTCGCCATCACTAGTCTAAAACATCTGGAGGACTGCATTCCTTCGTGGAGCAATGTTAGCTTTGCCATCTGGAAATGAGTCTTAGAAGAAGGAAATTAAAACTGAAAATAGCTGCATATCGTGAAAACTTAGCATCTTTTCTCTACTCTAAAGCAGAGATTGTTTTCTCTGCTCCAAAGAACTTAAATAACTTTCAATGCTTTTATCTTTTTTTTTATCTTTTTCTTTTAAGATTTCAAGATGAATCTGGATGACTTTATTAGTATGAATCCAGATACAGGCTGGGGTTTTGTGCGGAAACTCTCTGATTTTGTGCAAGAATTCGGCAGTCAGAACTATGAAGAAGAATAATGAAGAATTAAAGTACGAATATAGATTTGCCATGCTATTTGTAAATATACCGGGGTGAAAGTTGAAATAATGTTAATTGAACTTAAAAAATAAAACTTTACGTTTGAATATGTATGACACAAAAGAGAACCAGTTTGGTCTAGTGGCTAGAAACCAGGAAACAATAAGTTTTAGTTCTGCCTTAGGTTGAAAGCTTGGGTGACTTTGGGCCAATCACCAGAAAACATAAGTTCTAATCCCGCTTTAGCCATAAAAGCTGGTTGGCTAACTTTGAGCCAGTCATTCTCTCTCAGCTCAAACCCACCTCATAGGGTTGTTGTGGGGAAAAGAGGAGGAAGGACTATTATGTATCTTTACCACCCTAAAAAGTAATAAAAGCAGGATTAAAAATAAATAAATTCAACCTTACTCTAAGGTTACGTTCATTTTATATCACCTGCAATGTTTTCTAATCACAAAACCTATATATTATAATTTCATTTCATTTCTGTCTCACACAAAAGGTCTAAAAGGGTTTCCAATGAGCCTTAAAACTAATGTCTTTAATCAAAACTGTCAATTTTATCATCTCAGCAAGTTCCATCCTCTTCACCATCCACTCTTCATTATGGCTATTGTCAAATCTTCCCACTATTATGCATATAAAAGTTTTACTGCTGTTATCATACATAAGTTGCCAGAGTTTATTTTCCAACCTTTTCACAATCAGTCTTAAACATATCTGGTTTCAGTTGCATATCAATCTTTTCTAGATTAAGTATTTGATACCAAAATAGGTTTTTTTGACTGTCCACCAAGCATGATTAAAAAGTCCCCTCTTGTTGTTCACGTTTCCATTAACTATTTCTCCTCTAAGCATTGATAAAATGTTTCCCATATCACATAATAACCAGTTTGTTCTTTCTCTTTAATTGCCAGTGTTAATCTATTCATTTCTGCACATTCTAGAATAGAATAGAATTTTTTATTGGCCAAGTGTGATTGGACACACAAGGAATTTGTCTTGGTGCATATGCTCTCGGTGTACATAAAAGAAAAGATATGTTTGTCAAGAATCATAAGGTACAACACTTAATGATAGTCATAGGGTACAAATAAGCAATCAAATCATATTAGGAAACAGTCAATATAAATCTTAAGGATACCAGCAACAAAGTTACAGTCATACAGTCATAAGTGGAAGGAGATGGGTGTTAGGAACGCTGACAAGATTAATAGTAGTGCAGACTTAGTAAATAGTTTGACAGTGTTGAGGGAATTATTTGTTTAGCAGAGTGATGGTGTTCTTGTGTCTAGTTGTTCTGGTGTGCAGTGCTCTATAGCGTCATTTTGAGGGTAGGAGTTAAAACAGTTTATGTCCAGGATGCGAGGGGTCTGTAAATATTTTTACAGCCCTCTTTTTGACTCGTGCAGTATACAGGTCCTCAGTGGAAGGCAGGTTGGTAGCCATTGTTTTTTCTGCAGTTCTAATTATCCTCTGAAGTCTGGGTCTGTCTTGTTGGGTTGCAGAACCAAACCAGACAGTTATAGAGGTTCAGATGACAGACTCAATAATTCCTCTGTAGAACTTAATCAGCAGCTCTTTGGGCAGTTTGAGCTTTCTGAGTTGGCACAGAAAGAACATTCTTTGTTGTGCTTTTTGATGACGTTTTTGATGTTGGGTGTCTATTTTAGATCTTGCGAAATGGTAGAACCTAGAAATTTGAAGGTCTCGACTGTTGATACTGTGTTGTCTAGTATTGTAAGAGGTGGAAGTATAATATTTTCCTTCTCATATTCTCCTCTGTAGGAATCTCTTCACTTTTCCAGTTTTGTGCAAATACAATTCTAGCTGTGGTTATTACATCAATAATCAAATATACATTTTCTTTACTATAAGTTTCTGGTAAAATCCCCAACAGAAATATTTCAGGTTTCAAGTCAATTTTGATGTTAAGAGATTCTGGAAACATGAGTTAAGACTAATACAGTGACCTATCACTAGATGTCAGTCTTTACTTCTAGCCTCTCAGTAAAACAAAGAAATTGTAAGAAATTGTTGGTTTCTTTGGAATCTTTTTTCTCTTCCAGTGGATAGTTTAATAAGAGCCATAATTATCAACAAACCTCCTTCAGGAGACTTAGTGACTTGTTTAGGTATTAGGCACCATCATATGATGTTACACAGGGTGTCGCCACAAAAACCAATATGGCTGACGTATCATAAGTCTATAACAATTTCGCTCCCAAGAACTCATGGTATTTTGAGGTTCTTGCCTGACTCAAGTGAGAACTTAGGCGTAAATGATTTGCATCTCATCAGATATGGGGGCATTTAGTACCCACTCATGTATACCATTGCCGGTCACTTTGACTCTTTGTGTCCTGATGAATATTATTTTAGTTGGTTTAGAGCAGGGGGGTCAAACTCGATTTCATTGAGGGCCGCATCAGGGTTATGTTTGACCTTGGGGTGGGCATGGCAAAGGTGGGCGTGGCCAGCTCGACTTCACTCGTGTCGGGGGCGCCTGTGACCGAAGAGGCGATCGCATGCAAAGCGCGCACACAAAGAAAACCAGTAGTAAAGCCGGTTAGAACCCACCACTGCCCTTATCATATGTTGGGTCTGGTTTTGCCTTGGGGTAGCAGCAACATGAACTGAAAATGGGAGTGATTAATATAGTCCTTCGCCATGGACATATCATTATAAGTCTACTTGGAGTTCTCCATTTTAAAGGGTGGACCTATTCCTTCAATCAGTTCCTGACTCTTATTTATTGTATTTATTTATTGGTTCGATTTATATGCCGCCCTTTTCCGGAGACTCAGGGCGGCTTACAATGCGTTAAGCAATAGCCTTCATACTTTTGTATATACCTGCTTAGTAGGGCTTTCGCCCCCCCCCCCCACCCCCGGCAGTGTTCTTTTTTATACAAAGTCAGTTTATTGCCCCCACAATCCGGGTTTTCATTTTACCTACCTCGAAAGGATGGAAGGCTGAGTCAACCTTGAGCCTGGTGAGATTTGAACTTGCAGTAATTGCAGGCAGCTGGTATTACTTAACAGTGCTTTAGTCTGCTACGCCACCAAGGCTCTTGACAGACCTAGTTGGGCTCCAGAAGGAGCCTGGAGTTATTCTTGAGGCCCTGATACATAATTTGACTAAGTCCTTGGTCATCACTTGGAATGAAAGAGTGATGATGATTTCAGATCAGATTGTTTCTGTGTGGCTTCTTCCTGCTCTTGGATCCCAGAGTCCACTGGTTATCCAAGGAACTTCAAGAAATATAACAGGAGAAGAGTTGACTAGTGCATTACGGAGAAAAGATAAATGATCAACATGAGTAAGAGCCTTTATTAAGCACTACTATAATGCAGGCAAATCATTATTTCTCTGTTCTTAGTCTGTCTGATGATTGCCAGCCAATGGCCTCAATTTAACCCTAACTCTCTAGAGAAAAGGGGCTGGAAAAACACCCACAAGTCCACTGCAGGGAACATTTGAAGCATTTGAAAAATAAAATTGGTTGGATCTAATCTTTGCGGACTCTAGTTGCACCAGTCTGGTGGAATTGATTGAAGCACCGTCCCACTAAGATATTTGCGAGCAGTTTGAGCCACTGATCCCAAGTCTCAAGGACAGTTGATCTCAAGCTGAAAATAGAAATCAGCAATGTGATGTGGCTGACAAAATGCAATTTTACACTGCGTTGATAGAACAGCTTTCAGATCATGGAAAGTACTATTTCAGTTGTAATCTGCATTATTCAGATCTGCTTTAAGCCACGTGTGTGCATTGCAGTTTAACGAAGATTCAGAAAAAATGGACAGTTGCAGAGAAGAGCAACAAAGATATCAGGGGACTAGAAAATCTTATGAGGAGAGACTGAGTGTGTTTATCTTGGGAAATGACAGTCAAAGGCATTATGACCGATCAAGTTCAGTTGTTTAACAACTCAGATTCTGGGCAATTTGTTCAGGGGGGAAATCCTAATGTAAGAACAAATCAACAACAGATCTAAAGACCAAGCAAGGCTGTGAGTTGTCTGATGGACTTTTACTTATTAAGAAAATATATATGATTGCCCAACTCACGGTGACTCCAGACAGTTTACAGAAGTAAAAGGCTCAAAGAGCCTGGATAGCTCTGCAGACAAAGGCACTGTAATTTAACACCAGCTGTCTGCAATTAAAGTAAGTTCGAATCTTGCCAGGCTCAAGGTTGACTCAGCCTTCCATCTTTTCTAAGGTAGGTAAATTGAGGACCCAGTTTGTGGGGGCAATAAGCTGACTTTGAATAAAATGTACAAAAGTATGAAGGCTATTGCTTAACGCACTGTAAGCCGCCCTGAGTCTCTGGAGAAGGGCGGCATATAAATCAAATTAAAAAAAAATACAAATCCCAATAACCCACTGCAACCCCCTGGTGACAACAGTCAAACAAACCACTTGATGGGCTCTGTATCAGCCTGGGACCCCAGGCTCACTTGACAAAACCATGTCTTCAGGGCCTTTGGAAAAAGTATCATGTTCCACAGTATTATTGTGTATTTATGTTCCACACAGGGATGAAATGCTACTGGTTCCGGCCGGTTCGCCTGAACCGGTAGTAAAAAAAAGGGGAAAAAAATTCTGACAGTCAGCTGAGCGATGTTCGATCGTCGGAACTTTTTTTTTTTTTACTTTCTTAGCACCGGGAGCATTTCACCCCTTAGGGTGAAATGCTCCCGGTTTGGACCGGATCGCCCGATCCAGTAGCGATGGTGGTGGGTGGTTTGGAGAACCGATAGCAAAAATCCCTGCACCCCTCCCCATGCCCAGCTGAGCCGCGCTATTATCAGAGGCTGGTTTTTTTTTACTTTTAAAAGCATTTTTTCCTGCAACCTCTTCGGACAAAAAAATGCTTTTAAAAGAAAAAAAAAAAGCCTCTGATGATCGCGCAGCTCAGCTGGGATCGTCGGAGGCTTTGAAAAGCATTTTTTTTCTGCAACCTCTTCAGACAAAAAAATGCTTTTAAAAGAAAAAAAAAAGCCTCTGATGATCGCGCGGCTCAGCTGGGATCATCGGAGGCTTTGAAAAGCATTTTTTTTCTGCAACCTCTTAAGGTTGTAGAAAAAATGCTTTTAAAAGTAAAAAAAAAAAAAGTTGGCCACGCCCACCCAGTCACCACCACCACCACGCCACGCCCACAGAACCGGTAGTAACAAATTTTACATTTCATCACTGCGGTAGTTAAAAACGCTTTAAAATGTAAAAAAAAAAAAAAAAAAGTTCTGAAGAATGTACGTCGCTCAGCTGATCGTCGGAACTTTTTTTTTTTTTTTTTACTTTTTAGGCATTCTTTTATTACCGGTTCAGGCGAATAGGTAGTAAAAAATACTTTTAAAAAGTAAAAAAAAAAGAGCGTCTGACAAGCACAGCTGTGCTGCACGATCACTGGAGCCTTTTTTTTTTTACTTTTTTAAAGCATTTTTTACTACCTATTTGCCCGAGCCGGTAGTAAAAAAATGCTTTTAAAAAGTTTTTAAAAAGGTTCCCACGTACGCCACAGCTGATCACGCCCCCCTGCGCTGTTTTGCTTACCTTCCCAAGCCTCCTTTTGGTGCTCACTGCACTTGCGCGTGCAGCTCGTATTTGATGCGTGGTGCGCATTTGGCGCATGGCGTGCGTGCATGGCCAGCGAACAGGTAGTAAACTGGTTCAGATTTCACACTGGTTCCACGGGAAGGGAGCCACCATGCAGAAGACCTTCCTTGGTTGCACTAAATGGAATTCCTTAAGAGAGGCGACCTCTAAAATATCTACAACTTCCTTGGTCTGGTGTAAATTCTTCTGTAGTGAACGCTTTAATCTGGATTCCTGTCCTGGACAGAGACGTCAATGTAGTTTAAGCAGCCCTTTTCAGTTCTACATATAAGGGAGGCATCTGTTGCATTGCAAAAGATATATATTTTAACGTAACAGTTTATTTGCTCTGATCCTGGAATAATTTATAGAGGAATATTTAATGTGACTCTTTTCTTGGATCGGCACGTTGCCTGTTCCAGTCGCTTGGATTTATTTTTATTTTTTGTAGCTTCTCTACAATTCCCAAATAAATCTCAGAAGCAAATCTGAGTTTGCTTTGTACTTGGTTTTCTTCTTGCCAATGTCTTATGACCAAACTCAGTAAGGTGAAGTGTTTTGACATTAGCTGAGTAATGAAACCTTTCGGGAAGAAAACCTAGTTCTGCAAATGCCTGATAGTTCAATCTTGAGCTACACAGATTTTTAAAACTGCACTATAGAGTTATATATAACTCTATATATTTATATATATATATATAAATATATATATATAATGCTATTTATATATATATATATATATATAAATATATAGAGTTATATATTCCACCTTGTTTGCACAATTTAAGGCCATGTACAGAATGTGCCCAACTCCTATATTCCTACAACAACAGCCCTGTGGTGTGAGTTGGGCTGGGAATGATTGGCTCAAGGTCACCCAGCCAACTTTCATGCCTAAGGTAGGACTAGAATTCTCAGTCTCCTGGTGATTGGCCCAAAGTCACCTAGATGGCTTGCATGCCTAAAGTCAGACTAGAACTCACAGTCTCCTGGTGATTGGCCCAAAGTCACACAGCCAGCTTTCATGACTAAAGTAGGACTAGAGTTTGTGTTCTTCTGGTTTCTCATCCAACTCTTTTAACTACTAGTCTAAACTGGCTGTCAAAAATGATTTATTCTAGAAAAAATGTTGTTTCCCTATTCCCCAAGAGGTTGAGTCAAAAATCGTGGTTTTCAAAGTATAAGGCTTGTGGTAAAATAAAAATTCTGGGCTGGTCATGTATGTTAAGGTTCTGCCTCAGGTTTAGGGATTTTAGATCAGAGATGGGCAACTATGACCTGTGGACTTCAACTGAGCCAGGGCTGGCTCAGGAATTATGGGAGTTGAAGTCCACAGGACATAAAATTTGCTATAGTTGCCCATCCTGGTTCAGATTATAGTTTTGGAAGTCTTAAGCTGTTTTGAAGGGAGAAATGTGACCTTTTTGCAAGTGAAATAAAATAAAGATCAAGAAATTTATTGATTCAGCAAGAGTTCAGAACTCTGCCTCTCCAAGTTCAGAATTCTTTATTTACTTATTCAAGATAAAATCAGATACTGTTCAGACACAGAGAAACTATTTATTTCATTTCTGGGTAGATGGGAAGGATTCCATCAGAACAGGATTTTTGTACTACATCCAATGTGGAATTTGCAGCTGGATATTTTTAGCAGGATAGAAGTAAGCAGTCATTCTTAATCCATACTAAACAATCCATGCCCCATTCATCACTGTATCAGAAATATTTCCTTATCTGAACCAAGAAACAGAATGACCAAGATATGTCGATAAAGACTCAGCCATCCCGGCCAAAGGTGTCTAAAGGTTGAATCATGACAACTGGACCAAACTTGGTTAACCTGAGATGTTTCGTTGCTCATCCAATGAAACTGACCGATGAAGGTGCTTGGATGAACAATGAAATGTCTCAGATTAACCAAGTTTGGTTCAGTCGCCATGATTCAACCTTTAGACAGGGTGACCAAAGGCGGACAAAAAAGCAGTGGGTACCTCCAAATTCCTGCCAGCTTCCCCAATGAAATAAATTGAATAAATATAACAAAATTGATCTTCCAGGCTTGGACAACACACTCAAATTCCCAGGCAGATGTGCAAAGTCTTGGAAGCTGTATTTCATCATATCTAGAGGCCACTAAACTGAGAAAACTGGTGTATAACTCGCAATAATTAATCTGCATCTTCATTTCTGAAAAGTATAGTGACATATTTGTGTGTTCCTATAAAAAATAGGGAGAGAAGGCTAATGAATGCCACTTCTGACATTTTGTCAGCAGAAGAAGCTAAAAAAGCAATAGAAATGCCAGTCTTTTATTTTATGAATATTTTATTCATAATTTCAGTGTCAAAAACAGTTTACAAAAAGGAAAGAAAATAATTGCTACTTGTAACCAAGCAGTTGTCAAATAGTTGAACATGCAAGAAAAAAAGAATGTGCAAAATTTATATAGAAAGATTTTCAGTAGCCTGCAAAAAGGCTGCACAAAAGGATTTTTAAAATTACATAATGAGGTTTGTTTTTTTAATCATTTATCACCCCTGTATGCCATTTCAATTTTAAAAACCCCTATTAAACAAATATACAAATATAGGCAAGTATATATATATATAATTAATGCTAATTAAAATCTAAAATTAAAAAGTGTGAAAATTAAAAAAAAATAAGAGTAAAATGTTGATTTAATGGACCATTGGGGGGAGTGTGCCTATTCAATCTGAATTTGCCTCATTTGCATAACTAAAATAGCATAATTTGCAGTAATTTATTTTACATATCCTCTACTAACTGGACAAAACGGGTATTAATCTGTTAAATGGGAGTGAAATCCAGTATTTGTGCATTGTACTCAAAGTATAAACTTAAACCAAGATCCATTAAATTATGGGCTCACTGTTACTCATTTTGGAACTGAATTCCTGGCATTATATACAGCAAAATTTATAATATTTGTCAAGACTGTGCGTGAGTCGAGGCTTTGTTCTAAGTTATTGTTGATTTTACCATGGTTTGTTAGCCAAGCCACAGTTGGCTGATTTCATGTATCCTGATACACTATAATCTACAATTTACCCTTTCATGGCTGGATTCTTGAAATCAGGGTCACAGATTAATACAATAAGTGATATAATAGCTTAGCTTGGTGTTTCTCAACCTTTACAACTTTAAGAAGTGCGGAGTTCAGAAATTCTGGAAGTCCATACCTATTAAAAGTTTCTGAGGTTCAAAAACATTGGCTTAGCCTAATGCCTGAAATTAGAAAGTAGGAGCAGAAAATAAGATCAGTACAGGACAGTGATGGCTAACCTTTTTGCCGTCACGTGCCAAAAGCGGGGGAAGCGCGGGGAGGGGTCGCACGTATGCGTGCCCACACCCATAATTCAATGCGCTACGCCCCCCACGCATGCACACGTGACCCCCCTGCGCTCCCACCACTTTTGGCACACAATGGCCTCAGTAGGCCCGTTTTTTCGCCCTTCCCAGGCTCCAGAGGCTTTCTTGGAGCCTGGGGAGGGCGAAAACTGCCTCCTCCCACTCCCCGGAGGCCGGAAACGGCCCGTTTCCTGACTTCCGCTGGGACCGGAAGGCCTGAAAAGCAAGACATTTGTTAAGTGCGTTTTGCCCCGTTTTACAACCTTTCACAGCTGTTAAGTGAACCACTGCCGTTGTTAAAGTTAGTTGAGTGAATCCAGCTTCCCCATTGTTTCTCAGAATGTTGCAAAAGGGGATCACATGACCGTGGGACACTGCAACCATCATAAATATGAGTCGGTTGCCAAGTGTCTGAATTTTGATCACATGACTCTGGGGATGCTGCAATGGTCCTACGTGAAAAACGGTCATTAGTCATTTTTTTTCCTTGCCGTTGTAACTTCAAACGATCATTAAACCGACTGTTGTAAATCGAGAACTACCTGTACTAAATTCAGCATTGTAAGATTAAACATTACAAGACTTCCAGGTCCAAATATTTCTGGAATAAAGCTCGAATGCTAAAAAAAATATGTGCTTTTGGAGAAATTTGGGAAACAATGACCAAATCTGTGATTTTACTTGTGGCACATTTCCACGCAAGAGAACAATAAGAATATTGTAGCCATCATCTTAATGGTTAGTCTCACTAGTTCTAATATGGCTCATTGATTTCTAGGCTTAGTTGCACTCGTTTTGTGTTATTTTGTATCCCGCATGGGGATGGTTTGTAAATATCTCCAAAGTTTTGGATTATGGAAATGGGGGGGGGAAAAAATCTGGAATTACAACAGTTATTAGCCAGCAAGTGTTTGCAAAGATATAGAAGGTACAGAATGTACTATAGTGCATAAGCATTTTATCTGACAAGTGTTTGAATTCGTTTCCATATTTTTTTCCAGATTCTTCCTCCTTATCATCATCAAAATATTTTTAAACCTCTTCTCACGGAAAAGATCCCAGAGTGGTTCACGAGAATATAAAAAATAATAATTACAAAATCAAAACACTCCATTCAAAAGATAATGCGTTGATGGAGTGTTAATAGATATCTAATTAAAAAACAAATCAGTGCAGCTAATTTTTTTTTTCTGCTGTCCTGGATACTTTTATGGAAAGGAAAAAGACAACTAACTAGCAGTGAAAAGGTTTGAAGCAAACAATTTAAAAATATTTTACATTTTGTACATTGTAGCAGAATTTTAGACTGCCAAATCTTAAAACAGAAAGAACCATGGTAGGTGAAATAAATCGGACACTTCAAAGTCATAAAAACATCATATGGACAGCAGGGCAGTTTTTCTGCCAACAATTTAGCAAACAAGAGGAACTGTTTTCATAAACAGTTTGTGTCAAACTGCAGAGCTGCTAAAATGAACCATCAACAGGTTGCTGAGAAAAACGTGTCAAATCTGTTCTCCCTTCTGTAGCGCATGAATAGAAGCCAAAGAAATATCAAAGAAATATCAAGATTTCATAGATACTTTACTGCACTTCGAAGATTCCAGGCCTATTTCAAAAAAGGCAAGCAGGACACATCTTTGTGTGTTTACTGTTGATTTGTAGGGAAGGTTTTTCTGGAAAACCAAAAATTTTGCCAAATGGTTTCCAGGAACATATACCTCAGGATCCTAAACCAGACACAAGGTTATAAGACCAGACTATTCTGGAATATGGTTTTTATCCCTGAACTTGTGTGAACACGTCACAAAGTCTTAAATTCACTTAAAAGTTATAAAGTTAATATCCTATACAAGTGATGCAGATTATTATTATTATTATTATTATTATTATTATTATTATTAGCCTTCAAACAACATAGGTGCAACAATCAGCTTTTCTACAGTGTAACATTGACGTGTTTTGTCAAATCAAAAAATTAAAAATTCACTTCCGAGCCACCTTCGAAGTAGCAGTTTTCGAAAAACTGGGTAGATACAGGTAGTCCTCGACTTACGACCACAATTGAGCCCAAAATTCCTGTTGCTAAGTGAGATGTTTGTGCGGTGAATTGTGCTCCATTTTACGACCTTTCCACAGTTCTTAAGTGAATCGCAGCAGTTGTAACCCGGTTGTTGAGTGACTCGGGCTTCCCCATTAACTTTGCATGTCAGAAGGTCGCAAAAGTCAATCACGTGATCCCCAGGTCACTGCAACCGTCATTTATTTATTTATTTATTAGTCCAATTTATATGCCGCCCTTCTCCGTAGACTCAGGGCGGCTTACAATGCATTATAGCAATAGCCTGCATACTTTTTGGTATATACCTGCTTATTAGGGCTTTCGGCCCCTCTTAAGCGGTGTTGTTCTATACAAAGTTGGCTTATTGCCCCCACAATCCAGGTCCTCAATTTACGTATCTCAAATGAATGGAAGGCTGAGTCAACCTTGAGCCTGGTGAGATTCGAACTTGCACTAATTGTAGGCAGCTGGCAGCTAAGTGCTAGCACTTAACAGCACTTTAGTCCGCTGCACCACTGAGGCTCTTAATACTCGTCATAAATACTCGTCAGTTGCCAAGCGTCCGAATGTGCATCATGTAACCATGGGGATGCTTGCAAATGTAAAAAACGGTCCTAGGTGAACTGTTGTAAGTTGAGGACAACCTGTATAGGCAGTATAGGGACAGAAGAATAACAGATTTGCAACCGAGGCGAAGTAATTTTTTTTGAAAGTTGAGTGATAACAGTAAATAAAAATGGCTTCACACACATATATACACAAGCAGACTTTAAAATCCCACTTCCCACAAGCATCTGCAGGAACCTATTCTTCTTGTAAGAATAATAGGAGTTGTGTCCTGCCATAAGGTTTTTGCAAACCTCTACGAAAGGGTTGGGCCTTGTCTCATGAGATTGCAACAATGCTTTCATTATTTTGCACCCTTCCTGCAGATGCCACTTTCTGGTTCTTTTTTAATTCTCATTTGCATCCAATCTCCCAATCACAAAACCTTTTCCTTAACATTTGATACTCCTTTCTTCGCACCAACGGGGCTTTCTTTCTGACAAGAGCCTGTCTATGAAAACACACAAGTTTCCTATTCACTTACAAGTAGTCCTTGTTTAACAATCACAATTGGGATCGGCAACTCGGTGGTTAAGCGAGGCGGTCACTATAAGTGTAACTGTGACTGTTTACAATCACAGCGAAGAGCAGAATTTCCGTGGCTAAGCTGAGCAGTTGTTCAGTGAGCCACACTCACTTTTACAATTTTTTTTTTTTGGCTGTGGTGGGTAAGCAAATTGTTGCAGTTCTTAAGTGAATCACGCGGTTGTAAAAACGAATCTGGCTTCCCCTCTTGATTTTGTTTATTGGAAACTAGCTGGGATGGTTGCAAATGGCAATCACAGGACACCAGGGAGCCACAACCATCGTAAATATATGCTGGTTGCCAGGCGCAAAAATTTTGATCTTGTGATCGGGAGGATATTGTGACAATTGTAAGCGCATCAAATGGTCGCTGTTGTACCTTTGTCATTAAACAGATGATTGTAAATCAAGAACTACCTGTATTCCAGTCTGACTTCCTATTTTCCTGACCACATCAGTGCAGTGGTGAAATCTAAAATTTGTTACTACCGGTTCTGTGGGCGTGGCTTGGTGGGGGGGTGTAATGTGACTGGGTGGGTGTGGCCAATTTTTTTTTTAATTTTTAAAACCATTTTTTCTACAACCTCTTCGGCGAAGAGGTTGTAAAAAAATGCTTTCAAAAGGCTCTGATGATCCCAGCTGAGTTGCCTGATCAGCAGAGACTTTTTTTCTTTTAAATGCCTCTGACGATCAGGTAACTCAGCTGGGATCGTCAGAGGCTTTTAAAAGAAAAAAAGCCTCTGGCGATCAGGCAACTTAGCTGGGATCGTCAGAGGCATTTAAAAGAAAAAAAGTTTTTTTTTCTTTTAAAAGCCTTTGAGGATCCCAGCTGAGCCGCGCAATCATCAGGTATTTTTTTTTTTTACTTTTAAAAGCATTTTTTCGGCCGAAGAGGTTGTAGAAAAAATGCTTTTAAAAGTAAAAAAAAGCCTCTGATGATTGTGCAGCTCAGCTGGGCATGGGGGGGGGGGGGCGGCAGGGATTTTTGCTACCGGTTCTCCGAACCACCCGCCTCCATCACTACTGGATCAGGTGATCCGGTCCGAACCAGGAGCATTCCACCCCTGCATCAGTGTCTCTTAAACCCTCGACCCTTGATGCAAACACCATGCCCATATGGGGATTTTTCCTACTATATAGTGGGAATGCCTCAAAAGAGAAAGACTAAGGTAATGTCTTGGTAATTCAGACACTCTTTCTCAGCTATAATGAAATCTGAATTTGAGACTAGAAATATCATTACTTGGATATGCAGCGTGCATGTACGGTATCTCTATTTTTTCTTAAAATCAGATATGTCGTCTACACTCAGGATTCAAACTTCCTAGCTGACTCATCTTTTATCCAGACAAGGCTCTGGGTATAACCTGTGTGGCATCACCAATTTGAACATCAAATGATATGGAAACTGCCAAACTGGATTCATGAGATCATAGGAACAGCCATTATGCTCTCTTAAGGATAAGGTTGTTATTTCTGGGTTGCAAAGTGGGCAGCGACCAGTAGATGTCAGCAAAGAGTTAGTTTAGAAACGGTGTCTCTTTGCTGACATCTAGTGGCTGCTCGTATTTTGCAGCCCAAATACTGCAATCTTCATTGAGAGATGATCTTCCACGTTTAAATTGCACAAAGATTCTTGGGGTTTTTTGTTAGGATAATGAGTAAACATCTCTGCACTGCATGCAAATCTACTCAAGTAGTTTATCCAGCTGCCTAAGCCGCACTTACAACATAGCCAGCTTTCAATGGTATCCAAGATCGACCTAGGGAGGGAAATTTCCAAATTTCCCAGAACTCAGTTACATTTAAATACCACAAAAAAGACAGCCAGATAAATTAAAACTTAAGTGTTAACAAAAAGCAGCACCAGGAAAGCTACTATCAATAGGGTTGTTGTTGTTTTTTTTTAAAAAAAAACACATCTCTTTAGATGATGTACAGATGCTTCATACCACACACTGGTTTATTTGGAAAGCTGTTTCAGAGGTAGAAACCGGGAAATTATTTTATCTGGATTCAGTTCATTTTTTTAAGAATAAAGGGATATATCCTTGTAAATCTCTTTTTAAAAAAAGTTTTAGGTATAAATATCTTCTGCAAATGAATAGAAAAGCAAAGTTGGGAACAGTTCCAAGTTTTAACCTAGCAGGTAGTGTGTCATTCCTCTGGCTTTGAAAATCCAGAAGACAATTCCAAATATTTGCAGGGTGACTCTTCTTTGCATTTCCTAAATTGATTGTCCCCGAAAGCTTGCACACCAATTTTCACCAAGCTTAATATTTACAAAAATCTTGCCTTTTTGCATATGTCCAACTAGGAGGCTATATTCTCTCAAGAGTTCCAAGGCCACAAGATTATGGCTACTTCTGCCTCCGAAAAGTCCCTTATCCTCATTGACTCAGGAACAGTCAAGCCGTATTATTTACAAGCTATGATACAAACTGAGCCATTCTGCTCAGCCGTGTAAAGTGTCCCATCGGAACAATACGATGGGGAGTGAAATTATTTAGGAATTCAGAATCTGAACAAGTTGATAAAGTCTTGTGGCGAAAGAGCAGTCAAGCAGCTTTCTGGATTGTTAGCCGTACAGGGGTGATCAGTTCCCTACAAAACAAGAACATCAAAATCCTTAAAAGTTGTATCTGGTAGTTCTATCAGCACCAGAAGGACAAATAGCACACTAAATGCTCATCAACTCATTCATCGATCATATTAAGATATGCAAAGTTGGTTTAAATTCACCTCCTTTTTATTTGATTTTTTTACCCTTTATTATTTTATAATAACTCAAGGCAGTGAATATACATACTCCTCCCTCCTCCTATTTTCCCCACAATAATAATAATAATAATAACTTTATTGTCATTGTATGTGTATACACAGTATACCCATACAATGAAGTTTACCTAACACCCAAAGACCAGGCCCAACACACATAACAATCCCCAAACACACCCCCACCCACCACAAATTTCCCACCCCTAAACCACCCAAACATCCACACAACTGACCACATAATGCTGGCCAACAGCTCACTGATGGTGGCCCTTTAGTTCATTGTTGAGTGCAGTTATAGCTCTGGGAATCTTATATAACAATCCTGGGAGATGGATTGGGCTGAGAGTGAGTG
Organism: Arizona elegans; assembly: GCA_022577455.1. NCBI lineage: Eukaryota > Metazoa > Chordata > Lepidosauria > Squamata > Colubridae > Arizona > Arizona elegans. The sequence continues at coordinate 4,597,626 of JAKOOJ010000002.1, read as the reverse complement.
ACTGGCACAAAGTTCCCAGCCAGCTTTCATGCCTAAGGCAGGATTAGAACTCACAGTCTCCCGGTGATTGGCCCAAAGACATCCCACCTGGCTTTCTTGCCTAAGGCAGCACTAGAACTTACAGTCTCCTGGTTTCCCTTGTTAATGAAACATTTAGAATATGTATAGCTGAGATAAGAAACATAGTGCCTTCGCATACTAGAGCATTTATTAATCTACCCAACATTATATGAAATTTAAATCTTTTTTAAATGGCCTGAAAATCCGCAAGATTGCTAAAATTAATGAATTACGTAGACAAAACAAAATCCCCGCCTCTACAGTGTATTTCAGTGGAACAAGACAAAATGGCCACCTACCTTCCATGAAAGGATATGGCAATGTCTACAAAGCTGCAAAGTATCTCCATATTGCTCTTTCCGTGGATAACATCTCACAAGCTTGAAGTACATCTTCTTCCAATCCAACTGCCCTTTATCTGACAATATTAGCCGCTTGCGTATCTAAAACAGAGAAGAAGCCACAAAATTACAGATTTGCAAAAGTACACGGAGATATGGCTAATGGCCTGGTCATTCTGCAAGAAGAGAACCCATGAAGAAGTAAGTATGAGGGAATGCATGCTGCCTTAAAACAGTAAGTGTGGATGTGACAAGTCTTAAAATTAAAAATGTCAGTACAGGATAGCAATAGAACTTAGACTTATATACTGCTTCATAGTGCTTTCACAGCCCTCTCTAAGCGGTTTACAGAGTCAGCATATTGCCCCCAATAATCTGGGTCCTCATTTTACCCCGCCTCAGAAGGATGGAAGGCTGAGTCAACCTTGAACTGGTGAGATTTGAACTGCCGAACTGCAGCTAGCAGTCAGCTGAAGTAGCCTACAGTACTGCACTCTAACCACTGTACCACCTCGGCTCCATAGGATGAGTAGAGGTCAAGAATTAAGAAGAAATAATAACTGGAAGTATCTACAAGGTGTTCCTTCTCCAAGAATGGTGTGGAATTAGAAAAAAAGTCCTTAATGAAGGGCATGAAGGAAATGAAACATTTAAGAATAAGCTGCATGCCATCATTGCTTGGTGGACAATAACATGCCCTCAAAAGAAGCCTCTGAGGCAAGTTAGTTTCCACATGTGATAGGCCACCTTGGTTGAATAAGCTTCATGATTAATCAAGAATGGATGGTGAACTAAGGATGATTCTGATTCATTTTCTCTATATTTCTTTGGAGCTTCCACAATATTACTTTCCACTGCCATTTACCTGTCGGTCTGTGAAGTGGTAGTGGCAAAGTTTTTTCCAGAGGAGTCGATCTTCACTGAGCACCTGAAGACTTGGCGTCACTTGCCCAAGACTCACGATGTCTCGCCCATCTGACAGCCGTTGCATGATGTCTAGTTGTAAACACAAGGGCAGGTCTGTGAAAGTGAACCCTTTGAAATCAGGCTGGAGAAATAAAAGGGAGAAAAAGAGAACGGGTGACCACACGGAAAGATACCAAGGTTTCCATGCAACTTCACCTATTGCAGTGATGGCTAAACTTTTTCTCAGTGTGTGCCAAAAGCGCACGCACCGGCACCCATAATGCAATGCACGCGCCCCTGCGTATGCGCATACAACCCCCCCACGCTTCCCCCGTGCATGCACACGCAACCCCCCGTCCCCCATTTTTGGCCTAAACTGCCTCCTGGGCCCAAAAACGGGCCATGGGAAGCATGCCGCACCCCAGTGCTCCGCCCCCCCATGCATGCGCACATGACCCCCCCGTGCATGCCCGACCCCCCTGTGCATGTGTGCACATTTCCCGCCTGCACCCCACCCTCGCACATCCCGAAAATCAGCTGGCTGGCGGGAGGTGCGCGCAAGCACGGTGGAGCTGAGCTGGCCAACGGCTTGAATGCCCGCAGAGAGGGCTGTGCGTGCCAGCTGTGGCACACATGCCATAGGTTCGCCATCACGGACCTATTGTATTAAAGTTGCCTTCAAGTTGGAGCTAACAACCTCAGAGTAGATTCTTCAGGTGGTATTGAAAAGATTTGCCGTTATTTGTTCTTTCCAGAATATTTTCTTTTTTTCAATTCCCCACCTAGCCTATAGCCTTAGACTTCTTAAATGGTGCCGATTCAATAACTCTGATAACCGGGTTTAGCCTTCTACATTAACCAAGGCCAGGTACAAGTATTAGCTCACTTAACAACCCTAACCAGGTCTGGGATTTCCATTGCTAAGCAAAGTGGTCATTAGGTGAAACATCACACAACCTCACTGCTAAGCAACAACAGTTCTGGTAGTCTTGGTTGCAGTCGTTAGGTGAGGACAGTGACATCATTAGGTGAGGACTCACCCTTCTCTTGTGCTGCCACCTGGGAATGGGTAGGAGACAGGAGTGCAGGGCAGCCGAAAGGGAAGAGATAGGGGGAAGATAGGCAAGACGGGGGAGTTAAAGTACATGCTACAGTTGTAAATGCGGGCGGGATGCCAAGAACCTGAATTTTGATCATGTGACTGCAGTAGCACTTAAAGCAGCTGTAACTTCAATGGCCACTTCTAACTACCATTCTTTCAGCGTCCTTGTAACTTTGAAGGAATGCTGAACAAATGGTCATTAAGTGATTCCTGCAATCACTGTCACCTAGCTGGGCCCTGACGGACCTAATGAATTTTGCTAAGATCTTCCTGATGAAAATTGTAAAGGTTGGCACACCTGCAGGTAGATTTAACTCTGATTATTGGTCTTGTTGTTGAATCTATACAGCTTTAGGAAGTAACCCAATAGCAGCTCTTCGATCAGCTGGTCAAAAAGTCAGTCCCTTTCAGGGGTGAAATGCTCCCGGTTCAGACCAGATCACCTGATCCGGTAGCAGTGGAAGCAGGTGGTTCGGAGAACCGGTAGCAAAAATCCCTGTCTCACCCCCCATGCCCAGCTGAGCCGCACGATTGTCAGAGGCTTTTTTTTTTTTACTTTTAAAAGCATTTTTTCTACAACCTCTTCGGCCGAAAAAATGCTTTTAAAAGTAAAAAAAAAAAGCCTCTGATGATCCCGCAGCTCAGCTGGGATCATCAATGGCTTTTAAAAGAAAAAAAAGGTTTTTTTTCTTTTAAATGCCTTTGACGATCCAAGCTGAGTTTTTTAAAAAGCCTCTGCCGATCAGGCAACTCAGCTGGGATCGTCAGTGCCTTTTGAAAGCATTTTTTTACAACCTCTTCGTCGAAGAAATTGTAGAAAAAATGCTTTTAAAAGTAAAAAAAAAAAAATGGCCATGCCCACCCAGTCACATTACCCATCCCCCCCCCCAACACCAAGCCATGCCCACAGAACCGGTAGTAACAAATTTTAGATTTCACCACTGGTCCCTTTGCTCACCTTGGTGATCTGGATATTGTTCAGCTGCTGCTGCCAATAAAGAATCATCTCCATTCGGTAGACCCACATGTTTATGTTGCCAACCAGAACAGACTTGCCAACACTCTGGACCAAGGTGCAAAGTGACATGTACAAAGTCTGCAGCAATTCTTTTATCAGTCTGATATTCTGTTGATCCTCCAGAACTTTATGGGGGAAATGAGAGAAAAAGGGACATTCAGATACAGGCGAAGAAGAAAGAAGCCAACAAACTAAAGAAAAGTCATTTTCTTCTGGAGGGCCACAGAGAAAGTTCAGTTTTGCTTCTCGCCCTTCGCTTCCAGGGCTATACAAAGGAATGTTTTGGCGTTTCCATCAGGCATGGGCTGCTGGGGGTTCGCAGGGGTTCAGGAGAACCTCGAATTAAGATTCTCTGCAGTTCGGAGAATCCCCAAATCCCACTCCGGGCTGGCCCTGCCCACCCTGCCCTGCCTTTCCCAGGAGTCCCCATGTGGCACATTTTTGATGTAGGTAAGTGCAGGGCACGCACAGAGGCTTCAGGATGGCGAAAAACGGGCCTACCAGAAGTTCGGGAAGGCCAGAAACGGGGCTGTTTCCGGCCTCTGGAGCCTGGGGAGGCCGTTTTTGCCCTACCAGAGACTGCAGGAAAGCCTCCGGAGCCCGGGGAGGGCAAAAACGCACCCCCCCCACCCGCCATGGTGGCGCAGCGGACTAAAGACTAAAGTTCTGTTAATTAGCACTTAGCTGCCAGCTGCCTGCAATTACTGCGAGTTCAAATCTCACCAGGCTCAAGGTTGACTCAGCCTTCCATCCTTCCGAGGTAGGTAAAATGAGGACCCGGATTGTGGGGGCAATAAGCTGACTTTGTATAAAAAAGAACACCGCTTGGGGGGTGGGGAGGGCAAAAGCCCTACTAAGCAGGTATATACAAAAAGTATGAAGGCTATTGCTTAACGCATTGTAAGCCGGCCTGAGTCTCCGGAGAAGGGCGGCATATAAATCAAACCAATAAATAAATAAATGGTGCAGGAGGCCGACTAGGCCACGCCCACCATGGCCACACCCACCCAGCAACCAGGCACCACCCTTGCTAAACTTTTTGAAGCCTACTCCTGGTTTCCATCCTATGTAGCCTTCGGTCCTTGCACAACAATTTGAAACTGCCTTGCAATTATCCCACAGACTTAACAAGAATTAGAAATGTAGGGAACGCCATGAGCCACCCTGAAGTTGACCAGTGCGGCTGATCTTCCCAAGACCTTAAACAAAGTTATTTTTTTTATTATTATTATTTGGGGCCTTTCTGCCTTGAGTGATAAACTGAATCTCCATTACCTCCTCCTATCTCAAAACCTGTCACCGCTCTGAAGTGTGAGACACATATATAACGGTTATCACTTTTGCAAAAGACAGGCTGCTATGACATTCACACAGGGTTGGGAGGAACAAGGCAAAGTGATTTGACTCATCCATGTCATTTTTCATCCTTCTCTAACTGGTGTCTTCCATTTGGATTACCACTAGTTATGCTGCTATATACAGTAGTGGCCAAAATTGTGGAACCCTTTTGGAAAAAGTGTATTTTTGAGGTTTGATGGCTAATAACACCATTTTTTTTATTATTATTATTATTTTTGGAGTTTCAAGATAATCCTATTCCACTGCTGGAATGGCCTGGGAATAGCCCAGACCTTAACCCAATTGAAACATCTATGGAGTCGACTAAAGAAAGTTGTTAGTCAGAAGCGACCCAGCAATAAAACCCAGTTAATGGAAGCAATCATTCAATCTTGGTTTCACATGATAACAGCTGCAGAACTAAAAGATTTGGTTCACTCCATGGGAAGACGCTGTAAGGCCGTCATTCATGCTAACGGTTACCCAACTAAGGATTAACTGATGTGATAATGTTTATATATCTTGTTTTTTCTATGGTGATAATTTTTGTATATCTCGTTTTTTTCTACGTGTTTCACTTTTCTTCTTTATACTGTAACTGCTATTCTAATAGCAAATCCTTCATAAAAGTTATTGCATTACATTCTTGATTAAATTATCTTTCCATTGATATATAATTGTATGGTACTACTCCAAAAAAAAAAATGATGTTATTAGCTAGTGTTAGAAAATACACTTTTCCCAAATGGTTTCCACAATTTTGGCCACTACTGTATAATGGAAGCCGGAAGGAGATTGGAGGACATCATATTAACAAGAATTGTTATTACTGTATATTGCATTTTGTAGGATTTAGTTCCACCTCTCAATTTAGCAAGAACTGGTCCAAAATCAAAGACCTAAACCCAGCCAGATTATTTGCTAAATTAATGTACTAGAGATCAGCCTGTTTTTTGGAAAGTCAATATTCCACCTTTTCTATTTATATATACCCATACCTTTTTGCACAACTTTCTCCAAGATATTCATAAAGTTTTTCTGCGCAATCCCGCTCAGTGATGTCAGCTGAGACTTTGCAATCAGCTCCAACAACTGTGAATAAAAATAAGACATTCAACCTCTTGAGCGCTTCTAATCTGGGTTTTCTTCTCATGTGACCCAGCAAAAATTGTTTTAGTTATTTGCTGCTCGACTTAACCAAAAAAAAAAAAAAAAAAGGATTGGAGCCAGACAGAATTATGGGAAAAGGCAGATGCAAGATTTAAAATAATTACGATCTATTGGCTTCTTCTGGTAGGTTTACTTAACCAAGCCGAGTTATTAAAACAGAGGACAAAGACAGACAGATGGTTGACATTTAATCTGTTTAGAAATATACATGAATCTACATGATGGCAGTGAGAGAGAGCCAAAAGTCCTCTCCTCCCTTCATGTTATAAAAAATGTGCATACGCTTTTCAGTTGTACTTTCAACGGTAGACATGGCAGCAAAGTGGTATCAATGACTGGTCAACTCCTGTTTGTCATTCTGCCCAATTCTTGAATGACAATGGAAGACACATGGGACGTTCTATTAATATCTTCCATAGGCACATGACTGATAATATAAACCCAGGGAGCTGGGAAAACAGTCACAGCTAATTGGCTAATCCGCCCAATGCCGTCTAATCAACTTAATCTTTATGAATCACCAGGGACTTGACAAAAATAAAATCAAATGCTCACACTCACAACTGTGTGCTTTCGAAGCCCCACAGGAAATCACAGTCCTGACCAAGAATGATTTCTCATATACATTTCTACCAGGAGTGAAATCCAATTTTTTCCCCTACAGGTTCTGTGGGCGTGGCTTGGAGGGCGTGGCAGGGGAACGATATTGCAAAATCTCTACTACCACCCCTCCTGGGGGAAGGATACTGCAAAAACTCCATTCCCTCCCCTCCTGGGGTAAGGATATTGTAAAATCTCCATTCCCACCCCACTCTGGGGCCAGCCAGAGGTGGTATTTGCCAGTTCTCCGAGCTACTCATAATTTTCACTACCGGTTCTCCTGAACCTGTTCGAACCTGCTGGATTTCACCTCTGATTTCTACTCATTTATATCTAAACTGGGCACGGTCTAAGACAAGAGCACGCACAACTCAAGAACATGTTGAGTGCCATGCTCCAGGAAAGGTGGAAGAAAGCCCCATTTTTGGATGAAGGCAGAACATACATGTTAAAGGACAAAATAGCTGCCGTAGGTCTCTGTCTTGGATATGGTGGTTTAAATGCTCTGTAAGCTATTTTGAGCCATTTCAGGCAGAAAGAATCATTTTACAAACACTGACTCACTGAAAGGCAAACTAGGAAATATCCTCTCCCTGAATCCAGGAGAAACCACATTATGACATTGTAATAACCCTGGAGTGCACACTTTGTGACATCATCCCTAAATGATGAATACTGCAAGTTCGAATCTCACCAGGCTCAAAGTTGACTCAGTCTTCCATCCTTTCAAGGTAGGTAAAATGAGGACCCGGATTGTGGGGGCAATAAACTGACTTTGTATAAAAAAGAACACCGCTTGGGGGGAAGGGGTGAAAGCCCTACTAAGCAGGTATATACAAAAGTATGAAGGCTATTGCTTAACACATTGTAAGCCACCCTGAGTCTCCAGAGAAGGGCGGCATATAAATCGAACCAATAAATAAATAAATAAATAAATAAATAAATAAATAAATAAATAAATAAAGTAATTGCATTCCTGCATCACGATATCTTAAAACCATGACATAAAATCATGAGAAGGATGTAAATTGCAGAATCTGGATGACCTTGTCATGCTACGTGTCATCATTTACCCCCATATGTCCTCCCTCCGTGGATAACCAACCGTTTCATGTATTTGCTTTCTAGTTATGTTTTTGGGTGGCCAAATCGAGCTTAATAGTTAGATTATCTATAGCAGTCATCCCCTCCACTCTTGCAGCCATCCTGAAGTTACCCTGTCTGACTATCATTCCAAAAAATGATCTACCACAAATTAGCATCTTGAAAATGGAACGAAGCTTTGGATTTACACACCCTGCCATTCCATCTTGGCTGCATGAAGCAATTTGGAAGGGCTTGGTTTCAAGATGTATTAATTACAGCATGAGGTGCTTTTGAAACTAGGCAAGTGTGAGGCACAAAAGCTCAGGACCACACATGAAGTTCCAATTAAACTGATTTATTACTAAACGTGCTTATGCACAAGAATCTACTACAACTGAAAGGATCAACGGAATTAAAGACAGGTTGGACTTAGTCTTTGTGGCTACGTAGAGATTCTAGGCTGATTGCACATTTGACTCCACCTCCAGGTTCTGCCATTCCTTCTCCTACAACAGGGGTCGGCAACCTTAAACACTCAAAGAACCACAAAGGTCCTAACCGGAAGCCCCCATTCAATTCTGGAGCCGACCGAAAGTCCGGTTCCCCCATCATAGTCTCCTCCTAGCACGGCGTCCTTTTTCCTCTGCTGACCGGAAGTCCGGTTCCCCCACCATAGAGTCTCCTCCTAGTATGGCATCCTTTTTCCTCTACCTGTCCTAACCGAAAGCCCTATCAATTGTGGAGCCGACCAGCAACAGGGAGCCGCAGCAGAGGGATGAAAGAGCCACATGCGGCTCCGAGTCGCCGGTTGCTGACCCCTGTCCATAGTATAGTAAAATTTGACAAAACATGTACCAATTGGTCCCTCCTCCTATGAATAGTTGCAGTGAACAATTGTGATTTCAACAGCTGCCACGAAATTTGAAAAGCAGGTTGTGGCCGATCCTCTAATGTTTATGCCCTTCCTTTTTTCTTCCTACCAAGTCTATTTAAAAACAAAAGTAGTAAATCAGGTTTTTTTTTTAAAAAAATGTGTAGCTCTTCTAATTGATTTGTCTGAAAATTTAAAATTCAGTATGATGTGCCAGAATATACCATGCCGGTTCTCCAGGAAACGACTTTAATAAAGGACCATTGCATTTTCTGCCCTTGGTTGGTTCTTGTGCAATGAGCAGTTAACTCAGGTTTATTTAAATTCAAGAAGAACGTCCTTTTGCACACGGACATACATTTTATACGTCTAGCTTGAACATTTGCTAAATCGAATTTTGGAGGCGTTATGGATTTATTACAGACTGTCAGCCAGGGTTTCTAGCAATAGGTTGGGCGGACCTCACAATGAATTCAATAACCCATCATTAAACAAATCCTGGTTTAGAACAGTTACAGACTCATTCTGAGACAAAGGTGCCAGTCTGCCTCTTCTTTCAACCAGTTTATAATCGACACGTTAGGAAATATTTTATTTAGCTGGTTGGTGTACGATTCAGAGAGAAGTCACAAGAGCCCCTGGATTGTTTTTGACTGATAAATGAAAAGCAACTGAGTCTTTGTTTGGAGTTCCTGATCTAACAACATATAACTGGCTCCCGAACTATGACCAAAAGGCTGTATATCATCTCTTTGTTTGTCTGGAGTGAAGGACTTGACTTGACTGGTTCTGGCAACCTGCCAGCCACAACTTTCTCCTAGAAGTGAAAAGCTAAAGCAGTCGACAACAATGACTAAGCAGGATGACAGTTATGTGTAAACAGCTTTGACCTGCCAGCTGGCTTTCCTACAACATTCAATTCAGGGAGGGGGGGATGGAAACATGGGAGAGCATAACAAGAAGAGGCCAGAACTAAAATTGAGACTCAAGTCAAAGGGGGCAAACAGGTGCTGGTCAGATTTAGGACCAGGAACTATTCTGGAACAGAGACTTATTGGAGCAAATGATGGTATGTACTTCTGTGATTCGATAAACCGTATTACTAAACCCTGATGCTCTTGAGCTTTCAGCTATTAAACAGAAGTTATCAGTAGCTTTTGAAATTTCTTTTTTGTAAAAGGTTTAAATTAGCCTTCCCTAGCCTCCAAATTTGCCTTCCAAATTTATTGGGATTTTCCCCCCTCCAGAATTCCCATCCAGGGTGGAAGTTGTAATTCCCAACCAATCCAGGAGGTTAGACTGGATATTTTGTGTTCTTAAAAATAAAGCCTTCCACTAATTCTCTTGGGTTTTAAACTGATCACTGAAAATAGCCTTTTGTACTCCACAAAGCTTGCAATCAAGTCTTCACACATGCAAACAATTCCTTCAAGGCTGCTTCTTGCCCATCTTTCATGTCTAGCTTCACCCAACATGTTTGACTTGTTGAATGAATCAATGATTTAGATCCAGACAAAATATAGTACTGAACCACAAATTAAGCAACCAAGCAAACTTATTACGCTGTGTGAATGCAGCCCTAAAATGCAGCTGTAATTGACCTGCTAAAGCAAGCTGTGTGATCTCACCCAGGGACAAGTCCATCTCTACTGCCAGGGACAGTAGAGTTGTTGTAAACGACTATCCCAGGCAGAGGTGGGTTTCAGCAGGTTCTGGAGAACAGGCAGCAGAAATTTTGAGTAGTTCGGAGAACCGGTAGTAAAAATTCTGACTACCCCCATCTATTCTCTGCCACCCAAGTCCCAGCTGATCGGGAGGAAATGGGGATTTTGCAGTATCCTTCCCCTGGATTGGGGAGGGAATGGAGATTTTACAGTATCCTTCCCCTAGAGTGGAGTGGGAATGGAGATTTTACAGTATTGTTCCCCTAGAGTGGGGTGGGAATGGAGATTTTACAGTATCCTTCCTCTGCCATGCCCACCAAGCCACGCTCACCAAGCCATGCCATGCCCACCAAACCACGCCCACAGAACCGGTAGTAAAAAAAATTGAAACCCACCACTCATCCTAGGTCATAAAATAAATGGAAATTAAATAGATGGATGGATGGATGGATGGATGGATGGATGGATGGATGGATAGATGGATGGATGTTAGACTGAGAAAGACAGACGGAAGGATGACCCTTGTATCAGATCTGCATACACATTTTATAACTACCCCATCTTAAAAGCTATAGTTTACTGATTCTTTATCAGTGTATATAATTTAATTTTACTCTAATCTGTGGCTCTCCTGAAGACAAAAACAACCACATCTTAATGAACTGCTTCAATTGAGCAAACCAACCTTTGACACTCACCCGTACAACATAGTTGAACCTTCTAGAATCCAGAATAGCATTAGAGAAATCCAGTCTATTGAAAGCTTCTCCCAGGGTGCAATAGCCATGGCGCTAAGGTAGAGAATGAAATACGTGAGTGATTTCTTTCTATTCTGATTAGAACCAAAAAGGGTTGACGGTCTGGAATTAGATCTGTAGAACAACTGAGTATGGTTGATTTCAAGGCTGAGAGGTCACCAGGATCTCGGCTTTCATTAAAGCTAACACTAAGAGGGGTTTCCAAGGTAGCAATCATAGGGGAAAAATCTACCTTTCTACTGGAGATTTCTTGGCCTGGATCTGCTGGCCTTCATGGCGCATCCTTTCTTTGCGGGACTTAGAACTGTCATGCTGCAGAAATGATGCTTTCATTTTATTTTATATTACATAGTCAAATGCCCATAAAAGGGATCATGAGGGAAAGTGGATGAGTCCAAATTAAGCAAATGGACAAGACCAAGATTTTCCATTTTCTTGGGCTCATGGGAGATCATTTTTAAAATGTGTTTGCTATGCTTATGATATGTCTTTCCCGCCTCAGCACTAAAGGGAAATATACCATCAATTTTGAGCAATCATGATCTGGAGAGCTTTTAAGATCACCAAAGGTTTATTCTTCCAAGCCCTTAGATGAAGTACGTCTGCTCTTTCTCAGTTCTAATTTGAATGAGTACATTCTGAAGCAATGTTTCTAAATTCTCAGCAACTTTAAGATGTGGGACTTCAACTCCCAGAATTCCATAAGCTGTAGGAGAATTCTGGGAGTTGAAGTCCTCGCATCTTGAAGTTGCTAAGATGGGAAACATTGGTCTAAAACAGGGGTGTCAAATTGGTGGCCTGTAGGCCGGATGCATCACGCGCTGGCCATGCCCACCCCCTGGTTTAGCCAAGGGGGGGAAGTCGCGATACGTCACGTGATGACAATGTGACATCACGAGTTTGACACCCCTGATCTAAAACAAGGATGTCCAACCTTGGCAACTTTAAGATCTGAGGATTTCAACTCCCAGAATTACTCAGCCAGCCAGTCAAAAACCAGCACTTTTAGTAAAATATACCCATATTACAACATTGTTAAAGTTGTAAATGGAGTCCATGTTATTAACTGCATTTGATGGAAACAATGACAGAAGAGATGGGAAATTTATTATTCAAGCAAAATTATTATTTGTTTAAAATAATGACAGGTACTCACTTCTTTGGTGCTTCCCTTGTGTACATAAATCCATTTTTCTTGGTGAAAATCTGTTCAAACAAAAAATACATTCTATTTAAACTCATACAGGCATTAATACTTTGTACTCAGAAATTATGCTAGCCCTTCGGCCCAGGGGTGAAATCCAGCAGGTTCTGACAGGTTCTGGAGAACCTGTAGCAGAAATTTTGAGCAGTTCGGAGAACTGGTAGTGAAAATTTTGAGTAGTTCTGAGAACCAGCAAATACCACCTCTGGCTGGCGCCAGAGTGGGGTGTGAATGGGGATTTTGCAATATCCTTCCCCCAGGAGTGGGGAGGGAATGGGGATTTTGCAGTATCCTTCCCCTGGAGTGGGATGGGAATGGAGATTCTGTAGTATCCTTCCCCTGCAACGCCCACCAAGCCACGCCTACAGAACCAGTATTAAAAAAATTTCCCACTGCTTCAGTCCCATCTGGATTTTTACGAACACCATCCTTCCCTCTCCCCCCCAGCTATGGATACCCCTGTTTTTAAGAAACAAAAACAGGGGTATAAAAACTCCAGTTCAAACATTCAGGGTTGTAAAAAGTTGAGTTCAGTTCACTGGTGGGAAAGAGAGGGGACATCTCTGCCAAACACAAATGACGACAAGATCAGTGCAAAGGCATTACACACAGAGCAAAGTTTCAAATCCAAGTCATCCATCTTCACATTGCAATGAATCCAAGTTCTCTGGTTAAGGTCAAAATCCGAGTGCAAAATCTCTCCAGAAACTTCTGGAAGAGTTGCAAAAAAAAAACAACCCCCATTTCATGGTGGGAGAAATATGTTCTTTTCTCAGTTCCCCCTCCAATTAACGTTGTCTCTCGTTAATTTGATATTCTGATGTGTTTCTATAGGTCATGTCTGACTTACACTGAATCCTGGTCTTATTGTTCAGCTGGTCCTTCTTTCGTTTTTTCGCAGCCACATCGCAGTTCAGGTTGTGGAAGATGTTCTCCTTGTTGAATTCTTCTTTCCAGCAGTAACTGGAAATGACACAAGAAAAGGGGAAAAGATCTTGAATCTCTTACACATTTGTCTTCATTAAGACTCCTCTACCGTTTCCTAAAAAGGAGTTGGAGTAGAAACATAAAGAATTATGTTGACGTACAGTATGTCCCAAAACTGCACTGGATGGCAGCCTCTTCTAAAAGATCAGAGGGAATTATTTTTCCTAGAAATAGTTGCTAACCCATAGGAAGGTTAGTTGGGAACCATTAATAATCATGGAGTCAGAAAACAGTGGTGGGTAGATGATGCCAGCCTTGCAGAATTGCCTCACTCTTCAAATGGACACCCCACAACTACCAAGTTTCCTCAATGATGGCTTCTTTCCTCTAAAAATTTCATGTCCAAGGTGGCTGGGATCCCATTCTTTCTCCCACCAATTATTCTTCTGTTCCAGATCTATTCCAGATCAAACTATAGGTCTGGATCTATTCTATATTCAGTGTTCTTAGGCCGTGGTTTGGTGTAGTAATTTAAGGCACCAGACTAGAAACAGGAAGATAATCCCACCTTGGATATGAAGCCAACTGGGTAAGTTTGGGTCATTCATTCTCTCTGACTCCTAAAAAGAATGCTACTGCCGACCACAATTGAAAATGTTATCAAGAAACCTGCAAGGACCTGTCCAGGCAAGACTGACTCAAAGGCATTCACAGCTAAGATCTTACTGAAATCAAAGGGCATTTTTAAATTATTATTTCAATTCCTTTATTGCATGCCAGCAGTTTTTAGTCTCTTTTTCAATCTGATACCCTCTAGGGGTATGTAGGCTGAATGTAATAGGGCTTGTATTACAATACATCTGGAAAAAGCCAAATAAAGGTTGGTTCTAAGATTTATTTTAAAGAGTTGTTTACATATATGCTACATTAATCTGAAATGCATTTTACAGTTCGGTTTTATCTTTACAGTCCCACTTTATCATGCAAAGAAGATTAAGAAGGATTTGTTTACATCATTCCTTCTTGTTTATGATCTCTGGTCTTTCAGGTTTTTCCTTAACACAACTTTTATCGGTTCTATCTTCCTTCCCTTAAGCAAAGGAGTTTCTTCCTCAACAATTATGTGTCCCTTGTCTTCCTCTTCCCTTCTCTTTCCTTGAAGCTCTTCTTGTTTTTTGTTTTTTTTTCAATTTCTCATCTAATCCTGGAATTTCCTACCAGTCTCCTTTGCAAATACTAACCCTGATTTGCCTTTTTTTCCCCCCAGAGTCAGCCATGTTGTGGTAGGTGCTATCATCTGGTATGAGCCAGTATCACCCAGAATAGATTATCACTGATTTGGTGGTCCCATGAACTGACTCAGTGACTGGTCTCCTGAAATAACCCAGTTCTGCATCTATTCACTATACTGAACCAAAAATTAACCCAGTGGGTTGAGTTTATGCAAGACAATAAGCCATTAGTAACTAACCTTGGTTCAAACTACAAATGTAGACCCCAGGTCTAATTGACATAGTTAAATGTATTGTGTGAACAGAGTTAGCAATTGGCAGAACTGAAAGTTCATGTAAGCCCCGTAATCTTGTCTAGTTACACCATTCTTCTAACATCACCACAGTAGTGATCAAATCAGTGGTGAAATTCAGCTGGTTCTATCCGGATCACGTGACACAGTACCACCGGTAGCGGGAGCCTCCGCCCACCCGTGCATGTGTGGAGGAGACACGCACGCTCACATTTGCGAACTGGTAGCAAAGGTAAGTGAATACCACCCCTGGATGAAATGCATGGGAGATACCCAACTACCGGGGTGGGCTTCAAAAATTTCAGCAACCGGTTCTCTGCCTGGTTGCTGGGTGCGCATGGCCATGGTGGGCGTGGCCTAGTCGGCCTCCTGCACCACAATGGGGGGGGGCGTTTTCACCTTCCCCAGGCTCTGGAGGCTTTCCTTCAGCCTCTGGAAGGGCAAAAACTGCCTCCCCCGGGCTCCGGAGGCCCTCCAGAGCTTCCAGGAGGCCCGTTTTCCCCTTCTCCGAGCCTCCGTGCGCGCCCTGCACTTACCTCACATCCAAAATGGGCCACATGGAGACTCCTGGGAGGGGAGATGCAGGATGGGAGGAGCAGGGTGGGTGGGGCCAGCCAGGGGTGGGATTTAGAGGTTCTCTGAACCAGCCATAACGTTAGCTACGGGTTCTCCCGAACCTGGGCTTACCCGTAGCAGCCCATCCCTGCCAAGTACCCTTTTGGCCTATTGGGAGAGAGAGGAGAATCCTTATAGGGGACCCCAGAGAGGTTCCCCAACCTTTATCTCAATATCACAGTGCCATCATGGCAACCAGATCAAGGGCAGCCCATGCAATATATTCAAACTTATAAGAGATTCGACCATTTCTTTTGCAAGTAGGTAGAAATACAAAGTCCATGTACTCTGAGCCCTGGTTTGTGCATCAACACTATTCTGTTGCAATCAGGAAGGAAGAGAAAGTTAAAAGAATTATCTAGAGTTATAAATAAGTTGAACCATAAAGCAGTTCCTGAAAATGCCCCGTCTAGAGAAGGATGCTTCTTGATACAAGATCCAGCTGCCATTTTCTCAACCAAAAAACCCCCCAAATGCTTTCTGTAATCATAACAGTCATTAAATAGCAGTTGCACCACAAGACTCATGACCTTTGGGTAATAACCTTGCCTTCCCACTAACCACTTCTTGCTCATTTGATGTCACAACTTCCTGCTTGTGTCACATCTAAGATATATTGCTGATACCTTCAGGCACAGTTACACTCATGGCTCATATATTTACTATCTGCAATTCAGACTTTTTCAAAGGTCTAAAAATACTCCGTTGCAAGCAGGAGATTGCAAGAAGGATGACTGGGGAAAGCAATGTGAAACTAAAGCTGTCTACACATCCAGGAAGAATGAAGATCCAGGAAATTACATTTGATTTAGACTTCTACTTTCAACTGCGCCTTTCTACTCAGAAGTACAGAGGCAAAGACAGAGGATCTATCCAGTTCGTGCAAATCATGGGAGTACAAACTGATTACAGGCAGTCCTCGACTTATGACCACAATAGAGCCCAAAATTCCCATTACTAAGCAAGACGGTTGTTAAGTGACTTTTGCCCCCATTTTATGATCTTTCCTGCCACGGTTCTTAAGCGAATTATTGCACTTGCTTAAGATAGCTTGCTTAACATGGTTTGTAAGTGAATCTGGCTTCCTCATTGACTTTGCTTGTCAGAAGGTCACAAAAGGTTATTGCATGGCCTCCGGGATGCTGCAAACTGTCATAAATGCATGCCAGTTGCCAAGCTTCTGAATTTGGGTTAGGTGACAAGGGGATGCTGCAACCATCATAAATGTGGGGGGAAAAAAGGTCATAAGTCACTTTTTTCTCCCCAGTGCCACTGTAACTTCGAATGGTCACTAAACAAACAATTGTAAGCAGTGGTGAAATGTAAAATTTGTTACTACCAGTTCTGTGTGGGCTTGGTGGGAGTGGGTAATATGACTGAGTGGGCATGGCCAATTTTTTTTTTTTTTACACTTTTAAAACCATTTTTAAAAGCCTCTGACAATCCCGGTTGAGTTGCCTGATCGGCAGAGGCTTTCTTTTTTTTTTTTAAAGCCTCTGATGATCTCAGCTGAGCCATGCGATCATCAGAGGCTTTTTTTTTTTTACTTTTAAAAGCATTTTTTCGGCCAAAGAGGTTGTAGAAAAAATGCTTTTAAAAATTAAAAAAAAAACCCTGATGATTGCTCAGCTGGGCAAGAGGGGGGCAGGGATTTTTGCTACCGGTTCTCCGAACCACCCGCCACCACCGCTACCGGATCGGCTGATCCGGTCCGAACCAAGAGCATTTCACCCCTGGTTGTAAATCAAGGACTATGTGTAACCTCTGGGATTGCAAAAATCATCACAAAATGCAGGATTATGCACATCGAACATTCCCGGGGTGACTTTTACAGTATTTCAGGGCTAAATGAAATAAAACTATATTTTACGTCAGGCTAACTTTGCAAAAATTCTATTTATAATTGTTTAGCCTTCTGTAGCAAGTGTTTTTATTTACACTGCAGCCCTGTTTTATCTCTCTAGTGACAAAGCTGTTATCGTTGTTGTTTTTTTAACTGCTTCCCTAAAAGAAAACAAATAGCTCACCCGTCGCTTGAGCTACACAAAGATATCATGTTCCTGCGTACATCGGCAACAAGATCCTATTCACAATCATTCACAGGCATCTCTGTTGTTGAACCTCCTGGTCAATTTATGGATTTGTATTCAATCTCATTCTTGGTTGTCTAACGCTACAACCAAGAATAAGAAGTGGTTTGACATGCAGGGCACAGTAAACTTAGTCATTCGATGCTCTTCCCTTGTGTAGACGAACAGAACACATGACTCATGTTTATATTTAACACATGGGAACTGAACATCATTCTTCTCAAATTCCCCAAAAGTCTTTAGGCCGTTGCTTCATGAAAGGAAAGGGGAAGAGAATGCAAGAAGAGAGATGTTTTCTAGAAAACTAAGCCTAGCTTCTTTTCAGCAATGATCCAAGGTGCCAAAGACAAAGCTTGGGACAGAAATATTAAATTAATTATTAAAGTTAATATTTGTGTTGATATATGAAATCTGATTCAAAAACCCAGGAAAGATTCTTGCTCAGAGTTTCTGTATATTGACATAGCAATATAAATTCAAAATTAAATGTATTGCACAAGCGTACAGTCCGGTAACACAGGCTTTTCTCATTTTCTCTTTGCATACTAACAACAAACTTCCTTCCAATTGCAAAAGGGGAAATGTGAAATGTGGTGCTTTAGCTTTAATTTCAGCAAGCAAATCTGTCTGAAACGAGTGCCAATTTCCCAAGTTTTAGAGATGGGAGACTGTTAGCTTTTGTCCCCCTAGACCTGTGATGGCGAACCTATGGCACGTGTGCCACAGGTGGCACGTGTAGCCGTATCTGTGGGCACACAAGGGTTGCCTTAGCTCAGCTCCAGCACGCATGCGCGTGCCGGCCACCTGATTTTCAGCCCTTTCTGGCCCACCGGAAGTCGGGAAAGGGGCTGTTCCCAGCCTCCAGAGGGCCTCCGGGGAGGTGGGGAAGGCAGTTTTCGCCCTCCCCAGGCTCCTAGGAAAGCCTCTGAAGCCTGGGGAGGGCGAGAAACAGGCCTACCGGGCCCAACGGGCCATCGCGTGCCAAAAGCGGGGGGGAGCAAAGGGGGGGTCACACACACGTGTGTGAGAGGTGGGGCACATTGAATTATGGGTGTGGGCATGCACGCGCACAAACCCCCCATGCTCCTACTTTTGGCATGCGACAGCAAAAAGTTTAGCCATCACTGCCCTACACCCCATAATCATCCTTCAGTCATATTTAATCTATTTAATTTATCGATTACAATATCTAGGTCTTCATAAGAAATGAGTTGCAACCACAATTGAAACCAAAATGTCCGTTGCTAAGCAAGAAAGTTAAGTGAGTTGCACCCCATTTTACGACCTTTTTACCACAATTGTTAAGCCAATTACTGCAATTCATTCAGCTGTTAAGCAATTCTGGCTTTACTCATTGACTTTGCTTGTTGGAAGTCAGCTGGGAAGGTCACAAGTGGTGGATCACATGACCCTAGGACAGTGGGACTGTGATAAATACATGTCAGTTGCCAGTGCCTGAATTTTGATCATGTGACCATGGAGATGCTGCAACAGTCATAAGTGTGAAAACCAGTCATAAGTCACCTTTTTCAGTGCCACTGTAACTTTGATTGGTCACTAAATGAATGGTTATAACTCAAGGACTACCTGCATATTATTATGCTCATTATAATCACTTAGAAGGTAAAAGTGTGTATACATAGCAGTGAATTCTTGGATACTAATGATATCCCAAGCCAAAAATATTTGTCTCTCCCTGACCCCACCACCAATACACAATTGTCAAATTCATTTCTATGACTTTTATTCCACCCATGACTATCTTGATAATCCCCAATCAAATTAGGTGCTTTAATTGATTTCCAGTCCTCTGCCTCAGTTAACTGTTAAAGAAAGGAACTATATCATCAAATCATGAAATATTCTTTCATGCTATTTCAGGCATGAAGTATTTCATGCAAATATTTCATGCTATTGATGTGAAGGTGGGAGTGAATTTCTGTTGGCATTTTGTATACAGCCAATCCAAAAATCCATAATTTTCAGGAAGGATATCAACAAGTGCTTAGAGAATATAGAATATCCAGGAATATTCTGATGTATCTACACACATTTACTTGTCCATATAATACCTGATAGTAACTGATGATGTAGCAATTAAAAAATCAAGAATGGGAGCAGCTGTAACTTGAAATCAGGAAGAACAACAACACTGTCTAAATCAGTGTTTTTCAACCTTCCGAATTTTTAAGATGTATGGATTTCAACTCCCAGAATTCCCCAGCTAGCCATGTTGGCTTGGGGATTCTGGAAGTTGAAGTCCACACTTTTTAAAGTTCCCAAGGCTGAGAAACACTGGTCTAGATATTATCTAAGGAAGCATCACACCTCCCCCCAGGAACCAACTTACTCCTTATTTTCAGCTGAAACTATATCTTTGTTTACTGGGCATGTTACCAGGACATTGAAATATCACCTGCTCAGATGATTCAACAGTACTGTATTGCTCAACATCATGTGATGGGCTCTGGAACATCTTAAAAAGACCATTTAGAAATGTCACTAGCACTGATGAATTTCAGAAACTCTAGGTGAAAGTCAGAAGCCATCATCACTGGGAAGGTGTTAATGAATACATTCACACAAAGACTCTAATCTTGCTGTTCATCTATTGTACTCTCACCACCTATTTTCTGAATTCCCTGAGCAAGCAAGTAATGAAAGACCATACTTAAAAATACTGCATCCAGTTTTGGTCACCATGTTCTAAAAAAGATGTTGAGACTCTGGAAAGAACGCAGAAAAGAGCAACAAAGATGATTAGGAGGCTAAAAGGTATGGAAAAACGGTTGCAGGAATTGGGTGTGTCTAATCTAGTGAAAAGAAGGATTAGGGTGACATGATGGCAGTGTTCCAATATTAAGAGAAGAGAAGAGGGGAGAGGAGAGGAGAGGAGAGGAGAAGAGAGGAGAAGAGAAGAGAAGAGAAGAGAAGAGAAGAGAAGAGAAGAGAAGAGAAGAGAAGAGAAGAGAAGAGAAGAGAAGAGAAGAGAAGCTAGTTTCCAAAGCACCTGAAAGCAGGACAAAGAGCAATGGATGGAAACTAATCAAGAAGAGAAGCAACCTTGAACTAAGAATATATTTCCTAACTGTGAGAACAATTAATCAGTGGAACAACATGTCTCCAGAAGTTGTGGGTGCTCCATCATTGGAGGCTTTTAAGAAGAGACTGGACAGCCATTTGTCCGGAATTGTATATGGTCTCCTGCTTGAGTAGGGGGTTGGACTAGTTGACCTCCAAGGTATCTTCCAACTCTGTTATTCTGATAGGAACAATAAAGATACTACTTATCTCTAGCCTACAAACAACTGGTCTACCACTGGATGGTATTTTCCGCAACTCTTTCTTTCCATGTTGTAATTGGCTAGATTTTTGCAGACAGGCAACAACCCAATTCCTGTCTATTGTCTTGCTTGACAATGATAAGTGTGCTCAAAATTGGAAAGAAAAAAAAAACCTTACTCAGGGCATCTTGCTCCAAAATCTGGGAGCTGGAACATTTATAGACAGATGTTTTATGCTAGCTGCTGAAAATCCTCAGAATTCTGTCAACCCTCCGGAGCTTATTCAGATTAGGAAGAAAGGAAAATAGGCTGCTTTGACATATGCTTGGATTAAAATCAACTAAGTTAGTGTGCCTGCTAGAAAAGACTCTGACACAGCCTGAATACGTAAGATAATTTCATATAGTATTTATACCACAGTAGGACCGCTCATATAAACCAACACTAGCTGGGTTAATCACACAAAAGTGCTTTCCGTGAGATCAGATTTTTTTATTTTTATTTTTTGCAATACTGGTTTAATGAGCTGAAGCAGCAAACTGAAGGGCAGAATAAAAAGTGCAAACCAGGATGGATAAAAATTGATGATTTTTTAAAAAAATTAAAACATCAGATTTAAAAAAAAATTTAAATAGTTTTTTTTTTTTATCAAATGTATTTCAATAAAATGCTTTTGGAGTATAAATCTATCTAAAGATAGTTTTCTATTTAAGGTACATTGACAATTTAGTTTATTCAGCATGAAATGGAATTTAGTTCTGTAGCATGAGGGTGTATATTCTGCAATATTGGGACTGATTGCTGCATTGGAAAACCCCTCTTAGTGTTACCTTTAACGAAAGCCGAAATCCTGATTACCTCTCAGCCTTGAAATGAACCATACTCTGTTGTTCTACAGATCTAATTCCACACCGACTGTCGGTGAGTCAATAGCAGGTCAGAGGAGGAGCCGCTGCAGGACAGAGATGACAGTTGCTCTTTAAAAATTATTATTTAAATCGAGTTGATTTAAATCAAATCCACCCTGGTGCAAACTGGTAATCTCAGAATTTGACCTTCTAATTATTATTTCAAATGGATGGACCAGCGATAATGCATAAATTTAAAATATCATCTGGGGCTGTATTGACCAAATGCTGATTTAAAGGATGAGAACTTTTATATGAGGGACTTTTATATTTATAATATTTTTATATGAGGGACGCAGTGGCTCAGTAGCTAAGACACTGAGCTTGTCGATCTAAAGGTCGGCAGTTCAGCCGTTCGAATCCCTAGTGCCGCGTAACGGGGTAAGCTCCCCTTCCTTGTCCCAGCTTCTGCCAACCTAGCAGTTTGAAAGCATGTAAAAAAATGCAAGTAGAAAAATAGGGACCACTTTGGTGGGAAGGTAACAGCGTTCCGTGGACCTTTGGTGTTTAGTCATGCCGGCCACATGACCACGGAGACATCTTCGGACAGCGCTGGCTCTTCGGCTTTGAAACGGAGATGAGCACCGTCCCCTAGAGTCAGGAACAACTAGCACATGTGTGCGAGGGGAACCTTTACCTTTATCTTACCAATAAATGTTCTCAGGGACTGTTATATTTAGCCACAAGCCCTAACCTCAAAAAAGTTGCAATTCATTTTGCTGTTTCGGTTTGAAAGCATTCTGCTTCTTCTGAAGTGGTGGCGGCAAGACAATGCAACGTTTATAAAATTACCATTCCCAAACAAAAATGTTTGGGGCTAATCCTTCAAAAGAACTTTGTCGATTCTACTCGGTAAACCCACACAAAGTCACTCCGTCTCATTTTTCATTTTGTTCTGAAGAGCTCTGCATCAAAGCAAAACAAACAGGAAAAACTCTAGGGAAAGTAACTAGTCCTCTATGAAAGCTTTGTTTTCTTCTGGTTTTCATTTTATTGGACCGACGCAGATGCAAAATCTTTCTTTGCGATGCAACAGTCACCGCAGGTCACAAAGAATCCTGGAGCTGGATTGGTCAGTGCTTAATAATTTTATTGTCGTTATGCAGAGGAGTGTTTTAATTCCCAAACAGAGATTACTGTTTAACTGGCCAACGCTGGGTCACATGCCAAGCAAAACAAACCAGAATGACCTGCCATAATACCCAACAGAGACTTTTGTTAACTAAACATATTAAAGCAACAGAGCTCTCAAGAGTTTAAAAATAGATTCAGGCCATTTTGTTTAGTTCAACTTTTCAATAAGGGAGCCCTGAAACCACTTAACTGTCAGGATCAATTGCTTGTAACTAAACAGATAACACAACTAAGCAAAAATTCAACTATTGGGGACGTTCTGTTTCTTTTTTATATATAGATGAATATTTCACCACAATAGCCACCCGCTGATTATGATGCAAAGCTAACCCGGAGTTTATTTAAACTGGCATTTTCCTGGAAAATAAGAACCAGGAGATGCATAAATGAAGCCTTGAAAAACTGACCACAATAAAGTTTCATTCGGCAGCCTGGTTTCTGCCTCTTGCAGACAACTTATTTATTGTGTAAAGAAGTCAACGTCATCACATTTAATGAACTTTGTTTCGAAGATGTAAGCTAAGTGTTTGGCAGTTCAGTTGTATGCCTGCTAACTCTGAAACAATCTGTACTGTGCTCAGAAGGATTTAGTGAAAAGCTAAGTGAGGATTTGGTCCAACATCTGTTTAAATCCAAAATACTTTGCCCAAACTGGACTACAAACCAAGTTATTGGTATATTGTTATTATTCGCATGCATAACAATGTTTCTCAACTTCGGCCACTTTATGAGGTGTGGACTTCAACTCCCAGAATTCCCCAGCCAGCCATCCTGGGCAGTTGTAGACTAGGAAAGGCTGTAGAACAGTTTCTTAACTTTGGCCACTTTAAGACATGAGGACTTCAACTCCCAGAATTCCCCAGCCAGTACGGCTGGCTGGAGAATTCTGGGAGTTGAAGTCCACCCGTCTTAAAAGTGGCCAAGGTTGAGAAATAGTGTTCTACAACCTTTCCTAGCCTACAACTGCCCATGATTTATTGGCCTACAACCAGCATCATCCACAGCTAGATGAGATCTAGATGTGGAGGATGAGATCTGTAGTTCTACTGATTTTCTGTCAGCCCTTTAAGGTAGACCAGACTAGGACACCAGAGTTATGCGTGCTCAAGCTACTTTTATTATAAAATTACCATAGCAGAATCTTGCAGGTCTACAACTTCCTCCTCTCTCCCTTTATCTTCAAGAGAATTAGGGACGGTCATCTCTGAAACGTTTTCTCAACTTACATTTCTGCCCCGTCTCAAATTTCTTTTATGACCGTTGTTTTGGTTGGGGCTCTTGTCTATGGCGATTCTCAGTTATCCAGGTTGGGGTTATCCCAAAGGTGCTTTTTTAAAGACAACTGGACTTTGTTTTCCCTTGAAGACGTTTTGCTTCTCATCCAAGAAGCTTCTTCAGTTCTAGAGAAGTGAACTGAAGAGAACTGAAGAAACTTCTTGGATGAGAAGCAAAACATCTTCAAGGGAAAACGAAGTCCAGTTGTCCTTTAAAAAAGCACCTTCTTCCTCCCAGATTATTTCTGTTGCCCACTGAATCTTTCAACTGTCTTACTAATGGAACCAACCAGTGCCTCGTCTTTAAACCACATGCTGCTAACTCTTCATTTTCCAGCCCAATCATCTTTTGGGAACTCTTTGGGAGATCCTCACCGGTTAAACATGATCCCTTTTAGGTAGTCTTGGACTACAGTTCCCACTACCTGCAGCTGATTATGGGAGTTGTGGCTGAAGATGACGCCTCTCAAGCACGCTGGCAGGCTGCCCTTCCACGAGGGAGAGAGTCATGTTTTTAAGGGGTGGAGCTCCTTACTCACTTATAACAACAAAGAGAACATTGCACATGTCTTCACAGCACACTGGTTTCCCAGGAACTCCTGAGTGGAATACCAAACTCACACTCCTTGCGATAGCGCTGTCATGCAATAGAGATGGCTCAGTCCATGTTTTTCTTCCTAGTAATGGGTCTTAAACTTCAGACCCATCAATCGGGAGGATCAGATTTACATGGCACCACTCAATTTTAGAGAGGTGTCATAAGAGCAATGGAAGGGGACAGGAAGTGACAGGAAGGAGGACACATTTTAACTTCTTTTGCCCGATAGGCATTATCTGATATTTGACAGCACATTGTGGGCACCATGACTTTCAAGAATGACTTTCAATTGTAGCATGGCTAATTAAACAGCCACATGATCAAGGGCATCTGAAGCTTGGAGAATACAGGAGAAACACTGGAATTGATGACCATGATTGAAGTCCATGAAAACTTAGAATTAGATGCATAATCTGATGTTTCCCAGTCTACGAAAGAATTTTAGAGACATCCCTAAGCTTCAGATAGTCTGACCGCCCCGTTATTTCCTTTCTTACTTCATTACTGCTCTCGTTCTCCAAGTGTTGACTTGTTCTCAAGTGGGTACATAAGTAAAGCAGCAATACAAACTGAGTTAAAAGCTTAGGAACATTACAGAATCATTGAACCTGGGAGAT
This sequence comes from Arizona elegans, assembly GCA_022577455.1. Taxonomy (NCBI): domain Eukaryota; kingdom Metazoa; phylum Chordata; class Lepidosauria; order Squamata; family Colubridae; genus Arizona; species Arizona elegans. The sequence continues at coordinate 4,572,536 of JAKOOJ010000002.1, read as the reverse complement.
TCAACTACTAGAAGCTCGCATCACCTTAAGCATTTTAGATCATCTTATCACCCATCTCCTCCCACTTATGACTGTATGACTGTAACCTTGTTGCTGGTATCCTTAAGATTTATATTGACTGTTTCCCTATGACTATCATTAAGTGTTGTACCTTATGATTCTTGACGCATGTATCTTTTCTTTTATGTACTCCAAGAGCGTATGCACCAAGACAAATTCTTTGTGTGTCCAATCACACTTGGCCAATAAAGAATCCTATCCTGTCCTGTCCTGTCCTGTCCTATCTCCTATCGTGAACCAGCTGCAGAGAAGTTACAGTTCTCATAATTTCCAATCCATAAAAGAAACCTCCGGGGCCCGGGGTGGGGTGGGGGAAGGGGATGGTGGTTGTTATTATAGCCCCCAAAATATCTGGCTAACCTATACCAGGTTAAGAGGAGGCCAGTTGGGACTGGCATCTTGAAGCCAAAGGTAAAATGTGATCAACTACGGTAGGGATGAAGCCCAACAAATGTTTTGTGCGGGGCCCAGCAAAGCTGGTTGGTTCGCCCTTCCCCTGCTGGTTATTTCACTAAATTCAGCTGGCAAGATCTCCTGCCCGCGATGATGCCACAAGCCAGGAACAAAAAAACAAAAGGCATAATAGCAGGCCTGGGCGCAAACAGACGTGCGCTCGGGACAAAAGCATCCTGCATTGTTCCTGGTGGCACGGTTGCTATTTTTTTTTTTAATTTAATTTTATTTTAATTTTATTTTTGCAATTTTTTTTTTTTTTGCAAAAGCACATATATATTTATATATATCTAAGCCTCCGATCCAAGATCCGCTTCAACCCCCTTGCTCAATGGCTCCTGCCCCGAGTGTCCCCCCCACTGCAACCTCCACGGCTCCCACTCCGAGGCTACCTACCTTAAAGCCTTTGGGGACCTTTCGCAACCTCCCCTCCTCCCCATGGCGCATCTCACCTGTTCCTCTCGTTGTCGCAGCCGCCGTGCTCCTTCCCGTCCAGGAACCTGGTCCAGCCATCCGCCGTCTTCACCCAGTTCTGGCCCGGCGATCGCCAGTCCTGCCCCAGAAAAGGCATTGCGGGCAACCGAAACAGTGGTGTGGGGGGGTTTATTTAACCCGCCGGTTAAATAAAATAAAATAAAATAAAATAAAATAAAATAAAATAAAATAAAATAAAATAAAATAAAATAAAATAAAATAAAATAAAATAAAATAAAATAAAAGGCGCAAGAGAGAGAAAGAGAGAGAGAGCCTTGGGCTGCCTCCAAAGCAGAAGGATGCTCGGTAGCCAAAAGGAAACCCGGAGATGCCTCCTGAGCTGGACGGCTTCGTGTTTTTAGGACGCCGCGCTTTCCCTCCACCCCCTTGACGACGATCAGGCCACTCGGATCGCTTCTCTGCCCGGGCTCCGGCCGCGTCTGTATTTATCCGGGCCAGCTGGTGGCTCTTTGTTGCCGGAAGAAGCGCGTAAACTCCGCCCCGCGCCCGGGGAGGGGAGAGGGGAGGAGAGGAGAGGGAGGACACGTGGCTTTGTTTATGGCCGCTTCTCGGGAGCCGAGAGCGCAAGCCTGTCCGAGAGTGAGGAGGGGAGGGGGTGGCAAAGGGGGTGGGGAGGGATTGTTGCTTTGGCCACGGTTGCTTATTGCACAATCCTAGGAAATGGAAACTTGGCCTCGCTCAGCTGCCCAGTCTAGGTATTTTAAGACATTCCTCCCCCCTCCCCAAAAGCAAAGTTTTGAAAAACAACAACAACAAACAAATACACAAAGGGAGGTTACTCTAACACAGTGGTTCTCAACTTGTGGGTCGCGACCCCTTTTGGGGTCAAATGACCCTTTCACAGGGGTCGCTTAACACTATCGGAAAACATATTTTCAATGGTTTTAGGAATAATTTTATGGTTGGGGGTTACCACAATCTGAGGAACTGTTATTAAAGGGTCTTGGCATTAGGAAGGTTGAGAGCCACTGCTTAACATGTAGTGCACCTATGGTCCTGGTATTATTGTGGTTAGTAGAGCTCTGATCCACCCTGACTGCTCTTTAGAAGGCCAGATTCTGAAGATGAAACTCAAATACCATTTCATAGGGGTCGCCTAAGACCATCGGAAAACACATATTTTCAATGGTTTTGGGAATAATTTTATGGTTGGGGTCACCGCAACATGAGGAACTGTATTGAACGGTCGTGGCATTAGGAAGGTTGAGAACCACTGCTCTAACACGTAGTGCGCCTATGGTCCTGGTATTATTGTGGTTAGTAGAGCTCTGATCCACCCTGACTGCTGTTTAGAAGGCCAGATCCTGAAGATGAAACTAAAATACTTGGGCCACCTAATGAGAGGGAAGGACTCACTGGAGAAGAGCCTCATGCTGGGAACGATTGAGGGCAAAAGAAGAATGGGACGACGGAGAACGAGGTGGCTGGATGGAGTCACTGAAGCAGTCGGCATGAGTTTAAATGGACTCCAGAGGATGGTAGAGGAAAGGAAGACCTGGAGGAACTTTGTCCATGGGGTCACGATGGGTTGGACATGACTTTGCAACTAACAACAACAACAAAAGTAGGAGTTGACCAATGGAGTTGACCAATGGAGATTCTTGGTCATTCAGGTGCTGTGGGAAGCCCCCTATCCCACCCCCAGAAGAATGAAATGTTTTGGGAAATATATATTTTAAAAAAAGAATATTATATTTCCCCAAAGGGAGAAATGGAGAAACATGGTCTTAAAGACAGAAAACAGCCCCCCAGTCTTTCTTACTAGCCCACAGCAGCTGCCAGCACTTAAGGAGATAAAAGAGCTTATTGAAGAAAGAAGCCAACTATTTAGATGGCTCTGTTCAGAAGCAAAGCAAACACTGCCAGGAGAAGCCCGTTCAAGACAGGATGCCCCTTTCAAGAGCCCCTAAGTAATTTGTTGCTGGTTTCTTCCAGCTTGTTGTCTGTTTTTCTCCCAGTTTCCCAGGCCACTTCGTAATTGAGAATTTCTTGGTGGTCTCCATCATCCAAATATTAACAGAATAACATGGTTGGAAAGGACCTTGGACAGTGGTGGGAGCCAGTTCACACCTATTCGGGAGAACCAGTTGATAACTTTCTAAGCAGTTCAGAGAACTGGTTGTTGGAAGAAATATTCTGCCCCCCTCCCCACTTTACAGGGCTAATCCTGTAAGGAAGGCAGGAAGGAAACATTCTGGTGTTGTTTCTAGCCTAATCTTGATTGCCCTGCTTACAGAAACTGTCTCTCCAGTTAACCCTTATTACATTGTAACAGCTAAGGCGAAGCGCCCATTGACGTAATGGGCGTAATTGAGTTGGCCACGCCCACACGGTCATATGACCACCAAGCCATGCCTACCCAGCTGGTCATTAGGGCAAAGAACCGGTTGTTAAATTATTTGAATCCCACCACTGATCTTGGAGGTCTTCTAGTCCAACCCCCTGCTGAAGCAGGAGACCTTATATCATGGACAAATAGCTGTCCAATCTGTTCTTAAAAACCTTCAGTGTTGGGAGCACCAACAACTTCTGGAGGCAAGTTCTTCCACTGATTAATTGTTCTAGCTGTCAGGAAATTTGGGAGTTTTCTGGAGCTCTTCGTTTCTGCAAAAATAAGTATGGAAGATGCAGTTTTATAATACATAAATTTCCCAACTAATGTTCATCTGACAATGTTCCCAAAGGTCAGATAATATTTTACTTGAAATTATCTTATGTAGGAACTTGGGGTGCCTTTTAAGAGTGACTTTTTGGGGAGGGTATCAAAAACTAAAATGGATTTAATTTATCTTTATGTTTGTATTAAACTATGGATAATAAGATTTATTCCTTAAATTTATTAATTTTCTCAACCTCGAGAACATGAAAATATTTAGACTTCAGCTCTCAGAATTTCCCAACCAGCATGGCTGTTTGGGGAATTCTGGGTGCTTAAATTCACAGATCTTAAAATTCCGATTCAGAAAGACTAAAAGCAAGAATGAAACCTTTGGTGGTGGGCAGTGAGGAGGCCCCCTTTGGCGTCAGATTGGGAGAATAATCTTTCTGCTTATTGTTAACTGTTTTGTCTACAAGGAAAACAGTGAAACTTTCATCACACTTTCAAGATTAGTAAAAGATTGTGCTTCCTGACTTCCTAACATACAGTCACTCTCATCCATGCCACAGTAGTTTCAAGATGTCACAAACGTGTTCCCTGTTGCATCATCACAAGGAAAAAAATAATTCCTCCCTCTGGGAGGAATGTATTTGTTTAATGGACTTCTTTTATGTAGCAATAAATTGAATAAATGTGCCTGGGTCACGAGTAGAGTTTCTTTTCCATAAAATTAGCATTATGCCAGAGTGCCTGTGCAAGGGAAGGAAGTTACATGTTTGAAAAGTGATGTCTGAGTTTGGACATTTAGATATGTTCCTGAACTATCCGAGGCTTGTTTGTAGATAAGGTGTTCTCTGATTGAGCAACAAATGAAGGGGTGTGTTGATCCTCCCCTGTTATCATTGAGTGGGCAGAATCATTCACACACCATGACATTCTATCCTGTGTTACTACAGGAATACAGAATAACAGAGTTGGAAGGGACATGGTAGGTCATCTAGTCCAACCCGCCCCCTGCCCCACCCAAGGAGGAGACCCTACATCTGTGATGGCGAACCTATGACACGCGTGCCACAGATGGCACGCATAGCCATATCGGTGGCCACGCGAGCTCAGCTCCGGCGTGCATGTGCATGCCGGCCAGCTGATTTTCAGGTCTTCTGGACCCACAGAAGTAAGGAAACAAGCTGTTTCCTGCCTCCAGAAGGCATCGGGGGTGGTGGTGGGGAAGGCCCGTTTTTCTCTCTCCCTAGGCTCCGGAGCCTTTCTATGAGTCTGGGGAGGGCGAAAACAGCCTTCTCCATCCCTCGGAGGCCCTCTGGAGGCTGGAAATGGCCCATTTGCCAACTTCCAGTGGGACTAGAAGTTGGCAAAGGGGCTGTTTTCAGGGCCCCGGAGGGCCTCTGGGGCGTGGGGGTGGGGAAGGCCGTTTTTGCCCTCCCCAGACTCCCAGAAAGACTCTGGAGCCTGGGGAGAGAGAAAAATGGGCCCACCGGGCCATCGTGTGCAGGAGCAGGGTGGGCCGCATGCGCGGAGGTGGGGCACATAGAATTATGGGTGTGGGTATACACGTGCATGACCCCTCCGTGCTCTCCCCCATTCCTGGCACACAATGGCAAAAAGGTTAGCCATCACTCCCCTACACCATTTCTGACAGATGGCAGTCCAGTCTCTTCTTGAAAGCTTCCACTGAAAAAGATCCCACAACTTCTGAAAGCAACTTCTGTTCCATTGGTTGATTGTTCTCACTGTCAGAACATTTCTCCTTATTCCTAGATTGAATCTGTCTTTGATCAGTTTCCATCCATTATTCCCAGTCTGGCCTTCGGGTGCTTTGGAAAATAGGTTGACCCCTTCCTCTCTGTGGCAGCCCCTCAAATATTGGAAGACTGCTATCCTGTCTCCCTTGGTCCCTCTCTTCACTTGACTAGCCAGGCCCAATTCAGGGGAGGGTTCTACTTACCTTTACTACCAGTTCGCAAAGAGACTGCACGCGCAGTATGCGCCAAAAGGAGGCTTGGGAAGATAAGCTGAACAGCGAGGGGGAGGATCAGCTGTGCCGCGTGATTTAGCTTTGCTAGAAAGCAGGATTTCCTGCTTTCTAGCAAAGCTAAACCGTGCGGCACAGCTGATCATCAGAAATACCAATTAGGAGGAACCAGTAGCTTTTTTAAACTACTGGTTCAACCAAACCGGTAGCTTCGTCCGAACTGGTAGCTTTTTTTTACCTACCAATTCACCAAAACCGGTAGCTTTTATCACTACCAGTTCACCCAATGGAGCGAATAGGTAGCATTTCACCTCTGGATACCGTCCACCACAGATAACTAAACTCAATATGATTTACATATAATTTCTCCTGGAATGAAAAATAATGAATTCAAATGTCCTTGGAGTTCTGGAGATAGTTGGCTGTCTCCCAACTTCACTTCCACTTTTGAATCATGGGCTAATGAATGGACACTTTACTTTTTATACTTAATTCTGGCTGATTAGAGAAGTCACCTACGTAGCTGTCAGTAACACATGGCCAGATTTCTTCCACCATGGAATTTAGTATCTGGGGAAAATATCCAAGATTCTTGTGAGCAAATCCAACCTAAGGAGACAGATGTAATGGTCATGATTTTGATCAATTAAAACCCAACTTGAAGTCCATCTACTGTTGGTAAGGAAAGCTCACCAGTTGGTTGTGGAAATAATTAGAGGAAGGAGTGCTACATACAACATGCTGAACTTCTGGAGGATAAATGGAATACAAATCTTACCAAGAAATAAAATAAAAATATATTTATAAAATATAAATAAGTAATCGTTGAGCTGTGCCAATGCAGGACTTCTTTGGTCTCCCCAACAACAACCCTGTCAGGTAGGCTAGAGAGAGAAGGGGGAGCCCCACTGACTCAGAGCTGATGATGGTTTTCCTGGGTAGCCATTTGTCCAGAATTTTATAGGGTCCTCTGTTTGGGCAGGGAGTTGGACTAGAAGACCTCCAAGGTCCCTTCCAACTCTGTTATTATTCTGTGTTTATTCTATTCTAAAATAAATGAAGTAGGGAGATGTTCCATTCAGAATGCTTGTAATTAATGAATCAATCAACATTCATAGATGAAAAACTCAATAATAATAATATACCTAAAACTGATAAAGTAAATAGGAGTTGATTAAAAATAGATGCAAGAGACGTAGAGGAGAAGGAAGAGGATGGTTAGACTTCATAAACCAAGGTAGGAAATGGAGCAATCTTGTTAGACCTGACATCTTCTGGATTACAGGTAATCGCTTAATAGGAAAAGCGCAATTTGTGATGGGATCAGAATGAGCTTCTGCTGATAATAGGGGAGATTAGCATATGTTCCAGAAAATGGTTATGGGGACAGCTCAGAAAAACGTGCGGTTGATGCCATCTTTGTGCCTGAAGATATGCAGAAGTGTTCTGGGTCATGAGTGTTGATCAATCTCCCTTCCATTACTTTTTTTTAAATTAAATTTGTATACTGCCCTTCTCCTGCTGGACTCAGGGCGGTGCACAGCCAAAAATAAAAAACATTCCAATACAAAATTTAAAATTTTTAAAAGAATTACACAACTTCGGCCCAAAATTTAAAACATCCCAACTAAAACCCATAGACAATTAAAAATCTAACATCTCAAAAGGGGGAGGGGGGTTTACACCAGCCCTGCTTGGTGGAAAAGAAAAGTTTTTAGGGCACGGCGAAAAGCCCGGAGATCTGGTATCATGCGTATCTCTGGGGGCAAATTGTTCCAGAGGGCAGGTGCTGCCACAGAGAAGGCCCTCCCCCTGGGTGTCGCCAGCCGACACTGCCTGGCTGACGGCACCCTGAGGAGTCCCTCTCTGTGGGAGCGTACTGGCCGTTTGGAGGCTATCGGCGGCAGAAGGCGGTCCCACAAATACCCAGGTCCTATGCCATGGAGCGCTTTAAAGGTGGTAACCAACACCTTGAAGTGCACCCGGAAGACCACCGGAAGCCAATGCAGCTCACGCAGGAGAGGCGTCACATGGGAGCGCCCCCTCACTCCCATAATCCGCTTTTGGGGGTTGGGCATTAAGATCTTGCCAAAGGAAGTACCTTGTGTGTGGCTCTGAAGCTCAGCAGTGGTGCGGTAAAGTAAGTACAGCCTGCGTGCCCTTTGCACAAATGGAGCAGCATGGCATGCGCACCAGTGGTGGGTTGCTCCCAGTTCTGTCCGGTTCTTGCGAACCGGTAGTAAAAGCAGCAGGAGGCTCCGCCCACCTGCCCAGACATCATAATGGACGATCTGTGCATGCACAGAAGCGTGTGCTCCTGTTGCGAACCGGTAGTAAAGGTAAGTAGAACCCACCCCTGATTCGCACACTCCCTCCCCTCCCTCTCACTGGACCGGAAATGTTGGGAAACTCTGTCTTAGATATATATATATATATATATATATATATATATATATATATATATATATATATATATGTAGGTCTTTGGTTATTCGGGTCTTCTCCCACGTAAAATTGGAAGTGTCTTGGCGACGTTTCGACGAAGACTCATTCGTCATCTTCAGGCTGGTGTTCTCGCTTCGTGCTTCCAGGAGCCGAGAACACCAGCCTGAAGATGACGAATGAGACTTCGTCGAAATGTCGCCAAGACACTTCCAATTTTACGTGGGAGAAGACCCGAATAACCAAAGACCTACATACAAACACCCGCGAAAACCTGAGAAAACATATATATATATATATATATATATATATATATATATATATATATATATATATATATATATATATATATATATATAAACGGGGGGCATTTTGATTGCCCTGTTCTGACCACCATCTTGATTTCTTGGGCCATATCATGCAGACACGTAACTAATATCCTGCATTGTTTCTTATGTCACGTAGCATGGACAGTGCCCCAAATGTGCACTCTATGATACTGTATGTTCCAACATCCCCTGCTAAGCACAGAGAATCTGATAGATGCACAAGATTCTTGGCCGGCCGGCCAACTCATGTGGAAAGCATTTCTTGAAGGTAGACATCTTGACAATCACTGTCCAAGGATAAAGGATCATGTCACACAACCTTCTGCTTCATCTAATTTCCCAGGGCTGCAGAGGAGGTTAGATGAGGTAAGGCTGATAGATCGTTTTGTACATGTAACAATAACACACAGTCATAACTTCTAAACGATCTCATTATGTTTACTGCTTTCCGGAAGAAATCTTTGTTGTTTTTTTTTAATGTTCCATTTCTTGTGGTTCAATTTCAAACATGCACATAAACATCTGTTTGTTACGCTTTCCTTATTTCAAAGTTTATGCAAGACACTTTTATTTCCACCATTTCTAATGAGTCAGGTAGGTAGCCATGATGTTGCTCTCAAAAAATAAGAGTTTGATCTTGAATGTGAAGGGCAGACTCTGGTTTTTTGCCTGTCGTAGCTGAATCACATTGCACCTATACGTAATAGCAATAGCACTTAGATTTATATACCGCTTCACAGTGCTTTTAAGCCCTCTCTAAATGGTTTACACAGTCAGCATCTTACTGCTAACAATCTGGATCCTCATTTTACCCACCTCGGAAGGATGGAAGGCTGAGTCAACCTTGAGCCTGGTGAGATTCTAACTGGCAAATTGCAGGCAGCCAGCAGTCAGCAGAAGTAGCCTGCAGTACTGCACTCTAACCACTGCAGCGCCCATAGCTCAATTAAGGAACAATATCCTTGCAGCCTGCGGGCCAGATGGGTCACGTGCTGCCCACGCCCCCCCCATTTTAGCAAAGGGGGAAAAAGTTGCGATACGTCACATGATGACAATGTGTTGTCACGAGTTTGATACCCCTGTCTTAACAGCTATTTGAAAAATAGCTGTGGCACGGATGATAATTTTATATAGAGTAATTACATAATTACTCTACATCACATAATTTATTAAATTAGTTTATTAAACAACTCCTAGGATGCTGAACATCAGAATAAAATGTTGAGTGCATGCACATGGGAAGATATTAGTCAAAAAAACTGGAAGGATGCAGGGAGTCAATAGCCATACTTGTTGGAGGATTCTGGGAGTTGAAGTCTACATATCTGCAGAACCTCAGTGCTAAAAAGACCAATTGTCTGCTTCAGAATTCAACTTCCTATCTTATTGCTTTGCATATATAGTTGGTCCTCCATTTACAACCACAATTGGGCCCGTAATTTTGATTGTAAGTCTGGATGGTTGTTAAGTGGGCTATCACTTGACCTGGCTTGATTTTACGACCGTTTTTATGATGGTTGCAAAAACAAGTCACTGCAGTTGTTAAGCGAACCATGTGGTTGTTAAGCAAAGCATGAATCCAGCCTATCCAATGGGTGTCTGTTGGTATTCTGCCAGAAAATGGCAAGAAAACCCTCATAGCAAATTATGGTCATACTGCAACTGGTCATAAATACAAACTGGTGGCCAAGCATATGAAATGCAGTCATATGGTGATGGGGGTGGGTGGGTGCAGCGTTTTGTGATAACTTCAATCATCTGCTTCCACCCGCAATCTTGATGTTTCCAACCATTTCCTGCAGATGTCCCTACTTATAATGTTTGCTGGGTTCACCTGATTTGCCATACAGATGCTTTATTTGGTCAGCATAATCCAGGTACAATGCTTTATCATTATGTGATTCATGGTATCCTGTGTTAGATGAACTCATTCAGTTTGGGGTAATTAACACTCATGATCTACCCTAGTTATGTAAATCCAGCTTCTGTTGTGGCCTGTCAGCGGCCTGTGCAGCTAGTAGCTGATTCCGACAGCGAGGAGGCTGGTGTGGTGCTGCGCCAGCAGCCTGTGCAGCTGGCACTCGAGTCAGACAATGAGGAGGCTGGAGAAGATGTGGTGCCAGAGGCAGGGATTCAGCCAGGGCCTTCAGAACCTCCAGAAGCTCCCTGAAGAGGACAGAGAGGAGGAGTCTTTTCTCGATGTGTGGGCGCGCAGAGCTGCCAAAAGGCAGGAGTGGTTCCTCAGGAGGAGGTCTCCTCGAGAGTAAGGCTTGGGGCTAATTGGCCACTCCCTTAGCCTATTTAAGGAGGAACGCCGACTGAAGCAATTTGCAGGGAACAACTTCGTTCACATACCTTCCTGTCTTGTTTTGCTTATCTTATCAGCTTCCTGCAAATTGTTTCTGGGCATTCTGCCAACCACAGTAAGTTTTCAGTATTATTCTTTGAATTCTTGGCGATTGTTAATGCAGTTAATTAACAGCTGTTGTTGTAAAAAAATGGTTTATTTAGTAAACTAAGGTTTGAATGGACTTTTTGTGTGCTGCATTCTTTGGGGTCCGTAGCTGGGGCAGAACAGCTTCTTACAGGTTTTATATATGTAAAAATGGGGTCTATTCCCTGGGATGCTTCCTTTTCTGAAAGCCAAGTTGCAAAATAAATAAATAAATGGTATGGCAACAAAAGATGAATGAATGCTTGAATATTCAGAGATCTTGAATATCAACTAGTGACAGACATATAAATTTAATAAACTAACAAGAAAGGCAAACAAGTCCTTGAATAATGCCGAAAGATTTACTTGTTGCTCCAATTATTATTTAGTAGAATAGAATATAATTTTTTATTGGCCAAGTGTGATTGAACACACAAGGAATTTGTCTTGGTGCATATGCTCTCAGTGTACATAAAAGAAAAGATACATTCGTTAAGAATCATAAAGTACAACATTTAATGATAGTCATAGGGTACAAATAAGCAATCAAATCATACTAGGAAACAATCAGTATAAATCTTAAGGATATCAGCAAAAAGGTTACAGTCATACAGTCATAAGTGGGAGGAGATGGGTGATAGGAACGATGAGATGATTAATAGTAATGCAGACTTAGTAAATAGTTTGACAGTGTTGAGGGAATTATTTGTTTAGCAGAGTTCAGAAAAAAACTGTTCTTGTGTCTAGTTGTGTCTAGTGCTCTATAGCATCGTTTTGAGGGTAGGAGTTGAAACAGTTTATGTCCAGGATGCGAGGGGTCTGTAAATATTTTCACAGCCCTCTTTTTGACTCGTGCAGTATACAGGTCCTCAATGGAAGGCAGGTTGGTAGCAATTGTTTTTTCTGCAGTTCTAATTATCCTCTGAAGTCTGGGTCTGTCTTGTTGGCTTGCAGAGCCAAACCAGACAGTTATAGAGGTGCAGATGACAGACTCAATAAATCTCAATAAAAAATTCTGAAATTATAAGTTCAAGCTGATCATTCTTCAAGGCCCTTAAGAAAAGGCAAATTATTTACTGGATAAGGGCAAGATTGATGAGATTTGATTTATGTTGGCACAAGAGCCAATTTGGGCTAGTGGTGAAGGCGCATCAGGCTAGAAAACAGGAAACTCTTGAGTTCCAATTCTGCCTTAGCCATGAAAGTCCGCTGAGTGACCATGAGCCAGTCCCTCTCTCTCAGTCCAATTCATCTCACAGAGTGGATGTTGTGGGGAAAATAGGAGGAGGAAGGTGTGTTGGATATGTTCCCCGCCTTGAGTGATTTCTATAAATATATTTCTATAAATAATAAAGATAGCTAAATGAATAAATAATATCCTTTCAGCAGTGCACCTCCACATTGCCAAATAGAGCCTAAACCTCCTATTGCTGTTCACATTTCTCTCAACGATGCTGTTGGTAGTTAAAAAGTGGTCCAAACACTTGAGCCTGGTGGCGCAGTGGACTAATAGCCTGTTATTATCATCAGCTGCCTGCAATTACTGCTAGTTCGAATCTCCCCAGGCTCAAGGTTGACTCAGCCTTCCATCCTTTCTAAAGTAGGTAAATTGAGGACCCAGTTTGTGGGGGCAATAAGCTGACTTTGTATAAATATACAAAAGTATGAAGGCTATTGCTTAATGCATTGTAAGCTGCCCTGAGTCTCCGGAGAAGGGCGGCATATAAATCAAATTTAAAAAAAAAAACAGAAATGCCCTTGCTTTGCAATTACACAGCAAGAAAAGATGGCTGCTTATATAAGACTGCTGGAGAGATAAACACCTTCTCTCTCCCCCACACCCCACCCTGGAGGTCTAGTTATCATAATTCAAGTCACACTGTCCCTCTCCCACACCCTGACCCAGATTTGATTGATTTGCTGACTGGCAGAGTTACAGCAACAGCTGGCAGGCACACTGGACCCAAAGTGTTATGTTCTCCTCCAAGCGAAATGCTCAAGGTTGTAAATATCAATCTCTGAATTGCGTCGTCTTATTTAGGGTTGGGAGGAGCAAGGTGCAATTAAATACCTGAGGGAAGTGAGGAATGTTTGAAAGCTAACCAATTTTCAGTTTTTCAGATTATTAGCAAGAGAAGATGCTGTATTTTTGGAGAATAGAATAGAATAGAATAGAATAGAATAGAATAGAATAGAATAGAATAGAATAGAATAGAATAATGGAATGGAATGGAATGGAATGGAGTAGAGTAGAGTAGAATAGAATAGAACAGAATTCTTTATTGGCCAAGTGTGATTGGACACACAAGGAATTTGTCTTGGTGCATATGCTCTCAGTGTACATGAAAGAAAAGATACGTTCATCAAGAATCATAAGGTACATAAGGTACTTAACGATAGTCATAGGGTACAAATAAGCAATCAGGAAACTATCAATATAAATCGTAAGGATACAAGCAACACAGTTACAGTCATATAGTCATAAGTGGGAGGAGATGGGTGGTGGGAACGATGAGAAGATTAATAGTAGTGCAGACTTAGTGAATAGTTTGACACCGTTGAGGGAATTATTTGTTTAGCAGAGTGATGGCGTTCGGGAAAACGACATGTCTACGGAGATTCTCAATCATCCAGGTCATGGGTATCCCCAAGGTGCTTTTTTCCAAAAGACAACTGGACTTTCTTGTTTTGTTTTTTCCTTTGAAAACATTTTGCTTGTCCTCCAAGAAGCTTCTTCAGTTCTAACTCAGTAAGAGCTTGGATGAGAAGCAAAATGTTTTCAAAGAGGGGGGAAAAAAAACCAAGAAAGTCCAGTTGCCTTTTGGAAAAAGCACCTCTGGAACAGAAGAAATAATGGTTTTTGAAAGAAGAGTCATAAGGCAGCAGGATCCTGGGTGGGGAGTTGAAGTGTCAAAAAATAAATAAATGGCAGCCACAATTATGTGGATGCACCATCACTGAAGGTTTTTAACAAGAGATTGAACAGCCATTTCTCTGGAATCATAGGTTCTCCTACTTGAGCAGTTGGATTAGAAGACTTCCAAGGTCCCTTCCAACTCTGTTATTCTATATTCTGTAATAATGTAATTATCTAGGAGCCTGAGTGGCGTAGGAGGCTAATGCCTCCTACTAAGGCAGCATTTAACATCCAGCTGCCTGCAATTACTGCGAGTTCAATTCTCACCAGGCTCAAGGTTGACTCAGCCTTCCATCCTTTCTAAGGTGGGTAAAATGAGGACCCGGTTTGTGGGGGCAATAAATTGACTTTGTATAACATATACAAAAGTATGAAGGCTATTGCTTAACGCATTGTAAGCCGCCCTGAGTCTCTGGAGAAGGGCGGCATATAAAAATAAATAAAAATAAAAAAATAAAAATAAAAATAAATCTTTATCTGCCTTCCTACCAGGCGTTTCTTTTTAGCCCAGGCACCATGTTATGAAAGGCTGAATGATTTAGGTAGCTTAATTATTTGCTGCATAATAAATAAATTTGTGTTTCCCCACCGCACCCCTCAGAGAGTTTATGAAGCTTCACCAAAAGGTGCTTGTTTTACGGTTAATCCGACATCCATAGGATAAAAACCTTCAGGAGCTGCTGGAAAGAGAACAGAAATCAGAATCAAATGCAGAGGTGACGTGTAAAATCCACATCAATGGAAAACAGACTCAGAAAGGACTTGGTTAAGCTCATCCATTGGCTTGGAATTTTACTGGTTCACTTCAGCTGTTGTTTGATAACACAAACCCCATCAGTATCACTTACTCACTGGTTGTGAGTACTGGTGGTGTTTCCAGCAGCCCTTTGACTGACCTCATCACATGACCATTGTTCTCCCCTCCTGTTGCAAGTGACTGTGAAAAAATAGGCTTTTTGAGTGAGTCATCAGGTAATGAAGGTTTCAGGTGACTGGCTTATCATGTGACAATTAGCATAAAGGTGTTGTATGAGAGAAAGCCTGCTGTGGTGGTGGCATAGTATCCGGTCCTCCATGGATCAGGAAGGAAGGGTGGGAGAGAAGGAAGGAAGGAAGGAAGGAAGGAAGGAAATAATTTGCAGGCAGATATCTTCAGCTGAACATTTGGAGAAGAGAAGAGACTGGTTCAATGAATGGATGCTTGAGATAATTTGCAAACATGCAGCAAATAGATCATCCCAAAGGTGCTTTTTCAAAAGGCAGCTAGATTTTCTTGTTTTTTCTGGAAGATGTTTCGCTTCTCATCTAAAAAGCTTCTTCAGTTCTTGAAGAAGAAGCGAATTGAAATTGAAGAAGCTTCTTGGATGAGAAGCGAAATGCCTTCCAGGAAAAACAAAGGAAGTCCAGTTGCCTTTTGAAAAAGCACCTTTGGGACAACCATGACCTGGATGGCCAAGAATTTCCTTAGAGATGCAGCAAACAATGTTCTTAAGTATCTCTTTCCTGTCATGAACATGTGGAGCTGTTCAGGGCAGGTCAGTTACCACATCTGAGTTGCAAAACTCCTGAAGATCAATAGAGAGCAGCAAAGAGATATAAGCCCTATTTCTTTGCTGCCATCCGGATGTTTGCAGTTCTAAGAAATCCTCCAAACTCTCTAAACTTTGTTCATCTTCTTAGCATCGAAAGCAGGGGTGAAATCCAGCAGGTTCTGACAGGTTCTGGAGAACCGGTAGCGGAAAATTTGAGTAGTTCAGAGAACCAGCAAATACCACCTCTGGCTGGCCCCAGTCGACGTTCTCTTTGAGACACCTTTTCTTACCATAAAAGAGTTAAACTAACTTGTTAGTCTGATAAAAACTCTCTTCAGCCTTTTACAGTTCCTGGAGCCAATATTGCAAAACAAGGTAATAGCTTTTTATTATATTCCTTATCAAGGTTTACCTTTCATAACATATAAAAAAACATTCTGTACACACTCTTAAATATCTTATATATTAAATATTTAATTATTAAATATTAAATATCTGCCTGTATCTGACACGGTGGCTTAGTGGGTAAGACGCTGAGCTTGTCGATTGAAAGGTCGGCAGTTCAGCGGTTTGAATCCCTAGTGCCGCGTAACGGGGTGAGCTCTCGTTACTTGTCCCAGCTTCTGCCAACCTAGCAGTTCGAAAGCACATAAAAATGCAAGTAGAAAAATAGGGACCACTTTGTGTGGGAAGGTAACAGCATTCCATGCCCCTTTGGCGTTGAGTCATGCCGGCCACATGACCACGGAGATGTCTTCGAACAGTGCTGGCTCTTTGGCCTTGAAACGGAGATGAGTCGGGAATGACTAGCACATATGTGTGATGGGAACCTTTACCTTTACCTTTAAAGACATGCAGTGTACAATTTTCCTTCCTTCCTTCCTTCCTTCCTTCTTTCCTTCCTTCCTTCCTTCCTTTGCCTATTAACTGGGAGTGTGTGAGAAAACATGAAATACTCATAATATTTGACAGTATATTTTACCTGATTAATTGTGCTCCTTGAAAAGAGCCATTCATTTGCAATAAGGAAATGTTTTTGATTTTATTATTCATTTACTCTATTTATATTTGACAGCAATCCAGAGGACTGAAGTACAGTTAAGACCAATTGACGAGAATATATGTATCTTAAGATTGAACTATGGAGTTTTAGACTTACATGTTTATGAAATTACCTTTCCCAACACTAGAAACACTGGTTTTTAATTTGGGAATGTGCTAAGAGACCTTAGGCCTCATAAAATCCTTCAGCGTGCAACTGATTAATGTCTTGTCAATTTCAGGCCTGTGGGAGAATACAATCAACCAATTAAGGTCAGAGCAGATCTTGTTAACTTTTTGTCATTAGAGAAGGGCTTGGAGGAAAGCTGCTAAGGAAGAGATATTTTAAGAACAGTCAAAATGCCGGACCTTATGTGAATTTAAGACTATTCTTGCCAGACAGAGCACATGAGGACAAAAAAGGGGGCCATGCCCTCTTGTGGGGTATCAGTGGTAACTCTAAACTAGGGGTGTCCCAAAGATGCTTTTTCAAGAGGCAATGGGACTTTCTGGTTTTTTGAACGAGAAGCAAAATGTCTTCAAAGAAAAACCAGAAAGTTCAGTTGGCTCTTGAAAAAGCATCTTTGGAACAACCATGACCTAGATGACTGAGAACCTCCATAGACATCTAAACTAGGGGTGGGGCAACTATGGCCCCCTTACGACTTGTGAACTTCAACTCCCAGAATTCCTGAGCCAGCCATTCTGGGAGTTGACGTCCACAGATTGTAAAAGGGACATAGTTGCTCTAAACATTGCCTAATTTGGGTAAAAACATTGCTGGTAAGATCTCTCCAGAGATGAACTTCTTCCATTGTGTCTGAAAATTTGGATGTTCTGCAGGTGCACCATATTTTCCACTGATGAACTGCAGATTGTCCAATAAGCTACAGATGCAGTGGTGGGATTCAATTTTTTTTACTACTGGTTCTGTGGGAGTGGCTTGGTGGGTGTGGCATGGCATCGCTTGGTGGGCATGGCTCAGTGGGTGTGGCAGGAGAAGGATACTGTAAAATCTCCATTCCTTCCCCACTCCAGGGGAAGGATAGTGCAAAGTCTCCATTTCCTCCTGATCAGCTGGGACTCGGGAGGCAGAGAATAGATGGAGGAGGGGCCAGTCAGAGGTGGTATTTACTGGTTCTTTGAAGTACTCAAAATTTCCTCTACCAGTTCTCCAGAACTGGTCAGAACCTGCTGAAACCCACCTCTATAGGTGGTCTTCAAACTACAACTGGTTGCTTAGAGACCTTTAGAAGTTACAATGGAACCTCCAAAAGGTGCTTATGACCCAATCTCAAAGTTATAATAGCTTCCCACATACAAACACTCTATTCACCAACCACATTTTGAGTGCTTGGCAATTGACTCATCTTTATGGTTGTTCGCAGCATCCCATGGGCACAGAATCATGATTTTTTTTTTTTTTTTTTTGCTGGTTTCCAGTGTTTACTTCATTTCCAATAAAAAAAAAACCAGATAATAGATTTGCTTAACGACTACGGTGTTTGCTTAATGACCTTTGCAAAAAATGTTTTAAAGTCAGCTCCGATCATCTGCTTAATGACTGCAATGATTTACAATTGTAATTCTGGGCTCAATTACAGCCGTAAGGTGAGGACCATCTGTATAGACTCTGAAAATGGCCACAAACATAACGTGCTCAGCGGACATGTATATTTTCTGCATTTCCACATCTGTATATTTATAATTTTATGTGGAACATCCTGTTTCCCAGTTTTTGAGGAACAGCTTTCCTCAGGGGTGAAATGCTCCCAGTTCAGACCAGATCACCCGATCCGGTAGCGATGGAGGCGGGTGGTTCGGAGAACCGTAGCAAAAATCCCTACTCCCCACCCCCATGCCCAGCTGAACTGCGTGATCATCAGAGGCTTTTTTTCTTTTAAATGGCTCTGACGATCCCAGCTGAGTTGCCTGATCGTCAGAGGGTTTTTAAAAAACCCTCTGCCGATCAGGCAACTCAGCTGGGATCGTCAGAGCCTTTTGAAAGCATTTTTTTTACAACTTCTTCGCCAAAGAGGTTGTAGAAAAAATGGTTTTAAAAGTAAAAAAAAAAAAATTGGCCACACCCACCCAGTCACATTAAACCCACCACCACCAAGCCACGCCCACAAAACCGACAGTAACAAATTTTAGATTTCACCACTGGCTTTCCTTGTATGATGTGCCCAGCAAACAGGAAAATTTAGGGTGTATTTGTGATCCCCATTAGAAAGATCAAAGATTCTTCTGGGGCAAAACATTAACTATCATTTGTAGAAGCAGCAGTGGAATTTCTGAAGGGAGAAATACTAAGCTAGCGTTCAAAGCTCACTTCATTATTTTAAAGCTAACAATTTTTGCATTGCACAATTGTTTTATATTGTATAAACGTTCTTGGAATTTCCTGGAACTGCAGGTTTGGAGTTTACGTCGATGTTTAATTTAAAAAAAGAAAAACACCACTTAGCTCTGAAAGAATCAGATAACATGTTTACCATTTGCAATAGCTGTTATCACTTAGCGGTACGGCCAGCTGACGTACCAAGATAAATACGCCTGAGAAATATTGACAAATTGGTATCCTAAAACTATCCTTTCTTTTAAAAGGATAAACCCAGAACCCAGATAATATCTTTCTATAAATATTAGGCTATAATTCTCAAGGGCTGAAATCCAAGAAAACTGTGCCCTAAACAATAGCTTAATATAAGCAATGACATGGCAATGAAGACAATAAGATAGATAGATAGGCAGATGATAGACAGACAGAAAGACATATGATATGATAGAGAGAGAGATTGATGGTGGAGAGAAGGCAGAAATGATAGGTAGATTAGATAGGTAGATAGATAGATAGATAGATAGATAGATAGATAGATAGATAGATAGAGTAGATAGATACAGTAGATAGATACAGTAGATAGATAGATAGATAGATAGATAGATAGATAGATAGATAGATGATAGATAGATAGATAAATAGATAGATAGCAATAGCATTTAGACTTATATACTGTTTCCCATAGCAATAGTGCTTATATACCGCTTCACAGTGCTTTTACAGTCCTCTTTAAGCGATTTACGGAGTCAGCCAATTGCCTCAACAATCTGGGTCCTCATTTTACCGAACTCAGAAGGATGGAAGGCTGAGTCAACCTTGAGCCTGGTGAGATTTGAACTGTCAAATTGCAGGCAGCCAGCAGGCAGCAGAAGTAGCCTGCAGTACTGCATTCGAACCACTGTGCCACTGCAGCTCAGATAGCAGATAGATAGATAGATAGATAGATAGATAGATAGATAGATAGATAGATGTAGGCAGGCAGGCAGGCAGATAGAGGCAGGTTGGCAGATAGGCAGAAAGGTATTAGATAGAAATGCTTCTGATTATGTCTAAGGGCTCAGGAAATGATTAAGCACCCTGAATGCTTCTTTGAAAGAAAAATCAAGATCCAAATGTAAAGGAAAAACAAATCCCTGGCTTTTTTTTTTTTTTTTTGGCTATCTAATGCCACTGGATCTAGCATTAAAGCAACAGAATAGTGGGTTTTGCACAGCCTCAGTATCTTATGGAAGTTGGCTGATAGAGCTGAAGAGACCACTTAAACTAAGGTGACCAGATTTTAACATTGGTAAAGAGGGACATTGTGGGCGTGGTTTATTTTGTGGGCGTGGCTAGCTGGTCATGTGACTGGGTGGGCGTGGCTAGCTGGTCATGTGACTGGATGGGTGTGGCTAGCTGGTCATGTGACCGGGTGGCCATGGCTATGCGTATAGGGTAAGGTGAACAGATTTTAACATTGGTAAGAAGGACACCATTGTGGGCGTGACTTATTGTGTGGGCGTGGCTTGGAGGCCATGTGACTGGGTGGGCGTGGCTAGCTGGTCATGTGACCGGGTGGCCATGGCTATGTGTATAGGGACTACTCAGAGGGCTGAAAAGTCATTTCTGACAGGTCCTCACACTTTTGACTGGTCCTCACACTTATGACCATCCTCACATTTATGCCCGTGCAGTATTCTTAACAACCATGTCACTCATTTCACAACTGCTTCTCTTCACCATGGTGACAAGATAGGGCAAAAACGTAAAATGTGAGGACAGTCGTAAGTTCGAGGACTGGTCAAAAGTGTGAGGACCAGTCAAAAATAACTTTTTCAGCCCTCTGAGTAGTCCATATGCACAAAAGGACTAACCAGAGGGCTGAAAAAAGTCATTTCTGACAGGTCCTCGCACTTTTGACTGGTCCTCACACTTATGACCATCCTCACATTTATGCCCGTGCAGCATTCTTAACAACCATGTCACTCATTTCACAACTGCTTCTCTTCACCATGATGACAAGATAGGGCAAAAATGTAAAATGTGAGGACAGTCATAAATTCGAGGACTGGTCAAAAGTGTGAGGACCAGTCAAAAATAACTTTTTCAGCCCTCTGAGTAGTCCATATGCATTAAAGGATACAGCAATAGAGAGGGATGAAGGAATGGAAATTAGAGTAGGAGTGAGGGTAAGAGAGGGAGGAAGAGAGGAGGAGAAGGAGAAAGGAAGAGGAAGTAGGGAGGAGAAAAAGAGGGTGGGGGGAAGAGAAAGTAAGAAGGAAAGAAAAGAGAGTGGTGGTAGGTTTGAGGAGAAAGATTGCTGTACAATAAAAAAGATGAAAGGGAAGAAAGCCAACCCCAAGCAAATATAAAGATATTAAGATTAAGAATGAATTGTTAAACTTTAAAGAATAAAAGAGAACAAATATGAATAAATAGCAATAATTAGAAACACACATACAAACATGCAATGTATTTTCTTTGAACAGAATATTTGGCTGGTTCACAAATTTAAACAGCGTTTAGTCATTTCAATTAAATTTACAATTTCTATATTTCCTTTTTGCCATATTTATTCCTCATCTATTTTTTTAAAAAAACAATATTACCCTTCATCCTCATCTCTAATCTTAATCAAATTCAATTTTTCCCTTCTATTCTATATTATACCCCTTCCCATTGTCATCTATTTTTATATCCATCCTCACATTGGTTAATTATGTAATTATGTAATACAGTTGTTTAATACAAATTCAACATTTTAATATAAATCAATTAGTTATATAACTATCTTTTTTGTATATTAATCAATATGAACATGAATATTCCAATTATTTCCATGCAATCCAATTTCTTACAAATCAATTAATTATCTTTACCAATAATAATAAACCAAATAATTTCCCCCATATATTCATCCAAACCACAACTTAACCATTTCTGCTTTCAACACAATATACAATTATTAATAGTATCTCAATTATTACAATTCCCTACTTAAATAGAGTTTTTTTTCTTTTGTGTTTTAAAATCTTGAACTCTCCTCTTTTGCCCAAAATTTCCCATTGTTTGCAGTTTTGTACCTACCTTTTTTGGTGAGGAAAAAGAAAAAGAAAAAGAAAGAAATCTCTCTCTGCCTCATTTTGTCATGTTGCAGGTTTAGTTTCGCTTTCGCCTTTGTTTTCAGTATAGCTAGGTGGGGGGGAAATCTGCTCCAGGAACTTTTTGCAGCTTTTTGCAGCTAATTAAGCTAGCGGAAGCTGTTAACAGGGGCTGTTTTTTCTATTTTTGCAGGCATGGATCTATTCATTTTTTTTTTAACACTGATCAGCTGTAGGTCGGCCCTTTGAAGCCCCGCGGCAAGAGTTTAAAGAGTTTTTTTTCCCTCTAGCCATCAGCAGGGATTCAGGAGGCAGAATGAAAAATCGGGACTTTTTTAAAACGCCGCGGGACGCGGGACAAATTGCTCAAAAGTGGGACTGTCCCGCCAAAAGCGGGACGTCTGGTCACCTTAACTTAAACAAGGGGTCACCAACCTTTCGGACCTCAGGGACCACTAAATTCATAATTTTAAATCCCGCGGACCACTAATATGAGTATTTTCAAAAGATAAATAGTATTTTGTGCAATATAAAAATGTAAATAATGTTTCTGCGGACCACCAAAATTTTCTCACGGACCACCAGTGGTCCAGAGGCCACTGGTTGGTGATCACTGACTTAAACTATGGAGTCTAACTTGTTGCTCAGTGCAGGAATGCAAATGACAGCATCTCTGCCAAGAAGCTATCCAGGAGTTTTCACAAATATTTTCAGTTATTTAATTTGAATCCATTATCCCAAGTCCTGCAACTTTGGGATACTAAAGAGTGCATCGTAACTTTTAGGTAAAAGTGTTAAACATAGTCCCTTCTCTCAGTCTTTCTTAAGAATAGTTTAATAAAACTCTCCATCACAGCATTGTCATTACCATTTTCTCCCTGCCTGTTTTCATTTTTCTGAATATTTCTTAATAATAGAGCTTCTAGAATCTAGACTCACAACTGTAGTCCAGGAGACTCTGAACCATCATAAAAATGCAGCAACCAAACTTGTACTCTAAACTACTATTACTCTTCTTCTCTTCCTCTTCTTCTTCTCTTCCTCCTCTCCTTCTCCTCCTCCTCTTCTTCTTCTCCTCCTCTCCTCCTCCTCCACCTCCTCCTCCTCTTCTTCTTCTCCTCCTCCTCTTCCTCCTCCTCCTCCTCCTCCTCTTCTTCTTCTTCTTCTTCTTCCTCCTCCTCCTCCTCCTCCTCCTCCTCCTCTTCTTCCCCTCCTCCCTCTCCCTTCCCCTTTCCCTTCCTCTTTCTCTTCCTCTCCTCCTTGTTGCCTTGCTGGAATAAACCAAAGCAAATGTATATTATAAGTATGAATTTTCCATGGCAGAATAATCTCCTCATCCAGACAGGTTCTAACACCTTTCTGCCCCAAAAACATTTTTCTTCCTTGCCAGCTGGGTGAGATTACTATCAACTTTGCATCCAATTGCTCATCGGGTCATGCAACAATAACGACATTGTTATAACTATGTTTAGAAGCATGAAGGCAAACCTGCCCAGGCAGAATTGCAAGTCTTATCCTGAGGTTGAGGCACTACAACTTTGCAGATGGATGAAGTCCTCTTATTCTTCACATTGCTCCGGTGAACAACAACTGCTGCGCCATAACACACATCACTGTGGTCAGATAAAGGCAGTGGTAAAATTCAAATTTTTTTACTACCAGTTCTGTGGGTGTGGCTTGGTGGGTGTGGTGTGGCTTGGTGAGCATAGCTTGGTGGCAGGGGAAGGATACTGCAAAATCCCCATTCCCTCCCAACTCCAGAGAAAGGATATTGCAAAATTTCCATTCCCACCCCACTCTGGGACCAGCTAGAGATGGTATTTGCCGGTTCTCCGAACTACTCAAAATACCCGCTACCAGTTCTCCAGAACCTGTCAGAACCTGCTGGATTTCACCCCTGGATAAAGGGGAAGGTGAAAGCACCTTTTCAACCCACTCCAGAAAAAGTACCCTCATCTTTATATCGTAGGATTGACCAACACTATTGAGGCCGAAAGCTGTCATAAGTCTTTGACGTGCTATGAACTTCAGAAGTCATATCAGGTCAGGATGTAAAATTGGCTGAGAAAAAACACACACTTGGTATCATTTTGTTTTTCTTCTAATTAATTTAAAATGAAATGAAATGGATGTAGTTAGTTACCATTTCCGCTCATTTAATGATTTTTGCATTAAAAGTGGAAGTGGTAACTGCCCTACATGGAGGTAATCATGTGGTAACCATACACGGAGGGGCCTTGGAGACCCCAGGATTTCAAGGGGTTGCAATGTCTGCTTAAATAGCAATGGTTGAGGCCACAAGAAGTGCAAGAACCAGGACATTGTATCTCCCGTGTCACTCGAGCAGGGCCACCGAGAGGATTATTAAGTGCCGGAACAAGACTAATATGGGTCCCCTCACCTACACCTGTTTTCCCAGCTGGAATGAATGGCTGTGAAAGTTGGACCATAAGGAAGGCTGAGTGCCAAAGAATTGAGGCCTTTGAACTATGGTGCTGGAGAAGACTCCTGCGAGTCCCTTGGACTGCAAGGTGATCAAACCGATCAGTCCTAGAGGAGATCAACCTTGACTGCTCTTTAGAAGGCCAGATCCTGAAGATGAAACTCAAATACTTTGGCCACCTAATGAGAAGGAAGGACTCACTGGAGAAGAGCCTAATGTTGGGAAAGATTGAGGGCAAAAGAAGAAGGGGATGACAGAGAACGAGGTGGCTGAATGGAGTCACTGAAGCAATCGGCGTGAGCTTAAACGGACTCCAGAGGATGGTAGAGGACAGGAAGGCCTGGAGGAACATTGTCCATGGGGTCGCGATGGGTCGGACACGACTTCGCAACTAACAACAACACCTACACATGGACACATAAATCAATAATGTCATAATTGTACATTTATTAATTACATTCAAACATACTTGCAAATATATTAAAAATAGGATAGGTTCTTTTGTAAAATAAAATAAAAACTATAATACACATTTGTATATATATCGCTTGTTTTGCATTTAACGCCAAATTGAAAAAGTGTTTGTTGCCCCTTTTTATTAATCTCATCACTTCTGTTTTTCCTTGTGTTTTTGAGCTCCAGATTATTGAGATGACATTTCATAACAATTCATAAGCTGAAATGAAATATAAAATATATTCATAAACGAAATGAAACTAAACTTGCAAACTTCAATAAATAAGCAATGAAATTAAAATTCAATAAATTACATAAATAACTGTACACTGGGTTTCAGATTAATAAAGGTTATGTCAAACAAGGCTGCAAGGTGGTTTTGCTATACACACAAAGTATAGAGTATGAAGTATATATCCAATATTGTTTTTCTTTTTAAAAATTTGGTAAATTTTCTCCTTCCTGGGCCCCCTTTGAGCTCCATGGGCCCCGGAACAATGTACCAGCTGCACCCTCCCCTCTCCTCAGGCCTGCACCTGAGGTGGTAAAAGAGGAGGAGGAGGAAGAAAGGAGAAGGGGAAGGGGAAGGGGAAGGAGGAGGAGAGGAAAGAAAGAGGGAAAAGGAGAGGGAGAAGGAGGGGGGAGGAGAAGGAGTAGGGAAAGGAGAAGGGGAAGGAGGAGAGGGGGAGGAGGAAGAGGGGAAGAAAGAGGGAAAAGGAGAGGGGGTGGAGGGGGAAGAAGAGAGAGAGAAGGAGGAGGAGAAGGAGGAGGAGGGTGGAGAAGGAGAGGGAGGAGGAGGAGGAGATGAAGGAGCGTCTGTCTTCTGGCATACTATCTCCCCAGAGGTTACCAAAGTCCTGGTGCACTTTAATTATGCCTTGAAGCTCTGGCTTTCTCTCCAGGTCCTGATTTAGGAGTTATGTGCCCTGGGATGTCCTCACTGTATATGTGTGTAGGACTATGTGTGCCTCGCTGGTTATTGCCATCTCACCTGTTTTATGTCTTATGTTCTAATCTATTCCTTCTAGGAAGATGTTGCTTTGAACACAAGCACACCGTCATGGGAGGTCAATGCACCTCAGTTTGGAGAATAATCCTGTTTTTAGTACATTGCAAAAGAGATTTTGTCCCCTTCAGAGGTGGGATTCTGCCAGTTCTGTCCAGTTCAAGCAAACCTGTAGCGGCGACTGTGGGAGGCTCCGCCCACTCACCCGGACATAATACGCTCACATTTGCGAACCGGTAGGGAAGGTAAGTGAATCCCTCCTCTGGTCCCCTTATGCTGCCACCCTCCCCTTAAATGTAAGATGGGGAGGGTGGCAGCATGGTACTGTCTTCTGCAATTGGGGGTGCAGAGAAGAATAAGAATGGGTATGGAGTGATTATTGATTATTGTTGGAATCTGCTGTTGCTTCCTTTTGATTGCAGTTCTACCTGGCTATATACTTTCCCCTGGATACCATTACAAAAACAAAAAGACACTCTTGAACTCCTGTTTATGAGCTGTCCTTAGGTATTAGTAGGCTACTATAAGGGTACAAGGCTAGATACACACTATGACAACATAGTTGGATGAATGCCAAGAAGTACAGAAAACTAAACACAGTAACACGCACCTCCTACACAATAAGGATTACGGATGCCGTACATGCGTCAGCAGGCTCAGTGAATGTTGAGTGAGAAGAACAGAAAACAGAACCACAGAACAGCAAAGAAACTTGTCAGAGCCTCAGCTGCTTATATCAGGTTTTATCAACCTCACATCCTCACATTTTAAATCATTCCCTGAGTGAGGAGAATGGTCTCTGCTAAAATACTGCAACCTGTGGCATTTCCTTTAAGCACTTAGATGCATTTTTAAAAAAGGAATCAGAATTGGCCAGTTAATTATCTCAAATTTTAACAGCCTTGAAGAACTAAAACTTTCAGCATCGCATATCACTTACCGTATTTTTCGGAATATAAGACACATCTTTTTCCCCCCTAAAAGGGGTGAAAATTTAGAGGTGTCTTATACACCGAATATAGCCCCGCCCACCCACTGGCCTCCACCCTTTGGCTTCTGCCTTGCAGCAGTTACCTCCTTGCAAGCAAACAGCAAGAAAAAACAGCTCCTTTCAGCTTCAGCACAGCCTAATTAGCACAAGTTGATTGGATTGGCCTCCCGACTCTCAGTTGATTTGCTCTCAGTTATTTTGTGCAGAGCTCTACTGCTTGCTGCAAAGAGGTAAATTGCTGGAGCAGATTGTTTTTCCCTTGTGCTAATCAAGATTTGCTGAAAACGAAAATGAAAGTAAAGCAAGCTGTTTGCTGTTTCCTGCAACGAGGCAAAATTGCGCAGAGGCAGAGGCAGAGGCAGATTTCTTTTTCTTCTTTTCCTCACCAAAAAAGATAGGTGAGGTGGTGCAGTGGTTAGGGTGCAGTACTGCAGCTACTTCAGCTGACTGCTAGTTCAGCAGATCAGCGGATCAAATCTCACCGGCTCAAGGTTGACTCAGCCTTCCATCCTTCCGAGGTGGGTAAAATGAGGACCCAGATTATTGGGGGCAATATGCTATTTAGTATCCTGTCTTTGGTGTAAGCTGCCCAGAGTCCTTGGAGAGTGGGCGGCATACAAATATTATTATTATTATTATTATTATTATTATTATTATTATTAATAATAATAATAATAATAATAATAATAATAATAAGTGCGTCTTATATTCTGGTGTGTTTTATACTTTGAAAAATATGGTAATTTTTTTTTCTTTTTCTTTTGGCACTCTTGTTGTTAGTTGCAAAGTCGTGTCCAACCCATCGCAACCCCATGAACAACGTTCCTCCCGGCCTTCCTGTCCTCTACCATCCTCTGGA
The DNA here is from genome assembly GCA_022577455.1 of Arizona elegans. NCBI lineage: Eukaryota > Metazoa > Chordata > Lepidosauria > Squamata > Colubridae > Arizona > Arizona elegans. Next base: position 4,545,068 of record JAKOOJ010000002.1, on the reverse strand, counting down.
GTCCATTTAAGCTCACGCCGACTGCTTCAGGGATTCCATCCAGTCACCTCGTTCTCTGTCATCCCCTTCTTCTTTTGCCCTCAATCTTGCCGAGCATTAGGCTCTTCTCCAGTGAGTCCTTCCTTCTCATTAGGCGGCCAAAGTATTTGAGTTTCATCTTCAGGATCTGGCCTTCTAAAGGGCAGTCAGGGTTGATCTCCTCTAGGACTGACTGGTTTGATCGCCTTGCAGTCCAAGGGACTCGCTGGAGTCTTCTCCAGTACCAGAGTTCAAAGGCCTCAATTCTTTGGCACTCAGCCTTCCTTATGGTTTTGGCACTCTACTTGTCGCTATAGAAAACTAAGTGGAGCTAGTTGGTTAAATATCCCTGAGGCAACTGTACCCTCTGGGAATAATATAGAAAGTCCTTGATTTATGACCACAATTGAGCCCTAAATTTCTCTTGCTAAGCAAGAGAACAGTTGTAAAGTGAGCTTTGCCCTATTATATGACCTTACGTGCTACAGTTGCTAAGTGAATCAGTGCAGTTGTTAAATTAGTTACCCAGTTATTAAGTGAATCTGGCTTCCTCATTGGCTTTGCTTGGCAAAAGTTGATCACATGACCCCGGGATACTGCAACCATCATAAATACATGCATTGCCAAGTGTCTGAATTTTGATCATGTGACCATGAGGATGCTGCAGGGAACATAAGTGTGAAAAATAGTTATAAGTCATCCGATGACTATCATCAAGTGTTTTACCTTATGATTCTTTTTTTTTGGATTTTTTTTTATTTTTATTTTTAAACAAACATACATCTAGCCGCTGTTAATACATTCACAATCAGATATCTCAATTCTTTATTATATATTTCAGGTATAATCCCCAATAAAAAAATCTCTGGTTTAAAATGTATGTGTTTTTTTGTATTTTTTCCAACCATGTGTGGATTTTGGTCCAGTATCTTTTACCTCATGATTCTTGATGAACGTATCTTTTCTTTTATGTATACTGAGAGCGTATGCACTGAGGCAAATTCCTTGTGTGTCCAATCCCACTTGGCCAATAAAAAATTCTAATTCTAATTCTTTTTTCAGTGCTGTTGTAACTTTGAACCGTCACTAAATGAATTGTTGTAAGTCGAGGACTACCTGTATCTAGGAATCCTTAATTGATGTCAGTGAAGGGATGATAAAATGCTAAGATGGCGGTCATGACCACGCGATTGGCCCTCTACCCTTTTTGGATAGTTCTGTGAAGGGGGAAGAGATTATTTTAATCACTTTTCAAACTCATCATAAACTTCAATCATGCTGCAGTGGAAAGTACAGGTAATCCTCAATTTACAACCAGTAAGTTATGACATAAATTGTGAGAGCCTCTCCCAAAAGGGATATATGACTCAGCTATGAATTTGCAAACCCCCCAGGTCATGTGACTGCGCTTTGGATGTTCGGTAACCGCTGGATTTACAGCAGTTTGTAGAGCAATGTGGTCATGTGACTGATATGAGAAGCAATCTAGAACTAAGGAGAAATTTCCTTACAGTTAGAACAATTAATCTGGGAACAATTTACAACCATTCATTTAGTGACCGTTCAAAATTACAACAGCACTGAAAAAAGTGACATGACCGTTTTTCATTCTTAAGAAAGGAGTGACATGATAACAGTGTTCCAATATTTCAGGAGGTGCCACAAAGAGGGTGTCAAGTTATTCTCCAAAGCACCTGAAGGCAGGACAAGAAGCAATGGATGGAAACTAATCAAGGAGAGAAGCAACCAAGAACGAAGGAGAAATTTCCTGCCAGTGAGAACAATTAATCTGTGGAACAAGTTACCTCCAGAAGTTGTAGATGCTCCAACATTGGAAGTTTTTAACAAGAGATTGGACAATTTGTCTGAAATGGTATAGGATTTCTTGCCTGAGCAGAGGGTTGGACTAGAAGACCTCCAAGGTCCCTTCCAACTCTGTTATTCTATTCTATTCTATTCTATTCTATTCTATTCTATTCTATTCTATTCTATTCTATTCTATTCCGTTCCATTCCATTCCATTCCATTCCATTCCATTCCATTCCATTCCTATTCTTGATGGTTTTGCTAGACACCGGCATTTACTTCTACAGCTCATATCAAACAATAGTTTTGTTTAATGACTGGGGTATTTGCTTAACAGCTTCTGGATTTGCTTTATGACTATTACAAAAAGACTGTAAAGATATATCTGGTCATGTGATGACCCACTTTATGATCATCATCGTGGTGGTGCAATGGTTAAAAAGTAGCATTGCAGACTAACTCTGCCAACTGCCAGCAGTTCAATCCTAACTGGCTCAAGGCTGACTCAGCCTTTCATCATTCTGAGGTCAGTAAAATGAGGACCCATATTGTTGGGGATGATATGCTGACTCTGTAAACTGCTTAGAGAGGGCTGTAAAGCACTATGAAGTAGTATATAAGTCCAAGTGCTACTATCACAGTATACAACTGTAATTGCCAAGTTACGGTTGTAAATTGAGGACTATGTATAATGCATATCAGCTCTCTTGAAAGTGGCTTAAATTTAGGACGTGTTAGGGATCTTCTCATTTTGATAATTGGATGGCAGGAGTTTTGTCCCTGGAGCGAATGTAAAACATTCCATCCGTGTCAACTAATTGGTGTTGGTAAGTTCCGATTCTCAAAAGTGCTAGAAATGCTTTGGCATCTGCAAATATTTCCAGCCAGACTACATTCCTAAAATAGACATTCTTTGCTGCATTACTCACAAAAAGCTGCCAGGAATGTGACATCGAAGTAAGTTTATGAGGCTCTTCTTTAACCAGCCACAGCCTGCCGAGTTTGCAATCAAGTAAAAGAATGTTAGTTTAAAGATTTTTCTCTGCCCTTGCATTCTTGAACACGTTTACTCTTTGTTCCAAATATCACTATTGTTGAAATGTTGATTTTTTTATTCTTTCAGTCCTATAAAAATAAAGATTGGCCCTAGCTAGACGCGAGGATCTGCAAAGAATATTATTGCAGAATTTATTGTTGCATATTTTAATAATATGGCATGTTACACCATCAAACTCATATCCATATAAATAGTAAAAACACACTGTTCCGTTTTTCAATGTTAATGATGTCTTATCTATTGTTGGAAATCCAGCTATCTGCTTTAACTTTGCTTTACTTAAGTTCTCTTGTGAGATACGGTAAGGATATTAACCAGGAGTGAAATCCAGCAGGTTCTGACAAGTTCTGGAGAACCAGTAGCAGAAATCTTGAGCAGTTCGGAGAACTGGCAAATACCACCTCTGGCTGGCCCCAGAGTGGGGAGGGAATGGAGATTTTGCAGTATCCTTCCCCCAGGAGTGGGGTGGGAATGGAGATTTTGCAGTATCCTTCCCCTGCCATGCCCACCAAGCCACGCCCACAGAATCGGTAGTAAAAAAAATGGATTTCACCCCTGATATTAACCAAGGGATTTACATTCCTGTTGAGTTTCCTTAATCAGGTTTGAGGTCAAGAGATAAGATACTGAGTCATGGAAGCTGGATATGGGTAGTCCTCAATTTATGGCCATAATTGAACCCAAAATTTCTCTTGCTTAGCAAGACAGTTGCTAAGTGAGCTTTGCCCCAATTTACCATCTTTCTTGCCACAATTGTTAAGTAAACCAGTTGTTAAATTAGTAGCACAATTATTAAGTGAATCTGGCTTCCCCATGATCTTGCTTGTCAGAAGGTGATCAGATGGCCAGAAGTAACTTTTTTCAGTACCTTTGTTTGGTGATCTTGGTTTCAAGAGATATTTTTGGTGAGGTGTCAAGGAACTTGGAGTACTCATTTCTAAAGATCTAAGTGCCAAAGCCCACTGTAACAACATTGCCAAAAAGGCATGAAGAGTTGTTAATCTAATCTTGCATTGCTTCTTCTCTGGTAATGTTGTACTACCAACTAGAGCATACAAAACATTTGCTAGACCAATTCTTGAATGCAGCTCATCCGTCTGGAATCCGCACTGCATATCGGACATTAATACAACCGAACGAGTCCAGAGATATTTTACGAGAAGAGTCCTCCATTCCTCTACCTGCAATAAAATACCTTATGCTACCAGACTCCAAATTTTGGACTTAGACAACTTACAACTATGCCGACTTCGGTCTGACCTAAGTGTAGTACATAAAATTATCTGCCACAATGTCCTACCTGTCAATGACTACTTCAGCTTCAACCACAACAATACACAAGCAAATAATAGATACAAACTCAAGATAAACCGTTCCAAACTCGATTGCAGAAAATACGATTTCAGTAACAGAGTGGTCAATGCCTGGAATGCACTACCTGATTCTGTGGTTTCTTCCCCAAACCCCCAAAACTTTAACCTTAAACTGTCTACCCCATTCCTGGGAGGTCTGTAAGGGGCGTGCATAAGTGTAGCACTGTGCCTACCATCCCTGTCCTAATATTCCTTTTTACTCTTACTCTTTTCATGTATTCAAATTATGTTTATACTTTTACCTGTTATCTTATATATGCTTGACAAATAAATAAATAAATAGGTTCGGTCTAGGACAGGGATGTCAAACTCAAGGCCTGGGGGCTGGATCTGGCCCATGGGGTGCTTAGATCTGGCTTGCAGGGCCGGCCTGGAAACAGCATAGGACCAGCTCGCAGTCCCTCTGCCAGCGAAAACAGAGCTTGGGGGGAAGGAAGGAAGGAAGGAAGGAAGGAAGGAAGGAAGGAAGGAAGGAAGGAGATTATAATGAGAGTGAGGGAGGGTCTCAGGGAAGTCCTGCCTTAGCACTTGGCCACCACAGGTGCCCCCCCCACCAAACACAAGTCCCGTGTCACGCCCACCATGGCGACGCCTGGTCCTCCAAAGTCAAACACAACCCTGATGCGGCTCTCAATGAAATCAAGTTTGATACCCTTGGTCTAGGACTTCTTTTTTTGTGTGATTTTTGCAGTCCATGGGATGCATAATAGTTGTCTCCAGCACCATTATTCGAAGGAGTCCACCCCCTTCTCCTATCTGCCTTTTTCAGAGTCCAAGTTTCACAGCCCTAAGTAGCATTTGGACAAATTATTGCGTTGACTAATCTGCCAGCAACTTAATAGCCAGCCTGTCAACACTTCGATATACATCTAAAAAGCTACACACAACAGGCGCCATATAAATACCACACAGAGAACAACCCAAAGCACATAGATAAGTTCCCTGAGGATGCAGTCCAGCAGGAGTCCAAAAGCTTGGAAGATAAAACCTCTGGTCCTGGTGACTGACCCAGATTGGATCCTAATTTGCATTTGTTTGGGACACTGATCTTTTTAGTCTTCCAGATGTTATTCATGGCAGGCATTGCAGTTCTTCCAAGTACTATACACTTTCCAGAGGTGGGTTTCAGCAGGTTCTGACCATTTCTGGAGAACCGGTAGTGGAAATTTTGAGTAGTTTGGAGAACCGGTAGTAAAAATTCTGACTGGCAGAATTTATTCATCTATTCTCTGCCTCCCAAGTCCCAGCTGATCGGGAGGAAATGGGGATTTTGCAGTAACCTTCCCCTGGAGTGGAGTGGGAATGGAGATTTCCTTCCCCTGCCATGCCCACCAAGCCACATCCACAGAACCGGTAGTAAAAAAATTTGAAACCCACCACTGACACTTTCGGATCTCAGTTAGCATGTTGGTTGATTTTAGAAACCAGGAAGTTGAATTCCTTTACTATTTGGATGGTCTTGTTGTTGATCTGACTCTGACCTATGTATTCTCTGCAGTCCTCGTTATCTTTGCTTTCTTGATGTTAAACTGCAATCCAAATCTGTCACTTTCATCTTTGACACTGTGGATTAGCCACTGCAGATCTTCCTTTTTTCTGGAAGCAATGTTGTATCATCTACATATCAGACAGAGGTTGTTGATATTAGTTTTCTTCCATGTTGACATTATTTTCACTCCCTAAATATTCGGGAAAAGATTCAAGTTTAACTACAATTGTTCCTGGGAACACAAAACCAAAATATCAACCCCTGTCTTTTTTCCTATGAAAGAAAGGAAAAAAGGAAGAGAGGGAAGGAGGGAGGAAGGAAGGAAGGAAGAAAAGTTTATTTCCATTCCACTGAAGAGGACAATCAAATAAACAGCTAGCATCCCTTCCCTGAATCAGATTTCTACTGTATTTTATTTTTCTGTAAGCCTGGTGTATTGTGTAAACATGGAAAATGGAAAAAAAAAAACCTTTCAAGAAGACTGGCAAAACATTGAAATTACATAGGAAAAAGAAGAAACCATTGCAGCTGACCAAAATTGTTTGATAAAACTTGTTCAATGTGATGTAAAGCAGGGGTGAAAACTAGCAGGTTCTGGAGAACCGGTAGCGGAAATTTTGAGTAGTTCGGAGAACTGGCAAATACCACCTCTGTCTGGCCCCAGAGTGGAGTGGGAATGGAGATTTTGCAATATCCTTCCCCTGGAGTGGGGTGGGAATGGAGATTTTGCAGTATCCTTCCCCTGCCATGCCCACCAAGCCATACCACGCCCACCAAGTCACGGCCACAGAACCGGTAGTAAAAAAATTTGGATTTCACCACTGATGTAAAGCTCAGAAGGGCCTAACCTCAGCTAACATCCCACAAAATAAAAAGAATCTGAGCAGTTGGGCTTCAAGATCATGATGCTGCCCTGCTGGTTGAAGGACCTGCTAGAAGAGCTGAAGCCCAAGAGAAAAGGAGTGATCTGGAACTTCACATTGCCATAATCTCTGTGGAGTGGTGGCAGCCTTTCAAAACACTGCAGTAGGAAATAGTAGATTTGGCCTGGTGGCAACACTGCAAATGAGCCAGAAATAAATTGGCTGTGTTTTCTAACCATGACAACATTCTGGGATTAGAGAGCTCCAGGGCTGCTTCTAACTGAGAAAAATAATTCTCACCCACAGGTCCTTATACTTGTTTTGAAATTGGATATGTTGGGATAGGACGGATTCATTATGTGGCGGCGGGAATAATGGCAGAAACAGAATTAAAAATAGTGGTTGAAGTTTAAGAAAAGCGGATTGTTTCTCCTGAGCCTGTTCAAGTTCTGTTGAGACCAACATTGTTTTTAATTTGCTTTTCCACTTACAGTTCCTGATGCAATCCATAAGATGCATATTTGTTCTAAGAAGGCTTGTGCTTCGTTGTAATATTGCTTAGTCCTAATAATAGTGGATTTTAGACTCAATTCATTTTGAAAATGTAATCTTCCGGAAATGATTGAAACATATAGTCCATCTCATACGTGTCCACCTTGGGATGGGCGTTAGAACAAGGGAGGGTAAGTGTCAGTCCAAGCCCCAGAAATGACACAGTGAGATCCACTCAATTCCAGATCTTTAATTGCTTACACTAGTGGTGAAATCCAAATTTCTTTACTACCAGTTTGGTGGGCGTGGCTTGGTAGGCGTGGTGTGGCTTGGTGGACGTGGCAGGGAAGGATACTGCAAAATCTCCATTCCCACCCCACTCCAGGGGAAGGATACTGCAAAATCCCCATTCCCTCCCCACTCATGGGGGAAGCATGTTGCAAAATCTCCATTCCCACCCCACTCTGGAGCCAGCCAGAGGTGGTATTTGCCGCTTCTCCAGACTACTCAAAATTTCCCCTATCGATTCTCCGAACTGCTCAAAATTTCCACTACTAGTTCTCCAGAACCTGTCAGAACCTGCTGGATTTCACCCCTGGTTTACACCTAATAGACAGAATCTTGCCAGATTAAAGTTATAACTTCTAACTTAACAGATATAACATGAAGAAAAAAAAAATGAATATTCTTTTCACTGCCCCCCAATGATAGTGCTGCCCTCTCTTCAGAATTAATTATTTTATTTATTTATTACATTTATGTGTTGTCCATCTAATTTCAAAATGGCTACAGGTAGTCCTCGACTTACAGCAGTTCACGTAGTCACCATTTGAAGTTACAACAGCCCTGAAAAAGTGATTTGCAGTATGACCCTTTTTCACACAATTGTTGCAGCATCCCCATTGTCATAGGATCAAAATTCAGAAGCTTGGCAACTGACGGTCGCAATGTCCCAGGGTCATGTGATCTCCTTTTGCAACCTCCTGACAAGCGAAGTCCATGGGGAAACCAGATTCACTTAACAACTGTGTCCCTAACCTAACAACTGCTGTGATTCACTTAACAACTGTGGCAAGAAAGTTTGTAAGATGGGGCAAAACTCACTTAACAAATGTCTCACTTAGCAACATAAATTTGGGGCTCAATTGTGGTCGTCGGTTGAGGATTACCTGTAATGTGAACCATTCTATGGGAACGAGAAGAAGAAGCAGTTGTCTTGATCGCAATGGGTATGCAGCACTTTTCACTATAAGCCTGCCACCTGGGGTTCACAGAAGGAGAAGTTCCAAAAATATTCAGGGGACATAAGTTGCTGAACCTGTTAACCTAGGGGTTCTAAATATAGATTTCCTGGGAAGGAAAGGGAAAACAAAAGTTGTTTAGCAATCTACTAATTACAGTGGTGAGTTGCTAACGGTTTGACCTGGATCGGACGAAGCAGTAGCAGCGGCGGTAGGAGGCTCCACCCACACGCCCGGACGTATCTGTGCATGCGCAGAAGCTTCGGCACAAGCGAACCGGTAGCGACCGAAATTGAAACCCACTACTGACTAATTAATGTTGCAAAAATCACTCCTCAACCGGTAGAAGCTTGGATATTTGAGATCCTTATTGCCCAAACCTACCACAGAATTTCACATTCCCCTTGACGATGTGGCAAGAACATGTGGACATGTATTTTGCAAAAGAGCATCTGTAAACCTTGTGAATCGCTCAGGAAAGTAATGAGCTCCAGATCAAGAGAGTTCATCTTCTGTGAAACTGGAAATTAAGAACCAGGAGGAATCTCTCTTCCAGGAAATCTAACTCAATCCAGGGGGATGATGGTATCAATCACAGGAGGCCTAAATGAAGACCCAGCACATGTGGCTGGAGAAAATAACTTCTGACCAAGGCAACATATGAGAATGATGAAATTGCAAATAGATCGCAGCTGAGTGAACAGCTGAATTGTTAAGCTCATGGTAACCTCAAACTAGTATCACAACACAGCAGTATGTCTTACTGTGGTCTTGTCGTCCTCTGGTTGCTACTTCTATTTTGTCTCAAAGTGCATGTGAGAGAGAGAGAGAGAGAGAGAGAGAGACCTGTTGTGCTATCTGTTCAAAACACACACCAGGCAGGGTTTTGATTGCTGGAGACTGGTTCACAAATGTAATCTCACGTGTGTGCGTGCTCGCTTCGTTGGCACGCACCACCTTCCACGTATCCTCAGCCTTCTGTGCACGCTCTTTGCTGGCACACGTGCCTTCCATGCATGCACACAGCCTCCAAAATGTGGCTAAATAGGACGGTATTACGTCCGGGGTGGGTAGGCAGGGCCTACCGCAGTTTCGCCCAAACCGGACAGAACCGGCTGAATCCTACCACTGATCAAGATGCTCCTGGAGATTTCCATTGTTATATGCCTAGTTTCCACTGGATTTTTAAAAATATTTAAATTATTGGTATAATGGATACCAAAGATGCAAAGCATTGGGTTCAGTCCACAAAAAGAGTTTTGGATAGTGCAAGGGTACAAAGGCAGCATCCGTCTGTCTAGAGAATGTCCACATAATGTGATCAACAAGGTGAAGAGAACAGCCATAACAGTATGACCAGAGTTCCACACACTTTTAAGGCACGCTGCCACGCTATTGTGGTAGCCATTTTGGTGTGTGATGGCACAGTAGTTAGAATGCAGTATTGCAGGCTGACTCTGCCCACAGCCAGGAGTTCGATCCTGACCTGCTCAAGGTTGACTCCAGAGGTGGTATTCAGCAGGTTCTGACCAATTCTGAAGAACCGGCAGTGGAAATTTTGAGTAGTTTGGTGAACCAATAAATACCACTTCTGACTAGCCCTTCCCCCATCTATTCTCTGCCTCGCAAGTCCCAGCTGATTGGGAGGAAATGGGGATTTTGCAGTAACCTTCCCCTGGAGTAGGGAGGGAATGGAGATTTTACAGTATCCTTCCCCTGCCACGCCTATCAAGCCACACCCACCAAGCCACGCCACGCCCACCAAGCCACGCCCACAGAACCGATAGTAAAAAAAAATTGAATCCCACCACTGGTTGACTCAGCCTTCCATCTTTCCAAGTTCGGTAAAATGAGGACTCATATTGTTGGGGGCAATAGGCTCGCTCTAGAAACTGCTTAGACAGGGGTGTAAAACACTAGGAAGCAGTATATAAGGCTATTGCTATTGAGGTATTTGGTTTTTTTAACCGTGGCCTCTAGATTCCCTTGCATATCTTGAACAACTTGCTTTCCCCTCTCATGCCTATGCAGTCTCTGCTTTATTGCACGGTCTTGAGAACTGAAGAAGCTTCTTGGATGAGAAGTCAAAGGGTCTCCAAGGAAAAACGGAGTCCAGTTGCCTTTTGAAAAAACACAATTGGGACAACCATGACCTGGATGATTGAGAGTCTCCACAGATATCTGCTTTAAAGGGTTATAAGGAGCAGGGGGTATTTGCACTTTGCAAAGCACTTTAGGGAAATCCGCTCCAACGTGTCAGCATTGCTTTTATTTCTAGGCAAGTCCCTTGTGGATCTATCAACTCTCTTAAATGATTAAAAGAAAAAAGAAACCTGAAGACCAGTGTTGAAATAGATAGGAAACATCCTTTCCATTTTTTTTTTTAAAGCAGAATTAGAAGGAAATATCCTGTGTTGGTGATAAAGGAATTCCAGGTAACGTTTTGGGAAATCGGAACCTTGTAACTACTACTTCTTGTTGCTATTAATTGCATGTACATCTCTCCCAACAACTATTTTATGAATGGGAAGCTGTCCTCAACAACAACAAAACCTTGCAGGAGGATACATAACACGGTGGCGCAGTGGTTAGTGTGCAGTACTGCAGGCTATTTCTGCTGCCTGCCGGCTGCCTGCAATTTGGCAGTTTAAATCTCACCAGGCTCAAGATTGACTCAGCCTTCCATCCTTCCGAGGTGAGTAAAATGAGGACCCAGATTGTTGGGGGCAAGATGCTGACTCTGTAAACCGCTTAGAGAAGGATGGAAAGCATTGTAAAGCCAGTGATGAGATGCAGTTGGTGTTATGTATTGATACTTTTAAGCGGGAGTTTTAAACTTGCCTACGTTTCTGATTGGCTGACAGTCCCTCCTGGATTGTATATAAGGAGGACTGCAGCCCCTGAGTTTTTGCTGAAGTCTCACTGTATATTAAAGAGCTGTTGTCACTTGCTTGCTTGTACCTCTCGTTATTCCCGAACCACTTCATTGGCGACGAATGGGATAGAGGCTACAAGAAGCCAACCAGTGAGACCACGAGCTTCAGCTAGGCGACGAGGCGAACCACAGGAGGCATACCAAACATGTCTGCCTACGTTCCGCCCAAGCCTTTCGATCCGACCCGCGAAAAATGGGTCTCGTACCTAACGAGGTTTGAATGCTCGCTAGAAGCCAGCGACATGCAGGGCCTCTCGGCTAATCGAAAGAGAGCCCTATTCCTAAGCCACTGCGGACCGGACGTGTTTGAGATGGCCGAGTCACTGTGTGAGCCAACGCCGGTTCAAACAGTCTCCTGGGACACCCTGATGGCAACTCTCCGGGCTCACTACGCTCCCGTCCCCTCCAAGTTCGTGCAGCGATACCAACTGAGGCAGCGCGTTCAACGAGAGGGAGAGCCGGTCAGCGCGTACATGGCCAGCCTGAGAAAAGCCGCAACCCATTGCGACTACAGAGATTTGGACGATGCGTTGCTTGAGCAACTGATCTGTGGTGTTCGGGACATTAGGCTGCAACGGCGTCTGCTCGCCAAGCCTGATTTGACGCTTGCCAGAGCCCTAGACGAGGCCAGGGCTCACGAAGCCTCCACAAAGGCCGCTGAAACGCTGCAGCGTCCGCTGACCAGCAAGGACAGCCCCAAGTCTGCCCCGGTGCACAGAGAAGACGCCGGATCCAGCTCGGAGTCCGAGTCGGATGAGGACGTCTTCCGAACGGAGCACCAGAGAAAAGACACTGGCAGCCCCCGGCGAAGCTGTCCCAGCTGTGGCGGGCACCATGATAGACTGTCCTGCAAATACAGAGAGGCTATTTGCAGGCGCTGCGAGAAGAAAGGGCACTTGGCGCGAGTCTGCAGAGCCATTCTGCCCAGAAGACACAAACCACGTGAGCGCCGCAGCCAACCGGAATCAGCGCGCCAGAAGCAGCCAACGAGAGAAGGCGGCGCGAAAAAACGGCGCGAATTTGAACCGTGAGATGGCCGCAGCATACACATCGACCAGGCCAGCACGACGGTCGAGGACAAAGTCAGCACGGTGGTCGAGATCAACGGAAGGCCGTGCTCGATGGAGATTGACACCGGATCAGCTCTCTCCATAATGTCGTGGGCGACCCTAAAGACCCTCCTGCCGTCGTTCCGGAAGGATCAACTCTCCAAACAGAGACTGCGCATCCTAGACTACCAGGGGAACCGAGTCCTCCTCGAGGGCGTGGGCACGTTCCGGGTCACCTACGGAGACTACGAGAAGGACCTGCCGCTGACCATCGTCACGAAGCAGCTCCCTAGCCTTCTAGGCATGGGGTGGTTCCGAGCCCTGGGCATGGGCTTCACCGGCGTCCACCTGATGTCCAAGTCAACCCTGAAAGACAGCCTCCTGTCCGAGTTCCAGGACGTTTTCGGGGACACGTTGGGCAAGTATGTGGGGACCCCTATTTCACTAAACTTAGACCCCAACATAGCCCAAGTAAGACTAAAGGCCAGACGAGTACCGTTCGCATTGAAACCGAAGATCGATGCGGAACTGGACAAACTGATTAAGCAAGGGGTGTTGGTTCCCGTTGACCATGCTAAGTGGGAGACCCCTATAGTCACCCCAGTTAAGTCCGATGGCTCAATAAGAATTTGCGCCGACTACAAGTGCACGATCAACAAGGCTTTGCAGCCGAGCGCCTATCCGGTGCCGATCGTGCACCATCTACTACACTCCCTGGGCCCCGGAAAAATTTTTGCCAAATTAGACCTGGCCGAAACCTATCAACAGTTACCGGTCGACGACGCCACGGCAGAGGCGCAAACGATCGTGACTCATAGGGGTGCATTTAAATGCACCAGGCTCCAATTTGGGGTGAGCGTCGCACCCGGCTTATTTCAAAGCACCATGGAGCGCCTGTTGCAAGGACTCCCAGGAGTGGTGCCCTATTTCGATGACGTCTTAGTCAGCGCCCAAGACGAACACCAGCTAGGGGACAGGGTACGGAACATCCTGTCCAGATTCAGAGAAGCGGGACTAAGACTTAAAAGGAACAAGTGTAGGATAGCGGTCCCCTCTGTAGAATTTCTGGGGTACAGGGTGGACGGCACAGGCATCCACCCTACCGAAAGCAAGGTGAGAGCTATTAAGAGCGCACCAGCCCCCAAATCCAAAGCTGAGCTCCAAGCCTTCCTTGGACTGCTCAATTTCTACTCAATGTTCCTAAAAGATAAAGCCACGGTTGCAGATCCCCTTCACAAACTTTTAGGGAAGAATGTACCATGGGTCTGGGGGAAACCGCAAGCAGCCGCTTTTGAGGCAGTGAAAAGACTCCTATCTGAGGACAGTTTCCTGATTCAGTACAATGCAGAGCTGCCGCTCGTCTTAGTTTGTGACGCCTCCCCCGTAGGAGTTGGTGCCGTCCTAGGCCATAGACTGCCGAACGGCCTAGAGGCGCCCATTGCATTTTATTCCCGTACCCTGTCCAGCACAGAGCGGAACTATAGCCAGTTGGACAGAGAGGCTCTGGCTGCGATTGCGGGGGTTAAAAAATTCCACAAATACCTCTATGGCCGAAAATTCGAACTTGTGACTGATCATAGACCCTTGCTAGGACTGCTGGCGGGCGACAGGCCAACCCCCGCTGCCCTCTCCCCTCGCTTGACCAGATGGGCCATTTTTTTGTCGGCCTACTCATATCAACTCGTCCATCGACCTGGGCGGACCCTGGGTCATGCGGATGCCCTTAGCCGCTGCCCCCTTCCCGACCTACTGGACAACCCAACGCCGGAAGCCTCCGTCCTCTTGTTGGACACGTTAACTTTGGGCCCCATCTCCTCCGGCGAGGTGGCGAAAGCCTCAAATAGAGACCCAGTCATCCGGACTGTTATGGGTTGGGTTCTGAAAGGGTGGCCGGACAAGGTGGTAGGAGAGGAGTACCAAGGGTTTGCCAACAAACGAAACGAACTGTTCATGCAAGGGGGGTGCTTGCTATGGGGTGACAGGGTGGTAATTCCAACGAAACTACGGAATAGGGTTTTGGAGTTGCTGCACGATGGGCACCCGGGCATTGTTAGGATGAAGTGTTTAGCCCGCAGCTATGTCTGGTGGCCCAACATGGACCAGGTCATTTCCGAGTGGGTGGGGAAGTGCAGACCCTGCCAGGAGTCTCGCCCCGATCCCCCAGTAGCGCCCATCCGAGAGTGGGAGAAACCAAAAGGCCCATGGGGGAGGATCCACATTGATTTTGCCGGCCCGTTCCATGGCCAAACGTTTTTAATAGTTGTGGATGCCTACTCAAAATGGCTCGAAATTGTATTAATGCCATCTACAACGGCCGAAGCTGTTATCAAGGCCCTAAGGAAGTTGTTTGCCACCCACGGCCTGCCGGATACCTTGGTATCGGACAACGGCTCTCAATTTACAGCAACCCTTTTCAAAGGTTACTTGGCCGGCCTGGGAATCTGCCATGCCCTATCAGCCCCATTTCACCCGGCTTCCAACGGATTGGCTGAACGATTTGTCAGGACAGCCAAGGAAACACTGTCCAGATTAGACAATGGGGACTGGCAGGCCAGGATAGATCAATTCCTAGCAGTTCAGCATGCATCACCATGCACAGCAACAGGGAGAAGCCCAGCAGAGCTCCTCATGGGGAGGAAGCTCCGGTGCGTGTTAGACAGGCTTCACCCTAACTACTCGCACGAAAACTTTAAGGGAGAAACCTGTGGCTTAAGGCAGTTTCAGGTCGGGTCCCCGGTGTTCGCTCGCAATTATGCCAGCGGTCCTCTATGGGTTGCAGGAACCATAGTGGGGATAACAGGCCCAAAATCGTACACGGTGGACGTTGGGGTAGATTGACTCTGGAAGCGCCACATAGACCAACTTAGGAAACGGGTGGTTGGCGAGGCGAACATCAACTTAGACATTTCCGAGCCTAACTATGACCACTTCTCCAAAACAGCTAACTCAAGCCCGGGGTCGCGCGAATACTTAGCTGACAAGCCCTGGTTCCAGCGCCGCCCCAGCGAGTCGCCACTCCCAGCCGGGGATAACCACGCCCCGGACAAAATCCAGGAGGTTCCATTGGCGGAGCCGGGAGAGACAAAGAGTCCCTCCGACCAGCTCAACGCCCCACCAGACTCTGAACTGCGCAGGTCAACTAGGGAGAGAACTCGTCCTAAGCACCTGCGAGACTTTGTGTGTACATATGTTAATTTTTGAGTATTAGTGCCTTCTGGGAAGGGAGGGGTGTTATGTATTGATACTTTTAAGCGGGAGTTTCAAACTTGCCTACATTTCTGATTGGCTGACAGTCCCTCCTGGATTGTATATAAGGAGGACTGCAGCCCCTGAGTTTTTGCTGAAGTCTCACTGTATATTAAAGAGCTGTTGTCACTTGCTTGCTTGTACCTCTCGTTATTCCCGAACCACTTCAGCTGGATCTGGCCAGTTCGGGCAAACTGATAGTTAAATTTCTGGCTGGTCCTGCCCCTTCCTGCCCTGCCCCTTCCAGGAGCCCCCCCACGGCCTATTTTCGCTCCCAGGAGGATTCAGGGAGGCCTCTTAGATCCAAAACAGGGCGTGGGGGGGCATGTTTTTGCTCCTGGGGGGGGGAGTAGGCCGAGTGCTGCCTTCATACTCCCTGGCCACACCCATCCTGGCCATGCCCACCTAGCCGGTCATTAGAGCAGACAACCAATTGTTAAATTATTTGAATCCACTGTGTAAAGCGGTATATAAGTTTAAGTGCTATTGCTATTCAGCGACCGTCCAGAACTGGGGACCTCCGTAAATGAGTCTCCTAAATGAATGGATTTATTAGATAGCCCACCTTTCAGCAAACAAGGTGAGCAAATTTCTTGAAATGAATTGCCCTTAATATCTTAACGTGGAGAAAAACAACAACCCATATGCTTTTCCCTCAGTCTTCCTTTCTTTCTTTTTTGCAAGCTTCAGCTCTCCCTAAGCTGAACTTCATTGGCAGTCATCTGAATAAAGTCACGATGGTTCATGAAATAAAATTTTAAAAAATTAAAATGTTTAAAAAGCAACAATAGCGGTACGATCAACTTCAAATGGATTGAACTCGAGCATACCATACTTTTTTGATTAAAAACAAACAAACCCAAACTTAAGATTCCATCCGTTTAAATGTTTAAAGACAAATCAGCTAAATGTTGGAAATGCCATCAAATACCAGGATCTTATTATCATATGTGTTGGGCATGCCCAGAAGCTAGAGACTATTGGAGCAGAATTAAGACATGGTTAGAAGAAATGTTCCAACGACATATTGATTTAAAACCTGAGCTGTTTCTATTGGGTATACTACCAGAGAAAATTAGTAAAGAAAATATATACTTGATTATACATATAATAACTGCAGCGAGGATAGTATTTGTGCAAAGATGGAAAGCAGAGAAAATCCCTTTGGAAGGGGAAGTAATTAAAAAAATCTTAGATTGTGCAGAAATGAACAGATTAACTATGATGATTAAAGAGAGAGAGGATACGGACTATTATAAGATATGGGGGAATTTTATGATTGATTAAAAAAGAGATATAGATAAAGATTGTGATAATTAAATAAGGATAATCTTATATTAAATGTATTTTAATTTGGGGAAAATATCGCAACAGAGAAATGGAAATTATCAAGGAGAAATGAAGATGGGAGGAGTAATAAAAAGAAGAAGAAGTCACTGAAGAAACACTGAGAAGACACACGGAAGGATTGATGTTATTATGTGTTTGTTTGTTTTAAAAAACTTTAAAAAAAACTTTTATTAAAAAAAAAAGATTCCATCCGTATTTCCTCCAAGGAAGTTCTCACATCTGGTTGGGCTTCCTGCAACCAGAAATAAGGGTGGTTGAAATAAGAATTATCCTCACCCACCTCCCTGCAAAAATGTTGCCTTCCTCTATCTGAAAAGACAGGTGGATTTCATAAGTCCCATTTTTGCATGCCAGAGGTCATGCAGTTTCACTTCCTGTGTCTTTTGCTTGGAGTGGTGTGAGAAGGCCTCCTGTCTGAAATCTTAGACAGTGGCTGTGATGTGGTATCCCGGTTGTGAGTTAGATCCCACATCCCGACCAACGGTGGGTTTCCAATATTCTTACCACCGGTTCGCCACGCACGTGCACGCTTGCTTCGCATGCGTGCAAGCCATCCGTGCATGCGCCTGGCATCCCGTGCATGTGCTTTGTTTGCACGCGCGCCTTCCGCACATACGCCTGGCCTCGAAAACGTGGCTAAATAGGATGGCATTATGTCCAGGCGAGTGGGTGGGCCCACCTGCAGTCTCCACTACCGGTTCACCCAAACGAACCGGCTGAATACCACCTCTGATCCCGACTGTGTATAAGGCAGCTTCTCAGATTCTTACCTTGAGAATAATATTTTTCTGAGGGAGAATGTGTGAGTGTTCCTCTTAACCAGTGGTGAAATCTGAACCGATTTACTACCGGTTCGCTGGCTGCGTATGTGCAATGCGCACCACGCATCAAATGCGAGGTGCGTGCGTGCATTGCACGCCAAAAGGAGGCATGTGGCAAGTAGAACAGCGGGCAACGGGGGAGTGATCAGCTGTGGTGTGCAATGTTTTTTTTTTACTTTTAAAAGCATTGCTTTTTAAAGTTTTTTAAAAAGCCTCTGACAATCGCGCTGCTGAGCTGGGATCGTCAGAGGCCTTTTTTTTAATCTTTTAAAAGCATTTTTTCTACAACCTTTTTGGCTGAAGAGGTTGTAAAAAAATGCTTTTAAAAGCCTCTGACGATCAGGCAACTCAGCTGGGATCGTCAGAGGCTTTTAAAAGCATTTTTTCTACAACCTCTTCGGCCGAAGAAGTTGTAGAAAAAATGCTTTTAAAAGTTAAAAAAAAAAAGCCTCTGATGATAGCGCAGCTCAGCTGGGCATGGGGAGGGCAGGGATTTTTGCTACCGGTTCTCCGAACCACCCGCCGCCATCGCTACTGGATTGGGCAATCCAGTCCAAACCAGGAGTATTTCACCCCTGCTTTTAACTTTATCAAAGTGCTGGTGAGGGCATCCAACTAGGGTAGACTCATAACCCATTGACCACTTCCCTCAAACAGTTTGACTATGTTGTTCAGGGAACCAGAATTCTATTACTGACATGGTGAAACTGTCTAACAAACAATTGAAGGTCACTAAATTCCACCTGGTGCACAAAATTCCACCCAGTTCTGTCTTATCATGCAAGGTATTGATCAAGCTTTCCCCAGAAGTAGCTAAAAGGCTTTGGGCTAGACTGATCCTCCCCAGGGACTGATATTTTCAAAAGAGAAGTTAGCTATCTTATTTTTGTGAGAAGCTACGGCTGACATAAACTGTTACGGAAATCCATCTCCAGCAGCTTGTAGGGTTATGTGAAATTTCAAAGTTCAGGACCTCTGAAAATCCAAAATAAGGATGAGTGGGAAAAATTGATTTTAAGATGTGCAAAATCCTTGCTTTCTGCTGCTTTCTTAGATTATTCAAATGGCAGACCAAGAATATAATAGGGATTCAACTTTTGAACAGAATGAATAATTGAGTTTTATAGCAAAAGCACTTAGACTTTTATACCGCTTCACAGTGCTTTACAGCCCTCTCTAAGCGGTTTACAGAGTCAGCATTTTACCCCCAACAATCTGGGTCTCCATTTTACTGATCTCAGAAGGATGGCAGGGTGAGTCTACCTTGAACTGGTCAGGATCGAACTCCTGGCTGTGGGCAGAGTTAACCTGCAATAGTGCGTTCTAACTGTTGTGCCACCAGGGCTTTTCAATCAGTGGTGGATTTCAAATTTTTTTAGTACCAGTTCTGTGGGTGTGGCTTGGTGGGCATGACATAGCTTGGTGGGCGTGGCAGGGGAAGGATACTGTAAAATCTCCATTCCCACCCCAATCCAAGCGAAAGTTACTGCAAAATCCCCATTTCCTCCTGATCAGCTGGGACTTGGGAAGCAGAGAATAGATGGGGGCAGGGCCAGTCAGCATTTTTACTACTAGTTCTCCGAACTACTCAAAATTTCCACTACCAGTTCTCCAGAACTGGTCAGAACCTGCTGAAACCCACCTCTGTTTTCAATACTGTAAATTTGTGCCTATGAACTATTTGCTCCTGTCTGAAACACACTTTAGAAAGTACTTTGTGATTCCTAGTAGTAATCATCCTCTTGCTACAACAAGGAAGTGAGAATTAAATAGGAACGTATGGGAATTATTCCTAAACTAAATAATAGTACCCTATATAAAACTTCTCGTTAGTAGTAGAAACAGTTAGTATTACTGTTAGTAGTAATACTGTTAGTAGAAACGGTTAGTAGTAGAAACGGTTAATATTACTGCTAACTGTTCTTTTTTCTGGCAGGCTTGGCAGAAGGCAGAAAACAGGCTTGGAATATTTTCTCACCAAGTCAGACAAGCATGTTTTGCAATGTGGCTTTGGATCATAGGATGCTGTGCCGACAATTTATTGTCTGCATCTAGGCATATACAAGAATTCTGTGCATGGGGATTCAGAAATAAGTCCAAATGAATTCAATGTGACTACTCTTTGGAAAGTTTAATATCGTTTCATTATTTCCCGCTCAAGAGCACAATTGACTGATGATGTGACATCAAACCAGCATTAATACAGAGATTAATTGATCATGTTGATAGACAGAACTTCAGGATGTACTGTCCAACAAAACATCCTTCACCACTGCAACTGTATCCATGCCATTTGCTGTTGGCCAGTCTTTTTCTTTTTTTCTTTTTGTCTTTCCTTTTCTAGCATTATGGGCTTCTCAAGAGAGTTGGGTCTTATAATTTGTTCAAAATGTAATTTAAGTCTGGTCATATTACTTTGGCAGCACGGTGGCTCAGCGGTTAGGATGCTGGGCTTGTTGGCTGGAAAGTCAGCAGCCCAGCTTCAAGACCTGAGTACCATGTGTCAGGATGAGCTGCCATCCTTGCCCCAGCTACTGCCAACCTAGCAGTTCGAAGGCATGCAAATGTGAGTAGATAAATAGGTACCACTTCGGTGGGAAGATAACAGCATTCTCCTCCGCATATAATCAAGCTGGCTACATGACTACAGAAGTATCTTCGGCAATGCTAGCTCCCTCATCTAGGAAATGGAGATGAGTCCCTTAAAATTGGACACAACTGAGCATGGGAAACCTTTACCTTTATTTTACCATATTACTTTAAGTGAGACCTTGGAATTGATTTTTCTGTGATCCATTTTTTGTTCCCTTGGCTTTCCATGATATTCTCAGGAGTTTTCTCTGAGGATCAATACTCTTCTTATCCTGCTTCTTCAACATCCACTAAGAGCACAAACAACAGATATCTGATTCACTGGTGTGGCGGCATCTGCCATTGGTTTAACCGAGCAATAGGTAAAGGTAAAGGTTCCCCTCGCACATATGTGCTAGCAGTTCCCGACTCTAGGGGGTGATGCTCATTTCTGTTTCAAAGCCAAAGAGCCAGCACTGTCCGAAGATGTCTCCATGGTCATGTGGCCGGCATGACTCAACGCCAAAGGTGCACGGAATGCTGTTTTTCCTATTTGCATTTTTTACATGCTTTCAAACTGCTAGGTTGGCAGAAGCTGGGGCAAATAATGGGAGCTCAACCTGTTATGCGGCACTAGGGATTCAAACTGCTGAACTGCCGACCTTTTGGTCGACAAGCTCAGCGTCTTAGCCACTGAGCCACTGCGTCCCTTTATATATATTTATTCTATAGAATTCTATATTTATTTGAGCAATAAATATGGCTTAATGCTGTTGTTCTTTCATGGCATGAATAATAGCTATCACATACCTCTGGCTGGCTCCCAAACCAAAATATGAGTTTCTTCCTGGGGAGTGAATAATCACAAATGTTTACACTATTTGGCGAAGGTGCTACCATGAGCACACTGCCAAATGTAAACATGTGTTAGCCAACTCATGGTGGATCGGTCATTGTTGAAGCTACAGGATTAGGAGAGGATTACAGTCTTCTTTTCTTAAAGGCTTTTCTTCTAGAACCGAGTTTCTTCTGCTGTCTCTGCTTGGGTAGGTTGCTTCTACAGCCCACACACCAAGAGTACTTTGGCTTTGGGGGCAACGCCGAGGACACAGACAACCGCTTGAAAAATGGCAAAGAGAGACAGGATGCTAAAGACAGCTGCTGTTGCTTTGTGCATCTCCTGTTGTGGTTCTCCAGAATTGTGCAAGAACAGCGTGTTCCAGACCCAAGGAAGGCACCTGGCACATTTTTCTTGGAGGAAGATAAGAAGAGTCCATTACAATTAATATGAAGATCAAGCATCAAAGCAAACATCTGAGCTGAATTGCCCCCAAATGTCAGGGCTATTTGGATGAAGGGGCTGATTCTCTACATATTGTGTCTTTCTTCTGCCCAGCCTATTCCAGGTCCAAAGAATTGGAAGAGCATCTGACGGCAAATATTTGATTAATACCCTGTTAATAAACAAAAATATGGGAAATGAGAACGTCTGGCCCCAGTGCAAATTCAGAGACAGTTGCTTCATTGCTTTTGCACAAAGGAAAGCAATAATCAAAACACCATAAATGTTTTTGTTCTTACAATTTAAAGCACACCATTCATGTTTATGGCGATTCCCTGGACTGACATATAAGATACAGGGGTGGGCTGCTACGGGTTTGCACGGGTTAGGGAGAACCCATAGCTTATGTTACAGCCGGTTCGGATAACCTTCAAATCCCACCCTGGCTAGTCCCTCCCACCCTGCCTCTCCCCTCCCAGGAGTCTCCACGCGGCCTGTTTTGGATGTGAAGTAAATGCAGGTCTCACGCGGAGGCTCGGGGAGGGAGAAAAATGGGCCTCCCAGAAGTTCTGGAGCTGTGTTTGAAGAATTTTTCTGAAAAGCAACAAAACACCCAGGACATTGTAATGAAACAATAAATGTCATTTAATGAGAAAGGTGCATTTTTGTGGATTTACCTCAGCAGCGTTGGACCTGATTAAAACTTCCCTTCACCGTATATTACAACACTCCCATGTTACACCTCTCCTGCGCAACTTGCATTGGCTGCCGGTTGCCCTCCGGGTGAGATTCAAGATGCTGGTGATTACCTATAAAGCCCTACATGGCCTAGGCCCGGGACATTTGGCGGACCATCTGCAGCTTCCCATCGCCCGGTGTGTTCCCACAGGGTGGGCCTACTCAGGGTGCCGTTGGCCAGACAGTGTCAGCTGGCGACCCCCAGGGAGAGAGCTTTCTCTGTGGTCGCACCCGCTCTTTGGAATCAACTCCCTCTGGAGCTCCAGGTGCCCCCCGACCTTCGCTCTTTCCGCCGTGGGCTGAAAACTTGGTTATTTCACCTGGCCGCCTTGGACTGATGGGGGTTTTAATCTGGGTTTTATTGAATTTCTTAATTTTAATTTGCACTTCTGTTTTAATGGTCAGTTTGTTCTGTTTTAATCGTTGTGAGCCGCCCTGAGTCCTGTGGAGATAGGGCGGCATACAAGTCCCATTAAATAAATAAATAAATAAATAAATAAATAAATAAATAAATAAATAAATATTAAATGGAGTTAAAATGGAATTTCACTTATTTATTATGTTTCTTTTACATTCCCCCACCCCCAAGGACCTTAAAGTGATGTATATCATGCCGCAGCAATCATTTTTATTCTCTTAACAGCTACTTTTTACAAGGTTAAGCTGCATCTGCTCAGTTAGGCTTTGCTATTGTAATCCGGGCCTTGACTGAAACCACGATACTGGCAGGGTGGGGTGGGAGATTCCTTAGCCATGTTCTGGCGCTGAGTCAGAAGATTGGAACCAACACTGTGTTAAGTCATCCTGTGGCTTGTCTTTCTTTAGTGTTATCTGTTCTAGGAACTCAGTCCTTGTGGTTTACAGAACAAAATTAATAGCTGAGCACATTGGAGCCAGTCATAGTTTATTCAGTGAGTTATGTACGTTAGGTTTCTCTCCATTGCAATTTAAGGCAATAAAGAATAGAATAGAATAGAATAGAATAGAATAGAATAGAATAGAATAGAATAGAATAGAATAGAATAGAATAGAATTTTTTATTGGCCAAGTGTGACACAAGGAATTTGTCTTGGTGCATACGCTCTCAGTATACATAAAAGAAGAGATACGTTCATCAAGAATCATAAAGTACAACACTTAATGATAATCATAGGGTACAAATAAGCAATCAGGAAACAATATCAATATAAATCGTAAGGATACCAGCAACAAAGTTACAGTCACACAGTCATAAGTGGAAGGAGATGGGTGGTGGGAACAATGAGAAGATTAATAGTAGTGCAGACTTAGTAAATAGTTGGACAGTGTTGGAATTATTTGTTTAGCAGAGTAAACAAACAAACAAACAAACAAATAAACAAATATTTATGGGTTTGAAGATTAAGATAGATATGGACTAAATGAGGGCCTGAAGGAATTTATGTAATATCTAAGAAGGCGGATGGATTATAAAATTGTAACTTTCTGTTGAAAAGAAGATCAGAAATCATTATATTTCTTTATTTTCTTTTCATTGTACTTTTTCTCCTTTTCTTTCTTTCGATTTGTCTTTTATTGTATGGAAAAATTCTTAATAAATATAAATAAAGTCAATATTTTTCTGAGGGAAAAAAAAGAGCGGCATGTTGCGGAAAGAAATTCAACATGTCATAGCAGACACTGCCTTCTAAGGTTATTGAGTCTTCATAGCTTCCCCTATCACAGATGGCGATATAAAGTTTGTCTTCATTTCTATTGCTTTTGCCATAACAATAGTTCAACAACTACCGTATATATCTTTACAGTATAGGTGGTCCTTGACTTATAACCACAAAGTGAGCCTCGCATTTCCATAGCTAAACAAGACAGTTGTTAAGTGAGTTTTGCCCCCATTTTATGACCTTTCTTGCCAGAGTTGCTAAGTGAATCACTGCAGTTGTTAAGTTAGTAACACGGTTGTTAAATCAATCTGGCTTCCACATGGACTTTGCTTGTCAGAAGGTTGCAAAAGGGAGATTACATGACCCTGGGATTGCAAACATCATAAATATGAATCAGTTGCCCAGTCTGAATTTTGATCACATGATCACAGGGTGCTGCAGTAAGTGTGAAAACCATTCATAAGTCACCATTTTCATTGCTGTTGTAACTTGGGTCACTAAAGGAATGGTTGTAAATTGAGGACTACTTGAATGCCAGCATATGCTGCCTATCTACTGCCTATCTGGAAAGCCAGAGATTGGGGTCATTCTTATTGTTGAAACCATGTAGTAGGGCTGTATTGCTATTATCCTTCTCATCTTTTCATTTCTCACCTTTTCTCATCTTGTCATGTTTTCTGCTACGTTCTCCTGTTGGTACCTTAAGATTTATCACTTGTTGTTTGTATCTCATGATTAATGATTGTAACTATGATTTATGATCGATGACATATCATTTGCTGTTTGTATGTACACTGAGAGTATATGCACCGGAGACAAATTCTTTGGGTGTCCAATCACACTTGGCCAATAAAAATTTCTGTTCTGTTCTGTTCTGTTCTGTTCTGTTCCGTTATGCTCTGCCCTGCCCTGCCCTACTCTATTCCACTCTATTCCACTCTATTCCACTCTACTCTACTCTCTTTTCTGCTCCATCCCCTCCCATCAGTGGTGGGTTTTTACCGGTTCACCCCAGTTTGGCGAACTGGTAGTGGCAGTGGTGGGAGGCTCTGGCCACCCACCCGGAAGGTTCTGTACATGCACAGAATGCCGCATGAGAGCGAAGAAAGCATGTGCAGAAGTGCACAGTCACAGTTCCAAACCAGTAGCGAAGATAAGTGGAACCCACTACTTGTTCTGCCCCAGCTCCGGATTCCCAAGGATTGTGACACACACCAATGGTCCTTATCAAAGTTATAACATACCAAGAATAAATGAAGTCCGGCAAAGGTTGGCAACCAGCCCAGAAAACAAGATACGATAAGACACTCACTCTTCAAAAATGCTCTGTAATAATTACACGTTGTTTCCAGCAAGAAATTACTAACTGCGTGCGACTTAAATAGGCTAAGGGAGTGGCCGATTATCCTCAAACCTTACTCTCAAGGAGACCTCCTCCTCCTGAGTAGCCACTCCTGCCTTTTGGCAGCCCTGCGTGCTCGAGCATTGAGGAGAGGCTCCTCCACTTCGCTCTCTCCACTTGAAGGAGCCTCTGGAGGTTCTGAAGGCCCAGGCTGAATCTCTGCCTCTGACACCACATCCTCTTCAGCCTCCTTGCTGTCCGACGCGAGCGCCAGCTGCACAGGCTGCTGGCGCTACCCCACACCAGCCTCCTCATCGTCGGGATCAGCCACGGTCTGCACAGGCCGCTGGCGGGCGTCAACACTACTGCATCCCATTCCATCCATTCTATTCTATTCTATTCTATTCTATTCTATTCTATTCTATTCTATTCTATTCTATTCTATTCTATTCTATTTTTTAAAAAATTTGATTTATATGCCGCCCTTCTCTAGAGACTCAGGGCAGCTTACAATGCGTTAAGCAATAGCCTTTATACTTTTGTATATTTATACAAAGTCAGCTTATTGCCCCCACAAACTGGGTCCTCATTTAACCTATGTTAGAAAGGATGGAAGGCTGAGTCAACCTTGAGCCTGGTAAGATTCGAACCTGCAGTAATTGCAGACAGCTGTGTTAATAACAGGGTGCTTTAAACCACTGTACTACCAAGGCTCCTGGTATATTCTATTCTATTCTATTCTATTCTATTCTATTCTATTCTATTCTATTCTATTCTATTCTATTCTATTCTTTCAATGTTCCTTCCTTTGCTTCGCTTTTCAGACAATCACCAATTGCTGTCTTGATACATGATGGGCTGAAGACAAGCAAAGGTAAGCAGGGGCAGGGACCTTGTCCCTCCATAGGTCACAGGCACCTGCCACCCATCATTTAGACATTTCTGAGCATGTGTCTGTTCTGGAAGAGCGTTAAGCCTGGGTTCAAAAATAACTTGTCTGACAGACTGAAAGGGAGCAATAAATCACAAGGTCTTGACTCATATTGCAAGAATGGCAGCCAATCACCAACAGTGCACAGAAGTAGCAAACGGAGGAAGGAAACTTCTGGTCCTTATCCAAACTAATAAAAACTAGGAATAAAGTAACATGAAACTGCTTGTTAGCAAAAGCATTGGAAAATCAGTAATGTGTTCATTGGTAACAGGATCATAACACATAGCTGGCACAGCCAAGCTTTAGAGCATTGCACACCAGAACAGCTAGACACAAGAACAGTTTTTCCCGGAACGCCATCACTCTGCTAAACCAATAATTCCCTCAACACTGTCAAACTATTCACTAAATCTGCATTACTATTAATCTTCTCATTGTTCCCATCACCCATCTCCTCCCACTTATGACTGCATGACTGTAACTTCGTTGCTTGTATCCTTACGATTTATATTGATTGTTTCCTAGTATGATTTGATTGCTTATTTGTACCCTATGACTATCATTAAGTGTTGTACCTTATGCTTCTTGACAAATGTATCTTGTCTTTTTATGTACACTGAGAGCGTATGGACCAAAGACAAATTCCTTGTGTGTCCAATCCCACTTGGCCAATGAAGAATTCTACTTTTAAAAGACCAATGTATTTTTTTCAAAGGAGAACTAAATCCATCTACTGCTCTAAACTAACACACTTATGTAAGAAGCCGGTATAAAGCTTGAGAAATCTTTTGGAATACTGCAAAGGCAGTATGCATGTAGGTGCCTCTGAAGATGCCAGATATAGGTAGTCCTCAACTTAGGACCACAAATGAGCCCCAAATTTCCATGGCTAAGCCAGACGGTTGTTAAGTGAGTTCTGCCCCCATTTTACGACCTTTCTTATTTATTTATTTATTTTATTTTATTTTATTTTATTTCTATACCGCCCTTCTCCTGCGGGACTCAGGGCGGTGTACAGCCAAGATAAAACATAGCATATAAAATTTAAAAACATTTTAAAAAACAATTAAATAATTTTGGCCCGAATTTAAAACAACCCAATTAAAACAGAAATTCGATTAAAAAACTAAGAGGGTAGGATCAAGCCAGCCCAGCTAGATGGAACAAGTGTGTCTTCAGGGCCTGACGAAAAGTCCGGAGGTCTGATATCGTGCGTATCTCAGGGGGCAGGTCATTCCAGAGGGCAGGTGCTGCCACAGAGAAGGCTCTCCCCCTGGGGGTCGCCAGCCGGCACTGCCTGGCCGAAGGCACCCTGAGGAGGCCCTCTCTGTGCGAGCGAACCAGTCGGTTCTTGCCACAGTTGTTAAGGGAATCACTGTAGGTGTTAAGTTAGTAACACGGTGGCTGTGAATTTGGTTTCCCCATTGATTTTGCTTGTCAGAAGGTCGCGAAAGGGGATCATGTGATCCTTGCACACTGCAACCGTCATGAATACATGCCAGTTGCCAAGTATCTGAATTTTGATCACGTGGCTACGGGGATGCTGCAACGGTTGTAAGTGTGGAAAACGGTCACTTTTTTCAGTGCTGTTGAAACTTTGAATGGTCAGTAAACGAATGGTTATGTGGGAAGTCCCACCCCCACCCTAGAAGAATGAAATATTTTGGGAAATATTAAAAAGGCAGGATAGAATATTTCCCCTAAATGAGAAATGGGAAAAAATCTTAAGGGGAGGCAGAAACCAGCCCCAGTTTCCTTGCCCCATGCAGAAGCTGAGGAGGCCAGCTTTTAGAAATGCAGATTTGGTAATCCATTCAGAAAGACTGGGCTAGACAGAAACTCCAGATAAGCAACAAAGAAAAGATTGACAAGATTAGCTCAGACAAGCATCTAGGATTTGCATTTCCCCTTTTGCCTATAGAGCCAGCTGTGACCCCTACATGACCCCATAGGAAATTGACAACAGCCAATAGACTATTAAGTTTAAGTTTAAGTTTTATTAAATTTCTATATCGCCCTTCTCCCGAGGGACTCAGAGCGGTGTACAGCCATATTAAAACACATGAATTTATAAAATTTAAAACCAATTAAAATCAGATAGCTATCTATCTATCAGATAGATAGAGCCTTGGTAGTACAGTGGTCTAAAGCACCCTATTATTAAGACCAGCTGCCTGCAATTACTTCAGGTTTGAATCTTGCCAGGCTCAAGGTTGACTCAGCCTTCCATCCTTTCTAAGGTAGGTAAATTGAGGACCCAGTTGTGGGGGCAATAAGCTGACTTTGTATAAATATACAAAAGGATGAAGGCTATTGCTTAGCACATTGTAAGCCGCCCTGAGTCTCCGGAGAAGGGCGGCATATAAATCAAATTTAAAAAAAAAAAGATATATAAAATTTGGCCATCAATTTAAAACACACATACACCCATTTAAAATTAAAGGATCTGTTCTTGCACAGGAACAGAGAGTTTAAAGAAAGCATAAAAACCAGGGGTGAAATGTAAAATTTCTTACTACCGGTTCTGTGGGCGTGGCTTGGTGTTGGTGGTGTTAATGTGATGGGTGGGCGTGGCCAACTTTTTTTTTTTTAACTTTTCAAAGCATTTTTTCTAATGCTTTGAAAAGCCTCTGCCAATCAGGCAACTCAGCTGGGATCGTCAGAGAGACTTTTTAAAAAATACCTCTCTGCCATCAGGTAACTCAGCTGGGAGTTGCCAGAGACTTTTCAAAGCATTTTTTTTACCACCTCTTCAGCCAAGAGGTTGCAGAAAAGCCTCTGACAATCCCAGCTGAGCCGCGCGATCATCAGAGGCTTTTTTTTTACTTTTAAACGCATTTTTTTGTCAGAAGAGGTTGTAGAAAAAATGCTTTTAAAAGTAAAAAAAAAAGCCTCTGATAATCGTGCGGCTAGCTGGGCATGGTGGTGGTGGTGGTGAGGGGGCAGGGATTTTTGCTACTGGTTCTCCGAACCACCCATCGCCATCGCTACCGGATCGGGCGATCTGATCCGAACCGGGAGCATTTCACCTCTGATAAAAACCCACCCACTCTAAACTCCATTTTGCCAGCTGCCCAGAATCATGTGGTTGGTGGTTCTGCTTCATCAATAAACCTTTTTTCCCCAATCATCCTCCATGTTTCCAGTGTCTTTCTCCCAGTTTGGAACGGAACCAGATGCCTTTTCCTTCCAACCGTTATAAATCAAGGACTACCTCTATTCAGTCTCTCCTGTAACCCAAAAGTCAAATGCCATGGAAGGCCCTGTTCAGCAACTGGAAGGGAAAGCAATGTCTCCAACAGTTAAATTGTCTGGTTAAAAACTGGGCAGACGCCCATCACCGGATGGTGTCATCAACCACATCGTTATTGAATCATACCTAAGGCAACAATTATGCCTGGAAAAGAAGGAAGGAGGGGGAACTGCTAAGACAATGTGAAACTGTTCACGTGATGAAGGCTACGTCACGAAGATGCAATTAAAAATTGTTCCTGGGATGCGTTCCTGCCACGGTTCGAGGGATATGAGCTATTCTAAGTCACTGGTGAGAAACTAAAGTCAGACTGTTTTCTCTGGGCCTAATCCTAGCGTCATGCCAGGCATTTGAAAAGATCTGAATCTCAACCACTGCCAGATGCTGGGAAGGGACGCCCTCTCTTCTGTGGTCAGTCATGCTTTCTAACCAAAACAAAAGAAAAATGTGGGGTTTTTCTAAAGTGATTTCTTTCTTTCTTTCTTTCTTTCTTTCTTTCTTCCTTCCTTCCTTCCTTCCTTCCGTTCTTTCTTTCTTTCTTTCTTTCTTCCTTCCTTCCTTCCGTCTTTCTTTCTTTCTTTCTTTCTTCCTTCCTTCCTTCCTCCCTCCCTCCCTCTTTCTTTCTTTCTTTCTTTCTTTCTTTCTTTCTTTCTTTCTTTCTTTCTTTCTTTCTTTCTTTCTTTCGCAGAGCTCAGTTCTCCTTCTCTATTTTCCTCCCTAAGAAAAATCCCTGCCTGGAAGGAGCACAGCAAAACTTTGTAATGTATGCCAAGGGTGATTGCTCAAAATAGAAAACCGAATGAGAAATTGGAGACTTGTTTGCTTGCTTCTGCTGGACTCCTCCGTGCCAAGGAATCATCTGTGTGAAAAAAAACCCAAAACAAAATATATCCCGCTCCCCTCCCGCCCCCCATTTTCATTTTCCATTTAAATCGTTTTCAGACCGGGATGCTGGATAGTAGACTCACAGCTCTGATCCGCCGAAATCCTGGATTGATGTGCAATCTTAAACAAATTAGAGGATTGTGGGAAGCCCACCCTTCTAGAAGAATGAAATATTTTGGGAAATATTTTTTTAAAAAAGGCAGAATATTATATTTGCCTAAAGGAGAAATGGAGAAACTAGTTTTTAGAAGCAGGAAGAAGCTCCCAAGTCTTTCTTAATAGCCCACAGCAAATGCCAACATTTAAGAGATAAAGAGCTTATTGAAAGAGGAAGGCAAGTATCTAGATAGCTCTATTCATAAGCAAAGCAAATACTGCAGGCAGAAATCCATTCAAGACCCCATTTCAGCATCATTTCCCAGCCAAAAGCATGACGCTTTTGTTATGGAGGGACAACAGAGAGATTGCAGAATTAAAACTAAGGTGAAATTTTCTGAGGATGACAACAATTAATCAGTGGAATGGCTTGCCTTCAGAAGTTGTGAATGCTCCATCAGTGGAAGCTTTTAAGAAGAGCCCAGACAGCCATTTGTCCAGAATTGTACAGGTAGTCCTCGACTTACAACAATTCGTTTAGTGACCATTCACAGTTACAACGGCACTGAAAAAAGTGACTTATGACCACTTGTCACACTTAGTAGACTATCGTGGCCTCTCCATAGTCATGTGATCAAAATTGAGATGCTTTGGCAAGTGACTCATATTTATGATGGTTGTGGTGTCCTGGGGTTGTGTGGTCGCTGTTTGAGACCTTCTGACAAGCAAAGGCAATGGGGAAGCCAAATTCGCTTAGCATCCTTGTTACTAAATTAACAACTGAAGTGTGTCAGGGCTCCGACCGATGCCCTAATAAAAGCAGGAGCCTCAAGCCAGTTTTCAAGAAAATTCCAGTTATTTATTAGGAGCGCCATGCCGGCACGGACCTAGTGAAGCCAGCTCTGACCCCACTCAGTTCGCGCTTTGCCTCTGATCCTGTTTCTCCCTCCCCCCAAGATGTGTCATCAGTCACATTCTCCAACGAAGCAATTTCACGGGCCGTAGAAGTCACTCCCTCTGGCTGTTACTGGTTTCTGCGGAGATGGCCTTGATTTTGGCCTGCTAGGATATGCGTCATTTTGACTGAGGTGCAAATTTCTCGATGCAGCTGCAAGGCTCGGTTACCCATCCCCCTGTCTATGGCAACTCAGGAGCAGGTTAGGGAAGCTTCGGGAGTTGACACAGTGATTCACTTAACAAATGTTGCAAGAAAGGTCGTAAAATGGGGAAAAACTCAACAAATGTTTCATTTAACAACAGAAATTTTGGGTTCAATTGTGGTTGTAAATTGAGGATTACCTGTATACATGCTCTACCAGAATGTTACAGTCCTAGCCATAACCCTAACAAATGTCCCACTTAGCAACAGAACTTTTAGGCTCAAATTCTAGTCAAGTCGAGGACAACCTGTATAAGGTCTCCTGCTTGAACATGGGGTTGGACTAGAAGACCTCCAAGGTCCCTTCCAACCCTTTTAGTCTATGCCAGTGATGGCTAACCTTTTTGCCATTGAGTGCCAAAAGTGGGGGAGTGGGGGGGTCATGCGCATGTGTGCCCACACCCATAATTCTATGTGCCCCGCCCCCTGCGCATGTGCATGAGACCCCCCGTGCTCCCCCGCTTTTGGCACGCGGTGGCATGGTGGGCCACCGGATTTCTGATGGAACCGGAAGTCAGGAAACAAGCTGTTTCCGGCCTCTGGAGGAGTGGGGATGGCAATTTTCGCCCTCCCCAGGCTCCTAGAAAGGCTCTGGAGCCTGGGGAGAACGAAAAGCAGGCCTTCTGGTCCCACTAGAAGTCAGGAAACAGGCCGTTTCTGGCCTCTGGAGGGCCTCGGGGAGGGGGGGGAAGCCATTTTCATCCTCCCCGGGCTCCTAGAAAGCCTCTGGAGCCTGGGGAGAGCGAAAAACGGACCTTCCTCACACCACCCCCCGCCCGGAGACCCTCCAGAGGCCAGAAACAGCGTGTTTCCTGACTTCTGGTAGGCCCAGAAGGCCTGAAAATCAGCTGGCCAGTGCACGCATGCACACCGGAGCTCAGCTCGCGTGCCCACCAACATGGCACCAAGGTGGCACGCATGCCATAAGTTCGCCATCACAGGTCTATGCTCTATAAACCTTCAAAAGAAATAACGAACGATGATAAATAGTGATTGGAGAACTGGATTCAGATTCAAATCTTTATTGAGCCATGAAATTCCTTAGATGACTTTGTACGTATCATTATACTTCAGCCGATCTGTTTCAGAAACTCTTGTAATGCTGAGGAATAAGGAGAGAACGATGTGTACCGCTTTGTGTTCCTGAATGGATTTTTCAAGAGGCGACTGGACTTTCTGGTTTGTCTTTGAAGACGTTTTGCTTCTCATCCAGTCAGAGCTGAAGAAGCTTCTTGGATGAGAAGCGAAACATCTTCAAAGGAAAAGCCAGAAAGTCCAGTTGCCGCTTGAAAAAAGAACTTTTGGGATTCCTAACGCTGATTCCTAACGCTCAGCATTCATCAGCCTGATGGACACACGCCAAGAGAATATACTGGAATTTTTTCCCCCAATCTTATTAGTAGAGGAAGATTCATGGAGGTTTCAGGTTGCATGGCAAAGTAGCCGCAAACTTTGGAAAGAAACCCAAATCCTTGAGATTCTGCTTTCACCAGCAGAATCAACTGCTGGTGAAGCAACTGGATCTAGATTTTCAACTCAGACTCCTCGACGATAAGATTCTGGACAGTTTTCATTCCTAGTGGGATTTTATGGAAATAGCAATGTGTGAAATTATTTTTGCACTTTGAGCTAATTCTAGCTTGGTGTTTTGCACATTCCACAGGTGAGATGAACTCAACCTCTCTCTTCTAATATTGAATGCAGAATTATTATTTTTTTAAAAAAGATATGCTAACATTAAAGCTTCCCCAGTTTTGTAAAACAAATTAGTTTGGGGTTTTGTTTTTGTTTTTTTGTCACTTTTGTTTTAGTCTATGTTGCCAGCCTACCTTGAACTGGTCAGGATCGAACTCCTGGCTGTGGGCAAAATGAACCTGCAATAGTGCGTTCTAATCCCTGTGCCACCACGGCTTTTCAATCAGTGGTGGGTTTCAAAATTTTTCACTACCAGTTCTGTGGGTGTGGCTTGGTGGGTGTGGCTTGGTGGGCGTGTCAGGGGAAGGATACTGTAAAATCTCCATTACCACCCCACTCCAGGGGAAGGTTACTGCAAAATCCCCATTTCCTCCCAATCAGCTGGGACTCGGGAGGCAGAGAATATATGGGGGCAGGACCAGTCAGAATTTTTACTACTGGTTCTCCGAACTACTCAAAATTTCTGCTGAAGATGGCTAGCTTTGCAGAGATGGCGAAGATTTCAGCATATTTAAAAGATCGCTCACAAGAGACTTATGAATGGGAATGGAAAAAATGGATAGATTATGTGCAGAACAAATATCAAACTAGGAAGTATCAAATAGCTTTTCATTGAAAGTATTATATAAAAATAGAAATGTATGAATTTTGTGAAGATGAAAAATTATAAGGGGGTTTGAGGGGTTCAGGTTTTATAAAAAGGGGGATTTTGATGGGATTATATTCTATGGAAGCCAGGGGGGGAGGGTTAGGGGGGATTCGGGGGGGTTAGGGTGGGGAGTATGGGGTGGGTTGGGGGGGGGAAATGGGGTGAAAATGTTATTGTAAAACTTTTGCAATAAAAAAAAAATTCTGCTACCAGTTCTCCAGAATTGGTAAGAACCTGCTGAAACCCACCTCTGCCTCAAAGACTAAAAACTAAATTGCTTTACAGATATTTGAATTATGGGGCACATAGCAATTTCAAGAGTGACTCAACTTGACTCCAAAGTACAGTCTAGAGGTATACAATCAAGACCAGTAGTGGTTTTTACTTACCTTTGCTATCAGTTCAGAACTGTGAGCGAGTGCATTCGGTGCTTCTGCGCATGTGCAGAACCTTCTCTGCATGCACAGAGCATCTGTGATGAGATCCGGGTGGGTGAGCGGAGCCTCCCACCGCCATCGCTACAGGTTTGCCCGAACTGGTAGAAACCCATCACTGATCAAGACCCCAGGGCTTTTTCAGTCAGTTAAAGTGATCTCCTGGAGATCACTGAAAGTTGAACAATATTTAACTGAATTTTACCAGAAGTGAAATGAGATCAAATCAAGGTTTATCCTGACTCCACTCATTGTTTTTAGAGCCCTTAAAACATCATGCAAAGGCCAAGTAAAGCTCTGGGTTAAAATTGAAAACTCCTGGAATGGGCAAGTTAGCTCCCTAGCTCATCCAAGAAGACTAGTTGAAAACTAGAGCCCATGAAGTGGACGCAGGAAATGTAAGATTCAATATTTCATATTTCTAGGTTTTAACAGATTAGGTGGCAACGGGTGATATGAACAACCTTCTTACTAGGTCCTGGAAAATAGTTGTTGGACAGTTGGAAAGGGTCAGCTTTCTCCAAACCTGATTTTGGGGACAGAGCTTCTAGAACAGAGGTCTTCAAACTTGGCAGCTTTAAGACGTCTGGACTTCAACTCCCAGAATTCTCCAGCCAGCTATGCTAAGCTATGCTGGCTGGAGAATTCTGGGAGTTGAAGTCCACAAGTTTTAAAGCTGCCAAGTTTGGAGACCCCTCTTCTAGAATCTAAGCATAGTAGACAAAATTATCTGCTACAATGTCTTACCTGTCAATGACTACTTCAGCTTCAACCACATTAATACATGGGCAAACAATTGATACAAACTCAAGGTAAACCGCTCCAAACCAGATTGCAGAAAATACAACTTCAGCAACAGAGTGGTCAATGCCTGGAATGCTCTACCTAACTCCATTGTTACAGCCTCAAACCCTCACAGCTTCAGCCTCAAACTGTCTACCGTGGACCTCACCCCATTCCTAAGAGGTCAGTAAAGGGGGCGTGCATAAGCGCACCAGTGTGCCTACCGTCCCTGTCCTACTGTCCCCATTTATCTGTACTTACTTCCTTTGTTTATGTTTATGTTTATACCTATACCTGCTATCTTGTACATGTTTGACAAATAAATAAATAAAATAAATAGAATCCCATGATCTCCAAAGAAGAGCAGTAGTTCTGCAGGTTGAGTTCCAGGTCAATAATCTGATAGGTCCACCTTCTTCAGATAATACTGGCTGTGAATGACCATAAAGAACTTCTTGTTCCTTTCAACAGGATCTTTGCTTTTTGTCCAAGTTCTTTTCACCACTAGATCTAGTGTCATGGTGTTGATGTAAAAGAGACTAAAAATCCAAAGCTATCCAATCTATCGCTAAGGAACAAGAACGTTAGATGAAAACAGCTCATTCCAGACAGCCTTGGATTAATTTGAAGCTCAGGTCTACAAGAAGATCTAGGGGTGGTGGCAGCATGATAGCAGTCTTCCAATATCTAAAGAGCTGCCACAAAGAAGGAGTGTCCCAAGCACTTGAAAAGCAGAACAAGAAGCAATGGATGGAAACTAATCAAGAAGAAACCCAGCCTAGAATTTTCTGACAATTTCCTGACAGAATAATTTCCTGACAGAATAATTTCCTGACAGAATTCATTGGCATCCTTCAGTCTCAAGAGACTATGGTATCATGCTCTGGAAAGAGATCCTAAAACAGCATTTAGTGTGACTAAAAAGGCCAATTCGAGAGTGGCAATCCCTTCCACACTGAGGGCAGATACATTCTGTCCCCTGCCCAGCCCTCAGATTTCGCTGGTTCCGGGACTGCCTCTTTGCCTCAGCCTGCCAAACAAGTGTCTCTTCGAATTGGAGAAGGCCATGCTGCGTCTTTAGCCGCCAAGCTGAACGATCGGAGGTCAAGGTTTCCCAGTTGTCCATTCCCAGGGCCTTTAGGTCCCTCTTGCAGATATCCTTATATCACAGCTGTGGTCTCCCTCTGAGGCACTTTCCCTGCACTAATTCTCCATACAGGAGATCTTTTGGAATCCGACCACCAGCCATTCTCATGACATGCCCCAGTCAGCGTAGACGTTGCTGTTTCAATAGTGTATACATGCTAGAAATTCCAGCACATTCCAAGGCTGCGCTATTTGGAATTTTGTCTTGCCAGATGATGCCAAGAATTCGTCGGAGACAGCGCATATGAAAGGTGTTCAACTTTCTCTCCTCCTATATCCTGACAGAATAATGATAGAATAATTATCAGCCTACAAAGATTGTGGATGCTCCAACACTGGAAATTTTAAAGAAGAGATTGAACAACTATTTGTCTTAAATGTTATAGACTAGAGTTTTCTGCTTGAGCAGGGGGTTGGACTAGAAGACCTCTAAGGTCCCTTCCAACTCCGTTTTTCTGTTATTAGCTGATTGGGGGAATGACGTGGATCTTAGGTACTTAGATCTCAGCAAAGTCAAGAAACTTTCTTTGATAAAAGTGTAAAACATGGACTAGATCGGTGTTTTTCAAGCTTGAAAACTTTAAGCTGTGTGGACATCAACTTAAAGTTGCCAAGTTTGAAAAATGCTGAAGTGGGTGAAATTCTTGTTAACAAAATTCACAGTTGATTGAATCGATGTACCCAAAGAATGTTTGTCAATGGCTCTATGCTTGAATTTGGGAATTGGATTAGAAGACCTCCAAGGTCCCTTCCAACTCTGTAATTCAATTTATCCTGCTTGTTTCCTTGACCAAGGAGAGGGTATGTTTTAGTCTAATTCACACACTCAATTAACTTTTTTCTCCACAGCTATTCTAGCGTGTTCTTCATTTCAGTTCAAATCTTTATTATCAGTGCACAACATATATACAATGAGATGGGTTTACAATGATTTCCCAACTGTGGTGGCTTTTTTCAGGCAGTTGCTGGACCGGTTCCATAATCTACTCTGTCCTTTGCTTGCTCATGTTGCTAGAGACACATGATGCTGTAACGTCCTGTCCTGGAGCAATGTTTGTGTACAATCAGTTGCTTCCACTGGCTTTTGTTTTCAGATACAAAGGCATAAAAAAGGATCTTGGTATAAGTTGCTGATATGAAAGGCCTTCTTATCCTTTCTCTGTGGATGGTATTAACCCTTTGGTGGCTAATTCTAATAGCCAGTATTCTAGCATGCATAATATGCTAGGCACAAAATAGAAACATATATTTTTTTTCCAAGACAAATTTGGATTACTTTGATGGCTAAAATTCTTTGAGCGATAAATATGGAACTATGTGTGTTACAGGGAGATTGTGAGTGACAGGGATGGCCAATGCATAAATTTGGTTTATATTATCATGATAAGCTACAATCGAGACCGCCTTCTGCCACCAATAGCCTCCCACCGGCCAATACGCTCCCACAGAGAGGGGCTCCTCAGGGTGCTGTCGGCCAAACAATGCCGACTGGCGACACCCAGGGGGAGAGTCTTCTCTGTAGGGGCACCAGCCCTCTGGAATGAGCTGCCCCTAGAGGTTCGTACGATCCCTGACCTGCATACCTTTGGCCGCGCCCTGAAGACCCTTCTGTTCCAACAAGTCGGGCTGGCCTAATATGAATTTTATAATGGGTGTATGTTAGTTTTTAATTTGTGGGCCAAATTTTTTATATATTCGATTTTAAATTGTTTTTAAATTTTGTAAATTTATATGTGTTTTAATATGGCTGTACACCGCCCTGAGTCCTTCGGGAGAAGGGCGGTATAGAAGTCCAATAAACATAAACATAAACATAAACATAAACATAAACATAAACATAAACATAAACATAAACATAAACATAAACATAAACATAAACATAAACATAAACATAAACATAAACATAAACATAAACATAAACATAATGAAGATCTGTTTGGTTTTAATTGTGCGAATCAAATTATAGGTCATACATGTGGGTATAAGCATAATTTTGTATTTATTTATTTAGTCATGTTTATGAAATGCATATTAGAGGTGGAGACCAGGGGTGAAATCCAGCAGATTCTGACAGGTTCTGGAGAACCGGTAGTGGACATTTTGAGTAGTTCGGAGAACCGGCAAATACCACCTCTGGCAGGCCCCAGAGTGGGGTGGGAATGGAGATTTTGCAGTATCCTTTCCCCAAGAGTGGGGAGGGAATGGGGATTTTGCAGTATCCTTCCCCTGCCATGCATATCAAGCCACTCCCACCAAGCCACACCATACCTACCAAGCCACACCCACAGAACCGGTAGTAAAAAAAAAAATGGATTTCACCACTGATGGAGACCCTTTGAGAGTTGTATGCAATGAAATTTCATTTTAATGTATGCCGATTAGTCTACATTCAAAGTGACAATAAGGTTATTTTAAGTCTAAATCCAGTCCTTGTTATATATAGATTGTGGTTTCTGATTTTGTATGCTGTTACGATTCTGGCTGAATATAACTTCTGCAACAAATCAAAGTTTAGTGTGTGAATAGAAGAGTTTATGACATGCTCATGGAAATGAAAACTAAGGTAGTTTGTTTTGGCAGCCAAATTTGGGTTCAGAGGCAGTTTATTGGGAAACTTAAATGCAAGGATTCTATTGTCCTCGTGTTTATTTTGCTTATTTATTTATTCAACATATTTCCATGCTGCCATGACCAAAAACACTTTTTGGCAACTCACATAGAAAAAAAATGTAAACCATGTATGGTAAAAAGTAAAAAAAAAACAAAAAACCCACTATGACGATACAACAACCTGAAAACAAAACCGTGCAAAGTAAAAAAATAATAACCCAGACGACAACTTTAGAATAGGATTTCTTCCCTAAATCCCCAAAACTTTAACCTTAGACTGTCTACTGTAGACCTCACCCCATTCCTACGAGGTCTGTAAGGGGTTTGTGCATAAGCGCACCAGCGTGCCTTCCGTCCCTGTCCTAATGTTTTCTTTTATTCGTATCTTTACATGTATTTATAATTATGTTGTATCTGTCATAAAATACATGCTTGACAAAATAGAATAGAATAGAATAACAGTGTTGGAAGGGACCTTGGAGGTCTTCTAGTCCAACCCTCTGCTTAGGCAGGAAACCCTACACCACTTCAGACAAATGGTTATCCAACCTCTTCTTTAAAACTTCCAGTGTTGGAGCATCTACAACTTCTGGAGGTAACTTGTTCCACAGATTAATTGTTCTCACTGGCAGGAAAGTTCTCCTTCGTTCTTGGTTGCTTCTCTCCTTGATTAGTTTCCATCCATTGCTTCTTGTCCTGCCTTCAGGTGCTTTGGAGAATAACTTGACACCCTCTTTGTGGCACCCCCTGAGATATTGGAACACTGTTATCATGTCACTTCTTTCTTAAGAATGAAAAACGGTCATGTCACTTTTTTCAGTGCCATTGTAATTTTGAATGGTGACTAAATGAATGGTTGTAAATTGAGAACTACCTGTAAACCTACATGGTCATCAGGAATCCAACTTGAGTAAAAAGAGAGCGTAATTCACTGACAAGACCTAATGCTTAATTTATTTGCATAGTTTGCGCCAATTAGTTTCCAGCTTATCAAATATAAACTGTTAACTGTTTTCCCTGCCTCGGTTTTAATTCCTTTCTGTTTTGACTCACACACATGACCTTAACTGTTTTAATCAAGAAGGAATAATTACTGTGTTATTTCTCTTGTACTGCATGAATAGTACTCATAGGGCATGAAGAGGTTGCAGGTGAAAAATACAGATGCTTTTCCCCCCCTTCAGATAAAAAGCAAGTTTTACTTTTTCTTGGTCTGTCTCCTGCCTCCTCTGTCACATCAAGTTCTGGTAATGCTATGCAGCGTTTTAAAAGGATTTATGTCTTGATTACTTAAGAAATTTAATAGGAGGAGAAGAGTTTCCCCCAGTTCAGGAACAGTACATCTTCAGCATTATCAGAACAAATCAGCAAGCCAAATATTGGCTGCTGCAGATGCAAGGCGAGACAGGTGACGGGGCGTGGGTGGCCTGGCTGTGGGGGTCTTGAGGTAAGCTGGTGCAGGATGCATGGGGAAGCTCCATCCCCCCACCTTGTAGCAGCAATGGTACTGGCGTGCTGCATGGCCTCCTGTCCTACCGCGAGCAAGCAGAAGAAGTGGGCCTCCCATACATGGGAAAAAAATAAGACAAAATAAGCCCTAGTGCTTGTTTTGGGACCCCCAAAAATAAGATCCGGTTTTATTTTTGGGAAACACGGATAGTTATTTAATTTATGTATTATGCAGAGTTCTATACTTCCTCATAGCATACTAAAAAGCAGAGACATCACCCTGCCAACAAAAGTGTATATAGTCAAGGCTATGGTTTTCCCAGTTGCAATGTACGACTGTGAAAGTTGGACCATAAGAAAGGCTCAATTGTGGTCATAAGTCAAGGACTTCCCTATATTATTCCCAGGGGGTACATTTGCCTCAGGGATATTTAACCAACTATCTCCACTTAGTTTTCTTTAGTGACAGGTAGAGTGTCAAAACCATAAGGAAGGCTCAGCATCAAAGAATTGAGGCCTTTGAACTCTGGTGCTGGAGAAGACTCCTGTGAGTCCC
Source organism: Arizona elegans (assembly GCA_022577455.1). Taxonomy (NCBI): domain Eukaryota; kingdom Metazoa; phylum Chordata; class Lepidosauria; order Squamata; family Colubridae; genus Arizona; species Arizona elegans. The sequence continues at coordinate 4,504,106 of JAKOOJ010000002.1, read as the reverse complement.
TTGGACTGCAAGGCGATCCAACCGGTCAGTCCTAGAGGAGATCAACCCTGACTGCTCTTTAGAAGGCCAGATCCTGAAGATGAAACTCAAATACTTGGGCCATCTAATGAGAGGAAAGGACTCACTGGAGAAGAGCCTAATGCTGGGAAGGATTGAGAGCAAAAGAAGAATGAGACGACAGAGAACGAGGTTGCTGGATGGAGTCACTGAAGCAGTCGGTGTGAGCTTAAATGGACTCCAGAGGATGGTAGAGGACAGGAAGGCCTGGAGGAACGTTGTCCATGGGGTCGCAATGGGTTGGACATGACTTCGCAACTAACAACAAATACTTCCCCATATTCTGTTTCTAAGTGGCTTATCATAATAGCACCAATAAGAACCTTAACACTCAACAAAGTTCACAATGCAAGTTCAAAACAACATCAAAGAAATGTCAACAAAGAAAACAAATCTACAATCTAATCTAGACATCAATACACTCCTCTACTCTGGACATCAATACATTCTGTGTAAATATATATAAACCCACCTTGAGATGGGCACAGAACAGAAAAATGAGATGTAATTTATAGCCAAATGGATATTACACAAAGGAAATACAGATCCACTGATACCAAGGAAAGGTGTCTTTCATTGACTCATGTGGCAAGATTCTTCACTGATTTAGAACACCATAATAATTGCTTCGTTAAGGGTGTCCAGTCCATCATGTGTTCTGCCAATCATTTACATTAATTTTTATTGCTGTGAAAGGGATAAAATATATGTGACGGCACAGTCAATGGCCGATGAAGCAGTAAGACTTCAAAAGCTGCCCTCTACAGGCCTCACTGCAACTGAGGCATCAGCTGGTAGAAATAAACCAATGGAATAGAAGTTTCCCTCAGCGGTTTTGGGAGCTTCATTGCTGGAGGCTTTCAAGAAGAGAGTGGACTGCCATCTGTCAGAAATGGTGTAGGGTCTCCTGCTTGCGCAGAGGGATTGGACTAGAGCAGAGCAGTGGTGAAATGTAAAATTTGTTACTACCGGTTCTGTGGGCGTGGCTTGGTGGCGGTGGCGGTAATGTGACTGGGTGGGCGTGGCCAACTTTTTTTTTTTTAACTTTTACAACCATTTTTTTCTACAACCTCTTCAGCCGAGCTTCATTAAAAGCTTCTGATGATCAGGCAACTCAGCTGGGATCGTTAGAGGCTTTTAAAAGCATTTTTTTCTACAACCTCTTCGACCAAAGAGGTTGTAGAAAAAATGCTTTTAAAAGCCTCTGACGATCCCAGCTGAGCCACGTGATCATCAGAGGCTTTTTTTTTTTAAAAGCATTTTTTCAGCCGAAGAGGTTGTAAAAAAAATGCTTTTAAAAATAATAAAAAAAAGCCTCTGATGATTGCATGGCAAAGCTGTGCATGGGGTGGGGGGCAGGGATTTTTGCTATTGGTTCTCCGAACCACCCACCACCATTGCTACCGGATAGGGTGATCTGGTCCGAACGGGGAGCATTTTTCCCGTGGATCAGGGATCTCCAATATTGGCAACTTTAAGACTTGTGGACTTCAACTCCCAGAATTCCTCAGCCAGCAAAGTCTCAAAGTTGCCAAGATTAGAGACCCCTGGACTAGATGGCCTACAAGTTCCCTTTCAACTCTGTTAATCCATCTGTTCCAATCTGTCTGTCTGTCCTAATTCCTGCAGCACAAGTAAGAGATGGATAAATACCGAGAAAGCTATTTATTTATTAAATTTTGACAGAGACCATCTCACCTAGGTGACTGTGCCAGTAGTGGATTTCACTTACCTTTACTACCTGTTCGAAACTGTGAGTGTGCACGCGCGCGCCCTTCCTTCGCTCACCCGCAGCGCTTCTGCACATGCGCAGAACCTTCTGAGCATGTGCAGAGCATCCATGATGACATCTGGGCGGGTAGGCTCACTCGAACCGGGGCAAACCGGCAGAAGCCCACCACTGGACTGTGCCATGCTACGCCTGCCTGCCTGAGGATTCAGGGAGCCCCAGCCTCTATGCCAAGTTATGAAAGGAGGTTATCTAATAATAACCTCTTAGGGGAAGAAGGTTATTTTAGTACATTAAGAAAAGGACAGAAATCCACACATGGTTGGAAAAAATGACAAAGAAACACATTGACTTTAAACCAGATATATTTTTATTAGGGATTTTACCAGAAACATATAGTAGAGAATTTTAATTATGAATGTTTTAACAGTGGCTAGAATTGTATTTGCTAAAAACTGGAAAAAGGAGGAAATACCTATGGAAGATGAAGTTATGGAATGTGCTGCAATGAGTAAATTGACATTTGAAATTAGAGAACAGGAAGATAAACAATATTATATGATATGGGATTTGTTTTATCAATGGCTAGATAATAAAGCATGGAAATGAAGTATGAAATATGAAATAAATGTAATAATATAATATATGAAAGGGTTTTTTTTAATGGGACAAATGCCATTGTTAAATAAATGTTAAATGAGAATAATAACACAAAGAGATATAATAAGAGAAATTAAATAACTTGTAAATTTTGGATATGGGATTAAGCACAAAAGAACTGCAACCAATCGACACACTTTCTGTAATGGTAATGGATGATGGCTGTTTTATGTTTTGTTTAAAAATAAAAAAAATTCAAAAAAAAAAAGAGAGAGAAAAGGACAGAAAACCCAATTTCTACTCCTACTGGCTTCTGTCTGCTGGGAGCGGGAGACGTTGATGTCCCTTTCCTCCAGCAAAAAGGACGAGGATCTGATTTATTGTCACTGTTGTTTGCAAATAGTAGATCTCTTTTCCAAGCTGTTTACATTCCTAGCTGGACCACAGTTCCCCTGAACCGGCCGACTAATCTAAACTCAGATACTCTCTTCTAAGTTTGCTTGGGGACACAGACAACCTGGGCACCTATTCCTATAAATCTGCCATTGCCTCATCGTATTTTCCACTTCTCTCCATGCTCTCTCCTTACATTCCTGTAACTAAGCCTGAGCAATCGGTCACCTCCTGACTGCCCCCGCTGTCCAGCCACCATACTTTGTGTTGTAGGAATTTGTACAGTCACATGAAGGACGCATAGCGCCATTGCTAGTGTTCCTACCGACATAAACAGGTCTGTGGATTTACAGAAAGTATGCCTTGTATGTGGAACTCTCTCCGTTAACTGCCGTTGACAGAACGTATCTTTCATTCAGAGGCACAGTTCATCTCTTATATGCAAGTAGTCCTCGGCTTACAACAGTTTGTTTAGAGACTGTTCGAAGTCACAATGGCACCGAAAAAAGGGACTTATGAACATTTTTCACATTGAGGACTGTTGCAGCATCCCCCCTGGTCACGTGATCAAAATTTTTTGCCAAGGTTTATGATGCAATTAACTGCACAGGTGATCCAATCCCCAATTCCTACTACTGGTAGTCCTCAACTTACAACCATTTGTTTAGTGACCATTCAAACGGCACCGAAAAAAGTGACCTGTGACCGTTTTTCACACTTATGACCGTTGCAGCATCCCCCCTAGTGACGTGATCAACTTGCTTTGCCAAGGTTTATGATGCTATTAACTTCACAGGTTATCCAGCCCCCAATTCCTATAGGTAGTACTCAATTTACAACCATTTGTTTAGTGACAGTTCAAAACTACAACGGCATTGAAAAAAGTAACTTTTGACCGTTTTTCACGCTTATGATCATTGCAGCATTTCTCTAGTCACGTGATCAAAATTCAGTACACGTGGCAACTGATTCATATTAATGACTGTTGCAATGTCCCAGGGTCATGTAATCCCGTTTTGTAAACTTCTGACAAGACAAAGTCAATGGGGAAAGCCAGGTTCACTTTACAACCGTGTGACTGTTTTAACAACTGCCGTGATTCACTTAACAACTGTGGCAAGAAAAGTCGTAAAATGGGACAAAATTCACTTAACAAATGTCCCACTTAGCAACATAAATTCTGGGCTCCAATTGTGGTCGAAAACTGAGGACGAGCTGTAATTGTTATTTAAACTTCTAAACAAGAAGATTAAAAATGTATTGTCTTTAAAGCATATTGATCATCAGTATTATTATTATTTTAACTACTATTCATAATCTTAGAATTGTTATTCACATTTTGTAATTCTAAAATGACTTAGACAATGCGCTGTTCACCAAGCACCTGTGTGTATTTAAAGAAAAAAATGTATAAATAAAATTTATTTATATATAAAAAGTGTTAGATACTTAATATCCTGCTGGAAACTTTGATGGAAAGCATTCTTTCACTTGACATCTTCTGAACAATGAATGGAAGGATAACCCATTTCAAAACTGCTATTCGGCTAGGACTTATTAGTGTGAAAATGATATCCTTTCCATCAAGCTTGCTATGAAAAGGGGGGAAAAAAAGGCAAGCGAGAGAAAAGAGAGGGACAGACACACCTATACATCTCTGACATCCATTTATTTCAGAATTGCACTGGATCTGTTTAATCCAAAAGAAATTTTAAAAAAAGAACATTCAGTTCATATGCACATAACATACGAGGCAAATCCTTCTGCGTAAAAACATTCAGGTTGTTCCTGAAATTAGGGAACAAAGGGAACAAATTTAAGAATAAAGTGAAAATCTTTAGCAACATGTACGATATATTTGGCAGACATTATACCAGGGATGAAATCCAGCAGGTTCTGGAGAATCGGTAGCAGAAATTTTGAGTAGTTCGGACAACTGGCAAATAACCACTTCTGGCTGGCCCCAGAGTGGGGTGGGAATGGAGATTTTGCAATACCCTTCCCCCAGGAGTGGGGAGGGAATAGAGGTTTTGCAGAATCCTTCCCCTGCCATGGCCACCAAGCCATACCACCCCACGTCCACCAAGCCACGCCCACAGAACCGGTAGTAAATCAATTTGGATTTCACCACTGCATTATACTGCAATCTGGCAAGAGCTTAGTCCAGGATTCAGGAAGCTGTGTGAACCCAGGACGTTGGGTTAATGGAGAAAAACCAGGATTAATCTCTGTGGATAAGTATACCATGCCAACACACCCCAAACGCTGCTTTAATCAAATCCTGTATCTGCTGCTTGAGGCAATGAGGCAAATATTTTACCTCATGTTATGGTGAACCTTCTCAAGCCTATTCCATTGAATCCATTTTGATGGCTTGGGAAAGGTTGACTAGCATCTTCTCTGCAATTAGGAAAATGTTTTCTTTCCATTCCCTTCTCCCAAGAAGTTGGCATAAGGCACACACTGGAGTGTGAGGCATCCGTGGTCAAACAGTCTATGGGGTAGTTTCCCCTTTGTACACCAGGTATCTGTCTGAGGGTCATAGCAGTCCAGTGAATCAGAGTCCACGATGGCGTTATCCGGTGTTAGACAGCGCCCCCCGGTCAAATACAGCTTCTCGTTGATGGCGGCTACCCCATGGTGCATCCGCCTTTCCTTCATGTCTGCACACTTCACAAATTTATTGTCCTTTGTATCATAAGCAATTACTCTTCGGGTGTATCCTAGGGGAAAACCAAAAATAAGAAAAATTGTGGAATTCATAAGTCACAGGCTCAGCAGGAATGGAAGGGATGGAATGCAATGGAAACCAGATAGTCCTCAACTTATGACTACAACTGAGCCCAGAATTTCTGTTGCTCAATGAGACCGTTGTTAAGTGAATTTTGCCCCATTTTACAACCTGTCTTGCCACAGTTGTTAAGTGAATCATGGCAGTTGTTAAATTGGTAACATGGGTTGTTAAATGAATCTGGCTTCCCCATGGAAGGTCAGAAGATCCTTGCCAGAAGGTCACAAAAGGTCATAAATACGAGCGTCTGAATTTTGATCACATGACCATGGGGATGCTACAATGGTCGTAAGAGTGAAAAATGGTCGTAAGTCACTTTTTTCAATGCCGTTGTAACTTTGAATGATCACTAAACAAATGGTTGTAAGTCGAGGACTACCAGTAGTAGGAATTGGGAGCTTACCTGGGCGGTTAGCAGCATCATAAACTTTGACAAAGCAAGTTGCTCCACTGGAATTCTTTTTTAGCTGGAATCTTGTGTTGAACAGAGGATCAAACTCAATGCAGTGGCATCCACAGAGTTTGTGTGTCATCACCAGCAAGATGGCGGGAGGAGTTTTGCAATGGAAACTCCACCTAGTGTGATTTAGGTCATGATGCACCACCTGCCATATTGCTTCGACACTCCCCAATTTATGGGTGTACCTCACTGACTCAGTGGCCTAAATGACCCCTTACAAATAATATTACTGTATTCTCTGTTCTTCTGATTTATTCTTTCCATTGCAGCAACCATATTATTATGGCCTTCCCTTGTGTGGAGTCAGACCTGTTACACCATATGACAGTCCCGGGAATGTGAAGAGAGGCAGCTACGATTGAGTCAAATAAATCAGGAGTCTCCAAACTTGGCAACTTTAAGACTTGTGGACTTCAACTCCAAGAGTCCACAAGTCCACAAGTCTTAAAGTTGCCAAGATTGGAGACCCCTGAAATAAATAATAGTTCAACAAATCATTGCTTTGTACAGATGGGCAAACTTTCAGCTCAAGGGCCACAATAGACTTTGTACATTAGGTTGTGGGTTGCAATGAAAAATGTAGGCAGGGTCAGGCCAATTTGGAGAGGTGGGTTCAGAAGTGTATGGGCAAAGTAGAGACCTTAAGCAGAATCTACTGCCCCCATTTTCAAGTCCCACAATGCTGTCTTATCATATTGTGGCTTGTCTTGGAAGGCCAGCAACAGTTACAGATAGTCCTCAACTTACAACAGTTCATTTAATAACAGTTCAAAGTTACAACAGCTTTGAAAAAAAGTGGCATATGACCGTTTTTCACACTTACAACCGTTGCAACATCCCCACGGTCACGTGGTCAAAATTCAGGTGCTTAACATCTGGTTCATATTTATGACGGTTGCAATGTCCTGGAGTCACATGATCAGGTTTTGAATCAGAGTGAGTCCCGAACCACACCGATAGGAAACCAGAAAAACTGTGGAAGGAACTCAAAGAAATTGTTAAGGATTTGTGTGAAAATTAACTACCTCAGATCAGAATTTGAAAAAAGCAAATTGGATTTCAGAACAGGCCCCTGAAATTGCCAAGAGAAGAAAAGAGAAGCTGAAGCCAAGAAAAACAAAAATCTTAGGAAGGAATTTAACAAAGAATTTCAGAAGAGGCAAGAGACAGTATTACAATGATATCTATAAAAACATCAAAGATGAAAGAGACACAGAAAATCAAGGATAGTCTTCCAAAAATCTCCAAACTCAGAATAGAATAACAGAGTTGGAAGGGACCTTGGAAGTCTTCTAGTCCAACAGCCTGCTCAAGCAGGAGACCTTATACTATTTCATACAAATGGTGGTCAAATCTCTTCTTAAAACCTCCAGTGTTGGAGCACCACAACTCCATGAGGCAAGCTGTTCCACTGATTAATTGTTCTAGCTGTTAGGAAATGTCTATTTATTTCTAGATTGGTTCTCTCCTAGATTAGAAGATGGTTGCAACCTCAAACTGGTATGCTAAAAGATGTCAGTGAGCAGATAGTAATGAAGAGCCTTAGTAGTGCAGCAGACTAAAGCACTGTTAAATAACACCAGCTGCCTGCAATTACTGCAAGTTCAAATCTCACCAGGCTCAAAGTTGACTCAGCCTTCTATCCTTTTGAGATAGGTAAAATGAGGACCCGGATTGTGGGGGCAATAAGCTGACTTTGTATAAAAAAGAACACCACTTATGGGGGGGCCAAAAGCCCTACTAAGCAGGTATATACAAAAGTATGAAGGCTATTGCTTAATGCATTGTAAGCCGCCCTGAGTCTCTGGAAAAGGGCAGCATATAAATCGAACCAATAAGTAAGTAACTAAGTAACTAAGTAACTAAGTAACTAAGTAAGTAAGTAAGTAAACAAATTCAAAGAAAATTATATATATATAAGAAAAGAAGAATCAGCAAAGAATGATAAGGTGTCCCCATTGTGACTTCCAAAAAATATCCCATTGAATTTAATCTAAAGCTGGTAAACAGACCTGCAAAACTATCTCTAAATAATAAGAACTCTATTTAATTCAGGCCAAGTGCCACATTGCTGCGGTTAATAAACGCTGTCTTGTTTTGATCTGATTTATTCAAGGGAAACTTGACATATATTAGATGCTTTTTGAAAAATATCAAAAATCTGTTTGTTATTATTGAGAATTTCCCACCCCCCCAGTTCCAACTGCTCGATAAGCCAGGAACAACTTGATGTTGTTATGACATACTTACTCAGTAACTGAAAATTTATCGGTAGTAAATCTCTTTGCTTTAAAGGAAAATGAATTATGTTTGAAATTAGATGAAATGTTTGTGCTTTTCCTTAAGTAAACCAAAACGCTTATGGCTTAAACTTGTCCACTGAATCATTGGCACAAAGTTTCAGAGTAAATAGAGGGCAAGGTTTGGGTATTTTTTTTTTTACAAGCCTTCTTGTACATCTCTTCTGTGTTCATATTTTGGTCTTCCTGCTCTCTCTTGTAGAGAACTAAATGAAAAATTGTGGCACCAAAAATGGACACTGACATATACCAAAACCTCCAAAACTTTAACCTTAAACTGTCTACTGTTGACCTCACCCCATTCCTAAGAGGTCTGTAAGGGCATGCATAAGCACCACAAGATATAGCCAGGCACTCCAGATGTAAGGGGAAAAAATCTACACTATAACACCAAGCAGAAATAAATTGCTGTATTTTGGGACATCTGCATGACAGCCATTCTCAATTTATGTTACCTCCAACAATAAAAATGCGGTCTCCAATCAAAACTGCTGGTGCACAGACATTTTTCACCATCCTGGTCTCCATTCGGAACCACATGTTCCTAGACACGTGATAAACCTGAAAAAGATGAAATGGAGGGATTTGACATAAAAGGACATCTCTAATAATAAAGCCATTTTTTAAAAAAGTGAAGATATAGAATTAGAATTCTTTATTGGCCAAGTGTGATTAGACACACAAGGAATTTGTCGCCGGTGCCTAAACTCTCAGTGTTTCTATAGTGATAGATCATGATCATAGTCAGACAATAAATATACAATATTTATTTGGGAATAGGCTACAATCATTTACCTATTTGGCAAATAGGCACCAAATTTTGGATCCAGATCTAGAAATCTAAGCAAATTAGCAGGTATAATTGTACATCTCACTTGAGTAATTGCCCCAAAACCAACCAACCAATTTCCATCCCCTGGGGTTGATTTGCACATGGAACTCCCTACTCCAGGGGTCTCAAACTCAAGGCCTGTGGGCCGCATCCAGCCCATGGGGTGCTTAGATCTAACCCACAGGGCTGCCTTGGAAAAATAAAGGACTGCATGATTCAAGGCCAAAGGCACACGGAATGTTGTTACCTTCCCACCAAAGGTGGTCCCTATTTCTCTACTTGCATTTTTTACGTGCTTTCAAATGGCTAAGTTGGCAGAAGCTGGGACAAGTAACGGAAGCTCACCCCATTACGCTGCACTAGGGATTCGAACTGCTCAACTGCCGACTTTTCGATCGACAAGCTCAGCGTCTTAGCCACTGAGCCACCGCGTCCCTTATTACAACAGATGTCTACTGTCGTTTAAATGCACAAGAAACTGAATGGTGTTTGAATATTCAGCTCCATCCTCATTTGTGTCTGTGCCCAACTACTTAGTTGTGTGCGTCAACTAAGATTCAAGCGCACACACAATTTAAAACCATTCAGCAGTTGAGAAATGAAGGGAATGCCAGAGCTTGTTTTAACATCTTATTAGTGCATCGTTAGCTGTTGTATAAACATAATGGGGAAGTCAACAGTTAATGTATCTTGCGAGCTATTTAACTGAAACCTGAATCATGATAGCTACCCAATGCTGATAAAACCTTTGCAGTGGACATCTGGAATTGCCTAACTTTCTGTTGTTGTTTTTTAAATGACCACCCATGACTAAAAGAACATCTGGTATAGAAACGGTTTGCAAATTGCATTTTTATGAAACCAAATATTTGAACATATTGCTGTATATTATAAAAGGGGCAGCCACCTTTATATCCTCGGTTCCCATAAACTTCAGCCAGGATAGCCACTGAATGATTATAGGAGTGAAAATAAAACGCATAAAGGCACAAAGATGAGAAAAGATGGCTTAAGAGAAGTCTAGGTTTAAAATTGGAAAATACTGGTGAAATACATATAATCTAACCTTAAATTTGAGTCGGCAGAAACAAATCCTGTGCTCAGATAACAAATTGTTTCTGAGAAAAATCACAGGGGCATCTTTATTATGCTTGGAAGTCCAGAATCTTGGAAAGAAAGAATCAAACCAAGTTTAGCTAACCTGACCCCCTTTTTTTTACCAATTTGGTTGAAATCATGGAGTTGATTTCCTATGCTTGACCCTTGGCCTCTGTGAAGGTATTGATCTGTTGCACTCATGAGCCCATGAAGCAGGTAGGAAAATATTGACTTGGTCTTACTTTGCTAACTTCTAACCGTTTGCAGCTATAGAAGTGTGTAAATATAAAACAGAATGTATTTTAACAACTGACATGGTGCGATGGTTGAATTGTGGATTTCGAAAGCCAGGTAAGATGTTCCTCTAAGTCAGTGGTGAAATCTAAAATTTGTTACTACTGGTTCTGGGGGCGTGGCTTGGTGGGGGGGTAATGTGACTGGGTGGGTGTGGCCAATTTTCTTTTTTACTTTTAAAACCATTTTTTCTACAACGTCTTCGGTGAAGAGGTTGTAAAAAAATGCTTTCAAAAGGCTCTGACGATCCCAGCTGAGTTGCCTGATCAGCAGAGGCTTTTTTAAAAAGCCTCTGCCGATCAGGCAACTCAGCTGGGATCGTCAGAGGCATTTAAAAGAAAAAAAGGGTTTTTTTCTTTTAACACCCTTTGACGATCCCAGCTGAGCTGCACGATCATCAGAGGCTTTTTTTTTTACTTTTAAAAGCATTTTTTTGGCCGAAAAGGTTGTAGAAAAAATGCTTTTAAAAGTTAAAAAAAAAGCCTCTGATGATTGTGCGGCTTAGCTGGGCATGGGGGGGTGGGGCGGCAAGGATTTTTGCTACCGGTTCTCTGAACCACTCGCCTCCATCGCTACCGGGAGCATTTCACCCCTGCTCTAAGTATAATGGAGTTAGGGATGGTGAGGTAGGTTAGATCTAAACAACCATGTGACTGAAGCCCCACCCCTATTTTACTGATCCCTGAAGGATCAGACTCTCTATGGCTTTTGTAGCCAATAAGAACAATGGGGCGGGATTCCTATTTCACAGTTGCAGCCACCATTTTCTGTGGGGGTTTTTTTGGTCCCTTCCGTAGATGCCCTTGGATGCAACCACTCTAACTAGTCCTTCTCTTTGTTAAACTGACATTGGAATGCTGAGACGCACTCACATTTGCAATTGTTCCCAAAATTAGCCTTTGACGTGCATCTGGATTTGTATATTTGTCCATCCTGCAATATTTACGCCACTCTGGATTGCATGTGGCAAGTAATGGCGGGGCCTCTTAGCAAAATGATGTTGTGGCTGTTGCTTAAGCTCTTAACAGCAAAATGTTTGCCTGTATAAATAAAAAGGGGATTTTTATGTGGTTTTCAGCAGATGGAAATTTCAGTTTAGCCAATGAGTTTGGTTATCCACTGCATGGCTTCCCAATGAATTCTCAAAATAATGGCTAGGTTTTTCTATTTCCTGCTGAGGATATTTTCTTCGCAAAGCATGAGAGACTTTGAACCAAAGGCCAGACATGGCTGGAAGCATGCAATTGAGATAGCCCAGGTGAGATGATCAAGAATGGGAATTACCTGTATTAGCCTGACTGGGTTTTGCATCAAGTCTTCCCCCCCAAACAGGTAGATTCTTTGGTCTTTGGCAGATACCGCAGGATGCAGGACCGCAGTGGGAATATTCGCCATGTCTTCCCAAACATTGTAGATGCTATCATACCTCTCCATGGAATTTAAGATTTCCTGGTTCACGCCGATGCCTCCGATGGCAAAGATATAGTTTTTGTAGGCCACGCTTCTATGGGAATAGCGCGCCATTAACATGGGCTCAATCAGCCTCCATTGATTTAGTTTGAGTGAGAAGATGTAAACGTTACTGCTAACTTGGTCCTTCCCGTTACCTACAGGAATTCCCCCCAGAAGATACACATTACTGTGCAGACTCACTGCCGAGGCCTTGTAGAGACGGGTTGGATACTTGGCAAGGCTCAACCATTGGTTTGTATTTTCATCATATAGTAAGACGTCTCTTGTGGTTTGTTGATTGTCTTTGCGGCCACCGATTAAGAGGAGGAATTCCCGACACGAATAGCGCCGGGGAACATGCCAGAGGGGTTTGACGTCAGGGGCACTGACACTATACAGTGAAAACATCTGCTTATTTGCAAGTTCTAGGATATTTTGACAGGCGGGGGATGACTGAATGAGAGAGTCATTGGCTATGAAGCGGAAGAAGAATGTCGGATGGACATACTGAAGCCTCACTTTTTGGAACAAGTCTTGAATATAGCCTTGTCGTGCTTGAAGGTCATGCCTTACCCAGACCATGATAGCCTCAAAAACTTCTTCCTCCTCTCCGCAAAGCTCGTCATTCCCAAGATAGTCTATCAACTCTAACACGCAAAGTTCTTTCAGGTCTTCAGAAGTGGCTACTTCAGGGAAACGCCTCAGAGCCATGGCTTTCGCTTTCTGATTAAGATCCTGACAATGGAGGATTTCAGAAAGCCTTCTCAGGCTAAGGCAATTTTCTGGAGAAAGCTGATCCTGGAGGTAAGCTGAACAGGCTTCAAAGAGCTTCATATACTGAAGCATGGAAGCCGTCTCCATGAGACTGAGAATGTTCTCGGGAGTCATGAGTATCTCTCCCGTGTAGACGTAGAGGATAATTGAATGCAGAATGCCGGAGTCCATTCCTTGGAGGTTGACTTTTTCCTGGATGCTCTCCTTAAAGTTGTTACAGAACATGGCCTTGAAATAGGGACTGCTTGAGACAAGAACATTCTTATGGCAAGGTATTTCAATGTCGTTTGTGCACAGAAGGACATCGGTTAGGATTCTGTTTTGTCTCAAGACGTTCAGCTGCTTGAGGAGATTGGAGGAAAAATCTTGGTCTCTGAACAAGAGGCCTTGGAGGGAATTTTCTTCCATGATCTAAACAGCATCCAAAGGAGAAGTCTTAGGATGACAGTATCAAAAATTCTTCGGGGTGCAATGCAAAAGTCCCCTCGAAATATTGTCCATCTATTACAGAATGGAAAAAAGAATAGAATAGAATAGAATAGAATAGAATAGAATAGAATAGAATAGAATAGAATAATTTTATTTCTATACCGCCCTTCTCCCGAAGGACTCAGGGTGGTGTACAGCCTATTAAAAGCACAAGACAAACATCAATTAAAATAATTTAAAATTATTAAAGCAGAAAACATCTGCTTACACCAGCAAAGAAAGTTTTTTTAAAAAATTACAGGTAGTCCTTGATTTACAACAGTTTGTTTAGTGACCATTCAAAATTAACAAAAATTTTCAAAATATGACAGTTTTTCACATTCATGACCATTGCAGCAACATCCCCATGGTCACGTGATCAAAATTCAGACACTTGGCCACTGACTCGTATTTATGACGTTTGCAGTGTCCAGGTGTCATGTGATCGATCTCCTTTTGCGACCTTCTGACAAGCAAAATCAATGGGGGAGCCAGATTCCCTTAACAACCATGTTACTCCGTTAATAATTGCAGTGATCCACTTAATAACTGAGGCAAGAAAAGTCATAAAAATGGAGCAAAATTTACCTAACAGCTGCCTCACTTAGCAACAAAACATTTTGGGCTTAATCGTGGCCGTAAATCGAGGACTATCTGTATCACATTCCTCTTACAAAATCAACCGGATATTCAATTCCAGTTCTAGGCTTCTAATAGGCCAATGAGTTAAAAATAGATTATTATTTTTTTAATGTTTCAAAATACTTTCAGTAATCAGGGATTCAAGACCAAAGCCAAAAAAAGAAGAAGAAATTGTTCATAAGGAAGAAACTCTCTAAAAAATCTATTTAGCATGCCCCCCACCCCCCAAAAAAGAACCGTAGTCATTTCTAAAGAATGCAACTTTGCAGAACAACACAATAAGCTAAACTAAACTGCATCTAGGAATCTATAGGGAAAATCTTTTTTCTTTATTTCTGTGAATTGCTTTGCTTTCAGAATAACAAAGTTGGAAGGGACCTTGTAGGTCATCTAGTCCAACCCTCTCCCCCACCGAAGCAGGAGACCCTACACCATTTCTGACCGATGGAAGTCCAGTCACTTCTTGAAAGCTTCCAGTTATGATTTCAGATCAGTCTCAAACAGGATTTTGTTTTCTTGCATGATTTCAAAGTTTGCTCAAACGTTATCTCCCAGCCCTATAGTTATACTCAGCTATACTGTACACCCACGATAAAATGCACCCAATGCTTAGCTTTTCTTTCTCGATGCATCAGTTTTGGTTCCGACTGCGCCGCAAAACAACAACAGATCATAGAAAAGTCTTCTACTTTTTTAAAAAGAGGACGACAGCTGCTAGCCCACTTCAGCCCACCTCTATCCCATCACCCCATTCTTCAGTGAAATGTACAAAAATATAACCGGCATATATTGCACAGAGAGGCTTAAAAACCCAACAACCGGGTTGCTACACCCCAAAGCAAATTTCTCCAAGTTTTAATGGCTTTTGTTTGTGGTAAAAAATAAAATAAAAATGGGGGCAGGCAGATCTGTTTACCTTAATCCTTTCCCAACCTTCAGTGGCTCTGGCTTGTTTATTCTCTGCTGAAACTTTCCATGCCTATAACAACTTGCCTCGGAAGATTAATGTTTGAAAAGCAGAGGGAGAGGAAGCTATGAAACCTCCCTATATTATTCTTTCGCCTTTTGAAGGATTCATTGGGGATGGTTTCTAGGTTTGTTTAGCATCACGGAGCTGTCCTTGCTTTTTCCAGGGATGGTTAGCGAGGTACCACAACACGGCACTGTGTACATTCCTGAGCTAAGAATAGCGAACCCAATTCCTTTCCCCCCAATGTTGCTACGTGTGACTTTCCAATTGCCTGCTCTAGCAACCAAGGGGACGCAACTCTGCTTTGCCAAGGAGTGCTCTTGTGCCAAGGGTTTGCAAATGAAAATAGAAGGGGAGATTAGGGATGGGACATTGGCCAAAGGCCTGGCTAAGTGGAGGAAGAGGTTAGTAACGCTAAAGGACATAAACAATCCGAAGCTTCTAGAAGGCGCTTCTCGCTGTTTGTTTGCCCCACATTAACCCGTCTTTCCTCTAATTGTTAGTCTGTTAGGGAGGAGGTTAACTAACTTAGCTGATCAGGGGAATGACATAGATTTTATATACTTAAGGTAAAGGTAAAGGTTCCCCTCTCACATATGTGCTAGTCATTCCTGACTCTAGGGGGCAGTGCTCATCTCTGTTTCAAAGCCAAAGAGCCAGTGCTGTCCGAAGACGTCTCCGTGGTCATGTGGCCGGCATGACTAAACGCCAAAGGCACACGGAACGCTGTTACCGTCCCATCAAAGGTGGTCCCTATTTTTCTACTTGCATTTTTTACGTGCTTTCGAACTGCTAGATTGGCAGAAGCTGGGACAAGTGACGGGAGCTCACCCCGTTACGCGGCACTAGGGATTCGAACTGCTGTGGCAAAGTGAATATTTTTCCCAAGACAAACCAACAGGGATATTTTTTGAGTGCTTGGATGAGAAAAAGCTATTTGTTATTCAGACTGTAATGTGCTATAAATGATCTATCATGGGTAAGCAAGCTGGCCAAAAACATTGTGGGATAACATTTTTTTTGTGTGCTTTTTTTTTTTTTTTGCAAGGCTATATTAAGCCAATGAATGTAAGAAAAACATCACATGGAGAATGTAATCTGCAGTTATTGCACTGGATTCATTCGCGAGATGACATTCATATTGAGGCTACATAGACGAGCCGCAACATTAGACCGTATCTAATGTACTTTCACATCAAATTTGCTCTGCGTGGACATCACGTTGGGCTTCTTGATTCAGATTCAAGTATGGCAAAACCCCAGCTGACCTCTGAGCCACGTGGATAAACAGTCTGCTTGAGTCCCCTTGATAGCAATTCCTGCCAACCTCCCACAGAAGATCTTTCTAATTATGGATCTGCCTCCAATGGAATGAAGAAGCTTGAGGGACATCAGCTTGTTTTCAGCTACTCGTGTTCGATGGGGCTAATTTCTAGTAAGGATTATTGGTTCATGGGTAACGGTCTGAATATGCAAAAAAAAAAAAAAAAAGTAAAATACAATAAATCCGTCTTTTTTCTGTAACTCTCAGTATCTGAATTTTCCATTCATAAATTCAGGTCAGTTCATCCCATTCAGGGTTCTGCAGGTTGTCCACGACTTACAACAGCTTATTTAGTGACTATTCAAAGATGCAACAGCACTGAAAAATGTGGGTTTTTTTGCTTTTTCACGTTAGTTTTTGATGATGTCCGGGCAGGTGGGTGGAGCCTCCCGGCTCTGCTGCTACTGGTTCGCCAGAACTGGTAGCAGCCCACCAGTGATCCTTCCCCTGCCATGCCCACCAAGCCACGCCCACCAAGCCATGCCACGCCCACCAAGCCACACCCACAGAACTGGTAGTAAAAATTGTTGAATCCTACCACTGATCCCCATGATCATGCTATCAAAATTCAGATGCTTGGCAACTCATATTTATGACCGTTGCAGTGTCCCAAGGTCTTGTGATCCCCTCTTATGAACTTCTGACAGACAAAGTCAGTGGGGAAGGCAAATTCATTCAACAACCGTGTTACTAATTTAACAACTGCAGTGGTTCCCTTACCAACTGTGGCAAGAAAGATTGTGAAATGGGACAAAACTCACTTAACAAATCTCCCACTTGACAACAGAAATTTTAGGTTCAATTGTGATCATTAGTCAACAACTACCTGTACTTTGTGATTTTCTACAAAATTTTCCCACTTACTTATTCCACCAAGCCGGCCTAGCCTAAATGGTTCTTAATTGGGATTTTAAATTTTATGGTTGGGGGTTTTAATTTGGGAAGCTAATGATTTAAAGACGGCGTCAGCGCCGCAACGATGGCGGCGGTGCGGCACCCTCGTCGGGATCCTCGCCAGCCCAATCCGCCCTTTGGACATGTGTTAGGGTGGTGAGGGGGGGCGAGGTGAGGACTGGGAGGCTGGCAACGGCGGCAACGGCGATGCTAGCGGCGTGGAAATGGCGGCCGCCGGCTCAAGGAAGGGGCCGCCGCAGTTTTTGGTGTGTGGGAGTGTTGAAGATGGTGGCAGCTGCTTACTCATGGTTTAGATCTCCTGGGTGATCGTGGGGCGTTGTTTGGCCCTTGACCGGCCCAGAGGCCTTCATGTTGATTTGTGAAGGCTGGGCGAGATGAACAGCATGATTATAAGGAAGATCTGGAGGGATGGGGGAGAGCTGGACCATGACTGAGGGTTCCCCCCCCCTGGCGTTTTTTGCCTTGGCTCTCCTCTTCCCCCCCCCCCATCATCATCTCCTGGACTAGGTATCATCTTGACCTCCCTAGAGTTTTTGACTGCTATGATCTCCACCGTTGAGCCTGCCCCGGACTATGTGGACTGACCTGATCCCATTCTTTCCCTCCATTGAATGGAGGTTTACATCTGGGGATTCAAGTCTTGGTGGAGTAGGTTCACAGCTACTGTCTCAACTCCGGTTCTTTGGACGATCGTGGTTGACCAGCCGCCGTGAGAGGGGGGCTGGGTCACCCTTTACCGGTTCGAAACAGCATTCTTACTCCTGCCATTGCCGTGAGAGGGCAATGAGGTCCAATGTGTCCCATTGGAATTCTGTTGAAGCCTGGCACTCACTCCTCTTGACTGTGATAACATCAAATTGTCCCCTGGCTATTGGCCATGGACTATCACCTCCCCTTGATGTCCAGATGTATTCGGTGAACGCCCTTCGTGCCCTGCGAGATTCCCCCCTCTCGCAGGTTTGGCCCTCTTCGTTATCGAGGGCCTATCTTGATGACGGGCGTTGGAGCCCCGAGAGATGGCATGCAGCAAAGAAGAGTTTGAGGGGTTTTTTAAGTGGGTTTTTTAGTGGGTTTTTAACAAAAATTTTAAGGGGTTCGGGGGGGATTAGGGTGGGTTCTGGGGGAAATCCACCGGGTTCAAGACCAGCCTTAGCGAAGGGCTGCGACATTAGGGATGTAGAACTGGAGGTCGGGGAGGGGGTTGGAGTTCGATTTGAAGAGGGCTGTTCCATCAGCATAGTGAGTGGGAGGGGCAGATATGGCGGAAGCTGGGGACCACATCATGTTCAGGGAATGCGCACTCGCTATCTTAGAGTGATTGCACACTCCGGTCCCCAATGCTTTTCTTGTTCCCCAGGTTGTCCAGATTCTCAGGGCCAGAGTCTTCGGCTGATGTTATGCAACGCCAGGTCCGTTGTTAACAAAGCCCCCCTCATTCACGATCTTATTCAGGAGGGGGAGGCGGACCTGGCAGGCATAACGGAGACCTGGTTGGGCCAGGAGAGGGGAGTTCCCCTCGTGGATATGTGCCCACCAGGCTTCCGTGCATTTCATCAGCCGAGGGCTCAGGGCAGGGGCGGGGGGGTGGCGGTTATTATAAAGGAAGGTCTGGATCCGAGGGAGACCACTGTTCCACAGATAGCCGGATGTGAGTCCCTCTTTGTGAAGTGGGGTCGTGGAGTACAGATGGGCTTGTTGGTCACGTACCTGGCTCCCTGCCACGTGGCAACGGCCCTGCCCGAGCTGCTTAACGTTATAGCCGAGGTGGCAGTGGACACCCCCAGACTTGTCATCATGGGGGATTTCAACCTGCCATCTATCGGTGAGACGTCTGAAGTGGCTCGAGAGTTCATGGCTTCCATGACGGCCTTGGACCTTACTCAGTTAATTCACGACCCCACTCACATAGGGGGACACACTCTGGACTTAGTTTTTGTCTCTGGTCAGTGGTTGAGTGGCCTTGATATAGGGGATATAGCCATCAAACCCTTGTCATGGTCTGACCACTTGCTCCTTCGACTGGACTTCCTAACCGCTGCACCCTGCCGCAGGGAGGCGGGACCGACCAGATGGTTCCGCCCCAGGCGCCTGATGGACCCCGATAGGTTCCAGATGGAGCTTGGGCCATTTCCTGAGACTCTGGCTCATGACTCGGCTGAGGACCTGGTGGCCGCCTGGGATAGTGCGGCTGCCGGGGCCTTGGACCGTGTTGTGCCTTTGCGGCCTCTGACCCGGCACCGAACTCACCTAGCTCCTTGGTTCTCTGAGGAGCTTAGGGAGATGAAGCGCCGGAAAAGACGCCTGGAGAGTAGTTGGAGGACCAGCCGCTCCGAATCCGACCGAACACTGGTGAGGTCTCACATTAAGACCTACCTAGTGGCGATAAAAGCGGCGAAATCTAGTTATTTTGCCGCTCTTATCGCGTCATCAGATAATCGCCCGGCCGCCCTGTTTAGGGTGACCCGCTCCCTCCTCCATCTGGAGGTGCGGGATGACCCCTTGCAGGGCCGAGCTGAGGACTTTGTGCAATATCTGTATGACAAAATCGCTCAGATTCGGGAAGGGCTGGCCTCTGACTGGGTATGTCCGGACGGGATGACTGAGGCAGGTCTTGAGAGTGTTATCTGGGGGGAGTTCGATCCTGTGGCTCCCGAGGACATGGACAGGATCCTGGGACGGCTGAACGCAACCACATGTTTATTGGACCCGTGCCCCTCCTGGCTGGTACTGGCTTCCCGGGAGGTGACACGAGGCTGGCTCCAGAAGATTGTTAACTCTTCTTTGAGTGAGGGGGTCCTGCCGGCCGCTTTGAAAGAAGCGGTTGTGAGGCCCCTCCTCAAGAAGCCTTCTCTGGATCCGGCTATTTTGGCTAACTATCGTCCAGTCTCCAACCTTCGCTTTGTTGCGAAGGTTGTTGAGAATGTGGTTGCGCAACAGCTTCCCCGGTACCTGGATGAAGCTGTCTATCTAGACCCGCTCCAGTCCGGCTTCCGGCCTGGGCACAGCACGGAAACGGCATTGGTCGCGTTGGTGGATGATCTCTGGAGGGCTCGGGATAGGGGTTGTTCCTCTATCCTGGTCCTGTTAGACCTCTCAGCAGCTTTTGATACCATCGACCATGGTATCATGTTGCACTGGTTGGCGGGGCTGGGGGTGGGGGGCACCGTTCTGCGGTGGTTCTCCTCCTACCTCTCTGACTGGTCACAATCCGTGTTGACAGGGGGGCAGCGGTCGACCCCGAGACACCTTGCTTGTGGGGTGCCACAGGGGTCGGTCCTCTCGCCCCTTCTGTTCAACATTTATGTAAAGCCGCTGGGTGAGATCATCCGTGGCTTCGGGGTGGAGTTCCATCAGTACGCTGACGACACCCAGCTGTACATCTCCACCCCAGGCCACCCCAACGATGCCCTTGAAGTGATGTCCCAGTGCCTGGAGGCCGTGTGGGCCTGGATGGGGAGAAACAGGCTCCGACTCAACCCCTCCAAGACCGAGTGGCTGTGGCTTCCGGCGTCCCGATATAGCCAGCTGACACCATCGCTGGCTATTGGGGGCGAATCACTCGCTCCCACGGAGAGGGCTCGTAACTTGGGCGTCCTCCTGGATGCACGGCTGTCGTTAGAAGATCATTTGACGGCTGTGGCCGGGGGGCTTTTTATCAGGTTCGCCTGATACGCCAGTTGCGCCCCTTTCTAGATCGGGACTCCCTACGCACAGTCACTCAGGCACTCGTCACTTCCCGCCTGGACTACTGCAACACTCTCTACATGGGGCTCCCCCTGGGGTGCACCCGGAGGCTCCAGCTGGTCCAGAACACGGCCGCGCGGGGGATTATGGGGGCGACGAGACGCTCCCATGTAACACCTCTCCTGCGCGAGCTGCACTGGCTCCCGGTGGTCTTCTGGGTGCGCTTCAAGGTGTTGGTAACCACCTTTAAAGCGCTCCATGGCTCAGGGCCGGGGTACTTACGAGACCGCCTTCTGCCACCAATAGCCTCCCACCGGCCAGTACGCTCGCACAGAGTGGGCCTCCTCAGGGTGCCGTCCGCCAGACAATGTCGGCTGGCGACCCCCAGGGGGAGAGCCTTCTCTGTGGCAGCGCCTACCCTCTGGAACAACCTCCCCCCAGAGATACGTACAATAACAGACCTCCGGATTTTTCGTCGGGCCCTGAAAACCCATTTATTTCAACTAGCTGGGCTGGCTTGAGTGAATTTTAAATCGTTTTTAAATTGGGGTTCTTTTAATTTTCGGCCAAATATTTAATTATTTTAAACTGCTTTTAAATTTTGTATATATTGTTTTTTACTTTGGCTGTTCACCGCCCTGAGTCCTATTCTGGAGAAGGGCGGTATAGAAATTTAAATAATAAATAATAAATAAATAATAAATAATTCTTTTTAATAATCTTAACTTTTGTAGTCGTATGTTTTTTAATTTTGGCTGTTCACCGCCCTGAGTCCCTTCTGGGAGAAGGGCAGTATACAAATTAAATAAATAAAGAAATAAATAAAATAAAAATATTGTTTTGTGCACTTTTCCTCCATTCTGTGTGTGTTTTGTTTTACCCAATATGAGACTTAGAGAATATATTAGGAACCTTGGTGGCAAAGCAGACTAAACTGCTGGTGTTAAAGTAGCACTTAGCTGCCAGCTGCCTGCAATTACTGCGAGTTCAATTCTCACCAGGCTCAAGGTTGACTCAGCCTTCCATCCTTTCGAGGTAGGTAAAATGAGGACCCGGTTTGTGGGGGCAATAAGCTGACTTTGTATAAAATAGAACATCGCATGGCGGGGGGGGGGCAAAAAGCCCTACTAAGCAGGTATATACAAAAGTATGAAGTCTATTGCTTAATGCATTGTAAGCCGCCCCGAGTCTCCGGAGAAGGGCGGCATATAAATCGAATAAATAAATAAATAAATAAACAAATAAATAAATAAATAAATAAATGACTTTGGTTGGCCTATTGGATAGAGAGTGCAAAACTAAAGTACTGTATTTATTTATTAGGTTTTTATTACCTTTATAGGTAACTCAAGGTGGCGAACAGACTGTATTCCTTCCTTCTCCTATTTTCCTCACAACAACAACTTTGTGAGGTGGGTTGGGCTGAAAGAGAGTCACCCGCCCAGAGTTACCCAGATGGCTTTCATGCCTAAGGCAGGACTGGAACTTTCATCAATTGTATTGGAACTATTTCACTTCTATTGTAAGGCTCTACATTTAGGCAAGAAAAACAAAATGCACAGCTACAATACAGGGGTGGGTTCTACTTACCTTTACTACCGGTTCGCAATGGGATTGTGCTCACTTGCTTCGCATGCGCACGTGCCTTACTTCTGTGCATGCGCAGATCGCCGATGATGATATCCAGGGCAGTGGGCGGGGCCTCCCACCGGTTTTACTACCGGTTCTTGCGAACCGGTCTGAACAGGGGGCAACCCACCACTGGTACAGTATATGGTACTTGCTCAATAGTAGTAACTGTGAGAGGGATTTTAGAGTCCTGGTGGGCAATCACTTAAAAGTGAGCCAGCAGTGTGCAGCAGCTGCCAAAAAAGCCAACACATTTCTAGGCTGCATAAACAGAGGGATAGAATCAAGATCATGTGAAGTGTTAATACCACTTTGTGATGTCTTGCTTAGGCCACACTTGGAATACTGCATCCAGTTTTGGTCACCACAATGTAAGAAAGATGTTGAGACTCTAGAAAGAGTGCAGAGAAGAGCAACAAAGATGATTAGAGGACTGGAGGCTAAAACATATGAAGAACGGTTGCAGGAACTGGGTATGTCTAGTTTAATGAAAAGAAGGACTAAGGGAGACATGATAGCAGTCTTCCAATATCTCAGGGGTTGCCACAAAGAAGAGAGAGTCAAGCTATTCTCCAAAGCACCTGAGGGCAGGACAAGAAGCAATGGGTGGAAACTAATCAAGAAGAGAAGCAACCTAGAACTAAGGAGAAATTTCCTGACAGTTAGAACAATTAACCAGTGGAACAACTTGCCTCCAGAAGTTGTAAATGCTCCAACACTGGAAGTTTTAAAGAAGATGTTGGATAACCATTTGTCTGACATGGTATAGGGTATCCTGCCTAAGCAGGGGGTTGGACTAGAAGACCTCCAATGTCCCTTTCAACTCTGTTATTCTATATTCTATTGTGAGAAGTTAGTAGCAACAAAGCTCTTGGCTTCTGGGCTTACAGAGCCCTTTGAGCAAGATATACCAGTAGTTTGCTTAGTGCCCTTATTTTCCTTGAGAAATGAGGGTATAAAGGAAATTTAAAAATGGGAATAAAACTTCAAAGAATTCTCTAAGTGCATGATTTATAAACAATATCTCTGGATTTGTCAGGCAAAAAACATCCACGCCAAGGAAGGAAATCAGGGGTAGTACTTCAATTTTCAAAGCAATCATGGATTATTCTGTTTGTATATAAATAAACCAGACTCCTACAGAAGTCTAGCATGTTGTTCTAAAGGAGACTCCCTTGACTTCTACTGCCATCAGGACAAGGACAGTAAACAGTGAAAAGCAAAACATTGGAATTGAATTCCTGGCTTGTTACTCTGAAAAATTCTGCTCAAATCCTAACTTTAGGTTACAGGTTCTTAGAAGACTGATCAACCAAGAGTCCTGGTTTTGATGTAATTTTTATTACTGAGTGGAGGAGAGTTAGGAATGTTGCCCATGGAACATTCAGGTTTTTAAAAATTTTGAGTTATTATATACACACCCACAGGGATTTTAGTCATTTTTGTTTCCTGTTACAGCATGAATGTACTCCCATAAGTACAATTATTATCAGTTAGAATTTTCATCATATTTTGGGCGCAATCCATAGCCACAAAACGTCTTGGGTGTCCAACGAAGGTTGATAGAAAAAAAAACCCTGCTCAAGCTCTTGAAATCAGCCAGGAAAAGAAATTTATGTAAATGCCTAAAATAAACACACCTGGATACATTAATCTCCCAGATGTATCTTTACAAGTTAGGGCTTTCCAAGATGATTTAAAGCACCTCTACATAACCGAGCAGACATTTAGAACTTTTGAAGTCCCAAAATATGTTAATGATCACACAAGGTTGTCATCTTCATTTTAGATTGTGGGGAATAACTGGGAGTTCTCAGGCAACCAGGCTCAAAAATCAAACTAAGACACAAGTAACTAAGTCCCTGAAATTTAATGTGATGAAAAGCAAGTTTTTACACCTAGGCAGGAAAAGGTACAAGTAGAGAATAGACAAAATCTGGCTCAAAAACATTAACTATGAGAGGGAGTTTGGAGTCCTTGTGGACAATCACTTAAACATGAGCCAGCAGTGAGCTGCAGCAGCCAAAAAAACTAATACAATCCTTGACTGTATAAACAGAGGCATAGAATCAAAATCACGTGAAGTATTAATACCACTTTATAAAGCTTTAATAAGATGACACTTGGAATACTGCATCCAGTTTTGGTCACATTACAAAAAAGAGGTTGAGACTTTAGAGAAAGTGCAAAAAACAGCAACTAAGATGATTAAGGTCCTCGAGACTAAAACATATGAAGAACGATTGCAGGAATTGGGTATCTTTCTCCAGTCTGGAGAAAAGAAGGACTTGGGGTGACATGACAGAAGTATTCCAGTATTTGAGGGGCTGCCACAAAGAAGAGTAAGTTGACCCCCAACTTACTTTCCAAAACATCAGAAGGCAGGACAAGAAGCAATGGATGGAAACTAATCAAGGAGAGAAGCAACCTGGAATTAAGGAGAAACTTCATAACAGTGAGAACAATTGACCAGTGGAACAGAAGTTGCCTTCAGAAATTGTAGGTGCTTCATCACTGGAGGTTTTTAAGAACAGACTGGACAGCCATCTATCTGAAATGGTAGGGTCTCCTGCTGGAGCAGGGGTTGGATTAGAAGACCTCCAAGGTCCCTTCCAGTTCTATTTTGATAGTGGAATCTTTGCTTGACATCATGTCCTTCATACTTTGCTGGGTGCAAGACCTAATGTGTTATTCAAAGGTTCAAAGCACGCTTTGGCTCAATTAAGATCCCACAGCTTTGTTCTTTGCGCTTTCATTGCTTGATTTTAAGCTACTCTCCTTGTATTTTATCTTTCCTCCCTTTGGCCATGCTACTAATTACAATCTGGCAGCAACTACTGGAAGGGCTCTATGAACCAATGGCCAACTATCCAAAGACCTGAATTTGCAAACTCCTAATTGGAAGGACAGCAGAATGTAGCCTGAAGGAGAACTTATGAAATGTGTATTGCTTAAGCAAGACTCAATGGGTCAAGAGAATATACCATCCCTGCTTCACTGATATGGCTGCAAGGAGAAAATAGAATCCCTTCCTTTTCCTCCTCTTCCTCTTCCTTCCCCCCTTTCCCTCCCTTCCCTTTTCCTTCCCCACTTCTCTCTTCCCTTTCCTCCCCTCCCCTCCCTTCCGTTTCCTCCCCTCCCTCCCCTTCCTTCCCTTCCCTCCCCTCCCTTCCCTTTCCCTTCCCCACTTCTCCCTTCCCTTTTCCCCCCTCCCTTCCCTTTCCTCCCCTCCCTCCCCTTCCTTCCCTTCCCCACTTCTCCCTTCCTTTCCAACCGTAATGTAGAGAAGGAATGGTACTCCACTCCTCTGCTCACAATAGAATACATTATGCCACCAGGCTTGAAATTTTGGGCTTGGACAACCTAGAACTATGCCGCCTACAGTCTGACCTAAGCATAATACACAAAATTGTCCATTACAACGTCCTACCTGTCAATGAATAGAATAGAATAGAATTCTTTATTGGCCAAGTGTGATTGGACACACAAGGAATTTGTCTTGGTGCATATGCTCTCTGTGTACATAAAATAAAAGATACATTCATCAAGAATCATAAGGTACCACACTTAATGATAGTCATAGGGAAATAGTCAATATAAATCTTAAGGATACCAGCAACAAGGTTACAGTCATATATATGTCCTACTGTCCTATTGTCCCCATTTATTTGTACTCACTTCCTGTTATCTAGTACACGTTTGACTGACTGACTGACTGACTGAATGAATGAATGAATGAATGAATGGCCTTGATGTATAGGAAGAAGGAAACTTGAGCATGAGGCAGAATTATAATTTGAGAAAATGTTTTAAGACAACACCCCTCCCTAGCTCTCACGAATATGGGGAGAGGAAAGGGGGGAAGTGCATTCAGGCTTGCAAAATTCTAATTTTATAATAAAAGTATTCTTGGCCTTCATTATTTTGGTTTCCTCATCTGGTATACCCTGAAGGGCTTGATATGACTTTGTGGCCAGAATTTATCTACCTTGATTTGCTGCCATCCAACACAGCATCTTTCTTTGTGAGGTTCAAGAGCCCATAAATGTTACAGAACCTGAACATAAGTGTTTTGTTCAGCAATGAGTTGGCTTCAAAGATATAAACCTCATTTTTACTGGTAGTAACAATGACGCAGAAGAGCAGGATGGAGTAGAGGTTGGGCTCTGGAGTAGGAGCAATGACTTATTTAATGTGTGTGTTTGTCTTTCCTTTCCTCTGTGTCTTTCCTCCTGTGTTTGCCACAGGCAGAGGGTTGGACTAGAAAACCTCCAAGGTCCCTCCAATCCTATTATTCTATGTTCCATGTCTGTGTATCAGAGGTGGGTTTCAGCAGGTTCTGACCAGTTCTGGAGAACTGGTAGCTGAAATTTTGAGTAGTTTGGAGAACCAGTAAATACCACCTCTGGCTGGCCTTCCCCCTATCTATTCTCTGCCTCCCGAGTCCCAGCTGATCGGGAGGAAATGGGGATTTATGGGCAGTAACCTTTCCCTGGACTGGGGTGGGCATGGAGATTTTACAGTACCCTTCCCTTGCCACGCCCACCAAGCCACACCCACCAAGCCATGCCATGCCTACCAAGCTACGCCCACAGAACCGGTCGGGGTGAAATGTAAAATTTGTTACTACCGGTTCTGTGGGCGTGGCTTGATGGGGGGGGTTAATGTGACTGGGTGGGCATGGCCAACTATTTTTTTTAAAAAACTTTTCAAAGCATTTTTTCTAATGCTTTGAAAAGCCTCTGTCGATCAGGCGACTCAGCTGGGATCGTCAGAGACTTTTCAAAGCATTTTTTTTACCACCTCTTCGGCCAAGAGGTTGCAGAAAAAAATGCTTTGAAAAGCCTCTGATGATCCCAGCTGAGCCGCGTGATTATCAGAGGCTTTTTTTTTTTTTACTTTTAAAAGCATTTTTTCGTTGGAAGAGGTTGTAGAAAAAATGCTTTTAAAAGTAAAAAAAAAAAAAGCCTCTGATGATCGTGTGGCTCAGCTGGGCATGGGGGGTGGGCAGGAATTTTTGCTACCAGTTCTCCGAACCACCCGCCATCATCGCTACCGGATTGGGCGATCCAGTCTGAACCGGGAGCATTTCACCCCTGGAACCAGTAGTAAAAAATTTTGAATCCCACCACTGCTGTGCTATGTATGTGTGCGTTAAAGAAAAATCAAACCACTCAGAATGCAGAAATCCAACCGGTAGTTTCTTAAAAACTGCTCAAGACTGGAGTACATACTTGGAGCAAATATCCACTTGTTTCAGCATTTATTCTCTATACTTGCTCCATGCTTTGCTTGAAGGTCAATCTAAATCAGGAAGAACAAAAATGGACCTGGGAAATTTCCAACCTGGGGATACCAGAGAATTCTCTTAGGGATAAATGTGAGAAAATAGTACAAGCTATTTTTCCATGTCTCCGGATGCCCTTTAGGAAACTGAAAACCTGTCCACCAACGGAGACAGAAGTTGGAGCAAACCAAACCAGAATTCGAACGGGGGATTCTTCCAAATGAGGGTGACAATTTCCCCCCACCCCCCTGCTTCCTAACAAACCAGCAAATGTGGCAGGGCAAGAAAAGTTTGCATTCTGAGACAACAGGATAGCCTTATTTTCCAATGCCTGCATTTTCCCACGGGGGAAGAAGTATGAGTAAGCTATTTGGGCCTTAGGACTTAAAGTTCCCAAAGTTGAGAAACCCTGGTTTAGTGACTTGTCCTGTACAATCCAGCGGATTGGATTAGTTGATCTTTGAGGTTCAATTCTACGATTCTCTATACCAATGATGGCTAACCTTTTTGCCGTCATGTGGCAAAAGCGGGGGGAGCATGGGGGATCACGGGTGCGTGTGCCCCCATCCATAATTCAATGTGGCCCGCCCTCCCGCGCATGCACACATCACCCCCCACACTTCCCCCTGCTTTTGGCACGCGACATGGTGGGCCCGGTAGGCCTGTTTTTCCCCCTCCCCAGGCTCTAGAGGCTCTAGAGGCTTTCTAGGAGCCTGGGGAGGGCAAAAACAGCCTTCCCCATCCCCCCGGAGGCCTTCCGGAGGCCGGAAACAGCCAGTTTCCCAACTTCTGGTGGGACCGGAAGGCCTGAAAATAATTTTCCTGGTTTGCACATGTGCGCTAGGGCAACACTCGCGTGCCCACCGATATGGCTCCACGTGCCACCTGTGGCACCCATGCCATAGGTTCGTCATCACGGCTCTATACGATCGAGGTAGGGCATGATCCTATATCTTCACCCATCATTTGGGATACCTGTGAAGAGAGCATCTAACTAGATTTATATCTTTGGGCATAAAGGACTTTTATACTGACATTGCTGGGACTGCAGGATGAAATCTACTAGGCATTAAAGAATTAAGAAACAATCTTCTCTTGTATCCTGCTTTTCCCATTTACCAGGAGTTTTACAGAAATGGGGGAAAAAAATTAGGGAGTTACTGTAAATGTAAAAAAAAAAAATATCAGATGCTATAAATAAGGATTAATTGGCAACGGGAGAATTCTGGCTGAAGCTACATAGATAACTCTTTCAAGAACAATTGAAAGTCTAGTTAAAATAATGGTATAAAGATGGAGGAGATGAAAGCCAGCAAACAGATTTACTGCATTCAATAATGACATTTCCAATCACCATTCATTTTGATGTAGAATCCAGTATGAAGAAAAGGGAAGGGAAGGGACAGGAGGGGACTGAACAGGAAGGGAGTAGAAGAGAAGGGAAGGGGAAGGAAGGGAAGGGAAAAGAGAAGGAAAGGGGAGGGGAGGAGAGGGGAGGGGAGGGGAAGGGAAAGGCGAAGAGAAGAGAAGAGAAGAGAAGAGAAGAGAAGAGAAGAGAGGAGAGGAGAGGAGAGGAGAGGAGAGGAGAGGAGAGGAGAGGAGAGGAGAGAAGAGAAGAGAAGAGAAGAGAAGAGAAGAGAAGAGAAGAGAAGAGAAGAGAAGAGAAGAGAAGAGAAGAGAAGTTCATATAGAAATGATGGTTAAAATATTTGCAAGTTAAGAGTTAATAACACAGTAATATTCGACTTATGATGACAATTGGGACTGGAATATTACTAAGAAAGGTGGTTGTTAAGTGAGCCACGCTCAATTTTATGACCTTTTTCAACACTGTTGTTAAGCAGTTGTTAAGGGAATCACATGTTTGTTAAATGAACCCAGGTTGCCGTTTGGCTTCGTTTATCAGAAGCCAACTGGGAAGATCGCAAATGGTGAACATATAACACAGGGCTGTGCAACATACAAATTTTGATCATGTCATCATAGAGACGTCATCGTGGTCATAAGTGTGAGGACGGCTTGTAAATCACTTTTCCAATGCCATTGTCACTTCAAATGACTGCTAAACAAATGGTTGAACGTCAAGGACTACCTGTAACTGCCAGCCAGCACAGAAAGGTTAGGAACTGTGAGAAGGTTGTTGTAGGCCTTTATTTGTGGAGTTTGGGAGGTATTTCTTGGCTTAATAAGCTTTAAAATCTTAGTTAGCGGATGTTTAGCACACCAAATAAATAGCAGACAGTTCCTTCTATGCACACGACCCCAGAGTATTGCGTTTCACTTGGATGAGTCACATCGAGCCCAGAAAAAGCTGCATTTAGCTGATTTAACTGTTGCTATTCTAGCAATTGAGTCCAAATTTTCATAAGCCCCTCATACGCCTGAGCAGGGTCCTCACAGCTGCTTAGGGCGAACACAAAGGTTATGCAAACCAAGGTAAGACTGATTGGATTTCCCTCTCCTGCATAGAAATACTCAACTTACAACATTATTTTAGAACAGAGGTGGGGAACTATGGCCCCTTTGTAACTTCTGGACTTCAACTCCCAGAATGATTAATCACTTATATCTTTTAGGTACACTGAGAGCTTATGCACTGAAGACAAATTCCTTGTGTGTCCAATCACACTTGGCCAATAAAGAATTCTATTCTATTCTATTCTATTCTATTCTATTCTATTCTATTCTATTCTATTCTATTCTATTCTATTCTATTCTACAGTAGTGGCCAAAATTGTAGAAATCTTTTGGGAAAAGTGTATTTTTGAGGTTTGATGACTAATATCACCACTTTTTGCGGGGAGTTTCAAGATAATTCTATTCCACTGCTGGAATGGCCTGGGAATAGCCCAGACCTTAACGCAATTGAAAATATATGGAGTCAACTAATGAAACTTGTTAGTCAGAAGCGGCCCAGCAATAAAACCCAGTTAACAGAAGGAATCATTCAATCTTGGTTTCACCTGATAACAGCTGCAGAACTAAAAGACTTGGTTCACTCCATGGGAAGAGGTTGTAAGGCCGTAATTCATGCTAAAGGTTACCCAACTAAGTATTAACTGACATGATAATTTTTGTATATCATTTTTTCTAACGCTGTTAATTTTTGTACATCTTATTTTTTCTACGTGTTTGACTTTTCTTCTTTATACTGTAACTGCTTTTCTAATAAAAGTTATTGCATTACATTCTTGATTAAATTATCTTTCCATTGATATATAATTTTATGGTACTACTAAAAAAAAAGTGGTGTTATTAGCTAGTTTTAGAAAATACACTTTTCCCAAAAGGTTTCCACAATTTTGGATTCTATTCTATTCTGTTCTGTTCTGTTGTTCTGTTCTGTTCTATTCTTATTCTAACTCTACTCTATTCTCTAGTTCAACTCCACACTCTGTTTAACTCACAAGGTCTGACCCAGAATTTAAATCACGTTAAATGTAATTTGGCCTTGTATGTCTTACAACCCTAAAAGTACCGATAATTAAAATTATGCACCTCAAAAACTAGGTCAGGGACAGCAGTCTGGCTTTGACTAATAGCGTCAAGCTGGGAGTTCAGTGGGAAAAAGAAATCTATATTTAACTCAAGTTCTCATATCCCCAAATTGAACAGCCAAGCTTCACGTAAGGAAACATCAGCAGATTCCAGAAATCTTGAAGTTCCAAGATATTTAGGAAAAAATCTCTATGAATTCACCAGAAAGGAATGTCAAGACGGGAAAAAAAGCAATTTGAGATGAAGAGGGAATGAAATGAGAGAAAGCAGGAGATACACTGGGGAACAAAACCTACCTCATCCCAGTCAGCTTGGTTCCTACCTTTTCAATAGCAATAATGGCTAAATCAAATATTTCAGTGCAGCTTTCCACTTGTCTCTCTCTCTCTCTCTCTCTCTCTTTCACACGCACACAAATGGCTGAATGGAAGGATACATGTTGATAGGCAAATATTACAGGCGTCTTGCAGTTTCAGAAACTGTATTTCATAAAAAAAAAAACCCAAAAAACAAAAAAAAAATCTCCAAGCCCTCATAGAGAGAGGGTGAAAATATTTGGAGGGATAAGGCAGGGGTGGGTTCCACTTAACTTTACTACTGGTTCGCAATGGGAGCGCACATGCGCAGATCGTCCATGATGATGTCCGGGCGGGTGGGCGGAGCCTCCTGCCGCCATTACTACCGGTTCGCAAGAACCGGACCGAACCAGGACGAACCCACCACTGGGATAAGGAGATCTAAAGGTTTTGTATT
The DNA here is from genome assembly GCA_022577455.1 of Arizona elegans. NCBI lineage: Eukaryota > Metazoa > Chordata > Lepidosauria > Squamata > Colubridae > Arizona > Arizona elegans. The sequence goes on along the minus strand of JAKOOJ010000002.1, from coordinate 4,472,156 downwards.
CTGCATGTTCCTGTCCATATCAAATAAATTTGGATTGTTTATTTAATAATATATAGTCACCCATCATATATCATGCAACTCTGGATGGCTTCCGTGTCCCCAGAGGTGATTCTATGGAAAAGTGTTGCAATTTTGCTTTTCCAGGCAGATCCCTTTCTTATTTATATGTAAATGTCCTGGAAATCTGTCAAATAGTGCGATTAAAAATTCAGATGGATCACATCAAAAAAAAAAAAAAAAAAAGGCGGGCATTGCATAACATGCTTATTGTATAGCATGATCATTTATTTATTTATTTGTTCAATTTATATGCCGCCCTTCTCCGAAGACTCAGGGCGGCTTATAATGCACTTATAGCAATAGCCTTCATTCTTTTTGTATATACCTGCTTATTAGGGATTTTGGCCCCCCATAAGCAGTGTTTCTACAAAGTCAGCTTATTGCCTCCACAATCTGGGTCCTCAATTTACCTACCTCGGAAGGATGGAAGGCCGAGTCAACCTTGAGCCTGGTGAGATATTGTATATATGAATAATATGCACACTGTAGTAACTACGGTAGATCAGTGTTTCTCAACCTTGGCAATTTTAAGATGTGTGGACTTCAACTCCCACCATTCCTCAGCCAACCCTCTGCTGGCTGGGGAATTCTGGGAATTAAAGTCCACACATCTGAAAGCTGGAAATTGGAAAACCACTGAACTAAACATTTAGCCAAAATCAACAGGACTACTCCTTTACTTGTACATTACTCTGTTCTACCACCAATACTGTTTTTCAGTGAAGTCAATTTATATCTTCACAATCAAAGTATGTGCATCTCCAATTTATTTCTTTTATTAAAATCTGATTGATAAACTGTTGTCAAATACCTCAGCAACAGCAATCCACAATGGAGAAAAAAATTAAATCTGCTAAATAAAAGTAGAGACAGAAACAAGACACACATTCATATTTGGGGTATATATAAAGTGTTGCGATTGAGATAAAATAAGTCTGCCCACATTTGGTGGTTTGTGGTTCCTGCCTCTAGCGTTTTTCTATTTTAACTAGAGAATCTTTTTTAAGGTGGCTGCGGAAGAGGCCTTGTCCATCTACCTCTCAATTGTTATCTAAAGCTTTCCCACGTTAGTCAATTTATTATTTTAGCTGCTTGAAATAACTGTTGGAAGAAATGTCCATCTGGGTTCAGTTCCAAGTGGGAAGACAGTCACTGGAAACATGGAGACTGCTTGGAAAGATGGTTTAATGGGGGACAGGACCACATGGCTTGAGGTCCTGGGCAAAAAAGAGCACATGGGTGAGAGAGGGAGAGAGATTTATACTCTCACTTGGGCCTCGCCTTGGAGCTGCCTGTTCCTGTGTAAGAGCAGGTATTGTGATTGGTTGTCAGACTCTCATGGGGCCATGCAGGGGTAACTTTGTAGGTTGTCTTGAGTCCCAGGCTTGGTTGAATCTTGCTGGGTGATGATGTAATGCTTTGGGCAATTCCTATTATGGCTTAATGGCTCTGTCCTGGTTTGGATCTTGAGTGAGGGCTAATCCCATCATGTCCTGAGAGTGAAGGTCTTTTGTTTTGTAGATAAGCCGACCCAGCCTTTGTCTTGTAGATAGGTTGGCACCAAAATATCTGCTGTGCGGCTCTGAGCTTGTCTTTAGAAACATGTTTCTCCTTTGGGGAAAATATAATATTCTGCCTTTTTAATATTTCCTAAAATATTTCATTTTTCTAGGAGAGGGGTAGGTGCTAACTTCCTACATAACATAGATAAGAAGTTCCTTATTTTTAAGCTTAAGATTCAATCCCATAAATAAGAGAAAAAAAATGTATTTCTGGGAAGCATTCAATTAGCTGTTTAGTAATATAAAGGACCTAGACATACAGCTAGTCTAATTAAGTCCACATTTTCTGTCGCTAAGGAAGACAGAAACTGAGTTTTATCTCTTTACAATCTTTCTTTCCACAGTTAAGTGAATCACTGCAGTTGTTAAATTAATCTGATTTTGCTTCTCAGGTGGTCACAAAAGGGGATCATAATGCAACTGTCTAAATCCATGCCAGTTGCCAGGCATCTGAATTTCGATCAGGTGACCATGGGATGCTACAATGGTCATAAGTGTGAAAAACAGTCGTGTCACTTTTTTTCAATGCCTTTGTAACTTCAAATGATCACTAAATGAATGGTTGTGAGTTGAAGACTACTTGTACATGTAAATTCATCTACCGTCAAAAATGCTCAAACCTCAGAAATAGGCATCCGCAAAAGTTCCAGACTAGCAACACAATTTTATTTGTAAACATTTATGTTACATGTTCCAATAAGTTAACTGAATTCCAGCATTTGTACATTTCACTGTATATGGTCAAAATCGGGTTAGGAAGAAAGAAACTGGATTGCTTCATTGGTTGTTACTGTCCCGGGTTTTAAAACCTTCCAAAATACAAGCAGCATTAAAAACAGTGAGGAAATGCAAAGAAAAGTAACAGGATTATCAAAAGGAACAATTTAGATGATTAGGTAGCTGAGAGAAGAGGTTGTGTATAAAAAAAAAAACCATTGCAATAAAACACATTCTGGAGAAACTCACAGAGCAAGTCCAATAAAAATATTGTTTCTGGATGCCTCATTTACTCTAAATTCAAAAAGCAGATTACATCTTAATAATGAAGCACAAAGACAAACCATGAAATGTTATGGCCTAAAATATTACTAACTTGATTCTGGACAAGTAAAAGCTGCTGGGGGAAAAACAGATTAAAAAAAAAATGGATTCCACAGATGTTAAAATTTTGCCTTTGTTCACAGTAGATTTAAATCATCATTCAAAAAAACCCCCTAAAATATAGCACAAGCACACATAAAAAAACACACACAAAATGACAAATTAAGGCTCTGCTTTGTATATTTCTGTTTTCTGTTATAGAAGGGTCAGTGAAGCAAAGGCTTGGCTTAGAATGACCCATCCAGGACCCCTTATATAATATAGCCATTATTCACCATTCAGCACCTCCTTCGTATCTAGTTTAAGTGTTACCTTTCTGGATTCTCATGCCTTGCATAACTGCATCCAAAAAGGCAGCTGGCCTACCAGTAGTTTTATGGAAACTTTAATTAATTATAAGACTAAAAATAATAATAATAATTAGGGAATGCATTATCCGACATCTGGGAATCAAATAAGAAGCCTGAGGGTTGAAATTAAGGGTCCTTGGTGCTCTGAGCTTGCTTGTTTTCTTGCAGACGTTTCATTACCCAACTGGGTAACGGCATCAGTCACCTAGTCTGGGTAATGAAAACAAGCAGGCTCAGAGAGGCCCAAGGATCCCTCATTTCTACACACTGTAACTGTATATTGAAACCAAAAGCAGGGTGGCAAATAGGGTTCACAGGAGCCTTGAAGGAGGGCAATTCAGAGTGGGCAAGTCACTAGGGATGGTTGTAATAGAATCTAGAAGGAACCCAGAAGATATCTAATATCTCCATGAGAGGGTCTTCAGCCTGAAGATTTCAACATAATAAGCTGATGTTTACGCCCAGAAACGGGCCTGCTTCCTAAATGGTGCCCCTTCCTAAATCATTTGGCTTCCCAACAATAACTGGCTTCTGAACTACAATCTTCATATTTACCCTCTTCCTATTTTTTTCCCCTTCTCAGTTAGAAAGCTCTAAAGTAACAGCTGTGGTATTTGAAGTACTGACATGGTGGGTGATAAATTACATTTTTAGGTGAAGCTGCGTGTTAATTATAATATCAAAGCTCTATCCTAATATAAAGAGGGGGAAGGAGGGTATAAAATGCTGACAAACGAAAGCTGGATAAAAATAGGGCTCTTTATACAAATTTTGTCTATTCTTGCTCTTCAGAAGAATAGAATCAGAATTGGTGGAATGGAAATGGAAGGGGATTACGTGTGTGTGTGTGTCTTTGTGTGACTGTGCGAGGGAGGGAGGGAAGGGGAAAAAAAAGAAACAAACAATATTCAACGACCCAAGTTCTAATTTTTAAAATATGGACAGCAAATCCTTTTAAGAAAAAAAAAATTCCTGCTATATCCTCCTGGAATGTCAAATAAGTGCTCTCTAAATTCTTGGTCCCTCAAACATCTCCACCATTCGAGCCAGCTGATTTGCATTAAAAAGGAAGAAAGAAAGAAAGAAAAAAAGAAATCCAGTTAAAGAAACCAGCCAGCCTTCCTGCAATGCTCTGGATCGTTCAACTTTAGGCCACAATGATATTAGGAAACAATTCCAACCCCTAACTTCTTACAGCTGCGTTTTTTTAGACTCTGCAACCGCCGAGAAGATCCCGAAGTGAGCAGATCTGCATTACAGAATGTGTTATCGACCCTACAAAACTAAGTTATCAAACAACACTGTGCGCGTTTTCTCTTGCCCTTCTAGGAAGGGAACACTGATATTCTCTAGAAAGACTCCTGCACGAATCATTTCCATTAACGGTTTAAATAATGAACAAACCACCTCAACTGCTGTGGCCATCCACTAAAACATCTATTCCTCTGAAACGAGTGAAAGCCGTAGAGAAAGGCGATCTGTACAGACAGTTTGTTCGGGTGCATTAGGAAATCCCACAGGAGGGTTATCCTCAAAGCTTCCCAATTCTATACCAGACTTGCCTTCCTTTTTAATACCTTGCTTATAACTCTAGTATCTCCCTCTATCTGCCTATTCCTACATGGTAGGTAAATGTTTTCTTGAGTTTGGCCTTTTCCTTGAAAGTCTCGGTTACCCCTGAACAGAGTTCACTGAAAGCTTTTCCTATGCCGCCTTCGATAACACGGAATATCGTCGTTATGTTTTCCAAAGGTTTTGTCGAAAAAGCTTGTCGCCTATCTTTGTCAAGTCAGACCTTTTCACCTAACTTTTTTTTTTTTTTCCCCAAGCTGCCCGATGAAGTGTGCTTGAAAACCCAAGGGAACAGAGTCAAATTTTCCGGGTTCAGCTTTTGGGATGCTTGTTTGGCGCTTTCCAAAGACAAATTCCACATGGGATGATGAATTCGCACCAACGGAGGACTTATAGGCTGAAATCCATCATGTGTAAAACTTTTTGAATAGCTAACTCTACAATGACATGCCTGTGTGTGAGCGGATTTTTTTAGTTAGAAAGGAGAATATTAATCAAATCGCTTAATGTTTTCCCATGAGGCATCGGCAGATGTTTACAAAATTTCAGATTAAAACCCAGTACAAAAGAGCATCTATGTTTCGGTGCCAAAATCTTCCCACCATTGTTTTTAATCAGGTAGTTAATAGACTAGGTTGGCGATAGTCCCTTGTACTGCTAGTCCTCAAGAGCGTTGCCAGAATCACCGACACAGACATGGAGCATTATTTGAGTATAATTTGTGCCTTTCTAACATCGAAAACTGTTTTAGCTGTTTACGTATTATTGTAATACAAAAGAACCAGGCAAATTTAAGGTCAGCATTACTAATATATATATATAAAATTGCTATTATCTCTTGCAACAGCATAGAAATTCAATCAATGATCAGAAAGCTTCAGAAGGGGATGGTCTGTTAAAAAAAATAATAATGAAAAGATTGATAGTCTTGAGATAAAGAGACAGGCCAACGATGAACAAAAGCTTTTTCGTTTTGGCAGAACATGCAAGAAACAGGGAGACCAAATGCCTCTTCCTCCTCCCCTCCCCCCATTGAAATGTAACATCGCACCCTTTATTAACACCTTCACTGCAGGGGAATGTGTGTCGTGACAGCATCACAAGTTTCAGAAGATTGGCACTGTTGAGTTGAATGCAGTTGGTTACCAGGAGTCCAAAGGCAAGTTGTGATGGCCATGCTACTTTACGTGTTCTGGGGGCATGGCTGCAATTAGGACCGAGGAAGGAGAACGTCCGCTCCATTCCGATAACATGCCATCCTTAAACATGAGATTCTTGGCAGGCAGCGGAACCCCAGCGTCGGCAGAAGTTAGAGGAGAAAGTAAACTTGACGCAGAAGAAGAAAAACTGGCCTCTGAAAGCAACTCCACGGTTGAAATATTTTCCTAAAGGAGAAGAAGGGGGTACAGGGTTCAATAGGATTCCAGTTTGGCTACAGGTGGTCCTCATCTTACAACCATTCATTGAATGACTGTTGTATGAAGAGGTGAAATTCAGCAGGTTCGGACAGGTTCTGGAGAACCTCTAGTGGAACTTTTGAGTAGTTCGGAGAACCGGCAAATACCACCTCTGGCTGGCTCCAGAATGAGGTGGGAATGGAGATTTTGCAATATCCTTCCCCCAGGAGTGGGGTGGGAAATGAGGATTTTGCAATATCCTTCCCCTGGATGGGATGGGAATGGAGATTTTGCAGTATCCTTCCCCTGCCACACCTACCAAGCCATACCCACCAAGCCACACCATGCCCACCAGACCACGCCCACAGAACCAGTAGTAAAAAAATTGGAATTCCACCACTGGTTGTATGCCATATGCTTCCCCCCATTGAGAGAGGACTGTTCAATTTTGACATAGATGGCCTCTTTGACAGAAGGGGTGACATCATCTGTCTCCAGTCTACAACACAGTCCTTTCAGCAGTTCCAAGAAGACTCCACATCCACTTGCACCACTCAGGTGACCATGAGGACACAGATAAACTTCCAGGGGGCCTCAACAACTCTCTAAAAAGATGCAAATGACCAGCTGTCTGCAAGGAGTATAAATCCTTCCATTCCCCACCATCCAGTCAGAGCTGGAGAAGCTTATTGAATGAGAAGCGAAATGTCTTCAAAGACATCTTCAAAAACAAGGAAGTCCAGTTGCCTCCTAAAAAAGCACCTTTGGGACAACCATGATCTGGATGTCTGAAAATCTCTATAGACTTTTAGCTATCCAATTTGAAGCTATCCCTTCAAATGGTGTGGGAGCATGAACTGATTTCCAGAGAAAAAATTGCAGACTACAGGAACCAAGAGCACTACTCAGGTGACCCTAAGGATAGATAAGTGCTTCAACGACCCTCTAAAAAGGATGCAAAGGACCAGCTGTCTGCAAGGAGTAGAAATTCTTCCATTCCCCACCCTCCAGTCAGAGCTGAAGAAGCTTCTTGGATGAGAAGTGAAACATCTTCAAAAGAAAAACAAGAAAAGCCCAGTTGCCTCTTGAAAAAAAGGACCTTTGGGACAACCTGGATGACTGGGAATCCCCACAGTCAAAAGATCATGAGATACATGCTCCCATTTCAGCTCCTGACAAAGACTAATCATCCATCAGCCCAGATGCAAAATCCTGACAGAAATTTATAAAACGCCCGGAATGGCTGGGAGTTGATCAGCATATAAATAAATGAACAGGTTCTTAGTGCATTTACCTGGAATGAATGAACAAAACTAAGGACCTGCAGGGAAAGTTTTCTGCTGGAATGTAACAATTTTTGAAGGCTGCCAAAAGACAACAGAAAAAGCGTCAGGGTCATGTGCCGTATCTGATAACCGAACGCTAATTTGCTTTATTTTTTTTTCGGTATAATCCAAGCAAGCCTCACCTCTCTCTGCTGCATAATCCATGGCTGGCGATCTTCCGACAGACTTTTCGGTTGAGGTCTGAGCTGAACAGTGGGATTCCGAAGCTCAGTTCCAGGGGAACCCACTCCAGTTCTGTGGTAGGGACTGAAAAGATACCAAGAGAGGGCAAAGTGGAAGGGACTTCAGCTGCCAACATTCATGACTTTTTAAACACCTTTGTGAATTTAAAGCTAAAGCTAAAGGTTCCCCTCGCACATATGTGCTAGTCATTCCCAATTCTAGGGGGTGGTGCTCATCTCCGTTTCAAAGCCGTAGAGCCAGCGCTGTCTGAAGATGTCTCTGTGGTCATGTGGCCGGCATGACTAAACACCAAAGGCGCACGGAAAGCTGTTACCTTCCCACCAAAGGTGGTCCCTATTTTTCTACTTGCATTTTTTACATGCTTTCGAACTGCTAGGTTGGCAGAAGCTGGGACAAGTAACGGGAGCTCATCCCGTTATGTGGCACTAGGGATTCGAACCGCTGAACTGCCGAACTTTCAATCGACAAGCTCAGTGTCTTAGCCACTGAGCCACCGCGTCCCTATTTTTGTGAATTTAGGAACCTTCAAATTACATTGTTAGTAATGAGTGATGACCGCACAACGACAACGATGATGATGCAATAATGATCTCTTCCTCTTGTACAGGTAGCCCTCGACTTACGACCACAAGGGAGCCCAACATTTCTGTTGCTAAGGGAGACACTTGTTAACTGGGTTTTGGCTCATTTTATGACCTGTCTTGCCACAGTTGTAAAGTGACAGTTGTTATAAGTGGAACTGGCTTCCCCATTGACTTCGCTTGTAAGAAGGTCGCAAAAGGGGATCACAGGACCCTGGGACGCTCCAACTGTCATAAGTACAAGTCAGTTGCCAGGTCATAGGGATGCTGCAACAGTCGCAAATGTGAAAAACAATCCTAAGTCATTTTTTTCAGTGTCGTTGGTAACTTTGAATGGTCACTCAAAGCACTGTTGTAAGTCGAGGACTAACTGTTCAATGTGGCCCTTCCTCCTTCTGCCATTTCTTCTACCACAAAGCCCAACCAATCTATGACTGGAACTTCTGCTTCTCATTATAGCTCAAGGGCCCCCAACCTCTGGTCCATGGACTGGCAACACTCCACTGCATAGAAACAACCAGGTTGCGCAAACAAGCGAAGCCTCATCTGTGGGATGCAGGCAACATGCAAAACCACGCCCTCTTTGGTCCATGGAAAAACCTCTCTCCACGGAACTGGTTCCTGGTGCTCAAAAAGTTGGGTGTGTGTGTGTGTGACTGTTATAAATTACCCACAGATTGCAGAGAACATCATGGACTACAGTGTAATGCCATTTAAGGTTCTCCATGTCCTAATAATAAAGTCTTCCCAGCGGTGAAATCCTCTGAAGTCTGCTAGGGGTTCTGTGAGTCTGCTACTGAGGGTGCGCTTAGGTGTGAGGCACGCTCGCGCAGCGCTAAAAAGGGAACATTTTGAAGCCTTCCGAGTCTTGCAAAGGTAAATAGAACAGCAGGGGGAGGGGGGGACCTGTGATTTAGATTAGCTAGAAAGCAGGAAATCTGACGATTCTAGTTAATATAAATCATGTGTCACAGCTGATCATCGCCCAGCTGATCGTCGGAAATACCGGTTCGGGTGAACCTGAAGCATTTTGTTACTACCGGTTCGCCCGAACTGATTGCATTTCACCCGAGTCTTTTCCATTTTGATAAGATTACCTTCTGAGCTTTGTTTAGCAGCAGGATCTACATAAGGCTCTTCGATGACCATTTCAAAGGATTCTGTGCTTCCGTTTACATCTGAGCCCAGGGCAAGCTCTGGCTCACCTGAAGAAGAAAATCAACACTTAAAATTATACACATATATCTTCCTCGGATCAAAAATTGCTCACAATGGCACTTCTATTCCTGAAATCAATCACTGGATAACCTTAGGTCGCACTGCAGTGGTTAACAGGAATAAGATCTGGAAAAGCAGAAAGACTGATATACAGTAAATACAAAAAGCTGGTTAGTTAAAGCTATGGTCTTCCCTATAACGATGGATGGATGTGAGAGCTGGGCACCAAGAACGACCGACGGAAGACGAATTGATGCCTTTGCACTGTGATGCTGACGTGAATTATGGCATATATTATGGATAGCCAGAGCAACGAACAGAGAGGTGCTGAATCGTATAAAATCAGAAACATCACTAGAAGCCAAAATCACAAGACTATGTCTGATTTACTTTGGCCACGTCCTGCATGCAAATTCATTGGAGAAGGCAATGATGCTAGGAATGGTTAGTAGTGGAACAAGAAGAAGGGGCAAGCAAACAATCTGCTGGCTTGAGAACATCAAAAACTGACACAAAAATGGGCATCCAACAACTGAAAGATGCTGTCCTTGACCGGTTAGCGTGGAGAGCACTTGCCTATAAAGTCATCAAGAGTTAGACATGACTGAATGGTTAAAACAGAGGTGTCAAACTCAAAGGCCATCTGCTTGCAGGGTACTTAAGATCTGGCCTGCGGGGCCGCCCTGGAAACAGTGAAGGACCAGCCCGCGGTGCCTCTGCCAGCGAAAACAGAGCTTGGGAGAGCTGCGCACAGTCCTCCTGGGCTCCGTTTTGGCTGTGCCGGCCCCTCTGGGCTCCGTTTTCGCTGGCAGAGGGCTGCAGGAGGCCATTGCGGTCAAAAACAAGAGCCTTGTTATCAATGCCCACCCAGGCCACGCCCCCCAGCCCCCCCTCCCCCCGAGGTCAAACACAACCCTGATGTGACCCTCAATGAATTTGACGCCCCTGGATTAAAACAACAACATGCAGATGAACTGCATTTGCTGTAACTAAAGGGTCTGGATCGGGGTGCTATTCAGCAGGTTCTGACAGGTTCTGGAGAACCGGTAGTGGAAATTTTGAGTAGTTTGGAGAACCGGCAAATACCACCTCTGGCTGGCCCCAGAGTGGGGAGGGAATGGAGATTTTGCAATATCCTTCCTCTGGAAGGGGATGGGAATGGAGATTTTGCAGTATTCTTCCCCTGTCACGCCTACCAAGCCATGCCCATCAAGCCACACCACGCCCACCAAGCCACGCCCACAGAACCAGTAGTAAAATAATTTGAATTCCACCACTGCTCTGGATGTAAGGTTCTGGAATATGTTTCTTAGTTGAATACGTCTTAACGAACGAAGAGGAATCCTGCTACGATTCCGATCTCTTTTCACCACTTGCAAGAATGCACATAAATTCAATTTAAAAAAACAAAGAAACAACCCTACCCAATTTGACAACCCAGGACCAACCTTTTTCCTCAGACGCATCACTCAGCTTCCTCTTCACGGGGTGACTGAAAGGGTTTAACATGGTGATGTAGCCACAGAAGTGCTGCAGATCCATCTTTTCCCTCAACATCTTCAGTGCTTTATGGACACCCATGTTGAGACGAGAGAAATCTAGACATAAACCCCACCCCCAAAAGAGTATATTAAATCCGTTTACTACATTAAACCATGGACGATAACAGGAGGATATAAAGAAGATTTGGAGAATTACTGAATGCTGCTATAATGTCCAAGTTTGGGATTTGATGTGCTCACAGTGTCTTTTCATATTTGGAGTTTCTGTTTTTGTTTTGTTCAGTTTACAGTACTTTCTTAGGGAAAGAAAATGTGCGATCAAAACTTTTAATAAAAAAAAAAAACAATTATTGATGGTGAGCAGGCTTTCCTCTCAGGATATAAGACTTTGCAGAAGTCTCTAGACTTGAAGTCTAAGGCTGCTTCCTAGAAGCATGAAGTGATAGAAACAAAATTCTGTCTTGATTTAATTACGTGTGAACAATCAATCATCAATCAATCAATCAATCAATCAATCCACCTTACCTCCTTGTTGTTCTGTTTCATCAAGTGGAAATGGAATATGGAGAGTTTCCCCCATGCCGTGTATGCCATGTCCCTAAATGCCAAGAGGTACAGTAAGGTAAAAAATTGGCAGCCTTCTGAGAACTTTCGGTTCTGCGTTCTCCATCGCTTTGTGATTTTGGAATATTGGTAAGAGTTGTTGGGTTAAGGCTGGGGAGGTCCAGGGACAACTCTCTCTATGCCCATAAAGTTCCCAAGGACCCTGGGCCTGTCATTCTCTCTCAGCGCTATTTTACAAAGGGGTTGTTAGGATAAAATACAGGTAGGATAGGAATGTTTAGGGCATCTTAGAAAAACAGGTAATCCTCGATTTATGACCCCAGTTGGGACTGGAAAGTCCATCACTAAGCAAGGTGGTTGCTACCATGTTTCTCCAAAAAGACGACCCATCTTGAAAAGAAGCCCTATCACGTTTTTGAGCGCATGTGATCAAATTAAACCCCACCCACAAAATTAGCCCTAATTAAGACCCCGCCCACCCCGGGGTTCAGGGGGTCGGGTGAGGCACACCGTTAAAAAATAAGCTAGGGTGGGGATGGCGGGGTGGAGCTGCCCTACTTACCAGGCCTTGCACACCGTGACACCTGCCTCGCCTTCTTTTGTGGCCGCTTGCCACCATTCACATGCGTTGCCCTGGCCTTTGTTTCACCTTCAGATGCCTGCTGGCATCTGATATCTGCAGCCAATAACAGAGCTCCGGATCGATCCAGAGCTGTTATCGGCTGCAGATGCCTTCCGACAGGCATCTGAAGGCAAAACAGAGGCCGGGGCGATGTGTGTGAGTGGCGGCAAGCGGCCACAGAAGAAGTGGGCCAGCAGGGCGGGGCTGTCATTGCCACTGCCGCGATGTGGGTCAATAATTGGAACCCTCCAAAAAGAAGGCCTAGCTGGTTTTTCAGGGATCAAAAGAAAATAAGACCCGGCCTTCTTTTTGGAGAAACATGGTAAATAAGTTGAGTCCAATTTTGCAACCTCTTTTGCTCTTGTTGTTAAGTGAATCCCCACAGTTGTTAAGTGAATCTGGTTCCCCCTGTTGACTTTGCTTGTTGGATGCTGGCTAGGAAAGTCAAAGATGGCAATCACATGATCCAGGGGCACTGCAACCATCATAAATATCTGCTACTTGCCAAGTGCCCAATTTCTGATCATATGACTATGGGAATGCTGATGTTTGTGTATGAGGACTGGCTCTAAATCACTTTGTTCAATGTCATTGTAATTTCCAATGGTCACTAAGTGAATGGTCCTAAGTTGAGGACTACCCGTACAAATGAAATAAATGTTTGTCTGTATACTGGTTTATAAGCCAATTTTAAGACCCAACATTTCTAAATATCCTGTCCTGCAACTGCTGAGCGCCCGGACCTGCAAAACTCCTAAAATTAGTTTTATATCTAATCCTCTCAAGTGTGAAGGGTTGTGAGTGGAGTTTCACACAGTAACATCTAGCTACCTGCATCTGACAACTCCCAATAAAGACAAAAGTGGTAATGCAGTGCCTCCTGGTGGTTAATGTCATATAAAACAATGTGATGATTCCCCCCCCCCCCCAATCCATTGAAAATTGAACTTTGTGGAAGAGGTTGTATTGGCTAATCTGATGTAATTGGTGTCTAATCCAACACATCTGGAAGATACCCTTTGTATTCTATGATAAAAACTGCTGACCAGGAATTTTAATAAGCTACGCTTAAATGAACAGTCTACCAGCCATTCTTTGCCTATTCATCTTTCTGCTTCTACCCTGGCAAAAAAAATCAGAGTCAGTTATTCAGTCTGTTTTTGTAGAAGTCTTTGTACCTGAATCAGGACAGCAGAATGGGTTAAAGCATCATTCAACATCGTAAGCACATTCGAAGTGGGGACTACTCCTGGATCGTGACCCCAAGATGTTATTAATAAACGGTCGTAGCCCTGGGAATCAAATGCAAAGAGACAAACGAAGACTTGATTAACAAGATATTTCCATCTACAATAGTGTTATTCAGTATCTGTATTTTTCTGCACGTTTTGCCATTCAAATTTTACTTGGTTCTCCTTTCAGCCTCGTCACCTGGCTTAAATCTTTTTCTCTTTGTTGGGAGAAAAGAAAATATGCAAAACCTGATCTGTATTTATTTAATACATACTTTTTCAAGTAATATATTTGTTTAATGCCATATTTATAGTTTCCCTGGGCACTATCTTTGGTGGAAAGGCTTAATGTAATAATACAGAAAGTGTATTTCTTTTTGTAGCTAATTTGTTATCAATAAATCAATTTGTTATATAAAGAATCAGAGGTATATTCTCTAGACAACGGGAGAGTATCTTAACTTTTGCTGCAAGTGTGTCAGTGGATCTCAAATCATGGCTAATGTAACCAAAAATCATATTTAGAATGTATTGGACTCCATTACATTTGGATGCAAAAGGACTGTCAAAAAACAGCACTTTGTTGGAGATGTGATAAGGATCAGGCTTCTTTAAAACCACATTTTTACAATAATCCTCTACTTAACAAGTTTTGGGAGAAAATAGTTGATTGTGTGACAGAAGCTAAAATTCTCAGAAGATAATATTTTCTTGAACAGCATACCTAATACATGGAATATGATAACTGAGCAATGTAAATAGAATCTCCATGGTAAAAAAACTGAAATTGCAGCACTGAAAAATAAATGTACGCCTTCCTTTCACTCAATGAAGTCCTGATTGCACTTACCTCCAAGGAGTTTATGACATTTATATTCTTGACATAATATTTCATGTTATTATATAACATTTTAGTGTGTTTTTTCTACTCTTGGACAATGAACGTATCGTTATCACTATTAGCTTTGTGTTTTGCCTTTTTTTCTTTTTATTAATTAAAAAGCAGTAACAATAAATATAAAAAGGTGTATATTATCTAACAAAACCACTAAAGAAGAGTGATTCAGCCCATTTTCAAAAGTTCTCTAAACGCAATGATTTCTTCTTTTGCCAAATGATAATGGCTTAGATTTATTATATTGGTTTATCCCTGGAATCACCTGTCTTCTACTATGAATTAGAAATCCCCTAGATTTCAAACATTAATAACTTCTCAAAGGGATGCAAAATATTTTGAATTCTGAACAGGTCATTTTGGTAAGAAGTAAGGGAGTAAAAAGAGCCCAATTTTAACTCAAAAAGGGGTTGATTTGGAAACAATTTCGCCATTCCAATGAAGGAGAATATTTGTAGCTCAGGGGCTGCACTGATGACTTCATCTAGTTTGGAGAATGAAACATTTGCAAGAAACAACCGAGCTCAGAGTTGTTTCAAACTTTTATAGTTTCACTCCACATGCAACTGTTGTTGAGTTGTTCTGAAGCTGAGGCCCAATTTCAGAAGATTCTCAGTCCCTGAAAATGTGGAACACCTACCTGAAATATATCTGGCAGTTTTCGAAGCCTTGTGCCTTTAGATAATAACAGGGATGGAGGCCCCTGTCCAGTTATGTGATAAATATAGAGCTTGAACCACACAGAGCTCACTTCTGGAATAGCTGGCCCAATATGCTGTGAAAAGATGAAAAAGGCATCCGAAGTCAGAATGAAAGCAAACAGGGCAGCTAATTCTGCTCAGCAGGAAAGAATAGAGCCATTGCCATCAGCATTTGCAGTGGTCCCCAGACAATTTCGTGTTGTTGTTTTTTTAAAATGTTAATTATAAGATAAAAATACATAAAAAGGGGAAAGAGGAAGGAAGTGAAGGGAGATACGGGAGGGAGGGAAGGAAGCGAAGGGAGGAAGGAAGGAAGCGAAGGGAGGAAGGGAGGAAGGAAGGAAGAAAGCGGGGAAGGAATGAAGGGGGGAAGGAAGGAATGAAGAACAAAAAGTATTAACTTCCAACTTTTTTTCACTGCAGTCGAATGCAAAAAAGTTACACCTCAACCTTTTTGCTTTACATTTCTAGACATTTCAAGCAATTTCTATAACAACAAAACCATTCTAATCATGAACACCTAAAATCAAAGTTTCAATTTTTTTCCAATTTAAAGCAAAAAATCCAGAAGTGGTTTCCAAGTAGAAACAAAACTAGATAAGATTCTTCTCTTGGATTAAAACAGCCAGTTTCGCCATCTCTGACAACTGCATCATTTTTAACATCTATTCTTCCACTATGTGAATTAGTCCTATATTCCAACAGGGTTTTTTTTTTTTCAGCATGACTTTTGGAATTTTATCTATTAAAGAACAGAAAATATGCTCAATTTGAAACATTTTTAAAAAACACTTTTAAAAAATCTGATTAGGGCTTCCAAGCAGAAAAAAAAACCACTCAAGAGATACTAAAAGATCTCTCATAATAAATACACAGGAAGCGTCAATTGGGTATTTATTATGAGAGATCTTTTGGTATCTCTTGGCTAATTTTTTTTTTTTACTTGGAAGTTCTAATCAGATTTTTTAAGTTGTGCATATTTTTTAAAAATAGAAACACTGTAGACTTTTATAAATGGCTATGAATAGTTGTGGGGGATTTTTTTTAAAAAAAAGGCAATATAGTACAAATACAGCACAACACTATGCTAAGTAAATTTTACTTTTTTGTTTCTCAACCCCTTCGGATTTTCATGAAACTCTGAACAAGTTGAGAAACAAAACACTTTTTAAATATACTCAGTATTTTGTTGTGCTGTACTTGCAGCTTGACCTTGCAATTAAAAAAAATGTACCGTATTTTTCGGAGTATAAGATGCACTTCCCCAGTCCCTAAAAGAGGCTGAAAATTTGGGTGCGTCTTATACTCTGAATGTAGCTTTTTCGAAGCTTTTTTTCAGCTCTAAGGAGGCACTAATGATCTTCCGCACTTAGCCTGCTTTTCTCATTGCTTCCCTCTCCAAAGATCAGCTGTGTTTAGAAGCTGTTTTTTATCTCTAAGCAGGGGATAAAAAGAATGTGCACGCACTCAAAACCAGCAAACTAATGTGCTGAAGCTCACCAGACTAAGGATGCTAGCCAGATGAATACCTGGTAGGCAGATTCCCCCCACTCCCCCATTTTCTTCCCCCCAAACTAAACTGTGTCTTATACTCTGGTGCGTCCAAAAACTACGGGTATTTATTCTAAGGATCTTGCTTACCTGGGGGGTGCAGCTGCTGGTAGGTCGAATTTCATTGGTGAGGGGTGCCATGGAGACAAGCAGTGTGTAGTTCTTGTTCAAAACTCTGCTGCAGGTGGCAGGATCCAAGCCAAGCAAGCTTTCGCAGCGTAGTAAATCCAGAGGGAAACCTACATTAGCAATGTCAAATACAGATAGCAAACGAATATGAAAGGGGCAGAGGGAAAGAGGAAGGAAAAATACAAATTTAGATGGTCTCTCTTCCTCAGGATCTAAGTACTTGGGGTTTTTTTGTTTTGTTTTTTTAAAAAGAACACCCTTAGGTAGGTTTGGAATGGGTAAGGAGATTTCTTGGTAAACAAACTACAGGTAGTCCTTGATTTACGACCACAATTGAGAACCAAATTTCTGTTGTTCAGTGAGATGTTTGTTAAGTGAAATTCGACCCATTTTACAACCGTTCCTGCCACAGCTGTCAAGTGAATCAATGTAGTTGTTAAATTAGGGACACAGTTGCTAAGTGAATCTGGCTCCTCCAGCGACTTTGCTTGTCAGGAGGTCGCAAAAGATGATACTGAAACTGTCATAAATGTGAGTCTGTTGCCAAGCATCTGAATTTTGATTATGTGACCACGGGGAATGCTGCAATGGCCATTAAGTGTGGAAAAACGGTCATAAGTCACTTTTTTCAATGCCGTTGTAACTTTGAACAGTTGCTAAATGAACTGCTGTAAGTCGAGAACTACCTGTATAAATTCTTAGGCCCTTTTTGCTTGCATCAATTAACCCAAAAGTGCTTGAACCAGGGGTGAAATGCTCCCAGTTTGGATCGGATCGCCCGATCCGGTAGCGATGGAGGCAGGTGGTTCAGAGAACAGGTAGCAAAAATCCCTGCCCACCCCCCATGCCCAGCTGAGCTGCACAATCATCAGAGGCTTTTTTTTTGTACTTTTAAAAGCATTTTTTCTACAACCTCTTCAGGTTACTTTTAAAAGCCTCTGAGGATCCCAGCTGAGTTGCCTGATCGGCAGAGGCATTTAAAAGCCTCTGCCGATCAGGCAACTCAGCTGGGATCGTCAGAGCCTTTTGAAAGCATTTTTTTACAACCTCTTTGCCAAAGAGGTTGTAGAAAAAATGGTTTTAAAAGTAAAAAAAAAAAAAAAAAAGGCCACGCCCACCCAGTCACATTACACCCCCCACCCCAACCAAGCCATGCCCACAGACAACTGCAGCTAGGTAAGTCCTGGAAGCGATATAAACTTTAACGTTATTTGGGGACTAACGAGAACAGACGAAGTTGGCCTTAGCTACCGTAGATTATGTTCCACTCTTCCTGCAATTTTAATACCACACAAAAATTAATCTTTAGAAGAGAAAAACCACACCAGCAATTCTCTGCTCCCAAATGATATTACCACGTATTTGGAACAGAGTTGCCCGACAAGAAAGTAAGCGCCGAGCACATAAAATAACAGCTTTCTACTAAAACAGATGTTTTCACTGTACCATTAGTGGGTTGCTCAGCCTGTGAAACCTGAGCCACGAGGTCCTTATTGTGTCTCAGGAACAGGATAGTGTTTCTCAGGGTAAGAGCGTGATCAAAGTATCTTTGAGCTTCACCCTCTCCTGTACTCTGAACCTGAGTAAGAGAAGACAAATATGTACCATCTACGCAAATGCGGTTGCCACAACAAATTGAATTAAGGTATTACACAACATTCCCAACACAGGGATTAGGAATATGTCACAGCTGCTTTTGACACCCTGAAGGAAAAAAAAAAACCTTATTATATTTGCAGCTATTATATTCCTAATACTTGGGCAAACTGTACTGTATGAAAAATGGAAGGCAAATTTCAATACTTTACTTAATGCTTCTGGATCCATTTTTATAGGTTAGCTTTGGGTGCATATAAAGGTAAAGGTTCCCCTTGCACATATGTGCTAGTCAACTCTAGGGGGCGGTGCTCATCTCCATTTCAAAGCCAAAGAGCCAGTGCTGTCCAAAGACATCTCTGTGGTCATGTGGCCGGCATGACTAAACGCCAAAGGTGCACGGAACACTGTTACCTTCCCACCAAAGGTGGTCCCTGTTTTTCTACATGCATTTTTTACATGCTAGGTTGGCAGAAGCTGGGACAAGGAACGGGAGCTCACCCTGTTACGCCGCACTAGGGATTCGAACCCCTGAACTGACGACCTTTCGATCGACAAGCTCAGCGTCTTAGCCACTGAGCCCCCTTTGAGTGCATATAAATAGCTATATATGACTATGGACAGAAAGCTTACCTATATAAATGGATCCCGATAGAGGAGGTGTGCAAACCTTCTGTCTCCCAGCCTAATTTCAAAGCTCCTCTCCAAGAGATCTGTTCAGCCCCCCCAGTTACAGATCTCTATGCCCGTGATGGCAAACCGGTGGCATGCAGAGCCCTCTCTGTGGCCATGCATGCCGTCGCCAGCTGGTCTTTGTGGGTGCCGGAGCACCGAAAAACAGCCTGAAAACGGCCCAAAAAACACCCCGAAAATAGGCATGCTCACGCCAGCCAGCTAGTCTTCAGGTTTCCAGTGCTCTGGTGCGCGTGAAGACCAGCTGGCTGGTGTGCAGGAAACCTGAAGACCAGCTGGCTGGTATGTGCATGCACGCTCCAGTTTGGGCACTCGGTGCCGAAAAGGTTCGCCATCACTGCTCTATGCCTTCCCTGCAATCTGCTGCTTTGGAAAGAGAGGGGAGTATGTCAGGAAGACAAGGGGTGTCTCCAGCCATCTCTGCTTCTGATCCCCGCCACTGTTTGCCTCGGTTGCATGCGCTGTGTGGCTTGCCACAGATTATCTCTGATCCTCGGTGGTTTGAATAAAAAGCTCATCCCTGCTACATAAAGTTGAAATCAGTTTTTAAGAAAGTAAGGATGATGGCGGTGAAGAAGAGAAGAATGCAATCCTCTTTTTTCAACGACCCCATAATCCCTTGCAGGGTGGAGTTTGGGCAACTGAATGGAGTGGGGTGTCTACTGGCCCTTCCTGTCGTCAATGCGGAGCTTTGTTCAGCAGATATATTCTCATTGTGCCCAGAGAGAGAAATATCTGCCTCTACCTAGGATCGAACTCACAGCCTCCTTCTTGATCGTGAGGCGAGAGCTCCAATTCTAGGCCACCGCACCACTCAAGAAGAGAAGAATGCAATGATGATACAAAAATCTGATTAACTGAAAGGTACAGGTAGTCCTTGAATTATGATCCCAACTGAGTCCAGAGTTTGTGTTGCTAAGCAGTTGTTAAGTGAGTTTTGCCTAATTTTGTGACCTTTCTTGCCACAGTTGTTAAGTGATTCATTGGAGTGGTTAAGTTAGTTAACATGGTTGTTAAGTGCATCCGGCCCCCCATTAACCTCACCTGTCAGGAGGTCGTAAAAAGTGAACCCGTGAGCCCCGGGACCAGGGGTGAAATGCTCCCGGTTCGGACCGGATCACCTGATCCGGTAGCGATGGAGGTAGATGGTTCGGAGAACCTGTAGCAAAAATCCCTGCCCTTCCCCCATTGCCCAGCTGAGCTGCGCAATCATCAGAGGCTTTTTTTTTTATTTTTAAAAGAATTTTTTCTACAACCTCTTTGGCCGAAAAAATGCTTTTAAAAGTAAAAAAAGAAAGCCTCTGATGATCACACGGCTCAGCTGGGATCATCAGAGGCTTAAAAAAAAAGAAAGAAAGCCTCTGCCAATCAGGCAAGTCAGCTGGGATCGTCAGAGGCTTTAAAAACATTTTTTTTAATAACCTCTTTGGCTGAAGAGGTTGCAGAAAAAAATGTTTTGAAAAGCCTCTGAGAATCCCAGCTGAGCCGCGCGATCATCAGAGGCTTTTTTAAAAAAAACTTTTAAAAGCATTTTTTCAGCGTAAGAAGTTATAGAAAAAATGCTTTTAAAAGTAAAAAAAAAAAAAAGAGCCTCTGATGATCGTGCGGCTCAGCTGGGCATGGGGGGGGGGGGGGGCGGCAGGGATTTTTTACTACCGGTTCTCAGAACCACCCGTCGCCATCGCTACCGGATTGGGCGAACCGGTCCGAACCGGGAGCATTTTACCCCTGGACAGAGCATATGCCCTGATAAAAAACACTTAATTTCTCCCCTGGTATAGCCGACAAAGCGAGGAGAGCCTGTGGCTTAGAGGTTAAAACATCAACCTAATATGTAAGCAGCACGGGTTTGAATCCCAGAAGGGTATGGCTAGCTGACGAGAGCTAAATAGCTTGAAACAGGTCTATACTAGTCTCCCTTTATTTCTTTGTCTGTAAAACATAAATTTAACACAATCATAAGGGTCAGGTTTTTTTACCTTTTCAAGTTCCACCAGAAAACTGTCCAGTGACTCATCGGACAGTTTTCCCACTTCGAACATGGTGACTGCATGACTTTTCAAATTCTGCAAGACAAAAATGCGTTGTTACTTATTTTCGAGGTAAAAAGCACCGGGAATAGCACTAGCACTTAGACTTATATACCACTTTATAATGCTTTTACAGCCCTCTAAGTGGTTTACAGAGTTAGCATATGGCCCCCAACAATCTGGGTTCTCAAGAAGAACATAAAATTAAAAATGCCTCTTGAATGCCATTTGTGAAAATCAGTGCTTTAAAACTGACTTTACCCACGATTCTGTTTAAAATAAAAGCAATCCAAGAGCACTTTAATGTGTTGCGTTCAATCAGATTGAGCAAGTTAACTTACCGGCGAAAGATTCCCCATCATTAAAAAGGCAGTCAGAGTTGAATCAAAGAGGAATGCTATCCTCTTCATGTGTGCGGTAGACAGACTTAAGCTGTTCACACTGGCTGTGTCACCTTGGAAAGCAAAACGAAAAAAAAAAAAATCAAACCAATCAAAACAGAATTCCACTAATCAGAATTGCCTATCTTATTCTTGAACTCACCACCTAGTTGGGGTGGTGTCAAACAGTGTGATGGACAGCTTGCCAAACTGTGCGAACCGCCCTCTACTGCCCTCACCCACCTGCCATTGGGATATGCTCCAAATCAGCTGGTGTGCTATGATGTCATTGTAGGTTTGTGTCATTCTTGCAATCAAAGCCTGGAATACTACACGTATCTTACAACTTACTTACTTACTTCCAACAGTCAATTTACAACCATTCGTTTAGTGACTGCCCGAAGTTGCAAAGGCACTGTAAAAAGGGACTTATGACTGATCGTCATACTTATGACTGTTACAGCAGGAGTGTCAAACTCATATCGTCACGTCATTGTCACATGATGTATCGGTACTTTTTTCCCCTTCACTAAACTGGGTGTGGGCCAGCGCGTGACCAGTGGTGGGTTGCCCCCAGTTCGAACTGGTTCTATAGAACCAGTAGTAAAACCGGTGGGAGGCTCTGCCCACCGACCCCAACGTCATTAGGAAGCTTCTGCACATGCGCAGAAGTGTGCGTGGCCCTGTTGCAAACCAGTAGTAAAGGTAAGTAGAACCCACCCCTGCATGTGACGCACCCAGCCCACAGGCCGGGAGTTTGATAGCCCTGTGTTACAGCAACCCTATGGTCATGTGTTCAAAATATGGGCACATGGCAATGTTTGTGGCATTTTGGGATCATGTGATCTCAATTTGAAAGCTTGCCTTTCTGACAAGCAAAGTCTTAATAACAGTGTAACAACTATGTGTTTCGCTTAACAACTTCAGTGATTCAGTTAACAATCACGGCAAAAAAAAAAAAGATCCTAAAACTCAACTCACTTAGCAACTATCTTGCTTAGCAATGGACATTCTGGTCCCAATTGTGATCATAAATTGAGGTTCTATCTGTATAATATTTAAGCACCAAACATGATAGTGAATAAGGCCGTAAGGCCGTATCTAATAGGTATTGGCTCAGGTCCTCTGAAATACGAATAGGCTGTGAAAAATATCAAGGCAAGAAATTTAATTGATAGAAAATCTTGAGTATCACAATCACAATATCTGTGAGCAATTTGGACTACATTAGGCAGCAGAGAGACTACGCTGAATGTTCTCTTGTTTGGGTAAGGTGCCTTGAATAACCTAAAGAACTCCCACAAAAGCCATATTTCCTTGGAGATATGACAAGACATATCCTTCCTGCAGAGTTCTACAAATGTAGTGGTTTAGCGTGAGATAAGGATGGAATCTTCTCCTTAAAAGAATACAAGGAGATTCATCCACAAATGATCAGTGGCTTCCCCTTCACTGCTAGGTTTTCTTCCTCACGTTTAACGCCTCTAACACACTGGGACTAGCATGTTTGAAACAAACCATTGCAATTCCTGAAGTAAGTGAAAAAGAATCCCTGCAATACGTTGCCAGCAGAGATCAGAAGATGCCAGGCCTACTAATGAGAGACACAGAATCAGGGGCGGGCTGCTGGGGGTTCGCAAGAACCTCTAGCTAAGATTCTGTGCAGTTCGAATCCCCAAATCCCACTCCTGGCTGGCCCCTCCCATCCTGCCCCGCCCCTCTCAGGAGTCCCCACACGGCCTGTTTTGGATGCAGGTAAATGCAGGATATGCACGGAGGCTCGGGGAGGACAAAAAATGGGCCTACTGGAAGTTTGGGAAGGCCGGAAACGGGCCCATTTCCAGCCTCCAGAGGGCCTCTGGAGCCTGGGGAGGCCCTCCTGGAGGATCAAGAAAAGCCTCCAGAGCCCGGGGAGGGCAAAATCACCCCCCCCCCGCTGTGGTGCAGGAGACCGACTACGCCACACCCACCATGGCCATGCCCACCCACCATGGCCATGCCCACCCAGCAACTGGGCAGACAACCCCTTGCTAAAATTTTTGAAGCCCACCCCTGCACGGAATGATATGAACTGCAACTGCAGTCAGCACCTAAATTGCTCACCTTGGTCATCTTGACTGTTAGTATCTGTATCGGTGGCAGAAGAGCCAGCCTCTTGGACAGGACTCCTGCTTTCTCCACTCTCCCAGGATAACAGCATCTTCTGTGGGTCCAACGATGTTCTGACCAGGGGAAAAACATGTCATAGGAAGAGCCTTATTAGATCAGATCATAAGACTTCCTAATCTGGAATGCCAGTAAGTCAAGCATCTGCCTCCTGCGGAGTCTACAAACAGGATCTGAGGACAGCAGATCCCTCCCACTGCTGTGCCCCAGCAACTGATCTGAATAACTGAGGTTGTGAAACTGGGCAGAACTGTCATCTCAAAATAGCATACCGTTCTAGAAGTCCACAGGCTGTCGGCAAAGATTTGAGTTACATTTTGAGGATTCACAGTCCCAACGTTCACTGCCCAAGCTTCTAGCTTACTATCACTGAACCCACAGGTTAAATTAGACTTCTCTAGGGAACTGGTTTTAATCAGTGAAAAGGAAAGATTTATTTGTTTTGTGAAGGGATTCTGACACCTGTGATAGAACAAAAATTTGGAAATGGAAAGATTTAAAAAGGTGCTTTTTTTGTGTGACAGTGAGTGGCAGCCCTTTTAGCTGTGTGCTTGAAATGTTTAACGAGGCTCCATTGAATTCAAAGGCTTTTATTTGTAGCCGTGTATAGGATTAGACTCTGTATTGTGCTGATTTCATTATAAAATCAAACTGCATCTGTAATTGAAATTAGGATTTGTTAATTAGAGACACATTTACTAGGAGTTTGCAAAGGACACAAACCCCTTAAAAAGGAAAAAAAAAGCACTTTTATATGCCCAAGAGACAAAATTTGAGGATGCTGGAATGCAATCTGTAAGGGTCCGTGCTATTTTTCTTGCCACGTTTCACAATAAGATTACAGTAATTTAGCCAAGTTTTTCTTTAAAGTGGCAGTTCCTTAATTTTCACCTTACCCAAAATTTCATTAGATTGATGTTAGGACAACCAGCAAGAGAATACGACTTGACAACAACTCAGCCCAACATTTCTGTTGCTAAGTGAGACAGTTGTTAAGTGAGTGTTGCCCCATTTTACAATCTTTCTCGCCACAGCTGGTAAGTGAATCACTGCAGTTGTTAAGTCACATGGTTGTTAACTGAATCTGGCTCGCCACTGACTGCTTGTCAGAAGGTCACAAAAGGGGATCACTTGACCCCAGGATACTGCAGTAGTCATAACTGTGAACAAGCATCTGAATTCTGATCACGTGACCATGGGGATATTGCAACGGTTGTAAGTCACCGAAAAACGGTCATATTTTTTCAGTGCTGTTGTAACTTTGAACGGACACTAAATGAAGGGTTTCAAGTCAAGGACTTGAATTTGAATGGAGAGCACTTGGGAAAAAAAAAAAAACTCAGGTAGAAATATTTGCCAGGAAAGGCAGAGTGGCTTCTTTTGCAGGCAGGCATCAATATTTTAATTCAGGCAAGGGGGCCTTGGTTGGCTCACTGGGTTTTTGGTTGATAAAGTGGGAGGGAAGGAGGGAGGGAGAGGGAGGGAGGGAGAGAGGGGGGGAGGGGTTCTCCCCGGTTCGGGAGAGCCGGTAGTGGAAATTGTGATAAGAGAGCGAACAGGTTCCTACCTTTATTTTTGTTTTTAGCTCAGCTGTAAGGCGTGGCAGAGTGGATTGTCATGCCTCAGCTGTTTTTTTACTAAATGCACTTGCGCAAAGCGCAAGTTTGGCACGCGTGAGAGTAAAGCGAGCACATGCGTGGCGATTGCACGCAAAGCGCGTTCACGATGCGAACTGGTGGTAAAACTGGTTAGAACCTACCATTGGATAGATAGATAGATAGATACCATATTTGGTATTTGTTTCTTAGCACATGTCGTAATTATATTTCAAGGGCATGATTATGTTTAACTTTTATCAGCTAGTTTGTGGCCTGCTTTGAACACCATCTACTGATCTGTTGGTGGAAAAACAAAATATCAGTCCACCTTTTAGAAATACTTCAATTCCAAAACGATCAAGAGCTTTTAGAAGGATATAAAGCTATCACCTGACTGCAATTTAAGGTCTTTTTCTGGGATCACAGCCACACAGGGCCACTGTGCAATTCAGAGGGAAAAGATATAGGTCACTTTAAAAGTTGCAAATGTGAGCTACTTTTCTACCTCCAGATTTCCTGAAGCAGCTTTTTGCAACGGAATCTAAAACACTGTACAGCTCTCATATACATAATCCTCCAAGCCAGAGTTTCTCAACCTTAGCAACTTTAAGATGCCTGGACTTCAACTCCCAGAATCTCCAGCCAGCCATCTTAAGTTGCCAAGTTGGGAAGCCTTGCTCTATGGATATTATTGACTATTATCTACTATGATTCTTCAGAACAGTGTTTGGATAAATGTTCAAACCAACACAGATTAAAACTGAGGTAGGAAGCTGAGAAAATTGTCCTCTTCTGCTTTCAGTGTAAAATTGTATTTTTATACTTACTTTAGCCTGTTTATGGAGGGAACGTTCCGCCATGATGAATGAAGATTATCCAGGTTTATTACTTGACCCTTTTTATGGGCAAACCCTAGCCGGCAATACATGGAAACAGCATTCTGGGGGAGGGAAAAAACACACCCTTCTATCAGCAGGCTGCATTTTAATAATGTTGAGAAAGAGAAAATGTTGAGCAATAGAATGGTTAATCTTTTCTCTTATACAATTAAATGGAGTTGAGGCCTACCTTCACAAGCGACAAATCAATCTCAAGGACATTTGCTAGCTGAAAAATACACAAAATAAGTTAAGGGTTATTGATAATTGTGTTCATTTACAACAGCTCCATTACAACAAAATTATAACTCGCTCAACCGCTGTCTAACAACTTTGACATCAACGCACAGTGGAAAGCCAAATGGGCTTCTGAATGCCCAGATACAGGCAGTTATGTAGATGACCCTAAACAAAAGGTGCCAGGTTTTGACCTTCCTTGCCAGCATTGGTCAACTCTGAACAGGATCTTTACCCAACATGGTGTCTGCCAGGACTCATTGTTCAAGTGAGGTCTTGTCTCTACCCCTCAGTGTGACTGTGGTGCTCCTTGACAAAACATCCACCACATTGTGTCTGAATGTCTATCAAGAGCTTACACTGGCCCAAGGTCTGATTTTTTTCAATGTAGACCACCCTGTCCTTGAATGGCTGGGTGGACTGGACATTAACATCTGAACCAGTGGTGGAATTCAAATTATTTTACTACCGGTTCTGTGGGTATGGCTTAGTGGGGATAGCTTGATGGGCATGGCAGGGAAAGGATACTGCAAAATCTCCATTCCTGCCCCACTCTGGGGCCAGCCAGAGGTGGTATTTGCCGGTTCTCCGAACTTCTCAAAATTTCCGCTACCGGTTCTCCAGAACGTGTCAGAACCTGCTGAATAGCACCCTTTTTTAATACAATACTGATGTAAGTCCATGTATTCGCCATCCGCTAAATAAAGCTCCATTAAAAATGTCACACTTATTCAGTACTGACCATATAAGAGAGCCAAATGACTGAATTATATTGTGTTTTCTTGGGATATTTAACAACATTCATCATGGTGAAATAAAAGCTACCAATGAACTCATCAGCCCGGTCAACTGGCTAGCGTTCTACTACTATGGTAAATACATTTCAAGTGTTTAGTGGAGGCCTAAGATATCAATACGCTCCGCAATGATAAATCTGCATCACCTTATGGAAAATGCATTCTTACACAATTTCACAATCTCAGCGGTTTTCATGGAATTGGAACACAGCCACAGTTCAGCAGCACCATATATATACTTCGGAATCTAAAGTCCCTTGGCCCGAAGTTTGATGGATAGTCCGATCTAGCATAAATCAGCTTTGTTTGTTAATGTGAAGGCAGATTTCAGAGGAGAGAGTTGAAGTACTTTTCAGAGCTACGGTTCATTTCACTGTCATTTCAAGGATTTATGACATGGGGCTAGGAATCTTGAGTTAATCATACTTTCAATTGGAAAATGTTTTCCATTAGTACAAAAATGAAAAGAAAAAAAAAGCAGCACGTTCTTCTGGTTATTTTTTCAATTTAGCCCAGCAAGCTTACATCATCACCTCCGTAATAGAGATTGAGTGGGAGATGATGGGAAGGTCAGGAAACTGAGGACTGACTCCACATGGGAATGGTGGGATCGAATGCCGGCGACTTGTGTTTCCTTCCAAGCCTCAGTATTCATCCCCAAGCTAGGTAATCACACCCTTGGTGGTCCTAAGATTTGGCTGCTATTAGGTCGGTATGTCCTGTCCTCGTCCATGATCTGATGATAGATGGGGCAGACAAGCTGGCGTTTAAAAAACTGACCTGGGTAAACCTGGAAGGTGAAGCTCCCTTCTCAGGGATATGCTCACCTGGCTTTGGGGTTTGGCACTGTACAACTAGGGCGGGTATCAGCAATCCGCGGCTCTGGAGCCACATGCGGCTCTTTGGGCCCTCTGCTGTGGCTCCCTGCCGGGTGATCCCACCATTGGCTGGCCCCGCCCCTCGCCCTCCCCTCCCCGTCACTCCTTACATGTGAAGGTAAGGGCAATGTCGGGGGATACAGAAGCAGCCAAGGCAGAGACAGAGAGATACAGAGAGAGGGGGAGAACGAGAGAGACACAGAGAGAGAGGGAGTGAGGGAGAGATGTCAAAAGGGTTTGGTTTTTTTTTTAAAAAAACTGGTTCTCTGCCCTAATGACTGGCTGGGTAGGCGTGGCTGAGGGGGAGGTTCATGTGACTGGTGGAAGTGAGTGACGTCGAGTTGGCCACGCCCACCAAGGTTTTGTGGCTCCCGGTGTTTTCTTTTCTGTGGGAAACGGGCCCAAATGGCTCTTTGAGTGTTTAAGATTGCAGACCCCTGAACTAGGGGAATGGGGTGAAGACAAAGAGAAAGTTGTCAGCTGTAAGACCTTAATGCAGGGGTGTCACATGATCATGGGGATGGTCACATGATCATGGGGATGGTGCAAAGGTCATAACTGTGAAAAATGTTCGTAAGTCACATTTTTCAATGCCGTTGTCACTTTGAACGGTCACTAAACGAACTGTTGTAACTCAAGGACTACCTGTGCCGAGGACTAAAAGAGGGCGTCTCTCTGCAGTCCTGGAGAACTGTTGCCAACCCACTACAACCACCAATTGTTTGTTTGTTTGTTTATATTTTTACAATTTATATTGATACGGTTGCTCTTTTCATCCATGGGACTCTAGGCAGCCACAGGAATTAAAATTCACTAAACGTAAATTAAAGAAAGATCGAATAAAAATCTAAATAAATAAAAGCTTCCAAGCAGCGGTTGATTTATAGCCTCAGAGGAGTATTTTAAAGAATGACTTACCTCTGCGACATTTGTGTGTTCATCTATGGAAACAAATATCTTGTACAGCAGAGTTTCAAAATAATCTCCCTGAACTCTGTTCATCACAAATCCTTCCAGTGGTGGCACTGAAAAGAAAAGCTATGTTTTTAAGGATATTGTTAGGTAGAAAAAGAAATGCCATTTATTGAAGAAAGAATATACAATAGAAATTTCTGCTTCTCTGTCTCAGAAGAGAAATTAGCCTTTCATAAGTGAATGATATACAGTCACAGACCTATTGTTCTACTTTTACTTTACCAAATACAGGTAGTCCTTGACTTACGACCATAGTGGAGCCCAAAATTTCTGTTGCTAAGTGAGACAATTAATTAAAGTTGAGTTTTGCCCCATTTTACCATCTTGGTTTCCACAATTGTTAAGTGCGATCATTGCACTTGTTAAGTTACTAACGTGTGTTAAGTGAATCTGGCTTCCCCATTGACTTTGCTTGTCAGAAAGTCGCAGAAAGTGGGATACCAGGATTGCAATGGTCATAAATATATGCTAGTTGCCAGGTGTCTGGATTTTGATCATGTGACCATGGGGATGCTACAATGGTCATTAAGTGTGAAAAACGGTCATCATTCACTTTTTTTCAGTGCTGTTGTAACTTTGGTCATTAAGCAAATGACTGTAAGTTGAGGACTACCTGTAGCAAATGAGTAAATGGGACACATTCATCAAACACATACCGTAAGGCTCTTCAACATTAAAATTTTCATGTAAGATTCCTATACAACTGTTGCCCTTGGACTTTATTGAGTTTTTTAATGACTGCTGTTAAAACTGATAATGAAGCAAATGCATTTGCTCACAGGTTTTTTTCTTTAGCTTACAAATAGGCCAGGAAGGGGATATATGGTGAAAAGTAATGGAATAATTTCTCTTCTATGACTTAGGACCGTGATGGCAAACCTATACGCGGAGCCATATTAGTGGGCACGCCAGCTCAGCTCTGGGGCGCATGTGCGCGCCGGCCAGCTGATTTTTGGGCCTTCTGGGCCCACCAGAAGTAGGGAAACAGGCTGTTTCCTGCCTCTGGAGGGCCTGGGGGTGGGGGGTAGGGAAGGCCCGTTTTTCTTTCTTACCTGGCTCCAGATCCTCTCTGTGTATCTGGGAACGGCGAAAACAGCCTTTCCCACTCCCTTGGAGGCCCTACGGAGGCTGAAAAGGCCCATTTCCCCACTCCCGGTGGGACAGGAAGTGACGTTTTTTCCTGTCCCCAGCCTCCAGAGACTCCTAGAGAGGCTCCTACAGACTCCTACAGAGGTTCTGGAGGCTGAGAACAGCAAAAAATGTCACTTTCTGTCCCACCGGGAGTTGGGAAATGGGCCCTTTCAGCCTCCGTAGGGCCTCCAAGGGAATGGGAAAGGCTGTTTTCACCGTTCCCAGATACACAGAGAGGATCTGGAACCAGATAAGAAAGAAAAACGGGCCTACCAGGCCATCCTGTGCCAGGAGCGGTGGGGGGGGGGAGGGGGTTGCGCACACATGCACGTGGGCATGTGCGCGCGCGACCCTCCCCCGCCCCCCCCCTCTCCTGGCACGCAATGGCAAAAAGGTTAGCCATCACTGATTTAGGATCAGTCAACAAAGCTAAATCATGGAATATGCAGCAATATCAAAGTTAAGTTTTTCAGCACACAATAAAACTGAAATCTGGAATTCAGCATCATTGTGTCATTAAATTGCTAAGTCAATTGTCTACAGCAGCCCAATGACCCCCATCGGGCTGCGGCCCATTCGGAATCTGGCCGCACATGCGTGTGGGGGCACGTGCCTGTGTGCCTAACATAGGGTGTGTCAAATTTTTCAACTTTCAATTTTCAAACATTACAGTTGCTCAAAGATTGTGACATGCCTGGGGGATTGTAAAGATATTTTGCTTGCTTTAATATAATTGAGTTGTGCTTGAAAAGTAACTACATAAATATCATAACTTTTAAAACACTGTGTTTGTTTCATGCTGCGTAGCACAAGCAACAGGTGAGCGCTCTCACATGCTCAGTCCCATTTGTGTGAGCAGCAGGCGTGTGAGAGCACGCTCCCTACTGCTTGCGCGGGAGCGTCCCCTCTTCCCCCATCACCGCCACTGTCAGTCTGCAAAGCCAGAAATAATGGAGACCGCTGGTTTATTGAGATTCTCAGTCATCCAGGTTAAGACGTTTTTATTCCAACAAGCTGGCTTGACCTAAACTTCTTTTTTAAATGGAAATTTTAAATTTGGTTTTAAATTATTGGGGTTTTAAAATGGTCAGCCAAATCTATTTAATTTGTTTTATCTTTATTTAAAATTTTGTATTTATATGTTTTATCTTATGGCTGTTCACCGCCCTGAGTCCTTCGGGAGTAGGGCGGTATACAAATTTAATAAAAAAAAAATGAAATGAAATGAAATGGTTGTCTCAAAGGTGCTTTTTCCAAGAGGCAACTGGACTTCCTTTGTTTTTCCTTGAAGATGTTTCACTACTCATCCAAGAAGCTTCTACTGTTCTGACAATTCAGTTCTCCAGTCAGAACTGAAAAAGCTTCTGGGATGAGAAGCGAAACATCCTCAAGGAAAAACAAAGAAAGTCCAGTTGCCTTTTGAAAAAGCTCCTTTGGGATATTAAGTCAGTTAAACTATTCAATGTTTAATTGTATCAATGTACTGAATAGTTTTTTTTTAAAAAAACATACACCTACCTGCTATGCAACTGTCATCGGATATTGGTACATCAAGGTAGATAAACCCCTTATTATATAAACCTAGGGATATAAAAAAAGAACCCAATTATCGTAACAGATATTCATGCAGTGTCTTCAATCAATTTGTTGTTCCAAGAAACAAAGAACGTGAGACAGAGTTCAGAAAATGGTACATGGAATACTGACAGTTATGTCCACATTTTTCTCCAATTCAAATTAAATCCAGTTGCTGTTTTGAAAATTAATCCAAATTACTACACACATGGCACAGTATTGGGCAGAGGTGCTAGTAAGAAAGGATACATCTGTGGTACAGATCTGTCAGACACAAAACTCATTCTCTAAAGCAGTCTTCTCAACCTTGGCAACTTTAGGATGTCTGGGTTCTAAGACATCTTAAAGTTAACTTTAAGAATTCTTTGAGTTGAATCCAAACATCTTAAAGTTGCCAATGTTGAGAAACACGGCTCTAAAGTATCCTTCCTTAGTATGATTCTTTCAAGATTGAAATTAATAGACATACAGTGTGCACATACAGACACACACAATCACACACTCACACACAATGTAAGCATGCTGCTTTTTCAATGACAGATTTCCTTTGAACATATTCAGATGAAAGTTCCAAAACAAAAGCAGCTGGAAAGTTACAGTATAATTGCAATTTTATCTTTATGCATATCTGCTTAAAATATGATTCACCAAAATCCAAATCCATCTCTGAACAAGAATTAAATGTATATGTATGTAATGAATTACATGTACTTTTAATGTACATTAAATGTACATTTCATAACCCTGTTCTCTAAAAAACTTGGAAAAAGACAACATTTTAGCTGAAAAAGTATCTGCAGTGAAACCTTGCAGTAACAGACCAGTAGAGAAGTGTTATATCCATTATTTCCAAATGCCTGTTAAATTGTCAATTATGTTATTTGCAGCAATTTACAATGTTATGTTCATTTGCATAATGATCTCATTTAGGGTTAATTATATCATTATGCCAATCGCCAGAAATGATGTAAAATTAATATAAATTTAATTTCCTTCAAGAGGATGCCTGGACAGAAATCTGGTTAACTGCATTCAAAATAACACTAAATTTGTTTTGTTAAATTGTAGTTTCACTGTTTATCAATAGTCACACGTAATTATGCTAAAATCTCAAGTGTTATACAAATGATTTATTGGTTCTGTGCGGTGCTCAAATATTTCAGATAGATTAAATTTTGCAAGCAAATTCCACCAGCATGATTCAGATGACTGAGACACTTATTCCATGAGCTGGAAGAGTGTTTAATTATTAAGGCTAATTGCAAATATGAAAAATATGAAAATAGCAAAACTATTTTCTAAACTGAAGGGAAATCCAAAACAATACCTGATTCAGCATTGGGATCAGCTGTTCTAACAAAGATACAGAATAACAGAATTGAAAGGGACCTCAGAGGTCTTCTAGCCCAACCCCCTGCTCAGGCAGGAAACCCTATACCCATGATGGCGAACCTATGGCACGCATGCCACAGGTGGCACGCAGCACTCTCTGTGGGCACATGAGCTGTCACCCCAGTTCAGCTCCGCTGCGCATGCGTGCGCACCTCCCGCCAGCCAGCTGGTCGTCCAGTCTCTGTTGCGCATGCCCAGGGGTGGGACGCACGCGGGGGGCCCTGCGTACACATGTTTGGGGGCAGGGCATGTGTGTGGCCCCATGGGACTGCACACACATGCGGGGGGTAAGGCATGTGCAGGGGGCACGCACGCATGCGTAGGGTGGGGTGCATGTGTGGGGGCCGCACGCACATTGCATTTTGGGGGTTCGTGCGCGCTTTGGGCACTCGGTCTGGAAAAGGTTAGCCATCACTGCCCTATACCATTTCAGACAAACGAATGTCCAGTCTCTTCTTTAAAATCTCCAGTGTTGGAGCATT
This sequence comes from Arizona elegans, assembly GCA_022577455.1. Classification (NCBI taxonomy): domain Eukaryota; kingdom Metazoa; phylum Chordata; class Lepidosauria; order Squamata; family Colubridae; genus Arizona; species Arizona elegans. The sequence goes on along the minus strand of JAKOOJ010000002.1, from coordinate 4,438,782 downwards.
CACAACTTCTGGAGGCAAGTTGTTCCATTGATTAATTGTTCTATCAGGAAATTTCTCCTTCGTTCTAGGTTGCTTCTCTCTTTGTTCCGTTTCCATCCACTGCTTCTTGCTGGCATTCAGGTGCTTTGAAGAATAGTTTGACTCCCTCTTCTTTGTGGCAACCCACGAGATATTGGAACAATGCTATCAAGTCACCCCTAGTCCTTGTTTTCATTAAACTAGACATACCCAATTCCTGCAACCGTTCTTCATGTTTTAGCCTCCAGTCTCATAATCATCTTTGTTGCTCTTCTCTGCACTCTTTCTAGTCTCAACATCTTTTTTACATCACGGCGACCAAAACTGGATGCAATATTCCTGGATGCAGATGTTGAGACAGTACAGAGAAGAGCAACGAAGATGATTAGGTGATCTTACCAAGTCATTATAAAGTGGTATTAATGCTTCATGTAATCTTGATAAAAAAAAGGGGGGGGGGAACCATACAGCAAAAGGTAAATGCCCAAATTATTTTCTACTCATTGATTCTCTCTAATTTGGATGCTTTCCAATCTTTAGCTTAAATCTGTAACAAAAATAATACGCAAAAATTACTCTTTTGTTTGGAAGAAAAAAACCCATGTAACTCACTGTGAACAACATTGTAGTCTAGGACTCCAGCAAGCTGAGGACCTGAATCAATGATTTTATCAATTGCAATTTTTTCACAGGGTGTGCATATCTAACGAGAAAAGGATGTATTAAATAAGGAATGCATAAGGGTTTAAAAATTATTTCATATAGAGTGGGCAATAAAGAACACAATCTATCCCTATGCTAAGAACCCACTGTTTGATTCAATTAAATTTTCCACTAGAGAAAGATGCATGTTTTCTATCACATTAATTCAGGATGACTTAATGAAATTGTACTTAGTAGGAAGGTATAGATAGATAAAAAAAATTTTTTTTTCAAACACTGCATAATTAGTTTATGAAATTAAACATAAGCCACAGCTTATTACTGCTGTAATTTTCAAGCAACTTTATCAAACATAATTCACCAAAAGAAAAGTTTCTGATCGAAACAGCCCAGATTTTTAGGTTCATTACCTGGAAGTGGAAGTAAATTTTTTAGCAGTCCATCTACAACTAACTGAGCTGGAAAAAAAATAATTTTATTTATACCTTAATGTCATCCTCTGTGATGTAACCGGCTTGTACTACCCACCAAGCTTCAATGGCAATTTCTACTGGTTTCATGGGTAGCAGGTCACGGGCAGTTTTCCTTCTAAAAAATTTCTGAAATGTTTTAAGAAGAAATTACTGTAAGTTTTCAAATGCAGAACATTCAAATTTTTAAGCACACTATCCCTTCCCCCTGATAAGACTGTCCTTATCATTCAGCCTTGTTTCCAGCTGGGGAATTCTGGGAGTTGAAGTCCACAAGTCTTAAAGTTGCAAAGTTTGGAGACCTCTGATGTAGACTGAAAGTGAGAAACTGTAATAGGTTCTCTGGTCCATATTTCAGTTTCACCCACATAAAGTTCTTTTTAACTGAAGCACATGCATCCAACTGAGAAAAATACATTTGTTTATCTTTTTTATAAGCCAAAGACAATGATAATAAATACATAGGGATAGACCATTTATCAATCATAGATATCCAGAGCCTACAAAGTAAGCTTTGCATCGGGGTACCCAAACTCACTGACCTCTTCGTGAACTTTTAGTTGGGTCATCGACTCCCAGACATTATATGAAAATAATGTATTAAACACCGCTTTAATTATTAATGACCAGCTAGATACCCATGCTTCGCATTGAAACTATGTGATCGGGCTTGATAAATCAAAACTTACAGCTTGAAAATTAATGAGTAGTTACCATCAGCGTCTCCTCTCCCCTTCTCTCCCTCAGCCTTGCCCCACAGAAGCCTCCCCTATCCTATCCCCTTCTCTCCCTCAGCCTTGCCCCACAGAAGCCTCCCCTATTCTATCCCCTTCTCTCCCTCAGGGTTGCCCCAGAGACCTCCCCAATCCTATCCCCTTCTCTCCCTCAGCCTTGCCCCACATAAGCCTCCCCTATCCTATCCCCTTCTCTCCCTCAGCCTTGCCCCACAGAAGCCTTCCCTATCCTATCCCTTTCCCTCCCTCAGGCTTGCCCACAGAAGCCTCCCCTATTCTATCCCCTGGTTGCTGCTGTAAAAGTAAAACTGAAAGTGAAACTCCTCTCCTATGCTTGTGTTTTGCATTTGGAACAGATTTCTTTTCAGGTGGGGAGGGGGAGTAGAACTCCTTAACATCAGAGCGTGTTAATCATAATATAGGAAATACTAATGCTCTGATAGTCATTTCGAAAAATCCTTTCTTAGTGAGCACCTAGAAACCAAGAGGAACATGCATGGCAAATTTCATGTTTGTAGGTTTTACAGTTCTGGAGATTTCGTGATTACGGCATGAGTGGCTTTCACTTTTATATATAGAGATAAGAATACCAACCCTATGGATAATCCCTTCAACCCTTGGAGCTGATCATTCTGGAGAACCCTGCCTTTCTTGGTCATATTAAACACCCTTGTCTTCCTTACTGTACTGTATCATACATGGGCCTGCCATGGCCATCATTAGGGAGCTCTTCTTAGCTATTGTTGAAATAATTTTGTTAGCTGCCCATTCATTTTAGGATGTCCAAGGTAGTCCTCAACTACTGTTCGAGTGACCATTCGAAGTTACAATGTTACTGAAAAAAATGACTTAAGACCTTTTTTCACACTTACAACTGCTGTATCATCTCCATGGTCAAGCAATCAAAATCCCGATGCTTGGCAACTGACTCATATTTATGACGGTTGCAGTGTTCCAGGGTCACCTTTTTTGACATTCTGGCAAGCGAAGTCAATGGGGAAGCCAGATTCACTTAACAACAGTGTTACTAATTTAACAACTGTGTAAAGAGAGGTTGTAAAATGGGGCAAAATTCACTTAACAATGATCTCACTCAGCAACAGAAATTTTGGGCTCAATTGTGGTCTTAAGTCAAGGACTTCCTGTAATTGAAAAATGCAGAGGTTTATCTTCAAACCCATAAGCAAAAGAAAGATTTCCATGTGCTGAGACTTATCAGAAGTCCTTTTCCAGGGAAACTGAGCAAGCAACTGGCTTCAGAAATCTCTTTGGAGCGAGGCATACATGTCATTTTCCAAGCTGTCTCTGAAGGCTGAGATCTTTTTGATTTCCCAAGACTTTAAAAAATTTTCAGCCAAATTGAATTCATCTTCCTATTAGAACACTTTTATTTCTGGGAGTGTGATCCAGACACACATTTATAATATTGTCTGATCAGTGCTACAGTGTTTTTTTTTTTTCAGCGCGTTCTGTTTAAGGGCAGGATATATTTTTTTAAAATAAAAAAAAAATGAATCGATGCTGTGCAAGATGATGGCAGGATATTTATTGCCATATTTACTTTCCCTCCAGAAATTGAGGGAAAGTCATAGACTAAAAAAAACGACCCTTGTAACTTGGCAAAGACTACAGATGACCAGATGCAAACAGTGGCAAGCCAGTATCTCATAAACTGCCAACTGTACCTGCCAAAACAAACTGTCCTTGTGGGCAGCCTCAAAACTCACCAAGCCAAAGAACTGGAAATCTGAAAACATTCCTTTTAGGTTACAAAAAAACAAAAAACCTGGCTAGGCAAAGTACAAGTGCTCAAAACTATGAACATATTTGTTTTTATATCAACCTCTAAACAAAAGGCCAATAGTAGATCAAATGGAGAAAACAGAATACATACTTTTGATGACCTACATTGGTTCATCAGATCAATATACTGGTTTCTTCCTATGCCAAGAAGCCTTAAGCCTGAAAAAGAAAAAGATAAATCTCTTAAAAACAGAATTCTATTTTGAGAGAAAGTATTACTAATATGCCACATTGCTCCCCCCTCTTTTTTTTGTTCTATAACCCAAAAAGGCACCCTTAAATGGGCAAAAATAATAGATTTATCTGAACGTCATTTGTCATTAAAATAACATTCAGCTGAAGATAGTCATTATATTCTGGTTGGCTGAAAACAAGCATTATGTCTGGAATTATCATGCATTTTTCTAAATCTAATAATCTAAACATCGATTAAGTTAATCCTTGATGCAAAAGTTATGTAAGAACTTTATCTGAAAGACATCTACGTTTGAAAGCAGTCATTTTTAAGTTGGAACAAAGAAGGCCTTCTTAATTCTCCTACAACTTGGAAGATTTCAAACAAGATATATATATATCCTTGTAACAGCTTTTTATCAAAGACAAGCATTGTTTTAAAAGTTTGTCCTGGAATTCTGAGCTTTTAATCCAAGATCTGTATTTGTGCAATGGAAAAGAGAACGAGTATATCTGCAAAAGACATTTATTACAAGTTATAGCAATCTAACTAGAACATTAGATAATCAGAAAACTAAACAAAGATAGAACCATTACTCAGAGCAATTGCTTTAATGAATAACTGCAAAGTGACTGCAATTGAACGGCCTAAATAATCTAAATATCATTATTATGGTTTACAGCTAAGACAATAAACAACTATTTAACAGACATCTGATCATGCAGAAAATTTATTTTGTTAACTTTCTCCATGTTATTCTCTTATTGCTGTCTCTTTTGTTCTGTTTTCAGATGGGAGAGATTTACTTTTAACTTCAAAAGCTTTCTTAAACAAAGTATTGCAACTTCAAAAATAGGAACTATCAGGCAGCTGGACTTTCGAAACTAGGAAATTCTTTTTAAAAACTAGGCACTTATTTAACACACGTAAACTGAATATAAGTTTATACTTACAGTCTGCAGCAGTAAAATTAGGCAATGAATCATAACTTTTTTCACTGTTCATTATGTCCTTTGCAAAAAGAAAAAACAAAGTGCAAAGTCAATTCAATCATTGTACATTTTAAATTTAATAGCTGTATACTGATGCTACATCAGTATGTGCTTCAAATCCCAAGTCTTCTATTTCAAAAAAACTACTGATTATCACTGGAAGTTTTTAAGAAAAGACTGGACAGCCATTTGTCTGAAATGGTATAAGCTTTCCTGCTTGAGCAAGGGGTTGGACTAGAAGACCTCCAAGGTCCCTTCCAGCTCTATTCTGATTAAAGATTGATTATTGTCACTGGAAAAAAAGCCTGGGAATTAACTGACAATTCAGTCTCTTCTTCATTATACATGTTAATTCTTTCAAAGCAGCTTCTTTGATTGAAGAAATTGAATGGAGAGCTCCAAATGGAATATAAGTAATTCTCAATTTACGACCACTGGCGACCATTCCAAACTCATGACTTACCTAAAAAAGGTAAGGGGGGTTGCAACTCGGCTATGAAGTTCCTACAGTTGGGTATCTTGCTGCAGTCATGTGACTGCATTTCCTGCACTCAGCAACATGGCCACATTTAGGAGAGTCTGCAATATCCCCATGTCACCTGACTGCATTGTACAACACTTTGGTGAAAACTGGAAGTTAGTTCCAGTTTTCGACAAAACCAGGCCATAGTAAACAATGGGCTCATTTAACAACCAATGGAAAAAAAAAAAAGGTCAAAAAATTCGGTTGTGACTGGCCTATTTTAGACTGTCACGACATATGGCTATAATGCAGGGGTCTCCAACCTTGGCAACTTTTAAGACTTTTGGACTTCAACTCCCAGAGTTCCTCAGCTAGCTGGGAGTTGAAGTCCACAAGTCTTAAAGCTGCCAAGGTTGGAGACCCCTGCTATAATGGATAGGTTCCATTACGGTCTTATGTTGAGGACTATCTGTACTAATGCAGCTCAAGGGGTATAATGTTCCCCTACGTGTAACAGTAGCCAAAGAAAAAGCAAACACTAGACATGTGTTTCCAGCAGGTAAGCATTAGATGATATGTATTGTTTGCTGTGTTTTGTTTTGTTTTGATGTATTTGTGGTTGTTCTGTATGTTGTTTTTAAAGACAAAACTGTTTAATAAAAATTATTTTTAAAAAAAAAAGAAAAAGAAAAGAAAAAGAAAAAAGAAAAAGGAAACCAAGTATTTCTCTAAGCTTACCTCCATTATTCCTGTGTAATATGAAAAAGGTGTTATCCTTAAGCCCTTCACCATAATGTCAGACAAATGGTAGGGGTACAACATAAGATGATCTCTGCTGTATTTTAACAGATCCTCATAGTATTTGCGTTCATCTTTCTTGATGTGCTTAACTGGGGAAGAAATGAAATGTTAGAACAACAGTCTTCTTAAATTAGTTAATAATGTAATCCCTTTTTAAATAGGGTACCAATGGGGCATAAAGACATCAATGCAAACGAGTTTACTTTCACACAAAGCTGAACAATTCCCTATGCATCTATGTAAGTAAGAAAGTCAAAACAAGACAGAATGGTTGTTAAACTGAAATCTGCGGCCCACTGGGAGAAAAATTATATTCTTAATTTATTATTGAATTGTTTATTTATATTTCACCTACATGAACTGCCCATCTCTCTCAAAGAGAGACTCTAATACCCTACCTCTGTCTAGTGCAAGATTATTTTCAGCAACACTAAAAATGCAGCGTATAAGACAATGCAATAATGTGGATGGAATTGAGATCAAAACCAGAATTAAAGTCCATAATTTAAATACTTAATAATGAAACTAAAAATATTATGCCACGCAATACTTACTACAAATGTAGGATTCTATGTTTGTGCTGGCCAAGGATGATGAGAACCAAAATCCTTGAAAGCCAGAAGAAACCAGCAATATCATCAGAACTGAGTTTTTATATGGGACCTGATGTATATAATGACACGGGGAACAAAGCCATCTAAGATGTGTCCACACTCATAGGTGCAAAAGAGGGAGAGAATGTTTTAAAATTTCTAGATTATTGACAGAAGTTCCAGAGTATTTATTTAAAGCATACATCTCATCCGTTTTGCTCAGTTTCGAGACACAAATGATGGGTTTATTTCTATCTACATTTGTAAAATTCTAACAAAACAACTTGTCTTTAGATGCTGTCATTGTTTATAATGTTTTACAGAAATTCATAAGAATGTATGTGTAACTTCTTGATTTTCCTTTGTAAATTGGTCAATGTACTTCAGCAACAAAAAAAATCTATTAGGGATCATTTTTTTCAGCATGGCCAATATTGATAGAATAGTTGCAAAACATTTTCCCTTTCCTAAATCTGTATTTTTTTACTCACCTAAGTTATTTCGGTACCGAAGTTGATTGCGGATACTGTAGAGTACAACCTGCTTTTCATATTCTCGTTGTGAGTTTCCAAGACCCTATGAAGCAAACAAATCACATTCATTAGGATAAGCAATAAAATTTGATGAACACTTGGATGTTCTGAGATTAACATCCACTCTTTCAGCTTGAAAGCACCACTCATCTTAATGGATTACTTTTCAAGAAGATGCATGATTGACTTGTAATAAAATGAATGTATTTTTACCTAAAAGGATTGTTATAAAATGTGATGATAAAAAGTAGTTGGACACTTTTCTCCAAATACAACCAATTCTTAGAATAAATTTGCATGTAATTTGGGGAAAAAATATCTGCAGGAAAAGTTACTGGAAAGACTGTTGATTTTATTGAGGCTGGCTGTGATTCAATTACTTCCCATTAGTCTCATGAGGGTAAAAACTGTAAGGACCTGGCACAGAACTTATTGTGAGCACAAATACAATTTTGAGAATGGAATCAGTATGAATCTCAAAACTGTAGCGGTTTCTAGCATTCAAATATCATGATTTTTATTTAGATATTCAATTGCTATAACAGCCATCTCAACCAATGCCTTTATATAACATATCGCATCAATGATATATCAAACATATCATTGAAAATCATTGAAACGTATCAATGATTTTATACAGCAATATTGCAGACCTATTTTTAAGAAAGGTGTAAAAAAAAAGGTCTTCACATGATATTTTTAAATGTCACTACTAAATATTGCCACTGTCTACCCATGTGTTCTTGAGAACAGTCTGCATCTGAGATTGCAAAAGACAACATACCAATTATATTGCAACATTTAAACTTAAACCAATAATCAGATTTTATAAGAAGCCAAAAATGCAGAATGAAATTTATTATTCATTATCCTGGAACTATGGAATGAAAAATTGGAATATCTAATCTTGGAAAATCAATGGATCCAGGTTTTAAAACACAAAATATGCATGATTTAAAAATGAAATCAATTCATTAGAAAGTATTATTTCATAACTTTTGGAACTCTCAAAGAAAGTTTAGAAAGTGCTGGACATTTTCTGCTGGAATTGTATGAAATTTGATATACGACTTTAGTTTTGTTTCAAATCATAGAATTTGTTAATATACTTTGGGAAAGAAATGCAATAGCTAAAGGTGTAAAGATGAACTATATCTTATTCTGAAATGGACTTTGTCACTTTGTGAAGAACTTTGGCTCTACCAAGTCTGGTGCTGACAAAGAGTATAATCTTAAGTAAACAGAAAGAAATTTCTTGATAATAAGAAATGTATTCAAGATATGTGTTGGGTTTTCTAGTTTTTAAAAGTCTTTTATGTTCTTAAAAATGAAAATTCAGATCTTTTTAGTACTAAGTTTAAAGATCAAAATTAATTTTATCTCAATACAACATGGATATTATACACGGTTTTATTTTCTTTTTTGTGAGTTTCCATGTTTTGGTACATTATTTTAATTATTCTAATGTTATTTTTTCACTGTATAATCATGTTTTGTTGGTGTTGCATTTGTTTCTATTGCAACCTAATAGAAGTATTCTGTTCACTACTGAAAACATTAAGACAATTAAGTTTAACACTGACATTAGTTAGGATGTTAATATGGCACTGATACGAATGATATAAAGTTACCAGCTTGCAAAACAAATATATGCAATTTTGGCATAAAGAGATTATAGCAGTATTGGTTATAACTCTTTCACATCATGTATGCTAGATTGTGTACAAGAATGCTTATATCTTTTAATCTGTGATTCTGGGAAAGGTGGTTGAATAGAGAAGAGGATGACCAGTAATAAAGGGAATGGACCCTTTATTTACACTTACAGTGTACAGTAAGTTACAGTGGCGATGATAACCTGAATGACAGGTGAGTGCAAGACCTGAAAGACCAGGTGAGGGACAGATCATGATGGAGGGACTCTATGTAGTCACTAGGAGTAAAAAATGACCTTATTGTATATAATCGATAGCACTTTAATCAATCAATCAATCAATCAATCAATCAGAACAGAGCTGGAAGCCCCCTGCTCAAATAGGAGACCTATACCATTTCAGACAGGTGTCTGCTCAATCTTTTCTTAAAAACCTCCAGTGGAGCACCTACAACTTCTGATTAGTTGTTAACACTTTGTAATTTCAGTTTATGCCTGCACAACTCCCTAACCCATAATTGTCTTAACCATACTTTATTGAGCTAATCCAGTTCTTAAGTGATCTTAACTAATAATGCTGTCCGCGCAAACTACTTAATCCAAGTGAGCTAATCACATTTTACTTTAGAGTGTTTTGTGAACTCATTTTAGACACGACTCTTAATAGGCTCCTGTGGCAGAGCCACAGGTAACCTGGAACAGAGCCACAGGTAACCTAGAGTAACCTTGACTCTGTAGAGATTCTCAGCCATCCAGGTCATGGTTGTCCCAAAGGTGCTTTTTCAGGAGGCAACTGGACTTTCTTGTTTTTTACTTTTGAAGAAAGAAGGAATTTATATTCCTTGCAGACAGCTGGCCATTTGTATCCTTTTAGAGGGTCTTTGAAGCACTTGGAGGTTTATCTGTGTCCTCAGGGTCACCTAGTTCCTGTAGTCTAATGATCCTCTAAAACAGTGGTTCTCAACCTTCCTAATGCCGCAACCCTTTAATACAGTTCCTCATGTTGTGGTGACCCCCAACCATAAAACTATTCCTAAGACCATTGAAAATATGTGTTTTCCAATGGTCTTAGGTGACCCCTGTGAAAGGGTCATTCGACCTCGAAGGGGGCGCAACCCACAGGTTGAGAACCACTGCTCTAAAAGGATGCAAATGACCAGCTGTCTGCAAGGAATATAAATCCTTCCATTTCCCCATTATCCTGTTAGAGCTGAAGAAGCTTCTTGGATGAGAAGTGAAACATCTTCAAAGAAAAAATAAGAAAGTCCAGTTGCCTCCTGAGGGGGAAAAAAAAGCACCTTTGGGTTAGGGTTAACCTTTGGCTAAGACACTGAGCTTGTCGATCAGAAAGGTCGGCAGTTCGGGGGTTCGAATCCCTAGTACAGGTCTCCTGCATGAGCAGGGGGTTGGACTAGATGACCTCCAAGGCCCCTTCCAATTCTGTTATACTGTTAACTGTTACTTGAGAGAATGTCCTCCATGTCCACCTCACTAAAATGGCTCAGGGAAGCTCATTAGCCGATCCTTTGCAGTCGAAGATCGCGCCTTATGTTCAACCAAGGCTCTTCCAGTAAAAGGGAAGTGGCAATTCGGATTCACGAGGCCCTAAGTAAGTCAATGTGTCTCAGTAAACTTGGCAACCTTAAGTCATGTGGACTTCAACTCCCAGAATTCCCCAGGCTGTAAGGAGGACGCAGGCGGCCACGTGCGTTACCTGCCCTGGAACAGGGTCATTGACCAGCATTGCCTTAATTCTCCTCGGACTGCAGCTCACCCCGTTCCTAACCAACGGAGGCCTATTGCTCGGGGAAAAAGGGGAACCGCAGCCTGCTGCGCTACGTCGGGAAGGAAGGAGGGCAGAAAAGGAACTTCCAGCATGGACCAGCGGGGGACACGAACTTGACTTTTGGCTCAACCTGAGCGGGCTACGGGCAGCCCGAGGGGTCAATTTCGCGGGACGCCGGAGGGGCGTTGCTTGCGTATGGGTGCCGGGAGGGGTCAGTCAGTCGGTACCTGCTTAACGCTGGCGGGGAGACGGGCCCAGGGGTAGTTGTGGCGAATGTGGAACTCCACGTCCACATTCATGGCAGGTTCCCCGGGATGGGGGGGCGGAGCGAGGAAGGGAGAACGGACGGAGGGTTGGCGGGCCCCAGGTCCTCTTCGCGGCCGCCTCAGCCCCGCTTCTGAGGCGACCCCACGCAACTGCTCAAACTTGCCTTCCGCTCCCCCTCGCCGCTTCCGCGTTGTGGACGCCGGCGGGCCCGCCCCTCCACCTAACGTCAGTTCCGGCGCTGAGGCGAGCTGGAAGGCGTGAGCGCGCGTGATGGTGGGGTGGGGGGAGAGGACAGACGCGCGCGCCGGATCTATCGGGCCCTCCTATAGAATAGAATAGAATAGAATAGAATAGAATAGAATAGAATAGAATAGAATAGAATAGAATAAGAAATAAATAATTAGAATTAAATAGGAATAGAATAGAATAGAAATAGAAATAGAAATAAATAATTAGAATTAGAATTAAATAGGAATAGAATGGAATGGAATGGAATGGAATTAGAAATAAATAATTAGAATTAAATAGGAATAGGAATAGAATAGAATAGAAATAGAAATAAATAATTAGAATTAGAATTAAAATAGGAATAGAATGGAATGGAATGGAATGGAATTAGAAATAAATAATTAGAATTAAATAGGAATAGAATAGAAATAGAAATAAATAATTAGAATTAGAATTAAATAGGAATAGAATAGAATAGAATAGAATAGAATAGAATACTGGTAATTAGAATTAGAATTAAATAGGAATAGGAATAGAATAGAAATAGACATAAATAATTAGAATTAGAATGAAATAGAAATAAATAATTAGAATTTGAATTAAATAGGAATAGAATAGAATAGAATAGAATAGAATAGAATAGAATAGAATAGAATAGAATAGGAAGGAACCTTGGAGGTCTTCTAGTCCAGCCCCCTGCAGGAGAATCTGAATAATGAGCAATTCCATTACCTGTAATAGATTCTTATGTATGAAAAAGGAGTACCCTTTTGCCTTATGCGAAAGAATCCTTGAGAAGCCAAGAAATGGGACCCTTGGAACGTGGTCTCACAACACGATATCTGTGAAACTACGATGCCCATGATGCTTGGGGCATGCTCCACCTTTTTATTTGTGACATAGTAGAGAATGGAAGGAAGGTGGAGTCTAAATATTAACCTGAAGGGCCTTATTTCACCTGTACAAGTAGTCCTTAACAACAGTTCATCTAGGGACAATTCAAAGATAACGGCACTGAAAAAAGTGACTTATCACACGACCATTGCAGCATCCCCATGGGTCATGTGATTTGCATTTCAATGCTTGACAACTGACTCACTTTTATAATGTTTGCAGTGTCATCATGTGATGACCCCCTTTTGTGACCCCCTGACAAGCCAAATCAACGGGGGAAATCAGATTCACTTAATGACAGTGTTACTAATATAAGAATTGAAGTGATTCATTTAACAAATGAGACAAGAAAAGTAATAAAATGGGGCTCACTTAAAAAAGCTCTCTTAATACATTTCTCACTTAGCGATATAAATTTTGGGCTCAACTGTGGTCATAAGTTGAGGACTATCTACATTCCTTGGAATACAAGTCTTATGCTTGACTGAGAGTAATGGGGTCTGTCAGGCTATTGAAAACCGACAGGAGGCTTATTGCTCTGTTTGCGTATTATGTTTCTATGCCAATAGTTTTAAAAAAACATAATTCTCAGTCATCCAGGTCATGATTGTCCCAAAGGTGCTTTTTTAAGAGGCATCTGGACTTTCTTGTTTTTCTTTGAAAGTCAAATGTTGCAAATGAGCTGGAGAACAAGTGTTCTGATGGAAAGGCTGATAGTTTTCCTTGCTGTTCATAGAGTTTTCCTCACTCTGATATAGGCGCATATGCAAAATTAGTCAGAATGACTTAAAAGATAAAGACTTGCTCTTTGAATATTAGAATAGAATAGATTTTTTTATTGGCCAAGTGTGATTGGACACACAAGGAATTTGTCTTGGTGCATATGCTCTCGGTGTACATAAAAGATACATTCATCAAGAATCATAAGATACAACACTTAATGATAGTCATAGGGTACAAATAAGTAATCAGGAAACAATATCAATATAAATTGTAAGGATATAAGAAACAAAATTACAGTTATACAGTCATAAGTGGAAGGAGATGGGTGGTGGGACTGATGAGAAGATTAATAGTAGTACAGACTTAGTAAATAGTTTGACAGTGTTGAGGGAATTATTTGTTTAGCAGAGTGATAGCGTTTGGGGAAAAAACTGTTTCTGTATCTAGTTGTCTTGGTGTGCAGTGCTCTATAGCGTCGTTTTGAGGGTAGGAATTGAAACAGTTTATGTCCAGAATGCGAGGGGTCTGTAAATATTTTCACAGCCTTCTTTTTGACTCATGCAGTATTATTATCTAATAATAACTATTTGCAAAACCATAATTAATGGTTTAAAAATCTCAGTGCCTAAATCCAAATCAAGCAAATTGTGTTATATACTAAATCCCAGTGAAATTCATTTTGGTTTTGCATAGTTTGTAGGCGTGTGCCTTTGAGTCAGTCTTGATGACTGCCTGGATGAAACCCTGCAATTTTCATGGCAAGGTTTTAAAAAATGGTTTGATGCTCTCTCTTTCCTAGGGTTGAAGGAGTGTGACTGGTCCAAGGTCTGCCAAGAGTGATAAGTGAAGAATCACGCGATCTCTCAACATCACAAAAAACTATGATTTAAACCTTTGCATTAGAGATTAGGAAGACTTGCATAAGGGTGTGGCTTGCACCATATCACTAACTTGATGCCAGCTTGATGTGCTGCAGATGCTTATACATCTGGACTTGAGAAACATACAGCACGTGATGTACTAGCACTGTTTTCTAGGAACTATTTCTAAGAACAAACCAATGGTGAAATCCAAAAATTTCCCCTACCGGTTTTGTGGGTGTGGCTTGATCATGTGACTGGGTCAGTGGTGGAATTCAAATTTTTTTATTACTGGTTCTGTGGGCGTGGCTTGGCTGGGTGGTCATGTGAGTGGTTGGACATGGCCAACTCAATGTCACTCCCACCCAGTCACATGACCCCCCCCAAGCCACACCTACCCAGGTTTTGTGGCTCCCTGTGGGAAATGGGTCATGTGACTGAGTGGGCGTGGCCAACCTGATTGGTCTCACCCTTAGGAAATTTCTTAGTTCAACTCACAATAAAATAGCATAATAAAATAGCACTGTTCGAATAGAATAACAGAGTTGGAAAGGACCCTGGAGGTCTTCTAGTCCAACCCCCGGCTTAGGCAGGAAACCCTACACCACTTTAGACATGATTATCAATCGTTTCTTAAAAATTTCCAGTGTTGGAGCATTTACAACTGGGAGGCAAGTTGTTCCACTGATTAATTGTTCTGTCAGGAAATGAGGGAGTTAATCTATTTTCCAAAGCATCAAAATGCACAACAAGAAACAATGGTTGGAAACTAACCAAACAGAGAAGCAACCTAGGACTAAGGGCAAGACCAATCAACCAATGGAATAGCTTGCCTTCAGAAGTTGTGGGTGTGCCATCACTAGAGGCTTTCAAAAAGAGTGAGGGAAGTACACGCAAAAAGGACAGTGCAAGGAACCACTAAAACAATGCAGAAAACTTAAAATAGCCATTCCTCTTTTTAAAAAAAGTCAACCCTAAAGCAAACGCAGCAGCTGAGAGGGAAATTAAGAGCAGCTGCTCAGGCTAATTGAAAGCTTGGGCGTGCTGCCAAAAGCCATTAACCCTTCCAACTCTATTATTCTATGTTCTCTATGTTCTAAATTGGGTGCTTCACAGCAGAAGCAATACAGCTGGATGGACCACACATAAATTTACATCCTGTATGATCAAGCTGCATCATTGCCCCCTCCCGTATCTTTCCCCCCAGGAAGAAGCAAGTAGTAGTCAACACTGCAGCAGCTATAAAAGGTCTTGGGAAACTCCAGGGAGTATCAGCTGATCACAGAAGTATTACTTAATACTCTTTATAATAAAAATGTTTGTAATCTTGTCCTTCTTTCTGAAGGGAAGAGGTTAATCCCATCCCTAGATGGATGATTGATGGGTTTCCCCGTCCTAATCCTGTCAGTTTCTGTTGTTCATTGACTTGATTCAGCATGTATCGGCTGCATTCCAGCTGTAACTGTTAAATAGAGCTATTAACTGAAGGGAGAGAGAGAGAGAGAGAGAGGGAGGGAGGGAGGGAGGGGGAGAGAGAGAGAGAGAGAGAGAAACCTCTCTTGCACTTTATTTTTAACCAGTTCTCCAAACTGCCTAAGCAATTTACTAACGGTTCAGGCGAACCAGTGAGAACCGGCTGAATTTCACCTGTGAACAAACTAACTGTTTGGTTTGGCACAGCAGCCAAACAAGACTGACACAGACTTCAATGGATAGTTAGGACTGCAGAAAAAAATAACTGCAACCAGCTTGCCTTCCATTGAGGACTTGTATACTGTGCGAGCCAGAAAGCGGGCTGTGAAAATATCTATAGACTCCTCGCATCCTGGACATAAACTGTTTCAACTTCTTCCCTCAAGAGGATGCTTTAGGGCAAGGGTGTCAAACTCATGTTGTCACTTTGTCATCATGTGATATCGCGACTCTCCCCCTTCGCTAAACCAGGGGTGGGCATGGTTCATGTGTGATGCATCTGGCCTGCAGGCCATAAGTTTGTACCCGTTATAGGGTACTGCAACCCAAAAGAACCAGACACAGTTTTTCCCCCATGCCATCACTCTACTAATTCCCACAACACTGTCTATGCCGTAGAACAGGGGTGTCAAACTCAAGGCCTGCGGGCCAGATCCGGCCCACAGGGTGTCTAGATCAGACCCGCAGGGCCACAGCAAAGGATTGGCCTGCAGTGCCTCTGCCAGCAAAAACAAAGCTCGGTTGGGGGGAAGTAGATGAACGATGAAGAACATCAATGAATGAATAAGATGAATAAATGTAGGTCCAATGAGAACCTGGGAAATTAAAAGAAAGGGGAGGGATGTAATTGATTTAAACGAGACCCTGATCCTGCAGATCAAATTGATGAATATATGGCCAGGAAGTGAAAGGAAGAGGGAAACAGAGAAAGTCATGACTGGACAAAGGAGAAGTGAGAAGTTTAATCAATAAAAGAAAGTGTTACAAAGCAGAGTGTAGAGGTGGTTGAAGCAAGCAATAGAAACGTATTAGGCTTGGTATAAATTAGATTTAGTTTTCTTATCTATCTCTTACCTGAATTTCTTTGGAT
The DNA here is from genome assembly GCA_022577455.1 of Arizona elegans. NCBI lineage: Eukaryota > Metazoa > Chordata > Lepidosauria > Squamata > Colubridae > Arizona > Arizona elegans. The sequence goes on along the minus strand of JAKOOJ010000002.1, from coordinate 4,422,562 downwards.
TAGTATTCCTTAGTTCCTTTATGCACTTTGCATAATGTTGTTTACTTAGGAAGGGGATAGCATGATGGAGATGTATGTAGAATAAGAATAGAATTTAGGACAGGACAGGACAGGACAGGACAGGACAGGACAGGACAGAATAGAATTCTTTATTGGCCAAGTGTGATTGGACACACAAGGAATTTGTCTTTGGTGCATACACTCTCAGTGTACATAAAAAGAAAAGATACATTCATCAAGAATCATAAGGTACAACACTTAATGATAGTCATAGGGTACAAATAAGCAATCAAATCATATTAGAAAACAGTCAATTTAAATCGTAAGGATACCAGCAACAAGGTTACAATCATACAGTCATAAGTGTAAGGAGATGGGTGATAGGAACGATGAGAAGATTGATAGTAATGCAGACTTAGTAAATACAGTAGTTTGACAGGGTTGAGGGAATTATTGGTTTAGCAGAGTGATGGCGTTCAGGAAAAAACTGTTCTTGTGCCTCGTTGTTCTGGTGTGTCTCGTTCTGGTGTGCAGTACTCTATAGCATCGTTTTGAGGGTAAGAGTTGAAACAGTTTATGTCCAGGATGCGAGGAGTCTGTAAATATTTTCACAGTCCTCTTTGGTAGCAGGTTGGTAGCAATTGTTTTTTCTGCAGTTCTAATTGTCCTCTGAAGTCTGGGTCTGTCTTGTTGGGTTGTAGAACCAAACCAGACAGTTATAGAGGTGCAGGTGACAGACTCAATAATTCCTCTATAGAACTGTATCAGCAGCTCCTTGTATATTTTGGAGCAACCCAGTCCTAGATGGGAAATGAAACTTCTTGCTTCCCATTGCTGTTCCCGATTTGAGAACCTTGATGTGCATCAGTCTATTTTTAGGACAGCTGCAGCCCTCTTATTTCCCCATTTTGGAGCTATGCTGCAGTCATGCTGCAGCTGTTGAAATGTGTAAGTGATTGATGCACACTACAAAGATGCGGATAACCATTAGAAGTGGAAATATAATGAACACTTTTGGAGCACGTCCAGCTGCAGAGTCAGTGAAGCAATATGTTCTGGTCAGACTGCTGGCATAATGGTGTTGACAACTGGGATGTAATAATTTATTAAGATTTATAGCTTTCTCAGGAAGCATTGAGCAAAGAGCAATACATGTGTTGCATATACTACTAAATATTTACAGCACACAAAGTGCCTATTAGACCAATCTTCCTGAAAACTGATGTTGTCAAGATGTGTCTGGGCTACAAGTTTTCAGAAGTCCTAACTAGCTTGGTGGCCTTGTATTCTCAGTATATTTTTGAAAGGAGCAGATTGGAGAAGGCTTAACCATGCTAGGACTACGGAGAGCCAGTTTCAAATCAAAGTTATGAAACCTAGTCTAATGAAGAGAAGGACCAGGGGAGGCATGATAGCAGTGTTCTAATATTTGAGGGGCTGCCTCAGAGAGGAGGGGGTGAAGCTATTTTCCAAGGCACCCGAAGGCCAGACAAGGAATAATGGATGGAAACTGATCAAGGAGAAATTCCACCAAGAAATAAGGAGAAATGTTCTGGCAGTGAGAACAATCAACCAATGGAACAGAAGTTGCCTTCAGAAGTTGTGGGAGCTTCATCACTGGAAGCTTTCAAGAAGAGATTGGACTGCCATTTGTCAGAAATGGTGTAGGGTCTCCTGCTTGGGTGGGGGTGGGGTTGATTAGATGACCTACAAGGTCCCTTCCAACTCTGTTAATCTGTTAAATCTTAGTCCAAATGTCTGTCTTACCTTACAGAATCAGTACGAGGATAAAATGGAGCCATGATGTGAACTTCCTTGAGAAACAGAATGCAGGTAGTCTTCAAATTACAATTCATTTAATGACTGTGCGAAGTTACAACAGCACTAAAAAAAAGTGACATATGAGTCTTTTTCACATTTAATGATCGTTGCACCATCCCCATGGTTGCATAATCAATTTTTTTTTAAAAAAAATTGACAACTGACTCATTTTTATTATGGTTACGGTGTCCTAGGGTCATGTGATCTCCTTTTTGTGACCTTACAAGAAAAGTCAGTGGGGAAGCCAGTTCACTTAACAACCATGTTACTAACCTAACAACTGCAGTGATACACTTAACAACTGTGCCAAAAATGTTGCAAAATGGGGCAAAGTTCAGTTAATAGCTATCTCACTTAGCAACAGAAATTTTGGCCTCAAATTGAGGACTACCTGTAAAAAATGAAAATGAAAGAATCAATCTATACAGTTACGTATGATCACGATTGGGACCAGAATCTCCATTGCTAAGCAAGGAGGGTTGTTATGTGAGTTGCGCCTAATTTAATTGATTTAAATTTAACTGATATTTGCCACATTGGTTAACCAAATCTGCGTAGTTAAGTGGATCACACAATCTTTAAGTGAATCTGACTTTCTCCATGGACTTTGCTTGTCAGACGTTGGCTGGGAAGTTTACAAATCTCCAGCCATTCCAGACCTTCTTTCTAAATGCAGAATTTATATTTCTGAGTGTTAATGTGTTCACTAGCTATAGAGTACTTCATTGTAGCTCCAGCATCCAGCCTTTGGAAAACTATAGTCAACACCCAGCAATGGTTGCACAGTGGTTAGAATGCCGTATTGCAGGCTAACTCTGCCCACTGCCAAGAGTTTGATCCTGTCTGGCTCAAGGTTGACTCAGCCTTCCATCCTTCTGAGGTTGGTAAAATGAGGATCTACTGTAGATTGTGGCCCCTGCTGTGCTGTCGTGGTCAGCCACAGTCATGTGGTCGTGGTTTCTGATATTCCTGGCCAACTTCCCACAAGCAAAATCAATGGGAAAGCCAGCAGGAAGTCAGAAGTCGCTCCTGCTCCCATTTTTTTGTCTCTCTGTCGTGATTCTGTTTAGGTACCCTGTTTCCCCAAAATAAGACATCCCCTGATAATAAGCCCAACCAGGCTTTTGAGTGCATGGCAATAAGGCCAAGTGCTTATTTCAGGGTTCAAAAAAATATAAGACAGGGTCTTATTTTCGGGGAAACACGGTAAGTAAACACTGGCAAAGAATGACCCAGTGGGTCACAGTTGCCTAGTATGCACTAAGATTCAACCGTTTAATTGAATTGAATTGAATCGTCAGGTGAAAAATAAACCCATCTTTCAGAATAAAAACAGTGTCCTTTCAAGACCTTCCGAAATAGGTTCATTTGGGTTCCTCCTCTACTTAGAAAGAACTGAATGAGCAGTTTAGGACTTTGAATTAACGTAATCCATCCTAATTCACATAGGCAGATTTTTATATCCCAGCATAATTAATCTCAGAAAATAGATTTTCCCCTTCACCGAGCAATTTTAACTGAACTATGGGTGAATGGAAAAGCATTATCACTTTAAGGGTTTCATGAATGCCTTCTAACAAACAAAATTCACGTGATCATATATGAACGAGGGGCTATCAGAAAGTACAAAGTCAGTGACAGATAATGTGCCATCAAGTCAGTGTCAACTCTTGGCAACATCTCAGAATAGATTTTCTCCAGGTTGATCTATCCCCAAACTGGCTCTTCTGGTTGTCCAGTTCTTTTATCCTAATTATCAATTAATTAATCAACAGTAATTGAGTCCATCCATCTTGTTGCTGGTCATCCTCTTTTCTTTCCTTCCTTCCATCATCATTCCCAGCATTATTTTATTTTTGTAACCCACCTTTATTATTTTTACAAATAGCTCAAGGTGCCAAACATATCCACCACACCTTCCTCCTCCTATTGTCCTCACAACCACCACCCTGTGAGATGAGTTGGACTGACAGGAAGTGATAGGGGCTCAGAGTCACCCAGCTGGCTTTCATGACTAAGGTGAGATTAGAATTCAGGGTCTCCTACTTTCTAGTCTAATGCTATTCTAGATTTCTCCAAAGAACAAGATCCAGTGGTGGTATTCAGCTGGTTCAGACCAGTTTGGGAGAATCTGTAGTGGCGACATGCAGGTGGATCTGCCCACCCGCTCTGGCGCTATCCCATCCTATTTAGCCACATTTTCTAAGCCGTGCACACACGCTCACATTTTTGGTGCGCAGCAAACCGGTGGTAAAATTATGTGAAACCCACCTCTGGCAAGATCTTTATATAATTTGCCCCAAATATGATAATTTTTCCCCCTGGTCATTTATTCCTCTGTTAAGAACTCTGGATTGATTTTTGATTACTTATTTGTGTGCTTTCTTGCCTATCCAATATTCTATGGAGTCTTCTCCAACACCAAAGTTTAAAAGTGTCTTCCCAGCCTGCTCCTTTAAAGTCCAACTTTCACTTCCGTAGTGAGTCCAAGGAAAACCATTGGCAGTATGATTCTGATCTTTGTAGGTCCTGACATCTCAATGTCTTTTCCTAGATTGCCATTGCTATTCTACCAAGAACTAGTCCAGTGATGGCTAACCTTTTTGCGATCGCGTGCCAGGAGGGGGAGAGGGGGTCGCGTGTGCATACACCCATAATTCTATGCACCCCACCCCCGCGCATGTGCGCGCGACAACCCCCCCCCCCCCACGCTCCTCATGCTCCTGGCACACGATGGCCCGGTAGGCCCGTTTTTCTCCCTCACCTGGCTCCAGAGCCTTTCTAGGAGTCTAGGGAGAATGAAAACGGCCTTCCCCACCCACCCCCCGGAGGCCAGAAATGGCCTGTTTGCCAACTTCTGGAAGGCCTGTCTTTTGCTGTCCCCAGACTCCAGAACCTCTCTAGGAGTCTGGGGAGGGTGAAAACAGCCTTCCTCACCCACCCACTCCGGAAGCCCTCCAGAGGCCGAAAATGGTCTGTTTGCCAACTTCCAGTGGGACACTGATATGGCTACGTGTGCCACTTGTGGCACGCGTGCCATAGGTTCGCCATCACGGAACTAGTCTGTAATGTATTTCTTGATGCTCGTTCGTTTTGGTTTGTTTTTCACTTTGCTTCTTTTGTGCTTTCAATTCAGTCTTGGCCCTTGATAAGTGCTTGTATTATATGTATATAATTGCACCAATGAACCGAAAATGTACTGAATGTATCACTATGTGTTATAATAAAAATTCAAATTCAAAAAAAAAAAAAAAAGATAAGTGCTTGGACAAGACCATATAGTTTTCTTGGAAACTGTCACGAGTGTTTCCAGGATTGCTGTGGCTATCTGCCTACTCACAAACAGTATGGTTTTAATCAAGCCATCTACTGTTGCCAATTACCTGCAAGCCTTCCCCGCCCTGGATAATTGCAGGTTGACTCCTTACATAAGCAAGGACCTTTCGCTTGCTACTTGGGCCTAGTCTTCTAGGCCTAAATGCACAGCTCCTGCAGGAAGCTTGGGCAATGCCGCTGATGGGAGAAGAATGCAGATAAGGACTCCAGACGTCGTTACAGAGAGACTCCCACGGATGCTTGCCTTTTGCTGTTTTGTAGCACGCAAGCTATCATCGGGACTGCTGTTGCTGGACCTTCTTCCTCCCACAAGCTTCAAACAATGTTTGCTGTTTGAACTGTTTTTACTTCAGGTGACTTTCAGCTGTGAGGCTCGTGCTGCCCTCGTTATGATTGCCTTGATGATGTATCGACGCCGAAGCTGCTTACCTTCATGCTAGCTTTATTCTTTTGTGAACTGTTTTCGGTATTGTGGAGAGGGATCTAGGGAGATAGCCTTGCCTCACATACCCAGACAAGACTTTGTTTTTAATGTGTTTTCATAAAGACATAGTGCTTTTTAAATGTTTTAAAGTAAATTATATTTTTACACAAGACGCCTCTGTCAGAATCATTTCAGTCTCAGTGTGTTTACTCATGAGCTGGTTCACGGTCCGGGGTACCCCTCAACCCCATTTCGTCACAGTTGGTAGCAGAGGATGGTTTAACGAACCTACGCTCATGTGGTAACGCGCTAGACTGGAATGTCTGCAGTTGAATAGATGTTGACTAGGGCAGCAGCAGCAGCGAAAAGTATGAAGTCACAAACTGAACTGTCCGGGGCTCAGGCCAAAAATGTTTTGGCTGAAAAACCCCAAACTCTAATTGATTTAGAGAATAGTGGAGCTGTAAGTTTTGGAGCAGAGGCCTCAACTTTTGAAGGGCCCAAGATAGTGAGTAAACCATCATCACCTAAAGAAGTAGAGACTGGAAGAACGCCACTTCAGGTCCTGAAAACAAATACAGAGGTGGATGATGAGTTTAGGAAGGCAATCCTTCAGCTTTTAGGTTTGCCCACAGTAAGTCAGAACCCGACTGCTGATTCTAGCGGATTATTAAAGAATCCAGCTGCGAAAGGAAAGAAGATCGAAGTCCTACAAAACACCGGATCGGTAAGAGACTTTCAATCTTTTCCTAAAACCCCCACCTCAGACCATAAGTGGAGAATGGGGGATAACAGACTGCCTGATTCGAATGTTCCTGCTTCTTTGTTAAACCAGCATGGCCAAGTTGATATTGTGCCACCTGCTGTAGAAGCCATCATAGATCAGGCCATAAAGACTTTAGCTCCCTTGATGACATCAGTGACTTCTGCTAAAAATTTAAGAGACTCTCATGTTGAGCGTAAGGTTGCAAGTGTGATAGAAACTTTGGCAACCATTTTAGGCGATGGTTTGCAGGCACCATCGGCTCAACAAATAGGAGCTGCACATACCAAAGCACCCCTGATGTCTGCGACTAATTCAGCGCACGCCACGAGTGGGATATATCCATCCGTGATGACATCGACATCCAGGACGGTTCCGGAGGCTGCCTCAACTGAAGATAGGAATTTGGGAGCGCGTCCAAAAATTCCTAGAGATGTGCACCAGAGAGGACCCTCAAGTTTTTGTGATCAAACCAGGATGAGCTTTGCATCCGCACAACCTGAAGTTTTAATCCCTCCCATTGGGGAGGAACGATTGTCAGAATGCCAGATAGAAGACACTGTGCTGTGTGCTTCTATTCCAATGCCTTATTGCCCGTTCCAGGATGGACCACATTTTGAACACCAATTAATGTCTGTTTCCATGTTTAATAATGTACAGGTCCTTCCTCCTAATTTTAAAAGTTTAAGTGTGGGTGGAGGAAATTTTAAGGAATGGGTTAAAAGTATTCAAGTAATTTTAATGAAAGAGAATGTTTTATCGTTGTTGTTAAAACCCCCACTTAGACCATGGTCCTTAGAAGTTGATCTTTTACATCATAAGGCCTTTTGTATTTTATTGATGTCCATTAACCCTGCACTATATCCCAGTATACCTAGTAACCTGACCGTAACAGAAGTTTGGGTGAAACTGCATAAGCTATTTTGTTCAAAAAGCTCCCATGTTACAAACAGAGTTTATAGGGAGTTCTATTCCGCAAGGTTGAAGGCGGGAGTAGATATTAATGAACACTTATGTGAGTTAAACAGGTTAAGGCAGGAATTGATGTTGAGGGGGGAAACAGTGTCTGAACAAACCCTCATTACTGTTATACTCAATTCCCTTGACCCTAGCTGGGATAATTTTATATCGCAACTGGATAATGTTAGTTGTAATAACTTATCTTTAGAAGTGTTATCTGGCAGATTGATTGCAGAAGATAACTTGCGAAAATGCAGGGCGGCTTTTCACAAAAAGGAAAAACCTTTAAGAAGGCCCGATAGTTCAGATAGAGCATATGCTATCGGGGAATGCTTCAATTGTGGTTCAAAAGAACATTATAGAAGGGATTGCCCACAAAATGTAAATGCTAGGGCAAGTGTAAAGACACCTTCTGATAATAAATGTAAAAGGAGGTCACTTCCTCCAGGCAGAAAGCCAAGTGGAGATGTTCTTAACCACAGAAGGGATAAAAAGCCGAATGAAGGCAACAAAGGGAACAAACCCAGGTTTAATGATAGCTCTGTAGGTATAGTGGAAATTACTGAGTCAGAGCTTACAAGGGAACAGCGAGAGCAACTATGGTTAATGGACAGTGGAGCCAGTAACCATGTTGTCAGTGACCGAAGGTTGTTTGTTAATATGAGAAGGCATCAATCCATGGTCAAAGTTGCAAACGGTAAAAAGGTCAATGTTGTTGGCATTGGAGATGTTTATATTCCTGGGATAGGAAAGATTCATGGAGCATTGTATGTACCAGAGATAGATCATAATTTGCTAAGCCTAATGAGGATATGTGAGAACCCCAGAATGGAGATTCTGTTCTCAGGAGGAACAGCTGTGATCAAAAACAACAAATGTGTGATTGGGGAGGTTTTGAAGATAGGTGGCTTGCCTTATTATTCCCCCAATACGAATGCTGAGACCTGCAGCGATAGCAATTATACTATCTCAATTGGTAGTAACAATGAATCACAGTTAGAACTAGGTGATGAGGATCAAGACTTTCACCAGAGGAAGCCTTGTAAAGACAAATGTAAAGTTAATAAAAAGTTTTTAAATTTTAACTTAGAGTCAGATAATAGGAAACCTGAAAATGCTAATGCAATTTCTATAGGAGAGCCATTGCACAATGAATGTGCTCACTTGATGCATCGCAGGCTAGGTCATGTGAGTTTTCCTATAGTGAAAAAGGTAACCGAACACTCAAGGGGAACCAAGATCAATGACTGTAACACATTCCTAGACTGTTCAATTTGTAGGAGTGCAAAGTTGAAGGTAAAATCTGCGCCCAAGAAGTCTCAGAGGTACTCTGAACACCCGTTTCAGCTCGTCCACATGGATTTGGTGGGTCCATTCGCACCTTCCGTGGGTAAGAGACGGTACTTTCTTACCATAGTAGACGACCATAGCAGATTTGGATTTGTTTTTCCCCTAATGTCCAAGAGTGAAACGTTGACTAAGTTTAAGGAATTTTGTAACTTAGTCCAGAACCAGCATAAGGTCAGAGTTAAGAAAATCTTAACTGACAGGGGTACTGAATTTAATTCCAGGCAGTTCTCCAGCTGGTTGAGGAGTAAGGGCATAGTCCACTTACGCACCGCGCCCTACTCTAAGTTTCAAAATGGCGTTGCAGAACAGCGCAGCGACATATTACAAACAATGATGCGGTGCGCCCTAGAGGATTCCGGACTACACTTCGCATATTGGGTAGAAGCAATTAGATACGCGAACTACACCTTGAACCGAGTGTGGTCTAGCATGGTGCAGAAGACCCCATACGAGGTGCTATACGGCCATAAGCCTAGCTTGGCACACCTCCACGTTTTCGGAGCGATGGCCGATGTTCATGTCCCGAAGGAGCTCAGGAGAAAGGGAGACCCAATCTCTGTTAAACTGAGATTTGTTGGTTATGAGCAGGGCTCCAAGGCATTTAGGTTTGCCTACCCTAACGGGAAATTAATGATATCAAGGTCTGCCACTTTTCACGAAGGGGCCAATTGGAGTAAGATCCATGCCAATGAGATTCTTACTCAGAACCCTTCCCGCAGTTGTCATAGGCAATCGGAGGATGTATCGGAGAACCTATCCAATGATAGGGATACATCTGGTTCTGGGAAGCATGCATCCCAGGCACCCTTGAAAGGGGTATTGAAGCGTAAGATGGGGGTAGCCAGGAAGGATAGGCACCCAGCTTCTGAGACGCATAGTGATAGTCACGAGGTAGATGACTCATTGGACAACTCTGATGTCAGTGACTCTCCTAAAGGCAGACCAGTTAGGGTTACCAGGGGCAATAAGCCTAAGAGGTACAACGACTTTGTTACCTCAGTCAACCAGGTTTTGGCCACCCCTCAGAGATTTGAGGATGTGTTGGCCTTACCTGACCATGAACGACAGAAATGGCTGGCTGCCATGGATACGGAATTAGACAGCCTGAGAAGGCTGGACGTATTCACGCCAACAAGATTGCCCAAAGACAAGAGGGTGATCGGCACCAGGTGGCTTTTCAAGCAAAAGCCCATTGAAGGTGGGGGTTTTGTCTATAAAGCAAGACTAGTAGCGCAGGGATTCTCGCAGAGATTCCCTGACGATTATGAGGACACCTTCTCGCCCACGGTGCGCCCTGAGAGCGTGAGAACAGCTCTCACCATCGCTACCATGCGAGGCGAACATGTGTATCAGTTCGATATTCAGACCGCGTACCTGCACGCCCAGTTAGACAAAGAGCTGTACGTGAGGATTCCTCAGGGAGTAAGCCATCGGGAAGATGATGTGTGGTTGTTGAATAAGAGCCTATACGGCTTAAAACAATCTGGTAAACGATGGTACGAGTGTCTCACAAAAAGCCTGAGAGAGATGGGCTTTTTACCATCGTCAGCTGACGAGTGTGTTTTTGTCAAGGAAGATCAGGACATTAGGGAAACAGTACTGTTGTACGTTGATGACATACTATATATTTGCAGATCAGAGAACAGGCATAAGAAGTTCTCTGAGGACCTAAGTAAGAGTTTCGCTCTAAAACCACTAGGTCACATTAGCAAATTTTTAGGGGTGCAATTCGTAAAAACCGAGAAGGGGTTTCGGCTTTCTCAGGAAGATAAGATTCAGGAATTGCTTAAAAAGTGTAGCATGGTAGAGGCGAAGCCATGTGATACCCCTATGGCAACAGATTTCCTTAAGAATATGTACACTGAGAGCACGGAGTTTGAGGATAAGACCCTTTACAAGTCCGTGATTGGGTCGTTGTTGTACATTGCAAATTGGACTAGACCGGACATCAGTCTAAGTGTAAATGTGTTATCTAGACATTCTGAACATCCTACACAGTACCATTGGAGCGGAATCAAACGACTCCTGAGATATTTAAAAGGTACTGTGAACTATTCATTGTTATTGGAACCAGAAGCAACTAGAGAATTAAGATTGAGTTGTTTTTCGGATGCCGATTGGGCAGGGGATGTTAGATCTAGAAAAAGTACCTCGGGGTACATTGTATACCTAAATAGTAGCCCCGTGTATTGGTACTCTGGGAAGCAGAAGTTAATTGCAACCTCCACAGCGGAAGCTGAGTATGTGAGTTTGTCCAAAGCTTCCAATAACCTAGTTTGGTTTGACGATCTTCTGGTAAGCTTATGGAGGCAGCCCATGCAACCTATAAAAGTCTATGAGGATAACATGGCTGCCATTAACATATCGGAAGCCGATGCTGTAGGCCAGAGATCGCGCCATATTGATATTAAAATCAAACATGTGAGGCAATTGGTGAAAACAGGTTTCATTAAGGCTGTGTATTGTGAAACCAAGGAACAGGTAGCGGACGTGTTTACCAAACCGCTGCCCCGTGACCAACACCTCTATCTCCTGGGTAAAATGTCAATGGCTATGTGAATGTACTTCCCATTGATGTATATATGTACCCAATGTAGAATGTATGTTTGTTAACGAGTCAAATAGCCGCAGAGAAGGGGATTGTCACGAGTGTTTCCAGGATTGCTGTGGCTATCTGCCTACTCACAAACAGTATGGTTTTAATCAAGCCATCTACTGTTGCCAATTACCTGCAAGCCTTCCCCGCCCTGGATAATTGCAGGTTGACTCCTTACATAAGCAAGGACCTTTCGCTTGCTACTTGGGCCTAGTCTTCTAGGCCTAAATGCACAGCTCCTGCAGGAAGCTTGGGCAATGCCGCTGATGGGAGAAGAATGCAGATAAGGACTCCAGACGTCGTTACAGAGAGACTCCCACGGATGCTTGCCTTTTGCTGTTTTGTAGCACGCAAGCTATCATCGGGACTGCTGTTGCTGGACCTTCTTCCTCCCACAAGCTTCAAACAATGTTTGCTGTTTGAACTGTTTTTACTTCAGGTGACTTTCAGCTGTGAGGCTCGTGCTGCCCTCGTTATGATTGCCTTGATGATGTATCGACGCCGAAGCTGCTTACCTTCATGCTAGCTTTATTCTTTTGTGAACTGTTTTCGGTATTGTGGAGAGGGATCTAGGGAGATAGCCTTGCCTCACATACCCAGACAAGACTTTGTTTTTAATGTGTTTCATAAAGACATAGTGCTTTTTAAATGTTTTAAAGTAAATTATATTTTTACACAAGACGCCTCTGTCAGAATCATTTCAGTCTCAGTGTGTTTACTCATGAGCTGGTTCACGGTCCGGGGTACCCCTCAACCCCATTTCGTCACAGAAACCAACATTTTCAGAAGTGGCTTGTCATTGTCTTATTCCTAGGGCTGCAATAAAATGACAGGGCCAGAATTACCTAGCAATAGCACTTAGACTTATATACTGCTTCACAGTGCTTTACAGCCCTCTCTAAGCGGTTTACAGAGTCAGCATATTGCCCCCAACAATATGAGACTTCATTATACCGACTGATGGATGGAAGGCTGAGTCAACCTTGAGCTTGGTGAGATTTGAACTGCCAAATTGCAGGCAGCCGGCAATCAGCAGAAGTAGCCTGCAGTACAGCATTCTAACCACTGTGCCACTGCAGCTCTTAAAATAGTTTCATGCCTAAGGTAGGACTGAATTCATGGCTTCTCAATTTCTAGTCTGGTGCCAGACTAGACCAGTAAACCAAAACTGTTTTCTTACCATTGATAATTGACCCTAGTTTCTTCCTAGTGGAAGAAACTCTCCACCACTTCAATATCCCCGTTGTCAATTGTAAATCTGATTACTGTACCTGTTGTCATTACATTAGTCTTCTTTATATTTGATCTGCATCCCAATTTTTCAGTACTGTTTAATTTTCTTTACTAAAGCTTGCAGATCCTTTGTATGTTTTTAGGTAACAGTGTCATCAGCGTAGTGCATGTGCTTGATATTTCTTCCTTCAGTTCATCTTCTAGTCCAGGCTCTCTTAATGCATATTCAGCATTTAAGATGAATTAATAAATATACACTCTTACTTCACTGCTTGCCAAACTGGAGCCAATCTGTTTTACTATGTTCCATCCATCTTGTAATTTCCTTTCCTGTGTTAGATTTGACGATGAATCAATGAGGTGTTCTGAGATTCCCATTCAAAATAACAGAATAACAGGGTTGGAAGGGACCTTAGAGGTCTTCTAGTCCAACCCCCTGCTCAAACAGGATGTCATGCTCCCGTTGGAGCCTGAATCTGTTGGGGAAGACAAGCTGGAACTGGAGCCAACAGAGATCGAGGGGACGCCTTCATTGGAAAATGGGGAGGAGCAAGGCCAGTCAGGCCAGGGCCTTTCAGGATTGGGACGGCTTGTAGGCAGGGAGGAAGGGGGGCAGGATGACCAAGAGAGGCTAAGCAGTGAACATGAGAGACAGAGCTCAGGCGATGAGCAAGGATCACCTCCTTCTGATCCTCGAGCACGGAGAGTGGAGAGAAGGTGAGAACAGTGCAGACTGACCCGGCTACTCAGGAGGAGAGCATCCTGCCCTGCTTCACAAGGCACACCTGGGGACTGAGACTTAATGAGACACTGTGGGGAGGGGCATTTGTCAGAACAAATGCTGAATTCATGGAATGTTGAGTGCCGATGTTTGAACTTTCCTGAATTCCTTGCATTCTTTCTGGATTTCTGGATGCTTGCCTTGCTCCTTTGATTCCTAGACTCCTCGACATGCCGTGCTGGGTTTCTTGCTTTGTAGCCGTGGTGCTCACAGTGATGGGCTGGACTATTTGCAGCCAGAGGCTGCTTGAGGTGTGTGTGTGTGTGGGTGTGTCATCACTTTGCTCTGGTCTTGCCAGAAATGTGGGAGTGTTTGGGGAAATTTGGAGCAATAAAGGGGCAGTTTGAACTGCCAGCTGCCTGTGTTACCTCTGTGGCGTGCCCCAGGTCATCACACAGGAAACCCTATGCAGTTTCAGAAAATGGTTGTCCAAATCTCTTCTTAAAAATCTCCACTCACCCACCCATAACTTCTGAGGGCAACTCGGCCCACTGATTAATTGTTCTAACTGTCAAAACATTTCTCAGATATTCTACAGTTTGACATGGTTGATACAACTAAAGGCCTTTCGTAATGATGAAGCACATACAGACTTCCATTTAGTGTTTCTTTGGTTGTTTTTTTTTTTTTTGCTTTTTACTTTCTCAATTATCCAGTGTGCAGCTGCCGTAATGTCTCCCTCTGATGGAGGCACAAGGATGTATTAATTGTGCTGTGTTAACTGCCGTGTTGTCTCTTTTTCCCTTTACCAGATGTTGCTCGGTTTACATGGCATATTCACCTAATTGAACTATGTTTTCTTTAAACATGACCCACATTTGGGGTTTCATATTCGTGAGTTCTGATCAGACTTTGTGCTCACGTTAACAGCAATAAAGTAAAAGAGTGCAACTTGCCTACCACGCTTCCTCATTTTTTCCCCCCACAGTGCCGAAGATTTTTCTTATTTTTAATAAGAGCTATCGATCATGACAAAAAATATCTGCACTTTTCTGTGGTCAGGCTATAAAACTTTTCTTTTGGGGTGGGGTGGTGGCTGGCGGTGGGAAACACAACATTGTACTAAGTTTATATTCTAAAAGTCTCCGTCGTTGCAGCAGGTGGCAGCATCTAGCTGACCTTTGACTGATTTTATTTATTAATCAATGTAATATGGCTGTCCATCTCATAGAAAGTGACCCTGGGTGGCATCCAACCTCCCAATAAAATGACAGATATGTAAAACATTCATTTCCTAAACCCATTATATAATAATGATTAAACAAACATTAAAAATGACAAAGACAGAACTAAAACAGAAGAGAAAAGAATAGATGGAAAGATGTTACAGCTAAACAGGTTTAGATCTGATTACGATTTGGAGTGGAGGCCGTGGAAGCCCTAAGGCAAGGGTGTCAACCCCTATTTCATTGAGGGCCACATCACGGTTGTGTTTGACCTTGGGGAGGCCAGGGGGCGTGGCCAGCTCGACGTCACTTGTGTTGGGGGTGCCTGTGGTGGCCCAAGCGCTCTACCAGCGAAAATGGGCTCCTGAGCTCCGTTTTCTCTGGCAGAGGGTTGCAGAAAGCCATCGCAGCTGAAAATGGAGCTCAGGAGCCTATTTTCACTGGCAGAGGCACCGCAGGCTGGTCCTTTCCTGTTTCCAGGGTGACCCCACAAGTCAGACTAAGCACCCCGTGGGCCACCCCTGCCCCAGTGGTGAAATTCAAATTTTTTGACTACTGGTTCTGTGGGCGTGGCTTGGTGGGCGTGGCTTGGCATGGTTGGCATGGCTTGGTGGGCGTGGCTTGGCATGGTTGGCATGGCTTGGTGGGCGTGGCAGGGGAAGGATACTGCAAAATCTCCATTTCCACCCCACTCCAGGGGAAGGATGCTGCAAAATCCCCATTCCCACTCCTGTGGGAAGGATATTACAAAATGGTTCTCCGAACTACTCAAAATTTCCGCTCCCGGTTCTCCAGAACCTGCTGGATTTCACCCCTGCCCTGCCCTAGGGATATAAAGCAGATTGAAAAGTTGAAATTTCCTACAGGCAGCAGGGAAACCACTTCCATATTTCCCCCCTAAAAAACCTGCTGTATATAAATGGTTCCACTTAGCTATCAGGAGAGAAAATTTCTCTCTTTAGTTTATAGATTCCCCTTTGAATTGGGCAGTTGAGTATTCTAGAGCTCTACACAAATCTTGAGCTAATTTCTTATGGCTCTCAATCCTCCTCTTCCTCCTCCTTCCCCCCCCTTCCTCCTTCCTTTTTTCCACTACAAGCCCGCAGTGATATACAGAGTATAGGTAGTCCTCAATTTACAACAATTTCCTTAGTGACTGTTTGAATTTACAGTGTCATTGAAAAAAAGTGACAACCGTTTTTGACACTTACGACCTTTGCCCCTTCCCCATGATCATGTGATCAAAATGCAGATGTTTGGCATCTGGTTCATATTAATGATGGTTGCAGTGCCCCAAGGTCATGGGGATGATCTTTTGCGACCTTCTGACAAGCGAAGTCAATGGGGAAGCCAGATTCACTTAACAACTGGATGACTCACTTACCACCTGTAGGGATTCACTTAACAACAGTGGCAAAAAAGGTTGTAAAATGGAGCAGATCTCACTTAACAAATGTTTCACTTAACAACAGAAATCTTGGGTTCAATTGTGGTGATAAATCGAGGGCTACCTATATTCCCTTTTCCAATTCTATCCTTTTAATAATAGCCCTGGGAGATATATTAGGCTAAGAGGTTGTCACTAACTCGAAATCTCCGGATTTTGGTGGTTTAGAAAAATTTGCAGGTTGGTCTCTCAAGTATGGTACAATACAGTGGTGGGTTCCTCCAGGTTCGGCCCAGTTCAGCCGAGTTGGTAGCAGTGATGATATGACATCACCGAACCGGTTCTCTTTGTTCGGGACCTGCCCCCCCCACGTTATTCTTACTTTTATTTGGCCCCACCCCCAATCTATTTGCTGCCTCCCGAGTCCCAGCTGATCGACTAGAAGGAAAAAAAACTGTTTAAACTCTTGCCGTGGGGCTTCAAAGGGCCGCCTTACAGTTGATCAGTGTTAAAAGGCAATGTGGTGGTAGAACGGTGCCTCCAAAAACGAATGAGTAGACCGGTGCCTCCAAAAACGAATGAGCAGACCAGTACAGCTCTGCAAGCAGTTAAAAGACCAGTACCTCTGCTAGATCCTAAAGAATTGTCACATGACCATCAAGCCATGCCCATAAAATAAGCCACGCCCACAGAACCGGTAGTAAAAAATTTTAGAACCCACCCCTGGTACAATACTAACTATAAGTTCCACCCCCAGCTGTTCAGACTACTCATTAGATCTAAGAACTGTAATTTTCCCGCTTTTTGAGACAGAGAACAAAGAATGTCTCAGTTAAGGCCAAGATCACATGAAATATTACTTTATAAAACCCTATTCAGACCTCACCTGGAATATTGCAACCAATTTTAGTCACCATGCTACAAAAAAGATGTTGAGACCTTGGAAAAAGTTCAGAGAAGAGCAATTAAGATGATCAAAGGCCTGGAGACTAAAACATATGAAGCACGGCTGCAGGATTTGGGTTTGGCTAGTCTAAAGAAAAGAAGAATTAGGGGTGACATGATAGCAGTATTCCAGTACTTGAGGGACTGCCACAAAGAAGAGCGGGTCAAATTATTCTCCAAAGCACCGGAGGGCAGGACAAGAAACAATGGTTGGAAACTAATCAAAGAGAGAAGCAACATGAAATTAAGGAGAAACTTCCTAACAGTGAGGAGAATTAACCAGTGGAACAACTTGCCTCTAGAAATTATAGGCGCTCCACAGGGATCGGTTCTAAATTTTTTTACTACCAGTTCTGTGGGCATGGCTTATTTTGTGGGTGTGGCTTGGAGGTCATGTGACTAGGTGGGCGTGGCTAGCTGGTCAGAGTCATTTCTGGAAGGTCCTCGCACTTACGACCAGTCCTCGCACTTACGACCCGACTCAGTTGTTTGCTTTTAACACTGATCAGCTGTAGGACGGCCCTTTGAAGCCCCGCGGCAAGAGTTTAAACAGTTTTTTCCCTCTAGTCATCAGCTGGGACTCAGGAGGCAGCAATAGATTGGGGGTGGGACCAAATAAAAGATAAGAATAACGTGGGTGGGGGCGGGGGGGAGCGGGGGGGAGAACCGGTTCGGTGACGTCATATCATCACCGCTACCGGCTCAGCCGAACCGGACCGAACTGGGAGGAACCCACCACTGGCACTCCATCACTAGATGTTTTTAAGAAGAGTCTAGACCAGTTATGGCTAACCTTTTTGCCATTGCATGCCAAAAGCGGGGGGAGTGCGGGGAGGGGTCATGCACGTGTGTGCCCACAACCATATTTTGTCAGAAGAAAGTGCTGCTGAGATCGGTAAGCTTTATCAGAATGTATCAGTGCCTACATCTACAGAAATGTGTGGAAAATAATGCTAGCACAAGAAGGATTCTGCCGATAAGGAGCTTTTTGAACCACTGTTATAGCAGGTACATTTGGAAAACTGCCAAGGAAAGGGATCGTGCAAAAAGGAGCTGAGCTTAAATTATGTAATCTATTTATCTTTGGAATGGTGGATTTATGCAAATGGTTTTTGAAAAGTGCTCAGCCAGGAAGCGATTTTGCCTAGCAGAACTTTAATCTAGTGGTTTGTGTTAGATCTGGAAAGCCCTACCTTTGTACTTTTTCAGTATGGATCAGGGTCAGCAGCAGTTCAAGTGGCTAAGCTACTTCATGTTTTCAGCCCAGAATGTAAACACAGCCACGATGGAATTAGACCAAAACTCTTTCACCGAGATATGGCCTAATATGATATTAAAAGCAATGTCTAGGAGCTGCTGTGGTCTTCTCTGCCATGCATAGGTCCAAGCTTTTGAAATTTATTCATTTAATTTGCATCCTGACTTTATTTATTCTTTAAACTGGTGACCCTCCTGTTGGACTCCAGAGCGTAATCAGCCATTGGTGAAGAATGTCGTCTTTTTCATACACTTCTGGATTCTAATCTTTGCAGAAGGAGAAAAGCTTTATCTTCTCTGCACTAAGCATAGTTTTAGATACCTTCAGAGATACCTAAAACTTATCTAAAACTTAAAGAGGGTGTCAACTTATTTTCCAAAGGACTAGAAGGCAAGACAAGAAACAATGGATGAAAACTAATCAAGGAGAGAAGCAACCTGGAATTAAGGAGAAACTTCCTAACGGTGAAGACAATTAACCAGTGGAACAACTTGCCTCCAGAAATTATGGGCACTCCATCACTGGATGTTTTTAAGAAGAGTCTAGACAGTCACTTACCTGAAATAGTATAGGTTCTCCTGCTTGAGCAGGGGGCTGGACTAGAGGACCTCCAATGTCCCTTCCAGCCCTATTCTGATTCTGATTCATTGAGTTCCTTCCTTGCTCTGCTTCCCCCATTGCTGCTACTGAGTGGGAAAGGAAGCATTGCTTGGGAGATCCAGATGCAGCTGTATCAAGACAATTGATGGCTCAACAGCTAAAAGAAAAAAAAATACTGTTTAATATACTGTATTATGAACACAGTATGTACACTAGAGACGTGCAAAAGATTATGTGGTGGAGGAATCTGATTTTAGAACAGGGGTGTCAAATTCGCGGCATCACGTGACGTATCATGACTTTTCCCCAGGGGTGAAATGCTCCCGGTTCGGACCGGATCGCCCGATTCGGTAGCGATGGCGGTGAGTGGTTCGGGGAATTGGTAGCAAAAATCCCTGTGCCGCCCCCCAACCACGCCCAGCTGAGCCGCATGATCATCAGAGGCTTTTCTTTTTAACTTTTAAAAGCATTTTTTCCAAAACCTCTTCCGACGAAAAAATACTTTTAAAAGTAAAAAAAAAAAGCCTCTGATGATTGCATGCCTCAGCTGGGATCGTCAGAGGCTTTTCAAAGCATTTTTTTCTGCAACCTCTTGGCCAAAGAGGTGGTAAAAAAAATGCTTTGAAAAGTCTCTCTGATGATCCCATCTGAGTTGCCTGATCAGCAGAGAGACATTTTTTAAAAAGCCTCTCTGAGGATCCCAGCTGAGTTGCCTGATCGGCAGAGAGACATTTTTTAAAAAGCCTCTCTGAGGATCCCAGCTGAGTTGCCTGATCGGCAGAGGCTTTTCAAAGCATTAGAAAAAAGGCTTTGAAAAGTTTTTTTTTAAAGTTAGCCACGCCCACCCAGTCACATTACCCCCCCCACCAAGCCACGCCCACAGAACTGGTAGTAACAAATTTTACATTTCACCCCTGCTTTTCCCCCTGTTCGCTAAACTAGGGGTGGGCATGGCCAGCAAGTGAGACATCCAGCCTGCGGGCTGCGAGTTTGATACCCCTGTTCTTGAACCTTCCTTTCCCCCCAAAAATGTTTCATTTTTCACCACCAACATCAAAATAGGACAATACTAGCAATCCTGATGTGTTTTGTGTGTTTCCAAAAGTAAATTGTCCAAAATGGTTTATGGTGTTACTAATGTTTTCCAGTTTTAAAACATTTTCCAACCCTCCGGCACTCTGATGCTTATCTACGTATGAGAGCTAAAACCTTAAGTATCCTGGATAAGACCAAAGATTGGATGCTGTAGAAGGACATAAATGGTGCTATCCCTGCAGCGGTTATAGAAATAATTTTCCAAAATAGTCATGAATTGACAGGAGAATCTGTAAAGCGTTTACTGGTTTACAGATTTAGAAATGGAATAACAGAGTTGGAAGGGACCTTGGAGGTCTTCTAGTCCAACCCCCTGCCCAGACTGGAAACCTTACACCATTTCAGACAAATGGTTATCCAACCTCTTCTTAAAAATTTCCAGTGTTGGAGCATTCACAACTTCTGGAGGCAAGTTGTTCCACTGATTAATTGTTCTAACTGTCAGGAAATTTCTCCTTAGTTCTAAGTTGCTTCTCTCCTTGATTAGTTTCCATCCATTGCTTTTTATTCTACCCTCAGGTGCTTTGAAGAATAGTTTGACTCACTCTTCTTTGTGGCAGCCCCTGAGATACTGGAACACTGTTATCATGTCTCCCCTAGTCCTTCTCTTCATCAAACTAGACATACCCAGTTCCTGCAACCGTTCTTCATATGTTCCAGCCTCCAGTCCCCTAATCATCTTTGTTGCTCTTCTCTGCACTCCTTCTAGAGTCTCAACATCTTTTTTACATCGTGGCGACCAAAACTGAATGCAATATTCCAAGTGTGGCCTTACCAAGGCATTATAAAGTGGAATTAACGCTTCACATGATCTTGATTCTATCCCTCTGTTTATGCAGAACTGTGTTGGCTTTCTAATTTTCTTTCTTATTTCTGAAGGTATGTGGCAGGGATGAAATGCTCTGAAGTCTGCTACTGGTTCGCTTTGCTACCGGTTTGTTTTGTGCACACATGATGCGCGGTACACACCAAACATGCGCTTTGCGTGCATGCACAATGCAGGCGAGCGCTGAAAAAGGAGGATTAAGAAGCCTTTTTTGAGTCTGCAAAGGTAAGTAGAACAGCAAGGGGGGGGGAACAGCTGTCCCGCATGATTTAAATTTGCTAGAAAGCAGGATTTCCTGCTTTCTAGCGAATATAAATCGCGTGGCACAGCTGATCATCAGAAATACTGGTTCGCTCGAATCAGTAGCATTTTTTACTACTGGTTCGCCAAAACTGGTAGCATTTGGCATTTGGCTGTGACCTGGGGCCAGGAGGAACGAATGAGCAATCCATTAAGGAGGGAACAGAAAATATTATTCAGTCCAGGAAAAGGGGAAGCATGCAAAAGAAACTCAAAATAGCCTCACCTTGATTTTGTTTGGTAGGAGATGGGACAGTCACAGAGAGAAAAAAGTCAAGATTCTGTTATTCTACAGTAATGAAGTGGTATTCCTGGAATTTCAGCTATGCTTGTTTCTTGACCTTGCCTATCCTGAAGGGTTGATAACAATTTTGAAAGCCTCTTCAAAAGGGGTAGGACTTGGATCATATCCTTGTACTTACAATCCTGAAGAGGTTCACATACCATTGACCCCTGTGGAAGGGCAGGTATTTTTCCTCTTTTCCCTGAATTCTAATTTTCTTCAAAGTGATAGATTGATGCAGGATCTACTAGGACTGAAACATACAAGGAAAATCTTGCACACAGTGAAGGTTTTTATTTATTATTTCTTGCACAAATGTCTATATGCATGCACAGATATTCATTCACCAGTTCTATAGTACAAATAAATCATTGGAGTTCATACACTCTATAGCAGTGATGGCTAACCTTTTTGCCATCGTGTGCCGGGGGGGGGAGGTTCATGTGCGCGCATGCCCACACCCATAATTCTAAACGCCCAGACCCGCGCATGCGTGCGTGACCCCCCTCCCCCCCACTCCTGGCACGCGATGGCCCAGTAGGCCCGTTTTTCTCTCTCACCTGGCTCCAGATCCTCTCTATGTGTCTGGGGAGGGTGAAAACAGCCTTGGGGAAGACTGTTTTCGCCCTCCCCAGATGCTTAGAAAGGATCTGGAGCCAGGTGAGAAAGAAAAACGGGCCTTCCCCACCACCATCCCAGGCCCTCCAGAGGCAGGAAACACCTGTTTCCCTACTTCTGGTTGGCCCAAAAGGCCCGAAAATCAGTTGGCCAGCATGCACATGCATGCCAGAGCTGGGCTGGCATGCCCACTAATATGACTATGCGTGCCACCTATGCATGCCATAGGTTCGCCATCTCGGCTCTATAAGGTGTAGGGTCTAGGAGATGCTCTTTGAAAGGTAAGTACTAAAAATGAATGAGGCACTTCTACTTCATATATATTTTGGACAACTTCTGTAAAGATGCACCGGAATTGCAAGTCAAATTATGGACTGGCTTCTTAGGCTCCTGAAATGCTTCATTTATTTTCTGCTTCTTCATTTTTTCCTCAGTATTAATCCTGTATTATGCTAAAGACGCAGCAAGAAATTAATGCCAATATATTCAACAAAGAAAAAAGGATCAAGTGAAGTGACCCTTGAAACTAGCTGCCACCTAGCAGAAGTTCCCTAAAATGATGCATGATGGTTTGTTTGTTTTTTTGGTATATATCTCAGTTCATTTCAAATTCCCATTTGTCATTTTGAAAAAGGCATCTGTAGGAGTGCAAAAGAGCAATAAGCTATACTAGAAGCAACTTAAAGGTCAACGGCATTATATTTAATTGTCTGGAAAAAAAGTATTGTGTTCATGCCTACAACTGACTCAGCTGTGCTCCTTTTTAAACAAGAGATTATTAACTCGGCTGATATTAGGTGGGACGAAATATCTGGTTTTCTAGAAATGACAACAGGTGGCAGATAGAATTAAAATCAATATTATTATATTTTTCCCGTTGGAATGAAATGGAGACTTGGGAGATTGTACTTGAAAGGGATGATCTACAAGAGATACTGAATTTATTTATTTCTTTATTTATCAGCCTTAGGCACTGTCTATCTGACGCACAAACCCAGCTGAGCATTGCATTGCATTGAAACTGGATTGAATTGCACTGTCTTGCAGGAGTTGAAATGATACAGCCTAGGGCCGGGATGGCGAACTTATGGCACGTGTGCCATAGGTGGCACGTGGAGCCATATTGGTGGGCACGCGAGCTCAGCTCCATTTTTGGGCCTTCTGGGCCCACCAGAAGTAGGGAAACAAGCTGTTTCCAGCCTCAAGAGGGCCTCGGGGGGTGGGGAAGGCCGTTTTCACCTTCCCCAGGCTCCTAGAAAGGCTCTGGAGCTTGGGGAGGGCGAAAAACGAGCCCACTGTGCCGTTGCAAGCCAAAAGCAGGGGGAGCGGGTGGTGGTGGTTGTGCACGCATGTTTGGGAGGGTGGGGCGCATAGAATTATGGGTGTGGGCACACACACACGTGACCCCCTGCACTCCCTTTGCTTTTGGCACGTGATGGCAAAAAGGTTAGCCATCACTGGTCTATGGCACGGGTGTCAAACTCAAGGCCTGGGGGCCAGATTTGGCCTGCAGGGTGCTTAGATCTGGCCCATGGGGCTGCCGTAAAAAATAGCAAAGGACAAGCCCGCGGTGCCTCTGCTGGCAAAAACGGAGCATGGGAGGGCTGCATGCGGCCCTCCCAGGCTCCATTTTCAGCTGCAACAGCCTCCTGCCGCCCTCAGCCATTGAAAACGGAGCTCAGGGGGGCAGAGGGCAGCAGGCAGTCGTTGCAGCTGAAAATGGAGTTCTGGAGCCCGATCTCACTGGCAGAGCGCTTGGGCCACCACAGACACCCCTGACACAAGTGATGTGAAGCTGGCCACACCCACCCTGGCCACGCCCACCCCACCACCGAGGTCAAACACAACCCTGATGTGGCCGTCAATGCAATCAAATTTGACACCCCTGGCCTAGGACATGTTAAAATGTAGAACCAGTGCCAATCCTGCAACATAGTCAAAGTCTTTAGAACCAATGTACCCAACTCTGATGCCAACAATTGGCATCAGACCATTGTCTTCATGATTTCTAGCCAACATCGATAGTGTGTATGTGTGTGTGTCTTCAATTAATTAATGAATTCATCTCGCTACTTTCCAGAACGCAACTAAATAGGCCATTACGGCTGAGGATGATAGGAATTTCACATATTCGGAGGGCACAAAATCTGGGAAGGCTGGGTTAAAAGAAACAAAACATCTTTCTTATTTACTGCATGCTATACAACAGTTTAAAAGGCCATTCAAATTTCAATTAATAAATGCTCTGTCTTACATATTGGTGAACGTAATCAGAATGTCAAGTGTAAGATAGGTGGTATTGATCTAGCAGATGACCTCACTTTGTTAAGGACGTGGGTGTACTTATCTCTGATGATCTATGCTCCAAAATTCAAGTTGTAAACCTAATTCTATGAAGCTTCTTTTCTGGAAACATTATAGAGCTTATAAAACTTATGCTAGACCAATCTTAGAGTATTGTTCAACTGTTTTGAATCCCTAACATATATCTGACATTAGTACAATCGAGCGGGTTCAGAAGTATTTTATGTGAAAGGTTTTGCACCTTCTGTACGTAATAGAATTCCCTATCCTACTAGGCCTGAAATTCTTGGTTTGGATAACTTGGAACTATGTCACTTGCGGTCAGACTTAGGTATAGCATACAAAATTGTACCTGTAAATGATTTTTTTCCCTGTTTTAATCACAATAATGTGCGCGCAAACAACTGCTTTAAACTCAATGTAAATCATTCTAAATTTGACTGTAAAAAATACGATTTTTGTGATAGAGTTGTCAAAGTCTGGAATGCCCTACCTGATTCAGTTGTCTCAGCTACAAATCTTCACAGTTTTAGTCACAAATTGACTTCTGTGGACTTCACTTCATACTTAAGAGGTCCGTAGAGGGGACATGCATAAGCGCATTAATGTGCCTATCGTTCCCGTCATTGTATTTTTATATTATTCCTGTTTTTGTTTTTGCTTGACAAAAATAAATAAATAAATAAATAAATAAATAAATAAATAAATAAATGCATTGAACCTTTATTATGAATGCATTATAGTTTGTTAGGTCATTTACTATTTCATTGAAATATTAAACACTATTAATTAATTAATTACTAAATAATAAATTGAGATTAAAATTCTGTATAGCTCCTTAGCATGATTAGTGCACAAAGTTGGGATCTTGTCAGGCTTGGAGGAAGGACACCCCCAAGTTTTTGAAGTATAATAAAGGATAAAGGGAATAAATCCCCCTTCCTTCAAATCTCTGTACTGATTGAGCAAATGTAATGGATCTTCAGTCCAATGGTGGAAGGGAGGAGAGAAAACCGGGAAGACGAACAGGATTAAGTAGTGGTAGGTTGCCCCCGGTTCGGACCAGTTCGCAAGAACCGGTAGTAAAACCGGCGGGAGGCCCTGCCCACTGCCCCGGATGTCATCATCACCGATCTGCGCATGTGCAGAAGCAAAGTGTGCATGCAAGCTTTGCTTGCTCGCGCACACGATCCCATTGCAAACCAGTAGTAAAGGTAAGTAGAACCCACCCCTGGGATTAAGTATTTTATAATACACCATGAGAGGCATTTGGAAATGGCGGGCTCATCATCATTTTTATGTGGATCTCTCTGTCACTGAATTATGGGTCATTCTAGCAAGGGGAATTTGTATCAGATTTTAACCCTAGCTAATGATCATTCATTCATTCATTCATTCATCCCTCCCTCCCTCCCTCATCCATCCATCCAGCCATTGTCTGACACAATCTCAAGGAATTCTCATGGGTAGCTGCTATGTGAATTTCCATGTCATTTCCACACAACATGGAAATTCACATAGCAGCTACCCATGATAATTGTGCACCATTGTGGGAACTATATGAGAAGTTGTGCGCTTCTGTGGGCAAGTATGGAAGTACAGGGCTTCCCAGAAGATGTAATGGTATGTGGGAATGACCTTGGGAGACAGGAGGAAGAATCACAGACTAGAGAACCATCATGCAAAAAGACGTCTCAGTTCACAGAAACAGAGGGGGTCGTGGGAAGTATTTCAGAAGGGACCCTCCCTGGTTGTCCACAGAATAAAAGGAGAGGAAGTGAGAAATACTTTTAAGCTTGCAAGATTTTGTTAATATCACCTTGCCCTAAAGATAAGAGTTAGTACTCATACTTCTGCATATTAGTTGTGCATACTAGAGCAATATTCCCCAATATGAGGCTGGGATTAATAGTCTCTCAATCCTCCAGCATGCAACATTCTGAAAATTATACTCACAACCATTTGAAAGGCACCAGATTGACAAAGACAGCTGTTAATCTCCTGGTTTATTCCATGAAATGTATGACTTGTTCCTTAGCCACATTGCAGCTTGATTAATTTTCTCCAGCGCTTCCTGGAAACCCTAACTTTGTATTTAGTGCTGTGGGTGCATAACCAGAAACCTCAAGAAATATTTGCACCTCCAAATCACTTGAACGTTACTGTAGAGTCCATCAAGAATTTGCCACCAAAACAGCTTGAGTTTTTAAACTTCACACTTCTGTCATGGACACCACTGTGGTTGGATCTCCAAAGAAGGTTTAGAGTTCCAGTTTAAAACTCTGCTTTTCCCAGATTCTTTTCTTCCAACATAGAGGGCCATAGAGGGCAGCTTTGGGGGACAGAAGGTGCTGCTGTCAAAACAATGGTTAGATAAAAGAGCACTGAGTCTGGGGCAGAGATGTAATCTGGGAAAATATCTCAGACAAGACTCTCCCTGGTTCACACAAAGATAAAGGGAGGGAGAGGGAAAGCGCATTCAGATTTAACAAGATTCTGTTATTATAGTTTTACAATAAAAATAATATTTGATGTATTCAGAGGTGGGGAACTGTGGCCCTTTTATGACTTGTGGACTTCAACTCCCAGAATTCCTGAGCCAGCCCTGCTTTGTATTCTGGGAGTTGAAGTTCACAACTCATAAAAGGACCACAGTTCCCCACTTCTGATCTATCTGATACAATGGATTCCTAATTTGATTTACCTAGAAGGGCTGACACCCACCCATGGTTTCCCAGGGATGGTGTTGGATTTCTTCTAAATTGCTTTTATGGTGTAATAAAAAGTGAACAGGTTTTCATGTCAGGGATGGTGACTGTGGGTTGTGCTCAACACCTGTTGTGTTAATCTTCCTTCTGTTTGTTTAGGGCAAGTAAAGATAGCACGTTCCCTTTTCTTAAAATAGTGGTGTATTTAAACAATTTTTTTAAAAAAGGTTTAAAAAGCTGGATACAAATTTCTGTTCCTTTTTCTTTGCTTTTTCCCCTCAACCTGTCTTGCTTGCGGTTAGAGCTAAATACTGTAGAGCTGCTAGTTTTCCTTTCTCATTTCAGTATTTAAAATTTCAAGGGCTTTCCTTTTTTTTTTTAAACAAAGAAATCTGCTACATCTGAGCTGTACAAAAAAAGCTGGACCCTTTAGAACTATTGATTGCCTACGCAAGTAATAACAATCCTATCTCAAGGTGGCAATCATGATTCTTTGCTCCCTATCAGTCCTCCTGGGCAAAGCAGGCAGGAAACATGAGTAGATGAACTACGGGTAATAGTCTCTAAAAGTTGCACCTATTTCTAATATAGATTTGAATTATACACAAATGAAGGCAACTATATGTGTCCCAAGATAATGTTGCAGGATCCAATCTGGGTCGGTTACCGGGACCCAGTGGTGAAATGCAAATTTTTTTACTACCAGTTCTGTGGGTGTGGCTTGGTGGGCGTGGCAGGGGAAGGATACTGCAAAATCTCCATTCCCACCCCACTCCAGGGGAAGGATACTGCAAAATCTCCATTCTCACCCCGCTCTGGGGCCAGCCAGAAGTGGTATTTACTGGTTCTCCGAACTGCTCAAAATTTCCGCCACCGGATCTCCAGAACCTATCAGAACCTGCTGGATTTCACCCCTGCCGGGACCACAGGGTTAGTCTTCCAAGCTTTTGGACTCATGCTGGAGCCCATCCTCAGGGAACTTCTCTCTTGTGTGCACATTCTGGTAAGAGAGAAGTTCCCTGAGGATGGGCTCCAGCACGAGTCTGAAAACTTGGAAGACTAAACCTGTTGTTCCGGTGACCGACCCAGATTGGATTCTGCTATCTTTCTACATTGTAATTCATTGAGAGCTGGTTTGGTCTAATGGTTAAGGTACCTGGGCTAGAAATCCAGAGACTATGATTTCTACTTTAGCCACGAAAGATAGCTGAGTTCACTTTGGGCCAGTCACTTTCTCACTCCACCGACCTCACAGGCTTGTGGAGGGAAAATAGAAGGAGGAAGGTGTGAATTTATTATTTGCAAAAATAAGAAAGGTGGGATATAGATAGATATAGACAGACAGATGATAGATAGATAGATAGATAGATAGATAGATAGATAGATAGATAGATAGATAGATAGATGTAGATAAATAGACAGATAATATGATAGATGATGGATGATAGAGATAAATAGATGAGAGAGAGAGAGAGAGAGAGAGAGAGAGAGAGAGAGATGAGAGACAGACAGACAGACAACAATAGGCAGACAGACAAATTTCTCTGGTGTCATTCCCCTCAAAACAAAGTTGCAACTGTTTGGAGAAATGCGACTGGTTTCTGTTTTGTAGAAGATCTCACCGAAAGCAAATATCAAACAGTTGTGCATTGCTTCATTTAACTGCACGGTCTTGGATGCTCTGGGACTTAATGTCAGAAGTCTTCAAAATAACTGTATGTTTGAACAGCCCCACCCTGTTGCAGCAGCTGATACTTTGGGAAGTTAACTACAAGGAAACCCTATGAACGGGAGCAGAAAAAGAATGGCTTGTTCCTTGAGTTAGTCACAGGAGATACCGTCTGTAGTGGGCTACTGGGAAGCAAGTGTGGAGTTCAGAAGGACCATGGAGAAGCCAGCAAAGTAAGTTAATGCATCTGAGATTGCAATCTGCCTTGGGAGGTTCAGAAAAGGAATCAGACCAATTTAGCCATCTACAAGTATTAGGAGGCACTACAACATCCTGGATGGGAACTCTTGAGACTTGTAGTCCTCACATTTGGAATCAAGTAGGCTGGGCAAGACTGAGTAATAAGTGCAGTGTCTACATGGCTCCTGTAAGGTACCCGTAGCGAAACAAAGGGATGCAGCTATAGTTAATGAATACACGGGTCGGTAGGTGCTTTAGAGTGGCCAGCTTAGTTTGAATGCACTCAGTGGCTCTGCTTTGCTGGTATCACAATTAAGAAAACTTTTAGCCCATCTTGTGATAGACAGTCAGCCTGCCTGATTTGTTTATGGTTTAACGTATCGTGTAAAGATAGCAAATTAAGTGGAATAAAGCAAGGGTTCAATTAACTGAAAGGAAGCATATTATTCGAGCATAATATAAGTGGGACTTCCTATCGAATAGACCTGCATAACACTGAAGAGAGCATTTAATATACTGTAAATGTCCTCTAAGATATTCTATATAGTTCCATGATTTTATGTTTGTAAGATAATAGAATTGCTGAAGTTGCTGCACCTGTTCAACCAGTCTGGCTGTGATAAAAATAGTGACTTAATACTTTTCTTTTATTAAGGAGATTTCTCTGCATATGTTAGAGGAAAGAAGCCTGTTACTTCCTGGAGTTATCAGACTAAAATTCTTACCACACTTAATTCTTGGTTATGTTGACCAAGAATGTTGCAACCTGTCGGTCAGCAGCACCTAGAGCAGGAGTTTCCAAACTTGGCAACTTTAAGACTTTTGAACTAAGATGGCTAAGGAATTTTGGAGTTGAAGTCCACAAGTCTTAAAGTTGCCAAGTGTGGAGACTCCTGACCTAGAGAGTTAGAGGTTCCTTATATTTAATATAATCTGATGGCTTTGGAGAGTGGGTGTGATTAGACATACCCGCAGCTTCTTTACGTTATTGTAGTGGGGATCAGAAATTAACAGAGAAGAGGAAACCCTTTCTGAGGTTGAATATTGTCAAAAAATAGAGCCTTGGTAGTACAGTGGTCTAAGGCACCCTGTTATTAAGCTGGTTATTAAGACCAGCTGCCTGCAATTACTGCAGGTTCGAATCTCACCAAGGCTCAAGGTTGACTCAGCCTTCCATCATTTCTAAGGTAGGTTAATTGAGGACCCAGATTGTGGGGGCAATAAGCTGACTTTGTATAAATATACAAAAGTATGAAGGCTATTGCTTAGCTCATTGTAAGCCGCCCTGAGTCTCCGGAGAAGGGCGGCATATAAATCAAATTAAAAAAAAAAAACCTAATCTAAGAATGAGCTTTCGCCATTCTGTTTTCCTGAAAAAGGGAGCGAGGAAAGAGGAGAAACGATGTTTAACTTTTACCCTGTTTTACAGTCCTACTCCTAATATAGTCCTTTGCATAGAAAAAAAAAGACTATTTAGATAGAATATGTGCAAAGTTTGGTGTGGCATTGACAAGAGTTTTGGATAAGGAGCTGTAGAGTGTCTGTGGAGATTCTCAGACATCCATGTCATGGTTGTCCCAAGGGTGTTTTTTCAAGAGGCAAAGAGGACTTTCTGGTTTTTCTTTGAAGACGTTTCGCTTCTCATCCAAGAAGCTTCTTCAGCTCTGACTGAAGAATTTCCCCACCATCCAGTCAGAGCTGAAGAAGCTTCTTGGATGAGAAGCAAAACGTCTTCAAAGGAAAAACTAGAAAGACCAGTTGCCTCTTGAAAAAGCACCTTTGGGAGCTGTAGAGTGGAAAAGATCTTTCCTTCTCAGTTTATCCACCTTGGTCAAGATATCTAGAGGGGGAAATCTTCTCTTCATCTGATAGCCACCTTCAAAATGGTGTACTCTCGTTGAGGCCCCAGACCTACTGGCAGAGCCAGGTCTTCAGGCCATTATGGGAAGCATCAGATCTCACCTTGGGGAATATGATATCTCAAGGAGCCACAGCAGAAAAGTCTCTTCTCTTGGACTCTGCCAGCTGAAATGTCTTGAACAATGGGATCCACAACATGCCCTTTCTGCTGGCGCAGTGGAGGTGGGGTGGGGGGATGGGCAGTTCCTCAGATAGCCTGGACCCATGCCATGAAGGGCTTTAAAGGTAATTACCAACACATTGAATTGTACCTTTAAACAAACCAGCAACCAATGTAGTTTGTGGAACAGCCATGTATCAGGGGCCACCCTAAGGCCCCCAAGAACCATCAAGATTCAAAGAAAAGGCATGTGAGATGTCATGCCTCAACAGCAAAAGGCCTTATATTTTTAGTGGGAAATGTTGGTTGTTCCCTAGGAGCTCCTTTTCCTTTGTCTAATTGTTCTGACAGTGTTTCAGCAACTCACACTTACTGAGTGCCTTTGGCTAATAGCAAACAAACAGAACTGATAGACTGAATGAAACAAAGAGTGTGACTTATGTGATTTATAGCAATAAAATAGACACTTGTCATCTAAGGCAAGTTATTAACATATTTTCCCTGAGAAGGCGCAACAGCAAAAGTTCATGAGAAGTTAGCTGGCTTTCTTTGCTTGTCTGAGCCACTTGGGGGTGCAAGAGAGTAATTTTGCAACGGGACAATGAAAAGGCAATAGGGAAATAAATAAGAGCAGATATTTTGTACGCACTTGCATAAAGAATGTACTGTTGTCTTCTAGAAATTAAAATATATGTGTTGCTGCAGCTTTCAAGCTCTTGGGTCTTACATTCTCTTGATATTGCATTGGACGATTATAATGGGTGCTGAAATCCACAATATGAAAATGGCTGGGGAATTCTGGGAGATGAAGTCAGTACATCTTAAAGTTGCCGACACTGAGAAACATTGTTCTATATAGATCACGAGGAACATGATCTACATAGAGGTTCAGATTTCCCAAGTATCCTGAGTACCAGTAAATTATTTATGGGTTTCAATCAAAGGCCAATCTGGATTTACGGTCCTTTATCATCCTGATTTTTTGTTCTTTCAAATTGCAAGGGGTACCTGATCCATGTAGAGATTACCTCATGAAGATGATTCGCAATCCCAAATAACCAGTCAGATTTGGCCATCTTAAAACATGAAGTGAATCTAAAGAGACGCTATTGTTTCTTATCTTTCCATTGTCTTCTAAAGTCTCTCTCTCTCTCTCTCTCTCTCCCCCCTCCCTCCCTCATCATCATTATCTCTCTCTCTTTCTATCATCTATCATCTATTGTCTCTCCCTCCCTCCCTCCCTCTCCCTACCCCCCTCTCTCTTCTGTTTCATATCTGTATCTGGAGAAAAAAATGGTGGCTGTTGCTTTTATCACCAAACAATAATGTTGTTTATTTATTTTAAAAGACTTGTAGAACCACCCATACTGATACAGCAGCTCTGTGTGGCAGACAAAAGAATAAAAATAATAGAAAACCCTCAACTTTCAAAATAAAGCTCAATAAAAACATATGGCATCCGAAGGCAGCACTGTCCCATATAACCACGCACCATCTTGGTGGGCTCCAGCCTCATCCTACATCAAAGCTTGTGAGAAGAACCACCTTTTCAAGGCCTCCCATAAGAAAGAGGTTTGTTTTCTGCTCGATTCTGCTGAAGAGTCCAGGAAACTGAGGTGGAAAAAAAAACAACCCTGAGTAAACATGCTAGAGATGATAATGATACGAGAAATATGATAATACTTAAGGGAAGGGACTTGGAGTGTGTTTCTCATCCGTTTGACAGGAAGTTGATTTCCCGTTAAATAAGGATGATGAAATCAAAGACATTTAACAGAACAGAATAACAGAATTGGAAGGGACCTCGGAGATCTTCTAGTCCAACTCCCTGCTCAAGCAGGAAATCCTATACCATTTCAGACAAATGATTATCCAATCTGTTCTTAAAATCTTCCAGTGTTGGAGCACCCACAATCTCTGGAGGCAAGTTGTTGCACTGATGAGTTGTGCTAGCTGTCAGGAAATTTGCTCAGTTTCCATCCATTGCTTCTTGTCTTGCCCTCAGGTGCTTTGGAGCTTAAATTGACTCCCTCTTCTTTATGGCAACTTCTTAAATATTGGAACACTGTTATCTAGCCCTTCTTTTCATTTTCAAAATATTTGTGCAATGTGATTTGAAATATCTATAAACCTTTAGCTCAATCTTACCCCCTTGACTTACTCATCAGTCGGCTCACTCGAAAATCAAGAATATTGACACGTTCCCTGTTGGATGAGATAAAAACACAGCAATGTCAAGAGATGGCTCATTATACAGCACTTGTTTGTTAATAAATTCCTTTTTCCTTCAGTTGTCTTTTCACAGCAATGTAATAGTGCTGATGACAGATGTCCCCTTAAATCAAAAGTGATGGCAATGCCAGAGACCAGAAATGTCTGT
This sequence comes from Arizona elegans, assembly GCA_022577455.1. NCBI lineage: Eukaryota > Metazoa > Chordata > Lepidosauria > Squamata > Colubridae > Arizona > Arizona elegans. The sequence goes on along the minus strand of JAKOOJ010000002.1, from coordinate 4,389,499 downwards.
TTGGTTTAGCCTTTATTTGATTTAGGGATGGACTGAGATAGGTTAATAATTTAATCTACAAGTCTATTCATAATGACCTAAACATCTTGTAGGTGTCAAATTTCTTTTGGGAGACTTAGGGAGAAGTAGATATACTTCATGGTATATATGACATGGACAAAGAAGAAATGACAACAGTAGTCTTAATTTCACCATTGTCCCTCAGGAGCACTGAAGCAGAGCTTCAATGCAAATTTATTGACTGATAAGATGCTTTGCTTTGGCTGTCGCATAAATTTTACCTAGTGGAATAGACCAGTGATGGGTTTCAAAATTTTTTGACTACTGGTTCTGTGGGCGTGGCTTGGTGGGCGTGGCATGGCATGGCATGGCATGGTGGGCGTGGCTTGGTGGGCATGGCAGGGGAAGGATATTGTAAAATTTCCATTCCCACCCCCACTCCAGGGGAAGGTTACTGTAAAATCCCCATTTCCTCCTGATCAGCTGGGACTTGGGAGGCAGAGAATAGATGGGGACGGGGCCAGTCAGAATTTTTACTACCGGTTCTCCGAACTACTCAAAATTGATGCTACTGGTTCTCCAGAACTGATCAGAACCTGCTGAAACCCACCTCTGGAAGAGACCATTTGCTGCCTGGGGAATTCTAAGAGTTGAAGTTGAAGTTGAAGTATTCACATACGAAGTGTCTGCAGTGGGGAAGACTAGACTATGTAAATGTTTTCTCTGATCCTGCTGGGACAATCTCTTGTTCTAGAGTAAATTGGAGAACCATTGACTTCCCAATCAATTGGTGGGCTGGCACGTGTGCACACTCATGCACAGCTCAACTTACACAAGTTGCACATGCACATGCTTGCTGGCCCATTGCTCGTACAAGTTGAATTTCACACGTGCGTACCCGCTGGTCCATCTCTCACGCGGCCCGGTTCTCCTCCCGCCCCCCTTTGCCAGGCCACCAAACCACAAAGGTTGGGACTGCTGATCTAGTAGATCCGATGGCTTTTCTTTCTTTCATGTAGTATAGAGCAGTGGTGGGATTCAAAATTTTTTACTACCAGTTCTGTGGGTGTGGCTTGGTGGGCGTGGCATGGCTTGGTGGGTATAGCTTGGTGGGCATGGCAGGGGAAGGATACTGTAAAATCTCCATTCCCTTCCCACTTCAGGAAAAGGATACTGCAAAATCCCCATTTTCTCCCGAACAGCTGGGACTCGGGAGAGGTAGAGAATAGATGGAGGCGGGGGCAGTCAGAGGTGGTATTTACCAATTATTATTATTATTATTATTATTATTATTATTATTATTATTATTATTATTATTTGATTTATATGCCGCCCTTCTCCGGAGACTCAGGGCGGCTTACAGTGTGTTAAGCAATAGCCTTCATACTTTTGTATATTTATACAAAGTCAGCTTATTGCCCCCACAAACTGGGTCCTCAATTTACCTACCTTAGAAAGGATGGAAGGCTGAGTCAACCTTGAGCCTGGTAAGATTCGAACCTGCAGAAATTGCAGGCAGCTATGTTAATAACAGGGTGCATTAAACCACTGTACTACCAAGGCTCCTTAGTACTCCAAAGTACAAAGTACTTAGTACTCCTTAATTCTCCAAAGTACTCAAAATTTCTGCTACCGGTTCTCCAGAACTGGTCAGAACCTGCTGAATACCACCTCAGGTATACAGCTAGATTAATTTCTTAATCAATAATATCTTACTTTAATAAAAGTAAACACCATTTTTCCAGAAGTGCTGTAGTTTAGTCAGACAAGTAAAAGATGTTTCAGAACTATGATGTAATGCAATCTAGAATTCCTCAGACATTCATAATTTGAGATTCGTCTTTCAGTTTTGGGTGGGAGCACCATTTTGTGACAAAGTTTTTCAATTTCACAGCCCGTGACTTTTGGCTAGGTGGAACCCCAATTTAAATTTATTGTGGCGCTTAATGAAACGCCTCCTTTGTCAACAAAGAAATTTCTGTTCAACTTTTGTATTCACCTCTCTCACTCTGCAAAAACAGAGGGGAAGAATATAAAAGAATAGGATGAGATTCACCTGCATTTATGGCAATGAATGGCAGGGATTAATTCATCATTGTAAATTTAACTGACTTTTAATCTGCTTAATACCAGGAATTTTTTTGGGGGGGGGCAGAGATAATTGCAATGCTGCCGTGACATCTCATTCCGTTCTTTCGAATAACTCCCATCAACTGATGGAATCACAGAGTTGTTTTTTTAAAATCCTAAAAGGCCAAAGATGTAGACAGCTGTCTAATAAAGAGGAACCCCATTTTTTCTGGATAAAAAGCCCCATTTTGTTAGGAAGTTACTGTTTTTTCCCCAGGCTTCAGACTCCATCTCTCCGCAATTTAAATCCATTATTCTGTGTTTCTTGCCGTGGAATGACAGCGAACAGGTCTGAATTCATGCCAGATAAGAGACAATGAACAAGGTCTGAATTCATGCTTTTCTAATAGACAATGAACAAGGCAAAATAGTCTAGATGCTAACATTTTTTTTCCCCAACTTTGAGTCAGTTTTGGACTCCTGGTGACTGCCTGGATTAATCCCTGCAGGTTTCTTTAAACAAGATTTCTTAGAAGTGGTTTCTCCTTGCCTCCTTCTTAGAGCTGAGAAAGAGCGACTGGCCCAAAGTCACCTGGCTGGTTTTGTGCCCAAGGTGGGACTAGAAGTCATAGTCTCCTGGTTTGTAATCTGGTGCCTTAACTGCTACACCAAACTGATTCTCTTTTAGTGATATGCCTCCCTTGAGTTAGGGTTAGGGTTAGGTCCCGATGAACTTGGAAAGCAAAATGGATGTCGCCAATGGCTTTGTAGTGCATCGGTATGTTTAGGAGGGGGCAGAGTTTTTCAGCGCACCTTTCTTACCTATCCATGTCAATTACATGGGTTAAATGGTTAAATACGTTGCAAAATCCTATTGGAGTGTACACCCACTTAGAGTTAGAGTTATGTCCCCATGAACTTGGAGAGGAAAATGGATGTTGCCAATGAATTCGCAGAACATCATTATGTTTAGGAGTTTGTTAGCCCACCTTTTCTACCTGTCCATGTCAATTACATGGGAAAATCCCATTGGAAGGTAAACCTGCTTAGGGTCAGAGTTAAGTCCATGAACTCAGTGAGGAAAATGGATGTTGCCAATGAATTTGCAGTGCATCGGTACGTTTAGGAGGCAGATGATATTTTCAGCCCACCGTTTTTACCTGTCCAGGTTAAATATAGGGGGAAAACTCATTGATGGGTAAGCCTACTTAGGGTTATGGTTAGGTCCCGGTAAACTCAGAAAAGAAAATGAATTCCTTAGTAATGAATTCCAAATATACTGATGTGAAAAACTCAGCCCACTTGTAAACATACCGATGCGCTGCTAATTCATTGGCAACATCCATTTTGCTCTCTGAGTTCATTGTTCATGAACCATGAACTGAGTTCATGGGAACCTAACCCTAACCCTATGTATTTAACATGGACAGGCAGGAAAGTTTGGCTGAAAATTATATATTTGATGTTTGAAGAATGCAATGCAAGCTTCCAGCTGAACCAATCTGAAGAAGCCTGTTGTTTGCACAAGAAGCAGGTTAAACTTTTTAGGGAGGTGTTCTCGGATCTCACTAACCTATCACTGAGAGGCAGAACTATCCTCAAATGCAAATATATATTAATTTGGAGAACCTGTGCCAGATGTAAAAGACCAGGCAAGAAAGACAACCGTTCACAAGGAAGATGGAGTCTTCAGGAAACAGCCCTGAATCCCACAGGTGAATTTGAGAATTATTCAATGCTTCCTTAGTTATTCCAACTTCTTCATAGCTGTGTGTATCTAATGATGATTACATCCCACTGGGTAATTATTTAGGACTAAGCTTCATTAAATATAGATAAACTTGTTTCAAGCAAGCAGGGGATGACTCTGGATGCCTTTTAATCAAATATTGTCCTTGATTGGTTTTGGGATGTGGAAATTCAACCGTTGTGGCTTTTAAATTATGATTTATGACTAAAATGTTGGTGAACCAGTAATTGAAATTTACTAAGTAAACTGTGGTTTTAAAAAAGCAAGGGTTAACATGTGGAAATCCAGCCTTACTACTTTATAAATTTAATAATTTGTTTTCTCACTGTATTCCATTTTAGCCATTTTCTTACGTTTTGAGCTGCCCATTAAGACTGGGTTGATTTAATCTACTTATGTAGGGATTGGATTTTTATATCTACAGTATCTGCAACAATATATTCTGAATTAGTAAATAACTAAGTTTTCAAATTTACCTGACCAAGTTACTTGAAAAACAATCTCTACATCTTGCTAACATTTACCAAACCTTAGGTAATTAGGTATTTAAATATGAACATACATGCTCTTGGTCATAAGGAATTTCTTCCTTTTCATGTGTTTATTTAATAAATTGTGACTTTTATTATATTCCAGCTTCCTGGAATAAATGGTGGAAATACGAATTAAATAGGGCTGTACACCACTCAACATAGATTTTAGGATTCTTGATTTGTAGAATTTCGTTTAGGAGAAGGAGGTCAATGGGAAGAACAGCTGGATTGTTCACAAATAAGCTTTGTTCTAATGCAGGGGTGTCAAACTCGATTTCATTTGAGGGCCACATCAGGGTTGTGTTTGACTTCAAGGGGCCAGGGTTGGCATGGCCAGCATGATGTCACTCATATCAGGGAGCGTATGTGGTGGCCTGAGCGTTCTACCAGCAAAAATGGGCTCTCGAGCTCCGTTTTCAGCTGCGATGGCCTCCTGTAACCCTCTGTCAGCAAAAATGGAGCTCGAGTGGCTGTGTGCGGCCCTTGAAAGCTCTGTTTTTGCTTACAGAGGCACTGTGAGCTGGTCCTTCACAGTTTCCAGGGTGGCCCCGCAGGCCAGATCTAAGCACCCCGCGGGCTGGATTTGGCCCCCAGGCCTTGAGTTTGACACTCCTGTTTGAACTAATTTACCTCACAATGACATGTTTTTGCATTCAACAGTTAATCCTTGAACTACCATTTTGCTTCCTTTTGGAAACACCCTTAATCCCCAAATGACTACAGGTAGTCCTTGATTTACAACCTTTAATTTAGTGATCGCTCAAAATTACAACAGCACTGAAAAAAGTGAGATGACCATTTTTCACACTTAACGACCATTGCAGCATCCCCATGGTAACGTGGTCAAAATTGGGATGCTCGGCAACCGGCATGTATTTATGACGGTTGAAGTGTCCTGCAGTCATGTGATCACCTTTTGCGACCTTCTGACAAGCAAAATCAGTGGGGAAGTATGATTCATTTAACAACCATGTAATTAATTTAAAAATTGCAGTGATTCACTTAACAACTTTGGCAAGAAAGGTTATAAACTAGGGCAAGACTCACTTAACAACTGTCTTGCTCAGCAATGGAAATTTTGGACTCAATTATGGTCGTAAGTTGAGGACTACCTGTAATAAATTTAGTAGGCTAAATATTTCCTATATGCTTTGAATTTGCGAACTCTAGGAACTTTAAGAAAAATAAATGCTACATTTTTAAAAACGTAGTATTTAACATTACTAAAATTAAGGAAACGCGCTTTCTAAGATAGCAATATATATTTTTCTGCTTGATTTATTTTTCTTTTTATAGTCAGCGAAGCTATGCACTAGTCCTGAAGTCCATAAGTAATGGAATGGATGCAATATTTTTCCATCACAGTAACTTTAAGACGTATGGACTTCAATTCCACAATTCCCCAGCTAACCATCTTGCTGAGATTGAAAAACACTATAGAATTTAGTATTCATCTAAAAGGCACATGCATTGTTCAGGACTACCAGCAGAAACCCATAATCAGCTCTATTTTCCAGTTGGCGAATCACATTTTTGTTTGCCACATAATAAAACATTTGGAAGAAGTTTTATTCACATTAAAACTTGCTTCCGGTGTACAGTTGGAAGCAATAATGCAAGATAGAGCCAGAATAATGAAAATGATTAAGATCTGCACATAGTCATTTAAAGCAGCTTAAAAAAAATTACTGTACCTGGAGATTACAAATTCTCCTTACAGTAGACTTTTGCAGATATCCCAACAATATGAATCCATTACTGTTTGCTTGACTTTTGATTAAATTGTGCAACAAATTGAACGAAAAATGGGGTTTGAGGTATTTGAGTGTTTTATTTTTATTCTTATTTATTTATTTGTCAAGCATGTATAAGATGACAGATATAAGTATAAACATGATTATGAATACAGGAAATGGATATGAATAAATTGGATAGTAGGACAGGGATGGTAGGCATGTTGGTGCTCTTATGCACGCCCCTTACAGAGGAATGGGGTGAGGTCAACAGTAGACAGTCTTAGGTTAAAGTTTTGGGGGTTTGGGGAAGAAACCACGGAGTCAGATACTGCATTCCAGGCATTGACCACTCTGTTGCTGAAGTCGTATTTTCTGCAATCGAGTTTGGAGCAGTTTACCTTAAGTTTGTATCGATTGTGTGCTTGTGTATTGTTATAGTTGAAGCTGAAGTAGTCATTGACAGGTAGGACACTGTAGCAGATAATTTTGTGTACTACGCTTAGGTCAGACCGAAGGCGGTGTAGTTCTAAGTTGCCTAAACCGAAAATTTCAAGCCTGGTGGCATAAGGTATTGTTGTGAGCAGAGGAGTGGAGGACTCTTCTTGTGAAATATCTCTGGACTCTCTCAATTGTATCAATGTCCGATATGCAGTGCGGGTTCCAGACAGAGGAGTTGTATTCAGGGGTAGGTTCTACTTACCTTTACTACCGGTTCGCAGCGGGGCCGCGTGTACTCGCTTTGCTCGCAGATAAGCGTTTTGATGACGTCGGGGTTGGTGGGCGAGGTTTCCCGCCGGTTTTACTACCGGTTCTATAGAACCGATGTGAACCGGGGGCAACCCACCATTGGTTGTATTCGAGAATTGGTCTAGCAAAGGTTTTCCTCAGAAAAACTAAGAGAGATGTGAAAAAGTATTTCAAACTCATTCTCCCAAATCATGGAGTAGGTTGTCGGGAGCACTTGTGTATGCTTAAGGTGTATGTTTTTTTCCCCTCCTTCTGTATGTACATGATCTGTTTGTCTATTCCATTATTTCCTCCTTTTTAAAGGCTAAGCTGCCAAGTGTCGTCAGTTGTTGGGTGGTGCCTAAATTGTATCAAGTAAATAAAAAAATAAATAGAAACAGAGAGAGGGATTTGTGCTACTGTGCTGCATCTGTTTCAGCTCCTCTATTTTTAATCATCAGGGCATGTTCTTCATATTTTTACAACATTAGGAAGAACTGCTCAGGCACCGGCTGTTCTAATTCTTGGGAACTGAGATGGTGGGATTGGAAGCATGTGTTCCAATTGTTTTGCAGAAGCCATTTGTTCTGCAAATGTGCTTTGAGTTGCCCCAAAAGCAAAAGGCTCAGCTGGGTGGGTAGTTCTTAGTATAGTTGGGAATCAGCACCTTCGATCAGCAAGATTCTTGTTTTGTCCTCTATGCTTTTTGCTGAGATATTAATGATATTTCATTCCCTTTTTTAATATTTTAACTTTGGAAATAAAATGTAAAAGTATTATTTTAAAAAGTTTAGTAGAAATTAAACAAAAGAAAAGAAACATTAAAAAATGCCGAGGTATAGATAAAGGTTCCCCTCGCACATATGTGCTAGTTATTCCCAACTCTAGAGGGTGGTGCTCATCTCTGTTTCAAAGCTGAAGAGCCAGCACTGTCTGAAGACGTCTCCGTGGTCATGTGGCTGGCATGACTCAATGCCAAAGGCGCACAGAACCTTCCCACCAAAGGTGGCCCCTATTTTTCTACTTGCATTTTTATGTGCTTTCAAACTGCTTGGTTGGCAGAAGCTGGGACAAGTAACGGGAGCTCACCCCGTTACACGGCACTAGGGATTCGAACTGCTGAAATGCCAAACTTTTGATCGATAAGCTCAGTATCTTAGCCACTGAGCCACCACATCCCTTTTATGCCGAGGTATAGAATGGTCAAAAGTAGTGTAGCAAAGACTGAATTTCTTTATTGAGAGTGGAACATTGAGTAAATATTGAGGAATGAGGGGGGAAAATAGAAAATAAAGAATGGAAGAAGAATGGAATGGCATGTTGAAGAGGCGGACTAGAATCCTGTTGAAAGGAATTACAAGTCTTTTATTTACTACAATTACTAGAATTACTACAGAGAGATAGAATCAAGATCACGTAAAGTACAAATACCGTTTTATCAAGCCTTACTAAGATCACACTTGGAATACTGCATCCAGTTTTGGTCACCATATTATCAAAAAGATGCTGAGACTTTGGAGAGAGTGCAGAAAAGAACAACAAAGATGATTAGACAACTGGAGGCTAAAACATATGAAGAATGGTTGCAGGAATTGGATATGTCTAATCTAGTGAGGGACTAGACTATTGACGGATGTGGTAGCTCAGTGGCTAAGATGCTGAGCTTGTCAATCGAAAGGTTGGTAGTTCATCGGTTCGAAGCCCTAGTGCCGCGTAACGGGGTAAACTCCCGTTCCTTGTCCCAGCTTCTGCCAACCTAGCAGTTCGAAAGCACATAAAAAATGCAAGTAGAATAATAGGGACCAACCTTTGGTGGGAAGGTAACAGCGTTCCATGCGCCTTTGGCATTTAGTCATGCCGGCCACATGACCACGGAGACGTCTTCGGACAGTGCTGGCTCTTCAGCTTTGAAACGGAGATGAGCACTGCCCCCTAGAGTTGGGAACGACTAGCACATATGCAAAGGGGAACCTTTACCTTTAGTCCAGTGAAAAGAAGAACTAGGGGGTGATATGATAGCAATGTTCCAGTATTTGAGGGGCTGCCACAAAAAAGAGGGGGGTCAACCTATTTTCCAAAGCACCAGAAGGCAAGGCAATAAACAACGAATGGAGACCAATCAGGGAAAGAAGCAACCTAGAACTAAGGAGAAATTTCCTGACAGTGAGAACAATTAACCATTGGAACAGCTTGTCTTCAGAAGGTGTGGGTGCTTTTAAGAAGAGACTGGACAGCCACTTCTGGAATGGTGCAGGATCTCCTGCTTGAGCATCCTAGAAGGCATCCAAGATCCCGTCCAACTCTGTTATTCTTGTTTCAATGCTGATTTCCTCCTCCTGCTCCTCCTGCTCTTACTCTTTCTCCTTCTCCTCCTCCTATTTATTTATTTGTTTGTTTGTTTGTTTGTTTGCAGAAAAGGATTGTTCGCTGGAATAAAGATGAAAATGAAGAGAAAAGGAGACAAGGGGTTATTTATTGCAAACAAAGGAGCAACAGGTAAGCCTATTTGGTTTGAGAAGATGTCATGCTGGAGACCTCAATTTACATTTTTGGATGTCCAGGAAGCACAATGGTCAAGATATGGATGCAGAATCCAGAAATCTTTAGGCCTTTAAAGGGAAGGGAGAGAACAAAAAGTGTTTGGCTTTTTTCTTAGAATGTTAAAACAATGGTGAAATTCAGCCGGATCTATCCGGATTGCATGATCCAATAGAGCCGGTGGTGGGAGGCTTCGCCCACCCGCCCAGACCTCATCATGTTCTGTTTTTTTACCCTCTGCACATGAGCAGAAGGTTCTGTGCTCACATTTGCGAGCCGGTAGGTAAGTAAATTTCACTCCTGATGTTAAACCTATTTTAGGGCCTACACTATTGAACATTTCTTATCCAGAATGGCAGGACATTTTTAACTTTAAGCAGCTTTGATCAGAGAAGGTTTTCATAATTTGAAACAAGGGGTTTCTAGGTATATATTTTCCCTCTCCTGCTTTAAACCTAATGCTCAAGCTGTCACCCGCAGATATGCAATAGTTAGGTAATTATTTCTAAAACATCAATAATGGAAGGCAAGCTTCTCTGAAAGTCCTCTTGCTTATCAGAAATGAACTTTCTCAGTCACATACAGCTATAATGGATTATTGCTTTAAATCTCAAAGGTTCATCCCGGTCAGCACTTCTTTACTCTCCTACCATCGGGCAGGAGATATAGAAGCATAGCCAGTCGAATGAACAGGCTGAAAAATAGCTTCTATCCGTGGGGCTGTCAGACTTCTGAATGCAACGTAACACCGTAACTATTTAGTATGATAGACTTGCAGGGCCAGCCAGCACAACGTGCAACATATCTATACTGGTGTAATATAAGAGTCCCTTGGGAGCTGGGCAGCATAGAAATGCGACAAAATACTTAAATAAATAATTAATAAATAAATATAATGGAATCAGTGGTGGTTTTCAACCGGTTCTATCTGGTTCGGGCAAACCGGTAACGGCGGCTACGGGAGGCTCTGCCCACCCGCCCGGATGTCATCACGTCCCATTTTTGACGCTCTGCACATGTGTGCTCACATTTGCAAACCAGTAGCAAAGGTAAGTGAATTTCACCCCTGAATGTAATGTTATGCACATATATGTGTATGGGATTGTGTGTCCGTTAGTATGATCTATTGGATTAGGGTTTTTTCCTTTCGTTCACTTATGAGTTATTGAGATTTATTTTGTGTTTGGAGGGGCTGCACTAACAGAGGCTGGTCCAGGGGTGGTATTCACTGACTTTCTTTACCAGTTCGCAAATGTGAGTGTGCACGCATCCCATCCATTCATACCCCCGGCCTTCCATGCATGCGCTTTGCTGGTGCATGCACTGTCCGCATATGCGCCCGGCCTCAAAAACATGTCTAAATAGGATGGCATAGAGCTGGGGCAGAGGTGGGGGAGGAGGCAGGGGTGGACCCACCCACAATTTCCGCTACCGCTTTAGCCGAACCAGTCCGAACTGGCTGAATACCACCTCTGGGCTTATCCAATCTCATTGTACACAGGTTGTGCATTGACAATAAAGATTTGAATAGAGCTGGGGCAGAGGTGGGGGAGGAGGCAGGGGTGGACCCACCCACAATTTCCGCTACCGCTTTAGCCGAACTAGTCCGAACCGGCTGAATACCACCTCTGGGCTTATCCAATCTCATTGTACACAGGTTGTGCATTGACAATAAAGGTTTGAATTGAATTGAATTGTCCTTCCTGAATTTATCTACCTGGTTGTTTTTTTTTCCTTTTGGGATTTGTCTTTTAGGGAGAGGAAGAAGAGAACTGCTGTATAGTTATAAATCTAAACCAAAGCTAGCCATCAAGGGGACTGATTAATTTATCCACAGAGATGTCACTAAGAAACTTCCAACTTCCCTTTTCATTATGAGCAGATAATTGAGGAAAATGTCACACAGGGCTTCATTATTGACATTGCTGGCAGGCATTTCAAATAAAGTAATGAGGTAAAATTCATGCCATCCAAGCCACATGATGTCTTTTGCATGTTTTGGATTAGAGTTCCAATCATAATACATATATAGAGGGCACAGTTTGCACATTTTTACCACAAAATCCATGCTTTTAATAATAATATAATAATAATAGTCGCTCGACCTATGATGACCATTGAGCCTAAAATATCTGTTGCTTAGCAACACAGTTACTAAGTGAGGTTTGCCCCATTTTACAACTTTTCTTACCACAGTTGTTAAGTGAATCACTGCAGTTGTTAAGTTAGTGACATGATTGTTAAGTGTATCTGCTTCCCCATTGACTTTGCTTGTCAGAAGATCGCAAAAGGGGATCACATGACCCTGGGATACTGCAACCATCATAAATAAATGCCAGTTTCCAAGTGTCTGAATCTTGATCATGTGACAGTAGGGAATGCTGCAACAATCAGAAGTGTGAAAAATGGCCATAATTCCCTTTTTTTCCGTGCCGTTACAACTTCAGACAGTCACTATGTCAAGGTTTCTGACTAATGAACCCAAGCAAATCGGATGAACCCCATCCATAAGTGTCACAGATCACGTTGGCCAATTAGGTCAATTGGCGGACTCTCCAGGCACTCCTTCCCCGACCTTATCCATTGCCAATAGAGATGACCTTGGTTCTCAAGAGAAAGCTCTCTGTTGTGTCTAGTAAGGCATTCCAACCTCCTTCCCCTCGTCCCCCTCTATGTGGCAACTAAGGAACAGAAAAATGGCTGCTGCCAGATTCAGTTCGAAGTTGACAGTCAGCTCTCCCACTAGTGATTGAAAAGTGTCATCAGGTCACCTTCGCCCTCATCTTCGCTGTCATAGGAGTCAGCAAATTTGTTTCGGTTCATTAGTCGGAACCTTGACACACTAAACAAATGGCTGTAAGTCGAGGACTACCAAATAGAAGGCACAATTTTCTCACGACTACCACAAAATCCATGCTTATAAACATATATATTTCTCTTCCACAGAGGAGAAGATACCTGAACATTTACAGCACAAGATTGTGAGTGGACAAGATGGCGAACTAGAAGATATGCTGAATGATGAAACTGATTCCATGTGTAGCTCTGGAGTCTCAGCGTCTTGGAGTAAAAGGTATATCAATCAAAAAAATCTCTTCCCTCGCTAAATGCTCCTGCCTTTTGTTGATCTAGCAGAAGACTGGAAACCATGGAAGTTATCACTTTTCTACATCATCTGGCATTAACTCTTAAAAGGTTGAGAGTTGGTGTGCTTAAGTGTAAAACTAATATGCTCAGTTGGAAACTCTTAGCAGATAATAACATGCAGCAGGAGGGGGAAATGACGACAGAATCTGTATTTCAACAAAATGTTGCCATCTGAAGATAAAAAAGTGGGAAGGAACAGATCAACAATCTTGATTTCGCTTTCGCTCTTGTCTGTAGAAAGCAAGTTGCTGACTTCAGTGCAAATTGAATCTACCTTCGAGGTTGAAATGAAACTATAAAATACATGTACAGCAATATTTTTCATATACCGTATTTTTCAGCATATAAGACGCACCTTCCCCCCACAAATCTGGGTACGTCTTATATTCCGAATGTAGCCCCGCCTGGCCTCTCAAACTGAGATTTCAGAGGCTGAAAAAAGCCTCTGAAAGAAGCTTCAGAAAAAAAGCCTCCAAACAGAGCTTCAGAAAAAAAAGAAACGAAGTTTCAGAGGACTTTTTTTCTGAAGCTCTGTTTCGGAGGCTTTCAGAGGCAGAAAAAAAGTTTTTTCTTAAATGGAGTTTCAGAAGTTTCAGAGTCAGAAAAGAAAAAAAAGCAAGGCACAGAGCTCACAACCAACGAACCTGTTGCTTAAAATTCACCTCTGGGAACAGCTGATTGGGGGTATTCCGGGAGGCTGATCCACCCGCCAATCATTTTTTCTTATTTTCCTCCCCAAAAACTAAGGTGCGACTTATACTTCGAAAAATACGGTATGTGAGATTGACAGCTGTATTATATCACGTAAGAACTCTTGTCAGTTTGGCAAGCAGGCTACCTCAATATTCCTGGTGTTATATCCTGTTCTTTGGGCTGATAACAGTGTCTTTGTGGTTAATATTTAAACACAAAGCAAGTTTTGAACAGATGATTATGGCTGTGTAATTCACACAGGCTGAGTTCCAAAAAGGTGCTTTTTGGCATGATTGCAGCATCTGCCTGCTTCCCTGGAAAAGATGCAGCTGCTTTAAAGAGCTGCAGTGGCTATGTTTGTATTCCCTCATGCTCAGTCTGAATTACTTCTAACTTATTTCAAAACTATTGCCCAGTTCTGCAGATGTTCTAACAGAATACAGGTAGTCCTTGACGTACAACAGTTCATTTAGTGACTGTTCAAAGTTACAATGGCACCGACAAATGTGACTTATATGACCGTTTCTCACACTTATAACCATTGCACCATCCCCATAGTCACATGATCAAAATTCCAAGATGCTTGGCAACGGGTTCATATTTATGACCATTGCAGTGTCCCAAGGTCATGTGATCCCCTTTTGCGAACTTCTGACAAGCAAAGTCAATGGGGAAGCCAGATTCACTTAACGACCGGGTTACTCATCGATTAACTGCAGTGATTCCCTTAACTGTTGTGGCAAGGAAGGTCATAAAACGGGGCAAAACTCACTTAACAAATGTCTCACTTAACAACAGAAATGTTGGGCTCAATTGAGGTCGTACCTGTATTGGGAGTACCCACCACCATTGTTGTGACCAATGAATGGGGAAGAGTAGACAGTATTCCCAAGTATTCTCTTAAGAGTAACTGAGCAAACAGGGATGAATGCAGGGGTGAAATGCTCCTGGTTCGGACTGGATCGCCTGATCCGGTAGCGATAGCGGTGTGTGGTTTGGAGAATCAGTAGCAAAAATCCCTGCATCCCCCCATGCCCAGCTGAGCTGCGCGATCATCAGAGGCTGTTTTTTTTACTTTTAAAAGCATTTTTTCTACAACCTCTTCGGCTGAAAAAAATGCTTTTAAAAGTAAAAAAAAACAGCCTCTGATGATCGTGCGGCTCAGCTGGGATCGTCAGAGGCTTTTAAAAGCATTTTTTTCTGCAACCTCTTCGAAGGTTGTAGAAGATGTTGTAGAAAAAAAAATGCCTTTAAAAGCCTCTGACGATCAGGCGTTCCCAGCTGAGTTGCCTGATCATCAGAGGCTTCTAAAAGCATTTTTTTCTGCAACCTCTTAAGAGTTGTAGAAAAAATGCTTTGAAAAGTTGAAAAAAAAGGTTGGCCACGCCCACCCAGTCACATTACCCCCACCACCAAGCCACGCCCACAGAACTGGTAGTAACAAATTTTACATTTCATCACTGGATGAATGTTACTCAAAGCTTCTGAGTAAGGCAGATAGTTTATTTAGACTTAGAACTTAGATTTAGAATAACTTTATTGCCCACCTTTTCTGTGCCTGTTCTGAAATTAATACAGGTAGTCCTCAACTTACAATCACATTTGAACCCAAAATTTATGTTGCTAAGTGAGAAATTTGTTAAGTGAATTTTGCCACATTTTACAACTTTTCTTGCCACATTTGTTAAGTGAATCACTGCAATTGTTTAATTCCTTAGCCATGTGTGCATAAGAAAAGGTATATGCTAAAACCAAGTATTCAGAGCAAGCAGGCTTTTTTCAAAATAGATATTCATGAAACATCCTTGCATCTGTGAAGGGCCCAATCAATCTGTTTCCATCCCATTCATTTGTATTATTTGGCAGAACAATTCTTCTCAGTGCCTCATCACTCAACCTGCTACAGAACAACCAACATGAGCTATGAAAAGGGTGACACTACCATACATCAAGAACATCTCAGAACCAACCAACAGACTATTACAACCACACGACATTACTGTGTGGCACACAAGCCAACTAAAGCTCCTAAAACATCTTAAGTAAACCAAAAGGCCCAGTAGCCCAAGAAGAAAAAAATAGGAGACATTTACAACATACTATGTAAAGACGGTAACAGCTACCCTGTTTCCCCGAAAATAAAACCCAACCAGAAAATAAGCCCTAGCATGATTTTTCAGGATGCTCGTAATATAAGCCCTTCCCCCAAAATAAACCCCAGTTAAGGTTGTCAGCCACATGGGCACATTTAGTACTGTATTTCTCCAAGAATAAGACCTAACCAGAAAATAAGCCCCAATGCGTCTTTTGGAACAAAAATTAATATAAGACCCAGTCTTATTTTCAGGGAAACATGAGTACTAGGTAGGACAGTCAAGGAGAAGACTATCGGAGCACATCCATAAACACCAACTAGTAGCCAGAAGATATCATGGAAACTCCTTCATCTCACAACACATGGACAGATTCAACTGTATTCAACTGTGAAATTGTGACCATCCTAGATCAAACTAAATCCGAAAATGCTAAGGAGTTCCAGAAGCTCGGCATTCACCAAAATAAGCCATCAATAAATTCATAAAAATAAACCATATTTACACACCACCCCAAATAGCAACAATAAAATGCTAATAAGGAAACAAAAAGACCAGAGCACATTATCTCCAGCAGCCAACACCCAGATAAGCAGGGATTAATACCCAGCAAGCAATTAAGCAGAAAACAATATCCTAATCAAGGAATTACCACAGAAAAACCCACATTCCACTAACACTGGGAGGGCAAGCAAACAACCAAGTTCAGAGAGTAACCATGAGCTAGATATATATATTCTCCTCTATTGGAATTTTTCACTTGGATGACATTCATTCAGAATATCCATGATACTTTCAAAATCTCTTTTCCATTATCCCATTCACTACTGTGAATGGGAAATATAAGTCCTTCCTCCCAAATAAACCCCAGTTAAGGTTTTTTTTTTTTTAATTTGATTTATATGCCGCCCTTCTCCGGAGACTCAGGGCGGCTTACAATGCGTTAAGCAAATTAAGCAAGGTTGTCAGCCACATGGGCACATTTAGTACCTTATTTCTCCAAGAATAAGACCTACCCAGGAAAACGGCCCGGACTGGGGTTTTATGTGGGTTTTTAACTTTTATCTGGTTTTAATTAGGTATTTTAACTTTGTACTATGGTTATTGTGGATTTTATTGTTGTGAGCCGCCCTGAGTCCGTTGGAGATAGGGCGGCATATAAATTAAATAAAATAAATAAATAAAATAAATACTGTGCTGAATGCAAGCATCACTAACCTACTATCAGTAATTCCTACTTTCATATATACCCACAATGGCATAGATGATACCAATTTATATTTTTTCAATATACATCTTAGCTGTTCCATTCATAATTAAAACTTTGTGTTCCCAGTTGATAGGAAAGAAGGAGGAAGGAAGAAGGGAAGGAGGGAGGGAGGGAGGGAAGGAAGGAAGGAAGGAAGGAAGGAGGCAAGGGGAAAGGGAAGGGGAAGAGAGGAGAGAGGAGAGGAGGATGGATGGATGGATGGATGGAAGGAAGGAGGCAAGGGGAAAGGGAAGGGGAAGAGAGGAGAGTTGAGAGGAGGAAGGAAGGAAGGAAGGAGGCAAGGGGAAAGGGAAGGGGAAAAGAGAGATGAGGAGAGGAGGATGGATGGAAGGAAGGAAGGAAGGAGGCAAGCGGAAAGGGAAGGGGAAGAGAGGAGAGTTGAGAGGAGGAAGGAAGGAAGGAAGGAAGGAAGGAAGGAAGGAAGGAAGGAAGGAAGGAAGGAAACATTCTTCTAGCTTTCTGTGAAGGTCTGATTTATACAACATTTTAGCCTAGAGTATGTTGTGCAAACTCAGTCACTGCAGACTTCATAGATGAACATATACTAAACACTCATTCTAAGTAAAATGTTTGGGCTGTCCGGTTCTAAAAACAGAAGTCCTTCCAGCATTTTGCTCCTAGAATGGATGGCTTTATTTATGCTCCTGGGAAAAGACTAACAGAGCACTCTCTTGTTTGTCCTCCATATTAAATCATCTTGAGGATGATACAGAAGGTCATCTAGATGCACCATGTATAGTAGTGATTAATCGCCATTTGCTCCAATGCTGATTAAAGTTCTCCAACTGACTGAACACAGGATCTTTTGAATGCTGAAACCTGACATTGTTATGAAATGATGGTTTCTCTCCAATGTTGTATAACATATGAAGCCATCAAACCTCATAATTGCTCGTATTATTTAACGCCCTTTACATCAGGCTCCCAAAGTTCCAGGAAGAGATTGTTCCTAGCTCTTTTGGGAGTGAACTTGAAAACTTAGTCTTGGCTTTGGCTTGGCATTTTGAGTGAACTGAACATTTTTGCTATACATAAACCAGACCAAAATTGCTTCTCCTAACAACCATGCTTAGAACAATATATGTGAACCAGGCAGTAGTGGGATTCAAATTTTTTTACTACCGATTCTGTGGATGTGGCTTGGTGGGCATGGCAAGAGAAGGATACTGTAATATCTCCATTCCTTCCCCACTCCAGGGGAAGGTTACTGCAAAATCCCCATTTCCTCCCAATCAGCTGGGACTCAGGAGGCAGAGAATAGATGGGGACAGGGCCAGTCAGAGGTGGTATTTACTGGTTCTCCGAACTACTCAAAATTTCCGCTACCAGTTCTCCAGAACTGGTCAGAACCTGCTGAGTATCACCTCTGGAACTAGGGCCATAAATGCTTTAATTTTGGAACTTGGATTATTGCCTATGTCCTAATAGTTCTCTGAATAACTTGCAATTTTAAGTAAGCCCTATGCCTAAGTATGGAAATGGACAAAGTAAATGGCATTAGACTTGTTAACAATGTAAAATGTAGCTTCTGAAGACTGAGACCTGTCATTATCTTCTGAAATGGAAACAGAGCCAAGCTGCAGTTGAAGATCCATGAAACGGAACTGAAGTCCCAGAATTATCAGGTAAGGTACAAAATGATGGCCAGCATCTTAGGTCAAGGAACTGAACATCCTTTTCGATTTGGCAGGAGGAGGAATGGCAGAACCTGGAGGTGGAGTGAAAAAGAGGGATCAGCCTAGAATCCCTACGTAGCAACAAGCAAACTAAGTCTAACCTTGAGTGCTGTTGACCTTTAGCTAACTCTTACTAGGTGCTGAGTATTACAGTAATTGAGAAGAGTCCTGTACATAGGCTTTTAGCAATAAAGCAGCTTATTTGAAGCTTCATTGATGCCACCGTGGTGGCGCAGTGGTTAGAGTGCAGTACTGCAGGCTACTTCTGCTGACTGCCGATTGCCTGCAATTTGGCAGTTCAAATCTCACTAGGCTCAAGGTTGACTCAGCCTTCTATCCTTCCAAGGTGGGTAAAATGAGGACCTAGATTGTTGGAGGAAATATGCTGATTCTGTAAACTGCTTAGAGAGGGCTGTCAAGCACTGTGAAGCAGTATATAAGTCTAAGTTCTATTGCTAAGCACTATTGCTATTCACATGTGCACCTGGTCTTTCCCGCCTGACAGGTTTTGAGTCAAATTTGCATTGCGTTCTTTCAGATTGCCATAACCATCATTGAAGCACGGCAGCTCGTTGGTGAGAATATAGATCCGGTGGTGATTATAGAAATTGGGGATGAAAAGAAGCAGACTACAGTCAAAGAAGGAACCAATACACCATTTTATAATGAAGTATGTAAACTGAGCTGAGTGGTTAGAAAACACAGATGTCCACGCTGGTTTTCTTTCTGTTTTGTTTTTTTTAGTAAAATGAATAAAATGGTTAAAAGGCCAGCTCTGCCACCTGTTGAAGGGATCTTCCCCATTTGGGGGTATATTAGAGTGATAAGGGCATTACGGCAGAATACAGGTAGTCCTCAACTTACGTCTGTAATTGAGTCTGGAATTATGGTTGTCAGTCATTAAGCAGGTCACTACATGACCATACTTGATTTTATGACTTTTTTTTTTTGCAATGGTTGTTAAGTGAACACCTTGCTCGTTAAGTGAAGGCTGGAATTACTAAGTGAATCTATTATCCGCAATTTTTGTCAGAAATTAGAATTAAAGACCTGTTTCCAGCAAAAAAAAATAATATCATGTGACCGTGGGGATAGGGAGTAATGTTCAAAACTTTAAATCTGGGTTGTACATAACCCTGGGGATTGTCATTTGTAATTTTGAATGACACTAAGCAACCAGCGTCAAAGGCTAATTCCATGATATCTTGCAAATGAACCTGCAGCGTAAACATATTAAAAATGTTGTTAAGAGTTTCACTAAACTTCAGTTCTCAGATTTTTTTCCTTTAAGAGAAGGACTTATCACAGTGATGGCTAACATTTTTGCCATTGTGTGCCAAAAGCAGGGGTAGTGGGTGGATTGCGTGCACGCGTGTCCACACCCATAATTCAATGCACCCAATCCCCCTATGCATGCACGCATGACCCCCCCACTCTCCCCCCACATTTGGCACGTGAAGGCCCGGTGGGCCCAGGCTCATTTTTTTGCCCTCCCCAGGCTCCAGAGCCTTTCTAGGAGCCTGGGGAAGGCGAAAACAGCCTTCCCCACCCCCCCAGAGGCCCTCCGGAGGCCCGGAAACAGCCATTTCCCGACTTCCAGTGGGCCCAGTAGGCCCGAAAATCACCTGCATGCTGGACTGAGGTAGGGCAACGCTCGCGTGCCCACAGATATGGCTCCATGTGCCACCTGTGGCACCCGTGCCATAGGTTCGCCATCACGGACTTATCACTTAATTTAGGGTTCAAGTGAAAAAAAATTCAGAAAGCAGAAATCAATTCTGTAATAATTAAGATGATAACAATAAAGGTTGCCTCTCAGCTGGATGAGAACAACAGTGATGGAGAAGTTGGAATTATTTTTTCCCCCTATGTGATTCTCTCATGTTATCCTTTGTGGAAAAAATTAAAGATATAAGATCTAAAGATACTCTTCTAAATTCTGTCATACTTATTTCTTTGGTTTTTTTCCCCCTTCTCAGTATTTTCTATTTGATTTCACTGGGCCCCAAGTTCATCTGTTTGACAAAATTATCAACATCTCTGTAAGTATACACATCGTGGGCAGACAGTTCATTTATTGTTTGAAAATGGTTCTGTAGGAGAGAGACGGCTTGTACTTATAAAAATTAAAAATTGACAGGACTACTTTATACTACTACAAAGCTCAGGTTTTTTAAACCCTCCATCTTTAACTTTATTTCTAATTGGAATAATCTATTTTCTTCTCCAGTCTATTTTCTATAGGGTTCCTTTGTTTTACATTGCACATTTAAATCAACATTTAAGTTTGGGCTGTCAAGGTCAGGCCTATTTTTTAGGAAATAAGACAACTTGACAGCCAGCATCCAAAATTCATGCCTCTTTTCTGACACTGTTGTAACTTTAATTTGTTTGCAAAATCAAAGGGTCTGGAGCAGAGGTGTCAAACTCAAGGCCTGTGGGCCAAACCCAGCCCACAGGCTGCTTAGATCTGGCCCACAGGACCACCCTGGAAACAGCAAAGGACTGACCCGCAGTGCTTCTGCCAGAGAAAACGGAGCTTGGGAGGGCCGCACGCAGCTCTCCCAGGCTCCATTTATGGCCAGGACAGCCTCCTGCAGCTCTGTGCCAGCGAAAACGGAGCACACAGCCACCCCTCACCCCAACCTCAAGCTCTGTTTTCATTGGCAGAGGGCTGCAGGAGGCCATCCTGGCCGAAAATGGGATCCTGGGTGGCCACACACATTCCCCAAGCTCCATTTTTGCTGGCAGAGGGCCGCACCCATCCTATCCAGGCCCGCCCCCTGAGGTCAAACACAACCTTTTTTTATAAAATTTTATTATAAATTAGAAATATAAAACAGAATAAAGACTATAACAAAACACAATCACATACATATGACTGAGGTTGATTCAACCCCCATATATATACAGTTTCTAAATAGCATTACATATCATCATACTACAGCTTCAATTTGGTTTATTATACTGCATCTTGCATTTGTTAATCTTCTTGCTCTGTAGGGCGACCCGGGGTCCAATAACTGAGGTGAGACCAGGTTAAGTCAAACAGGAACACTTTATTTCTAACAACAGCCGTAGATGCTTGGAATAAACAGAACAGAGAACAAGGGGTTTGACAGCTATTTATACTGTAGCTGTCAAACTAAACAACCAATAGGAGGGCAACATTCTCCCGCCGGCAAGTCCGTGCGTCTGAGCCAATCAGGGACGCCCGTCGTAAGTCGAGGACTTAACACCCCTTCCCCCCTGGATGGAGCAGGCATAGTCGGCCAGATACGCAGGGCGCCTGCGCGTTCGACTAGATCTACGCAGTTCAGGTGTGGCTGCCTGCGTAGTTGGCGGAGCTTGTGTCACCGGTGGAACTTCCGGCGACTTGTCTGGAACACTCGAGTCAGCCTCGTCGTCGGATAGCTGGCCAGGTTCATCAAGTAAGTTGGGCTCTGGGGGCGCGTTTGAGCTAGGGACAGTTGGTGTATAGTTAGGGGTTGGAACTGTTACGGGCTCATCCAGGCCGGCTGAGCTATCTGGATGGAATGTCAAACGGGCTCTGATTTGATTCAGATGGCGGTGCCAGAGCCGGCCATCGGGTAGCCGGATTTGGTAGGAATAGGGGCCAGTGTTTTGCTCAATGGTTCCTGGTAGCCATTTGGGTTCGCCCCCAAAGTTCTGGGCATATACTGAGTCGCCGACATTAAAGCTGCGGTGTCGACTGGTTGAGTCAGGGGGCTTCTCTGGAGAGTAGGCAGGGTGCAAGCGGTCGAGGTCGGTGCGGAGACGTCTGCCCATTAGAAGCTCTGCGGGGCTCCTGTTGGTAGAAGGGCATGGAGTTACGTGTTGTGCCAACAGGTATCGGGCCACTTTCTCCTGCCAGTCCCCGTGGGTGAAACGGGAGAGGGTCTCTTTGGCTGACCTCATGGCCCTTTCTGCCAAACCGTTGCTGGCAGGGCAAAATGGTGCCACCCTGGCGTGGCGTATCCCATGTCCTGCTAGGAAGACCTGGAAGGCAGCAGATGCTAGTTGCGGGCCGTTGTCCGAAACGATGACATCGGGCAACCCGTGGGTGGCAAAAAGTCTTTGCAAGGCCCTGATTAGGGCGGCCGAGGTGGTTGATGCCATGGCAACTATCTCCACCCACTTTGAGTAGGCATCGACCACCATTAGGAAGGTCTGCCCATGGAAAGGTCCGGCAAAGTCCACATGGATTCGTGACCAGGGCGACTTTGGCATTTCCCACTCTTTGACTGGAGCGGCGGGGGCTGCTGGTCGGGACAGTTGGCAAGGCTGGCACCCTGCGACCCACAGAGTGGCCGCTTGATCAAAATTTGGCCACCAGACGTAACTGCGCCCTAGAGACTTCATCCTAACTATCCCCGGGTGTCCCTCATGCAGGGATTCCAAAACTCGCTGCTGGAGTTTGGCGGGCACTACTACTCTATTTCCCCACAGCAAACACCCTCGCTGTACAGACAACTCATGCTGTCGGACGTGGTATGGCTTGAACTCAGGACCTACATTTCCAGGAGGCCATCCCCTGCGCACCCAGTCCAAAACCCTGCGGAGGATGGGGTCCTTAGTAGAGTGGGAAGCAATGTCGGAGGCAGAAAGTGGCAGGTGCAGGAATTCAAGGAGGAGGACCTGAGAAGTAGGAGAGGGGTCATAGACAGAGATGGGCAGGGGGCAGCGGCTGAGGGCATCTGCATGCGGCAGAAGCTTGCCAGGGCGATAGACGAGAGAATAGGAGTAAGCGGCTAGGAATTCAACCCAGCGGGACATGCGGGGGGAGAGGACCTGGGGCGTTGCGATGTTGCCAGCCAGGATGCCTAAGAGGGGTTTGTGATCTGTGACTAGGGTGAAGTGCCGACCGTAAAGGTAGTCATGGAAACGCTTGACGGCTGCCACAGCGGCCAGCGCCTCCTTGTCGATTTGGCCATAATTGCGCTCAGTTGAGGAGAGCGTCCTGGAATAAAAGGCAATGGGGGCCTCAGTGCCATTTGGGAGGGAGTGGCTTAAAACGGCCCCAATCCCGAAGGGGGAGGCATCGGCAGCAAGAACTAAGGGAAGGCTGTCAGAGTATTGCACCAAAACGGCATCAGATGACAGGAGGGATTTGACAGCCTCAAAGGAGGATGCCTCCCGGGGGCCCCAGCGCCAGGGGGACTTCTTATCTAACAGACGGTGCAGGGGTTCGGCAACAGTGGCCTTGTGTGGCAAAAAGGTGCTATAGAAATTTAAAAGCCCGAGGAAGGCTTGTAAGTCGGTTTTGTTGCCAGGGGTGGGGGCCCGCTTGATGGCAGCTGTCTTTGAAGGGGTGAGATGTATGCCGGAGGCATCTATCAAAAACCCTAAGAATTCAACCTGGGGCACCCCAAGTCTACACTTAGCCTTCTTAAGCTTAAGGCCAGCCGTTTGGAAACGGCGTAGGACTGTCCTTAGCTTGTCCTTAAGTTCTGACTGACTAGAGGCAGAGATGATGATGTCATCAAAATATGGAACGACTCCTGGCAGCCCCTGCAGGAGTCGCTCCATAAGGCTTTGGAATATGCCAGGAGCCACACTAATGCCAAACTGGAGGCGGTGGCATTTAAATGCCCCCCGGTGGGTAACTATTGTCTGGGCCGCGGCCGTGGCAGAATCAACGGGGAGTTGCTGGTAGGCTTGCGCCATGTCCAGCTTGGCAAAAATGGAGCCATTGCCCAATGAGTGCAACAAATGTTGTACTACAGGTACAGGATAAGGGTGGGCTTGGAGGGCCTTATTTACTGTATTTTTATAGTCCGCGCAGATGCGGATAGACCCATCTGGCTTGATGGGTAGGACTATGGGGGTCTCCCAGGGGGCATGATCGGTGGGTTCTAGAATGCCCTGTGCAATAAGTTTGTCTAACTCTTTATCCACCTGAGGTTTGAGTGCAAATGGCACCCTTCTGGGCTTTAATCTAACGGGGGCCACTTTGGGGTCTAAATTGAGGGAGATGGGAGATTCCTTATATTTACCTAAGTCATCGTTGAAAACGTCTGCGAATTCGGCCATGAGATCCTCAAAGTAATCAGGGCGTACTGAATGGATGCCAGTTATGCCAAGTCCTAAGGCACCAAACCAGTCAAGCCCCAGCAGGCTGGGCAGTGGGTCTCGTACGATGATCAAGGGAAGCTTGCCAGTGAAGGTTTTGTGCTCCACTAGGAGTTTGGCGCCGCCCATGACAGGAATGTAATTCCCTTGATAGTCCCGGAGGCGTACTTGGCATGGTTGAAGGGCGCGTTTTTGAATATTTGGCGCCACTTGCTTTAGGGTGTGCCAAGAGATTAGAGATTTGGAAGACCCCGTGTCGACCTCCATTTGGCAGGGGGTTCCTTCTATGGTGATCGTCATGTAGATTTTCTTGTTGGCACCAACTCTGAATTGGCGGGCAGACACTGCAGGAGCGTTGTTACTCTTTGAAACGGCAAAACAGTCACCACTAGGCTTGGGTGTTTTTTGGAATGGTCGTCTGGAGGCGTTCAGCTGCGTGCCCTGCAAATTAGCCCGGCAGACTCTTGCCAGATGCCCCTTTTTTCCACATCTGCGGCAGATGGTGGTTTTAAAACGACAAACCGCTTGGGGATGCATTTCACCGCAGCCTTGACAGGGAGACCCTGCGAAGTCCTTGTCTGAGGTAGTTCTATTGCCCTTGGAGGTTTTGAGGCGGCTAACCTCATCCTCCTCCTCCTTGATCACCTCAGAGTCTGTCTCTTCCGAATGGACAGTGTTGGGCTTGGTGGCAGGAGTGGCGGCTTGCGATTTACGAATTTCTAAGGTAGATCTGCTAGATAGCTCGCACGCCTGAGCCTCCTCTATGGCAGTCGCGAGGGTAATTTCTTTCTTCTCTAACAAGTGGCGTTGTATTCTTAAGTCTTTTACGCCACAAATGAACTGCTCCAGGAGGGAGTCTTCTAGCTGGGCAAATTCGCAGTTCAAGGCGGCAGTCCTGAGGGAGGCCATGTAGTGATTGATGGATTCCCCCTCAGCTTGAAGAATCTGTCTGAAAGCGAACCTTCGAGCTATCTGCGATGGCGTGGGTTCGTAGTGGCTCTTGAGTTTGTCCCTCAGGACTTCCCACGACACTGTCTGGACAGGGACTGGGGCTAGCAGGGCCAGCGCGACAGCAAACTTTTTGGGACCGCAGGCATTTAAAAAGTGTGCCCTTTTCCGGCTGCTGGACAGCCCTGTATAGTCGTTCGCTTCCAGGAAGCACTCGAATCTAGCCTCGTATGAGTTCCAGGTTTCTGTGGCTGGGTTGAAGGGAGCGAATGTTGGGGGTGCCATCCTGATAAGGATGGTTCTGTTTCTGTGAGGAACTTGTTTCCTCAAACGACATCTCGTCGTTTAGTGACTCAGCTAGCGCCTTGGCTTAGCGCTAGTGACTTCAGCTATTGACTACCTGTCTCCTCACACCCAGAATCCCATCCTCGTCGCCAGTGCTCTGTAGGGCGACCCGGGGTCCAATAACTGAGGTGAGACCAGGTTAAGTCAAACAGGAACACTTTATTTCTAACAACAGCCGTAGATGCTTGGAATAAACAGAACAGAGAACAAGGGGTTTGACAGCTATTTATACTGTAGCTGTCAAACTAAACAACCAATAGGAGGGCAACATTCTCCCGCCGGCAAGTCCGTGCGTCTGAGCCAATCAGGGACGCCTGTCGTAAGTCGAGGACTTAACACTTCTTATATCTAATATTCCCTTATTTATATTTAGCTTGCTATTTACATATCTATGCTACATGCTTCCCTAACATCTACCTCATGACATTTTTACTTCTATCCATTGGTACCATTTATCCCAGCTTTGATTGAAAATTGATTCTTGTCTATCTTTAAGTATATATATTAATCTCTCACATTCTGCACACCACAAAATTTTGTTGATAATCATCTGATCCGATGGTACTTCCTTCCCTTTCCAAAGTTGCGCATATGCAATTCTAGCTGCAGTGGTAATGTGTATGAAAAGGTAGCAGTCTGCTTTCCTTATGCCCCCAGGGTTTATTCCTAGCAAGTAGACCTCTGGTCTCAGTTGAAAACTGACTCCTGTAATCTCCATGAGCCAAACTTTTATCTTACTCCAATAGTTTTGGGCTTGTAGACATGTCCACCATTGGTGGTAAAACACAACCTTGATGTGGCCCTCAATGAAATCAAGTTTGACACCCCTGGTCTGGAGCTTTTACAGGATTCACTGATTGATTGATTCTACTGTATTGATAGAAAATATGAACAATCTCATTCCCTTTAGTGGCCCTTGTGACATTTCTTATAGAATCAGAGGTGGCTGCAGGAAACAGTCAAAAAGCCACAATTATGAGATCAAGGCTCAGCCTATTGTTGAGGCAACAAATGGATGGCACTTTGATTGCAACAACAGAGATATCATTGTGACTTTTTTGACCGTGTCCTGCAGACATCTCTGCCCAGAATGAATTATGGCAAGGGGTTAAAATAGCAAGAAAGGGTAAAACACAGAGGAATCTGCAAGATTAAAAGATTGCGTCAAAATAAAAGAACAGCTGAATTACATTAGCAATGAACAAAATTTCAGTTTCTTCCAGTGTCCTGTTATATCTTCAGATCTGTGAAATATGTTGCACCAAATCTGATATTTTTAAAACACCTATTTACCTGGAGATATTGTATATAAGATATTATAGTCATTTTTCCAAAATAAAATACAATGTATACATTAATTTAATGAATATTTGAATAGACTTTTTCCTAATTACTAATTGACCCTAACTGAATGACATTGAGGTTTTTTTAAAAAGCATTTCAATTGTTTTGTTTGTACTTCGCTTGGAAAATATTAAATTAGATAGATTCAAATTCAATTTATTTTCCACCATCCCTATACTATAGAATGATTAACAGAGAGGCCCATGAATATTTATTCCAAGAACAAATCACTACTCTGGTTCTTCTGCTTTTGGAAAGTTCAAATGTTAGAGAAGGAACTAAATTTTCATTTACCCTATTTCCCCCAAAATAAGACATCCCCTGATAATAAGCCCAATTGGGCTTTTGAGCACATGGCAATAAGGCCAAGCGCTTATTTCAGGGTTCAAAAAAATATAAGACAGGGTCTTATTTTCAGTGAAACACGGTAATAAAAATGTTTATTCTCAGAACTGTAACTTCTCTGGGTAAAATTGCATTAGCGATTGAGGTAGCACACTAAGATAGATAAATACATAGATGATAGACAGAAGATGATAGATAGATAGATAGATAGATAGATAGATAGATAGATAGATAGACAGACAGACAGACAGACAGACAGACAGACAGACAGATAGATGATAGAAGATAGGGAATGGATGGATGGATGGATGGACGAATAAGATGATGGATGGGGAGAGAGAGAGAGAGAGAGAGAGAGAGAGAGAGAGAGAGAGAGATAGGTAGGTAGATAGATGGACAAACTTTTCATATCTTCCTTCACAGGTTATGCATAACAAACTTCTAAAAAGTTTATTGATTGGCTCCTTCAAAGTAGATTTGGGAACTGTTTACAACGAACCAGGTAAGCAAGATATTTTCAGCAATTCTTTTTGTTAAGTAGTTTTTTCTGCTTAACTTGTTGCACCTCAAGGTTAATTCACTTAACTTGCAATTAAAATAAAAAACAAACAAAGCAACCCACTTCTGTATTGTGTAGATATTGCGTATTCATGGCACATATTGAATAATCTATGTTAAGGTTAAAAGGGACGTGGTGGCTCAGTGGCTAAGACGCTGAGCTTGTCAATCCAAAGGTCGGCAGTTCAGCAGTTCAAATCCCTAGTGCCATGTAACGGAGTGAGCTCCTGTTACTTCTCCCAGCTTCTGCCAACCTAGCAGTTCGAAAGCACATAAAAAATGCAAGTACAAAAATAGGGACCACCTTTGGTGGGAAGGTAACAGCGTTCTTTGCACCTTTGGCATTTAGTCATGCTGGCCACATGACCACGGAGATGTCTTCGGACAGCGCTGGCTCTTCGGCTTTGAAACGGAGATGAGCACTGCCCCCTAGAGTCAGAAACAACTAGCACATATGTGCAAGAGGAACCTTTACCTTTACCTATGTTAAGGTTTCCCCTGAGAGTGCACAAATTTGGATCACAACTTTTGCTATGTTAAAAGTTTGAAAATTGGCATCAACCTGATGTAAGAAAGGACAATATCCATAGGCAGAATATTTGAACACATTACAATTAACCCAAAAGTGATCATAAACCTTCAGAAACAGCATTACAAAGATTGGTTTCTTCAAGCTCACAAGTTCACAATGAGATTTAATATAATTTCTTGACTTCTGGGGGACATATGTCAATTGAAGATGTCTCCATGTAACT
This sequence comes from Arizona elegans, assembly GCA_022577455.1. Lineage (NCBI taxonomy): Eukaryota > Metazoa > Chordata > Lepidosauria > Squamata > Colubridae > Arizona > Arizona elegans. The sequence goes on along the minus strand of JAKOOJ010000002.1, from coordinate 4,360,900 downwards.
GGAGGCAATGACTGCAGCAAAGATCAGGCACCTGGTGAATACTATACACCAGTTCCTTGGAATCTCTCCTGGATAATGGTAAAACAGGAGATCGCCCACATGCGGCCCGGATGACATCTCTTGGAGAGAAAGCTGCAGGACAGTGGGTTTCCATGGGATTAAGTCCCATGGGGCTGTTTCCTCAACAACCTGAGAACTTCTCATTGGACATTAACTGATAACAGAGGGTAGCCAGGGAAAAAAGGGGAGCTTAATTGCATATTTTTCTTGCCAAGCTGATAGATAGATAGATGATAGATAGATAGATAGATAGATAGATAGATAGATAGATAGATAGACAGATAATCTTTATTGACATTTTTTTTACTGTGGGCACTCTGGCACACATTAAAAATGAATTTCTGTTGTCTGCTCTCAAAAGTGTACACATACATAACACACATATCCACAATATATATATATATATAACACACACACACGTACACACACATATGAGACTGGATCTTATATTAATTTTTGCTCCAAAAGACTCCAAAAGATTATGAGCCAAGGTGGCGCAGTGGTTAGAGTACAGTACTGCAGCTACTTCAGCTGACTGCTAGTTCAACAGATCAGCGGATGAAATCTCACCAGCTCAAGGTTGACTCAGTCTTCTACCCTTCCAAGGTGGGTAAAATGAGGATCCAGATTGTTGGGGACAATATGTTATTTAGTATACTGTCTTTGGTGTAAGCCGCCCAGAGTCCTAGGAGAGTGGGTGGCATAGAAATATGAATAATAAAAATAATAAAAATAAAAATTAGGGTTTATTTTCTGGTTAGGTCTTATTTTGGGGGAAATACGGTACTAAATGCACCCATCTGGCTGACAATCATAACTGGGGCTTATTTTGGGGGTATATTACGAGTATCCTGAAAATTCATGCTAGGTTATTTTCCGGTTGGGTCCTATTTCTGGGGAAACAGTGTGTGTGTGTGTGTGTGTGTGTGTGTGTGTTAAGTGTTTTTCTATCGAGACATCTGGTCTACCCCAGCATGTGGGAGGGAGCATACTGCATCCCTTTCGCCTTTCAGCTCCAATCCAGGAGCCCTCAAGCAGTCACATTCACGACAAACCACTTTATACCAAATTGATATTTCGCTGAGGGCTGCTTGAGTGCTCCTGGATTGAATTGATGAAAGGAGGAGAATGTGTGGCTCAGAGCTTAATACAACTGCCTAACATGCAGGCAGCCCAAATAAGGTCTTTGAATCCGAGTAAGGGTATGGCTAGCTGATGAGAGCTAAATAGCTTGAAATAGATCTATACTAGTCTCCCTTTATTTCTTTATCAGCAAAATATAAATTTGGTATGTGTATATATATATATGTGTGTGTGTACACACATACATACATACATACATACATACATACATACATACACACACACAAATACACATATATGCACATACACCCAGATATATAAATAATGTGTGTGTACTCTCAAGCTTCCTCAGAAAGAGGAAGTTTGAGAGTTGACAAGGTTGATTATATGGATCAAAACTGTGACCGAATCTGGATGTTTTGCTTAGGATACCTCCTCCCAGAAGGTAACAAGGAAAACAGATTCTGCCTGCTAGAATCCTTTTAGCAAGGATCTCAAACCCACTGCTGGATGCTGTTCTCATGTGTATGCTTTTCCAGGTCATCAGTTCTGTGACAAATGGGCCGTTCTCACGAATCCAGCGGACATTAAGACAGGAGTCAAGGGATATCTGAAATGTGATATCAGTGTGGCGGGGAAAGGAGACACGATCCAAGCAGCTCAGAAAGGAAGTGATGCTGAAGAGCAGATAGAGAAGTATGACATCCCTTCCCTTCTTCTCCAGCTGGCTCTCAGCTTCTATAAAAAGGAGGCAGCTGCCGTGCAAAATAATGGAAATCCTGCAGGAATAACATGGGTCTTAGGTGGTGCTTGGCAAAATCTATTTTAGTTACGGTGGTTTGCTTTTGATGAAAGATTTCCTTGGGAAACAGCAGTCTTAATTGCTGCAGAATTCTTGGGATTTTATGGAGAGAAGCTTTGATGGTTGCATTTGGGTAAAATAAAGATGCTAAAATACGTATCATGCATTTCATTTTCACTCCCATTCTGAGATAATTTTGATCATTCCTTGCTAGATTGGAGGCATTCAGACTGGCAATTTATATTTAAATTTAAACAGCAAGCATGAGAAACAGGATAGATCTGCATTAAAAGGAAGTCAAACTCTTTCAAGTCACGGTCATAATTTGAACAGAGGGCCCTCTGTTTGCTTTTGGAATTCATTAATGCCTGTCCACCATTACTTGTGTGAATGATGTCTTTAGCATAGTATTTCTCAACCGTTGCAACTTTAAGATGTGTAGACCGCACAGTGCTGACTGGAGAACTCTAGAAGTTGAAGTCTACACATCTTAAATTTGCTATGGTGGCATAGTGGTTAGAATGCAGTACTGCAGGCTAATTCTGCCAACTGCCAGCAGTTCAGTTCTCACTGGCTCATGGTGGACTCAGCCTTCCAATGACAGTGACAGCAAGAAATTTGTACATTCAGATTGCAAGGTTCCATTAATGGAGCCTTACAATAAAGCAAAATTAGCACATCTTTTGTGCTTCCTGAGCCATGGTGGCTCAGTGGTTAGAATGTAGTATTGCAAGCTAACTCTGCCTACCACTAGGAGTTCAATCCTGACCTGCCTCAACCTTCCATCCTCCTGAGGTCGATAAGATGAGGACCCAGTTTGTTGGGAGGCAATATGTTGACTCTGTAAATTGCTTAGAGAGGGCTATAAACCACTGTGAAGTGGTATATAAGTCTAAGTGCTATTGCTATTGCTAAGGCTGAGAAACACTGCTCTGGACAAATAGATACAATTGTTCCAAATTCAACATCCAATTGGACTTGGCTTTTTTAAAAAAATATATATCTAATTTTGATTTAATTTGGGTTTGAATGTAATAAATGCAATTAAGATTCCACTATACTACTGAATTAAAGTCACTTGATCATTCTTTGCCTAGTTAATAATGTCCTCCTACGGATCCATTCAAAATTGGCAAATTTGGGTGGCAAATTTGGACAGCTTTGGGCTGCAGCCAAGGGTTCATTAAGCATTGAGTTGCTTGGATGCATGCAACCGTTTGTGTGGAATTTCTTTGCTGAGTTTTCTTCAGAGGTTAGCTTATCTGTTCCTTTTCTTTTCTTCCATTTTCCCCTCTTCTCTTCCAGAAATCTCTTGATTCCAAAGGGATTTCCATCAGAAAGACCTTGGGCTAGATTTTATGTGAGAATCTACAAGGCTGAGGAGCTTCCAAAAATGAACTCCAGCATCATGGCCAATGTCACAAAAGCTTTCATAGGCGATAGTAAAGATCTGGTGGATCCATTTGTGGTTGTCATGTTTGCAGGTCAAAGGGTAAGTGGACACGTACAGGGGTTGCCTTTCCTGGTCAGTTGGTCTCCTACAGCCTTTATTTATTTTTTTCTTGTTGTCTCCTAACAGCTAAAAATGCATAAAATTTTAATTTAGCTGTGGTGAATTTTGAATGAGCAGGGTTATGTTAGCAACTTCAGCAATTTATGCATTTGTTTTACAATGTTTTATACTGCCCTAAACCACAAGACTTTAGGTGCATAATAAAGGAGAAAACCACAATGTGGTCAGGTTTCCCCAGCGCCTTTCAAATATAAATTTATGTCAGAATCAACATAATAACTAATTTTAACAGTAGGCTAAGTGCCCATTCAAATGAGGCTGAATGATGATCTCTCATCTACTAAGATTGGAGATGGGGAACTATGTCCCCTTTCTGACTTGTGGACTTCTACTCCCAGAATTCCTGAGCCAACATGGCTGTCTCAAAAATTCTGGGAGTTGAAGTCCTCAAGTCAGAAAGAGACCATCGTTCCCCATCTCTGAACTAGATACTGCAGTGAATAAGGGATTGGATTAGATGAACTTTATTACCATCTGATTCTATGAAACAACTGGTCTCCAGAATTTCTGGAATTCCAGAAGGTTTGGGGCCAAATGTATCTCAAAAGTGGTGGTGGGACCCTCAACAGGTTCTCCCTAAGTATTCAGACAGGACAGATACAATCCACGGGACTCCTGATACATCCTGGAGCTATGCTGTATAGAACTTTATTTGTATTAATTAGCATTTTGAATTGGTCCTGGTAGCCTCTTTGCTACCAGTTCAGCAATCTCAGAATGAGTGTCATCTACTGTATTCCAGTTCCAACTTTGACTTGTCTTCAAGGGCTGTTCCATCAAGAGCACATTGCAGTAGAAAACTAAGAAGTTTGCTTGCACAACAACTGTTTCAGGATTCAGTTCTGCAGAAGGAGGGATAGCATTGCTATATGATGTATGGAGAGTTCTACCAAAATGCTTCTATTTGTACAAAAGCTGCATCTTTCTTTATCTTTCGGGACTTACACTAGATTTCCTTCTTCAGCATTCCCAGCAGGATCCCATGTAGATTTCTGTCTTTGGGTAGAAGACTACTGCTATTGTCAACTTTGAAGCTGGCCTGACTGAGGCCATCTTGGAGGCTTCAGTGTTGCCACAATGATGATAAGGCATAGGGAGAGGGGAATAGAGATAGCTGGGATTTTGTAGCCAAAACAATATAATTTTCCCTGAGAACCAAGGACATTCCCACAGGTGGCTGAAGAGAGGAAGAGTGAAGTTTCCAAGCAACCGGACAGCACCTTGACTGGACTATGTGACTGATTGTTTGGGAAAGGGGGAATTTTTTTCCTTTTAATCAGGTGAAAGCTGCAGGAATATTCAGAGTTGGTTTTCATCAGTCTGTGCCAATATGATATATCCAATAAACCTGTTCTTTGAGGAACCTACTTGCCTCGGAGTTCTGTTTGCTATGGGTGTATTACTTGGAACACTGACAGCTATTTCTCATGAATATCAGAATCCAGAAGGAAGTTATATGTTAGAGCAGGGGTCTGCAACCCTGGGCTGTGGCCCATTACTGGGCCATGGCCTATTCGGAACCAGGCCATGTCAGTGGAGGGCCGGTGCGCATGCACGCACGAACAGCTTGATCTGCACAAGCAGCAGGCTAGTGTGAATGCACATGTGTGAGCAGCTCAACTTGTGCAAGTCGAGGTAGGGAGCATATGTGCCTGTCCACTGGCCCGCCACTCACACAAGTCCAATTGTTTGCGCGTGTATGAGCCAACCCGTGGCTTGTGTGGCCCAGTTCCCCTCTCCCGCCCCAGCCAGGCTGCCAAGCTACAAAGATTGAGGACCGCTGCATTAGAGAGTATTGTTCCCAGCTAGAGTAGAATGGGTGTTTGGTGACGACCTCCTTTAACCAGTCTCTTTTGTTTTAGGGGCGAACCACGGTGCAAAAAAATTGTGCTGATCCTGTTTGGCATGAACAGGTTGTCTTTAAAGAAATGTTTCCCCCACTGTGCCGGAGAGTCAAAATTCAAGTATGGGACGAAGGCAGCATGAATGATGTGGCTTTGGCAACTCATATGATAGACCTGAAGAAGATCTCAAATGAGCAGGACGGCGAGAAAGGTAAAGAGACAAATGCTTCTCTGGTTAAAAACCAAAGTCAAGCTGTAGAGGTGTGATGATCTTGGAGAATGAAGTGCTGCCTAGGAAACAACCAGATAAGAGAAGCAGGAGCCCCCAGTGGCTTAACGGTTAGAGAAAGAAACTTAGAGTGGACATACCATAATTGATCAAGTGGTTAAAAATGACAGCAGGACGTTTGCACATTCAGATTTGCATGATTCCATTAATGGAGCCTTACAATAAAACAGAATTAGCACACCTTAGTTTCAATTGAGAAAATGTGAACATCCTAGACCAAGCCAAGTCAAAAATGCCAGGGAATTTCTAGAAGCCTGGCACTCTGACAAATCAGCCACCAAGATCAGCATAGATTTACTCCAAGCTTACATCAGACCAACAATCAAATAAACAATACCCCAATCAAGAAACTGCCAAAGAAACAAACAGCAAACAGAATTGCTAAGACCACTCCCACCAACATTGACAGGCAAGCCACTAGAATATAAACTGACAGCAAACTGCACTCCTTACTAGCACTGATGATCAGTGGTGGGTTCCTCCCGGTTCGGCCCGGTTCTGCCGAGCCGGTAGTAGTGACGATATGATGTCACCGAACCGGTTCTGCCCCCTCTGCCCCCCCGTGTTACTCTTACCTTTTATTTGGCCCCACCCCCAATCTATTGCTGCCTCCTGAGTCCCAGCTGATCGGCTAGAAGGAAAAAAACTGTTTAAACTCTTGCTGTGGGGCTTCAAAAGGCCGCCCTACAGCTGATCAGTGTTAAAAGGCAGTGTGGTGGTAGACCGTTGCCTCCAAAAATAAATGAGTAGACCGGTGCCTGCAAAAATAAATGGGTAGACCAATGCCTGCAAAAACAAATGAGTAGACCGGTACAGCTCTGCAAGCAATTAAAAGCCTGGTAGACCAGTACCTCTGCTAAATCCTAAAGAATTGTCACATGACCATCAAGCCACACCCACAAAATAAGCCACGCCCACAGAACCAGTAGTAAAAAATTTTAGAACCCACCCCTGCTGATGATGTTACCTATTTGGGTAATGAAATGTCTGCAAGAAAATAAGCAAGCTCAGAGAGTACCAAGGACCGCTCATTTCAACACTGAGCTACAAATATTCTCCTTTATTGACACCTTTTGTGTTTTCTGGGCTGTGATGGCGCAGTTGTTAGAATGCAGTATTACAGTATTCCGTCCTTCTGAGGTTGATAAAATGAGGACCCAGACTGTAGTTAAAGAATATATAATTTCTTTTTATAGGGTAGATTGAATTGCCCTACACACTCATACGCACACTTTTCCCTTGGAGGAAAAAAAGATGGTACCCAAATAAATGCACAATGCATTTCCTGTTATTTTAGTTCACCACAGTACACATATCAAAAATTGTAGAAAAGCTATCTTTTCTACGGGAGAACTTGGTTTTCAAGCAGATTCCCTTTACTGGAACTTCTTTTCAGGGAAATCAAACTCTCTTGTTTTCTAAACTGGATTGGATAAGGCACAAATACAGCACAGACACCAAGGGGTGGGCTTCAAAAATTTTAGAAAGGGTTCTTTGCCCAGTTGCTGGGTGGGCGTGACCATGGTGGGCGTGGCCTAGTCAGCTTCCTGCATTATGGCGGGGTGTGTGTTTTGTCCTCCCCGGGCTCTGGAGGCTTTCTTTGAGCCTCCGGGAGGGCGAAAACGCCCCTCGCCCAGGCTCCAGAGGGTCTCAGAAGACCCGAACTTCCAATAGGCCCATTTTTTGCCCTCCCTGAGTCTCCGCGTGCACCTGCACTTACCTGCATCCAAAACGGGCCATGTGGGGACTCCCAGGAGGGGCGGGGTGGGTGGGCGAGGCCAGCCAAGAGTTGGATTTGGGGGTTCTCCGAACTGCATAGAATCTTAGTTAGAGGTTCTCCTGAACCAGCAGTGGGTTGCCCCCGGTTCGCACTGGTTCTACAGAACCGATAGTAAAACTGGCGGGAGGCCCCGCCCACTGACCCTGATGTCATGAAAACGCTTCTGCGCATGTGCAGAAGAGCACGAGCGGCCCCGTTGCAAACCGGTAGTAAAGGTAAGTAGAATCTACCGCTGTCCTGAACCCCTGCGAACCCCCAGCAGCCCACTTCTGCACACACCCCATTCATTTACAATTATGTAAAAGTCACCTATAATTTCTAGTCAAGACTTTAATTTACTTGTGTAGATTTACTAGCAAATAAATATATCAATTTGTAAGATATGCAGCAAGCCACTATGCCACCTCAAAAGTGTATCTGGCACACAACTAAACATGCCTGCTTCAATGGTGGGTTTCAAAATTTTTTACTACCAGTTCTGTGGGTGTGGCTTGGTGGGTGTGGCATGGCTTGGTGGGCGTGGCGTGGCATGGCTTGGTGGGCGTGGCTTGGTAGAGCGTGGCAGGGGAAGGATACTGTAAACTCTCCATTCCCTCCCCACTCCAGGGGAAGGTTACTGCAAAATCCACATTTCCTCGCAATCAGCTGGGACTCAGGAGGCAGAGAATAGATGGAGGTGGGGCCAGTTAGAATTTTTACTACCAGTTCTCCGAACTACTCACAATTTCCGCTACCGGTTCTCCAGAACTGGTCAGAACCTGCTGAAACTCACCTCTGGCCTGTTTGTGTTGGGCATCTTTGTTTTTCTCATGCTTTATTAGACTTTCTGTTTATGTAACGTGTCTCTTTTTTCAGGTTTCCTGCCTACTTTTGGGCCTGCTTGGATCAATCTTTATGGTGCACCCAAAAACCACGGCTTGATGGATGACTACCAGGAACTCAACGAAGGTTATGGGGAAGGTGTCTCTTTTAGGGGTCGTCTCCTAATTGAGCTTGCAGTGGAAATCCTCTCTGGTGCAGCCCAGGAATCAAAGTTCTCAAAGATCATCAAGGAAGTGAAACGGCCATCAAAGGACAAAGATTCTAAAAGTTCAAAAGGGACCGGAAAAGACAAAGGGGCAGAAGATGGCAAGTCACCTTCCTCTTCAGACAAAACAAATTCAACAGATGCAGAAGTGGAAGCTTTTGATGTGCCCCCTGAGGTAAATAATTAAAATCTGGATCTGCTTTACTAGATGAATCTTGAGGCTTTATTCTGAGGCAGGATAAGAAAATAACATAATCATATAACCCAAATAAGTAATCAAAAACTATTCAATTATACTAAAGAATATAATAAGATCTTATGACCCTTCTGGCAGGGAATCCCAAAGAGGTGATGGCAGGTGGACTCAGGGGTGGGCTTCCATAATTTTAGCAAAGGGTTCTCTGCCTGGTTGCTGGGTGGGTGTGGGCGTGGCCATGGTGGGCATGGCCTAGTTGGCCTCCTGCACCATGGCGGAGGGGGGGTGTTTTTGCCCTCTCCAGGCTCCGGAGGCTTTCCTTGAGCCTCCAGGAGGGCGAAAACTGCCTCCCCAGGCTCCAGAGGCCCTCTGGAGACTGGAAACGGGCCTGTTTCCAGTCTTCCCAAACATCTGGTAGGCCCATTTTTCGCCCTCCCCAAGCCTCCGTGCGCGCCCTGCACTTACCTGCATCCAAAACGGGCCGCGTAGAGACTCCTGGGAGGGGAGGGGTGGGGTGGGCAGGGCCAGCCAGGAGTGGGATTTGGGGGTTCTATGAACTGCACAGAATCTTAGCTAGGGCTTCTCCCGAACCCCTGCGAACCCCAAGCAGCCCACCCCTGGATTAATTCCAAGAAGTAGGTCTGGTCTTGTTTTAGATGGCACAGCTCCTACTGAAAGGTAGTTCTCTGGGACATTTTTTCAGAATTTTCCATTTCCTCAACACACTACAGTTTCCAGAAGGGTTGGGTTAGAGGTACTTTTGTATTCAGAAACAATGACCTCTTGAGGCTTTATTCTGAGGCAGGATAAGAAAATAACATAATCATATATTTATTATTATTATTATTATTATTATTATTATTATTATTATTATTATTATTATTATTTATTAAATTTGTATATCGCCCTTCTCCCGAAGGACTCAGGGCGGTGCACAGCCAAATTAAAATACATACAATACAAAATTTAAAATAATTTAAAACAGAATTAAATCCAATTGGCTTCCCGAAGTATTAAAACCCATTACCCTTAAAAACCCTTTAAAAATTTTAAGCCAGCCCAGCTTGCTGGAATAGGAAGGTCTTCAAAGCTCGACAGAAGGTACGGAGGTCCAGGATTAGTCGTATTCCTGGGGGGAGCTTGTTCCAGAGGGCGGGTGCCCCCACAGAGAAGGCCCTCCCCCTCGGGGGTCGTCAGTCGGCATTGCTTGACCGATGGCACCCTAAGGAGGCCCTCTCTGTGGGACCGAATTGGCCGGTGGGAGGTTAGAGGTATAACCCAAATCAGCAATCAAAAACTGTTCAATTTTACTAAAGAATATAAGACAAAGGAAGCCCTTATGACCCTTATGGCAGGGAATCCCAAGGAGATGGACCCCCTCAAAGCTACCAGGCAGGTGGACCCTCTCAAAGTTAGCAAACATGGAGCATAGGTTCTGAACCATAATTAAGCACTTATGCTTCTTAATGGTCTCATCTCACCGGATGTTATCAATGACAAGAGGATAAGTATCTATCTTGGAATATGCTGCATTCCTGCCAGGACTAAGATCATCAAATTTTGTTGAAGGTGGTGATGAGACCACATGAAAGTTAAGGATCATCTGTTTCTCAAGGTTATTTGAAGATGAGAAAGATCATCCTACTCTGCAAGTCAAAACAAAGGACTAGACCGAAGAAAGTATAATCCAGTGTGACCTTTTAGTGACTAAAACAAATATTTGCTTAATTATGCACTACGTATTTGTCCATTACATGAGATTGTCAAGAAAGAGGTATACAGCACTATCTAATTCTTCCTCTGTTGGAGCCACCCTCACTACAGAAGGTTCATGGAGAAGTCATATGATCTTAAATCTCTTTAAATATGTACTGGGCCTGTGTCAACATGCAAATCTCTAAAGACAGATACCAATGGAGCTGGTCTTCTGTTTGCTTCTCCAAAGCACCTAGGGGCAAGACAAGATGTCATGGATGGATGATCATTAAAGAGAGATCCAACCTAGAATTAAGGAGAAATTTCATGACAGTGAGAACAATTAATCAGTGGAACATCTTGCCTCCAGAAGTTGTGGGTGCTCCATCATTGCAAGTTTTCAAGAAGAGACTGGACAGCTGGAATAATAGTCTGCTGCTTGAGCAGGGGATTCTTAAAAAGAATTCCTTATTTATTTTTATTTATTTGTTTATTTGTTTCATCAAGCATGTATTAAATGATAGATATAAGTATAGACATAATTATGAATACATGAGATGGATACGAATAAAAGGGAACAGTAGGACAGGGACAGTAGGCACGCTGGTGCGCTTATGCACGCCCCTTACAGACCTCTTAGGAATGGGGTGAGGTCGACAGTAGACAGTCTAAGCTTAAAGTTTTGGGGGTTTGGGGAAGAAACCACAGAGTCAGGTAGTGCATTCCAGACATTGACCACTCTGTTGCTGAAGTCGTATTTTCTGGAATTGAGTTTAGAGCAGTTCACTTTTTTTTTTTTAATTTGATTTATATGCTGCCCTTCTCCGAAGACTCAGGGCAGTTTACAATGTGCTCAGCAATAGCCTTCATCCTTTTGTATATTTATACAAAGTCAGCTTATTGCCCCCACAACTGGGTCCTCAATTTACCTACCTTAGAAAGGATGGAAGGCTGAGTCAACCTTGAGCCTTGGCGAGATTCGAACCCTGCAGTAATTGCAGGCAGCTGGTCTTAATAACCAGCTTAATAACAGGGTGCCTTAAACCACTGTACTACTTTAAGTTTGTATCTATCTATTGTGTGCTCGTGTACTGTTGTGGTTGAAGCTGAAGTAGTCATTGACATTGACTACTATGTAGGTAGGACATTGTAGCAGACAATTTTATGTACTACGCTTAGGTCAGACCGAAGGTGGCGTAGTTCTAAGTTGTGTAAGCCCAAAATTTCAAGTCTGGTGGCATAAGGCATTCTATTGCGGGTAGAGGAATGGAGGACTCTTTTCATGAAATATTCTAGTCCAATGAAATATTGGACTAGAAGACGTCCAAGTCCCTTCCGATCCTATTATTCTGTGTTCTGTTGTTCTAGTTCTACTTTAAATTATATGCAATGTCAACCTTGGGATGATAGGAAGTACCAGGAGCCTCCTTGCTGTTATCTCCTTGGTGCTCTTGTGTTTATATCTGATAAAAAATAAAATAAAAATAAAATCTGTCTGCATGTTAAATCAGAGACATTTTTAAGGAAAAACATCAGGATTCTTTGAAGGCAAATGTTGTGACTAAGGCTGAAGGCAAAAGGATGGGTAACGAGGGTAGCATTGATGAAACGACTTGTGCTTGATAGCACTGTGTAAAATGCAGCATATTTCATCCACAGCAGTGGTGGGTTCCTCCCAGTTTGGCCCGGTTCTCCCGAGCCGGTAGCGGTGACGATATGACGTCACCGAACCGGTTCTGCCCCCCCACGCCCGCCGCGCTCACCCACCCCTCGCGTTATTCCTACCTTTTATTTGGCCCCCACCCCCAATCTATTGCTGCCTCCTGAGTCCCAGTTGATGGTTAGAGGGGAAAAAAACTGTTTAAACTCTTGCTGGAGGGCTTCAAAGGGCCACCCTACAGCTGATCAGTGTTAAAAGAAAACAAATGAGTAGACCAATGCATGCAAAAATACATGAGTAGATCAGTGCCTGCAAAAATACACAAGTAGGTCAGTGCCTGCAGAAATACATGAGTAGATCAGTACCTGCAAAAATAAATGGGTAGACCAGTGCCTGCAAAAAATAAATGGGTAGACCGGTACAGCTCTGCAAGCAGTTAAAAGCCTGGTAGACCAGTACCTCTGCTAAATCCTAAAGAATTGTCACATGACCATCAAGCCACACCCATAAAATAAGCCGTGCCCACAGAACCGGTAATAAAAAAATTTAGAACCCACCCCTGATCCACAAGATGGGATTTTCTGTCCTTGGGCCTTGCAGATTTGTTTTTAAGGATCCTCTGCTTTTTAGAGAAGGTTTTAAAGATGGGAAGGGAAAAGGGACAGAGAAATTACTTCTCCCAGTTCTATTGAAGGAAGTAATTCGTTAACTTGTCCAGGGGCTTCTGCAGTCTGAACCCTGCACTGTTTATTGTTTAGAGCTGAAGAGTATAATTAAACAGGGTAACATTTTATCCTAAACACACACATTATTTAACATTAATTTCATCCCATATGTGCTTAGATATGAATAAAGATGTCAGTAATTTATGTTGGTAATCAGCCTTGTAGCAGCATTTTTTATATATCTCCCGTAAAGCAATCTTTAATCTTATGGAATTGCCTGTAAGGAAAAAAAAATGCTCAGTGCATAATAATCAGGGCAAATGATGAGGATTTGTTATGGTATAAGATGAAATAAGTACTTTTACCACCTGATGCCGGCGGCATATTCAAATGAAATGCATTTGTAAATTCTGCCTGAATCATTGACAATTATTACTTGAAAATTTAGATGTCTGTTCTTATGTGAAGATGGATTAGAACTGAATGATCTAAGAATTGATGTAATTGAGACCTTACCTCTGTCAATTCTCATGAATTCCATGGAGGTAATGTCTAAGTAATGATATGTAATATTGTGCAATATTAGAACTTTAGGCCATCCAATAGATATCTGATCATTGACCATAATAAAAGGTTTGATCAGGTGATCCAATACAGCAAGCTTTTCAAGCCTGTGGAAATTTTTGAACATCTGTTTTATAAGCACTTTCATAGTAGATTTGGCAAGTATCAAAACATCTGGATTGACACAGGGCTGTGGCATCAACTATTTTAATTTCTAAAGAGACTTTTAAGGGTTAGTGATGGTCAGAGGCATTGCTAAAAATACAGGTTATGCTTGAGGCCAATAATTTTTTTTTAACAAACCTACTAGTTTTCTATTCCTTTTTGTTTCAGGTAAAGTAAAATAAACTGTGCAGAAATTACTTTCACGCCTATTTTGCTCAGTTTCATATGTCCCATAGCAAATATGAAACCAGTACTGTGCCAAAATTCTCTGGGCATATCTTGGTGTCTGTTCATGTGTAAACTGTTACAAATTCATTTTAAAGTAGATTTCCTTTGTGATGTTTTTATCAGATCCATGAAGAACAACTTGCGGAATTCCTTCTCTTTGGGGCATTTTTTGAAGCAACCATGATTGATAGGAAGGTTGGAGATAAACCAATAAGCTTTGAAGTATCTGTTGGTATGTGTATAAAATTCTGTTCCAAGTAGAAATTCCCCAGGCTGATGTTACTGTTAACCATTTGATCTGACTGTTCTTTCAAATAGCTTTACTCTGGGGTGGGGTTCAAATCCTTTAGCAACGGGTTCGCTGCCCCGTTGCTGGGTGGGCGTGGACATGGTGGGCGTGGCCTAATCAGCCGCCTGCACCACAGCAGTGGGGGGGGGGGTGTTTTTCACCCTCTCCAGGCTCCGAAGGCTTTCCTTGAGCCTCCAGGAGGGCGAAAACAGCTTTCCCTGGGCTCAAGAGGCCCTCCAGAGGCCTGAAACAGGCCCATTTCTGGACTTCCGGAACTTTCGGGAGGCCTGTTTTTCACCCTCCCCAGGCTCTGGAGGCTTTCCTTGAGACTCTGGGAGGGCGAAAACAGTTTTCCCCGGGCTCCGGAGGCCCTCTGAAGGCCAGAAACAGGCCCGTTTCCAGACTTCCGGAACTTCCAGGGGGTCTGTTTTTCACCCTCCCCAGGCTCTGGAGGCTTTTCTTGAGCCTCCAGGATGGCCAAAATGGCTTTTCCCGGGCTCTGGAGGCCTTCCGGAGGCCAGAAACAGACCTGTTTCTGGACTTCCAGAACCTCTGGTAGGCCCATTTTTTTGCCCTCCCAGGCCCTCTGCGTGGCCCCTGCACTTACCTGGAATGATGAATGAGCCGCATGGCCAGCCAGGGGTGGCATTTGGGGGTTCATCGAACCCCGGCGATCCTTGGCTAGAGGATCACCCAAACCCTGCCGAACCCCCAGGAGCCCACCCCTGGCTTTACCTAATTTAGAAAGTGTGTACTAATGCCACAAAAAAAAAAAAAAAAAAACAAAACATTTTGCTCTTCCCTCAGGTTGCTTGAGTCAGGGCCAGTATCAAACTTCAGGAAAAACCCAGCATGTCTTTTCATTACAAGAAAATTCTTCTTTCGTTCTAAGTACATCAGTTGTTATCTCAAGATAACAAGCCTGTATTATCAGCCTGGGTGTAGAGAAGAAGGCTTTTTAGGTAAATAAGTCTAAGTCTAATATTGACTGAAACATGAGACTTGGGAGAGGCTTAATGTGTCAAAACCTCATGAGTGTATTTGTGTACTGTGGGTTTAGAGCAAGGCCTTATCCTGTTTCTCCACCCTCTTAAGAAAGGTTAAGGGAGAGACTTTTCCATTAGTCATGCTGGCTAGGAGAGCTAGTCCTCGACTTATGACCACAATTAAATTCAGAATTTATGTTGCTAAGTGAGAAATTAGTTAAGGGAGGTTTACGACTTTTTTTTGCCCCAATTGTTAAGCGAATCACTGCAGTTGTAAAGTGAATAACACGATTGTTAACTGAACCTGGTTACCCCGTTGACTTTGCTTGTCAGAAGGTCTCAAAAGATGATCACGTGACCCTGGGGCATTGCAACCGTCATAAGTATGAGCCAGTTGCCAAGCATCTGAATTTTGATCACCTGATCATGGGGATGCTGCAAAGGTCATAACTGTGAAAAATAGTCATAAGTCACTTTTTTCAGTGTCGTTGTAACTTTGAACGGTCAATAAATAAACTGTTGTAAGTCGAGGACTACTTGTACTGTATTTCTCAACTGGATATTATTCTATAGGATCAAAGAATTGATAGGATTGTAGTCCAGACTGTCAGGATACCAAGGGGAAGGTTGTAGACAGGGATTTTCCAAAGACCGAGGATATAGGTGAATCACACAGGTGATTTGTTATAGGGATCCCATTTAGGATCCCTTTCTAAAGCCTGTATCAGGGTTCCAAGTAACACCCTCAATGAAAGAAGACTCCGAGGCTTGGATTTCCTCAAAGTTACATTTTATTAGAGATGTCATATTGGCACATCTGGGGAAACCCGAATCTGAAAGCTTCCAGGTTTTCCCCACCCAAAAGAAAGTTCAAGTCCCTGCCCAGCACCCACAATGCAGTGTCCCAACTGGAGATGCCTCCCAGTTTCCTCATGGCAGCTGCAGGGCACCATGGCCTTGACTCTCTGAGAAAAGAATGTTATTTTGACTATATATCACCCATGCTCTATACATTCCCCCCTTCCATTTTCCCACAGTAGAAATTGTAGCAGGCCTGAAGGCCCAACTGTAAAAGATGGCTTCCAGCGGGGTGAAATGCTCCCGGTTCGGACTGGATCGCCCGATCCGGTAGCGATGGAGGCAGGTGGTTCGGAGAACCGGTAGCAAAAATCCCTGCTGAGGCACACAATCATCAGAGGCTTTTTTTAAAAAAAAATTTAAAGGCATTTTTTCTACAACCTTTTTGGTGGAAAAAATTCAGAGGCATTCAAAAGAAAAAAAGCCTCTGATGATCGTGCGGCTCAGCTGGGATCGTCAAATGCTTTTAAAAGCCTCTGATGATTCAAGCTGAGTTGCCTGATCGGCAGAGGCTTTTTTTCTTTTAAATGCCTCTGATGATCCAAGCTGAGTTGCCTAATCAGCAGAGGCTTTTTTTTCTTTTAAATGCCCCTCACGATTCAAGCTGAGTTGCCTGATCGGCAGAGGCTTTTAAAAGAAAAATAGCCTCTGCCGATCAGGCAACTCAGCTGGGATCGTCAGAGCCTTTTGAAAGCATTTTTTTGCCGAAGAGGTTGTAGAAAAAATGGTTTTAAAAAAACCAAAGTTAAAAAAAAAATTTGGCCATGCCCATCCAGTCACATTACCCACCACCACCACCAAGCCACTCCCACAGAATCAGTAGTAACAAATTTTAGATTTCACCACTGGCTTCCAGGTCTGACAGCCTGGATTATAGGAGATATTTCAAAAGCTACCTGACGGAAGAAGAATTATTGTTGGACTTACTTCAAAGTTCTCATGTTCCAAGGAATCAAGATTGCCATTTTCATTTATCATCAAATTCAATACATTCTGCTTCAATTGCCACTCCAGCTGGTATAAAAGGACTCCAAATATCCACTTGAAAACATAGACATGCAAAACAATGAGATCTCTTTTTTAAAAACTAGGTTACCTTTTTCTTAAGTATTTGGATACCTGAGGGAGTTACAGTATTAGCACTGTCGGAGAGAGATGTTCTGTGAAATCCTGCAGAATTTTAAGAATTTGAAATCTTTATGATACCTGCTCATCAGCACCAAATGTTTGGTACTGTAAATGAATTCCTGGGTTTTATCTTTAGTCCTAATCTCATTTCTATCTTTCTCATTTTGCCATCCTGACAAGTAGTTTTGGTTTTTGTAGGGGACTTTGGAAATGTGATTGATGGAGTGTCATCTGGAGCCAGGGGGAAAAAGAAGGCCCATGAAGGAGAAGAAGAAGAAGGTTCCCCTTTGTTGCACGAAGGAACAGGAGAAGATTCACCTGATGTTGCAATGCCTCTGATATCTACCACATCTCCTGAAAAGCCATTAATTACGGAAGGAAACAGGTAGATTCATTCTGCTAAATTTCCATCTCTTGCTCTCTTTAACTGGGACTCTTCAAATAACCAATGGGTTGACACATCATTGAGCCAAGCTTAAGTATGGGTTGTTGACTAAACCACTACTAACTAAAGATAAAGGTTCCCCTCGCACATATGTGCTAGTCATTCTGACTCTAGGGGGTGGTGCTCATCTCGGTTTCAAAGCCGAAGAGCCAGCGCTGTCCAAAGACGTATCCGTGGTCATGTGGCCGGCATGACTAAATGCCAAAGGTGCACGGAACACTGTTACCAGTGGTGGGTTGCCCCCGGTTCGCACCAGTTCTATAGAACCGGTAATAAAACTGGTGGGTGGCTCCGCCCACTGACTCTGACATCATCAAAATGCTTCTGTGCTTGTGCAGAAGAGTGCACAGCCCCGTTGCAAACCGGTAGTAAAGATAAGTAGAACCCACCCCTGGCTGTTACCTTCCCACCAAAGGTGGTCCCTATTTTTCTACTTGCATTTTTACATGCTTTTGAACTGCTAGGTTAGCAGAAGCTGGGACAAGTAACGGGTGCTCATCCCTGTTATACGGCACTGGGGATTTGAACCGCTGAACTGCCAACCTTTCAATTGACAAGCTCAGCGTCTTAGTCACTGAACCACCGCGTCCCTTAAACCACTACTAATTAGGTTCTCATATAATACTAACTCCAGTGACTCGGATTGCACAAAACATCAAAACTTGACTCCCCATAAGTACCCAAAATTACTTAAGGGAGTTGTCAACAATTTTTTGGGATGTTCTAAACTGTGATGGAATTAGGGGCTAGTGAAGTGACTCTGCGTAGAGGAAAGGTCAAGAAAAAAAGTCAAAAAAGTTGGTCGGTCCCAGCCATCCTCTTAATTTTTTTGAACGGTGGACATAACCCCTTGCCAAAATGATTTACTGGAACATCTATAAAAATTATCATGTGTCAGTAATGAAAAGGTGATAGGAACACAGATTTGGAAAAGTAGAGAAAGTTAGCAGGTTAAAATACTGTAGGATTTCCGAATATGGGCTAATAAAACTCTTGGCTTATAACACATCAGATATAACTGTGATTGAAAAGAAGAAAGTGTGGATAATTGATGTGGTGATACCAGGAAAGAGTAGAATAAAAGACAAAGAATTGGCCAAGATCACAAAGTATCAAGATCTAAAAATCTAAGTTGAAAAATTTTGGCACAAACCAGCCATGATAACTTAAAACTTAGAATAACAGAGTTGGAAGGGACCTTGGAAGTCTTCTAGTCCAACCCCATGCTTAGGCAGGAAACCCTATTTATTAGTCCAATTTATTTATTTATTAGTCCAATTTATATGCCGCCCTTCTCCGTAGATTCAGGGTGGCTTACAATGCATTATAGCAATAGCCTGCATACTTTTATGTATATACCTGCTTATTAGGGCTTTCGCCCCCACCCCCACCCCCCAAACGGTGTTGTTCTATACAAAGCTGGCTTATTGCCCCCACAATCCGGGTCCTCAATTTACCTACATCGAAAGGATGGAAGGCTGAGTCAACCTTGAGCCTGGTGAGATTTGAACTCTCACTAATTGCAGGCAGCTGGCAGCTAAGTGCTAGCACTTAACAGCACTTAGTCCGCTGCACCACCGAGGCTATAGCATTTCAGACAAATGGTTATCCAATCTCTTCTTTAAAACTTCCAGTGTTGGAGCATTTACAACTTCTGGAGGCAGGTTGTTCCACTGATGGTGATCCTTGTGGTTATTGGCACACTTGGTGCCATACCAAAAGACCTTGGATAGAAAAGCGGCACATCAATAAAATTTCCATCTGTTGATAACAAAACGCCAGTCACATCTGGGAATCCCAAAGAACTGTTTGACCAGGATCTAACAGCACCAATAATTGATTCATTAATCAATTCATAATTGAGTTAGATATCATTTTTAAAAACAGATTTTTTTAAAAAACAGGTAATTTTTAATGACTACTAACTGATGCTAGACCTTGTATGGGAGGTCCCTTGGGAAGTGGATCTCAACACTCATGAGCATTCTTCTCTTTCAACAGAAACTACCTATACTTGCCTTACGGTGAGAAGAAGCCTTGTGTTTACGTCAAGAGCTTTTGGGGGAATCAAACCTTTCGGTTGTATCTCTCAAATACCCTGGAAAAAATGGGAGATCTCTTGGTAAGTTTGGAATGACACTGAGGTTTGAGCTGCACATAAAGAGTGTGTCTTTGTGAAACAATTTTCAATCGATCAATCAACTCAGTTGTTTCAACTGGCATAAGTGGGCAGCCTTTTCTGGATGGTTTGAAATGCTGAATACATATTGTGGGTGCATTATGCTCCTACGCTTTTGCTATTATTTTTGAGGGGTTGCTTCTATGTATTAAATTTATATACTGCTTAAAATCCCTGGTTATCCGCTGAGTTGCATTTGCAAAATGGGTAGCCATGTAAATTGATTAAATAAATGCGTTTTTATAATACAGTAGTTTCCCTAGAGTAAACATTCATTTCTTATTGGAAATCTTTCTGTTCAAAGAAATTAAGGAAAAAGAAGAGACAGAATATTATAGAATATGGAATAAATAGTATAATTGGCTTAAGACTAACAATAAAGAATAATAACTATTAGGAGAGAAAAATAGAAGTACAAAATAGAGATGTATCATATGTGCGGAGTGGAATAAAAATGTATATAATATGAAGGTAGAAATATATAATAGTAAAGAGATAACTAAAATGTACAGTTCTCTATAGGGGGAAAAGGGGGGGAAAAGAGTGGGGGGGGGAGGAAAAAGAGGGGAAGAAGATGGAGTAATAGATTAAGATAAAGGGGAAGAAGAATAAAGTAATAACTGGAAGACCACTAAGAAACAATGCTTAATATGATAAGTTTATTTATATGTTGTATGTTGGGAAATCTTTCTGTTCATTGAACTATTTTGAATCCAGTGAGAAGGAGCTGGTGTCTTCACTCTCTAGTAAAAGTGTGTTAGGTTTGTTTTTGTTTACTATTATGCAGTGGTGAAATCCACATTTTTTTACTACCGGTTCTGTGGGTGTGGCTTGGTGGGCGTGGCAGGGGAAGGATACTGCAAAATCCCCATTCCCTCCCCAATCCTGGGGGAAGGATATTGCAAAATCCCCATTCCCTCCCCAATCCTGGGGGAAGGATATTGCAAAATCCCCATTCCCACCCCACTCTGGGGCCAGCCAGAGGTGGCATTTGCCAGTTCTCTGAACTACTTAAAATTTCTGCTACCAGTTCTCCAGAACCTGTCAGAACCTGCTGGATTTCACCCCTACTATTATGGTGTATCACACACACTTGTCACACAGCCTTCCTTTTAACAGTGTCAGAAAGATTAGATTTCTTTCTTTTCTCTTTTTCTCAAGTCAGGATTTTAATAAAACGCAACAGACAATTGGCGGAGAGACAAAATATATTTATTCAGCCAAAGTTGTCAAGTTGCTTTGGATGGGTGGCTGCATCAGGCTTTCTTTCCATCTATTTATAGGGCTTTTTTTAAAAAAAAAGTCAATCATTATCAACCGAATGAAATATATCAGCTTATATGTCAGCTTATTATTATTATTTCATTATTTATTATTTTTATTTCTTTTATATTGGGTCTCTATGTCCTGTAAGCTGGCCTGAGTAGGCAGCAATATAAATTTTCTAAATAATGAATGAATAAATAAATAAATAAATAAATAAATAAAATTATTACAAGAGTTTCTGCCCTATCAGCGTGAACATCTTAGGCATCAACATCCCAATCAACAACGAAAAAGCTACACACAACCAGGCACTTCGTAAACCGCTTAGAGAGGGCTGTTGTTGTTAGTTGTGAAGTCATGTCTGACCCATCGTGACCCCATGGACAATGTTCCTCCAGGCCTTCCTGTCCTCTATCATCCTCTGGAGTCCATTTAAGCTCATGCCTACTGCTTCAGTGACTCCATCCAGACACCTCGTTCTCTGTCATCCCCTTCTTCTTTTGCCCTCCATCGTTCCCAGCATTAGGCTCCTCTCCAGTGAGTCCTTCCTTCTCATTAGATGGCCAAAGTATTTGAGTTTCCCCTTCAGGATCTGGCCTTCTAAAGAGCAGTCAGGGTTGATCTCCTCTAGGACTGACTGGTTTGATCGCTTTGCAGTCCAAGGGACTCGCAGGAGTCTTCTCCGGCACCATAGTTCAAAGGCCTCAATTCTTTGGCGCTCAGCCTTTCTTATGGTCCAACTTTCACAGCCATCCATTGCAACTGGGAAAACTATAGCCTTGACTATATGCACTAGAGAGGGCTGTAAAGCATTGTAAAGTGGTATATAAGTCTAAATGCTATTGCTATTCCGGTCGAGAGAACTTCTCTGACTATGGGCTCCCGCAGGAATCCAAAAGCTTGGAAGACTAAATCTCCGGTCTTGGCGAGCGACCCAGATTGGATCCTGCAACATTATCCTGGGACATGTATATTTGCCTTCATTTGTGAACATCTTCCTTTTATATTCTGTAAACACATGTTTCCTTATCTTAAAGTTATAGCAAACTTCATTATTTATGGTTTAGCAGATGTTTCTTTATCTACAGCTAAGCAATGGGCATTTTTTCTTTCCTATACATGTGTTTTTCTATACATGTTTTATTTTGTTACATGAAAGTTCACTTATTTATACTGACAGTGGGAACCAGCTACTGTCTTTCCTTACTGTAAGCATATAAAAATATTCCAACAATAATATGTGCCTATAGCATCGATTGCTATCTGAAATGATTTTAATGCCCTTCTTTGCTCTTCTCTTTTTCTTTCAGGAAGAAGGTTTGGAGCAAGTGAAAAATCTCATTAAAGTTTCTGAGATTGCATCAGAAGAGAAAATAAAGTCAACTCTGGTTGATTTTATCAAGCAAAGTAGGTAAGAATACTCAGGGAAGAAACCTGTCAGAATAGTCCTACATGATTGATAGAAACTGGTGATATTTGGAAAAGTTACACTTTCTGAATAGAATAGAATAGAATAGAATAGAATAGAATAGAATAGAATAGAATAGAATAGAATAACAGAGTTGGAAGGGACTTTGGAGGTCTTCTAGTCCAACCCCCTGCCTAGGCAGGAAACCCTACGCCACTTCAGACAAATGGTTATCCAACATCTTAAAAACTTCCAATGTTGGAGCATTTACAGCTTCTGGAGGCAAGTTGTTCCACTGATTAATTGTTCTAACTAACAGGAAATTTCTCCTCAGTTCTAAGTTGCTTCTCTCCTTGATTAGTTTCCACCCATTGCTTCTTGTCCTGCCCTCAGGTGCTTTAGAGAATAGCTTGACTCCCTCTTCTTTGTGGCAGCCCCTGAGATATTGGACCACTGCTATCATGTCTCCCCTTGTCCTTCTCTTCATTAATCATGTAGAGAAGAGCCAGTTTACAGGTAGTCCTTGACTTACGGCCACGCTTGAGCCCAAAATTTTTGTTGTTAAGTAAGACATTTGTTAAGTGACTTTTGCCTGATTTTTACGATCTTCCTTGCCATAGTTGTTAAGTGAATCACTGCAGTTGATAAGTTAGTAACCCGGTTGTTAAGTGAATCTTGCTTTTCCATTGACTTTGCTTGTCAGAAGCTCGCAAAAGGGGATCACATGACCCTTGGGACACAGCAACGGTCATAAATATGAACCAGTTGCCAAGCGTCTGAATTTCAATCATGTGACCCTGGGGATGCTGCAAAGGTCGTAACTGTGAAAAATAGTCATAAATCACTTTTTTCAGTGCCGTTGTAACTTTGAACAGTCACTAAATGAACTGTTGTAAGTCGAGGACTACCTGTAGTGGTTAAAAGCACTAGGCTAAAATTGGGGGGCTGTGACTTCTAGTTTTGCCTTAAGCAGAAAGCTAGCTTGGTGACCTTGGGCCAGTCACTCTCGCTCAGCCCTAGGAAGAAGGCAAAGGCAAATACACATCCACATACATCATGCAGAGTTGATTTCTAACACACTGTATGTCTACGTTGATTTTGACTCTGTCCCACATCAGTTTGTGACTTATTATTAAACAAATTGTATACAAAAATAACTTTGCTTTTGATTAATTTTCCATAGAATAATCTTCTGTACATAAGTCATTCGGCACTTTGTATTCACCTGAACCTAAAATACATGTCTTTTGATCAATATTTATATATTCTACTTAAGCATTGTGTTGTAAAAAGGTTGAATCATAACCAAGTTTTATTCTGCATGTAAGTGAGGGAAGTGTGAGTCATCTTAAAAATGAAAACTGATTGAAATCTTTGAGCACAGCAGCTAAATCAGAATTGCTTGCTTTTTTTATATATATTCTATAAGTGTAAAAGTTATTACTGGCTTTGATTCCAATTTTATGCAAAGGCCTACTTTCAATTGTTTTTTCCTTTATAAATTTACCTGCAATTCATTACTAGATAATCCAGCAAGCTTTTGAATCTGCCAGAAGAACGTAATATTGATTGGAAGCATTCACTAACAATTCTTGAAAATAGATATTGCCAAAATCTGCAAGATCAACATAGTTATGCATATTTGTTTAAACTTCTGTTGGGTGTGGCGATGTAGGTGCAAAATAAAACAGATTAATTTCCTTTGGAATATTAAGATAGAAATTGTGTTTCCGAATCTTCATGTTTTTTATAAATACAAATGATGACTGTATTGTGCTATAAATTAAAGCTCGTAGTATATCTGCCTCTCCTGCTTTGCTAGATCAAAGTATATCCCAGTAGAAGCACTATCTTTTTTTTTTTTTTTTTTTTGTAGAAATGTTCTTTTATTGTCTCTAAAGCTTCTTTTGTGCATCCATAGATCGTTTATAACAAATGCTGAAAAAAAGCCCAAACTCATGAATCGGACAGCTTTGGATAAAAAAAGACTGAAACTGTGCAAGCAAGAACTGGTATGTGAACTATTTGATTAGGCTGTTGTGGGAATGAATTAGAAACTTGCTGGACCAATTGGCTGGCATTATATTTGTGCTAAGCCATGTTTGGTTTAACTATAATTTAATGAATGAACTGAATAAACTGTTCCAAGATCGAATCTGAGTCAGTCACTGGGACCAGAAGTTTACTCTTCTGAGCTTTCAGATTTGTGCTGGCCATCAATCGCTGGTCCGCTGGTCATCAACACACCAATCAACCAATAGGAAAGCACCACATAAATATGACGTATAGAATAACCCAAAGCACACATTCTGATGGAGCAGGGGTCGGCAACCCGTGGCTCTGGAGCTGCATGTGGTTCTTTCATCCCTCTGCTGAGGTTCCCTGTCACCAGTCGGCTCCACAATGGATAGGGCTTTCAGTTAGGACAGGTAGAGGAAAAAGGACGCCGCACTGGGAGGAGATTATGATGGGGGAACTGGACTTCCAGTTGGCAGAGGAAAAAGGATGCCACGCTAGGAGGAGACTCTATGGTGGGGGAACCAGACTTCTGTTCAGCTCTAGAATTGAATGGGGGACTTCTGGTTAGGACCTTTGTGGCTCTTTGAGTGTTTAAGGTTGCTGACCCCTGTGCTAGAGAGAAGTTCCCTGAGGATGGGCTCCAGCATGAGTCTGAAAGCTTGAAATATTAAATCTCTGGTCCTGGTGACCGAAGCAGATTGGAATTTACAACATTATCCTGGGACACATATATTTGTCTTCATTCATGAATAAACTGTTCTCCATTTCAAAGCCGAAAAGCCAGCGCTATTCCAAAGACGTCTCCGTGGTCATGTGGCTGGCATGACTCAATCTAGAGGCGCACAAAACGCTGTTACCATCCCACCAAAGGTGGTCCCTATTTTTCTACTTGCATTTTTTATGTGCTTTTGAACTGCTAGGTTGGCAGAAGCTGGGACAAGTAACGGGAGCTCACCCCGTTACGCGGCACTAGGGATTCGAACCGCTGAACTGCCGACCTTTTGATCGACAAGCTCAATGTCTTAGCCACTGAGTCACCACATCCCTATAAATCCCTATAGGATGTTGCTAATGTGGGCAAAGAATCTCTCCTGGAAAACCATGGGAATCTCTCTTTTGTATATCCTAGTAGAGAGTCTGGCAACTTTCTTGAGGCTGGGAAGTCACCTTTTAAAATCTATTGGTCTTCAAACGTTTTAGGACGCATGGCTGCTGATGTGATGTTGTCATTGGCACCACCATAGGCAAATCTGTCCATTGGGGAGGCAGTATTAAGAAAATGCCCACTTAATGCCTCCACCTTCTTGTCCTTCCAAAAACTGCAATTGGAAGAATTAACTTAACTTTGAGGGGTTGGAATTTTGCACTTCCTCTCAAAGGACTTAGAGTTGCAGGTTGCCTTCATACTGCAAACTAGAGCGTTTGCATCCCCTGGAATTGCGTGAGTCCCAGAACTAATCAGTTGTTTGAGCCATGGTGGCACAGTGGTGAGAGTGCAGTACTGCAGGCTACTTCTGCTGACTGCCGGCTAACTGCAAGTTGGCAGTTCAAATCTCACCAGGCTCAAGGTTGGCTCAGCCTTCCATCCTTCCGAGGTGAGTAAAATGAGGACCCAAATTGTTGGGGGCAATAGGCTGACTCTGTAAAACGGCTTAGAGAGGGCTGTAAAGCACTGTAAAGCAGTATATAAGTATAAGTGCTGTTGCTATTGAGGGTGGAGATTCGTTCTCCAAGCTTTTGGGTTGGTTTTATTACCAAACATTTTGTTACCAGGCTAGGTAAAAACTTCAGCAGAATTTAGGGAGAGATTTAGGAAAGATTAAAGGAAAGATTTCCCTAAATTCCCCTGAAGATGTTATCTAGCCTAGTAATGAAACGTTCAGAAACCGACCCACAAGCTCGGAGAACAAACCTCCACACTCATCCTACATCCAAGCTACAGATATTCGCCACTCCTACAGATCCGTTGTTTCTCTGTGCTTTTACAGGAAGCCATGTCAAAGGATGCTAAAGGGATTCTCCAGCAGCAAAAAAAGAAGATTTCGCTAGATGAAATGATGCGTGAAACACAAAACTTTATAGAGAGGATTCGGTTCTTAATTGACGAGGTAACTGCTCGAGTTTCCTTTCTTCATCCACTTGATCTTCAAAGGCAACACCCTACTTTCTGCCTTAGAAATGACTTGTGATAGCTAGTGTTTTCTGAGACCTGGGCATTGCTTGCAAATTGCTATGGGCTCCTCCAGTGTAAAGAATAAAAGCATGCCTAATTAGACAATGCTAAGAATCAGCACCAATAGATATGCTTCTTGACATCTCCGTTGGGACTGGAACTTATGGTCAAGATTCACTTTACAAGAGAAAGCATAATGTCTCCTTAGCCTATATCCTAATATTGTCAGGTTTCGAGGTCGTCTCAAATAAATTGCATTTCAAACAAAGTCTTTGAAGAAAACTCCCATTTATTTAGCATGACATTCTAACTCTGACTGCATCACAGCCAACACTGACTTCCAGACCCAAAACCCTCCCTTTCCGTTCCCCACTCCCCTGCACTCATTGGCCATCTTCCAAGTCACTCTACCCCTAATATACTGCTCCAGCTCAAAGGAATTTCCCCCCTCCCATCCCATCTCCTAGGGGATATTATCTCCAGGGAAAATAAGTAGGTGAAAAGTCAAACGTCCCTTTCCAGACGCCTCTGCTTCTCATTCTTATGTCAGCACTAGAGTAAATGCAGCTTGAAGTGCTAACGAATATTTACATTTTTAAAAGACCTCCTCTGTGTGTGTGTGTGTGTGTGTAGTTTACAAAAACTTTCTTATGTTGTAATGTATACATTTGGACTGAGGACATTCAATCTCACTCCCTACCCAACTGAGCCAGCTGATGTCTGAATGTAATTGTTGTGGTCCGCCAACAGCCTGCGGAGCTAGCAGCAGAGTTGGACAGTGAGCAGGCTGGGGTGGACCATGGGCCAGTTCTGGAGTCCGGGGAAGGCTTGGACAAGGGCTCTGCATCAGAGGCAGAGAAAGGGCCATCTGGGAGGTATGTGCTGCCTCCGGAGCCTCCAGAGTCAGACCATAGTGAGGAAGAGGAACCTGTTTCCAGTGCACGCATGCGCAGAGCTGCCAGAAGGCAAGAACAGCTAAAACAAAAAGGACAACTTGGGAGTAGGGCTTGGAGATGATTGGCCCCTCCCATAAGACTTAATAGTGGAGGAAAGGCACGTGGGCCTTTGCAGGAAGCAATGTTTGTTCATTGGGTTCAGCTTAAAGCCTGAAGCGCTGTTTGATTCTGGACTCCGTGTGGCTTTGCCAATTAGATCTTTGGCAGCGTGTCAAGGGAGATAAAGGTGGGTGATTATCCCAAAGGATTTCTCCCGAAGGACTCTTTATAACTAATTGGGACTCATCTGTGAATGAAAGAGAATATACAGCTGTTGCAATAAAAACGGTTTTTGGGACTACTTGTGAGATTTAATGACTCAGGAAGCCTAGGTCAGAACAGTAATTTTAATTTTACTCTATAATGTACTGAATATTTGTGAGTCCCTAGCAAGACAACATGTAAGTATTGGGGTTATTTTTTTTTTAATGGTTGGTTTTTCATAGTTGCCCAATTCTGATGTACAAACAGACTTGTGAAAAGTAGCTTTATTTGTCTTTTTTCTACAGCCCTTCCTTTTTTCTTTCTTTTTTTAACAAAGAAAATTACATGGGCATAGGTTCTTAAAAACCCTCTATTATTGCCATGGATTTAAACACAAACACACAAAAAAATCACATGCTCCCCTGTGTAGAATCGGCAGTCTAAAAGAAGGAGCTACAGGACTGGAATGAAGGATTAATTTTCCTCATTCCAATATATTTAATGATGTCAAACTGGGTACGATCAGCATGTGCTTATGCTACAAAAAACAATAGCTGAAAGTTAGAGATCAAAACATGCAATAAATAAACCCTCATATCTGAGCTCTGAGTGCCATTAAAAAAAGGTATAATATCTTGCCCTAAATAGAGGCTTGTGAATGCAAAGCTATGCCTAGTTTTAATTTTGAAATAACAGCTTGATGCGTTTAACTGAACCTTTGTTCATCGATCTGTATTTTTCAAATTGCTGCTGCTTCAAAAACAGATTTTGCAAGCTGGGCGCCTGCCTTAAAGCTGTCAATGTTCCTCTTTCCCAGCCTCAACATACAGTGCCCGACATCTTCATCTGGATGCTTAGCAACAATAAAAGAATCGCCTATACAAGAATCCCAGCCAAAGACGTGCTGTATTCCCCTGTGAAGGAGCAGCGGGGCAAACATTGCGGGAAGATTAAAACCCATTTTTTGAAAGTAAGGCTGAAACGAAATAAAATAATCTTAATCCTGACTAAGTCTTATAGCAGTGGCCTCCAACCTTTTGGGCATCAGGGACCGGTTCCATGGAGAAAGGTATTTTCGTGGACAGGAAATGCCTACATCCCGCAGATCAGGGGTGAAATACTTCCAGTTCGGACCGGATCGCCCGATCTGGTAGCGATGGCAGCGGGTGGTTCGGAGAACCAGTAGCAAAAATCCCTGCCCGCCCCCATTTCCCAGCTGAGCCGCGCGATCATCAGAGGTTGTTTTTTTACTTTTAAAAGCATTTTTTCTACAACCTCTTTGGCCGAAAAAATGATTTTAAAAGGTGCTTTTCCCTCCAAAAAACTTTATAAATCTACTATAGGCATCGTGGCAAGTTAATAGTGGCAGATTTTCTCCTCTCCTCTCTATCTAAACATCTCTCCTATTATTCAGATTGATATTCTCCACTATTTTTAGACTGATCTATTGATCCATCTTTCCACAGTACAGATTGTATTTTGCCATTTTTTTCTTCTATACTCCTTTTTTAAATTCTGGCCTGGCTACAGCCATAGGATATCCTGATAGACTCCCTTCCAAGTACTATCCCAGCTGGACCCTGCTTAGCTTCTTATGATCAACAGAAGTCATCTTGATGATGCCACCAGTGGAGTATTATGAAAAGAAATATGGTTAGAAATATCATTGGGGATTTGATATTTTAACTTTTGTCCTTCAGTTGCCAGGAAAAAGGCCTCCAGGTTGGAACGTCCATGGAAAAGTTGACACTTATCTCTGGCTTGGCTCTAGTAACTACGCCCATGCTATTTTCGAAAACTTACCAGTTGGATATGAAACGGAAGCACCTATGGCAGAAAGTACAGGATCCCATCTTACTTCCTACCCTGCCAATCTGATCTACAAAAGTGAGACATACTTTGTATTTGGGTACTAACAAATTATCTAATGTATACGTTATTGTTGTTGCTTATAGGTTTATGTACTTCTTTGAAACTTTAAAGAACATAATTAAAATGTTGACCTAGATCAGGGGTCAGCAACCTGTGGCTCTGGAGCCACATGTGGCTCTTTCATCCCTCTGCTGTGGCTCCCTGTCACCAGTCGGCACCACAATTTTGAGAGGAGCTTCCAGTTGGGGGTGGGTCGGTGGGGGAAGCAAGGCATGCCAGGAAGAGACTCTATGGCAAGAGGCAGGTTTTCAGGTCAGCCCGCAATTGATAGGGTTAGGACTGGTAGAGGAAAAAGGACGCCACGCTAGGAGGAGACTCTATGGTGGGGGAACCAGACTTCCAGTCAGCTCCAGAATTAAACGGGGGGCTTCCGGTTAGGACTTTTGTGGCTCTTTGAGTGTTTAAGGTTGCCGACCCCTGACCTAGATCATTGGTTTCAAAGAAAATGAATTGAATTTTCCTGATTATATGTGCTACTCAACAAGAACATACTTACCTTAGATGGAATCATTTTTGATAAAGAAAATTAAAGAGAAGCCATACATTGGATTATATGACTATATAAATCCCTTATATTAGAAAGCAAGGATTAGTATAAACCTGACCAATTGCCCCATCCATTTTGTTATAAAGTATCTGACATGAATTTACTCATCTAATCAGGGACAAATAAGGGCTCAATTTAATTTTCCACATGTATGAGGGGTTGGGAATTTGGGCATTTCATCCTCATAGCAAAAATATCCTGAGAGTTAATTGTGCAACCATGTACATTTTCTTAAATACATAAATTAAACCCACCCTGCTTAAACGAGGGCATTTTGAAGCACAACTAAGCCTGACTAGGTGGCTCAGTGGCCAAGACACTGAGCTTGTCGATCAGAAAGGTCAGCAGTTTGGCGGTTTGAATCCCTAATACAGGTCTCCTGCATGAGCAGGGGGTTGGACTAGATGACCTCCAAGGCAGTGGTGAAATCCAAATTTTTTTACAACCGGTTCTGTGGGTGTGGCTTGGTGGGCGTGGTGTGGCTTGGTGGGCGGAGCTTGGTGGGCGGGGCAGAGGAAGGATACTGAAAAATCTCCATTCTCATTCCACTCCAGGGGAAGGCTACTGCAAAATTCCCATTCCCACTCCACTCTGAGGCCAGCCAGAGGTGGTATTTACCGGTTCTCCAAACTATTCAAAATTTCCGCTACAGGTTCTCCAGAACCTGTCAAAACCTGCTGGATTTCACCCCTGCTTCAAGGCCCCTTCCAACTCTGTTACTGTTACATCTTGGAATAACCATGTAAATGTTCTCATGGTCAGCCCAAGAAGTACTGAAAAACTAGATGCAGAGAATTGTATACTGCTCATATGTTGTTGGGGAAGGAGTGAAAGAAAAGGCCCAAAGTATACAATTTTGAGTATACAAAATATACAACCTGAAATGGATTTTTTTCCTCTGGGGGAAAACAAGGAAGAACTAGGCTATTTTCCAGATAGTGTTGATCCCACCATGAATCAGTTAGAAGAAAAACAATACAATCTGTTCCATGTTCTTTTGTAGTCTCTTCTCCTACTACCATGTTTCTATCATGCTCCTGGTCATCCCCAAACAAAATGCATAACTCTCTCCATTACCTGCTTGCAGCCAAGAATATTTTTCAACTGAGAGCTCACATGTATCAAGCAAGAGGATTAATCGCAGCTGACAGCAGCGGCCTCTCGGATCCTTTTGCTAAAGTGACTTTTGTTTCCCACTGCCAGACCACAAAGGTAAGGGAAAATGTGGATAATTTATGTAGTTAGAACAGTGTTTCTCAACCTAGGACAGGGGTGTAAAAATCAAGGCCAGATTTGGCCTGCAGGATGCTCAGATATGGCCACTGGGCCAGCCTGGAAACAGTGAAGGACTGGCCTGCATTGTCTCTGCCAGCAAAACGGAGCTCCCAAGCTCCATTTTTG
This sequence comes from Arizona elegans, assembly GCA_022577455.1. Classification (NCBI taxonomy): domain Eukaryota; kingdom Metazoa; phylum Chordata; class Lepidosauria; order Squamata; family Colubridae; genus Arizona; species Arizona elegans. The sequence goes on along the minus strand of JAKOOJ010000002.1, from coordinate 4,329,439 downwards.
CTGGCAGAGGGTTGCAGGAGGCCATCGCAGGTGAATACGGAGCTCGAGAGGCCGTTTTTGCTGGCAGTCTGCTCGGGCCACCACAGGCGCCCCCAACATGAGTGACATTGAACTGGCCATGACCACCCAAACACAAAACCCTTAATGCAGCCCTCAATGGATGTTCTCACTAGGCTTCCCCAGCAGCACGAAGCTGAGTCCTTGTCCCGATAAACCCCTTTTATTTAATTTATAGTGAATTCCTCTCCAGCAAAGTCTTTCTTCTCCCACAGTCTTTCAAGATAGTTCACAATTACTGACCTTTATTAGGGTTGGAGAGTGGCCAGGCCGATATCTTTCAGACTCCGCAATACTTGGCAAGAATGCAGTAATGAACTAATTGTCTCCTGCAAACTCCACTCCCCTTTCGCGCCTCTTTTATTCCCTCTGGGAGGCGCCATTCATCATCCACCTATGGCCTTACTCCCAAGTCGACCCTTGTTCCTTAGCTGTTCCCTTCATCTGACAACTCTGCGCATGCGCATACTGGGAACAGGCTCCAGCTGTTCATCTAGCTCACTGATGTCTGACTCCAAAGGCAGCTGATAACTGGCATATTGCGCTGGCCTCCTCTCTGCCTTCGACACAGAGCCCACATCAGAGCCTTCCCCAGACTCCAGGACTGGCCCATGTTCCTCTCTAATCTCCTCACTGTCCGAATCTGCTGCCAGGTCCACTGTACGCTGGCGGGCCACAACAATGGAATCGAGTTTGGCACCCCTGACCTAGGGGATTGTAAAATGTGTGGATTTCAACTCACAGAATTCCTCAGCTAACATTGCTGGCTGGGGAATTCTGGGAGTTGAAGTCCACACATCTTAAAATTCCAGAGGCTGGGAAACACTGACATAGAGGAACAAGGTCGTGGTAAGCTTGATGTCATTAGATAATGCAACCCAGAAGAAATCCTTCTGCAGGTGTGAGCAGGTATAGGAAAATGTATTCTGTAAATTGTTGGCTGAATAGATCACCTGCCTCTGTGGTGATAGTGGGTAACATGAAATAAAGATAGTCAGACAGTATAATTTTAAAAAAAACCAAAGACTGAAGAAAAAAAACAATCAACCATCTGTTTTAACCTTTTTAACCTGCTTTGAAAGATATCAGGTAATTGCCAGGATAAACTGCAATATCTTCTTGCAAGCCCCGCTATTATTAATATGCTATTTTCTTCCCTTCTCCCTTAGATCATTCAGCAAACTTTGTCTCCCACTTGGAATCAGATGTTGCTTTTTAATAATATTCAGCTTCATGGCGAAGCCAAGGAAATTGCCGAATTCCCTCCTATAATCATTGTGGAACTCTATGATGATGATGCTGTGGTAAAGATAATTTTCCCATACATATACATGTTTTTTTTAAAAAAAAGGCTTAATGTAATATAATGTTCAATGTAATGAATTGCAGAGGCTTTTTTTAAAAAAAATATTTTTGAAAGCATCCCAATGTCAGGCGCAAGGTGCAAATGACACATAGAAGCTGAGGCTGCTCTAGAAAAAAAATATTCTATTTCTATTAATACAGTGAAAGAGCTAAGTAAAACACTGATTTGTTGTCTTCTCTAGGAATCAACAGTGTTGGATCTAATATACTGTATGCTAGGGAGACACGATAGCAGTCTTCCAATATTTGAGGGGCTGCCACAGAGAGGAAGTGGGGGAGGGGTCAACCTATTTTCCAAAGCACCAGAAGGCCAGACAAGGAATAATGGATGGAAACTGATCAAGGAGAGATTCAACCTAGAAATAAGGAGAAATTGCAGGAGCTTCATCACTGGAAGCTTTCAAGAAGAGACTGGACTGCCATCTGTCAGAAATGGGTGTAGGGTCTCCTGCTTGGGTGGGGGGTTGGACTAGATGACCTACTGTATATGGTCCCTTCCAACTCTGTTATTCTATTCTATTCTATTCTATTCTATTCTATTCTATTCTATTCTATTCTATTCTATTCTACTCTACCCTACCCTACCCTACCCTACCCTACCCTACCCTACCCTATCCTACTCTATTCTATTCTATTAAAAAATCCAGAAGGACAAGGAAAAAACCTCAATCAGGCAAATAAAGACTAATCTAACAGGTCAAATAAGAGCCTTGAGAAGTAGATGCTCACCTGGAAACAAAACATCCATATTTTTAAATCCCCAGGCCCCAATTTTACTACGGGTTTGGTGTCCCTATCCAAATCCTCCCAAATCTTATGAAAGGATGATTTCAACCATCTTTTTATGAGATCCACTGGGATCTCATAAAAAAAACCCTGAAGTCTCAATAAAGGAGAATATTTGTAGCTCAGGGTTGAAATGAGGGCTCCTTGGTACTCTCTGAGTTTGCTTGTTTTCCTGCAGATGTTTCATTACCCACCTAGGTAACAACATCAGTGCATTGATGATGTTACCTAGTTTGGCTAATGAAACATCTGAACAACACAATCGCTTCAATCTGAAGTCTCTTTGGAATTTCTGCAAGATTCCTGGATTGTTACCTGAGATCTAATAAATTGTTGGCACCACAAGGTACGGGGGTGGTGGTGGTGGTGGTCCTATGAGTGTTAAGCATCGTACACAATTATTTTAATTTGGGTGGTGGGTCCCAGGAGTTCTTTGGGGGAAATGGATGCTTATCTTGCCAAATCTTGAGTTGGTCAACATATAGGATATCAGAATTTAATGAGCTCAGGTGAGCTAATTGCATACTGTACCTTGACTAAGGGAATATTGACATGCCCATTCTTGCTTCTGAAATATCACCAAGGGTTTAGTATATTTCATTAAATGACGGCACACTTGTCATTTAATCTGTGTTAATTGATTATGTGCCATCAAATCAGTGTTGTTTCTTAGCAGCCATATGGATAGGGGTTTTCTACATCTATCAGTAGACTTCTGGGCCACTTACAGTTGATTGTTTGAAGCCATATGGAAGTACTAAGCTAGATAAACACATTTCTGTGGAATCCAGATATTTAATATTGCTATGCTGCTAGTAACTCCTTTGCTTATTCCAATGATTGCAAGCATAAGCTTGGAGGATCAGCAGAATGTGAACATAAATGGCATTGGGTATTTTTTTTCTTTTTAAACATATAGGGAAAATCAGAATATATCGGTGCAACTGTGGCTGCTCCAGTAACTAGGCTGGTGGAGGACAAATATGAGCCCCCAAAACTTAGTTACCATCCTCTGTACTGTGGCAGTCTTTCAGGGGGGGATCTTCTGGCTGCATTTGAGCTGCTTCAGGTGAGTTTGGAACAATTTCATTTTTAATAAATGAATTCAATTTTACTCTTGTTTTATTCTGACTTCTAGTGACCACCTAGATAGATCTATATAGTTTCCAGTAAGAATGATGTTTATAGGAAGATGTAGAAGATCATTATAGGAAGATTTTATTTGAATTAAAAGTTGGGGGCGGAAGGATTGTTGATTTGATCAATAGATGATTAGGTTAATTCCAGGGAGAATTGCAGGATATTTTTGTCAGAGTGCTTTTAATAGCATCGCGGCTGAACAATAACATGTGTTTTTGTACTATAGGTCCCTGATTCTGGCCCAGAAAACCTTCCACCTCTTGATCCTCCAGATGCCAGCCTAATCTATGCAGTCCCAGCCAATATACGACCTGTATTAAGTAAATATAGGGTAGAGGTAAGTTCAGATAAATGAACCGCCTAATGATCCTCTGAGCCCTTGTGTAGTGCATGTAAATGTGCTGAAGCAAAGTGAGTTTGTTCACAACCATTTGTACTTCTGATGCACACCTGTATGGATTTCATTCTTTCCCTGCCAGATGTTTTGCACTTAAAAGATGGAGGGAGGGAGGAGGGGGAGAGAGAGAGATCTCATGATTGTCTCACATTTAAATAGATCCTCGCAATTCATGGTGTGTTGACATTATACTTTGAGATTCTTAGACAAGAAAGAGAGATCTAAGTTGTGTGCCTCTTCTTCCTCAATGATTCTTTTGCTTCTCTTTCTTATTAACTAATGAATTAGTTAATTAACACAATCCAGGGTCAGTTGCTTTATGCTTTATAAACTGCTCGAAAGAAAAACAGAAGATTGATCTCATGGCTTCATGGTCAACCCAATCACCATCTATCTACAGCCAATCCTCTTTTTACCAACTTTATCTTCTCTTCTCTCCACCTGCAGTGTGAGGATCCAAATTATCACCTCCTCTAAAGGGTTGTTGTATTTAATACATTGATCCCTGAAGTGAGTTCTGTAGAAGTTACATATTATTTCCTTCCCTGCCACAGGTTCTATTCTGGGGTCTTCGGGAATTGAAGAAAGTGCAGTTTCTATCTGTTGATCGTCCCCAAGTCTTCATTGAATGTGCCAGTAAAGGAGTGAAATCCTCTGTGATCCAGAGCTACAAAAAAAACCCTAACTTTACTACCCTGTCAGACCGGTTTGAAGTGGTACATGCATACAAATTTCTGCTAAATATGTTCATCTTTGCAGTCTTTGCCTTTTGATTAAAAGGATGCAATAGAATTAGATAGAATTTCATAAGAATAATTCAATTGTCTAGCACAATGCAACCCATGGGAGACATGAGCTTCAGGTTTGATTTAGTTCTGAAGGACAGCGGGTAACTCTGAACAAATCACTTAGCTTACAGCTTGCCTTACTGTAATGGAATGTAGTCTGGATTCCCAAGTGGGAGGGGCTGCATTCCAGAGGTCAAAGAGGCAGGGAAGCTTAGATAATTTGGTTGGGAGAAAGAGAATTAAAATGGCTCCTCCCTAGCAATTCTCAGAGCATATGAGCTGCGGTGGTGCAATGGTTAGAGTGCAGTACTGCAGGCTACTTCTGCTGATCACTGGCTGCCAGCAGTTTGGCAGATCGAATCTCACCAGCCTCAAGGTTGACTCAGCCTTCCATCCTTCCGAGGTTGGTAAAATGAGGACCCAGATTGTTGGGGGCAATAGGCTGACTCTGTAAACTGCTTAGAGAGAGCTGCAAAGCACTATGAAGCGGTATATAAGTCTAAGTGTTATTGCTATTACTATATGATGCAAATAGTTGCTTTAGTTTAGCAAGATTTCCCTCTAGATGAGGAACAATAAGGGAAATGGCTCAGAAGTAATTCCATTTGTTTATCTTGGCTCATGGGGCCTGACACTTAAAATATGGTTGAAATAAGAGAATACAATCCGATTGTGAGTTTCATTTCATTTTTAAAATGTCGAATGGCATTAAGCATAACTTTCCTACCTTTTTCAGTTGCCATTCTTGTGGGAGAGCTAATAACCAACAGATAGAATTACAGTACTGTTCATACCCACGAAATTTTTATCCCTAACACTGACTGCACAGGAGAGAGGAAATTCTTACCATATTGTTTTAAGAAACTATGTCCAGAAAGAAAATAATGGAAGGTTTCGCAAACTCCTTTTGCATTGTTTTTCGCTAACTTTAACTGCGCCCTATGCACTTCACATTTCTAGCAGCACCTGGCATATAATTTTAAGAGAAATTTTATAGGATTGTTGATTACAGCATTAAGGTTGTAGAAAGTAAGCACCCACCCTTTTCCTAGAAAAATGAAGTATTCTAGGAAATATTAAAAAGAATATTATATTTTCCCTAAAGGAGGAACATGTTTCTAAAGACATAAACACAGAGCCTCAGCTCCCTGCCCACCCCCCTCCCCCGGCAGATATTTTGGTGCCAATCTATCTACAAGACAAAGACTGGGCTAGCTTATCTGCAAAACAAAAGACCTTCATCCTCAGGACATGACAGGATTAGCCCTCACTCAAGATCCAAACCAGGACAAAGCCATAATAGGAATTGCCCAAAGCCCCTTCATTACATCATCACCCAGCATGATTCAACCAGGTTTGGGACTCAAGGCAACCTACAAAGACAACCTACACCTGCATGGCCCCATGGGTGTCTGACAACCAATCAGAATACCTGCTCTTACACAGGAACAGGAAGCTCTAAAGCGGGGACCAAGAGAGGGTATAAATCAATCTCTCCCCCCACTAGCTTGTGTAACAAAGAGAGAAAACTTGCTGAATCTGATTTTGTTTGATTGCTTATTTATCAGTCTGTTTCATTTCCTTTCCTTTCTACATGTTTAAGAATGTTTTCTTCAAAAAATACTGAGAATTCATGTATATAGTTTGCAAATTTATAATTCGTTTGTCCTTTTTTTTGTTTTTCACATTATCAGATAATATACGTATTTTAGATCTTTGCATAATGTATATATCTTGCTGTGCACTTTATGATTGGTGAAGTTCATTAGAACATTTGGACAAGTATGGCTTTGATGTTTTAATTATCTTAATTTGTATGCAGTTTCAGAAGTGTCAGTTCAATATGCTCCTATTGTAGTGACAATCAAAGAATTTATGTTTCATGAGAAATTAATCAGGTAGACTAATCAAATAAATTGTGTCTAATATAAAAGTCTATCCACCGTAGCATGTTATCCAAGTTTGGCAAGAACAAATTATGACAAGTCTCTTGTTCCAAGGTTCTTATGAATCAATAAATGGATTTAGACTTCAAACGTGACTTTAATTAAAATGAATAAAAAGGTGAATCTAATAACTGGAATTTATTAGGTGCAAGATCTGAGGCTTGTTGTTTTTAAATCACAAATTGTCTGAAATTAAATGGGATTTTTTTACTGAGAAGTTTATGTAAGGTTGGACTATAACTAAAGTTTTTTTTTTTTAAGAAAAACATCTGCAGTTATTTTAAACTCAATAGATTTTAATCTTTGTGACATTTAATGGGATTGTTCAAAGGACATGTTGGATGGAAATAGATGATGAAAGGTTCTAAAACACCAGTGGCCTTTCTATTGAGTATAAGACATGAAATTTAAAGAAATCCGGCTTCTGTAAAAATTTGGAACACAAAACTGCAAATCATCTCAAGTAAATTACAGAAATCCAATCGCCAGAGGATTTTCTTGTGGGATTTGCTAGAAAACTCATTTCCAGTTAGAACTAAAATGTGCAGAAAGGAAATGATGAAAAATGCCATTTTGAGAAGATAAGGAAAGATCTGACTGGTTCTTTTATGTTTCTCCATTGTTAGGAATTGCCCGAAAATGAACTTCTGCACCCTCCACTAAGTATCTGTGTGGTTGACTGGAGAGCCTTTGGCCGTAGCACTCTAGTGGGGACCCACACCGTCAACTGCCTTAAGCAGTTTCTGTATAAACTCAAGGAACCTCTTGTTTCCTTAGCTGAAGAAGCTGATATTGTAGAAGTGGACAAAGGTAAGTCATGCCAAAGGTCCTGTCAGAATCCACCCTCCTTTCTTCTCATAGAGCTGTGAAGATGCAAGGCCTTGGAGACCAAGCTGCTATTGCTATTAAGTGGAGCTGGTTCAGAGGTGGGTTTCAGCAGGTTCTGACCAGTTCTGGAGAACCGGTAGCGGAAATTTTGAGTAGTTCGGAGAACTGGTAGTAAAAATTCTGACTGGCCTCACCCCCATCTCTTCTCTGCCTCCCAAGTCCCAGCTGATCAGGAGGAAATGGGGATTTTGCAGTAACCTTCCCCTGGAGTGGGGTGGGAATGGAGATTTTACAGTATCCTTCCCCTGCCACGCCCACCAAGCCACACCCACAGAACCGGTAGTAAAAAAAATTTGAAACCCACCACTGAGTTGGTTGTTTTTGTGACATCTATTTTAGCAGGATTTATTGGTTAATATCTCATTGTTAAATTTTCATGTTTGTTTCTTTTATATTGTTGAGCTGAGCAGCATGGAAGGGTAGGTGGTAGTGGCATATAGGTCTGATAAGGGTAATCCTATAGGTTGGGGTGTCAAACTCGAGGCCCACGGGCCGGATCTGTCCTGCGGGCTGCTTAAATCTGTCCTAGAAATATCAAAGGACCAGCCCGTGGTGCCACTGCTGGCCAAAATGGTGACTGTGGGTAGAATTCAATGCCTGACTCAAAAATTCTGAGCATGGCCGGCTCAGGAATTCTGGGAGTTGAAGTTCACAAGTCATAAAGAGACCATAGCTCCTCACCTCTGGTTTAGAACATTGAACAGATGTTTGTTGGAAGAAATATCCATCTGGTTCAGTTCCAAGCCAGGAGAAAGGCACTGGAAACATGGAGGCTGATTGGAAATTTGGTTTAATAATGAAGCACAACCGCATAGGTTCTGGGCAGCTGACCATATGGAGTTGAGAGTGGGTGGCTTTTATACCCTCTCTGGGCTCTGTTTTTGAGCTTCCTGTTCCTGTGCAAGAACAGGTATTCTATTGGCTGCTGTAGGGGTTATGTAGGGGTCATAGCTGGCTCTATAGGTTGTCTGAGCTAAGTTTGGTTGAAGTTTGGAGGGTGATGCAATGTCCTTGCTAAATGGTAGAGGGTTAATCCTATTATGTCCTGAAGGGTCATATCTTAATCCCATCATCCTAGAGCTGAAGGTTTTTAGGCTGGCCCAATCTTTCTCAATTGGCAGAAAATATCTGTTGGGGGCAGGGAGCCCGCTGGGGCTCTGAGTTTCTTTTCTCTCTTAATATTTTTATTTCTCTTTTAGGGGAAATATTTTGTCCTGTCTTTTTTTAATATTTCTCAAAATATTTCATTCTTCTAGGAGGGGGGTGGCTTCCCACATGATCTTCCTTCTTGAATTTTATATATTGACTTCTTTCCAGTGTTACCTGCTCCAGCTGCTGCTCCAGCACCACCTCACACAAGTCAATTTGAATCACCTCCGTCAGATCACATTTATGTTGATGTGGAACATGGGGAGCCTCATTTAGCCATCCCAAAACCTGAGGCAGAAGTACACGTTCCCCTATCACCCCTGCTGCTACCACCTGCTCCTTCACGGAAACCTTCATTGGCATCTTCCTCTAGACCTTCAAAAGAGGGAAAATTAAAAGTAAGTAACATCCAATTTAGAGCTTTTTGCATTTTCCACTAGACAATGCATACCCTTCTATATGATGAAACAAGGTGCAAAAAATATACCAAGCTCAAAAACACATACAGGTAGTCCTCGACGTATGACTGCAATTGAGCCCAGCATTTATGTTGCCAAACCATGGTGGCACAGTGATTAGAGTGCAGTACTGCAGGCTACTTCTGCTGCCTGCCGGCTGCCAGCTGCCGGCTGCCTGCAATTTGGCAGTTCAAATCAGGCTCAAGGTTGATTAGATTCAGCCTTCCGTCCTTCCAAGGTGGGTAAAATGAGGACCGAGATTGTTTGGGGCAATAGGCTGAAATCGCTTAGAGAGGGCTGTAAAAGCACTATGAAGCGGTATATAAGTCTAAGTGCTATTGCTATTGCCAAGTGAAACAGTTGTTAGGGGATTTTGCCCCGTTTGATGACCTCTTTTGCCATAGCTGTTAAGTGAAGCACTGCAGTCAGGGATGGGTTCTACTTACCTTTACTACCGGTTTGCAATGGGATCGTGTGCGAGAATGAAGTGAGCATGCGCAGATTGCCGATGACGACATCCAGGGTGGTGGGCGGAGCCTCCCCGCCGGTTTTACTACCGGTTCTTGCGAACTGGTTCAAACCAGGGGCAACCCACCACTGAGTGCAGTTGTTAAGTTAATAACACAGTTGTTAATTGTTTGATGAGAACATGACAGAAGAAAAGTAAATGTATACAGACAATCTATGTAATTACAAGTAGTCCTTGATCACAATTGAGCCCCAAATTTTTGTTGTTAAGTGAAACATTTGTTAAGTGACTTTTGCCCCATTTCATGACCTTTTTTTTACTTCGATTGTTAAGTGAATCATCACAGTTGATAAGTTAGTAACCTAGTTGTTAAGTGAAACTGACTTTCCAATTGACTTTGCTGGTCAGAAGGTTGCAAAAGGGGATCACATGACTTTGGGACACAGCAATGGTCATAAATATGAACCAGTTGCCAAGCACCCGAATTTTGGTCTCATGATCATGGGGATGCCTCAAAAGTCGTAACTGTGAAAACCGGTCATAATTCACTTTTTTCAGTTCCGCTGTAACTTTGTATGGTCACTAAAGGAACTGTTGTAAATCAAGGACTACCTGTATATACAAAACCTCTAAGAGGGTATGGCAGTGGCCTCACAACTGGATGTCCAATTGGCATTGCTTTGTGCAAATTTTCTATGGGACCAGAGAACACACGTCGTGGACAATCTTTCACAATCTGTTTAATAGTTTGCATATCAGTACCACAATCGCAACAAGGGAAATCTTGTTCTAGCTCCTTTTCAGACATTTCAAATACATACAGAGAGAGAGAGAGAGAGGGAGGGAGGGAGGGAGGGAGAGAGAGAGAGAGACAGAGAGAGAGAGAGAGAGAGTTTCCAGCAAAGAAAAGTATTCCTAATTAAGTCTGAACTCATTGGTAGCCTCACACTGCAATGAACAAGGACATACATTCAATTTTGCAGCTACTAAGATTGTCAGACGAGCAGGCACAAAAACAGCCAGGGGAAGTGATTGAAGCCTGGGAAACAGGCCCATCTTCAGTCAACAGGAGTGCTTATTTACCATCAGATTATCAAGTACTTAGAAGGCAAGGGCTGGGCAGCACAAGCAAACCACAGCCAACAATTTAATGGCCAGCCACCAACACCCCAGTCAACATCTAAAAAGCCACATACAACAGGCGCCATATAAATACCACACAGAAAATAGTACACACACTGCTAGAGAGAAGTTCTGTAAAGATGGGCTCCAGCATGAGTCCGAAAGCTCGGAAGACAAAACCGGTCCTGGTGATCGACCCACTTGGATCCTGCATATCAGTACCACAACCGCAACAAGGGAAATCTTTCCATCCCCACTGATACAGGGCAGAAGCACTTCTTCACACCATATCGCATCCTGACAGAACAGTAAATCAGTGAAAAGACCGGCGTTCAGAAGTTGTGGGCGCTCTAACTATGGTGGTTTTTAAAGAAGAGCTTGGACAACCATTTGTCTGAAGTGGTGTAGTGTTTCCTGCCTGAGCTGAGGGTTGGACTAGAAGACCACCAAGGTCCTTTCCAACTCTGTTATTCTGTTAATCTCGGCCTCAGGGTCTTTTATTCTCCTGATATCTTTTACCCTCAAGGGACTTGACATAATTTTCCAAAGAGTATACTCCTTTCAGGCCTTGTCCAGGAACCTGTGTTTCCTTGGAGTCAGCCTGACTAGGTGGCTCAGTGGCTAAGACACTTGTCGATCAGAAAGGTCGGCAGTTCGGTGGTTCGAATCCCTAGTACAGGTCTCCTGCGTGAGCAGGGGGTTGGACTCGATGACCTCCAACATTCTTTCCAACTCTGTTACTGTTGCATCCGTAGCTTTCCGTAAGCTACACATGCTCCCCGAGCTGTGCTAAACGGGTGGCTATGACCAGATGCAGCCATACTGCCCTTTTGGGCCTCGTGGCCATGACAAACAGAAATGCATAAAATCTAATAGACTGTATCTATATGACTATGGTACCATAATGTCACATTATAATACCCGAAAGGCTATAGATCATGAAGCTATTCCTTATAGCTTGTTCCTTATAGGAACATAAAGTAGGGTGAGTAACCATGCTGAAAATTGTTATATAATCTAATGCTATAGCTCAACATAGGCTTGATTTGAAAAAAACAGAAAGAGCACAAAAGAAAAATGGGTGTGTGCGTATAAAATTAATCTCATTTTTACTATTTTTATAAATAACTCAAAATGTTGAACACAGCTAATATTTCTTCATGCTCCTGTTTTCCTCACTAAAACAGCCCTATGAGGTGAGTTGGGCTGAGAGGGAGTGACTGCCCAAAGTCACCTAGCTGCTTCAATGACTGAGGCAGGATTAGAATTGATAATCTCCTAGTGATTGGTCCAAAGTTACCTGGCCAGCTTTCATTCCTGAGGTGGGACTAGAACTCACTTTCTCCTAGTTTTTAGCCTGGTGTTTTAACTACTAACTATTTATTTTATTTTATTTTATTTTATTTTATTTTATTTTATTTTATTTTAGTTTATTTTAGTTTAGTTTAGTTTAGTTTAGTTTAGTTTAGTTTAGTTTGTCAAGCATATATCAGATAACAGGTAAAAGTATAAAAGTATAAATTCATGTATAATGAATACATGAAAAGAGTAAGTGAAAAGGAATATTAGGACAGGGATGGTAGGCACGCTGGTGCACTTATGCATGCCCCTTACAGACCTCTTAGGAATGGGGTGAGGTCAACAGTAGACAGTTTAAGGTTAAAGTTTTAGGGGTTTGGGGAAGAAACTACAGAGTCAGGTAGTGCATTCCAGGCATTGACCATTCTGTTACTGAAATCATATTTTCTGCAATCGAGTTTGGAACGGTTTACCTTGAGTTTGTATCTATTATTTGCTCGTGTATTGTTGTGGTTGAAGCTGAAGTAGTCATTAACAGGAAGTACATTGTGGCAGATAATTTAATGTACTATGCTTAGGTCAGACTGAAGTCGGCGTAGTTCTAAATTGTCTAAGCCCAAAATTTGAAGCCTGGTGGCATAAGGTATTTTATTGGGGTTAGAGGAATGGAAGACACTTCTCATAAAATATCTCTGGACTCTCGATTGTATTTATGTCCAATATGCAGTGCGGGTTCCAGACAGATGAGCTGCATTCAAGAATTGGTTTAGCAAATGTTTTGTATGCTCTAGTTAGTAGTACAACATTACCAGAGAAGGAGCTACGCAAGATTAGGTTAACAACTCTTAATGCCTTTTTGGCAATGTTGTTACAGTGGGCTCGGGCACTTAGATCATTAGAAATGAGTACTCCAAGGTCCTTGACAGAGTGAGGGTCATCTACAAAGTCATGTCCATCTAATTTGTATTTTATGTTTTGATTTTTTTTTTCCAATGTGCAAGACAGAGCATTTGTTGGTTGATATTTGGAGTTGCCACTTGTTAGAAGAATCTGACACATAGTCAAGGTCTTTTTGAAGTGTAGTTGCATTGTTGGTGGTCTTGAATAGTTTAACATCATCAGTGAAGAGAACACAGTTGCTTTTAATATGATCACAAAGATCATTTATGTAAAGTATGAAGAGTGTTGGACCTAAGACACTGCCTTGGGGGACACCACTATTAACATGTACAGGATTTGATAGAGCGCTTCCTATTTTGACCACTTGTTGTCTGTTTGACAGGAAGGAAGCTATCCATTTATGTAGGAGTCCAGAAATGCCATAGGATTATTAGCACCAGAAGCTTCCCCACTGCCAACTTCTTGCGCTTGGGAAAGTGGGAGGGGGAGATTTAGAGGAGTGATTGTAGTTAGACATAATAGCATTCTTCCCTTCGGTCAAGGTCATGGTGTTTATGCACCTAGAGGAGGAGTGGTTGCAGGGATGGCTCAAATTGGGACAGATGGTGATTGGGCCATGTGATAGACTGATGGGTGCAGGGGCTGGATTTGGGGTTTTGATTTACGGAGGGAAAATCGGAACGCTCAGATTTGGGTTTTCCCAGATGTGCCTGTTTACCTTTTCTACTAAATGGAACTTTGAGAAATACCTGCCTCAGAGTTTTTACTTGGAGTTGGGGACTTTCTGGAACACTGACAAACTAGAGTATATGGGCCTATGATTCATCATCCTAGAAGAGATCCAGATTTAAAACATTCATATTCAGTATTTCTTTGTCATAGACACTTGTATAAATTGGAGCCATTTGTTAGGGAATAACTGTGTTGATATAATTAAAAATAGATACAAAAGTACATTTTTAAAAAATGACTCCAAGCAAAAGTCATTTTTTTACCTGTAACATTTTTTAAGGACCGGACAAAATCAATTTACCGCTCTACCAAGAGGAAAAAAAGAACTGTTGCTGATGAATCTGCTGAAAATGTCATTGATTGGTGGTCAAAGTATTATGCTTCAATACAAAAAGTACAAAAGGTAGGCAAAGTCATAATATACATTTTAATCTATTTCTCTATGTGATATAATTTTTTTTTAGGATTGAAGTTTTTTTTCCTGAGTAGGAATAGCTCCTTTTCAGACATTTCAAACACATACAGAGAGGGGGGGGGGAAGGGAGGGAGGGAGGGAGAGAGAGAGGGAGAGGGAGGGAGAAAGAGAGAGAGAGTTTCCAGCAAAGAAAAGTATTCCTAATTAAGTCCTGAACTCATTGGTAGCCTCACACTGCAATGAACAAGGACATACATTCAATTTTGCAGCTACTAAGATTGTCGGATGAGCAGGCACAAAAACAGCCAGGGAAGTGATTGAAGCCTGGAAAACGGGCCCATCGTCAGTCAACAGGAGTGTTTATTTACCACCAGATTATCAAGTACTTAGAAGGCAAGGGCTGGGCAGCACAAGCAAACCACAGCCAACAATTTAATGGCCAGCCATCAACACTCTAGTCAACATCTAAAAAGCCACATACAACAGGCGCCATATAAATACCACACAGAGAATAGTACACACACTGCTAGAGAGAAGTTCCCTAAAGATGGGCTCCAGCATGAGTCCGAAAGCTCGGAAGACAAAACCGGTCGTGGTGATCGACCCAGTTGGATCCTGCAACATTATCTTGGGACATATATATTTGCCTCCATCCCTAGGTAAATAATTAAATAACAGAAAGTAAATATGTTAAAGCTGGATTGCAGTTAAGTAGCTTGATCTGTATTTTCATATATCTAAACTTTTCAATTTATTTCCAAAGGCAAAAGTCTTGGATTTCAATGATGGAAAACCAGGAACATGTAAGTAGATACTTACATTTTTATTAATAGTGTTTTTCATAGTAAATGGTAACAGTCCATTCTCTCAAGAATACTCACACTCAACCAGTATTCTGGTATATTCTAAGTGATCTGTATCCAAAATGTCTGTTTGCCTACAGAATATATCTTTCCCTGGAAAAGGAACTTTTGATCCCATTGAAAATCTCACTTGTAGAAGGAGAAAGAGAAGTCCCTTATCATGGCAGTTCCTCCTCATTCATATCACCTGGTTGTCCCAAAGGTGCTGTTTCAAAAGGCAACTGTTTTTCCTTGAAGACCTTTCGCTTCTCCTCCAAGAAGCTTCTTCAGTTCTGAACATTTCTGAACAGAACTGAGGAAGCTTCTTGGATGAGAAGCGAAACATCTTCAAAGAAAAACAATGTCCAGTTGCCTTTTGAAAAAGCACCTTTGAGAGTCCCATGGGGTATTCAGAGTTCCCTATATCCACTAAAACAGATACATAGAAAACATGGGATTACTGCAGGGATGAAATCCAGCAGGTTTTGACAGTTTCTGGAGAACCGGTAGCAGACATTTTGAGTAGTTCAGAGAACCGGTAGCGGAAATTTTGAGTAGTTCAGAGAACCGGCAAATACCACCTGGCTGGCCCCAGAGTGGGATGGGAATGGGGATTTTGCAATATCCTTCCCCCAGGAGTGGGGTGGGAATGGAGATTTTGCAGTATCCTTCCAAGCCACGCTCACCAAGCCACACCACACCCACCAAGCCACTCCTACAGAACTGGTAGTAAAAAAATTTGGATTTTACCACTGGATTACTGGAATGCAAAAGACTTTTACCTCAAGTATGTTGGAGGCAGATGTGGATGGTCTACATCAGGGGTGTCCAGCCTTGGCAACCTGAAGACCTGTGGACTTCAACTCCCAGAATTCCCCAGCCAGCCATGCTAATGAGATTCAGAAGTTTAGCACATTTCAGAAAGGTCTCTATATAGATATCAAAAGGCATCCTTAATACATCTCCACATAGAAGGAGATTCTGAGTGACAAAGGAGATATTTTTTCAAGATCCTTCTTCATGGAGAACTTGCCACTGTAGGTTCTTTCTTACCCTACTGCAATTTCATAGATGGGATTCATGGCTGCAGAAAACAGACTCAAAGTAATACAGTAAGACCTGTTTTTGCATTCATATGGTGTGTGAGGCTATTTGGCTATTCCTCTTGTAGAAATTTCTAACTGAGATTATATAGGAAGGGTGACGTTTAATTTTCCCTCCCCTCTGGTTGTGCTTCTGATATACATCTCTCTATACTACTGGCAAGGAAAACATGGAGAAATGCTGGCATTCATCGTCTACTGTGGCCCTAAACTTGAGTGTTTAGTCTAAATTTCTAGTGTAAATGAGCAGAGAGATGGACTGCAGGAAAGGAGCAAGTTAATTCAAGCTATAGCATCTTAGAGAAGTTTTATTAAGAAGATGGTGGCTCATAATCTCATCTTTTGTATACTTGTTATTAGCTGGGAAGTTGGTGAAGGTGAGTGGAATTTTAATCATTAAACCACTGACACAGCAGAACGTCTGGGAGATTTAATTATGCAGGTTATTTGCATTTGTCCCCGAGTGAAGTATTTTAATCAGTTAGCCAAATTATACAGAATTGTTCTTTCTGATTCTGTATTCATGTTCAGTATAATTTTGCCCTCATTTGAAATGCAGCCTATGTGTTTAGAAGCCCTGTTTGGCAGCCTGTGTGTAGTGGTATGTGAGAAAGAAATTGGAGAGGGGAAAAAGAGATACTGCCTAGGGAATGGTCAAATAAGAGAGGGCATAGCCCACAACTGTATAATGGATGGAGAAAGAGATTTGGAAGGGACCCTCCCTAGCTTCTCAAGCTGTAAAGGAGACAGCCAGAGATTCTGCAAGATTCTGTTAAGGTAGCCGTACAATAAAGTAGAATTAGCCTAACTGGCACATTTCTTGTTTGATCTACCTGGAAATACTGACACCACGCGCCATTGTTCCCCTTGTTGTCTTGGTAAATACAGTATAGGCCTTCATAGAAAATATGGCCCAATGCATCAAATGTTGGCTTGGAATATCTGAATGCTGGTGTGAAAAACTTTGAAATATTTTGCCAGACCTAAACTCAAAGGCTATTTAAATAGTGTGGTTATTTATGAAGAGCTATTTAAATCAAAAGGAAGTGTGAAAAACAAAGGAGTATGGTGTGAAGAGTGTGAATGCTATGCCTGTGGAAATATGGAAATGTACTAACAAAATGAAATTCAATGTAGAGAAAAGTAAAATCTTACACTTAGGTAAGAAAAACCAAAAGTACACATATAGACTGGGTGAAATAGCACCCAGGCTTAATAGCAAGTAACTGTGAGAGGGATCTTGGAGTCATAGTGGACAATCAATTAAACATGAGCCAACAGTGTGTGGTGGCAGCCAAAAAAGCCAATGCAATCCTAAATTGTATTAACAGAGGGATACAATCAAGTGAGGTAGTAATACCACTCTTAGTAAGACCACACCTAGAGTACTGCATCCAGTTTTGGTCACCACACTACAAAAAAATGTCGAGACTCTAGAAAAAGTGCAGAAAGAGCAACCAAGATGATTAGGGGACTGGGGACTAAAACATAGGATGAACGGTTGCAGGAACTGGGCATGGCTAGTCTAGTGAAGAGGAGGACCAGGGGAGACATGATAGCAGTGTTCCAATATTTGAGGGGCTGCCACAGAGAGGAGGGGGCCAAGCTATTTTCTAAAGCACCTGAAGGCCAGACAAGGAATAATGGATGGAAACTGAACAAGGAGAGATTCAACCTGGGAATAAGGAGAAATTTTCTGACAGTGAGAGCAATCAACCAATGGAACAGAAGTTGCCTTCAAAAGTTCTGGGAGCTTCATCACTGGAAGCTTTCAAGAAGAGACTGGACAGCCAATTGTCAGAAATGGTGTAGGGTCTGCTTGAGTGGGGGTGGGGGTGTGTTGGACTAGAATGACCTACAAGATCCCTTCCAACTCTGTTAATCTGTATCCGTACAGAATGGGTGGGTCTGAGCAAAACTGAAGCAGTTTTTTGGCACTAGTAGCAGAGTTTATAGCAGAGATCTACAAACTTGGCAACTTTAAGACTTGTGGATTTCAATTCCCAGAATTCCTCAGCCAGCATGTTTAGAGTTACTTATTTGGTTGGGTTGCCAGCTTCAATTGTACTTTCAGTGATCGTAGCCTTGAGTTTCATCCTTGGTGCAGAAATCTTGACGGGAGCAAACAGAGACTTTTAGTTGCCATCTAACTGGATTTTGGTCTGGATTTGTACAGCCCATACCTAGTAGTTCTATTTTTTGTTAGTGCCGTTACAATTATAATAACTCTGCTTTCATTTTTATAGCAAAAGACACGACAAACTCTGTAAGCTTTAGCACCGAAGATGAGCCAGATAAAAAGAAGAAAGAGAAATTGTTGAAGGCCAAAGTGACAGAGATGTCTTCCAAGCTAGCCACCATGGAGGTAAAGTTCATTATGATTCATGCAGGTCTGAGAATATTTCATATTTATACTGATTTCATTTGGAAAACTGAAATCCCAGTTTGGAACATTAGTACAGTATTTTGAGGAATGCAGGATAGTTGGCATGAAGTGTGAAATGAAACCAATTATAATTCTGTACTCCTATAGGAGAAGGAGTGGTAGCACCTGGGGAAGGAGTTAAAAGAGGGATCAGCCTAGAATCCCTATGTAGCCACAAGCAGACTAAGTCCAACCTCCCTTGAATTTTTTTCACCCTTATCTAACTCCAAGCAAATGCTAACCATAAGTTGAGAACGGGTGGGTTCTACTTACCTTTACTACCGGTTTGCAGTGGGATCATTTCTGCACATACGCAGATCGCTGATGACGGCATCCGGGGCAGTGGGCGGGGCTTCCCGGTGGTTTTACTACCGGTTCTTGTGAACCGGTTTGAACCAGGGCAACCCACCATAGGTTGAGAACATTCCTGTACATAGATGTTTTAGCAATAAATTCGTTTAATAAGGACCTTCACATGTGGACCTGATCTTCCATGCCTGACAACTCCTCTGAATAAAATAAGGCACATAAGAGGAGATCTTCTGGATCAAAAAAAGATCTCAATTATGAAAGCAAGAGTATACATCTTATTTTGTGTCAATGATTGTTTCAAATTTCTGGACATAGAAGCTTGTGTAACACAACTGACAGGAAACATCATTAAATTTGCTTTATACAGTGCAGTGCTACACTGAAAGGTTGTTGTTTATTTGATAAATTTATGAATTACAGGTAGTCCTCGACTTTCAACAATTCATTTAGTGACTATATTAAGTTACAGTGGCATTGAAGAAAGTGACTTATGACTGTTTTTCACATTTATGACTGTTGTGGCAGCCCCATGGTCATGTGATCAAAAATCAAATGCTTGGCAACTTACTCACATTTATGACGGTTGTAGTGTCCTGATTACCTTTTGTGATTTCCTTTTGTGACAAGCAAAGTCAAGAGGGAAGCCAGATTCACTTAACAACTGTGTTATTAACTTAACAATTGCAGTGATTCACTTAACAACTGTGGCAAGAAAGGCTGTAAAATGGGGCAAAATTCATTTAACAAATGTCTTACTTAGCAACAGAAATTTTGGGCTCAGTGGTAGTCATAAATCGAGGACTATCTATATAGCATAGTTTAGACCTGTGATGGCGAACCTATGGCACGGGTGCCACGGGTGGCACGAGGAGCCATATCTGAGGGCACACTAGCTCAGCTCCAGCACATGTGCCTGCCGGCCAGATGATTTTCGGGCCTTCCGGGCCCAGCGGAAGTTGGAAAATGGGCTGTTTCCAGCCTCCAGGGGGGTTGAGGAAGGCCGTTTTTGCCCTCCCCAGGTTCCTAGAAAGACTCTGGAGCCTGGGGAGAGTGAAAAACAGGCCCACTGTGCCATCACATGCCAAAAGCGGGGGGAGCACGCGCACGTGCGCGGGAGGGCGGGGCAGGGGTGGGCATTGAATTATGGGTGTGGGCACAGAAACGCACGATCCCCCCGCTCTCCCCCCCACTTTTGGCACGCGACAGCAAAAAGGTTAGCCATCACTCTCCAGGCAAGGCACATAGGAAATAGAAAAGAAAGTAATAAAAGCAATTTATTCCTAAAATATAGTAACAAAATAGCAAAAACATCAATGAAAAAAAACAAAATACATGCGAATAAGATATAATAATACAGAAAAGAAAAGACCTGTCCTTTTCTTCCTTAGTAGTGAATTTTAGTCCATTTTTTCCCCACTTAAGGTCTATGATGGCGATTTGGAGAGCGAGTTCAATAATTTTGAAGACTGGGTAAAAACATTTGAACTCTTTCGAGGCAAAATTACTGAGGAAGATCATACTGATTTTGAAGACAGGATTGTCGGGAAATTTAAGGTATGGTTCAAGACGGTCAAAATATATGTGTGATATGTCAAGGGTCGGTGTTGTAGAAAAATTCATGTTACTCATTAGGCTGTGTATTGCTTCAGTCTTCTGAGTGTGCAAACATAGATGACCTTATCTTCATAGCTTGAGAGCCCAGCTTTTCCTCAGAATTAAATCAGCTGTGTTCCTCAATGATCTTTGCTGGCTGGGGAATTCTGGGAGTTGAAATCCACACCTCTTGTTGCATTCTGGAAATTGAGGAACACTGACCTATCTATATGTAAATATTAAGAAGTGGACAGAGGGGTATCTTGATCAATAAGCCAAACTACTCAAAATGTTGCAGCAAAACGAGGTCAAATATTTTTGTAGCTCTTCACTGATTGACAAATGAAGATAATTTTCAGGAAAAAAGTGGATAACCTATATATAAGTGATTGAACAATTTGGGGAGTGTTAAGGCTGCCATAGATTGTTCACAAAGTAGACAAGGTTAAATAAAATATGCTGAAAGTTTTTCAAGTTTTGACACAATTTTTGGAGTGGTCTTGATTTCCTTCCTTCCTTCCTTCCTTCCTTCCTTCCTTCCTTCCTTCCTTCCTTCCTTCCTTCCTTCCTTCCTTCCTTCCTTTTTTCCTTCTCCTATTTGGAGAAGTTTAGGCTTACAGTACATTAAAGTTTAAGCCATACTATTTTATGAAATACACCAATGTTCTCAGCCCTAGCAACTTTAAGATGTGTAGACTTCAGTTCCCAGAATTCCCCAGCCAGCATGACAAACCATCCAAAGTCCACACATCTTAAATTTGCTGAAGTTGAGATCAGTGGTAAAATCCAATTATTTTTACTACCGATTCTGTGGGCGTGGCTTGGTGGGCGTTGTAGGTATGGCTTGGTGGGCGTGGCAGGGGAAGGATACTGCAAAATCTCCATTCCCACCCCACTCCTGGGGGAAGGATATTGCAAAATCTCCATTCCCACCCCACTCTGGCCTCAGCCAGAGGTGGTATTTGCCGGTTCTCCAAACTACTCAAAATTTCTGCTACCGGTTCTCCAGAACCTGTCAGAACCTGCTGGATTTCACCCCTGGTTGAGATGCACTAAAGTATTACATAGTTGACACATCTTTTCATATTTCAAAACCATGCCACTGAACTTTGGCAGTGTAGCCAGAAAGTATTTTAGATGCCATAAAAATGATATTTAGTTGCATATTGTACCATCACCAATTTCTCCATAGTTTCCTTATATAGTGAGAAAAATAAGAATTGAACTTGTGATTTTTTTTTCTTTTAGTTTAGTTAGAATCTCACCAGTTAAGATTTATAGACTTTAATCCAGCTGTCAAATAGTATTCGTGTTTTTACTTTGGCAAGTCAACAAAAATACAGCACTGCCCTGTTGTTCCAAGATTGTTAATCTTATAATTGCCAGACTAAGGTAAGCAACCTAACAGCAAATAAACAAGCCTGAAAATCTAAACATTGATTGCGGAGCTGCTATCCACATCTGTTTTATTCCTTTGAATACTAGGCTTAAAATAACACTGCTGAGATATTGCTAGAAGTGACTAAAATATTAAACAAGGTTGTCACAACATCCTGCAGTCATTACAGATTACAGATTACCGTGTTTCCCCGAAAATAAGACCCTGTTTTATATTTTTTTGAACCCTGAAATAAGCGCTTGGCCTTATTGCCATGTGCTCAAAAGCTTGATTGGGCTTATTATCAGGGGACGTCTTATTTTGGGGGAAACAGGGTACCAGAGTTGGAAGGGACCTTGTGGGTCATCTAGTCCAACCTCCCACCCAAGCAGGAGACCCTACACCATTTCTTACAAATGACAGTCCAATCTTGTCCTTAAGAAGAAATTAAAGAAGAGCACCAATATAAGATTGGGAGGGGAATAATTTCCAAAATGATTGGGGTTTTCTGTCTGCATTTCCTGAGTTTGTTTGACCTGAGTAATTTAGTAATGTATATATTTACCGAAGGGTTCCTTCTGCATATACAAAACCCCTGAAGACTCTTCCTCAGGCGACGGAGGTTCTCTGAGAATTCTGCAAGGCCTACCCCCAAATCAGTCAGTGAATGTTCTAATCAGAGTATATATTGTGGCCGTAAGTATCCCTTAAACTCCTGTCAAATTCTTCTTTTAAGTTAAAAAGATTCCATGGTTCCAGTGCAAGAAAGAGTTCCAAGATTATGTAGATGTAAAGACCTATAAAGAGCAAATAACTTGCACATCCACTTGTAGAAGGAGTGGCAGACCTTGGGGGTGGAGTTCAAAGAGGGATCAGCCTAGAATCCCTATGTAGCCACAAGCGAACTAAGCTTAACTTCTTTGAATTCCATTGATCTTTATTTAACTCCAAGCAGGTGCTGTTAGTTGAGTAGATATCAGTGCCTGGGTATAATTAGGAATAAATCAGTTTAATTGACCTTCATGTATCAATCTGTTCTTCTGGACCTGACACATGCTGGCAGAGGAATTCTGGGAGTTGAAGCCCACCCATCTTAAAGTTGTCCAAGTTGGGAAATAATGCTTTAGACCAGAGATGGCTAATCTTTTTACCGTCATGTGCCAAAAGCGGGGGGAGCGCGGAGGCAGTTGCACACATGTGTGCCCACACCCATAATTCATTGCAGCCCCCCGCCGTGCATTCGCTTACGACCCCCACGCTCCCCCTGCTTTTGGCACATGATGGCACGGTGGGCCCGGTAGGCCTACTTTTTGCTCTCCCCAGGCTCCAGAGCCTTTCTAGGAACCTGGGGAGGGTGAAAACGGCCTCCCCCCACCCGAAGCCTTCCGGAGGCCGGAAACAGCCCATTTGTCAACTTCTGGTGGGCCCGGAAGGCCTGAAAATCAGCTGGCTGGTGCACGCATGCACGCTGGAGCTGAGCTAGGGCAATGCTCACATGCCCACTGATATGGCTTGGTGTGCCACCTGTGGCATGTGTGCCATAGGTTCACCATCACAGCTTTAGACTGTCAAACTCGTGATGACATGTTGCTGTCATGACACATGACATATCACAACTTCCTCCCGTCTTTGCTAAAACGGGGTGGGCGTGGCCAAGTGGTGACGCATTTGGCCCACAAGCCGCAAGTTTGACACCCTTGCTTTAGACTGATGGAGAGATAGTTCAAGAATAACACATGCACCTCTTCTGTCAGCTCTTGCTCAGAACATATTGCAAGAGCAAATTGAAAATAATCCTCAAACCCTTGAGAACCAATAGGAAAACAGAAGCTTCTCTTACAATGGGAAAATATTTGGGAAAGGCAGATTTAATCTCATTTTTATTTTAAAGTAGAACATTTTCCTCTTACTCAATGGGGAAACACTGGAAATCTTATATAAATGGTAGAGTTGGGAGGAGTTCAGATCTGAAGGAGAAGAGCTTCATAGGCAGGGGTGGGCTTCAAAAATTTTAGCAAGGGGTCCTCTGCCCTGTTGCTGGGTGGGCGTGGCCATAGTGGGTGTGGCCTAGCCAGCCTCCTGCAACACAGTGGAGGGGCATTTTTGCCCTCCCCGGGCTCCGGAGGCTTTCCTTGAGCTTCCGGGAGGGCGAAAACGGCCTCCCCAGCTCCAGAGGCCCTCTGGAGGCTGGAAATGAATTTCTGGCCTTCTCAAACTTCTGTTAGGTCTGTTTTTCACCCTCCCCAAGACTCTGCACGCGCCCTACACTTACCTGCATCCAAAACGGGCCGCATGAGGACTCCTGGGAGGGGAGGGGCATGGTGGTCGGAGCCAGCCAGGAGTGGGATTTGGGGATTCTCCGAACTGCACAGAATCTTAGCTAGAGGTTCTCCCGAACCCCTGCAAAACCCCAGCAGCCCACCCCTGCGTAGGGGCCCTCAAATAGGATCTGTCAGTCACTCCTTAAACTCCACACCTTTTTTGAGTTTGCACATCTGCCCTTCACAGATGCAGCATGACCCTGAAAAAAGAGACGTGGTTTAACAGGTTTGTTTATGTATTCTGTTTGTGTGCAGCCAAATCAATAGACAGTGTTTGCAGGTGAGGGAGAGTAAAAGGAAGGGTAGGCAGCTGTGTTCCTGTTTTGTTACCCTGGTATGATTGGTGCCCTCAGAGCCCACCTTGGTTCACAGAATCATAGAGTCCTAGGGCTGGAAGGGACCTTGGAGGTCTTCAAGTCCAACCCCCTGCCCAGGGTTTGTCTTTGAAAACCAGCTTCAATGCACAGAAGAGCACTTATTAAATAATACTTTTTCCAATTTCTTGCAGGCTTTTAATCTCAGTCCTGCTGACCCTGATGGTAAATCTGATCCTTATATTGTGCTGAAATTGGGGGAAACACAAATTAAGGACCGAGACAAATACATTCCAAAGCAACTAAATCCCATCTTTGGTCGGTGAGTTCATTAAATGTGCATAGTGTTTCACGATTAATGAGTTACTCCTGACATTTTTCATCCCTTGAGCTGCATTTATTAAATATTGAAATGTCAGGGTTTGTAAATCTTGGTTCTCAAAACTATGCAAACTATCTAATCCATAGTTATCTGTGGGGAGAGAGTCACAATTAGCAAAAAGTTGGATGTGTTATGATACAAGTCCCACCCTTTTGGCTGTTCATGTTATTAGCTGTCTACCTTTGTGATGATTTTGACACAACGGTATAATCACAAATCATTTGAATGTCTCTTAAGTCTAAAGTGATATATTCTCTTAAGAATATCTCTTAAATTTAAAGTTACTCTTCTGTAATTAAAATATTTGTACTGGAGTTTTACCTATGCAACTTATTACATTAGATGTGCTATATATATGCCATGCTTACAACACATCTGCAGAATTCCCAGTTTGCTCTAGAGATTACTTTGGCCTTCTAGTAGGTTATTAGAGTGGCAGCCCCCAACATTTTGAGTGCAAGGGACTGATTCAATGGAGGGCAGTTTTTCCGTGGACTAGGAGAATGTGGTTTTGCACACTGCCTGGTTTCTGCACATCCATATGTTATCCCCAATTCGGGTCTGAGCCTGGTGCTGAGGCCAATGAAGGACGCCAGACATGAGGTGCAGGTTTTGACTGCTTTTTATTGGGGTACCTCAAGGAAAAGGGTTCCTGGCCAGAATGCCAAGAACCAAGAACAAAGGATTAATTAAGCTGTATACATTTTCACTAAAGGAGAAGGCGAGATAAGGTGAGATAATAAGAAATATCATCTAATAAACATTTTAGTAATAATTCTACAATTTGTTCTATTGGTCTCTCGCTGTCCCTATTCCTAAACCTTGGTTAATGAATGCCCAAGGAGTTATCTAATACACATTTTATTTGCTGCAGGCCATCTCTATTCCTAACTTTTAGCTGAGGCCTGCAAGTTGCCAAACTCTTTGTTACTTTTATCAGTTTTTTAACTACCCAGAATTGTTACAAGCTTTACACATGAATATTTCCTGTGGATAAGCATTCTTTGTTCTTGCCAGACAAGACTCCACAATTACAGGCTTCTTGATTTACTTTCAAGTGTGTGCCATGATCTGGCTTTATTTTAGCAGACAGCCCATCACATGGATGAGGCTTCACTTGCTTATGCAACCCAGTTCCTGGCAGGCCATGGACCGGTGCTCGTCTATGGCCCCGGGGTTGGGGAACCCTGGGTTAGAGGAAGAGTAATTACTTGTACAATAGCAACAGCAGGACTTATGGTTGCATTTGAATAAATGCATTCTGATACAAGAGATTGTCCATCTCTTGTGTGGTTTTAATATGCTCCAGTGGCAATAGTTACCTGACTTTATCGATACACAAAAGATTTTCCATGCATAGAAGCGCTGTAAAATAGCAATACCACTTAGACTTATATACCGCTTCACAGTGCTTTATAGCCCTTTCTAAGCCGTTTACAGAGTCAGCATATGGCCCCCAACAATCTGGGTCCTCATTTGATCCACCTCGGAAATGTACTAAAAGTTAACGAGACATGAGATCAGGAATTCGGAGAGATGAGTTGCGTGATTCAATCACATTTTCAGTAATTTTTGGTAAGGAAATAAGGGCTTGAGTATTTCCATGTCAAATCTCCTAAAACAAAAATGTTGAATGCCTGCCACGCTTCATAATCTTTTTGCAACTTGAAAAGTTTAATTTAGAGGCTGAAAGGTAATAATTCTCCAGGAAGGACATGACTCCACCTGAATTAATTCCAAACAACCTTGATTAATAAGAGCCAGTCCTCACAAGAAATGTCTACATTAACAAACACTTTAGAAAAGAGAGTCCAAGAAAGGAAAACGGATGTTATGAGACCATATTCAAAGACAGCATTGTAAATATTGTCACTGTGCCTCCGAACAATGTTCTTTGGTCTCTGGAGTCTTCTCCAACATGGTAGCCACCAAAATGAGTGGAATTGTAGTTCCTTGAATTCCAAGTCACGCATTCTTCCCAGGAAGGTTCAACTCTTGGGACAGGATCCGAGCATTCCATAAACATATTTCCTTTTATTTGCAGAGTTCCATTATTTTAAAGTGTAGTCTTCTGCATGGTATTAAGCCATGTACAGTCAACCTCAGAAGGTAGAAGCACCTGGCTAACATGGTCTAAATCTGGATACAGGGATCAGGCCAGATCTTTGGATGGAAGACCACTGGGGGTTCCCAAGACTAGACTGGAAAGTTAAAAAAAAAATCCCAGAAGAAGATACTATTGTCAAGAAAACTGCATGAATGTGTCCATAAAGATAACTCAGAGATTTTATTTCTGTTCGTGCTGAAAACAGAGTCGTTTATACTTACTTTGCCAACTAGTGTGACTAAGCTTGAAGATTTTCACCTGTTAATTCTCATCTCATTATCTTGCTTAATTTGTTGCTAAATTTTCTGCAGCCTCATTAAACCTTGGAGGAGAGAAAGTTGAGAGAACAAATGGCATAAACCACACTGAAGAGATCTTTGTGAATTAACCCTTCTACCTCTTTCTTATATTTCCCTTGAATGCTACTATCTTGTCTCTTTCTGTTGCTGATTAATCATCATTTCATGATGATACCACCTGAGATTTTCCAAGAAAAATTGAACTAACGTAAATGAAGTCCATTATAAATGGATACTTTGAATGAACTTCAATTCTTTTTTCTCCATCTTGTCTAGAGGCTGGTTTCCAGGATGTTCTTCCCATCTGAGTGTCCATCACCCTCCACTAAGCACACTTCTTTTCCTTTCTATAGGATCACTTGGAAAAACTAATATAATTCTTCCAGTGTTGAAATTCAAAATAATTCCCTACTGGTTTTGTGGGTGTGGCTCAGTGTGCATGGCTTGGTGATCATGTGACTGGGTGGGCATGGCTGCACAACTGACTCACACACAATGTAAAAGCAGCTGGACTTCATACAAAATGGCCCTGCAACAAGCAGGAACCTCACAGAGTCACAGAGAGCTCAAAAACCAACTATCACACTTTACAGAAAAATAACACAAAAGCTGCACAACTGACTCACACACAATGCAAAAGCAGCTGGACTTCACACAAAATGGCAGGAACCTCACAGACAATCAGGCACAGCTGATTGTCCCACAGCTGATCGGTAGTAAAGAAATGCTTTAAAAAAGTAAAAAAAAAAGTGCCTATGATTGCCCAGCACAGCTGAATGTCGCATAGCTGATCGTAGGAACTTTTTAAAAACTTTTTAAAGCATTTTTTTACTACCGGTTCGGGTGAATAGGTAGTAAAAAATGCTTTAAAAAAGTAAAGAAAAAGTTTCAACGATGGCACGGCACAGCTGATTGTCGCACTTTTTAAAGCATTTTTTTACTACCGGTTCGGGCAAACTGGCCCGAACTGGTAGCATTTCACCCCTGAATTCTTCATATGACCTTACACTGTTAGCCTACACAGTAACTTGATTAACTTGATTAGGACAAAATCCACTCCACTCTACACCATAAACAATCTCTCGTGATTTTAGTGAGCCTTGTTCTTAATTAAGTATGCATAGGATTGCAGTCCAATCATAATTGAATTTGACATTATTGTTTTTTTTACTCTTTTTGCATTAGGTCATTTGAAATTCAGGCAACTTTCCCTAAAGAGTCCTTGCTTTCGGTCCTGATCTATGACTATGATTTGATTGGTTCAGATGACCTCATTGGAGAAACTAAAATTGATCTAGAAAACCGTTTCTACAGCAGGCACAGGGCTACTTGTGGATTACAAAGCCAATATGAAATGTAAGGTCCCTCCAGGACATTCAGTCTATAAGGAACTGGCAGATAAAGAAATTAGGCAGGTTCAAAAACTTCTAGAGCAAACTCGATTTCATTGAGGGCCGCATCAGGATTGTGTTTGACCTTGGGGGGCGGCTGGGTGTGTGTGTGGCTAGGGTGGGCATGACCAGCTCAATGTCAGTCCTGTTGGGGGCACCAATGATGGCCCAAGCGCTCTGTCAGTGAAAATGGGCTCCCGAGCTCCGTTTTCACTGGCAGAGGGTTGTAGGAGGCCATGGCAGCCAAAAACGAAGGTCAGGAGCCCATTTTCGCTGGCAGAAGCATTGTGGGCTGGTCCTTCCCTGTTTCTAGGGTGGCCCCAGCCAGCCAGATCTAAGTACCCCCGTGGGCCGGATCCGACCCCCAAGCCTTCAGTTTGACACTCCTGTTCTAGAGGAAACTTGAGTGTGCTGAGATATTTATAATAGCTTTGTACAGTTTGGCAAAGCTAATTTTGATCTACGGTTTGTAGTGAGCTTCCTTCTCTCATTCCTCCCTCTCTAAAATCCTCTCCTCTCCTTGAATTTTTAGTGAGGGATACAACGCTTGGAGAGATGCCCTCAAGCCAACTGAAATCTTGAGCAAGTTATGCAAAGATAACAAACTGAATGAGCCGATCATGCAACCTGGAAAGATACAAATAGGGAGCAAGATCTTTACAGGACAGACTGTCTTTCAGGAAGATGAAAATGGTAACTATGTGGGCACAGGATGAATTATTACCAATATCAACAATACTCAAGTGGAACAGTGTTTTTGCCACTGTATAAAAAATATCGGGTGTTGCATTATTACTTTCATTAATAACTGTTTATTAATAATAAGTATTGTCAACTAGCTTGCAGATCTAAGGGATGGTGGCTCACTAAGTAATGGTAATCTAAAACAGTATCCCCCCCCCCCCCAACCTTTTGGGCACCAGGTATTGGTTCTGTAGAGACTGGTTTTTCTGCAGACCGGAGGGCAGTGGTGGGTTGCCCCCGGTTCACATCGGTTCTATAGAACCGGTAGTAAAACCGGCGGGAGGCTCCGCCCACCAACCCCGACGTTATCAAAATGCTTCTGCGCATGCGCAGAAGCTTCTCTGCTTGTGCAGAAGAGTCCCGCTCCGAATCGGTAGTAAAGGTAAGTAGAACCCACCCCTGCCGGAGGGGGCATAGTTTTGCATGCTGCCTGCATCCCAGAGCTGGGGCTTTGCTTGTTTGCATGGCCCAGTTTCTGGCATGCCGCAGCCCAGTGCCAGTCCACTAACCGGGGGTTCGGGACCCCTGATCTAAAAGGCTAGGCAGAGTCAGACTGGGATAGTACTTTGGTCAAAGATCCTCAAAAATCCCAGGATTGCGAATGAGAAATTGAAAACAAACCTCAGAAGAACTCAGTGGTGAACCAGAGTCATCCTGCTGATCTAGAAGGCAACATGGATATTGCGATGAAGAAACCAGGAGTCATGCTAAACTATAAACACATGCATGCATGAATGCAAATGCACCATTTTTTGTAAGAAAAATCATGCATTTTCCTGTCTTACTGGGATGATGTTACTTTCCAGGGTAAGGGGTGGAATAAACTTAGATACTCTCCAGAGTGAAGGTGGAAAGTAACATGGGTCAAATTAAATCTGATTTATCTGATTGTTTTAAAGGCAAAAAGTAAGCTGCCCATTTATGCTGGTACCCCAGTTTTTGCTGTTTTACTTGCATTAGGTTAAGAGAAACGAATAAAAAGATCTGATTCTTTTTATCACATCAGATTTTATCAGCCTGAATGGCGCAGCAGATTAATGCTACTATTAAAGGTAGTATTTAGCTTCCAGCTGCCTGCAATTACTGCAAATTCAATTCTCACCAGGCTCAAGGTTGACTCAGCCTTCCATCCTTTCTAAGGTAGGTAAAATGAGGACCTGGTTTGTGGGGGCAATAAGCTGACTTTGTATAAAATATACAAAAGTATGAAGGCTATTGCTTAACATATTGTAAGCTGCCCTGAGTCTCCGGAGAAGGGCGGCATATAAATAAATTAAAAAGAAAATTCTTAAAAATGAAAAGGCAAATCCTTAAAAATTCCTTCTAGGCAGGGATGAAATCCAGCGGGTTCTGACAGGTTCTGGAGATCCGGTAGCGGAAATTTTGAGCAGTTCGGAGAACTGGCAAATGCCACCTCTGGCTGGCCCCAGAGTGGGGTGGGAAGGGAGATTTTGCAGTATCCTTCCCTGGCCCAGCCAACCAAGCCCCACCACGCCCACAGAACCGGTAGTAAAAAAAATTGGATTTCACCACTGCTTCTAGGCAATATCTTCAATTTAACTCAAATGGAAACATTGGGTTTTTTTTATTTACCCCTTTAATATAGCCACCTATAGGCATCATACAAAATAAAAGAGTCCAAATAGGTTAAAAAATAAACCCCATCTAAAACACAGCCAAAAAATCAAAATGACAAAAAAAAACCCATATATAAAGGCAAGCTCTGAAAACATTCATAGCCTTCAGAGCTTGTAGACACTGGATACAAATCCAATTTTATGCAAATAATGCCTGTTTCTAGAAACTGATCTCCAAAACCTGATCTTTTGATAGGTTACCAATGTTATCTGTATATATTGTTTGCATTGTTCCTAGGGGTGTTCTCATTCTCAGTATTTGGTCATCTGCCTCTATATTTGGAGCGGGGCGGGGGGAGACTTCCTAGAAACCAATTTAGTTCCTAGTGATTTCATGGACATGTCTGTTAAGTTGTTTTGACAACAGTATAGAAAGGGTTTACATCAGTGGTGAAATCCAAATTTTTTTTATTACCGGTTCTGTGGGCGTTGCTTGGTGCGCGTGGTGTGGCTTGGTGGGTGTGGAAGGGGAAGGATACTGCAAAATCCCCATTCCCACCCCACTCTGGGGCCAGCCAGAGGTGGTATTTGCCGGTTCTCCAAATTACTCAAAATTTCTGCTACCGGTTCTCCAGAACCTGTCAGAACCTGCTGGATTTCACCTCTGGTTTACATCTTCTGAGATGTTTTCTACTTCCTCAAGTCCTGGAGTTCTGCATCTTCAGAAGATCAAACTCTGCTTAGGTTTCGGGATGCCATCAGTTGAGACCTTCTTCATTGTAAGATATTGTAATTAGCAATAGCAATAGCACTTGGACTTATATACCGCTTTACAGTGCTTTACAGCCTTCTCTAAGCGGGTTACAGAATCAGCATATTGCCAACAATCTGAGTCCTCATTTTACCGACCTCGGAAGGATGGAAGGCTGAGTCCAACCTTGAGTCTGGTGAGATTTGATCTGCCAAACTGCTGTCAGCCGGTGATCAGCAGAAGTAGCCTGCAGTACTGCACTCTAACCACTGCACCACCGTGGCTCATTGCATTATCCACTTTGTTAATTGATGCAATGATATTAATCAGTATATTAACCTTCTAACTCTTCTGTTAATTTTCACGCTGTCTTTCCTTGTTCAGAGGGGGAGCCAGTGGAATCGTATGAACACCTTGCTTTGAAAGTTTTGCGTTCCTGGAATGAAATTCCAGAGGTTGGGTGTAAATTGGTGCCTGACCACATTGAGACAAGGCCTCTCTATCACAAAGATAGGCCTGGCATGGAACAGGTAAATGTGGCTGCAGCTTAGATAGATGGCAAACAATCTTGTTATATTACTTCTATCCTAACTTTCAATAGTAAGAGAATGTACTGTATGTAACTCAGGTTTGAGCTGTTGGGTTCTTGGTATTTTCTGAGTTCGGTTATTTATTTTCCTGCAGATGTTTTGTTATCAGGCAAATAGACGATTTGCAGAACGCATCCATGAACGCTACCTGGCAGTCAGAAGAAATAATGATAATCCTTAATCTCCCAACACCTAGATAAATTAAAACACAATTACAACTGGGAAATGATTAACATTTAAGGTCAAGCCAAATCAAAAAATGGTAGGGTATTCTTAGGAATTTGAAACTGTGACAAATCGGCCATCAACAGAAAAACAGAGATAAACCCCATCTACATATCATTTATAAGATACAACCCAAAATCAAGAAAAGAAAAAGCAGCTTGGGGCATATTCTTCCTCACAGCAAACACCCAGATAAGCAGGAAACTGCACCAGATAAATAATCAGGAAAGAAACAATAGAAGCAAAAAAAAACAACAAGGAGAGAATTATATTCTAACTAAGACTGGCAAGGCAAGCTAGTATATATTACTTCACTGATGATGTTACCTAGCTTGGTAAAGAAATGTCTGCAGGAAAGACGTTTTGAG
Organism: Arizona elegans; assembly: GCA_022577455.1. Taxonomy (NCBI): domain Eukaryota; kingdom Metazoa; phylum Chordata; class Lepidosauria; order Squamata; family Colubridae; genus Arizona; species Arizona elegans. The sequence continues at coordinate 4,296,806 of JAKOOJ010000002.1, read as the reverse complement.
CTCAGAAAACACAAGAACCCAACATCTCAACTTTCTTTTATGTTAGTTAAAAGTATTACAAAGTTGGAATTTGAACAGTGCTTCCATGATTTGAAGAGAATATGATTCACTAGAGGAAGACTGAGCAAATTTTTCTCAATCAACCACTGCATTCCTTCAGAGGTAGCTGTCAGAATCATGCATTAATGATGGTAGGCTGAAGCAGGAAGAGATGGGGCCAGAGTGAGGATCATTAGTCCTGGTTCTGACATCTTTTTTTCCCCTTCCTCTGCCAAATCCCCTTTTCTTTCTTCTATTCTCTTTCTGGGTCTCTCTTTTCGCTGTCTGAAGCAATAGAATAGACCACAAGGAAACAGAAAGCTCTTATCACAAGTTGCACTCAATCACTTGCAAGGCTGCTTTTGTAATCAGATCAAGAGACTCATGAAATAAGGAAAGTGCCATCAATTTAGGGCAACAAGCCTTAAGGCTCTTACAGAGAGGATGTACAAAGGCATTTTCTTCCCAGGTCCTTGTGGGAAGGTGGAGGAAGATGAACTGAATTATTTGACTGGGCTGCCATTTGTCAGAAATGGTGGAGGATCTCTGCTTGGGTGGGGGTGGGGGGGCTGGACTAGATGACCTACAAGGTCCCTTCCAACTCTGTTAATCTGTTAAAAAAGAACAGCTTCCCTTCAGAAGCTGTGGGAGCTACATCACTGAAGGCTTTCAAGAAGAGGCTGGACTGCCATCTGTCAGAAATGGTGTAGGGTCTCCTGCTTGAGGATGGGGGTTGGACTAGATGATCTACAAGGTGCCTTTCAACTTTATTAATCGGTAATAATTTTATTTCTTGACTAGTTTAGATTCTTACTCTCTGTGTTGTGTTTTCTCCTCTCCAGGGCCGTGTGCAGATGTGGGTGGATATATTTCCTAAAGATATGCCTCTTCCCGGTCCTCCTGTTGACATTTCACCTAGAAAGCCCAAAGGGTAATTGATGACATACATTTCTTCTTTGTCCTCAAATATACATTTGCTAATGTCCTGCATCTTTCATAAGGCAGCATTTCTTATTAGGAAAAAATAAAGACTCCCTCAAGCTGGCCCCCTTGTAATTACAGTAGCACATCCATCTAGTTTTTGTGACGCAATATGAAAAGAGTTTGCCATTACTACTTTGGAGGATTTTCCTTTTTTTGCTTCCAAACCCTGAGATTTGCTCTCCCGTTCAAGGACAAAATCGACCTTTGCAATTTTAAAGAGCAGACAAGGTTAGTTAAGCAGCCCCATAACCAGCAGGAAATTCCAGGTTTTTGGAAAAGGATCTGAATGTCCTTTTCATTTTAAAAATGTCTCCCATTTTCTAACTCTAATTTGCTCTTGCTGTTCTAAATTGTTTTGTCTGGCAGAATTGCTTGAAAGATTCCTGTGTAAAGAGGAGAGATCCTGCTTTCTTTCTAGTAAAACAATCATTGCAGGTTTTTAGCTTGATAAAAATGCTTCCCAGATCAACAACTATTTTTTTCTGCATCATGAGCAGTGATCCCTATTTCATTTATTTTTTACACTAGGAGGAAACTATCATCTGTCTTTAGCTGTATTATTTTCTATTGTGTTGTCTCCAGAATTAATATTTGCTGCTACCTAGGTTAGAGTTAGGCTAGGGACACGGTGGCTCAGTGACTAAGATGCTAAGCTTGTTAATCAAAAGGTCGGCAGCTCAGCGGTTCAAATCCCTAGCACCGCATAACAGGGTGAGCTCCCATTACTTGTCCCAGCTTCTGCCAACCTAGCAGTTTAAAAGCACGTAAAAAATGCAAGTAGAAAAATAGGGACCATTTTGGTGGGAAGGTAACAGCATTCCGTGCGCCTTCGGTGTTTAGTCATGCCAGCCACATGACCACGGAGACGTCTTCGGACGGCACTGGCTCTTCGGCATAGAAACGGAGATGAGCACCGCCTCCTAGAGTCAGGAACGATTAGCACATATGTGCGAGGGGAACCTTTACCTTTAAGTTAGAGTTAAGGCTTTCTGAAAAGAATTTTACTTATTTGCATATCGGCTCTTTTTTGCCATTATAAATAGGCAAACATATCTGCTTAGGGCCTGTAACCTGAAGAAATTTGGCAATACTTATTTAACATAATTTCAGATAACTAGTGCCATTATCAAATAGACTGTTCAGAGGGGGCATGTAATAAATAGGAATCAGATATAATATCCAAAGAAGATTCAGACATTTAAAAACTTTTGAGATGAGCTTCTGAAAATAATTTATTAATTAGCAGGTGGGATAATTTTATAAAAATATATCTCAAATTTTCTTAGTTTTAACGTTGATTTGGTTTTTTTAAAACACACGCATGAATGAAGAATTAATGAAGGGCTTTTAAAAAATTCTCATAGCATATAATTTGTACCAAAGGTTTTAATTTAAATTTGTTTTTTTTAAGAAGCATGATCTATACCGTTTCCCTGAAAATAAGACATACCCTGATAATAAGCCCAATCGGGCTTTTGAATGCATGCGCTAAAATAAGCCCCCCCCCAAAATCAGCCCTCCCCGAAAATATTTAACCGCGTGTGCAGCTGGTCCCTGCCATTTCCTCTGGTTAAGGTTAGGGAGACAGAGCTGGAAATCAGATAAGATGGCAAGAGGAGCCACGTCTTGCTCCACGCGCCCCAAAATAATAAGACCTCCCCAAAAATAAGGCCAAGCGCTTATTTCAAGGTTCAAAAAAAATATAAGACAGGGTCTTATTTTCGGGGAAACACGGTATTTAATAATGCAAAAATATTATATGCCTTTAGTTCAGAGAAGCTATGTTGTAGTGAATTTAAGCACTGGATATACCATGTTCAATAAGTAGAGAGCCAGTTTGATCTAGTAGTTTAAGGCCCTAGGCTAGAAACTGGGAGACTTGAGTTCTAGTCCCACCTTAGCCATGAAAGCTAACTGGGTGATTTGGGGCCAGTCATTCTCTTTGCTGTGGAAAAAGAGATGGGGTCTAGATTTTCTCTCTAAATGACACATTTATTCAGCTGAACAAAGGTGGGTCTTCCCATAAGATTGGAAGAACCATGAATACAGTTTGAAGCAAGTATATATAGATTTCTTACCTTTACTTGGTTACATAAGAAGTCGGCATAAAATAGATAAGGTACAGAAGTTACAAAAATACTTAGGCATGCATCCTGTGGCTTTGATCAGGTGCTCAACTGGCAGACTTGTGGTTTCTTATGAAATTTTCCACAACCCCAAAGCAGGGGTGAAATCCTACCGGTTCAGACCGGTTTGGCCGAACTGGTAGCGATGGCTGTGGGTGGTTCAGAGAACTGGTAGTGACGGCAGCGTGAGGCTCCACCCACCCGCCCGGTCGTCATTACTTCCTGGTTTTAACCAGGAAGTAACCTGTTTTTTACCCTCTGCACATGCGCAGAAGGGTTTGCGCATGCACAGAGGGTCTGCACACGCACGTGATGCGTGCACTTCCAAACCGGTAGGGAAGGTAAGTAGATTTCACCCCTGCTCCAAAGGCATGCGAAGGGCTGAACTTTATCTCTGTCGTTTCAACATAAGAATCTTTTAACCAATTATCAGAATGATCAGAATCCTGATCAACCATATGACCAGAGTGCGGGATGATAAATTACTATTCTTCCTGAAGTGACTTTATATTCCATTCACATATGACTTTTCTCAATTTATTTTCTCCCCTTCTTCCTCAGTTACGAACTAAGAGTAATAATCTGGAATACTGAAGATGTCATTCTGGAGGATGAAAATATCTTCACAGGACAAAAATCAAGTGATATCTATGTAAAAGGGTACGTCTACTTGTACCCTTTTGGGATACATAACTTGCAGATCACATCGATTATTTAACAAGGGGAAAATTAATTTCTGGTCAAAGCCATTCATCAATCTGGAGTCCCTGCCAGGTTTTGCTGGAAATATGGCGTTTTGTAGCATGACAATGAGGTGTTTTACAGCAATGGCTCTTTGGAAATTCAGCTTCCACTTAGAATTCAGAAGGCATAGAACTGATAAGAGTTAGGACTAAAATTCAAAAGTAATAAAGAATTTATATGTAGTCTCAGAATTTAGTTGCAGTTCCAGATAATTTAATTAGTTTGCACTTTTGTATACTTCTATCACCCAACATTTATAAACAAATTAAAAAGTAGCTTCCTTTGAATTTCGCTTACTTCTATCCAGACACATTTGTTTATTTTCTTTTGCAAATCTATGGAAGTGGTTTTTTTCCATTGCTTTCTTTCTGGATTTTAAAAAATGTCTATGCCTGAAGTTACAAAGTTAAGTCAACAAAGCGAACACATCAGTGGTGAAATCCAAATGTTTTTACTCCCAGTTCTATGGGCGTGGCTTGGTGGGCGTGGCAGGGGAAGGATACTGCAAAATCTCCATTCCCACCCCACTCCGGGGCCAGCCAGAGGTGGTATTTGCCAGTTCTCCAAACTACTCAAAATTTCCGCTACCGGTTCTCCAGAATCTGTCAGAACCTGCTGGATTTCACCCCTGGAACACATACCCATTAAAAAGCACAATTAAAAGTCACTTTAAATGATTATGAAATCTGGTAGCCCTTTGAGGATTCCAAGATTTTCTCAATCCCAGTTTATCATCAGTTTATGTTTTTAAAATGGTAAAATGGCCACAGACAATGTTAAGTAATATGGCCATGGGGTTAGACAATGACTTTCCAGAAGGAACTGAAGGTGTCACTGAATCTGGCATTTGTAAGATCTCTTCTGTGTATTGGGCACAAAATGTTAGTAAAGTATTTGGCTGTTTCTTTATTTATTGGAATGTATTAACTGCTCAATTCCAATAAACTCTTGCGAACAGTCTCCCTGGTGTGCCTACAGTATAGGTTTTGGGAGTAAAGTTAGGTCCTTTTGGGAATATCCATGGGGTATCAAAGCATGTAAAAAAGGGATCAAGGCAGGGGTGAAATCCAGCAAGTTCTGACAGGTTCTGGAGAACCGGTAGCGGAAATTCTGAATAGTTCAGAGAACTGGCAAATACCACCTCTGGCTGGCCCCAGAGTGGGGTGGGAATGGAGATTTTGGAATATCCTTCCTGGAAGAATGGGGTGGGAATGGAGATTTTGCAGTATCCTTTCCCTGGAGTGGGGTGGGAATGGAGATTTTGCAGTATCCTTCCCCTGCCATGCCCACCAAGCCACACCATGCCCACCAAGCCACGCCCAAAGAACTGGAAGCCAACATGGAAGTCATCAACTGGTTGCTAGGAGCATCCAAAAGGTGCAAATTTAAGTCTTCAAAGAAGTCCTCTCTTGATCAGAATCTGTTGAAGAGGCCAAGTCAAGTAGGACTTCTACAATCAAAAACAGCATTTTGAATTGTACTTGGAAGCTGATAGGAAGCCAGTAGAGAGCTTGAAAAAGAAAAGTCATGTGTTCATGTCAGCTCTTACCCAGGGGTGAAATGCTCCCGGTTTGGACCAGATTGCCCGATCTGGTAGCGATGGCGGCGGGTGGTTTGGAGAACCGGTAGCAAAAATCCCTGCCCCCCCCCAATGCCCAGCTGAGCCACGCAATCATCAGAGGCTTTTTTTTTTTAATTTTTAAAAGCATTTTTTCTACAACTTCTTCAGCTGAAAAAATGCTTTTAAAAGTAAAAGAAAAGCCGCTGATGATCGCGCGGCTCAGCTGGGATCGTCAGAGGCTTTTAAAAGCATTTTTTTACAACCTCTTTGGCCGAAAAAATGTTTTTAAAAGTAAAAAAACCCTCTGACGATCAGGCAGCTCAGCTGGGATCGTCAGAGGCTTTTAAAAACATTTTTTTACAACCTCTTCGGCCAAAGGGGTTGTAGAAAAAATGGTTTTAAAAGTTTTTTTTAAAAAAGTTGGCCACGCCCACCCAGTCACATTACCCCCCCAGCAAGCCACGCCCACAGAACCAGTAGTAACAAATTTTACATTTCACCACTGCTCTTACCCCATCAAGCATCCTGAGATACTTTGTTTTGATGCCAATTATCTGACCACTTTGTGGATCGCAAATTCCCATTTCATTTTTTTTCATTCTCCCTACATGCATCATAGATGGTTGAAAGGCCTTGAAGAGGATAAACAGGAGACAGATGTTCATTACAACTCCTTGACAGGAGAAGGGAATTTCAACTGGCGCTTTGTGTTTCCATTCCACTATCTCCCGCCTGAAAAACAGATGGTTGTCTGCAAGAGGGAGAACATATTTTCCTTGGAAAAGACAGAACGCAAAATGCCTCCAGTATTGGTCCTCCAAGTGTGGGACTTTGAACGACTGTCTTCTGATGACTTTCTGGGTAAGAAGGGATGGGGCACTGAATGGGCACAATAGTTACACGTCTCCTACTCTCCAGCTTCCTCAAGGTTCTGGGTGATATCCAGGAGTGGGATTTTTTTCATGAAACCCCATATCCTCTTCAAAGCTCCATCCCTTCCACCTGCCAGCCATTTTTCCTTTGCTCAATAACTGGAAGGTACTATTGCTCTCACTTCCTTTTTGAGTTGAAGGAAATGTTCCTGTCTCTGAGCAATAGCACTTAGACTTATATTTCTTAGACTTAGACTTCACAATGCTTTACAGCCTCTCTAAGCTGTTTACAGAGTCAGCATATGGCCCCCAACAATCTGGGTCCTCATTTGACCCACCTCGGAAGGATGGAAGGCTGAGTCAACTTTAAGACGGTCAGGATCGAACTCCTGGGAGTAGGCAGAGTTAGACTGCAGTATTGCAGGCTGCACCACCAGGGCTCCGTAAGGAGCTCCTTATCTGAGCAGATAGTTTCCTGAGTGAATATGTCAATGAAGGTTCTCATCATCCAGACAGAGTTGTCTGGACTTTGAGTCCTGGCAACTGGACTTCTTTACAGAATAACAGAGTTGGAACGGTCCTTGGAGGTCTTCTAGTCCAACCCCCTATTCAGGCAGGAAACTCTATGCCAGTGATGGCAAACCTCTTAGGGACCAAGTGCCCAAACTGCAACCCAAAACCCACTTATTTATTGCAAAGTGCCAACATGGCAATTTAACCTGAATACTGAGGTTTTAGTTTAGTTTAGAAAAAACAACTCATACATTAACATTTTTCGTCTTAAAAGAAAAACACAATAACACAATGATACAAACAACTTTTTATTGAAAGGTAAAAATTTGCATTTGGCATGCTTTTGAACTTGGGAAAGTTAAAAGAGTCAAAGCTTCTGGGTTATAGGTGTGGTGTATGTAAGATAATGGAGCGAACCCTAGAGTTTTAGAGACAAGCTATGAACAGTTTTAATTCAGGCTTTGCAGATAACTTTTAGGACAGGCTTATGAGCAGGCAAGGAAAAACCAAGTTACTAATCAGGAGGGTATTTCGGCTAACCCAGGGGTCAGCAACCTGCGGCTCTGGAGCCACATGTGGCTCTTTCACCCCTCTGCTCCGGCTCCCTGTCACTCAAAATATGCGTCACAACTACCAATGTGTAACACCCGCCGGCACGCGATTTATTGAGCTTTTCAACCCCCGGTAGGCCAACCTTGGATAAATCCAAGAAAAGAAAAGTTTCAGAAGAAAACAGAACATTTAATTCACCTACATATGCTAGTTTTGTAGCCGCTCAAGAAATAGTCAGGCACAGGAAGGGTTTTGTGGCTCCCGGTGTTTTTCTATTCTGTGGGAAACGGGTCCAAATGGCTCTTTCAGTGTTTAAGGTTGCAGAGCCCTGGGCTAACCACACAACCCTCCTCCACACAACCCTAGAGTCTATACCATTCCAGACAAATGGTTGTCCAATCTCTTAAAAACTTCTAGAGTTGGAGCAGCCACAACTTCATTTTGGTTTCAAATGAGCTCTGGTGGCTCAGCAGACTAATTAACATCCACTTACATCTGCTGCCTGCAATTACTGCAAGTTCAAAGCTCACCAGGCTCAAGGTTGACTCAGCCTTCCATCCTTTCTAAGGTAGGTAAAATGAGGATCCAGATTATGGGGGCAATAAACTGACTTTGTATAAATATACAAAAGTGTGAAGGCTATTGCTTAACGCATTGTGAGCTGCCCTGAGTCTCCAGAGAAGGGCGGCATATAAATCAAATTTAAAAAAATATATATTTACTGTTTATCCAAGTAGCTTTTTCAGTCTAAGTAAGTGGATTAGGGGGAGCCCATCTATGTCCTCTCGGGTGGACATTCCCAGAGTGGTTTCATTTCCCACCGAATCTGAATAGGCTTGTCAGGTGAGTAAGCAGAGAGTTGCTAAGAGCCGTTGCTCCTAAATCCTTCTCTTATATGGGTTGTTAAGTATGACCTTCCTGGTGAACCTGTGAAGTGGTCTTGATTTTCCTAGAGAATTGATGCAAGAGCAGCATACAAAATGGGGGACAGGCTGTGTCTGAGTCCTCCGCCTTTACTGAGGAGTATATTTTCCATTTTGGCATAAATGGATTTTTTTCTCTCCTCTCTCAAACCATCTATCTTCCCTCTCCAAAATGTGAACATTATTGTGCTCAGAAGAAGGTCCTTTTTCTTTTCCCTTTAATTTTTCTTTTATTCCCGAGCCAAGGATGCCAAATAATGGTTAATTCATGTAAACAGTCAGGAAGAAATTCAGATTTTTTAAAAACATCTGGAAGAGTTCTTCAGTGCATACAATCCAGATTGCTACACAATGGATGGACAGCAAAACACGCAATGACTGAACTGTGATGCAAAATAGGTTGCCGCCTTTTAATGGGGTAGAATCAGTGGTGGGATTCAAAAATTTTTACTACCAGTTCTGTGGGCATGGTTTGGCTTGGTGGGCGTGGCTTGGTGGGCGTGGCAGGGAAGGATACTGTAAAATTTCCATTTCCTTCCGATCAGCTGGGACTCGGGAGGCAGAGAATAGATGGGGGTGGGGCCAGTCAGAGGTGGTATTTACCAGTTCTCCCAATACTTAAAATTTCCGCTACCGGTTCTCCAGAACTGGTCAGAACCTGCTGAAACCCACCTCTAGATAGAATGCTTATCCATCCTTGTTATGTTCATATCAGGTGGTAGTTGCTTTCCCAGGTTTCCAATAGAAATCTGAGTCTCATCTGAACTTGGGATATTCTCCATGGAAGAAGAATGGAGAAGGTCATGCTAACTTATTTTTCAGATGACTTCTGTAAACGCATCATCCAAGCTTTTGCTTCTCTAATCACTATAACAACAATGATAGAAATATTAAATAGATTATACTCATCTGAAGTACTTGGAGCTTAGCCAAGAACTGAAAGTTAATATTGGAAAGTTATAGGGCCCATTAAAGTGTTTGATTAATGTAGAATTTTATTCTATGGTTCACAGGCTCTCTTGAAATGAACTTGAACTGCTTTCCACGAGCAGCCAAATCTGCCAAGCGTTGTGACATAAGCACGATAGCGGAAAAGGAAGAGAACAAAATCTCCATATTTCAGCAGAAGCGGATCAGAGGTTGGTGGCCTTTCACCAAAGCTGGAGAACTTACGGTGCGTAAACAAACTAACAACAACAAAAAAAAAATCCATCAAGGTTCAAAGGATGGAAAGCATTTAATACATGATAAATCGAAGTGGTCTTGGACTGTTTTCAGGCTTTAGTCTTTTTTCTCCCCTTAATTTCTTTCTTTCTGTATCATCCCAGGTTCAACATTACAAAAATTGCAATCCACTTATTTGCTGTGGATTCAGTTCCATATAGGCTAGTTATAGTGATGTCCTGGATTATGTATGTATTTATACAATAAAATAATGCAATGAAATGAAAAGACAGTTTTAACTGAAAGCAGAATCTGTTATAAGGCATGTGTCAGGATTCCAAGTAATACACCCAGAGCAAACAGAACTTCAAGGCAAGAAGGTTCCTCAAAGAACAAGTTTATTGGATATATCATATTAGCACAGACTGGTGAAAACTGACTCTAAAGGTTCCCATGGTTTTTACCTAATTAAAAGTAAAAGTTTTCCCCCTTTCCCAAACAATCAGTCACATGGTCCAATGAAGGTGCTGTCTGGTTGCTTGGAAACTTCACTCCTCCTCTCTTCAGCCACCTGTGGGAATGTCCTTGGTTCTCAGGGGAAACTATTTTAGAATAAAATAACAGAGTTGGAAGGGACCTTGGAGGTATTCTAGTCCAACCCCCTGCTTAGGCAGGAAACCCTACATCATTTCAGACAAATGGTTACCCAACCTCTTCTTAAAAACTTCCAGTGTTGGAGCATTCACAATTTCTGGAGGCAAGTTGTTCCACTGATTAATTGTTCTAACTGTCAGGAAATTTCTCCTTAATTCTAAGTTGCTTCTTTCCTTGATTAGTTTCCACCCATTGCTTCTTGTTCTACCCTCAGGTGCTTTGGAGAATAGCTTGACTCCTTTTGTTTGTGGCAGCCCCTGAGATATTGGAACGCTGCTATCATGTCTCCCCTAGTCCTTCTTTTCATTAAGTTAGACATACCCAGTTCCTGCAACCCTTCTTCATATGATTTAGCCTTCAGTCCCCTAATCATCTTTGTTGCTCTTCTCTGCACTCTCTCTAGAGTCTCCATATCTTTTTTACATTGTGGCGACAAAAACTGGATGCAGTATTCCAAGTGTGGCCTTACCAAGACATTATAAAGTGGTATTAACACTTCACATGATCTTGATTCTATCCCTCTGTTTATGCAGCCTAGAACCATGTTGGCTTTTTTGGCAGCTGCTGCACACTGCTGGCTCATATTTAAGTGGCTGTCCACTAGGACGCTAAGAGCCCTCTCACAGTTAATACTATTGAGCAAGGTACCACATATACTGTACCTGTGCATTTTGTTTTTCTTGCCTAAATGTAGAACCTTACTTTTGTTTTGGCTACAAGACCCCAGCTATCTCTATTCCGCCCCCCTCAGCATCATTGTGGCAACACTAAAGCCTCCAAGATGGTCTCAGTCAGGCCAGCTTTAGAGTTGACAGCATGTATAAATCTCAAAGGTTGGATTTAGATTACAATTCACTCTTTTTTAAAAACTCACTGACTATATTCTCACAACATCCTAAATTGACATAGTTTTGAGTTACTTTGTGGTGAAGCCAACTTCTTGGGTAACAACTCACTTGTCTTGGGCAACCTTTGAAAAAAAAGAGTTAATTCAGAAAAAGGTTAATGGGGTTAACCTGTATTAATTCAGCCACTGACATTTTATGTAATGCTGGTTTCAGTGTTTTGATTGAGATTGTTTCTCCTCTACTCAACACTGACTATATTTCAATTAGAAGAAAAGATTTATAGCAGATGACACAGCCATAATTAATCCAGGCACATTGTGCCTCTGAAGCACGGTGAGAGAAAATGTCACTCTCTAAGACATTTTTCCTATCTGAGTATACTGTAATTTCCTACCAGACTCAGCGCAAGCAGATATAATAGGTCTCATAGATGCTTTTTCAAAAGGCAATTGGATTTAATTTTTCCTTGAAGACATTTCGTTTCTCATCCAAGACGCTTCTTCAGTTCTGACTGAATGGTGGAGAATGGAAGGATTTATATTCCTTGCAGTCATCTGGTCATTAGTATTCTTTCTGAGAGTTCTTGAGGCCACTTGGAAGTTTATCTGTATCCTCAGGGTCACCTGAATAGTGCAAATGAATATGGAATCTTCTTGGAACTGTAGAAAGGGTTGTGTTTAAACATGAGATAGGTGGTGTCATATTCCTCCCCCTCTGTTCAGAGAATGCTGTTCAATCTTAATGTAGATGATCTCTTTGACCCTTCTTTCAAACCAGTGGCCCTCCCTGTCCAGGATATGAATTTTGCTGTCTTCAAAAGGGTGACCTTTATCTTTCAAATGCAGATGGACTGCTGAATCTTGTCCTGATAGGTTTGTTCTCCTGTGTTGCGCCACGCATTTGTGAAGTGGTTGTTTTGTTTCTCCACTGTACAGCTCTATATGTTTCTCACTGCATTGTCCTGCATATATCACATTACTCAGTTTGTGTCTGGGTATTTTATCCGTGGGGTGGGACAAGCTTCTGCCTTAGTGCATTTTGGGGTTTAAAGTGTGCATGTAAATCATATTGGTTGAAAATCCACCTGAGCTTTTCAGATATTCCTGCAACGTATGGAATGAATCTCCATAAACATTCAGCTATAATAGGATATTGTGGTCAAGAATGTGTAGTGCTGTGCATCACCAGACTTCCAAGAGACTGGAACAGTTTGAACTGCTGGATATTAAAGATAGACCATTATCCCTTTATATCCGTGTTTCTCAACTTAACAACTTTAAGAGGTATGGACTTCGATTCCCAGAATTCCGGGATTTGAAGATCACACCTCTTAAAGTTGCTAAATTAGTGAAATTCTGATGAAATATCAGAAGATGAAATATTGGAAGATATCAGAATTTTCAGAAGAATCAGGAATTCGTCAGGTGACGAATCCTCAGGTTGCTGGAAAGTGGAAATTCCAGTATTTTGCCTAAAAAGATAACATTTCGGATAGTAGAGCAGCCCCATTTCCCAAGAATCGATAATCCTATTTAATCTCCCTTTTAGCTTCTGAAATCTCATCATCGGAGTCGTAAACCTAAAGCCATAATCACTTCCTTTTAATACCACTGAAACCAGATAAGCTATTAACCACATCCTTTTAATACCACAGTAAGCAGATAATGAATTTGGAGGAGTTTTGAGCACTGAGTGCACTGCAGAGATGATCATTTTGAAAGTTGCATGGGCAATGCAACAAATACTGACCAAATGTTGGTCACTAAACAAATAATTGTAAGTCATGCAGTACCTGTAGTGAGTAAACCATTCTTTACGAAATCTTTAAATATTTTGAAGCAAAAGTTCATCTCCTTTTCAATCCAGGGCAAAGTGGAAGCTGAATTTCATTTAGTGACGGCCGAGGAGGCTGAAAAAAATCCAGTCGGCAAAGCTCGGAAGGAACCGGAACCTTTGGAAAAACCCAAGTAAGTGGCACAACTTATCCCAGGTTTATTATATCTGGGCAGGTGATAAAATGAACTTTTAGCTTTCTGTCCATCCTGAAGCCTGACATCCTCCAGGATTCTCCGTGACCGAGTGCTACCTTTTATGTTTATCAGACACAAAATGCTAAATCAGCATAAACGAGAAACAAAGCCATTACTATGATTTATTATTTAATCTCCTCATCGGGACATTAGAAAGATGGCTGTTTTCCAAGAATGCTGACCATCTGCCTCATATTTAGATTCAGTTATGCAACTATGGCTTGGAAAGACCCTAGGAAGTGAGCAGATTTGGGGGAACAGGTAGGCAAGCGAGAAAGAGAGCAATTACCAACAATTATTAATTTCCAATATACCATATTTTTGGACTACGGGCCCGTTGTTCACAAAAACGGAGCCTGCAGAGGGTTTGGGAGGCCTTTAGAGTGCTCTTGGGGGCTGGGGAGGACAAAAACGTGAAAAACCGGCCTGTTTTTGTGGAAAATGGGCCCGTTTTTGGCCTCCCAACCCCCCCAGGTGTCACCTTTTTGCCCTCCCCAGCCTCCTTGTTCATCGAAAGGTCGGCAGTTCAGTGGTTTGAATCCCTAGTGCCGCATAACGGGGTGAGCTCCCGTTACTTGTCCCAGCTTCTGCCAACCTAGCAGTTCGAAAGCAGGTAAAAAATACAAGTAGAAAAAACAGGGAAGGTAACAGCATTCTGTGCGCCTTTGGCATTTAATCATGCCGGCCACATGACCACGGAGACATCTTCGGACAGCGTTGGCTCTTCAGCTTTGAAACGGAGATGAGCACCGCCCCCTAGAGTCAGGAACAACTAGCACATATGTGCGAGGGAAACCTTTACCTTTATCTTATATAATAAATTGTCTATGGGGCCTGGCTTTTGGCATACCCTGTGTGTATGGGTGTTTAGTTTAGTGTTTAGTATACACACACACAAGCAAACAACTTTCAGTTAAAGAGTGAGATGTTGACTCATTTTTATACATATTCATGTTTCTAGCAGTATTACTAAGTTTTCTTTTCATTTCTTTCCCTTTCTAGCCGGCCCGACACATCCTTCTCCTGGTTTGTGAATCCTTTCAAGTGTTTGTATTATCTGATCTGGAGAAATTACAAGAAATATATCATTATTGGCCTAATCCTAATTATCTTAGTTATCTTCTTAGTACTCTTCATTTACACACTGCCTGGAGCGATCAGTCGTAGGATTGTTGTAGGAACTTAGAAAGAATCCCTCAGCCATGCAATTTATTAAAATCAAAGTAAATAAAAACTTTGCTTTTATTCATGCTCAGAACATCCTCTAACTCAGAGGTGCCCAACTTTGGCAACTTTAAGACTTGTGGACTTCAACTCCCAGAATTCCCCAGCCAACAAGATTGGACACCTGTGCTCTAATTCTTTATTTCAAGATATTTCAGATATATATATATCTGATGCTGTAAGATGTTAGTGTCAAGATAAACAAAGAACAGAATTGTATGTTTAAATTGAAGTATATTCCAGTTGTGTAGAAAAAAATTGTCAATAGCTAAAAGGGCACGTCAGCTTTGGATACTAAATATTTCTGTTTCAGATTAACAAACTAGATTTGTAAAGATCATAATGTTCAATATTATAATTCTTTGGATTGGTGGGTTTCTATTTAAAAAAAAAAGAATAATCCATCCAAATTGTGCAATTGTTTTTGTTCAAAAATTTCCCTAATTTATAAAGCTTTTATATACAATGACTCTGTCGCAACTAGTTGTTAACGTAAGTTTTTACTGCAAATTTTAATGCAAATTTCCTTCGTGCCATTTTTGTTATGTGTGGATTTTTTAAAATGTGAATGTCTCTGATGTAAAATTAATACAGCTTTATATGAATATAAGTATATTTATTTATTATTATTTATTTTATTATTCATATTTCTATGCCGCCCACTCTCCGAGGACTTTGGGTGGCTTACACCAAAGACAGTATACTAAATAGCATATTGCCCCCAACAATCTGGGTCCTCATTTTACCCACCTCGGAAGGATGGAAGACTGAGTCAACCCTGAGCCAGTGAGATTTGATCCGCTGATCTGCTGAACTAGCAGTCAGCTGAAGTAGCTGCAGTACTGAACCCTAACCACTGCGCTACCTCGGGTTTTGTGTGTGGGTTTTGTGTGCGGATATGTGGGTTTTGTGTGCGGATTTGCAGCTTGGAAAAGATGGAGGGACATCTGCAAAGAGATTCTAAGAAATCAAAATGGAGGCTTATAAAAAGAGGTGTGGATTCAATTGTTCAGTTGCACAAGCAGCGGGCAACCACAGGAAACTCCATTTGTGTAAGTGGCGGGCACACATGTGAAACCATCACCTCTCCTCCCTCCTGCCTCCCCCATCACTGCCGCTGCCATTGCCAATCCACAGAACCAAAAAGTTGGGGACCGCTGCATTAGAAGACCTCCAAGATCCCTTTCAACTCTGTTATTGTTCTGCCCCAGCTACGGACCCCAAAGAACGCAGCACACACAAACTCTATACAAAGCTTATTTTACTCAAATAACTTAGTCTTTATCATTCAAAGGCTGTTAATGAACTGTCTTAACAGCCTACCAGAATTCTAAGATAAGGTAATCACAGTCTTACTAGAGGTGGCAGAAAGCCCAGAAGCAATTTTGCAGACACAAAGGAGAGTGAACTAAAGTTGTTCTCTACAGCTTGTTGCAAGTGGCGTTCCTTCTTAAATAGGCTAAGGGAATGGCCAATTAGCCCCAAGCCTTACTCTCGAGGAGACCTCCTCCTGAGGAGCCACTCCTGCCTTTTGGCAGCTCTGCGCGCCTGTGCATCTAGAAGAGGCTCCTCCTCTTCGTCCTCTTCACTTAAGGGAGCTTCTGGAGGTTCTGAAGGCCCTGGCTGAATCCCTGCCTCTGGCACCACATTTTCTCCAGCCTCCTTACTGTCCGACTCGAGCGCCAGCTGCACAGGCTGCTGACGCAGCACCATACCAGCCTCCTCGTTGTCGGAATCAGCTACAATCTGCACAGGTCGCTGACGGGCCACAACAGTTATTCTGTTATTGTTATTCTGTTATTTTGTCACTCTGTAATTGATTTTTGCTAAGGCCATCCAAATAAGGTTGTTGTGGAAATAGGACACAAGGTCATGGCTCCCCATTTTGACCTTAACAAAAAAAATAGCACTAACCCTCTCTTCCTGTGAGTAACCTGCCTTAGAAGCAAATACAGGTGGCCATCAACTCATGACCACATTTGAGCCCAAAATTTCCAGTGAGTTTTGCCTCATTTTGCAACTTTTCTTGCCACAGTTGCTTAGTCAATCACTGCAGTTGTTACGTTAGTGACATGGCTGTTAAGTGAATCCGTCTTCTCCACATGGACAGTTGCCAAGCATCTGAATTTTGATCATTTGATCGGGGATGCTGCAACAGTCATAAATGTGAAAATCAGTCATAAGTTGCTTTTTCAGTGCCGTTGTAACTTTGGTCACTAAATGAATGGTTCAAAAACTACCTGTATGTGGACAGAGGATTCCCTCCTGTTCCAGACAGCGTGGCCTTGGTTCCTTACAAGAATCTCCCTTCAAGATAGAACGAATATCTTGCAGAAATGGTATAAGAACTTGGGGTGAGATTTTCATAACTTCCATCTATGTGGAAAACTGAACCCCCCTAATTGGGAGGGGATGCATATATTTGTAGAGATGATGGATTAAACCCATTGAATGTTTTTTGCACCTAATTGCAATCCTTCTCCCACAATACAGTTCCTATATTGCATAAACATACAGCATTTACACATACCGTGTTTCCCCGAAAATAAGACCCAAACAGAAAATAAGCCCTAGCATGATTTTTCTGGATGGCTCGTAATATAAGCCCTACCCCCAAAATAAGCCTCAGTTAAGATCATCAGCCAGACTGATGCATTTTAGTGCCGTATTTCCCAGAAAATAAGACCTAATGCATCTTTTGGAGCAAAAATTAATATACAGTAAGACCTGGTCTTATTTTCGGGGAAACACGGATAAGAAGTCTGTGTCAGGTTGAAAGCAATTCTGAACCTCTGTAATCCGACAAGATCACCTGGGTTGGAGAGTTTAATTTATTTCTGGCTCGGCAAATGTTCTTTCAAACTGCTGTAAAGCTGTTCCATTTTTTTTTTCCCTTCCAAAATTTCCTGATTTATGGAACTCACAGGAAACCCATTTTCAACTTGCAAGAATCTTACTTTGCTCTGACTTCTCTACTTCAGCTTAGCAGGTTTCTAAAGGGAACCTGACATCTTTGCAGCTCTTCCTCATAGGAACAAGTAGGATATTTGTGTGTGTGTGTGTGTGTGCAGGGGCTACGTAACATGAGAGATGCACAAAAACATGAAGGACGGTTATTAATGGAAAGAAGTATGGAACAGAGGCTGAAGATCTGTGCTTCTTTGTTCCTCAGTCTTAGATTTGCACCGTCGAAGACAATTGCAGGTCATCTTCAAATTGCTTTGAAGGAACTGAGGAGTAGAAGTAGTGGAGGTGTGGAAATTACTTTAGTTTTGCCCTTGCTTTCTTCCTATTTCTCACATGTTACATCAAACCACAGCTCTCTGGTTATTCCGCCTTCGTTTGTCCTCTGTTGTTCAAGCTTTGTCGCACTTGAAATATTTTGCATCTGCTTTCTGGGATCATTTTACTATTTTTTTTCCTTTTGTATGAAATGAGCTCAGCTGCATATTTCACCTTTTGCAGAGGGATTTGACTGATCTTCGATTGTTTCATCAGAAATAGAATGCTTTCTTTAAAAAAAAAAAAACACCAGGTAGGTAGATATTCTCAGACTAAATTATAGTGAAGTCACTGTTCCTAAGGCTGGATTAATCCTTCAAGGAAATTTGGTTTATTAATCCTTTTGAGGAACGATTTGGAGTAACCAAGTTTTTAACAGTTGCCTTTAAACCACCGTAATTAAATGGTGAGATTTTTGCCCAATTATTTTCTCCAAGCTGAGAACATTTCAGTTTTCCAAGAAAAGATAACCAGAAAACAAGGATTATCTCTTTTACATCAAGACTAGTACCGGTAATAGATTTTCATCTATCTCTTGGGAGACAATTCCACCCAGGTAACCACTGTACCTTATCAAAGTGTACAAGTACAGATTAGATGAAACCTGTCTTAAAAACGGTAACTGTGTGAGGGATCTTGGAATCCTAGTGGACATTCGCTTAAATATGAGCCAGCAATGTGCAGTAGCAGCCAAAAAATAATGCAATCTTTGGTTGCATAAGCAGAGTCACGGGAAGTGTTAGTATTGCTATATAAAACCTTAGTAAGACCACACTTAGAATACTGCACCCAGCTTTGCTCATCATATTTTTAAAAAGATGTCGAGACTTTGGAAAGAGTGCAGACAAGAGCAACAAAAATGATTAGACAGCTGGACGCTAAAACATATGAAGAATAGTTGCAGGAACTGGGTATGGCTAGTCTAGAGAAAAGAACAGTGGTGGGATTCAAAAATTTTTACTACCGGTTCTGTGGGCATGGCTTGGTGGGTTTGGCATGGCTTGGTGGGCGTGGCTTGGTGGGCATGGCAGGGGAAGGATACTGTAAAATCTCCATTCCCACCCCACTCCAGGGGAAGGATACTGCAAAATCCCCATTCCCTCCCGATCTGCTGGGACTCGGGAGGCAGAGAATAGTTGGGGGCGGGGCCAATCAGAACTTTTACTACCAGTTCTCTGAACTATTTAAAATTTCCGCCACCAGTTCTCCACAACTGGTCAGAACCTGCTGAAACCCACCTCTGGAAAAGAAGGACTAGGGATGACATGATAGCGGTGTTCCATATATTTGTGGCAGTGAGTGGACTGCCACAAAGAAGAGAGGAGTCAAATCTATTTTCAAAAGTACCAGAAGGCAAGACAAGGAACAATGGATGGAAACTAATCAAGGAAAGAAGCAACCTAGAACTAAGGAGAAACTTCCTAACAGTGAGAGCAATCAACCAATAGAACAGCTTGCCTTTCAGAAATTGTGGCTGCTTCAACACTGGAGGATTTTAAGACGAGATTGGATAGCCGCTTGCCTGAAATGGTATAGGGCTGTGATGGCGAACCTATGGCACGCGTGCCATAGGTGGCATGCGTAGCCATATCAGTGGGCATGCCAGCTCAGCTCTGGCACCAGCTGATTTTTGGGCCCTCTGGGCCCACCAGAAGTAGGAAAACAGGCTGTTTCCTGCCTCCGGAGGGCCTGGTGGGGGGAAACGGCCCATTTCCCAACTCCCGATGGGACAGGAAGTGACGTTTTTTGCTGTCCCCAGCCTCCAGAGAATCCTAGAGGCTCTGGAGGCTGGGGACAGCAAAAAAAGTCACTTTCTGTCCCACCGGGAGTTGGGAAATGGGCTGTTTCAGGCCTTTGGAGGGCCTCCGAGGGAATGGGGAAGGCTGTTTTTGCCCTTCCCAGATGCATAGAGAGGATCTGGAGCCAGGTAAGAAAGAAAAATGGGCCTACCAGGCTATCGCGTGCCAGGAGCAGGGAGGGGGGGTTGCGCTTGCATGCGCAGGGGGGCACATAGAATTATGGGTGTGAGCACGCGCAAGCACGAACCTCCCCCACCCCCACCCCCTCTTGGCACGCGATGGCAAAAAGGTTAGCCATCACTGGTATAGGGTCTCCTCCTTGAGCAGGGGGTTGGACTAGAAGACCTTCAAGGTCCCTTCCAACTCTATTATTCTGTATTCTGTGTTCTAAATGCTCCGCAGAATCTCTCAACCATTTTTACAACAGCCCACACTTGTCCTCATGGCATCTGCCAAGAACTCGTGAGCTACTCAGTGCTCTCTCTCTCTCTCTCTCTCCTGCTTAACACTGGGAAAGTGCCAAAACTGGCATGCCAGCTGTTTCACCCATCTCTGTCTTTGGCTTATTCTGCAGTGAAGAAAACACACCGGCATCTTGAACTCATGTTAGAAAACCAGCTTGTGCAAAGACACTGGGGTTGTTGGTCTGACTTAGGGTACAGAAAAAGAGAAATGGGTTGGAACACGGGGAAATTATCTCCTCTGGGAACAACACACATAATTTGGGAACAGCCCCAGATTCTGTGGAGCTCCAGTGTTGCAGAATGAAAAAGAGGGAAATGATTTGCCTTAAATTGCAACTGAGCCAAAAGCGAATTGCATCAGCTGCTTTGCAGCAAATCACAGCATTGGGTCACAGCCCTAATACAGCAGCTGGATCAAAGCCCTGTGTGAAAGTGTGCTGGTTTAAGAAATTAAACTTGGAGGCCAAACACAAAGGATGTAAAATATGAATCAGCTAGGCTATTACTACTACTATTACCATTTAATGTCAGCATCAGGAATCACAGTTCTCGATTCTTCTCTGAACTATCTCCCAAGGATGAATATTGGAATTATTGTTAATATGCTTCTATGTCTTTAGCTTGGCTCTTTTTGTCTGGGAATAAAGTGAACAGATGGTAGATCTGACCTTGGAGGGTTTGCGGTTCCTTGCTCTTGTTTTGTTTTCTATTTTTGATTCGCCTGATTGTGGCAACCTTGTAGCAATTTGTCTTTACCTATTTTAATCATTCCGTGAAATCTGCTTACTATTACCTGATGGAGGGCTAAAATAGGCTGGTAGTCCACAATATAGAGTTTATACAGGAGGAGGAGGAGGAGGAGGAGGAGGAGGAGAGGAAGAGGAAGAAGAGGAGGAGGAGGAGAGGAAGAAGAAGAGGAGGAGAGGAAGAGGAAGAAGAAGAGGTGGAGGAGGAAGAGGAGGAGAAGAGGAGGAGGAGAGGAAGAGGAAGAAGAAGAGGAGGAGGAGGAGGAGGAGGAGAGGAAGAGGAAGAGGAAGAAGAGGGGAAGAAGAAGAGGAAGAGGAAGAAGAGGAGGAGGCGGAGGAGGAGAAGTTTAAATTTAATTCTAATTCATATGATTCTGTGATTATGTGATTCTAAATTTCAACACTTACCTATAAACATGGCTGTCAGCCATAACATCTATGTTTCAGGGGTGGATTCTAAAAAATTTTTACTACTGGTTCTGTGGGCGTGGCTTATTTTGTGGGTGTGGCTTGGTGGGGGGTAATGTGATTGGGTGGGCGTGGCCAACTTTTTTTTTTTTTTTTTACTTTTAAAAGCATTTTTTCTACGACCTTAAGAGGTTGCAGAAAAAAATGCTTTTAGAAGCCTTTGACGATCAGGCAACTCAGCTGGGATCGCCAGAGGTTTTTAAAGGCATTTTTTTTTCCTACAACCTCTTCGGTAGAAAAAATGCTTTTGAAAGTAAAAAAAAAAGCCTCTGATGAGATGGGCGGGGTAAGCGAGTGGCGACCAGCGACCAGGCAGGGGACCGGTTTGGGGGCGTGGCCAGCCAATGTTATTACCAGTTCTCTGAACTACTATAAATTTTTACTACTGGTTCTTGTGAACCGGTGCGAACCGGGGGCAACCCACCACTGCTATTTTGCACACCATGCTTAAATATATAGGGAACCTAACCATAGTTTATGAAATTAAGTCAGGCTTTGGTGTTTGGATAACATTGAATCATGAACAGACTACAGGAGTGGGCTTTACACAATATGCTTAGCTACTTTGTGGTTAACACGTTACCAAGCTAGCACCTGGATGCATCCATTTCTGTGTGGACCACCTGAGCAGATACACATTTTTTTCTTGCACTTTCTACATCTGGAAACTTCTGGTCCAACTGCCTCTTCTCCTTCCTATTGCTTTATTCGCTATCTTTCTCACCACGGTATTATTACAAAATATGGGTTGCGCATATCAGATAATAAGCAAAACGGACATCGGAGAGAGTGGGGTGAAGTGAGGGGTGAGAGGTAACTTGTTGCCCTGATTCAAGATCAGATGCTGTCCTGTGGTCAGACTTTTTGGGGGAAGAATCTTTGCCAGTAGATGGTGCTGTCTCTTTAGCTTAAACCGGCTTGCAAGAACATTCAGTCTTCCCAACCTGGTGACCTCTAGGCATGTTGGACTACAGATAGTCCTCAACTTAGGACCATAATTGGAACTGTCTTAGCCACTGAGTAACTGGAACTTCCATCGCTAAGTAAGGGGGTTATTAAGTGAGCCATGTCTGATTTTACAGCATTATTTTGCTGTAGTTGTTAACCGAATCACCGTGGTTAAGTGAATTACATGGTCATTAAGGGAATCTGGCTTCCCCCATTGACTTTGCTTGTCAGAAGTCTCCTGGGTAGGTCACAAATGGGGATCATGTGACCCTGGGACACTGCAACCTTCATAAATATATTCTGGATGCCAAGTTGACCATAGGGATATTGCAACGGTCATAAGTGCAAAGGTTGGATATAAATCACTTATTTCAACATCTTCATAACTCTGAATCATTAAGTAACAGGTTTTAAGTCAAGGACTACTTGTACATCGTTCATCATCTGAGCTACTCTTGCACATGGACCAGTGGTGGGATTCAAGTAATTTAACAACCGGTTCTCTCCCCTAATGATTTCTTCCAACAACCTGTTTGTCAAACTGCTCAGAAAGTTAACAAGCGGTTCTCCCGAAGTGGTGCAAACTGGCTGAATCCCACCACTGACATGGACCTTTTGTTCAAGTCTTCAGCCCAGGTGAGTAATTCAAACTACCAACCTGTTTGCAATCAACTACACAGATATTTGAGGGGAGCTGTTTTCTTTTTTAAAAAAAAAAATATTTTCCTTTATCAACAAGAATAAAATACAAAACAGAAAAACAGAAAAATGAACATCCACCTTAAACGAGAAAACAATTGGGGTACAAAAAAAAGGGAAAAGAAAAAAAATCCCCAAATATCAAATTGATCTAACATTAAACATAAAGAATCCACCTCAACTGGATGCTGAAAAGTAAAATTAATTTTTTTTTAATTTTTTTAAATTAGGTTCTGATAGGTTCTCCTTCCCTTATATCAGGGGTCAGCAACCTGCAGCTCTGGAGCCGTATGTGGCTCTTTCACCCTTCTGCTGCGACTCCCTGTCACTCAAAATATGTGTCATAATCACCCGGCATGCGATTTATTGAGCTTTTCAACCCCCGGTAGGCCAACCATGGATAAATCCAAGAAAAGAAAAGTTTCAGAAGAAAACAGAATGTTTAATTCAACTACATATGCTAGTTTTGTGGCCGCTCAAGAAATAGTCAGGTACGGGAAGGGTTTTGTGACTCCCGGTGTTTTCTTTTCTGTGGGAAATAGGTCCAAATGACTCTTTGAGTGTTTAAGGATGCAGACCCCTGCCTTATATAATGGGTCTACAAATAAGTGTAAGCTTGAGAGCTTTTTTCTGAATTGTTCCTAGAAATGGAAGATGATTTTTGTTATGTCCTTATAAGGACATCCGCCCGGATTGGCTGCCAGCCACCGGGCGGGAAAGTTTGAATCCCTGTCAGGGGGCGGTGCGTCTGCCGGAGCGAATATAAGGAGAGCTCCGGCAGCGCACGGCAGTCTTGCTACTGTTGCTGTTTAATAAAGTTACTCATGTAACGAGCTGGTCACGTCTTCATTCCTGCGCCGATCTAACACTGGCGACGAAGGACTGAGAGAAGAAACGAACCTTGTGGCACCAAGCCAACAAGACCAAGACTCCGGCACCTGGAACCACAGTAGGCATTTCCAAAGGCATGGCATCCGCTGAAGTCACTTTGCCAGCCCTTGCTCCTTTCCGCCCAGGGAAGGACAAGTGGAAATCCTACGTGGTCAAATTTCGGCAATACCTGAGAGGCAACAACATCAGGGATGCCGACGATGACCGGAAGAAGGGCATCTTCCTGGCCAACTGTGGCTCCGAAGTCCTCGACATGGCAATCGATCTCGTAGCACCACGAGACATCGAGGAAGTGCCATGGGCAGACCTGCTACAGATCCTGGAAGACCACTATGCCCCAACGGGAACACCAGTGGCGAACCGTTTCACCTTCCACCAGAGGGATCAGAAGGAAGGTGAGACCATCAAAGAATTCGTGGCCGCCCTACGCCAGATCGCAGCCAGCTGTGAGTTTGACCACATGGACAACGCCATCGCTGACCGCGTGGTTTTCAGCATGAGGGACAGGGGCCTCCAAAAGAAATTCCTGAGCAGAAAGAAGCTCGTGCTCAAGGATGTGGTGGAGGAAGCCACCGCATCCGAAATCGCGGAGAAAGCAGCCGCCGCAGTAAGCAGAGCAAAGGGAATCCACAAGATTCGCTCCACAGCGCAATCGTCAACAGAGGATTCCACAGCTGGATCCGAATCGGAGGGAGAATCCACCGTCCACAAGGTATCCAGACCCCCAAGGCGGGAAACCGCCCAACGGAACTACAAGGGGGAGCGCTGAGCCAGCTGCAGAGGGGACCATGCCAGAGCAACCTGCAAGTGGAGAGATGCGACCTGCCAACGCTGCAACAGAAGGGGTCACATCGCCGAAGCTTGCAGAGCTGAGGAACCAGCCCCAGAACCCTCCAGCCACCATCCCCGCGAGAATCGGAAGGATTACCAGAGGTCATCCAAACGGTCCTCTGGCCCTCCCAGACGCAGAGACAACGAATTTCCCCGGAGCGGAGCGGTCCACCAGACGACCATCGCTCACACGACATCAGACAATGCCACCAAGTTCCACGTGACCATCCACGTGGAGGGAGCACCCTGCAAAATGGAGGTAGACTCGGGCTCGGTCTACTCCATCATGGACTGGCAGCAGTTGAAGCGCCTGCAACCCAGCATCACCAAGCGAGAGCTGAAGCCACTACACTCCAAGCTCATCGACTTTGGGGGAAACCCTATCGGAGTGTTAGGAAGAGCCAACATCCGAGTCACCTACAAGCAGTTCGAAGGCAAGCTCCCCATCACCGTCGTAAAGGACAGCCGTCCGAACCTGCTAGGAGTGGAGTGGTTCAAGCCGCTGGGGCTTTCAATCGAAGGCATCAACCAAATTGGCAGGGACGAACTCGACAACCTCATCGAAGAGTTCAAGGAAGTCTTCGATGGTAAGCTGGGGAAATTTGTGGGGAGGCCAATCTCTTTCAATCTGGATAAGGGAGTCACCCCAATTAGGCTCAAGCCCCGCCGAGTTCCATTCGCCCTGCGGCCGAAAGTAGACGAACAGCTGGATAAGCTGATCGCCCAGGGCGTCCTGGAACCGATCGATCATGCCTCATGGGAGACCCCCATTGTGACCCCACTGAAGCATGATGGGTCTGTGCGCATCTGCGCCGACTACCGTTGTACCATCAACAAGGCGTTGGCACAGAGCGCATACCCAATCCCAGTAGTGCAACACCTGCTGCATTCCCTGGGATCTGGCTCAATATTCGCGAAACTGGACCTGGCCCAGGCTTACCAGCAATTGCCAGTGGATGAAAAAACGGCGGAGGCACAAACAATTGTCACGCACAGGGGGGCATTCAAATGCAACCGCCTCCAATTTGGAGTCAGCGCTGCCCCCGGCATCTTCCAATCCATGATGGAACGCCTGCTCCAAGGCGTTCCAGGGGTGGTGCCCTACTTCGACGATGTGCTCATCTCCGGGGACTCAAGAGCCCAACTCCTTGAAAGGCTCAGGTTTGTCCTGCAGCGGTTCAAGGCCAAGGGTTTGAGAGTCAGGCGGGACAAGTGCATCATAGGAGTACAGGAAGTCGAGTTCCTGGGCTATCTCATTGATAGCACGGGCATCCACCCCACCAAATCAAAAGTGGAAGCAATCCATGAAGCTCCAAGCCCAAAAAACAAAACGGAGCTTCAGGCATTCCTTGGGTTGCTCAACTTCTATGCAATCTTTCTAAAACAGAAAGCCACAGTTGCTGAGCCAC
Source organism: Arizona elegans (assembly GCA_022577455.1). Classification (NCBI taxonomy): domain Eukaryota; kingdom Metazoa; phylum Chordata; class Lepidosauria; order Squamata; family Colubridae; genus Arizona; species Arizona elegans. Next base: position 4,271,035 of record JAKOOJ010000002.1, on the reverse strand, counting down.
TTCACCGCCTGCTGGGGAAATCGGCGCCCTGGAAGTGGGGCCAGGAAGAGGAAGCAGCGTTCCGGGCCATCAAAGGACTATTGACGTCCAAAAGCGTCCTCATCCAATACAGCGAGACGCTCCCCATCAAGCTGACCTGTGATGCGTCGCCCTACGGGGTGGGGGCAGTCCTCAGCCACGAACTGCCCAACGGCACCGAAGCCCCAATCGCATATTTCTCGAAGACCATGTCCGGAGCAGAACGGAACTACAGTCAGCTGGACAAAGAAGCCCTGGCCATCGTGGCAGGAGTGAAGCGCTTCCATGAATATCTCTATGGAAGACGCTTCACCATAGTCACCGATCACAAGCCACTCCTGGGACTCCTCGCAGGCGACCAACCCACCCCGACCTTCATGTCCCCGCGGATGACGAGATGGGCCATCTTCCTGGCTGGCTACTCCTATAGGCTCGTGCACCAGCCAGGCACAGCCATAGGAAACGCCGACGCACTCAGTAGATGCCCATCGAAGAACCCGGTGGAAGACCCAGCCCCCACGCTCCATCTATTCCACATAGATGACGACGCCAGCTGTCCAGTCTCCTCCGCAGATGTGGCCGCACACACCCAGAGAGACCCCACCCTCCGCCAAGTAAGGTCCTGGATCCTCAGGGGGTGGCCATCGAAACAGACGGAAGAGAGGTTCAGCCCGTTCACCAGGAAACAGACGGAGCTGTCCACCATAAAGGGCTGTCTGCTATGGGGAGACAGGGTGCTGATTCCAAGCACTCTGCAACGGCGGACGCTAGAGACACTGCACAACGGGCACCCGGGCATCGTACGCATGAAGGCCCTGGCACGGAGTTACGTCTGGTGGCCCTCACTGGACAGAGACATCGAACAATGGGTCTCCAGATGTGACCCGTGCCAAGAAGTCCGCCCCGCGCCACCGCAATCCGAAGTCAGAAACTGGGAGACCCCCAGCAACCCCTGGTCGAGGGTCCACATCGACTTCGCGGGCCCGATGCAGGGGCGACACCTCCTCATCGTGGTAGATGCCTTCTCCAAGTGGCTCGAGGTGATACCCATGGCATCTACCACAACAGAAGCGACGATCCGAGCCCTGCGCCGCCTGTTTGCCACACACGGACTACCGGACGTGCTGGTCTCGGACAACGGCCCCCAGCTCACATCCCTGGCCATGGAGTCCTTCCTGGCAGGACTGGGCATCCACCATGCCCTCTCCGTTCCGTACAGGCTGGCCGGAAACGGACAAGCGGAACGGATGGTCCGGCTCACAAAAGAAGCCCTCACCAAGATGGGCCCGGGAGACTGGCAGGAACGCATAGACAACTTCCTCCTCACCCAGCACATCACGCCGCATGCCACCACCCACAAGAGCCCGGCCGAACTCCTCATGGGCAGAAGCTTGAGGTCACCCTTGGACCGGCTGCACCCCCAATACAGCCCGGAAGTGACCGCAACCGCCAGCCGGCCGCTTCGCGCTTTCAGCAAAGGAGATTCAGTTTTCGCGCTGAATTTCAACGGCTCTCCTAAGTGGCTGAAAGGGAAGATTGCCAGCACAACCGGCCCCAAATCCTACACCGTCGAGTTGGAAGATGGACAGGTCGTGAGACGTCACATCGACCAACTCCGGAAAAGGTGGGGGGGAGCAAACGAAAACCAGCCTGACGGGGTAGGCCTACAACACCCCAGCGAGGTAGACCTACCATACCCAGACGAGGTAGGCCTACCACACCCCTACGAGGCAGAGCAACGCCATCCCGACGAGGTCGGCCCAGCACACTACCAGGCACTGTCACGCCGGCAGTGCAGCGAGGTAGACCGGGGCCAACCGCACAGGGGATGGCAACACCAACCCGGCCAGGTGGGCACCCGGCACAACAGACCCAGGGACCTCCGACCCAGCCCGCAGGTAGACCGGGACCGGCCCAGAAGGGAAGCACCGCACCCTACCAGTGAAGGCAACCCACGGCAGCCCTACCAGGGAGACCTCAACGCAAGGCGAGTAGACCGGGGACCATCGCAGATGGGCACACCACAGCACATGGGCGAGGTTGGCACATGACTCCCCGGCGAGAGGGACCCCCACCCAACACAAGAAACAACCCGGCAACAACAACAACCCAACCCAGACGACCCCAACCACCAATGGGCGGTAGACCAGGGACTAGGGGGAAGGGAAAGCCGACAACAACCCGGCCAGGGAGGCCTGCGCCACCCCGGCAGGGGAGACCTTCACCGACCCGAGGAGGTATCCCCACAACGACACCCCGACCAGGTCGACCACCACCAACCCGACGGGGAAGGCCAACGCCTGCCGGGCCAGGGAGACCTGCGCCAACCCTGCAAGGTCGGACACCGCTACCCGAGCCAACACCACCCACAGCGGGCAGACCGGACCCAAGGGCACCGGCCCGAACCACCCTCCAGACCACAGCGGGCCGGGCCGCAGCAGAACCGCAGCCACCAGGAGACCGAGGAGGAGCAAGTGACAGCCGGGGTCTTACCGAGACTCAGACGCTCTTCCCGGGTCGGAACCGAACAGCACCGCCGAGGCGAAAGATCCACAGGCCAGGAGGAAGACCACCAGAACCAGCCATCCAAGGTCTGCGGTCCGGCCGGAGGCGCTGAGGGTGACCCCGCACACTCACCAGCCGAACCGAGCCCGGTTCCGGGGAAGGATCCAGGAGACACAGGAACCCCGTCCGTCCAGGGCGGGGACACGGGAGAAATGAGACTGCGCAGGTCAAGTAGGGTGCCTAGGCCTCCTACGTACCTGCAGGACTACGTCACGTTTATTGACGAACACTGAACATTTTTTTCTTTGGACTAGGGGGGAGGAGTGTTATGTCCTTATAAGGACATCCGCCCGGATTGGCTGCCAGCCACTGGGCGGGAAAGTTTGAATCCCTGTCAGGGGGCGGTGCGTCTGCCGGAGCGAATATAAGGAGAGCTCCGGCAGCGCACGGCAGTCTTGCTACTGTTGCTGTTTAATAAAGTTACTCATGTAACGAGCTGGTCACGTCTTCATTCCTGCGCCGATCTAACAATTTTCCCCAAGGTTACATTTGGCCCTCATTCCTTGATTCATTTATACAATTTTTCACTTGCAATTTGCAAAACAAAGAGAAACTCTTGAGAGGTTACAATCAGGCCAATACAATGTCCATGGTAGAAATACCTATTAAATAAAATGGTTGTTAAAAGCTAAAAAGAAGCTACATTGGTGTAGTGGTTAAAGACACTAGGATAGAAATTGGAAGACAGTGAGTCTAATCCAGACTTAGATATGAAACCAGTTGGGTGATTTCGGGCCAGTGAGTCTCTCTCACTCCTAGGAAGAAGGTAATGGCGATCCACTTCTAAAAAGTGTGGTCAGGACAATTGCATGGATTTGTAAAGCCAGTTGCCAAGAATCCAGACTGACTCAAGAAAATAAAAAAACTCACCACCCCCAAATCATGCCCCCCCCAAAAAAATTTATAGAATCAAATCCTATAGAATAAAATAGATGGCATCATTTTACATTCAAATTCCTCTGCAACAATTCTGGCTTAAGTAATTTCCTGAAGCCTAATGAAGTAGGACCAACTCATATTTCGGGGAACAAAGAATTTCCAGCACTGGTGCCACTGTACTCCTTACCTCATTGAAATGGGGGATTATAAGCAGATTCTCCCCAAAGCTCCACATCAGAAAAGTAAAAAAAAATGTCTTTGTGCCTTCGAGCCAGTTGCTATTACATGTTGTTATGACATTTAAAATGATTTGTGTTTCCTAATTATCAACTGTGGCAATAGGTTCATTTACATATACTGTATTATTCTTACCACGCTTTGCCTTCTTTCTCTCTTTTAAAATCTTTTTCCTGTTTTTATTCTTTAATAATTTTATAGCTACTGTAAATCAATCAATCGATGCTTTTAGTAATAGGAAACAGAGCTTTGGATTTGTAAATATTCCTTCCTTCCTTCCTTCCTTCCTTCCTTCCTTCCTTCCTTCCTTCCTTCCTCCCTCCCTCCCTCCCTCCCTCCCTCCCTCCCTTCTCTTCCTCCCTTCTCTTCCTCCCTTCTCTCCTTCTTATAAAGGGAATATTTGTAGCTCAGGCAGAAATGATGGTACTAGCACTAATGATGTTACCTAGTTTCGGTACTGAAACATTTGCAAGAAAACAGTCAAGCTCAGAGAGCATCAAGAATCCTTCTTTCCTTCCTTCCTTCCTTCCTTCCTTCCTTCCTTCCTTCCTTTCTTCCTTCCTTCCTTCCTTCCTTCCTTCCCTCCTTCCTTCCTCTTCTCCTCCCTCCCTCCCTCCCTCCCTCTGAATTAATTAATACATCATTTCCATGGCTAGACCCTTTTCTCTTCAATTCTAGGGAACTAGCAGAAGAATCAAAATTTTAAGAATCTCCATTAAGAATCTACATTAAGAATCTAATCTATGTTAAGAATCTAAAATTCTTAATCTACGTTAAGAATCTAAAATTATCCATGATTTGTTCTTTGGGAATCCCATTGGAGCAGTGCAGACATACCAGAAAGCTTGATGCTTCTCCATCAGCAATCACTTGATCACTTGATCTCTTCAGCGATGAATCACTTCACAAATCAGATTCATCTCTGCCCAAAAGCAGACCAATCTTTCTGTCCTACCACCACAGGATGCCCAGCCAGCTCACAGTATATCTGCAATCAGGAAAAGAAATATCAACAGTGCTGGTATAAAGTAATCTTCCATCCATTTCAGAGCCAGTCAGCAGAGTTGCAAAGAAATGCCACATCAGCTTGAAACTTCAGACAAAATGTTGTTTATCAATGCCTCTGAAGCTGTATTAAGTGAGCTGCTTGATCTAGCAACTTCAGAATGTTTCAGTACCTGCTGTGTTGTAAAAGTTTACCATTAATTAAGTGGGAAAAACACTTCTTGGATCACCTTAATTTCTTCTGAGTTAAGAGCAGCTACGACAATTGCAGAATAAGATAGCTAATGTTATTATATGCTCTTGTCTACAAACTGATTCATTTTCCACATTCTAAATAAATCAGTGCTAAGAATTTACTTTCTATCTGGTGACATTGCTCCATTAATATAAAATATATACTTCCTTCTATTGCCAAAGGACTATACTCATTATTATTTCTGTCTGAGGCATTCAGCCAAGCTCTAATGGTAGAAAGCAAGTCAAGGGCTAAAATATCATTATGTTTACAAGAGTTCAGCTACCATGGAGATAAAAAGAATAACATAAGGTTCAGATTACAGAATTTAACATAGACATGATCTGGAAGAAATAAACATTCCTCATTCCCCAAATAACTTACATGTCCGTCCCCCCACAGACCCTTTGGCCAAGCGCGGCAGGCCCCCACCCCTGCCGTCGGCCTTACCTTCTCAGGCCAGGTGAAGAGTGCGACACATTACCTGTTCTACTGCTGGAGCAGTCGGGAGCAGACCAAGACAAGCGGGAGGCTGCCGTGTCGTAGGCCACGGCAAAGGCAGGCAAGCAGGCTGGGCAGCGTGGCCACCTGGTTGAGACAAGGGAGCCAAAGAGCAGCTGCAGCTATGCCACGGTGTGACTCTAAGGTGTGCGAGGCCAATAAGTAGGGGTTGGGCGGGGCAGGGCCAACCAGAATTTTTACTACCGGTTCACTTGAACTGGCCTGAACCGGCTGAATCCCACCACCGGTTACAGTATATTAAAAGGAAAACATCTTCTGAGACTTAGTGACAGTACAGTAAAGGAGGCAGATGAAGTTGCTTCTAAATCTTTTGGGAGAGAGAGTTATTGGAAATTTGGGGTCCACTTTCCTTTGGGTTAATGTGACAGTGATCCTAACATGTGATTTAACACTGGAGGCAAATGGTTGGTGGCTGGCCAGAAAAGGGACAATGAGCATTACATATGTGTCTAAAAAGGAGGCAATGGGTCCAGCATTTCGAGAGCAGATCTTCATTCATTTACTCACTCACTCACTCACTCAGTGATTAATTATCACTCACTCACTTCTGGATAATCATCAGAATTTCCTGCTCATTTTCTCCTATTTTCCTACTCGTCGATGGCTACTAAGGCAACTAACTAGTAAGCCTATAGAAATTCATAATTAAAACACGTTATAAAATAAAATGAAAGCCACACTATAAAACAACACAAGGATTTTTCTGTTTGCCTGGACATTGTGACACTGAGCACTTGAAAATAGCATTACCATAGGATATTTCATGTGGTGTAGTGGTGAGGACAGTGTTTCTCAACCTTGGCAATTTGAAGATGTGTGGACTTCAACTCAAATTGAAGTTGTCCCAAAGGTGCAACTGGACTTTCTCGTTTTTCTTTGAAGAAGAAAAAATTTGCTTCTCATCCAAGAAGCTTCTTCAGCTCAGAGTAGAGGAATTAGTTAGTCTAAACATAAATTAGAAATAGAATAGAGAAAGCTTCATGGGTGTTGTGAGATCTTGTGTTGGCAGGTCAGCTGATAAAATACAAGAGTATTAACATCTGAAAAAAGGAATTTTAAAAGACGCATTTGCATTTCAAGGCAAGAGCTATATCTATCCCCCCCCCTCTCTCTCTCTATCTATCTATCTATCTAAGAGCCAAGGTGGCGCAGTGGTTAGGGTGCAGTACTGCAGCTACTTCAGCTGACTGCTAGTTCAGCAGATCAGCGGATGAAATCTCACCGGCTCAAGGTTGACTCAGCCTTCCATCCTTCTGAGGTGGGTAAAATGAGGACCCAGATTGTTGGGGGCAATATGCTATTTAGTATACTGTCTTTGGTGAAAGCCGCCCAGAGTCCTCGGAGAGTGGGCGGCATAGAAATATGACTAATAAAATAAAATATCTATCTATTTCTATATTTCTATATCTATTTATTTATCTATCTATCTCTTTCTATCTATTTCTATCTCTATCTATCTCTATCTATCTCTATCTATCTATCACTATCTCTATCTCTATCTATCTCTATCATCTTTCTATCTATCTGTCTCTATCTCTATATTTCTATATCTATCTATCTATCTCTATCTATCTCTATTTCTATCTATCTATCTATCTATCTCTTATCTCTCTATATATATATATGTGTGTGTGTGTGTGTGTGGGTGTGTGTGTGTTTCTTCTAGCCAGGTTTTCCCTATGTAACCAAGAGGTTTTTTGTTTTTGTTTTTGTTTTTTTGTAGCTCCAGCTCAGTAGAATCACATCCACTCGTTTCTGGGCTTTTTTCTTTTCAAACAGCTAGCAAGCTCTTACTGCTAGGTGGGAGACCTAAATAGATCCATTTCTAGCTCGTTTGCTTTCATCAGTAGGCCACACCCATATCTTATATATCATATATATATATATATATATATATATATATATATATATATATATATATATATATCTCCATCCTATCTATCTAATTCTATCTATCATCTATCTAAGCCTGATGATGGCAGATGAGATTCTGTTGAAACGTCGCTTCTACCCTTTTAGGGATATATCCACAATTACACGGGAAGAAACCCGAAATATTAACTATACACACATATATACCCGTGAAAACTTACCTGGACAACTATCTATCTATCTATCTATCTATCTATCTATCTATCTATCTATCTATCTCTATCTCTATCTCTATTTCTATCTATCTATATCTACCTATCTCTATCTCTATCTATCTATCAGGTACATTTAAAAATTCTCAAATCAGGGAAATGTGCATGACTTAAAGAGTTAAAAGCATTTTAAAATGAGAAAACCAACAGTTTGGGCAATTTAATTTACTCTCTTCTATAGGTCAGCTCTTGCTGGAAGCAGCCATCCATAATGAATAAACCGGCAGCAATCCGCCCAGGGTCTGGAGTAAGTGTGTGGCATTTTTTATTTGCAGTTTTGAAAGTAATAGTTTCTAATGCCCAGTATCTTCAAAGTAAAAACTGCTGGCAGCAAACTCTCGCTATTTTCCATACCTCGAAAACTGTCAATTAAAATGAAATCTCCTGTCAATAAAAATGGTATTTAAAAATTATAATAATAATTTAAACAGTTTATACCTAATATAACTTAAGGGATCAAAACCTTCAAGAAATGTTGGTTTTGAACTAGCAATGGAGATCTGTATACACCATTTTTTTAATGACCTGCAACTTATCAGTACTGCCTGGTTGCTAGTCCTCTCTAAAATAGGCCAGTGGCCTTTTTTGGTGGGCAGGAATAATTGATGTGGCTTTATATTTGCCTTGTTTTCATCACAAATGCAATTTCTGGCTGGGTTCTTTTGTGTTGTGGTCCACCAGCAGCCTGCGGAGCTGGCAGCGGAGTCAGACAGTGAGGAAGCTGGGGGGGACGATGGGCCAGTCCTGGAGTCTGGGGAAGGCCCGGACTAGGGCTCTGTGTCGGAGGCAGAGATGGGGCCAGGGACATCTGGGAGTGATGCGCAGACTTCAGAGCCTCCAGAGACGGACAGCAGAGAGGCAGAGGAACAGGAGGACCCTGTTCCTAGTGCATGCATGCGAAGAGCTGCCAGAAGGCAAGAGCAGCTAAAGCAAAAAGGACGACTCGGGAGTAAGGCCAGGAGATGATTGGCCCCTCCCAGAAGGCTTAAAAGAGCAGCAAAGGCTCTTGGGCTCTTTGTAGGAAAGCAACATTGCTACATTTGTTTCTTGACAGTGAGTCTTGTTTCTGAACTTCGTGGGGCTTTGCCAAGAAAAGCCTTTGGCAGGATGCCAAAGAAGACAAAGGTTTGTGATAAGGCTGAAGGACTTTTTCTGAAGGACTTGTTTTGGAATTAATTTGGACTAACCTGAGAATGAAGTAATTCTCAGCTGTTCTAATAAAATATGTTTGTTTAGGACTGATTGTGTCTGGCTGATCTACCTGCCTATCAGCTTTTTTCCCAGAGCTGTTCCCAGAGGTGAATTTTAGCAACAGGTTCCTTGGTTGTGAGCTCTGTGCCTTGCTTTTTTTTGCTTTTTTTTCTGCCTCTGATCCAGGAGGCTGATCCACCTGCCTATCAGCTTTTTTCTTATTTTTCTCCCCAAAAACTAAGGTGCGTCTTATACGGTAAGTGTACGGTAAAAATACGGTAAGTGGGCATCCGAGTGTCATAACAGGATACACAATTTTGATTGTGACTTGTCACTAATAGATACTGAAATAGTCTCCAATACACATGGGGATACAGAAAATGATACTGAAACCACTGTTAAATTAAAACGTGGATGGAAAACACAAATTCTACATTCCCCTTCTGAAAATCAAAATATAATAAATAAGTAAATGGGATAGCTTAAAATATTCACAACATGTCTAGTTTTGTTCTTTATGCAAGTAATGGGGGAAACTGTCACCTTGTTGTTTTGAAACAATATAATTAACGCTATTAATTCCGAAGCTTAGCATTTAAAAGAACAAAGGATATGATTGTACATTCAGTGCAGCTGCAAAGGTTATTGTGGGTCCTCCAGTGGCTTTTGTTTTGCTTTGTCTTCTGACAATATGACCTTCTGAGTAGTAGGAGAGGAAGTAAACACAGGCCTGCCATAGGCTTGTTTATATTTTTGACAATTTTAATAAATGCAAGTGCAGTTTATTGAGTCATGCTTATGGCTTATCGCAGCATTTCTCAACCTTGGCAGCTTTAAGATGTGTAGACTTCAAACTCCCAGAATTCCCCAGCCAGTGTGGGTTTAATGCATAATTTCCCTAGAGATATGCAGGCTGCCGTAATGAGAATTGGGACCCAAGAAATCTGGAAGGCAAGTGATAGGGAAAGTGGGTCGAATGCTTCCTTCCCAAAAAATTTGCTTCTGAAGCTGTGAGATATCCTTAGAATTTGGTTTCATCAGGATAAATTCCATTTATCTTATGAGTCAATTATACTGTGTTTCCCAAGACCCTGTCTTATATTTTTTTGAACCCCAAAATAAGTGCTTGGCCTTAGTTACAGGGATGTCTTATTATTTTGGGGTGCGTGGAGCAAGTCTGGACTCCTCTTGCCATCTTACCTGATTTCCAGGTCTGTCTCCCTAACCCTAACCAGAGGAAATGGCAGGGACTGGCTGTGCATGTATTTAAATATTTTCAGAGCGGGCTTATTTTTGGGGAGGGCTTATTTTCACGGGGGCTTATTTTAGCACATGTGCTCAAAAGGCTGATTGGGCTTATTATCGAGGGGGGTCTTATTTTAGGGGAAACAGGGTATCCCAGTGTAATATGGAATACAGCACCATGAATTTTGGACTGCTTTCTACCAACTCTTTTCCTTGTCCCATTACATGCCAGTTAATATTGATACGATTGTATTGTCAGTCCTACAAATAATTTAAAATGTACATACGCATAAATTGTAATTTATAATGGTTTAATGTTGATACATGTGTCCATAAAAATTCACATGCTGATTTGTTTTAATTCACTTATTTGCTTGTCAGAGGAAGAGTATAAGGATATACCATCCATAGAATCTTCCAAAATATTCCAAGAGATCCATAGAATCTTCCAAAATATCAGTTTGGGTGAGAATACTAATTCTTTAGGATAATTTCCTAAAAAGCCACACAGAACCAGGCACCATATAAGTATCAAACACATGCAGAAAGTTAGCACCCACCCCTCTCCTAGAAAAATGAAATACTTTAGGAAATACTAAAAAGGCAGAGTATTATTCCTCCCTGGATGAGAAAAGGAGAAACATGCTCTTGGAAAGTAGCCCCCACCTTTGTCAATAGCCCCAGAAAGACTGGGCCATCCCATCTACAAAACAAAAGAACTTCAGCCTCAGGGTGATAGGATTAGCCCTCACTCAAGATCCAAACCAGGACAAAGCCATCAAGCCATAATAGGAATTGCCCAACACCAGTAGTGGATTCCACTTACCTTCACTACCGGTTCGGAACTGTGAGAGTGCACATGAGCACTTGCTTCGCTCACATGCAGCACTTTTGCGCATGTACAGAGCATCCTTTGCACAGATTCGTCTGGTGCACCAATTGCGACCCTACTTGGATCAGGAGGCTCTCCTCACAGTCCCTCATGCCCTTGTCACCTCACGGTTGGAATATTGTAATGCGCTCTACATGGGGCTACCCTTGAAAAGTGTTCGGAGACTACAGTTGGTCCAGAATGCAGCCGCACGAGCTATCGTGGGTGCACCTAGATACACTCACATTACATCAATTCTCTGTAAACTGCACTGGCTCCCTATTGGTCTCTGGGCACAATTCAAGGTGTTGGTTATTACCTTTAAAGCCCTACGTGGCTCAGGGCCAGGTTAACTTCGAGACCGCCTTCTATCACATAGTTCCCAGAGACCGGTAAGATCCCACAGAGTTGATCTCCTTCAGGTCCCGTCAGCTAAACAATGCCGGCTGGCGGGCCCATGGGGCAGGGCCTTCTCTGTGGCTGCCCCAGCTCTCTGGAACCAGTTACCTCCTGAGGTCCGGACCACCCCCACCCTATTGGCCTTCTGAAAAGCGGTGAAGACCTGGCTTTTCCGGCAGGCCTGGGGCCGTTGATCTCGCTGTTGCGATCTTGTGAGATCTGGCCATGAATGGTGTGAATGGGTTTTAATGTTTTAATTTTTAAACGTTTTTATAATGTTTTTTTTTAATGCATTGTAAACCGCCCTGAGTCTCCAGAGAAGGGTGGCATATAAATTGACTGACTGACTGACTGACTGACTGACTGACTGACTAAATAAATAAATAAATAAATAAATAAATAAATAAATAAATAATATAGTGATCTTGCGAGACCCGGCCACAAATTGGTGTATATGTGTTTTAACGTTTTAATGTTTTAATGTTTTAATGTCTTCTTTTAACTTTTGTATGAGATATTGTTGCATTGTTTTATTCTCTGTTGTAAGCCGCCCAGAGTCCCTTGGGAGTTGGGCGGCATATAAATGCAACAAAATAAATAATAAATAAATAATAAATAAATAATCCGTGATGACGTCCAGGCAGGTGGGCAGAGCCTCCCACCACCGCTACTACCAGTTTGCCCGAACCTGGGTGAACCAATAGAAACCCACCACTACTCAACATCCTTTCAGAACACAAGCCTCTTCGTTACATCATCACCCTCCAGGCCTCAACCAAACTTGACTCAGACAATCATGATCCCACATTGCCCCATGAGAGTCTGACAACAGCCAATAGGATACATATTCTTGCACAGGAACAGAAAGCTCAAGGGCATGGCCCAAGAGAAGGTATAAATAAACCCTCACTCTCCACTCAATGTGGCCAACTGCCCAGGACCTCAAACCCATGTGGTCCTGTTCATCAATAAACCATATTTCCAATCAGCCTCCATGTTTCCAGTGTCTTTCTCCCTGCTTGGAACTGAACCAGGTGGATATTTCTTCCAACACACAGAATAGCCCAAAGCACACACTGTGCTAGAGAGATGTTCCCTGAGGATGGGCTCCAGCACAAGTCCGAAAGCCCAGAAGACTAAACATCTGGTCCCGATAACCGACCCAGATTGGATCCTGTAGTAATGCTTTAATCTGGCACTTTATTTCTTTATTTCTTGATTGTGTGTAAGCAATGAGGAACTGAATTGTGGCTGAATTGTTCCCTCTGATTAATTCCAAGAACACTTTAAAATGCTTGCAAGGAAACTTTTCAGTGAAAAGAGACCGGTTTGCAAAAGCCAGAGAGAACATTGAAAGAGCAGCTCCATTTGCTATAGCAAGGTAGAAAATGAACTACTATTTGAGAAATTGGAAGTGGAAAGTCTTTCTCCAAGTGGCTCTTTCATGGATGTGATCATAAAATTAGAAATTTGCAATTGCTTTTCAATGCTGTGAATTTTTTCCCTCCTCAAGATGAGAAGCCAGTGATAGGAGACGATATTAGTTTTGCTGGAGCCCTTAAAAAAACAAAATGAATTACACTTCCCCTGATTTATAACTTGTTGAATGCTCAATATGGAAGAAACTGAGATGTGTCTGATCTTCCAGTATAAATGATGGTTTCATTTTGTTATGAACTGAAGTGTTTTTGTGGGAAATTGCTTCATTCCTTTCAAGTGGAAGAGAATTTGAGACACAACCTCTGCAGCTGAACTGAGGTAAAAAAGAGATATATAGAAAAACGGCATCTCTTGATATCAATTTGAAAGTATAGAGTTCAAGATATGCAAATCCTGTTACATTATTGCCATACTTTAAATATAGAAGGGTTGACTCCATTGAAGAGCAAATGAACGGAACATAAAGAAATAAAAGATATGCATATTCATTAATACCCTTTAATAATCCTTTAGTGATTAGTGAAATTTAATGAACTGCTTTGCTAAAATTAGATGTAGTGATCTCTGCTTTCTTTTATACTTTGCTAAACTATAAGTGAATTCCACATTTCTAAGCTATCACTTACAATACCAGTTCTAAAGAAGATTTTATTTTTAGCTCACAAATCCTGAAGGACCAAGTAATAATAACTGCATTTTAGTAGGATGTGAGAGAGGTTGTAAAATTCTTATCTCAGAGGGGGAAAAAATCATCATTTTTTCCCAGAGAGAAAATCCTGGCATTTAGAGGAAGACCTCAACTTTGATACTTCTATTTCTTTTATTATTGGTTAATCTTTAGTGAGATTCACAGCCTTTGAGGCTGGTTAATAGCTCAGCAGCTCGAGTCCTAACCAAGGACCTAGGAACTGTTAAGGTATCGTCGGAGGATGTAAGCTGTTCCGAGTAAGGTGGTTTTTTGTAGAGTCAAAATGTTCAAGTCCGGCAAATTTAGAATTTCTAAATAGCGGGGTAGCCCTTTGGGTATTGCTCCAAGGGCTCCAATTACAATCGGGACAACACACGATTTCTTTTTCCACAGTCGCTCAACTTCAATTTGCAAATCCCGGTACTTTGTGATTTTTTTCTTGCTGCTTATCTTCATCCGTGCATCACCAGGTATTGCAATGTCAATGAACCATATTTTTTTTTCTTTTCAACTATTGTTATGTCAGGTGTGTTGTGGACCAAGTGCCTGTCAGTCTGAATCCTAAAGTCCCATAAGATCTTGAGTTTCTCATTCTCTACAACTTTCTCAACCTGATGTTCCCAGTGGTTTTTGCTGTACTCAAATCCAAACTTCTGGCACAATTTCCAGTGAATGATCTTAGCAACCCGGTCATGGCATTGTAGGTAGTCAGTTTGTGAAATTTTGCTGCACCCACTGATCAGGTGGTCGACTGTCTCATCTTTCTCATTGCAGAGGCGGCATTTGCTGTTGGTGGTGACATGTTGAATTTTTGCCTTCATGCAGTTTGTGGCTAGGGCTTGTTCTTGAGCTGCCAAAATAAAGCTTTCTGTTTCTTTTTTCAGTACTCCTGATCTTAACCAGTTCCAAGTTAGTTTCTGGTCAGCTTTGCCTTCAATACTTTTCAAGTATTGGCCATGCAGAGCTTTGTGTTTCCAATTTTCAGCTCGCTGCTCAGTTACTTCTTTCTTATATTCTGCTTTTGTTTTAGTTGTCTTTAAAAGGCCTCCTTTATTTACTTCCTTAATCATTGGTTCTTCACTTTTCTGGATGTAATCATTCAAGCTGCATTTTTCTTCTTCCACAGTCTGCTTTACTTGTAGGAGTCCTTGACCACCCTCTGCTCTTGGTAAATATAATCGGTCAACATCACTTTTAGGGTGCAAGGCATGATTCATTGTCATAAGCTTCCTTGTTTTTCTGTCCAAATTGTCTAACTCCATCTGGGTCCAGTCAATTATTCCTGCAGAGTATCTAATCACAGGTATAGCCCAGGTATTTATGGCTTTTATGATGTTTCCTCCACTCAATTTGGACATTAATATCTTACGAATTCGCCGAATGTACTTGGCTGAAGTTAATTCCTTGACTTTATTATGCATTAAGTCAGAGGCTTCTAAAATTCCCAAGTACTTGTAGCCTTCTTCTGATTTACTGCCTTTATCATTTCTTCATTCTCTAGTTCTATTCCATCCTCTTCTATGATTTTGCCTGCTTTGGTTGCTATTGTTGCACATTTGTCAATTCCAAACTGCATACCAATGTCTTGGCTGAATTCTTTTGTGTTTTCAATTAATAAATTCAGTTCAGCTTTTGTTTTACCAAACAGCTTCAAATCATCGATGTACATCAAGTGCGAGATTTTCAGTCCTTTCTTTGCAAGTTCATATCCATAGTTCATCTTCTTCAAAATGATTGTCAGTGGTAGCATTGAGAGTATAAAAAGTAGGGGTGAAAGGGAATCGCCTTGGAAAATGCCTCGTTTAATTTCAACTTCACCCAGTTCTTCTTCATTAGCCATAAGTTTTGTTTTCCAGAGGTTCATTGAAGATTCCATGAATTTTTGTATGTTGCTGCTGATGCCTAATATTTCCAGGCATTTCTTGATCCAGCTATGGGGAACTGAATCAAATGCTTTCTTATAGTCTATCCAAGCCATGAACAGGTTGGTTCGTCTTTTCTTTGAGTTTTTTTAGGATTAGCTTGTCGATCAGCAATTGATCCTTTGTTCCTCTTGAGTTTTTGCAGCATCCTTTCTGTTCTACAGGAAGCAAGTTATTTCTTTCCAGGTATCCATAGATTTGGTTTGCAATGATACCAGTAAGAAGCTTGTATGTTGTTGGCAAACAGGTGATTGGCCTATAGTTTCCAGGGTCCTTTCCTTTTTCTTTATCTTTTTGGATCAAAAATGTCCTTCCAGTTGTCATCCATTCATCATTTTCAGGTGTTTTTAGGATCTGGTTCATCTGGGTTGCCAATCTTTTGTGCAGACTTGTAAGTGCCTTTAACCAGAAGCCATGCAGCTCATCCGGTCCAGGTGCACTCCAGTTTTATTATTATTGTTGTTGTTGTTATTGTAGTGGTTATTGTTATTATTATGTAATGACAATATACAAGCAAACGAGATGACCATGCCGGATTTCGTATCCCAAATCAGTAGTCGAACACTTCCCAAGCATTTAGGACTGCTATTATTATATAAAAATGTGAAATCACAGCTGCCAAGTTATTTAGTTGGTGTTGGGCTTCATATGCTTTGGGTTCTTCCTCAGAACCTAGGATGTCATAATGTGTTGGAATAATATATGTACAGATCTAAGTAAAGTGGCCTTTTCTAACCGACAGATGGCAATTTTGTCATTGCACAGACTTTCTAAGTGCTGTCCAAGATTTTTTGGCGTGGTACCCAGTTGCCAATCGCCACTGCGACTATCGTGGGTGGTTCATATGATGATCTTTCCATTTTTATTTTCAAATCTCGATACTCTAGTCTTCCCCAATTCTTCTAGTCTAATGTTTTTTATATTACCGTATCTGTTTCCTTCCTTTCAACCACAGCTGGTGTGCGATGAGCCAAGACTGTATCAGTTTATATTATGAAATCTCACAATATTTTAACCTGCTCATTTTTGACTACTTTTTCAACTCTGTGTTCCCATCGTTTTTTCATTGCTTAGTTAGCTAGCCAGAAATTCAAAGGACACTTTTAGCTCTTAACATTACTGCCGTTGTAATGGTACAGCTGATTGCCATTTTGTACTTTCCTTAATATCTCACATACAGTTCCATTCCAAAAATGTGGTGATGAAAAAGCCATTCGGAGCACATCCCCACCCACATTTTTTAAAATCCACGAATGGCGTAAAAAATTCAGGAATACAGCATTTGTTTGAAGCGTTCAGGAACACAGGGTGGAGTTATGCAAGATTTTACATACCTTGGGTTATTGCCCCTAAGGATGACTTCTTGTCTTCATCTACATTTGTGACAGTTGGAATTTGTCCACTCCTGTTGAGTCACTACTGAGTCATTATTCCTATTGAGATGGACGGTGTAGAAATGTGATGAATAAATAAGCAATGAATTAGATTTTTTTTTTATTTCTTACTTCTATGGAAAGTGTCGCAGTTTCACTATATGCTATAAACTTGTGCCATCAATATTCCATTTTGTCTTATTCTTCACAAACATGTTCACCTTGTATCAGGGGTGACAAACTCAATTTCATTGAGGGCCGCATCAAGGCTGTGATTGACCTGGGAGTGGGGGGCAGGTGTGTGTGGCTGACTGGGTGGGTGTGGCCAATTGGGGTGTGTGGCCACCTTGACACCACTCACTGGGCATGACCAACTGGGTAGGCATGGCCAACTGAATGAGCATGGCCAGCTTGACGCCACTCCCCAAACTGCTGGCATGTTTCCTCTTTGCATTGGGTAGACTGGGCCAAAGCCACACTGGCCTGAGTAAAATAGCATTTAATCTTGATCAAGCTTAAATAGTTAGCTGTTCCAAATACATACAAGATACATGTGTCGAGATCCCCTCGACACCCCGACTTGTAGTGACGACTGTGGATCCTGACGCTATAAAGGATACCTGGCTTCAGCAGCGAGGGGCTTGTGGGGGTTGGTTAGGGTGTCATGTTCACACCGGTGGTGGGGGTGATAGGTGTAGTGATAGGCGGTCGGTCACGCTGCAGCCGGGAGAGGCATTATGTTCCTGACGCCCTTCCGCCCGACGCCAGGAATGAAGAGGTTGCTGACTCGCGCATGGGCAGTAGCTGCGGTACCCGGAAGGGCGTGCTAACAAGCTGTAATTGCTGGCGCACTTATTTAAACGGCGTTGGGAGGCAGCTGCTCCCAATGCCGACTTTGTGTATCCTCGCATTGAATGTCAGATTCGTCGCTTGTAGTGCTGGAGATTGATTGGATTAAAACGAATACAGCAATCGAGACCTGGCTGTAGTGTCCTTCTTTCCGACTTACCCAGACACGCAGCGCAATTTCTGATAACATGCAGGTAACAACTATAAACAAGAAAGGGGATGTGAATCCCTTTTATATAGTTCAGAAACGTCATAAACCTCCAATTCCGGCATCTTTGATTTGTGTATCCCCTGGAATTTGGTTTGTATACCCCCTGGAACAGGGTAGAAACTCTTAATGAGCATCATTACCTCTTCCCTTTGTTCTCACAATTGACCACTTGATCCCTTGATGTGAAGGGAACAGAACTCAACACAGATTGAGTGTTAGCATCTCCAATCTGATACGTTCTGGGCAGGAGGGGAAAGAGATAAGGCTCTGATCTGATGTAAAAAAGATGTTGAGACTCTAGAAAGAGTGCAGAGAAGAGCAACAAAGTTGATTAGGGGACTGGAGGCTAAAACATAGGAAGAACGGTTGCAGGAACTGGGTATGTCTAGTTTGATGAAGAGAAGGACTAGGGGAGACATGATAGCAGTGTTCCAGTATCTCAGGAGTTGCCACAAAGAAGAAGAAGTCAAACTATTCTCCAAAGCACCTGAGGGTAGAACAAGAAGCAATGGGTGGAAACTATTCAAGGAGAGAAGCAACTTAGAACTAAGGAGAAATTTCCTGACAGTTAGAACAATTAATAAGTGGAACAACTTGCCTGCAGAAGTTGTGAATGCCCCAACACTGGAAATTTTTAAGAAGATGTTGGATAATAATTTGTCTGAAGTGGTGTAGGGTTTCCTGCCTGCGCAGGTGGTTGGACTAGAAGACCTCCAAGGTCCCTTCCAACTCTGTTATTCTATTCTATTTTGATCATTTAATTTGACAAATGCCAGATACTTCACAACAGACCCCAATAATAGTCCAGGAAGTTAGTCAATGTGGCATGTTTGTGTTATAACTACAAAGGGCATAATATATATGTCAGTGTCACAGGAAACAAATATTTAGAGCATGCAGGTATACAGAGACATCATATATTATACATATATATACATGTTGCAGGAAACAATGAACAAGTTTCTACTAATTCTAGTATTTCAGTACATCTATTTCCTTAGAGTCACAAAAGGGGATCACAGGACCCCCAAGACACTGCAACCATCAGAAATATGAATCAGTTGCCAAGTTTCCAAATTTTGATCACATGACTATAGGGATGCTGCAAGGGACATAGGTGTGAAAAAATCATAAATCAGGTTTTTTTTCAGTGCCGTTGTTAACTTTGAACAGTCACTAAATGAACTGTTGTAAATCGAGGACTATTTGTACGCCAACATCTAATAAAGCAGAGATGGAAAATGATTTCTGTGGATGGAGCCAGAAACTAAATGCAACTCCCAGCCATCTGACTGCACTTAGCTATAATCACACAGCAGGATTCACAGCAGAGAACCCGTCTGCAGAGAGCTTCTCTTAAAGTGCAGTATCAACAAAGCGCACCATAATCCATTTGTTTACTAAGCGTGGCAGCAACACGCCATGTAAATCTTTCCGGCGCATGCTTTCCAGAGGCCAAAACAAGACTATAGTAATTGGCGCTGAAACATCGACAAAGCTCCCTGGCATTTTAACACACTTGGCTTTTCTTTTCTCTTTTGCTCGTTTCGGTTGAAATTGGAATGAAAACTGGAAGTCTGGCTGGAAAGAAGAAAACAATATTTTGGAAGCCATTTTGGAAATGACCAAGCTTACTTGTGTTCCTTGAGATTTTTATTTATTTATTTATTTAGTTTCAATTTATATACCGCCCTTCTCCCTGAGGACTCAGGGCGGCTCACAGCCAGAATTAAAAACATGAAATACAAATATTAAAAACAATTAAAATCTATATAAATTTGGCCCAAAATTAAAAAAAACCACAAACCAATTAAACATTTAAAAAATTTTAAAAATTTCTTCCTAAGCCAGCCCGGCTTGCTGGAAAAAGTGGGTTTTAAGGGCATGGCGGAAGGCACTGAGGTCTTGGGTTCTCCTTATCTCTGGGGGCAGCTGATTCCAGAGGGTAGGTGCCCCCACAGAGAAGGCTAGAATAACAGCGAATAGAATAGAATAGAATAGAATAGAATAGAATAGAATAGAATAGAATAACAGAGTTGGTCTTCTAGTCCAAACTTCTGTTCAAGCAGAAAACTCTATACCAGTGATGGCGAACCTTTTACTTACCGAGTGCCGAACAGGAACGTGCTTTGCGCCCTGCTCACGCTTGCGTGCAATCTGGGATAACACGCGGCTCCACCCCACGTGCTGCGTGTGCAAATGCACCATCCCGTGCACGCACAGCTTTTGTGCATGCGCACTAGAGCATGCTGCACATGCAATGCATGCGTGTAAAAGCTGTCTGTGCATGCACGCACAATCTCACATGCATGTGTAAACACGCACGCATGCGCAGGAGAGCTCCAAAGTCTAGCTGCGTACCCTGAATTGCACACATGCATACCAGAGGTGCACACATGTGCAGTTTCAGGTGAGCTTGTGTGCCCGGAAAAATGTCTCTGCGTGCCACTTCTGGCACGCGTGCCATAGGTTCGCCAACACGGCTCTATACCATTTCAGACAAATGGTTGTCCAACCTCTTTTAAAAAACCTAAGTTTTGGAACATCCACAACTTCTGGAGGCAAGTTGTTCCACGGATTAATTGTTTTAATTTATGAGCTGTGGTGGGACAGTGGTAGAATGCAGTATTGCAGGCTAATTCTGCTCACTGCCAGCGGTTCAATCCTCACCGGCTCAAGGTCGATTCACCTTTCAATCCTTCCAAGGTTGGTAAAATGAGGAACCAGATTGTTGGGGACAATATGCTGACACTGTAAACCGGTTAGAGAGGGCTGTATAAATCACTGTGAAGCAGCATATAAGCCTATTGCTAACTTTCAGAAAATTTCTCCTTAGTTCAAGGTTGTTTCTCTCCTTGATTAGTTTCTATCCATTGCTTCTTGTCGTGCCTTCAGGTGCTTTGGAGAATAGTTTGATCCCCTCTTCTTTGAAGCAGCCCCTTAGATATTGTAACATTGCCATCATCTTACCCCTAGTCTTTCTTTTCATTAAACTAGACAAGATGTGCATTTCTAGGAAGTGACATTTCTGTACAGGAGGAAAGGGAGAAATCTTTATGGAAATTGTCCCTGGCCACATCAGTGCTGTTCTATTTATCTCTCTCTGAGTCATCACTATGGAACAGAGAAAAGGAGTGAGGAAGAGACAGAGAATGGAAGTCACTCAGATTAATGTACATTAGTAGCTACTGACAATTCAGGGTACCATCAGTTCGGCTCTGTATAAAGTGCAATGTACAGAAGTTGCACAAAAGCCCGAGCAGATCAATAGAGGATCTGCAGAGTTGCCAGATCATTATCAGAAGTTTGGAAGCCTCCAAGGAGAAAGACAAAAAGATTCATGCGGTGTTCTTGGCATAAAACAGAAATGGATTGTTATTGCCTTCTTTTAGAAACATAGAAAACTGACAGCGGGGGGAAAACATAGTGGAATCTGCCCTTTGAGTTTATTTTGTTTTGTTTTGTTTTAATTAATTTATTTTTAATTCCTATTTTTATCTTTTATTGTTTTTTAATTTTGGTCAGATTTATTTATTTATTTGTTTGTTTGTTAGTTAGTTAGTTAGTTAGTTAGTTAGTTAGTTAGTTAGTTAGTTAGACTTCTATACCGCTTCAAAGTGCTTTACAGCCCTGTCTAAGGGGTTTACAAAGTTAGCATATAGCATATTGCATATTAACATATTGCATTAGCATATTGCCCCCAACAATCTGGGTCCTCATTTTACCCACCTCGGAAGGATGGAAGGCTGAGTCAACCTTGAGCCGGTGAGATTTGATCTGCTGATCTACTGAAGTAGCAGTCAGCTGAAGTAGCTGCAGTACTGCACTCTAACCACTGCGCCACCTCGGCTCTATTATGGATGATGGACATGGGTTTATCCCAAGCATGTTTAAACTCAGTGGCTGAGAACTGACCGGCTACCACCGCTGGAAGTTTGTTCCAAGCTTCCACTGACTCTTTCTGTCAGGTTTCGAAGTCGTCTTGAATAAATTGCATTTTAAACAAAGTCTTTGAAAAAAACCTCTAATTTATTAAGCACGCACATTCTAACTCCGACTCATTGCAGCCAAGTCTGGCTTCCTCAGGCAAACCCTCCTTTTCCTTTCCCCGCTCCTCTATACTCATTGGCCATCTTCCCCGTCACTCTGCCCCTAATCTACTGCTCCCCTCAAAGGAATTTCCCCCCTCCCATCCCATCTCCTAGGTGATATTCTCTCCAGTGAAAATAAGTAGGTGAAGGGTCAAATGACTCTTTCCAAATGCCTCCGCTTCTCTTCTTATGTCAGCATTGGAGTAAGTGCAGCGTGAAATGCTGACAACTTTCTAGCAATAGCAATAAGCACTTAGACTTATATACCGCTTCACAGTGCTTTACAGCCCTCTCTAAATGGTTTCTAGAGTCAGCCTATTTCCCCCAACAATTTGGGTCCTCATTTTATCCACCTCGGAAGGATGGAAGGCTGTGTCAACCTTGAGCCTGGCGAGATTTGAACCGCCAAATTGCAGGCAGCCGAAGTAGCCTGCAATACTGCATTCTAACCACTGCACCACTGCTGCTCATCTAACATTCCTTTTGAATTTCCCTTCTGTTAATTTGAGGTTATGCCCCCTTTTCTTGAATTTTTTTATTTTGCTTAATATTGAAAATATTGCCTTCTAGAACTTTATTCACACCTTTAATATATTTAGAGGTTTCGATTATGTTTCCTTCTGTCCTCCAGGCTGTAAATACTCAGTTCCTCCAATGTCTCCTGATATATTTTGTCCCTCAGACCTTACACCGTTTTTGTTCTTTGTTTCTGGACTCACTCAATCTTATATCTTTTTTTTAAAAGTGAGGTCCCCAGAACTGGATACAATATTCCAAAATGGGGTCTGACTAAAGCCCTACATAACAGGATTAGAAGCACCTTTCTTCTACTGGTGATCCCTCTAATGACGTATTTGTGACATTATAAAATAGGCTTTTTTCACTTTCCAATGTCTATGAATCTAAAGCTTTCTCAAAAGGAAAGGGAAAAGATTAAAGGAAGAGGTCGCCCCTTCTTTTGTCTCTGCCTTCTGAAATTTGAGTAAGAATTAGTCTAGAAGCTGCCAGCAGCCTTTGAAAAAGACCCGAAAGTTTTCAAATTTTTCAGAACTATTTTCCAGTTCAATAAACTAGGCAACACGTCAATCCATCAATTGGTTAAATTTTAAAATGTAAATTGTGGAAAATAAATTAGAAATGATAAAAAGTGTTAAATCTTGAGTTTAAAAACTGGTCTGATTGACATAAGGGATATCCTTTGTTTATCACTCTGACTGAGCTCCATGCTGATACTAAGGAAGAAAATTTATATTGGTTTTGTCAGATTATTTAAAAGAAGACTTTTATTTTCTTTATCAGTCTAATTTATATTGGTTTCTCCAGATTATCTAATAGAAGACTTTTGTTTTCTTTATCAGTCTGCCAGTAAAACATCTTACGTACCCTTGTTTTACAACCAGCATGAAAATAGGAGCCACTAATTCCTTAGAATCTGCAAAATTACTTTACAAGGCTGACTGAACAATACAGTATAATAAATATGGATGAAGAACAGAGTTTTATAATAATGATGGAGAACCATTAGCTCAATTTTTTTCTTGTAAGGTTGCAATCATATAGCATGTAAATCTCTGAGCATTTTTTAAATTTATGTTGGGCTTTTTATGTTCAATTCATCCCTAATCAACAGTTCAGCATTCAACTGAAGAGCAGAAGCAATTGCTTCCATTCCCAATTTGAGATGATTTATATATTGATCACTTAACCAGGGAAGATGAATTGAGAGCTGGCAAGTATATGGACAGAATCTGACTTCCAGCCCGTAACTTGATGCCCAGAGGAAAAATAAACTCCTGAACGAAGAAATGACTTATAGGCCTGAATGTTTACATGTGGTTTGGTCATTTGAGACAACTGTGATGATAAGAAGATTTATGAAGTTCAACATGAGCTGACAGAAAGTGTTTAAGTCTTGGCCTATACTTCAAGGCTTTGTAGCCAGAGATGGGATTCAGCCGATTCTGTCTGATTCGGGGGAACCAGTAGTGGCGACTGTGGGAGGCTCCACCCACCCGCCCGGATGTAATGTGCAAGCAATGCGCAATGTGCAGAATGCCTTGCATATGCGCAGACATGGCACATGCACAGATATGGCGCATGCGCAGACATGGTGCATGCGAACGTAGCATGTGCATGCACCAGGGGCGGGTTCCAAATCCCATTGCTACCGGTTCACTTGTGGGTATGCGCGCGCTCGCACACACGCACGGCACTTCTGCCCATGTGCAGAAGCGTCCAGGCGGGTGGGCGGAGCCTCCCACCGCCACCACTACCGGTTCGCCCAATCCGGTGTGAACCAGAAGCAACCCACCACTAGCACGCACGTGCTCACATTTGCGAACCGGTAGGGAAGATAAGTGAATCCCAGCTCTGTTTGTAGCCCTGCAGTATTCCAGAAGATCACTCAGGGAGACAGCAACAAACATTGAGTGTCAATCCAAAGCAGAGTTTCCAAGCTGTGGCAATTTTAAGACGCGTGGACTTCAATTCCCAGAATTCCCCAGCAAGCATAGGGAATTCTGGGAGTTGAAGTCCACATGTCTTAAAGTTACCACAGCTGGGAAACCCTACTCTAAAGAGTCCATCTCTGGACAGAATCTATTTGATGCTACATCTGATAACCACTTCATTATTTAAAAAAAAATATATAATTAGAGATGTTCATATTATTAACTTTACCTTTTAAATACATGCAAAGGATTCTCGTGAAGAAGACCATTGTCCACAGTCTAACATTAACTATCTGCAATATTGATTTTGACAAGAGAGTGTAGAATTTAACCCCTCTTTCAATCATGTATGTAAGTGACTAGCTAACCTGAGATTTTTTGAAATTTTGCAGGCCTTATCTCACTTCTTAGATAAAGATAAAGCCAGAAAATTTATATCCTTTTCTGATGTTTTGAATTAGTAACAGGATAAGCAAAAGTATTACGAATTCCTTGATGTAAGCCACTTGTGTGTGTGTGTGTATACGTATGTGTGTATATGTGTGTATGTATGTATGTGTATGTATATACACACCAGGGGTGAAATGCTCCCGGTTTGGACCGGATCACCCGATCCGGAATTGATGGCGGCGGGTGGTTCGGAGAACCAGTAGCAAAAATCCCTCCCCCGCCCCCATGCCCAGCTGAGCCATGCAATCATCAGAGGCTTTTTTTTTTATTTTTAAAAGCATTTTTTCTACAACCTGTTCGGCGGAAAAAATGCTTTTAAAATTAAAAAAAGCCTCTGATGATCGCGCAGCTCAGCTGGGATCGTCAAAAGCTTTTAAAGGCATCTTCTTCTACAACCTCTCGAAGAAGTTGTAGAAAAAATGCTTTTAAAAGCCTCTGACAATCCCAGCTGAGTTGCCTGATCGGCAGAGGCTTTTAAAAGCATTTTTTAACAACCTCTTCAGCTGGGATTGTCAGAGGCTTTTAAAAGAAAAAAAGCCTCTGCCGATCAGGCAACTCAGCTGGGATTGTCAGCTTTTAAAAGCATTTTTTTTACAACCTCTTCGAGATCTTGTGTGTGTGTGTGTGTGTGTGTGTACATGACTGAATAAAGATTTGATGATGATGAGTCAAAATAACTTCCATTTTACTCTGTTTGTTTTGTTCCAATGGGTAAGTAAGAATAATCAGAAAAGGCCAGAAACCAAAAATAATTTTAAAAGACATTCTATAACAAATAGAATGAGCAATAATCCAGGCAAAGTATTATTGAAGAGTGGCTATCAGGAACGACCATGTGGAAGAAGTATTAATAAAAACTTTGCATGCAGAAATAATCTTTTTAACAGCTAAAAGGGGAAAACCATGAGCGCGTAAATATCAAGAAAGCATCCATTTAAAGAAAAATTAAAATGACCACAGTTAAAAGCATTAGTAAAAATAAATATATTATCATGCCTTTGATGTTACTTCTTCTAGAACATCCTGCTATTTAAACTTGCTTATTAATTTAGATGAATTGTTAAATTCTCTTTTTACCAAAGAGAAAACAATTTATCTTAAAAATTAAAGAGGAAAAAAATATATTCCTCTGAATCTCAAATAAGGTTAGAGAAGTTTCTTTCATTCCTACTGAATGTGAATTTATGTAATGACATACTTCTGAAGCCAAACATAAACTGAAATTTAGTTAGCATTTTAAATCTGCATTTCTTTACACATTGCTGTGCAGTTATAAAATTTAGGAAAAGTCTGTCCAACAATGCCTTTTCACAAAAATGAAGCATAAACTTAATATTAGGGTGAATGGTTTGTCAAATTACATACCTTGGCTAAGAAGAAGACATCAAGAAACGGACATTATTTGGCATTTCAGTTTCAATCAGAAGAGGCAGGTTTAGCTGAATTGAGATTTAATTTCAGGCAATGCCACATCACATGAAGTTAATCCAATTTAGAAATTTAGTTTTAGATAACAGATTCATTGCCTCATGGCTTGGTCACATAATCCTAATTGCCACAGCACTTTATCTCACAAAATGACTCACAATTTGCATTTCTTTAAATGTAGCTGTGCAGTTGTAAAATTTAGGGAAAGGTCTGTCAAACAATCATCTCAAAAACCCAAACTTAGAAAAATGCAAAAGAAATTTGGAAGTGTAGTTCAATCAACTCACTTACAAGCCTTACTTATTGTTGACCTAAAATATTCCTCCAGTGCCTTCAAAATTTCTAAAACACTGCTAACTCTGTCTTAGATATATACCTAAAAGCTCCCAGGAACTGACTCAACCTTCATTTTGAAGATTTATTTCTGGATTAATTTGATCAAAATATAAAACATCTATCTTCAGTTACCAGCCTATTAGCCACATACAGATGCTCGTTCTGCTAATTTTATGAGTCATTTTGTGAGTCCCAGGCCTCTGTTAAACATAATTGTAACCCTGGTGACTCCTTAACTTTAAGACTGCTAATATCAGATTTGATGGCATCTTTTTTAAAATGTTAATAATAAAAAATAATAAGGCAAGCTGTGGTTACATGGGACATATTAAAATAAACATCAGATGATGTTTATATTCATCAAGTTGTTTTCGATTCCTAGCAACCAAAAAATCTCCTATTTCTAAAACAAGTATGTTTCTTTATTGCAACTGTAAACAATGAAAAAAATCACATTTCATCGTGCAAGCCACAAAATAATTGCGTTATAAATATTTATGGTAAAGCTCACTTAGTTTGATATATGAACCACTGTTTCAATCAACTAACTTGGCTCTACTTCTGTTATTTATTGTTACGTATTGTTAATATTTGGCATATAAATATATCATTCAAAACTACGTTTATATGACTTGTAAAATTATATGGGTGATTTATTCAATGATTTTGATCCATCCCTAGTTCTTATTAAGGCTGGTTTCTAAACAGCTTTTCTAATGCCATAATTTTCACTTCTCCATTTTTATTTATCTATCATGGAAAAAGATGTTGAACATGGAAAAAAAATGGGAAGAAAGTGCTGTTTGCTCTTTCATCTTGATGAATCGCTCCTGTCTCCTTTTTGGCCCCTAGAGAGAAAATTAAAAAGAAAAAATGGTTCATTTTTCACTTTGTAAAAGGAGATGCAAAAAAAACCCCAAATGATAAATGCATCAACATGAATCATATCTTTTACTAATAATGAGTCCTACAGATCATAGCGAATTCTATCCAACAGGGAAATTAAGGCTGTTCTCCTATTAATGAAATTCTTCACACCCTTCTTAAGTGGCAGAAAAATTCAGTAGCGTGACAATCCCACTATCAGTTTTTATCTTGTCTTTTTTGCAAGGTCTCACACTCAAATGTGAGAGAGGCTAATCTGAGGGCCATCTCAAGACTAGCTCATTTTCCCAAGGGCTACACCACTGAAGCCTTTGCATACCGTATTTTTCAGAGTATAAGATGCACCTTTTTCCTCCTAAAAGGGGGTGAAAATTTAGGTGCGTCTTATACACTGAATGTAGCCCCGCCTACCCACTGGCCCCCACCCGTTGGCCTCTGCCTCGCAGCAGTTACCTCCTTGCAAGCAAACAGCAAGAAAAAACAGCTCCTTTCAGCTTCAGCACGGCCTAATTAGCACAAGTTGATTGGATCAGCCTCCCGACTCTCAGCTGATTTGCTCTCAACTATCTTGCGCAGGGCTCTACTGCTTGCTGCAAAGAGGTAAATTGCTGGAGCAGATTTTTTTTTCCTTGTGCTAATCAAGCTATGCTGAAAACAAAAATGAAAGTAAAGCAGTCTGTTTGCTGTTTGCTGCAATGAGGCAAAATTGCTCAGAGGCAGGGGGAGATTTCTTTTTCTTCTTTTCCTCACCAAAAAAGGTAAGTGCGTCTTATACTCCGGTGCGTCTTATACTCCGAAAAATATGGTACTTTGATCGAAGAGTTAATAACAATCTCAATAGCACTTAGACTTATATACCGCTTCACAGTACTTTACAGCCCTCTCTAAACAGTTTACAGAGTCAGTTTATTGCCCCCAACAATCTAGGCCCTCATTTTACCCAACCTCAGAAGGATGGAAGATTGAGTCAACCTTGAGCCGTGAGATTCAAACTGTCAACCTGCTGACAGCCAGCAGTCAGCAGAAGTAGCCTGCAGTACTGCATTCTAAGCACTGCGCCACCACAGCTCTTAAGACAGTGAAACGAATCATGATCCATCATTAAAAACATCCTTTAAATATAAATAACTTAGATTAGCAGAGTCCAACCTTTCTGGCTTTGTGGACTGGTGGGAGCGGAGAGGAGATGGTTCTTGTGATCGGTGGGTAAGTGTGCGCGCACGTGCAGCTCCATTTGCGCAAGCAACTGGCACATCTGCCTGCCTCTCACACAAATGGGGCTACATGCGCCCTTGTCTACCGCTTCCACTGTTGTAGAATGAAGAGACCAAACAACATTCCTGGGTCAGCCAGAGACAGTTTTTATTGCGCAAGGTTCAGAGGCAGATTGGTTCTTGCTATCTGAACAAAGGAAAGAGATCTAATACCCCTGTTTTATACTTTTCCAAGACAAAGGATTTTGCTAGCACAGCAGTTTTCCATATATGGTTAACATACATCCGTTACATGATAATTGACATTTCCTAATTACTAAATTCCTGCCCTAATTTATAGTACATGAGATAATTTTAGCTAAACATCCTCTTTAGTTCTGTATACGCTGATGCGTAGATTTATGGCTTCCTTTGATAATAATTAACTTCTGGTTCTATATGGATGTCCTTACATT
Organism: Arizona elegans; assembly: GCA_022577455.1. Lineage (NCBI taxonomy): Eukaryota > Metazoa > Chordata > Lepidosauria > Squamata > Colubridae > Arizona > Arizona elegans. Next base: position 4,241,932 of record JAKOOJ010000002.1, on the reverse strand, counting down.
CTTGACAGCTAGGTTCTTCAGAAGATAGATAGATATATTACCCAGGATGTAATTTATCTGACTGAATGTAATCTTCCAAACAAGTATTGTTCTTCCAAACCAGCACATTTCTTTCTTACAATAATGTGAATAAGGAGGGCCCTTCAGTGTTCATATAGCTGATCCTGCATCATTCACATTACCACAGCCCAGTTCTGAATGGGCCACGGCCGAAGAGTGGGCCATAACCTGACATTTAGATTTTTTTTTTTTTAAAAAAAAAAAGAACGTTACTGCAAAATAGAATTACTTTTTTTATCATTCCACTTTGGCTGTGGTGGTAGGGGTTGACAATTGGAGTAGTTGATGTCATGGAGTTAGATCTTGGACAGCTACGATTAATGAAGACATCGACACCTTGGTCTGATTGAGGTTAAATTGGTGTTGACTTTTAGCAACCGCATTGGTTGATTTTCTCCTGGATGAACTCCCCCCACACACACACACACCTGGTCCTTTGGGTCTTCCAATGGTGTTCTCATCCGTGCTGTAATTGAATCCGTCCACTTTGCCACTGGTTGCTCTGATGCTTCTTTCTACTATTCTTTCTACTATTCCCAGCATTACAGACTTCTCAAGAAAGTTAGGTTTTTCTTACTTCTTATATCCAAAATATGATTTGTGCTTTGAAGTGAGAACTTTGGGTTGATTTATTTCATTTATTTCATGATCCGTTATTTCATCTTCCTTGCTGTCTATGGGATTCTCAGAAGACTTCTCCAACATAAAGTTGAAAAACTTTAATCCTCTTGCTATTCACTTCAGCAAAGTCAACTTTCACTTCCATAGAGTACCTCAAGGGAAACCATTGCCTGAACAATTCTGACCTTTGTAGATACAGACACACTAGGACCGTGATGGTGAACCTATGGCACGTGTGCCACAGGTGGCACACAGAGCCCTCTCTGTGGGCACGCGAGCCGTTGCCCCATCTCAGCTCCACTGCGGATGCGTGCGTGCCTCCCACCGGCCAGCTGGTTTTTGGGTCTCTGCCGCGTATCCGTGGGGGGGCAGGGTACATGCAGGAGATGCACATGGATGCAGAGGGGAGCAGGGCACACACAGGGGGTTGTGTGTGCATGTGTGGGGGTGGGGCAGGTGGGGAGTCACTCGTGCATTGAATTATAGGTATGCATGCACGCACTTTGGGGACTCGGTGCCAAAAAGGTTAGCCATCACTGCACTAGGATGTCTGTCTTTCCCAAGACCTTCATAGTTGCACTACCAAGCGCTGGTGTATTTCCTGAGTGCTGGTTTCCTTACTGTTGATACTGTGTTTCCTCAAAAATAAGGCCCAGTCTTATATTTTTTGAGGCTCCAAAATAAGCACTAGGGCTTATTTTTGGGGAAAAACAATTTCAGGGTGATCAGCCTGGCTGGGCGCTCCGCTTCCCAGCACACGCACAACAGGCAACAAATGCATGGGGACCGATGATATCTGGCAACAGCTACAGCCAGCCGGTCCCTTGGTCAACGCACCCTAGGGCTGCACAGCCCATGCAGCGCAGGTGAGTCAATTCCCTGTCCAAGTAGCAGACAAAGCGCAGAGGTGTGGGGGAAAGGTAGGCGATCCAGATGTGCCACGCAGACCATGGGAAAGCCAAGAGTCAGTGGGCCAGATTGGGTGGGGGACTATGGGAGGCTCATCTTCACACAGCGGCACCAGCAACAGTTGGAGGCGGAGGCGAGGGCAGAAGGCAGGTGTTCCCAAAATGTCATGCAGGCCACAGGCAAAGTGAGAGAGTTGAAGACAAGCCTTCTTGTTCTGTCCCCCCACCTCACATAGGCAGACACACGAGCAAAAGACGTCTACCAGTAATTTATTTTTACAAGCCAACCTGAATCCTTTGGCAGATAAAAGTGCTGGCAACTACTTTCCGAATGCCTGCCAAGTTTCTTATCACCCCTAGAAACAGGAGTCAGTGTATCTGTAGTCCGTTGCTGGGGCAATCAAGAGTTCACAAGGCACAAAAGAGTAGTCAGAAGTCATTCACAAAGTCCAAGCCTTAATTCCGAAAGATATCCCATCCGAAGCTCACAATATGCAGTTTTTGTCCGTCACAGAGCCTGCAGAGCAACCCCACCCACTTTTATCCCCTGTGGGGTATGGCTCAGTGACTCAGCAATCTCTGGCCCTTCCCCACCTCTTCCTCTGCTGCGCACGCCTCTCCAAGATTGATCTTCATCACTCCCTATTAGTGGGTGCTCCGACATGCCTTCCTCCTGGCCTTCAGCTGGAACCTGAGGTGTTGCCAGAAAGGAGGGTCCTGGAGAGGGAGGCCTTGTCAGTTCCTCCCCATCACTTTCAGAGTCATCTTCCTCCGTGAGGACAGGCTCGGGAGCCGGAGTCACAACACTTCTGCAGCCACCCGGCTGCTCCAGCCCACCAACTCTCAGCTACATGGCGTGTCCAGATTGTGCGCGTGCCGCCTCCTGTGCTGGCCACACCCATCCCCTTCACTAGGGCTTATTTTGAGATAGGTCCTATTTTTGGGGAAACACAGTAATTGATCCTAAAAGATAGAGAAGCTATCTACTACTTCAATATCTACATTATCAAATCTAAGTCTGGTTGCTGTACCTGTTGTCATTAGAAGGAAGTGATGCAATTCTCCTGCTCCATTTCTGTTTCCTAGGCTGTACAATCCAACTGCGTTTTTCCTTACCATTTCCCACATTGGCATTCCAGTTCCCAATTATAAGAGGCACCTTGCTTGCAAGCTCAGTTGGTTTCAGCTTGAATTGGTATAGCTGCCATCTTGACTTTTTGGATACCCCACCTCCCTAGGCAGACACTGCTAGGTATTAGGCTATCATTCTCTCCCACAATCCTCAGGATACGTCTGAGAATGAGTCGGAGCCTTTTAGGAAAACAAAAATGGCAGTCAGGAGTTTGGAATAACATGGAAGAATGTGATTTTCCGGTGAGACCGGTCTATCAAGGCAACCTGATCTACCCAACTATAGGATGGAGCACACTGCGTCCGCTTAATCTTAACACTTAAAAAAAAATCTCTCCTCTGTATAGCCAACAAAGCAAGGAGAGGCCATGGTTTAGAGGTTAATACATCTACCTAATATGCAAGTAGCCCAGGTTCAAATCTCAGAAAGGGCAGCTTGAAATAGATCTATAAGCAATCAAATGATATTAGGAAACAGTCAATATAAACCGTAAAGATACAAGCAACAAGGTTACAGTCATATAGTCATAAGTGGGAGGATATGGGTGATAGGAACGATGAGAAGATTAATAGTAATGCAGACTTAGTAACTAGTTTGACAGTGTTGAGGGAATTATTTGTTAGCAGAGTGATGGCGTTCAGGAAAAAACTGTTCTTGTGTCTGGTGTGCAGTGCTCTATAGGGCCGTTTTGAGGATTGGAGTTGAAACAGTTTATGTCCAGGATGCGAGAGGTCTGTAAATATTTTCACAGCCCTCTTTTTGACTCGTGCAGTATACAGGTCCTCAATGGAAGGCAGGTTGATAGCAACTGTTTTTTCTGCAGTTCTAATTATCCTCTGAAGTCTGTGTCTGTCTTGTTGGGTTGCAGAACCAAACCAGTTATGGAGGTGCAGATGACAGATTCAATAATTCCTCTGTAGAACTGGATCAGCAGTTCCTTGAGCAGTTTGAGCTTTCTGAGTTGGCACAGAAAGAACATACTTTGTTGTGCTTTTTTGATGACATTTTTGATGTTAGGTGTCCATTTTAGGTCTTGAGATATGGTAGAATCTAGAAATGTGAAGATCTCTACTGTTGATACTGTGTTGTCTAGTATTGTAAGAGGTGGTAGTATGGGAGGGTTTCTCCTAAAGTCCACCACCATTTCTACTGTTTTGAGTGTGTTCAGTTCCAGATTGTTCTGGTCGCACCACGAGGCTAATTGTTCAACCTCCCGTCTGTATGCGGATTCATCATTGTCTCGAATGAGACTGATCACTGTTGTGTCATCTGCGAACTTCAGTAGTTTAGATGGATCGTTTGAGATGCAGTCATTGGTAAGTAGAGAGAAGAGAAGTGGAGAGAGCACACAGCCTTGTGGGGCCCCTGTGCTAATTGTACAGGTATCTGATAAAGGAGAATATTATCTAGGTCCTCGACTATTTTTTGTTGTATGGGCATACTTTCATCTGCAGCCCCTTCCCAAATTCAGGCATAGGTCCCCATTGTTGCCATCAAATTAGGCTGTAAAATATCTCCAGGCTTTATTCTTGGAGACAAATATATTCATTTCCATTACAATCGGCAATGAGCTAATTTTTATTATTTCTTATTTTTTGCTAATAGCAATGCCATCATTTTCCTAAATAACAAGATCTTTGGAAAATATTATAATTATAGGCAATCAACACCCTCTTAACATAATCTTTCATTTAGGCAGCTCCCCGCGGAGAGTTCTCATCTTCTGCATTTATTTTGTGACCTATTTCCCACAGTTTTAATAGTCTTTTTATTTTTCTTCATTAAATTCATACGACTATGTCAAAAATTGACAATAGAAGCTTTTGAAATACAGACACACAACATTTCATTTGTGGCTTTCCTATAAAATAATAATCTGGGGAGATCTTCCCCCCACCCCAGAAGTCTATTTAGAACAGGAATACAGATAGTCCTCGACTTACAACAGTTCATTTAGCGACCATCCAAAGCTACAACGGCACTGAAAAAAAGTGGTGAATGACCATGTTTCACACTTACAACCTTTGTAGCATCCCCATGATCATGTGATCAAAATTCAGATGCTTGGCAAATGGTTCATATTACTTTTGCTGTGTCATGTGTCCCCTTTTGTGAGCTTTTGACAAGCAAAGTCAATGGGGAAGCCAGATTCACTTAACAACCATGTCGCCAATTTATCAACTGTGGTGATTCGCTTAGCAACTGTGGCAAGAAAGGTCATAAAATGGGGCAAAATTCACTTAACAAATGTCTCACTTAACAACAGAAATGTTGGGCTCAATTCTGGTCATATGTCAAGGACTACCTCTACTGGTAATGCTGCTGGAGCTGAGTGAACTTTGGCCAAGATACATGCTATTTATTTATGATTTATTATATAATTCTATCTCAATGGCCCCCAACACCAGACCAATTCTGGGCGGTTTATTATACTGTGCTTCCCTGAAAATAGGACCTGTCTGGATAATAAGCCCAATTGGGCTTTCGAGCACATGCGCTAAAATAAGCCCCCCCAAAAAATATAAGCCCCACCAAAATACTTAGACACATGCGCAGCTGTCATGCAAACAACACGACGTGAGGAGGCGAGGCCGGATGAATCTGGCCTGCTGATCTCGGGCAGCAGCAGCTCTGACCCGATCCTCGCTGGCAATGCTGCAGGCAAGAACCGACCATGCCGATCCCGCTTCATGGCTGCGCAGACAGCCTGCACCGGCCACTACTTGGAGCTCCGGCACCAGTCCCTCTCCCCACAGTCCCAGATCCACAGGGCTCGGGCTGGCAATAGTTTTTTTGCAGCTGCTTTTTTTTTTTTTTGCGGCCACCACTAAGAGAAGGGGTGCGCAAGCTAGGGTTTGCAGGAGTGGCCTCCGCGAGGCTGTTCCGCGTGGATGGCAGGTACACATGGGGCAGGTTCTTCCCCTTCGCCCCCCTGCCTCGCCTCCTCATCTCGTGCTGTTTGCACAGGAAGCAGTGAAAAAGCTTCCACGATTGCTGGAGACAGCAGCCTGAGTGGCACCTGTGAAGCAGTGGGTCAGCACTCCGGCGCCAGTCTCCCTGCTGCGAGCCGAAGTTTAGGGACCTCCTACACCTCAAAAATAATAAGCCCCCCCCCAATAATAAGACCAAGGCCATATTTCGGGAGTCAAAAGACAATAAGACCCTGTCTTATTTTCGGGAAAACATGGTATAAAACACTAATACAAATACAGTAAGATAAATTAAAATACAGTAAGGAAAATGAAATGACAAATCCAGACAACTAACATCAAAACATGTGCAACATATGACCAACCTCTGAAATAAGAGGTTCTATTCAGCCTATTCTAAGGCCTGGGAGAAGATCTGGGGATCTGCTGTACACTCCTGAGTGATCCACCATAGGCTTTCACCTCCATTTCCCCCTTCTGTATGAAATCCTCTGCGGGAAATTCCTAACAACGGTCACTCAAAACCCTGCCCCTAGTTGATGGGCATGTAATGCGTGCAACATATTTTTAAAAAGGAATAAGGTTTTAATCTGTGGGTTGAAGCTTGAAGCCAATGTCCATCCACTCTTAATACTCCCATACGGATGTTCTCTCTCCAGTCAACAATTAATTGAGAAAGAAGATGCTATGTGTTTTCTGAATTTCATAGCCAACTCATCCTGGGTGATAAGAGTTATTCCCAGCCCAGACCCCAATAAGAATCAGAAAAAATAAACAACTTGCAGCCTTTTCAACAGATATAAACAAACTCATTATCCCTCCTCCATCTTTGGTATTACAGAAATCTCTTCAGTCCCTTATTTAATCCCTTTTTAATGACCAAATCCATTATGCATCACTTCACATTTTTCTATTTTCAACAAAAAGCCCATAGAAGTTTCAGAATAATAGAATGGAATGGAATGGAATGGAATGGAATAGAATAGAATAGAATAGAATAGAATAGAATAGAATAGAATAGAATAGAATAGAATAGAAATACTCTGATTTAATTGATTTCTAGATTAATGTACAAGGTAATCCAGTCCATTTAGTGATCACTCAAAGATACAACGGCACTGAAAAAAGTGACTTCTGACTATTTTTCAGGGTTACAACCTTTGCAATATCCCTGGGGTCATGTGATCCCCTTTTGTGACCTTCTGACAAGCAAAGCAGTGGTGGGTTCCTCCCGGTTCAGCCCGGTTCAGCCGAGCCGGTAGTGGTGACGATATGATGTCACCGAACCGGTTCTCTTTGTTCGGGAGTTGGACCCTCCCACCCCTGCCCCCACATTATTCTTACCTTTTATTTGGCCCCGCCCCCAATCTATTCTCTGCCTTCTGAGTCCCAGCTGATGGATAGAAAGAAAAATACTGTTTAAACTCTTGCCGCAGGGCTTCAAAGGGCCACCCTACAGCTGATCAGTGTTAAAAGGCAGTGTGGTGGTAGACCGGTGCCTCCCCAAAAAAAATGAATAGACCAGGATGCTCGAAAAACGGATGGGTAGACCAGGACACTCCATGAACAAATGGGTAGACCAGGACATTCCAAGAACAAATGGTTAGACCAGTACAGCTCTGCAAGCAGTTAAAAGCCTGGTAGACCAATATCTCTGATAAATCCTAAAGAATTGTCACATGATCATCAAGCCACGCTCACAAAATAAGCCACGCCCACAGAACCGGTAGTAAAAAAATTTAGAACCCACCTCGAAGCAAAGTCAATGGAGAAGCCACATAACAACCATGACACTAACAACTGTAGTAATTCATTTAACAACTGTGGCAAGAAAGGTTGTGAAATAGGGCAAAATTCACTTAACAAATATTTCACTTAGCAACAGAAATGTTGGGCTCAATTGTGGTCGTAAGTCGAGGACTACCTGTATAAGGATCTCAGTTTCATTTTGAAACTTTCCAAGGTTCAGGTTTGCTATGCATAGAAATGTTGTAAATATTTGAGTTTCTTTCGGAAAGATCTGTTTCAAAAAAAAAAGATGAGCAGTGTGCACTTTTGTGTATATTCACGATTCCTGAATCTCCAGGCATTCTGCCCCTTTATATAATTCTCTCTCTACTTCTGTGCATTGGGGGGTAGCTTTTTTATTAAAAAATCAATTTATTACTGTACAACAACCCATCATGATGCTTGGGTGTTTCACCTTTGTAATCGTTTTTATGGCTGAATGGTAGCACAGTGAATTTCCTGAAAAATTGATTTTGACACAATGGGATTTCAGGAATGAGATGTTCACTCTTCAAAACGTGGTCTACATTATATAAGCATGATGGATTACTAGCAAACACAAATGTATGGATTGATACAAGCTTTATCCAAAAGAAATAATGGGAAATAGGACAGGAATGAAATCAGACTAACATAAATCAGAAAGGACAACTCTTGCTCAAACTATTATTTGATTGTAGACCATAGAAAGGGAGATTCAAGACCCTCTGCTCCATTTTTGGGGTTCCCTATTTTTAAACTTATGAAGACCAGTTTGGTGTAGTGGTGAAGGCATTAGGTTAGAAAGTGGGAGAACCTGAATTCTAGTCCTATCTTAGGCACAACGCTAGCTGGTGATGTTGGGCCAGTCACTTTCTGTCAGCTCCAGGAAGACACCAATGGCAAACCATTTCTGAAAAAACTTGCCAAAAACCTGCAGGGACTTGTCCAGGCGCCCTCTGAGAACTGCATACGATTGAACAGAAGAAGAAAAATAAATTTCAAGTGGACTTTGACTAATCAGCTATTCAATTAACAATGTCTTAAAAAAAAAGAGCTGTTCCCAAACAGGATAGTTACCCAACCAATATTGAATTCACTCCTCAGATAAATTTATCTGTAGCTTTTTATCGATTTATCTATAGCTGGACAGACATTTAAATAGGAGCCAACAGTGTGTAGCAGCAGCCCAAAAAGCCAATACAATCCTAGGATGCAGTAACAGAGGGATAGAATCAAGATCACATGAAGTACGGTACTAGTACGGCTTTTCAAAACCTTAGTAAGGCCCCACCTGGAATACTGCATCCCGTTTTGGTCACCACATGATAAAAAATGTTGAGACATTAGAAAAAGTGCAGAGAAGAGCAGCAAATATGATTACGGGCCTGGAGACTAAAACACATGATGAACAGTTGCAGGAATTGGGTAAGACACTGAGCTTGTTAAGCGAAAGGTCGGCAGTTCAGCGGTTCGACTCCCTAGTGCCGTGTAATGGGGTGAGCTCCCGTTCCTTGTCCCAGCTTGTGCCAACCTAGCAGTTCGAAAGCACGTAAAAAATGCAAGTAGAAAAATAGGGACCACCTTTGGTGGGAAGGTAACAGCGTTCTGTGCGCCTTTGGTGTTTAGTCATGCCGGCCACATGACCACTGAGACATCTTCGGACAGCGCTGGCTCTTCGGCTTTGAAACAGAGATGAACATCGCCCCCTAGAGTCGGGAAAGACTAGCACATATGTGCGAGGGGAATCTTTACCTTTTTAGTCTAGTGAAAAGAAGGACCAAGGGAGACATGATAGCAGTGTTCCAATATTTGAAGGGCTGCCACAAAGAAGAGGGAGTCAACTTATTGTCCAAAGCACCTGAAGGCAGGACAAAAAACAACAGATGGAAACAAATCAAAGAGAGATCCAACCAGTGGTGGGATTCAGCTGGTTTTCTCGGGATCGCGTGAACCAGTAGTAGTGACTGTGGGAGGCTCCGCCCACCCGCCCAGACATAATGTGTGACTACTGCGCATGCACAGAAGGCTGTGTGCATTCGCAGAAGTGGCGTATGGGAGCGAACCGGTAGGGAAGGTAAGTGAATCCCACATCTGGATCTGTTGTGGCCCGCCAGCGGCCTGCGCGGATCGTGGCTGATCCCGACGATGAGGAGGCTGGTGTGGGGTCGCGCCAGCAGCCTGCGCAGCTGGCATTCACGTTGGACAGCGAGGAGGCTGAAGAGGATGTGGTGCCAGAGGCAGAGACTCAGCCAGGACCTTCAGAACCTCCAGAGGCTCCTTCAAGTGGAGAGAGCGAAGTGGAGGAGCCTCTCCTCAATGCTCGAGCACGCAGGGCTGCCAAAAGGCAGGAGTGGCTACTCAGGAGGAGGAGGTCTCCTCGAGAGTAAGGTTTGAGGATAATTGGCCACTCCCTTAGCCTATTTAAGTCACATGCAGTTAGTAATTTCTTGATGGAAACAACGTGTAATTATTACAGAGCATTTTGGAGAGAGAGTGTCTTATCGTATCTTGTTTTCTGGGCTGGTTGCCAACCTTTGCCGGACTTTGTTTATTCTTGGTACGTTATAACTTTGATAAGGACCATTGGTGTGTGTGTCACAATCCTTGGGAATCCGGAGCTGGGGCAGAACAGGATCCAACCTAGAACTGAGAAATTTCTTGACAGAAGAGCAATCAACCAGTGGAGCAACTTGCCTTCAGAAGTCGTGGGTGCTCCAACATGGGAAGCTTTAAGAAGAGACCGGACAAGCCACCTGTCTGAAATGGTGTAGGATCTCCTGCTTGAGCAGGAGTTGGATTAGAAGACCTCCAAGGTCCCTTCTAATTTTGATATTCTATATTCTTTTCAAATGTGCACAGAAGGATTGGCTTTTTTCCCACATTGTGGCTAGAAGTAGAGGTACATCGTGCCTGAAAACACAAAGCAGCTGTTTTAAACAGCAACTCCTCTGTTGTAACTCTTAGTCGTACAAAACACGAGTGCACAAATATTGCTGCAAGTCCTCAAGGAAACAGTGGTGACACTAAGCTTGATTCATTCCTTCTAATGCAGTGTATCAGGGGAGGTGACCTCAATTTCCTAATGCAAATATAATTCACAAACATATTTGGCTAATCTAAAATGAAGTTGGAAGTTTGGGACTCAGTCTGTTCTGGGAATCCAACCGTTGACTTAACAAGTTGTATGAAGGCACCCTGTCATGGTAAATTTCTCTTGTATGATTTATTTGTGTGGAAATACAGGTAATACTTGACTTATGACCAGGGGTGGGTTCTAAAATTTTTTACTACCGGTTCTGTGGGTGTGACTTATTTTGTGGGCGTGGTTTCATGGTCATGTGACAATTCTTTAGGATTTAGCAGAGGTACTGGTCTACCAGGCTTTTAACTGCTTGCACAGTCGTACCGGTCTACCTATTTGTTTTTGGAGCGCACTGGTCTACCACCACACTGCCTTTTACCACTAATCAGCTGTAGGGTGGCCCTTTGAAGCACCACGGCAAGAGTTTAAACAGTTTTTTTCTTTTTAGCCGATCAGCTAGGACTCGGGAGGCAGCAAATAGATTGGGGGCAGGGCCAGGCAGAGGTGGTATTTACCGGTTCTCTGAACTACTCAAAATTTCCACTACTGGTAAGAAAACTGGTAGCAGGGAAAACTGGTAGCAACCCACCATTGCTTATGACTAGTCACTTAGTGACTATTCACTAAGTTGTAACTGGCCTGGTCACATGTCTGTGTTTTAATGACCTTTTGCAAAACCGGAATTTATTTCCAGTTTTTGGCAAAATCGTGTGACAGGAGACAATGGGTTCAGTTAATGACTGCTGTGTTTGTTTAACGATCACCACGTTCATTGAATAACCACTGTGTTCACTCAACAAGCACTGCAAAAAGAATTTGTAAAATGGGGTCAGTCACATGACCAACTCAGTTTACAACCCTCACAACCTATGACCATAATGAGCAGGCTCGATTATGGCCGTATGTCGCGGACTATCTGTTTCATGTTATGTGATAACAGCAGTTAGGAGCACAGTGTTGCATGGTTAGGATGCTGGGTTGGAGGTTAGTAAGCCCATGTTCGAGACCTGAGTGCTGTTGTGGGATGGGGTGAGCTCCCATCCTTTGCTCTAGCTGCTGTCGGGAACATGGGAGTAACCCCCACCTGGGCATCCCCAGGGCAGCGAAGATGTCACTGACTAATCCTTTCAACCGGAAAGTTCCTTGGTGCTTCTGACACAAGTGCAACAATAGCAATCCTTGCCCTGACTTTGCATTTTATATATTACATTTTGCATTTTAATGACTTATATGAACTCAGCCAAGGAGGTAAAGGTAACAAAGCAGGTGCCAGACTTTCAAAATGTCTGAGAAAGATCAATATGGAAAAAAAATGCAACTTGGGTATCGCCAAATACAGGTAGTCCTTGAGTTATGACCACGATTGAGTCCAAAATTTATGTCGCAAAGCAAAACATTTGTTAAGGGAGTTAGCCTCAGTTTATGACTTTTCTTGCCACAGTTGTTAAGTGAATCGTTGCATTTGTTAGTAAAATGAATCTGGATAAGTGAATCTGGATTCCCCATTGACTTTGCTCGTCAAAGGATCTCAAAAGCTGACCCCAGGACACTGCAACCATCACAAATATGAACCACTTGCCAAGCATCTGAATTCTGAATACGTGACCATGGGGATGCTGCAACGTTCGTGAGTGTGAAAAACGGTCATAAGTCACTTTTTTCCACGCTGTTATAACTTTGAACAGTCACTAAATGTTGTGGCCCGTCAGCAGCCTGTGCAGCTAGTAGATGATTCCGACAACAAGGAGGCTGGTGTGGTGCTGTGTCAGCAGCCTGTGCAGCTGGCACTCGAGTCGGACAGTGAGGAGGCTGGAGAAGATGTGGTGCCAGAGGCAGGGATTCCGCCAAGGCCTTCAGAACCTCCAGAAGCTCCCATAAATGAAGAGGACGAAGAGGAGGAGCCTCTTCTCAATGCACGGGCACGCAGAGCAGCCAAAAGGCAGGAGTGGCTCCTCAGGAGGAGGTCTCCTCGAGAGTAAGGAATGGGGCTAATTGGCCACTCCCTTAGCCTATTTAAGAAGGCATGCCGCTTGCAACAAGCTGTAGAGAACAACTTTAGTTCACTCTCCTTCGTGTCTGCAAAATTGCTTCTGGGCTTTCTGCCAACTCTAGTAAGAATGTGATTACCTTATCTTAGAATTCTGGTAGGCTGTTAAGACAGTTCATTAACAGCCTTTGAATGATAAAGACTAAGTTATTTGAGTAAAATAAGCTTTGTATAGAGTTGTGTGCTGCGTTCTTTGGGGTCCGTAGTTGGGGCAGAACACTAAATGAACTGTTGTAAGTCGAGGACTACCTGTATGCAACTAGCAACACGATATGGGAACAAGCGATTGGTAAAGGAAAAATATATAATAAGCACTAATAGGCAAGGATCCTGTGTGAAAATTCATAGAAATTGGGAACTCTGCTGTGCAAAATTAAAAACATCCTAAGGTCAGGGGCGGGTTTCAAAACCTGTTGCTACCGGTTCACTTGTGGGCGCTTGTGTGTGCATGCAACACTTCTGCACATGCGCAGAAGCATCTGGGTGGGTGGGCAGAGCCTCCCGCCGCCATTGCTACCAGTTCACCCAGTCCAGAGCGAACCGGTAGCAACCCACCATTGCCTAAGGCAGGGATGGGCAAATATGGCCCCTTTATGACCTGTGGACTTCAACTCCCAGAATTCCTGAGCCAGCTTGGCTGTCTCAGGAATTCTGGGAGTTGAAGTCCACAGGTTGTAAAAGGGCCACATTTGCCCACCCCTGGCCTAAGGCAGTGTTTCTCAACCTTGGAAGCTTGAAGATGGGTGGACATCAACTCCCAGAATCCCCCAGTCAGCGCTGCTGGCAGGGAGATTCTGGGAGTTGAAGTCCACTCATCTTCAAGCTACCAAGGTTGAGAAACACTGGCCTAAAGGTATGTTGTTGCTCTGTGGGAATCATTGACTAAAGAGTAACACAGTCAATATAGAGTAACACAGTCGCTGCCTTCTGTCAACTAATCCTTTTGCTCTATCAGCTTTCAACAGCAAATGGCGTTCTAATGGAAATTGCGATAATGCCGTCCTCCGGCAAGAACAACTCTGCCTAAAGTACGCAGCCAGGGAAATACAATAAATTTATTTTTCCTGCCTCTGGAATTCCGCGAAATACGAGAGCAAGCGTAGGCCCAGTAAGTACACGAAGCATTTTAGGATATTATAGATTTCTTATAATGGCAAATGAAGAAATGCCTCGTGTTTTAATGATAAAGACATGCAGAACTAAAAAAGAGAAGGAAACATTAGTGTCATTTTCATTGGTGTCAAGATTCAAATAATGACGCTTGTCATTTCCTCGTATAAAAAAGAGGCTGTGTTGCACAGTTAATAAACCGACACTTTTCCTTTGATCAGGAGCTGTGTTGCGTGGCTAACTTTGTCGTTTATTTATGGGCCAGGAGGAGGTTACTGAAGCATAAAGCCATTATAATAACTTGTCAGCATTGTGTAGTTGTTCATGCTGAGAATAATAGCAACCCTGCTGAATCAGACGTGGCCCATTGTAGTCCAACATCTCCTCAGAAGATGCTTCTGACCTGCTCAAAGCCCAGTGATGGATACATACTATGCTCTCTCTCTTTGCTCTTCTCTTGCAACTGACCTTTGGTGGCATCTGACCAGTCCTGGAACTAACAGTGAATCTAAGAGTCCTTGATTGTCCTTCATGAATTCAAATTATTCTGATTTAAAGTTAGTAGTTCACATTTCAAGTCAGTACAGGGTAGTCCTCGGTTTATAACTATTTGTTTAGGGACCATTCAAAGTTACTACAGCACTGGAAAAAGTGACTTATGACCGTTTTTCACACTTATGACCACAACAGCATCACATGATTAAGATGCAAAGGTCTAGCAGAATGAAGAGGTACGGCTACAATGAAATAGCAGTAGCAATAGCACTTGGAGTGATATAACACTTTGTAGTGCTTTCCAGTCCTCTCTAAGTGGTTTACAGAGTCAGCCTATTGCCCCCCAACAATCTCGGTGCTCATTTTACCAACCTCGGAAGTATGGAAGGCTGAGTCAACCTTGAGCCTGGTGAGATTCAAACCATCAAATTGCAGGCAGACGGCAGACAGCAGAAGTAGCCTGCAATACTGCATTCCAACTATAGCGCCACCATGGCTCATATGATGGATATAAAGAAGATTGTTGAGCACCACTTGTGCTGATGAAAGACCAAGATTTTTTTAGGGCAGTGGCCCCCAACCTTTTGGGCACCAGGGACTGGTTTCGTGGAGAGAAGTTTTTCCACGGACCGGAGAGGTGTGGTTTCACATGCTGCTTGCATCCCACAGATGGGGCTTCACTTGTTTGCGTGGCCCAGTTTCTGGCATTCTGTGGACCAGCGCTGGTCCATGAACTGCGGGTTGGGAATCCCTGCTTTAGGGGGCTTGGGAATGTTGAAGATGACTTTGTGCATCCCTGTCCCTGTGAAACTGTTAGTAAGCAGTCCTCTCACCAAGGCAAGGAGGACTCAAGCTCCAAGAGATGTTGCTAAGGCATGCTTGGGCCATATTTAGATGCAGGCAGATAAAATCCCATAGATCCTAAGGAGAATTTGATATTTCAAGTGTACAGAACAAGGGTGAAATCCAGCAGGTTCTGACAGGTTCTGGAGAACTGGTAGTAGAAATTTTGAGCAGTTCGGAGAACCGGTAGCAGAAATTTTGAGTAGTTCGGAGAACCGGCAAATGCCATCTCTGGCTGGCCCCAGAATGGGGTGGGAATGGAGATTTTGCAATATCCTTCCCCTGGAGTGGGGACGGAATGGGGATTTTGCAGTATCCTTCTCCTGCCATGCCCACCAAGCCACACCCACCAAACCACACCATGCCCACCAAGCCACACCCACAGAACCGGTAGTAAAAAAATTTGAATTTCACCACCAGTAGAGAATACAAATGATCACATGGAGAATAAAATTATTTTTAACTTGTAAATGTATGTGAAGAAATTGGCAGATGCTTACAGGACTCAACCTTGGTAAATCAGTCTGAAAGGTACTTATTACATTGGCATTGCTTTGAACCTTGTAGTTACTAATATAAAGGCGTCTTTCTCTTTGCAATTCCTATTCAATGTTTCCAAATAAAGTTGAGGACTGCCTAAATTTTAAATGTAGGCTTTGTTTAATTTTTTTTAATTTACCTGCTAAAAAGTCTTGCATATCAAATATTACATGGACTTTTGAGGCAATGCTAAATAACACTACACAATTCAATGCCTTATCACTTTTAAGAACAAACTTCACACATTGAAAATTATCTCTAATTAGATACTAATTAGTCACGTCAATTAAGGAATTGATGTATTAAGTTTTGCTGATTAACTAATTAATCCCATCAGTGCAATGTAGTGGTTAAAGCTTTGAATTCGGAGTAGGAGAATCCCGGTTCTGATTCATATTTAGTCATAGAAGCTCCCTGGGTGATTTTGATTCAATTCAGTCTACCTCACAGGGTTGTCGTTGTAGAGAAAAATATGAGAAGGAACACAATGCATGCAATTAAACAAGCAAGCAAACAAGCAAACAAATGTAGCATTTAGTAGAGGACTAATTTTAAGAATGAACTAATTTTAAGAATGTAACGAACATTTGCAATCAAAATCCATTAGAATTAATGCTTAACAATGTAGTGTTATTTTTTTTTCCACCCCATTCTCATCGGCTTTTCCAAGTCTGGAGATGAATGTCATCTCCAAAAGATGAACATACACACACCTCTCCAAATAATAACGCAGCTTGAGAAAACCGTTAAAACACTGTTAATGCTACCTGTCACGGCATTGTGGCAAGGAGTTTTAGAAAAAGTCTTCTATGGTTTATATATAGAAAGTGATAATAAATTCCTACCAGGCTGCTACAAATAGACGGGATTTGGTTCATGTTAAAAATAGAACAGAAGGAACGGGAAGGACAGAACTGAGCCCAGGAACAAATAGAATCAGAATCATTCAAACAGGCCTGCCACATTTGCGGAAATAAATTAAATTGGAGAGTGGCAATGAAGCTGAACTACAAAGCTGTGGGCTATAAAGATGCAGAAAGAGTACCAGGTTTTCCAGACTAATTCAGCCTCTTTACTCAATTACTAATAACAAGAGTCGGCTCTTTTTGATACTGGGGACATTTTGACACTGCCTGTAAATTCGTATTTACGAAAACATTCTGCAGGAGCTGGTTTCTGTTTCCTAAGATCTGTTCAAAAACCTATGACGTTTATGAGGTCTTGGAGTCTATACGGGTAGTCCCTGACTTACGACCACAATTGAGCCCAAAATTTCTATTGCTCAAGGAGACATTTGTTGAATGACTTTTGCCTCATTTTACGACCTGTCTTGCCATAGTTGTTAAGTGAATCTCAGCAGTTGTTAAGTTAGTAATACGGCTGCTAAGTGTTGTGGTCCGCCAGCAGCCTGTGGAGCTGGCAGCAAAGTCAGACAGTGAGGAGGCTGGGGAGGAACATGGGCCAGTCCTGGAGTCTGGGGAAGGCTCAGATGAGGGCTCTGTGTCAGAGGCAGAGAGGGGGCCAGGGCTATCTAGGAGTTATGTGCTGACACCGGAGCCTCCGGAGTCTGATATCAGTGAGGTAGAGGAACAGGAGGAGCGTATTCCCAGTGCACACATGCGCAGGGCTGCCAAAAGGCAAGAACAGTTAAAACAAAAGGGACGACTCAGGAGTAAGGCTTGGAGATGATTGGCCCCTCCCATAAGACATAAAGGAGGAGCAAAGCAGGGGTGGGTTCTACTTACCTTTACTACCGGTTTGCAATGGGATTGCACACGCGCTTTGCTTCTGCATGCGCAGATCAGCGATGATGACATCCGGGGGGGAGTGGGTGGGCGGGGCCTCCCACCGGTTTTACTAACAGTTTTTGCGAACCGGTCTGAACCGGGGGCAACCCACCACTGGAGCAAAGGCCTGTGAGCCTTTGCAGGAAGCAACTTTGTTCGTTCTGGTCAGTTTAAATTCTGAAGTTCCATTTTGACTCTGTGCTCTGTGTGGCCTTGCAAAGCTAATTGCCAATTAGGTCTTTGGCAGCGTGTCAAGGGAGATAAAGGTGGGTGCTTATCAGCCTTATCCCGAAGGACTGTGGCAGACTTCTGTCGGAATCTTTACAAACTATTTGTGACTCATTACGGGCTGGGAATGAACATAATCCACAGCTGTTGAAATAAAAAGAGGATTTTTGGGACTAATCGTGTGCTTTTTACTGTTTCAGGAAGCCTAGGTCAGAACACTAAGTGAATCTGGCTTCCCCATTGACTTTGCTTGTCAGAATTTTGAAAAAGGGGAACATGTGACCTAGTGGTGGGTTGCCCCCGGTTCGCACTGGTTCTATAGAACCGGTAGTAAAACTGGCGGGAGGCTCCACCCACTGACCCTGACATCATCAAAACGCTTCTGTGCATACTTCTAAGCAAGCTCGCACGCGGTCCTGTTACAAACCAGTAGTAAAGATAAGTAGAACCTACCCCTGACATGATCCCAGGACACTGCAACCATCATAAATATGAGTTAGTTGCCAAGCGTCTGAATTTGGCAATAACCCTAACCCTAACCCAAATCACGTGACCCTGGGGATGCTGCAATAGTTGTAGGTGTGAAAAACGGTCATAAATCACTTTTTTTTCCAGTGACGTTGTAACTCTGAATGGTCACTAAATGAACTATCGTAAGTCGAAGACAACCTGTACTGTTTTTCTCATAGGATTGTTTAATGAATTGAGGACTAGGGGAGACAAGATAGCAGTCTTCCAATATCTCATGGGCTGCCACAAAGAAGAGGAGGTCAACCTTTTCTCCAAAATGCCTGAAGGCAGAACAAGAAGCAATGGGTGGAAACTAATCAAGGAGAGAAGCAACTTAGAACTAAGGAGAAATTTCCTGACACTTAGAACAATTAATCAGTGGAACAACTTGCCTTCAGAAGTTGTGAATGCTCCAACACTGGAAGTTTTTAAGAAGAGATCAGACAACTTGTCTGAAATGGTAGAGGTGTACCACCTAAGCAGGGGGTTGGATTTGAAGACCTCCAAGGCAGTGGTGAAATCCAGCAGGTTCTGACAGATTCTAGGGAACCGGTAACGGAAATTTTGAGTTGTTCGGAAAACTAGCAAATACCACCTCTGGCTGGCCCCAGAGTTGGGTGGGAAATGAGATTTTGCAGTATCCTTTCCCAGGAGTTGGGTGGGAATGGAGAGTTTGCAGTATCCTTCCCTTGCCATGCCCACCAAGCCACACCACGCCCACCAAGCCATGCCCACAGAACCGGTAGTAAAAAAATTTGGATTTCACCACTGCTCCAAGGTCCCTTCCAACTCTGATTCTATTCTATTCTATTCTATTCTATTCTATTCTATTCTATTCTGTTCTGTTCTGTTCTGTTCTGTTCTGTTCTGTTCTGTTCTGTTCTGTTCTGTTCTGTTCTATTCTATTCTATTCCATTCCATTCCATTCCATTCTATTCTATTCTATTCTACATTATTTTCTACTTATATATTTTGTAAATCAGCCTTATCCCCCAGTATTTGTGCTCCTTCTTGCAGTATATTCTATTCCAACTAGTCTTTTTCTGGAAATATGGAGCACAAGTAGTTCTCCACTTAAAACCCTTTGTGTGACTATTAGAAGTTACAACAGCAATGAAAAAACTGACTTATGACCATTTGTTACACGCCGTTGCAGCATCCCCCCCCATGGTCATCTGATCAAAATTCAGATCTTTGGCAACTGGCTCATATTTATGACGGCTGCAGTGTCTCGGGGGTCATGTGATCGCCTTATGTGACTTGGGTGAAGCGAAGTTCACGAGGAAGCCAGATTCTCTTAACAACCGTGTTACTTACTTAGCAACTGCAGTAACAACTATCGCTTAACAACTATGGCCAGAAAGGTCATAAAATGGGGCAAAACTCACTTAATAGCTATCTTGCTTAGCAATGGGAGTTTTGTGCTTGATTATAGTCATAAGTCATCCATATGAGCCATAAAGCCTTCTTGGAACATCGAAATGGAACTTGTTTCATTGTTGGTGTATGTTTGACCTTGGCATTTGGAAAACATCTCCCTGGCATGACTCCAGCCTAAGCAAGGAATACATATTGCTCTGTCCATCAGCCTTTTCTTCTGTAGGTCTACAAGCTTTCTTAGATTACAGCCTTTTCATTTTCCTGGCACGGGTCCTCAATCTTTAACAACTGCAAGATGGTTAGAAAATCATCAGTTGGCCATCTCAGCGTCATAATATCAACATACCATCAGGCCTGGACTGATGGGGTTTTAATTCTAATGTAATTTTAACTTGTTAGTCTTAATTGTACTTTTAACTGTTAAATTATGAGATTTGGATTTAATTTTTAACTTTTTATTAGATGTTTCTTAACTGTTGTGAGCCGCCCTGAGTCCGGCTGGAGATAGGGTGGCATATAAATCTCACTAATAAATAAATAAATAAATAAATAAATAAATAAAAATAAATAAATAAATAAATAAATAAATAAATACTGAGATGGTCAACTTTCTTGGTTAAAGTTCTGCCTCTCACACAGATATATTTAAAAAAACAAAATTGGAATAAAGTATGTGTCAACTCTGAAGTGAACCTGGCTGAGGCCATCTTTGAGGCTTCAGGGTTGCCACAATGCAGAAGAAAGGGACAGGGAGGGGGGAGCATAGATAGCTGAAGTTTTTTTTTTTTAATTGAAAAAGTTTTATTAGAAAAAAAAACACAGTTTTCCCACAACCCTCCCACCCATCCCCCCTCCCCCTCCCCGACTTCCCAGAGCAGAACACAAGGTATTTCAGTTGACTTTTAACAATAAACTAAATTGCTTAACTATCCATTAAACTAACACCCTCTAAAAAATAATTCTTAACCCCCCCCCATAGATAAAATCCTGCTTCTTGGATATAATACTTCTAAAATCACTCATGTAGCGCTTATACAATTAAAGATTCATTCATAAGCTATTTGATATTTTTTAGTCTGATACTTATTTTGAATATAATCAATCCATCTTCTCCAGTCCTGTATATATCTTTCTTGTGTGTGATCCTTCAAGTATGCTGAAATTTTAGCCATTTCAGGTAAATTAGTTACTTTCAGTATCCAAGCATCAATAGTAGGCAAAAAGTCCTTCTTCCAATGTTGTGCGATAGCTGAAGTTTTATAGTCAAAACAGAATAGTTTCCTGTGGGAACCAAGGACATTCCAACAGGTGGCTGGAGGGAGGAGGAGTGGAGTAACCAAGCAACTGCCCAGCACTACGATTGGACAATGTGACTGATTGTTTGGGGGAAAGGGGGAACTTTCACTTTTTAATTAGGTGAAAACCGTGGGGACTTTCAGAGTCGGTTTTCACCAGTTGTGCCAATACGACTGTTGTGCCAATACGATTGTTCCAATAAAACTGTTCTTTGAGGAATCTACCTGCCTCGGAGTTCTGCTTTCTAGGGGTGTATTACTTGGAAGGCTGACAGTATGGTTATAAAGTATGCGTGATGGCACAGTGGTTAGAGAGCAGTACTGCAGGCTACTTCTGCTGACTGCTGGCTGCCAGCAGTTCGGCAGTTCGATTCTCACTGCCTCAAGATTGACTCAGGCTTCCATCCTTCTGAGGTCAGTAAAATGAGGACCCAGATTGTTGAGGGCAATATGCTGACATTTGTAAATCGTTCAGAGAGTCCTATAGTACAGCACTATGAAGCAGTATATAAGTCTAAGTGCTATTGCTATTAGCTTGGAGACTTTAAAAGAAGATATAAAAAATAAAAGCAGAGCAAAAGCAGACCTAATATATATGAATTTTAGGAGGAAAATAGAACAACCAAGGCATAAAGACAAGAACAGTTGTTAAGTGAGTTTTGCCCCATTTTACAACTTTTCTTGCCACGGTTGCTTAATAAATCACTGGAATTTTGAGTTAATATATGTTTGTTAAGTGAATCTGGCTCCCCCGTTGACTTTGTCTGTCAGAAAGTTACAAAAGGTGACCATGTGATCTTGGGACATCTGCAACCGTGTGCAAATATGAACCAGTTGACAAGCAATCTGAATTTTGATCAGGTGGCTATGAAGATGCTGCAACGGTCATAAATGTGGAAAACGGTCATAAGTCACTTTTTTCAGTGACGTTGTTACTTCAAATGCCCACTAAATAAATGGTTGTACTGTAAGCTAAGAACTACCAGTATTCATGAATCTCTACAGCAGTGTTTCTCAACCTTGGAAGCTTGAAGATGGGTGGCTGGGGGATTCTGGGAGTTGAAGTCCACCCATCTTCAAGCTACCAAGGTTGAGAAACACTGCTCTACAGTGTTAGATGTTAGAGGACCAAAAAAAAGGAAAGTTTGAAGGATTTTAAGATAAAGAAGACTCAGAATATTATCAGACATGGAATAAATTTTATGAATGGATAGAGATAAGAGGTTGAAATGAGAGAAAGTAAGAGTATGAATGTTAACAATTGTTAGTATGGAAAATAAAGATGTATAAAACTATAACTATAGTAAGGGATAAAAATGTAAATAAGCTAAAGTAAGAAGAAATTTAGTTTAAGTGTTTTGGTTATACCATTATAATTACTGTTATTATATTATTCTTATTGTTATTAGTTTGTGTGCTGAGAGTTACTATCGATTTTTCTTTGGTTTTGCCCTATTTGTAAATGTTATCCTGACAAGGCACTGTTTTTCAAAAATGCTTATGAATAAAAATTATTTAAAAAAAGAATAAGAAAGCAGACAACTCCAGTGATTCTTGTCTTCATACCTTAGTTGGGAATTTCTCCAAGACAGAATCAGGAGGCTTGGATAGGATGGGGCAATTTAGACCATCAAATTCCTTCTCTGCTAATTTAAAAAAAAAATCCAAATTAAACCTTTTCAGACAGACAGCTGCCTAGCCTTCCCTTGAAGCCCTCCGATGAAGGACACCCTGCTTCCTAAGTCCTAAAAAATGGATCCCACTATCAAACTGTGCACAACAATTACTCTAATACCCTTATAATTTAATTCTTTTATTCTATGTCTTGCACCTTTGGAACAAGCAAGAGTTGATCTTGATCTTCTTCTATGTGACAGCTTCTCAGACATTTGAAGGGGGCTGCTCTATCTTCTCTCAAGGTGTTGATTGACCATTACCAAAAATAACTCACTAGTTCTTTTTGTATAGTTCTGCTTGTTCCCCTATGCTTCCTTGCGTACTTATTCCAGGAACAGAAAAATGTGACAATTTTAAGTGAATCATTGTGTAGATTCCCATTATTTTATATGAGTACCTGGTCCAATCAAATACTTCTAGATTCCACACTGTTTACATACAGGAGAGTTTCCCATTATTTATGAAGAGAGAAGAACTGTAAATCCTTGAATACTTGGCTGATATTCAATTAGTTAATCTGTCGTTTTATCCAGATGAAAATCCATTAAGATCTGCCTGCTACAGGAGATAATGATCATAATCAGATTTGCACTGTCACTTCTCCATATCTACACATCATGAACCTTACGTGTATCAGTTCAATGTATCATAATATGAATGGAGCCAGGAGGCCAAAACCGAAATTGGGTGAAGAAAGACAGTCCTACCATTAGCAGTGGTGGGATTCAACCAGTTCGCACCACTTCGGGAGAACCGGTTGTTAACTTTCTCAACAGTTTGGCAAACTGGTTGTTGGAAGAAATCATTAGGGCACAGAACCGGTTGTTAAATTACTTGAATCACACCACTGATCATTAGGTACAATATACCAAAATTAGGCAGGAAATTGGACAAGACTGATCACTGTTACATAAATAGCTATATGAGCCATGGTGGCGCAGTGGTTACAGTACAGTACTGCAGGCTACTTCTGCTGACTGCCAGCTGCCTGCAATTTGGCAGTTCAAATCTCACCAGACTCAAGGTTAACTCAGCCTTCCATCCTTCCGAGGTGGGTAAAATGAGGACCTAGTTTGTTGGGGGCGATAGGCTGACTCTGTAAACCGCTTAGAGAGGGCTGTAAAGCACTGTAAAGCAGTATATAAGTGCTATTGCTATTGCTATTTTTGCATCAAAAACATGCAACTGTCCAAAGTAATTTGTTGCTGGGTTGGCTGGCACAGCTCAAAAGGTGCTCAGAAGAAGTGGTGAGATTCAGCTGGTTTGGGCCGGTTCAGGCAAACTGGTAGTTAAATTGCTGGCTGGCCCCGCCCCTTCCAGAGTCCCGACACACCCCATTTTGGCTCCCAGGTAAGTAGAGGGAAGCCTCCTAGGCCCAAAATGGGGCATGGGGGGGCTTGGCCTCCCCGTGGCCTGTTTTTGCTCCCAGGGGGGTGCAGGAGGCCGAGTGCTGCCTGTCACACACCCTGGCCATGCCCACCATGGCCACACCCACCCATCCAGTCATTAGGGCAGAGGACCAGTTGTTAAATTATTTGAATTCCACCACAGCTCAGAAGCATGATGGTTTCACAAGGGAAACTTCACCTCTTCTCCAGGATATGTGCCTACAGAGTTAGCTACAAACCAGGGTTAGCACACCAAAGGTAATAATCGACTTACAATAGTTTATTCAGTGACCGTTCGAAGTTACAACTGAGAAAAGCGACTTATAATTGTTTTTCACACTTACAACCGTTGCAGCATCTCCATGGTGACATGATCAAAATTCAAATGCTTGGCAACTGACTTGTATTTATGACGGTTATAGTGTCCCAGAGTTTAGTGACCCCCTTTTGCGACCTTCTGACCAGCAAAGTCAACGGGAAGCCAGATTCACTTAACAACCGTGTTACTAACTTAATAACTGCAGGGATGTACCTAACAAACGTGGCAGGAAAGGTCGTAAAATGAGGCCAAACTCATTTAACAAATGTCTCACTTAGTACAAAAATGTTGGGCTTGGTTGTGGTCATAAGTCGAGGACTATCTGTACAAGCTGCGAAATTATCTAGTTTATTCAGAAATTTACAAGAAGAAACCTTTTTTTCCGTCTTCTTTCAATCTATGCCAAAGGAGTCACAAATTTTCATGTTCTTGTCTTTGGCTTTTCAGCTGAAGAGATGACTTCCCACTAGACCTCCCCTCTCTTAATTTGCAGATTATGACAAGTTGAGATAGAATAGAGTAGAGTAGAGTAGAGTAGAGTAGAGTAGAGTAGAGTAGAGTAGAGTAGAGTAGAGTAGAGTAGAATAGAACAGAATAGAATAGAATAGAATAGAATAGAATAGAATAGAATAACAGAATTGGAAGGGATCTTGGAGATCTTCTACTCCAACCTCCTCCTTAGGCAGGAAACCCTACACCACTTCAGACAAATGGTTATCCAACATCTTCTTAAAAACTTCTAGTGTTGGAGCATTCACAACTTCTGGAGGCAAGTTGTTCCACTGATTAATTGTTCTGTCAGGAAATTTCTCCTTAGTTCTCAGTTGCTTCTCTCCTTGATTAATTTCCACCCATTGCTTCTTGTTCTACCCTCAGGTGCTTTGGAGAATAGCTTGACTCCCTCTTCTTTGGGGCAGCCCCTGAGATATTGAAACACTGTTACCATGTCTCTCCTAGTCCCTTAGATGTTCCTCAGGCATCCTTCTCTTGGGTGTGACATCCTTCCTTGTATCACCAATGGGCTCTAGCCCAGTTGGACTTCATGAGGTTGGTTAGCCTGCCCAGGCAATTCTCACACCAAACTCTCATTGTCTTCTGCTGTAGAATTCCAACAGTGAGTGACAACAAAGAACACTAAGGGAACATCAAGTCTTCTACCCCTCTCAAGCATTGGTGGGTTGCCCCTGGTTCGCACCGGTTCTATAGAACTAGTAGTAAAACTGGGAGGAGGCTCCACCCACTGACCCTGACATCATCAGAACGCTTCTGCGCATCCGCACGGCCCCGTTGCAAACCGTTAGTAAAGGTAAGTAGAACCCACCCCTGCTCCCAAGTATATGATCCTCCTTCACCTATCATTGACAGGATGGGTTCTTGTATTTTTCTATGACGGAGCAGAGGTGTGCATCACTGACCTCTGAAGATGTCAAGTGTCCTGTGGATCTGGGTGTGAACACATGCTCTGGACCTCTATTGTAAAGTACAGAGAATATGTTGTATTAGATGTGAGGTATCCTTGCATGCTTTGGAACGTTAGCTTGTTTGGACAAAGAGTAGACAAAGCTGGAGTTACTTGTCACAAAGTTATAACCCTGCATTTTCTCTCAGGTGCTCAAGGAAGCATTTAAGGATTGCCATAATGCCCTCCTGCTTCAAAGTATATTCTCTGTAGATGTTCACTAACCAGACTAAGCCATTAGTCATAACTGTTTCCATCGCAAGACAGTTATAAAATTAATTGCTGTTCCTAATAGGATGACAAACTGGAGTACAAGAATGCAGTTTTGACAGCTGCTGCCACCAGCTAAGATTTAAGAGAGAACAGCAGCCTGTTTTATTTTATTTTTTTTTTAATATAAAAAAAACCCTGTAATCAAAGTTCTTCACAGCTACCACTCTGGCCTTGTTCATCAAAAGCAACATAACACAAGCTCCGAATAAACAACCTTGTACTCTACATAAATCACCATCTCTTTAAAAACACCCAGAAAGGGAGAAGGGAAATGTCCTCTGAAGTTGATTGCCACCTCATTTACGCTCAAATAGTCCTTTAGATGCATGTTTCAGCTAAAGGCATGCCGCTTATTTGTACTCATTTCATGTGCTCATGGCCATGTTTATACTTATACCTGTTGTCTCATGCATATTTGACAAACTAAATAAAATTATTATTATTATTATTATTATTATTTATTATTATTAATAATAATAATAAGAGCCTTGATAGTACAGTGGTCTAAGCACCCTGTTATTAACACAGCTGCCTGCAATTACTGCTGGTTCGAATCTCTCCAAGGCTCAAGGTTGACTCAGCCTTCCATCCTTTCTAAGGTAGGTAAACTGAGGACCCAGTTTGTGGAGGCAATAAGCTGACTTTGTATAAATATACAAAAGGATGAAGGCTATTGCTTAACGCATTGTAAGCCGCCCTGAGTCTCCGGAGAAGGGCGGCATATAAATCAAATAAAAAAAAATAAAAAAAAATAATGATGATGATGTATAATTCTAGCTGATGATCTAAATTATAAGGCACAATATAGGTAGCATTAAGGATACATTTGATGTGATCTCAGAAGGTATTGATTCCCACTAACAATAAACTTAGAGAATGAAAGAAATGAATACATAACATGCTGCTGAAAATCAATATATGTTTGCTTAGGAGGGCTTGTAAACAATGCCCATCACCCTAGAATAGTGTTGGTGAACCTTTTTGGCACTGAGTGCCGGAAGTGGCATGCAGAGCCATCTCTCGGGGCACACGAGCTGATGCCCATTGCTCTTCCAGATTCCAGCGCACTTGCCAGCTGGTCTTCGTGGGTGCGGGAGTGCTGGAAACCGGAAGAGTAGCTGCCCGGTGTGCCTGCTCTTCCAGTTTCCAGGGCTCCCCCAGGCGTGAAGACCAGCTGGCCAGCACACCGGAACCTGGAAGAGCAACAGACGATGGCTCGTGTGCCCGGAGAGATGGCTCTGCATGCCACTTCTGGCACACATGCCATAGGTTTGCCATCACGGCCCTAGAACTACAGAGAAATTTCTTCTACGAGAAAACTATCAGTAGAATGGCTTGCCTCAGGAAGTTCTGGCTGCTCCATCACTGGAGGTTTTTAAGAAGACTGGACAGCCATTTGTTCAAAATGCTATGGTGTTCTCCTGCATGGACACAGGGTTGGACTAGAAGACCTCCAAGGTCCCTTCCAACTCTGTTATTCTGTATTTTATAAAATTAAAAAAAAAACAAAAAACCAAGGCTCAAACCTGCCTTTTACCGAAAAGTAAGGCCCACAGGCCTATGCGTTTATTTTGTACAAGTCCAGGTAGCACAGCTAATGCTCCCAATTCCTATTTTCTCAACAACAATTTGGTGGATGTGTGTTGGGATGTGAGAGAGCGACTGGTGCACAGTCACAATCTGGCTTTCATGCCTTAGGGATGATCATGAATATGAACTTGTGTTCTCTTCCCGGCTTCTAGCTTGGTGCTTTTAATCACAGCATCAAACTGGGCCTTGTGATTTACACAAAGCTGAGCTCTAGAGGGCCTAGTATGAAAGAGGTTGTATCCAAAAGCAGATGCAGTGAGGAAGACAAAGAAATAGGTAGGACTAAGAAGAACTGGAATTTGACTGAATAAACTTTTTTTTTTACACTTATGTGGACTTGGGTGTAATTATTCCCTCATGTATTCCATATTTTTCCTCCTGTGCCACATTGAAATTTCTATTTCAATGGCAAGTTTTATTATTTATTATTTATTATTATTATTTATTTGATTTATATACCGCCCTACTCCTGAAGGACTCAGGGCGGTGAACAGCCGACAATAAAATCCATACATACAAAATTTAAAAGCAGAATTAAAATCAAATTAAATAGTTCTGGCCCAGACAAATTAAAACCCCAAATCAATTTAAAACCAATTTTAAAATTTGAATATATAAAATACTAAAAAATATTAAAAATTAAAAATTCTTTTATAAAAGAGGGAGAAAATTAGGCCAGGCCTGCCTGGTGAAATAAAAAGGTCTTTAGAGCACGGCGGAAGGTGCGCAGATCTGGGATCCTCCGTATCTCCGGGGGGAGCTCGTTCCAGAGGGTAGGTGCCCCCACAGAGAAGGCTCTCCCCCTGGGGGCCGCCAGTCGGCATTGTTTGGCCGATGGAACCCGGAGGAGCCCCTCTCTATGGGAGCGTACCGGCCGGTGGGGGGTTATTGGTGGTAGTAGGCGGTCCCGCAAGTACCCTGGTCTTGAGCCATGGAGCGCTTTAAAGGTGGTAACCAAAACCTTGAAGCACACCCAGAAGACCACCAGAGCCAGTGCAGCTTGCGCAGGAGGGGTGTTACATGGGAATGCCAAGTCGCTCCCATTACCACCTGCGCGGCCGCACTCTGTACCAGTTGGAGCCTCCGGGTGCTCCTCAAGAGGAGCCCCATGTAGAGAGCATTACAATAGTCCAGGCGGGAGTTGATGAGGGCATGAGTGACCATGCGTAAGGAGTCCCAATCCAGAAAGGGACGCAACTGGCGAATCAGGCGAACCTGATGAAAAATCCTCCTGGTCACGGCCGTCAAGTGCTCTTCTAAAGACAGCCGTGAATCCAGGTGGACACCCAAGTTGCGCGCCCTCTCCATGGGGGCCAATGATTCATCCCCAATAGTCAGTGATGGCACCAACTGACTATATCAGGACGTCGGAAACCACAGCTACTCGGTCTTGGATGGGTTGAGCCTGAGCCTATTCCTCCCCATCCAGATCCGCACGGCCTCCAGGCACCGGGAGTTTTAGAAGCCATACTCATGACTACTAGACCATGCTGGTCCCTGTCTCCTGAGTTTGCATCCACCTGAATAAGTAACACTATTACCCTTTTAAAAAATTGCTACTTTTCTTTCTTGTGATTGTTTCTTTTGAAAGAAAACCAGAGGTGAAATGCTACTGGTTCAGGCCAGTTTGCCCGAACCGGTAGTAAAAATGTAAAAAAAAAACAGTTCCGACGATCAGCTGAGCAACGTGTGATTGTCGGAACTTTTTTTTTTTTTTAGCATTTTTTTACTACCGGTTTGGGAGAATAGGTAGTAAAAAATGCTTTTAAAAAGTAAAAAAACTGGCTCCAACGATCACAGCTGTGCCGCGCGATCATCAGAACCTTTTAAAAACTTTTTAAAAGCATTTTTTACTAGCTATTCGCCCGAGCCAGTAGTAAAAAATGCTTTTAAAAAGTTTTTTAAAAGGTTCCCACATGTGCCATAGCTGATCAGACACCCCCACACTGTTCTACTTACCTTCCCAAGCCTCCTTTTGGTGCACACTGCGCATACACAGCTTGCATTTGGCACATGGCGCACCGGTTCAGATTTCACCACTGCAGAAAACTGTCCTCCAGCACATTGGAAAAGCTGTGGGAGCTTCATCAGTTCTTTGTATGTATAAACTTGATTGAATGGCTATAGTAGTAATAGGGGTATAGTAGTAGGGGTAACATTATCCAAGAAAATAGAGGATTGAGGATAGCAAATAACCACTATGAGCATAGGATCCTAAGAATTGCCTTGCTGGATTTAGCAAATTCTATATACAGGCAGTCTTTAACTTATGACCACAATTGAGCCCAAAATTTATGTTGCTAAATGAGACAGTTTGTTAAGTGAGTTTCGCCCCATTTTACGACCTTTCTTGCCACAGTTATTAAGGGAATCACTGCAATTGTGAAGTTAGTAACACAGTTGTTAAGTGAATCTGGCTTCCCCACTGACTTTGCTGGTCAGAAGTTCACAGAACATAATCACATGACCTTGGATACTGTAACCGTCATAAATATGAGCCAGTTGCCAACCATTTAAATTTTGATCATGTGACCATGATGAAAATCATGTGCAATGGTTATATCACTGTGAAAAACAGTCATAAGTCACCATTTTCAGTGCCGTTGTAATTTCTTTTTTTTTTTAAAAATAATCTTTATTAAATATTTACAATAAAATTAACACACAATAATGGTTGAAAAGCAATATAGGAAGCGAAACATAGAAACACCTAAACACAGGACTAAAACCAAACAACAAATAAGACTAACCGAGAGTTAAGCTCACTCTCCAATTAATATTAACTAATATCATCCTAGCCAAACGTTTCAATGCAATCAAGTTCTTTTTACTAACGACAAAACAATTGGTCTGTTTTTATCAAAAGTATAAAGAGTTATAAAGCCTAGTAAATATCTAGTTAATCTAATTAGACGATCTTATCACCCTTCTCCTAAGTTTAACCTTCTTTTGAGCCAAACAAAACATCTGTCCCAACTTCTATTATATACTGAATCTTTCTTGTCTTTTAAGATATACGTTAGCCTGTCCATCTCAGCACATCGAAGAATCTTGTTTATTATCAGATGGTCAGGGGGCGTATCTGCATCTTTCCACAGTTGAGCAAATGCCATTCTTGCCGCTCTTGAGACATGGACAAATATATACCAATCCTTCTTATCGATGTTGTCCGGTCTTATTCCTAGTAAGTAGAGGTCTGGGTGAAGGGGAAAGCTCACACCTGTTATTTCCAACAGCCACTGCTGTATTTTCCCCCAATAGCGTCTAGCTGACAGACAGATCCACCACTGATGGAAGAAAGTACCCTTGGCCGACCCACATTTCCAACATCTGTCAGAGGATCCTGGAGACATTTTAGCAATTTTGGTGGGGAGGAGATACCAACGATAGATCATTTCATAAAAGTTTTCTTTGAACAGGGAAGAAAGGGTCAGTTTCATAGTTTTGTTCCATACATTTTGCCATGCATCAAGCTGAATTGTTGTTCCAATATTTCTCCCCCAGGCAATCATCATGTCCTTTAAAATCTCATCCGCCATAAAATCGGACAGAAGAAGATTGTAAACGTTGGAAATAAATTTCCTTTGGCCACCTAGGACAAGCTTGTCAAACGTTTGTAAATGAAGGGAAATACCATTTTCAGTGCCGTTGTAATTTCAAACGATCACTAAACAAATGGTTGTTAAGTCAAGAACTATCTGTAGTACTGAATAATCAACCCATTGCATTTGTAAGGCTTACAGAGACAGCATAATGATTGTTTCTAATTTATTTACTTATTTATTACATTTGTTTGTCGTCCATCTTGCTGCAAGGTGACTCTGGGTGGCTTACAACAATAAAAGCAATACAGCAGTGGTGAAATCAATTTTTTTTTTACTATCGGTTCTGTGGGCATGGCTTGGTGGGCATGGCAGGGGAAGGATACTGCAAAATCTCCATTCCTACCTCACTCTGGGGCCAGTTCTCCAAACTGCTCAAAATTTCCACTATCAGTTCTCCAGAAACTGTCAGAAACTGCTGGATTTCACCTCTGCCATACAAACACATATATCTAACTGCCATAAAAATACAGTTACAAATTGTGACTAAAAGATGGGATGGGTCCGAGAAGGATGAGTGGGGTTGTGTGGGATTTACCATTGCATCAACCACCTCCAGTGTGAGATGTCAGCCCTGGATCACCAGACGGGCGGGGCCACCATTCATGCAGGGGAGGAGTGGACACAGGCGCACGGCTGGTAATGGCCAGGCAGCCAGGGAGCCACCACCTGAGAGACCTGCATCGTCATCCACAGGCTGCCAACTGGCTAGGGGGCCCCAAACTTTGACTGGCTGACCACTCCTGCATCCATGGGGCTGCCACCTGCCTAGCGGAACCCTGACCATACCCGGGCAGGATGACCCAGGATGGGCGGCTAGGGGCGTGGCCGGACTGCAGAGACCATATTAGCAGTCTGTGAAAGGGGCAGGGTATACACTCAAGGGAGGTAGGGCGCAATATAAGGGACAAGTGAGCTAACCACGGTAGCACAAACTTTTATTCCTTTTGGATGGTCACTTCGTGCTGATCTGCGTTTCCAGATAAACAGTCTAACATCAGCTTGTGTTGCTGGCTTTTCATATGTGGGACACCGGAATGTGACATGAGACTCCCCCATTGGGGTCCCACATAATTGTTGCCCACAGCATCAATTCACCAGATTTTTATTTATTTTATTTATTTATTACCTAATATGAATTTGAGGGCTCCGGTTTCATTGTTACTGTACAAAATCCTCATGGTGCATTTGCCTCGTCTATTTTTAAAGCCATCTATGCTACTTAGCTATCAGATATCAAACATCAATGATCCACTTTATACAACGAACCATAAAAGTCTTTCTTTATTATCCGCCTAATTACACTGTCAGGGCTGAAAATGTGAAAGATCCTTCATTACGGGCCTTCATTTTCCTGTCTTGATAATCAGACGAGGTGTGACATTAAGTGCATCTTTGTATTTAATATTAATGAAAGAGCCAGTTTTTAAAAAATCTAATCCTATAAGGAGGTGTGTGTCTTTTGCAATCTCAGGTTCTCGACCAGAGGCCTGGGAATTTGAGGGTTCTGGATACTATCTTAGCTGTTCCTAACACTGCGCTTGTTGTGGCCCGTCAGCAGCCTGTGCAGATTGTAGCTGATTCCGACAACGAGGAGGCTGGTGTGGTGCTGCGTCAGCAGCCTGTACAACTGGCGCTCGAGTCTGACAGTGAGGAGGCTGGAGAAGATGTGGTGCCAGAGGCAGGGATTCAGCCAGGGCCTTCAGAACCTCCAGAAGCTCCCTTAAGTGAAGAGGATGAAGAGGAGGAGCCTCTTCTCAATGCCTCTGCGTGCACAGGCGCACAGAGCTGCCAAAAGGCAGGAGTAGCTCCTCAGGAGGAGGTCTCCTCAAGAGTAAGGCTTGGGGCTAATTGGCCACTCCCTTAGCCTATTTAAGGAGGAACGCTGCTTGCAGCAAACTGTAGGGAACAACTTTAGTTCACTCTCCTTCGCGTCTGGATTCTCTGCAAAATTACTTCTGGGCTTTCTGCCAACTCTAGTAAGACTGTGATTACCTTATCTTAGAATTTTGGTAGGCTGTTGAGACAGTTTATTAACAGCCTTTGGTTGATAAAGACTGAGTTATTTGAGTAAAATAAATTTTGTATAGAGTTTGTGTGTGATGCGTTCTTTGGGGTCCGTAGCTGGGGCAGAACAGCGCTCTTCTGGACAATAGAGCAATGATGTTGTTCCTCAGGGTGTGTTGGAACCCTCTCCCCCCCACCTTAGGAGTCACAGCTTCAAGTGGTCCTTTCACCACTGAGACCAGTTTCATGAGCAGGTAATCTCCAAAGTTTCTTCCATTAGATATTCCTATGCATGAAAGTCATTTGAGTGACTTTGGGCCAATCACCAGGAGATTGTGAGTTCTAGCTCTGCCTTTGACAGTCTCCTGATTCCTACACCAGCACCTTAACCATTAGAGTAAATAAGCTCTAGTTTGCCCTAGCAATTTCTTCCCTCTGTTGTGTCCCCATACTATCACATCCACCAACAAAACTGACACCAGCCCAGAGCATAGAAAAACAGTGCAAGATTGAAAGATGTGGAGAGACCCGTCCCATAGAATCGCCAAGAGTCAGACACAACTGGTTGGATAACATTGTCATCATCATCACTATCACATCACCATCAAATTTTATCCTATCTTATGCTTTAAATCCTAACCCTGCAGAGTAAATTAGAAATGTAATAAAAGGAAAATATCTATGGCGCATTGGCTGATTCCTCTCATTTTAGGCTGTGAAATGAAATGGCACACAATTTATATTTATTATCAGAAGGAAACAGAATTTTATTATTCGTTGTGTTCTATTGCACTGGATAATTAAAAATGGAGCTCAGCAGAGGTTCTTTTCAGTTTTCTAAATAATTTTCTTTTTGGTGCAAAGGAGAAAAAATATTTCTTTCATCGGTTCCGGAGGAAAACTTGCATATCTGAGCACCTTTTTGGTTGCAGATAAGGGTTGCAGATTAAGAGTGTAGCGAAGCAATAAATAACTCAGTCTGCCTAGGAAGAAAAGATGCAAAAGTCCTCTATTATGAATTAGTGAAATATATCAAGGGCAGCAAGAAAAGGATTTGGGGACAGAAACAAATCTTCTTCCTCCCCCCACCCTTTTTTTTTTTGAGGATCAAGTAAATTGGCAAATTAAAAGACATTGGAGCTTCGAAAATAAGGTCATGAGAACGCAATTTTCCCTATTCAGTAGAGTTCCAATCACAACTTTTCTAAAAGAATCCCTGTGATTCCGTAAACAACCTGTTAGGCAGCCCATCTGAATGCTTACCAAATCTGTAACACCCTCTGGACTGCCAATTCTCCAGCCTTGATTCCTTCATAATGACCACAGATAAATTAATTCATTTGTGGTTAAAGTCATTTGGCTGACTTTGGACTAATCACCAGAAGACTGTGAGTTCTAGTCCTGGCTTAGACATGACCAGCCATCTGGGTGACTTTGAGTCAATCACCAGGAGACTGTGAGTTTTAGGTCTGCCTTCGACCTGAAAGCCAACTGGGTGACTTTGAGCCAATCACCAGGAGACTGAGAGTTCTAGTCCTGAATTAGACATGAAAGCCGGTTGGGTGACTTTGGGCCAATCACCAGGGGACTGAGAGTTCTAGTGCTGAATTAGACATGAAAGCTGGTTGGGTGACTTTGGGCCAATCACCAGGGGACTGAGAGTTCTAGTGCTGAATTATACATGAAAGCCGGTTGGGTGACTTTGGGCCAATCACCAGGGGACTGAGAGTTCTAGTGCTGAATTATACATGAAAGCCGGTTGGGTGACTTTGGGCCAATCACCAGGGGACTGAGAGTTTTAGTGCTGAATTAGACATGAAAGCTGGTTGGGTGACTTTGGGCCAATCACCAGGGGACTGAGAGTTCTAGTCCTGGCTTAGACATGACAGCCATCTGGGTGACTTGGGTCAGTCACCAGGAGATGGTGAGTTCTAGTCTAGATAGCAAATCACTTTTCTTCTCTTTTATATTATCAATAATTTGAGTTGATTTTCAGCCCTGGTCAGGTGATATATTTTAGATACCCCAGATAATCTTCACTTCCACTCATTTGCTCATGATCATATTTTATTTGTTGGACTTGCTTAGTGTCTTGGTATCACTGTTTGTCACATTGAGTGGTCACTACCGTTTCCCCTAAAATAAGACATCCCCTGATAAGACAGCCCAATCGGGTTTTTGAGCACATGCACCAAAATAAGCCCTCCCTGAAAATAAGCCCTCCTTGAAAATAAGCCCTCCCTGAAAATAAGCCCTCCCAAAAAATATTTGAACGCATGCGCAGCCGGTCCCCGCCACTTCCTCTGGTTTCCTCCATGTTCCCCAAAATAATAAGACCTCCCCGAAAATAAGGCCAAGTGCTTATTTCAAGGTTCAAAAAAAATATAAGACAGGGTCTTATTTTTGGGGAAACACGGTACTAAACAAACAATAAGCTATCTAAATGAAAACGTCATTTGCTCTAACTTCGTTGCTAGATCCCAAGTGGTGCCTTGTATGGAATACTGATTTATTTGTCCACCAAATTCTTGGGTTGCTATCTAAAACTCTGCCAGACCTTCACTTCCTTGCAATGTGGATAATTTGAACCAGATAGGGAAGAAGTTAAACAAAAAAATGTTACTTGAATATTCTGTTGGTTTCAGTTTCAGCTTAATGAAGATTTAAGTGGGACTGCATGCAGTGGTGGGTTCCTCCCGGTTCGGCCTCATTCTGCCGAGCCGGTAACGGTGACGATATAACGTCACTGAACCAGTTCTGCCCCCCCGCCCCCTGCCTCCCCCACCCCCACATTATTCTTACCTTTTATTTGGTCCCACCCCCAACCTATTGCTGCCTCCTGAGTCCCAGCTGATGGGCTATAAGGAAAAACTGTTTAAACTCTTGCCGCGGGGCTTCAAAGGGCCGCCCTACAGCTGATCAGTGGTAAAAGGCAGTTTGGTGGTAGATCAGTGCCTGCAAAAATAAATGGATAGACCAGTGCCTGCAAAACTACATGAGTAGACCGATGCCTGCAAAAATAAATGGGTAGACCGGTACAGCTCTGCAAGCAGTTAAAAGCCTGGTAGACCAGTACCTCTGCTAAATCCTAAAGAATTGTCACATGACCATCAAGCCACACCCACAGAATCGGTAGTAAAAAAATTTAAAACCCACCCCTGACTGCATGTAAGAGAATTAAATAGCCACCAGCATTTGATTCAGCTTTGTATCATGGTTTTCAGATAGAAGATTTCATAACTGCTCATCATTGTCATTTCAATGTTGAGTTCATAAATCCATTTTCAGCCCAGACAACACCTTTGCAACGTCGTTTAAGAACAGCAACACAAAATATTGAGAGCTGTTAAAATTATGCAAAGCTGTGAACTCAGTTTGGAAGATGGAAAACACACAAGAATATGAAAGCAACACCTTATGCGACTTATTCCAGCAGTGAAATTTCTCCCACACTTCTTCTGAACGGAACCTAAAATATAGCGCAATACTCATATCTTCATACCTTTGTGTACTTGGATATTTGCCAGATCACATTTTATGCTTTCTATTAAGTGAGTTTTTGTTACTTTAGCGCCTTGTGAATCAGTGATTTTTCCTGTCCTTCACTTGGATCTTGGATCATTTGCACAATGACATGACACAAGCGTGATCATTCTGAGATCATTATGTCTTATAACGGAT
Source organism: Arizona elegans (assembly GCA_022577455.1). Classification (NCBI taxonomy): domain Eukaryota; kingdom Metazoa; phylum Chordata; class Lepidosauria; order Squamata; family Colubridae; genus Arizona; species Arizona elegans. The sequence continues at coordinate 4,205,198 of JAKOOJ010000002.1, read as the reverse complement.
CCCATGCACAATTCACAAGTTGGGTACGCCTCTGAAAATTGACATTAGCTAAAATCAAACTTACGTTAACTTAAGGAAATCAAAATATTTTCCAAGCTGATTATTCAAGACGATAGCAGTACAACCTGCTGGAGAAGATGTATTTGTACATCTATGTGTATGATATATGTGCACACCTTTTGAACTTTACAGGGAAATTTCTTTTAATTTCCCTTGGCTTTTGAAGATTCCTTTGTTTTGCTCTGGAGAGCAGAAAACAGGGCATTGTTTCCAGGTGGTTCTTTCTTTGTGTGTTCACAAAATTTTGTTACCTTGTGAAACAGGGGCATTATGATTGGTTGCATAACCAGCTAGATTGTTTAGATTGAATTTGGCATTCTTATCCACTTGTTGAGTCCTTTCCAATGCAGAAAGTTAGCACCAGTGGTGAAATCCACTGTCAATGTCGATGGTGTTTTGGAGGATTTGGACCCAAGAATCCTATCACCATTGGTACTCTCTTTGCTTTATTTTTGCCATAATCATTCTACTTCTGTTTGCAGGTCTTTATAGTTTGTGATTCTCTCCAGTTCTTTCTCTTCTCTTCTGCTGTCTCCAGGTTCTACAGTGTCCATCCTCTAGCCCAGGGGGGCCTTTTATCAGGTTCGCCTGATTCGCCAGTTGCAGCCCTTTCTGAATCGGGACGCCTTGCGCACGGTCACTCATGCCCTTGTCACCTCCCGGCTGGACTATTGTAATGCTCTCTACATGGGGCTCCCCTTGAAGAGCACTCGGAGGCTCCAACTGGTCCAGAATGCGGCCGCGCGGGTGGTTATGGACGCAACTCATTGTGGCAACGTGACACCTCTCCTGCGCGAGCTGCACTGGCTCCCAGTGGTCTTCCAGGTGCGATTCAAGGTATTGGTCACCACCTTTAAAGCGCTCCATGGCACAGGACCCGGGTACCTTCGAGACCGACTTCTGCCACCAATAGCCTCCCACCGGCCAGTTCGCTCCTACAGAGAGGGTCTCCTCAGGGTGCCATCGGCCAACTTACGTCGGCTGGCGACACCCAGGGGGAGGGCCTTCTCTGTGGGAGCCCCAGCCCTGTGGAATGAACTGCCCCCGGAAATACGTAAGTTCTCTGACCTCCAGGTATTTCGCTGTGCACTCAAGACCATGTTGTTCCGCCAGGCCAGGCTATCAACATATTAATTTTAAATTGGGGTATTTTAAATTCCTGGGGTTTTAAATTTAAAAGTTTTAAATTGAGCCGAATTTATTTAATAATTTTAAATTTTTAATTGATGTTTGTCTTGTGTTTTTAAATAGGCTGTACACTGCCCTGAGTCCTTCGGGAGAAGGGCGGTATAGAAATAAAATTACACTTATATTTATACTTTTTGTCTTTCTTATTGACAATTGTTAAAATTGGGGTTTAATTATTAAATCCGGGGCATTATTATCTTATTATTTATTATTATTTTTGGATCTGCTCCCTGAGGAGGTTACCTACTCTAATTTGCAGGAATACCATTTTAAGAATGGAGTCTGGTTTTTTTTCCCCCTTACTTGCTTTCTGATATCCTCTCCCCGCCCCCCACCCCCTTCTTTATTTTTTCCTTTTCTTGTTGGCTGAAAGAATCGTTTTTCTTTGGTGCATCGATTTTCTGTAAGACCATCAACCGTAGCTGATCAAGAGACTCTGCTTTCGTTGCCACTTCCCCGCTGTTCCTATTGAGGCAAACCACACCTACAGCTGCAGCATTATAATGTGCTAAAGCTATTCTCCATCAAGCTTAACCAAACACCCCCAGGGATGAATGCAGTGGCCACAGACCTCATTCGTACTATCAGCCTTATATGATTCCTTGGAAGTTCTCACTGAAAGGAAGAGAGCGCTTTGCATTTTAAGTACCTTAAGGGGGACGCGGTGGCTCAGTGGCTAAAACGCTGAGCTTGTCGATCGAAAGGTTGGCAGTTCAGCGGTTCAAATCCCTAGTGCCGCGTAACGGGGTGAGCTCCCATTACTAATATTGGAGCCAAGTACGAGCTACTGCTACTGTAAATAGTTGATTTCCTTGAAATCTAAGTGGTATCTGCCATAACTGAAATGGAAGATTTCCAAGTTTCTTAGTCATGCCAGAATGAATAGATTAGCCTAGATGTTCATAATACCCAATGTAATTTATTTTTTTTATATAGGCTCAGGGGTGGGCTGCTGGGGGTTTGCAGCGGTTTGGGAGAACCTCTAGCTAAGATTCTGTGCAGTTCAGAGAACCCCCAAATCCTACTCCCGCCTGGCCTTGTCCACCCCACTCTGCCTCTCCCAGAAGTCCCCACATGGCCCGTTTTGAATGCAGGTAAGTGCAGGCCATGCGTGGAGGCTCGGGGAGGATGAAAAACAGGCCTACTGGAAGTTTGGGAAGGCCAGAAACAAGCCTGTTTCTGGCCTCCAGAGGGCCTCCGGAGCCTGGGGAGGCCGTTTTCGCCCTCCCGGAGGCTCAAAGAAAGTCTCCGAAGCCCAGGGAGGGCAAAAATGCCCCCCCCCCCGTGGTGCAGGAGGCCAACTAGGCCATGCCCACCATGGCCACGCCCACCCAGCAACTGGGAAGCGAACCCCTTGCTAAAATTTTTGAAGCCCACCCCTGTATATACTTAAATGTGAACTGTCTATATACTGTGCTTGACCATATACTTGAAGCCTTGCCCAAATAAACATTGTCAGACATGTTCTTTGTGTGTTAACCAGGCTCTGCAGACTCTTAATAAAGCTACTTAAGTCTTCACACAAATTGATTGACTTGTGGGACAGGCCTAAACTGATCTCACGTGGGTGACTGAAAACGGAGAAGAGGCAGGGATGTCAAACTTGTGTCGTCACAGCGTCATCACATGACGTATCACAACTTTTCCCCCCTTCGCTAAACCGGGCGTGGCCATCACATGATGCATCTGGCCCACGGACCACAAGTTTGACAGTCCTGGTCTAAGGAAACTGGGTTTTTTTTTCTCAAATAGAGAAAAACTCTTTAGATGAAGGTTAGAATGGATTTGTCAAATGTCTCAGACTGTCTAGTTTTCGAGAAATTATTTTCTCTACCTACCCCACTGCACTCCATCCCCATCCCAAATAGTTTCTGCCAGTTGGTCATAGAGTAAATCATGTGGGATTGAGGAACGATTCCCTACATTTTACCCTTATCCGTGACTCCTGACCTTTTGGAACTTGTCCTGCTCTTTTTGAGTCCATATTATTCTAAGCCCTGATATTGAACAGAACGGAATAACAGAGTTGGAAGCAGTGGTGAAATCTAAAATTTGTTACTACCAGTTCTGTGGGGAGTGTAATGTGACTGGGTGGGTATGGCCAATTTTTTTTTACTTTTAAAACCATTTTTCTACAACCTCTTCGCCGAAGAGGTTGTAAAAATGCTTTCAAAAGGATCCCAGCTAAGTTGCCTGATCGGCAGAGGCTTTTTTTCTTTTAAAAGCCTCTGCCAATCAGGCAACTCAGCTTGGATCGTCAGAGGCTCTTAAAAGCATTTTTTCTACAACCTCTGAAGAGATTGTAGAAAAAATGATTTTAAAAGCCTTTGACGATCTCAGCTGAGCCGCGTGATCATCAGAGGCTTTTTTTTTAACTTTTAAAAGCATTTTTTCAGCCGAAGAGGTTGTAGAAAAAAATGCTTTTAAAAACTAAAAAAAAAAAGCCTCTGATGATTGCGCGGCTCAGCTGGGCATGGGTGGGGGGGAGAAGGGATTTTTGCTACCGGTTCTCCAAACCACCCACCTCCATCGCTACCGGATCGGGCGATTTGGTCCGAACCGGGAGCATTTCACCCCTGGGTGGAAGGGACCTAGGAGGCTATCTAGTCCAACTCCCTGCCCAAGCAGGAGACCTTGAACCATTTCAGACAAATGGTTGTCCAGTCTTCTTAAAAGCCCCCACTGATGAAACACCCACAACTTCTGAAGGCAACTTCTGTTCCATGAGTTGATTGTTCTCACTGTCAGAAATTTCCTCCTTATACCATGGTGGACAATATAGGTAAGCAGGCCATTGATTTCAATGAAATGACATGTTTCCCTCCCTAATCCCATTAATTTCGGTGAGTGAAGGCTGCCTTTAGTGTGAAATCAGATGGCTCCAGCATAGGAACTAGAAAAACAAAACTAGCTTGCAGAAACTTGTAGATCTCATTCTTCCGTGATTTTTTAAAAGTAGGAGTGAATTGTTCACATCCATACAGGGTATACTAGAATAATTACAAACGTCAAATCTCTCAACAAAAGAAATGAAGTTCTTGTGAAGAAGATGAGTCATGGATTCTAACTGGCAGAATAGAGAGACCTTTTGTTGCAATAAGGGCTGTTGTGCGTTGTAATCTGTAATTATCTTTCCGAATGCATTCTGCAGTTTCTTAATCCAAATAAACCAAAATAAATAACGTTCTCCTGCTTTATAAGCCTTCTATAGCAAGGATAATCTTCTAACCCCAGAAATAATTACTCATTCTTTTCTACTGTGGCAATGGTGGACAAATCTAGGCCCGCATCTGTGCCAGCACCACAAAATCACGTGAGATACTAATTCCACTCTATAAATCCTTAGTAAGACCACATCTAGAGTACTGCATCCAGTTTTGGTCACCAAACTATTAAAAAGATGTTGAGATTCTAGAAAGAGTGCAGAGAAGAGAACCAAGATGATTAGGGGACTGGAGACTAAAACATGCGATGAACGGTTGCAGGAACTGGGCATGGCTAGTCTAGTGAAGAGAAGGACCAAGGGAGACATGATAGCAGTGTTCCAATATTTGAGGGGCTGCCACAGAGAGAAAGGGGTCAAGCTATTTTCCAAAGCACCTGAAGGCCAGACAAGGAATAATGGATGGAAACTGAACAAGGAGAGACTCAGCCTGGAAATAAGGAGAAATTTTCTGATGGTAAGAACAATCAACCAAAAGAACAGAAGTTGCCTTTGAAAGTTGTGGGAGCTTCATCACTGGAACTTTCAAGAAGAGGCTGGACTGCCATCTGTCAAAAATTGGTGTAGGGTCTGCTTGGGCAGGGGGTTGGACTAGATGACCTACAAGGTCCCTTCCAACTCTGTTAATCCGTATGTATATCTATATCCCAAACTGGCAAAGCATATATCTTTTGCTTTATTTTTCTGGAGAGGGTAATTCTGGGTAATTGGAGAAAAGCAGGTGTCTACATGCTTGTCAGAGACTTAAAACATCAGTTTAGTTTCTTAAACATATCTGAAGTGCCCCATATTTCCTCTGGGAGAGGGTTTTTAAAGGGCTATATTAGTTTGAAATACTCTCCCTTTCGAGAGAGAAAAAAAGACCAAAGATTAAACTCTGACCACTCTGGTGATGTACTGTATTTTTTGGAGTATAAGACACACCGGACTATAAGACGCACCTACCTTTTTTGGTGAGGAAAAGAAAAAGAAATCTCCCTCTGCCTCTGAGCAATTTTGCGTCCTTGCAGCAAACAGCCTGCTTTACTTTCATTTTCGTTTTCAGCATAGTTTGATTAGCACAAGGGGGAAAAAAATCGGCTCCAGCAATTTTCTTCCTTGCAGCAAGCAGCAGAGCCTGCGCAAAACAGCTGAGAGCAAATCAGCTGAGAGTCGGGAGGCGGATCAAATCAACTTGTGCTAATTAGGCTGTGCTGAAGCTGAAAGAAGCTGTTTTTTCTTGCTGTTTGCTTGCAAAGACTAACTGCTGGGAGGCAGAAGCCAAAGGATGGGGGCCAGTGGGTGGGCGGAGCTACGTTCGGTGTATAAAATGCGCCTAAATTTTCACCCCCTTTTAGGGGGGAAAAAGGTGCCTCTTATACTCTGAAAAATACGGTAATCCATCAACACTATTCTTTCTGCAGCTTTGGTTTAGAAACAATCATAAACTGCTACTCTACTCTTGAGATTTTAATGGAAAATTAACACATAGGGAAAAAATTCGAGCTCTACCATTGTTTCTATTCCAGAGGTATATCCTGGGCCAGACTTACACATAGTCCTCGACTTACAACCTTTCATTTAGTGACTGAAGTTATAACAGCACTGAAAAAAAGAGACTTACGACCATTTTTCACACTTACGACTGTAGCAGCATCCTCTCAATCACGTGACCAAAATTGGGCACTTGGCAACTGACATGTATTTATGACAGTTGCGGTGTTCCGGGGTCATGTGATCAACTTTTGCGACCTTCTGAGAAGCAAAGTCAACGGGGAAGCCAGATTCACTTAATAACCATGTTATTAACTTAACAACTGCAGTGGTTCACTTAGCAACTGTGGCAAGAAAGGTTTTGTAAAATGGGGTCAAATTCATGTAACCACTGTTATCACTTAGCAACATAAATTTTGGGCTCAGTTGTGGTTGTAAATCAAGGATTGCCTGTATCTTCTTGAGCAATGGGAAGAGAGGTGGGTTTCAGCAGGTTCTGACCAGTTCTGGAGAACCGGTAGTAGAAATTCTGAGTAATTTGGAGAACCCGGAGTAAAGATTCTGACTGGCCCCGCCCCCATTTATTCTCTGCCTCCCAAGTCCCAGCTGATCAGGATTTTGCAGTAACCTTCCCCTCGATTGGGGAGGGAATGGAGATTTTACAGTATTATTTCCCTATCTTGAACAGAATCCATATGCGATAGTGGCGAATATCTGTAGCTCAGCTGTAGGATGAGGATGGAGGTTCGCTCTCCAAGATTGTGGGTTGGTTTGGTTTTTGGACATTTCGTTACCAGGCTAGGTAACATCTTCAGCAGAGTTAAGAGGAATAAGCTTCACTCAAGATGTTGCCTAGCCTGGTAATGAAATGTTTGGAAACCAATCCACAAGAGTGAATTTCCACCTTCATCTTCAGGCTGGTGTTCTCGGCTTCGTGCTTCTAGGAGCAATGTGTGTGATCGCAGCTGTTTCTTCCTTTTAACTGCCAGTGGGAGTGTGAACTGATTGGGTGGGAGCTTGGCTGTGTTCTGATTGGGTGGAGGTGTATTCTGATTGGTTGGGGGTTTGAGAACACCAGCCTGAAGATGACGAATGAGACTTCGTCAAAACGTTGCCAAGACACCTCCAATTTTACGCGGGAGAAAACCCGAATAACCAAAGACCTACATACAAACACCCGCGAAAACCTCAGAAAACATATATATATACCACTATATTATTCTAATTGTTTTATTTACATTAGACATAAACATGTACCCAATTTCCTTTCCACAATTTTTGCTTCTTCCCATTTGTTCTTATATTTCTATTCCTAATTCAACCGTTATTTAATCTTTCCTTGTCCTTTTTTCCCTTTTCCTCCAACCATTTATATCATCTCTCCCAGACTAGGTAGTATTCTGTTTCCTCTTTTTCTTGTATCTCCTTCGTAAGCTTATCCATTTCCGCACATTCCATGATTTTTCTAATCACATCATCTTCTGATAGTATATTATTTTTCCAGTTCTGAGCGTAAACTATTCGTGCTGCTGTAATTATGTGAATGATTAAATACCGTATTTCTTTTTCATATGACTCTGAAATTATTCCCAGTAATCATGATTCTTGATGAGTGTATTTTAATGTACACTGAGAGCTGATGCACCAAAGACAAATTCCTTGTGCGTCCCATCCAAGAATTCTATTCTATTCTATATTGATTACGGAGATTTATTCCAGCATTTTTCTCTCTTGTCAAAAACAGAATCCAGAGTAGTGTTTTTCAGCCTTGGCAACTTTAAGATGAGTGGACTCCAATTTCAAGAATTCCCCATCCAACATGCTTAAAAGTTGCCAAGGTTAAAAAAATCCAAGGATCTGGAGCATGTCATTGGTACAGATATCAAAGACGATAGCGGAAGCATATGCGTTCGTAACGATGCTGTGATGTGCAATCCCAACTGGCATGTTGCGTAGCAGCCACAAAATAGCCAATTCCTGGTGGATACCAATAACCTCTAGTTAACCCCAGGAGAAGTAAATATACCAACGTATACTTGTAAAGTTGCACAAGCCTTCCACCTTAAGTATGACGAAACCTTGCCCCGTGCAACAGAAACCAAGGATAAAATGTTACGCTCAGGCAGAATAGGTGCGTGACAGAAATGTGTTTAATGAACAATAGTTATTGTTCAATGTGCCTCCCTATGTAATCACTCTGGAAGAATGGTTGCGAGAACGGTTGTAGGAATTGAATATGTCTAGTTTAATGAAAAGAAGAACTAGGGATGACATGATAGCAATGTTCCAATATCTCAGGGGCTGCCACAAAGAAGAGGGAGTCAAGCTATTCTCCAAAGCACCAGAAGATAAGAAGCAGTGAATGGAAACTGATCAAGGAGATAAGCAACTTAGAACTGAGGAGGCATTTCCTGACAGAACAATTAATCGGTGGAACAACTTGCCTCCAGAAGTTGTGGGTGCTCCCAACGCTGGCAGTTTTTAAGAAGAGATTGGACAACCATTTGTCTGAAATGGTAGAGGTTTCCTGCTTGACTGGGGGTTGGACTAGAAGACCTCCAAGGTCCCTTTCATCTGTTATTGTTATTCTATAATAACAATTTAGGCTCTTTGGTCAAGCTTCATTCCAGGTGACTTTACATCAGGGGTGAAATGCTCCCGATTCGGACTGGCTCGCCCGATCTGGTAGCGATGGAAGCGGGTGGTTCAGAGAACCGGTAGCAAAAATCCCTGCCCCGCCCCCCACCCCATGCCCAACTGAGCCGCACAATCATCAGAGGCTTTTTTTTTACTTTTAAAAGCATTTTTTCTACAACCTCTTCGGCCGAAAAAATGCTTTAAAAAAAAAAAAGCCTCTGATGATGACGCGGCTCAGCTGGGATCATCAAAGGCTTTTAAAAGAAAAAAAACCTTTTTTTTTCTTTTAAATGCCTCTGACGATCCAAGTTGAGTTGCCTGATTGTCAGAGGCATTTAAAAGAAAAAAAAGTCTCTGCCATCAGGCAACTCAGCTGGGATCGTCAGAGCCTTTTGAAAGTATTTTTTTACAACCTCTTCACCGAAGAGGTTGTAGAAAAAATGGTTTTAAAAGTTAAAAAAAAAAATGGCCACGCCCACCCAGTCACATTACCCACCACCACCAAGCTACGGCCCCAGAACCGGTAGTAACAAATTTTAGATTTCACCACTGCTTTACATCCATAAAGTTTTCTTGGCAGCAGTTTGAGAGTGGTGTGCTTTTTTCATTGCCTTTTCCCAGAATATGTTCCACTTCCAAGCCTAATCTTTGATCGTCCTTGAGGTTTCCCATTCAGACACTAACCAGGCCTTTGTCTGCTTAGCTTCTGAGCAGAAAGGGGTGGCTGAAATATATTTAATGACATATATTTCACGTGAAAGGATATAGTTAGCTGCCCTTGACTTGCAACCACTTGTCCATGACTATCTGAGGTGACAATAGTACTGGAAAATGTGCTTATGACTGGTTCTTGCATTTACAACCATTGCAGCAATGCAGATACCTAACGTGTATTTGGCACAGTTCCACCATCCTGGAGTGATATGATCGCCATTCGTGAGCCTCCCAGCTTATGTTTCACTTAAGTTTTGCTTAACAACCATGGCAAAAAGATTCATAAAATCAGACACAAATTTAATTACTTCATGAAAATGGGAGCACTAGTTACCAAAACCCCATTTGCAAATAACACAACCGTTGAAACGTGTTAATGCTTTAGCCCTTTTTTGTGTGAAAAAAGTGGAGAGGAATAAATTTGTGTGTGGATTACTATTCCAATGAATAGAATTGTTGTCTGCTGTGAAGCATCTGTAGTGGCTAGATAATAGTATCATAAATACAAGCTTCCCTTGCTTTTAGCATCCAGATGGATGCTAAAAGGATGGATGCTTTTCAAACCCTTTTAGCATCCAGATGGAAACAGAGTGACTTGCTCTCAACTGATCAAAACTCCACCAATCTGCCCAACTCTAGCATATGAACCATAAATGAGAATAATCTATGATACAGATTTCAGAATGGTGTTTTGATTTCAGGATTACACCGAAGGGCCAACAGGCAAATGTAACTTCCAGAGGCTTGGTTCAGTCTTCATATCCCAGGAGTTTGCAACCTTAAACACTCAAAGAGCCATTTGGACCCGTTTCCCACAGAAAACACCAGGAGCCTCAAAACCTGGGTGGGCGTGGCCAACTCGATGTCACTCACTTCCACCAGTCACATGATCCCCTAGCCATGCCTACCCACCCGGTCATTTGGGTAGAGAACCGGTTGTTTAAAAATACCGGGAACCACAAAACCCTTTTGACATCTCTCTCTCTCTCCTCCTCCTCTCTGTATCTGCCCCAGCCGCTTCTCAGGCCAGACGAGACTGGGAGGGGAGGGTGAGGAGCGGGGCCAGCCAGTGGTGGAATCACCCGACAGGGAGCCACAGCAGAGGGCCCAAAGAGCCGCATGCGGCTCTGGAGCCGCAGGTTGCTGACACCTGTCATATCCAGAACAGCAGCAAAATAATAATAATAATAATCTACAAAAGTACAAATATTGCTTTAGAGACAAGATCCCTAAAGTCAATGGTTGCTGGCTTTGATTACCTATGAGTTTACATTCCAAAATGATTAAATCTAGAACTTTTAGCTGTGTCTTACATATTTGTGAGAACCACATCTGTTACAGTGCCGATTAAAAGTCTGGCCAAATTTTATTGGAATAGTGAATTTCTGTCAACTTGTTAAATTTGTGTCTCTGATTCCTGTTTGGAATGATGGCACATTTTTAGTAGCACAATTCAAATTACTTAATAGATCCACCATGATGACTGGCACTATTCATTATAATGTATGACAGCAAGGAGCATTTCATACAAGAATACATACCGTGTAAAGGTGGGCAATTAATTTTCTGAAGGTGTCACATGAGAAACGTGGATTGTTGTAGGCGGCCAAATAGGGATTGTCAAGGTGCGTAGGCATGCATGCAAACACATACTAAATTAAATCAAAATTGCAATCACCTTCAAAATAAAAGCAATCCAGTTGTATTGCCCCCAAAAAATATTTTCCATTTCAATAAATTGATACATAATAGCAACAAAATATAATCAAATGCACAAATGAAAATTAAGTTACATGCTTCATGAACACAAAATATTGCTGCCCTATTGGATAGGTTTTGTTTTCTTGTGTAAAAAGACTGTTGTGCCCCATCAGTTTATCAGCTCACATAAATGTACTGTCTAATTGAAGGATATTCCCAATTCCTTCAAATGGCACAACATAAAATTTAAGCCAAAGGTTAGGAAAAAAGAAGCAAAATATTTCAACAGAAAATAAAAATAATTAAATGTGTACTTACCATTTATATGCAACTTCTTGAAACCAGAATGAAAATTCAATGTGAAACAAGGAATATATATTTAATGATGAATTGTGAGTATTGGTGTAAAATTAATGCACTGAGCTACCAAAAATAATTGTACTTACTATTACATGTCCATGTCTGAACATTCTGAAGACAAATCGTTAATGAAAGGAATATTATTTAACCACCATACTAAGCTGGTTTATTAATCATGGCTTACTGAACAAACCAAACCACAAGAGCTGGTTGGTATAATAGTCGTGGTGGTGCAGTGGTTAGAATGCAGTATTGCAGGCTAATTCTGCCCACTGCCAGTAGTTCGAATCTCACCAGGCTCCAGGTTGACTCAGGCTTCTATCCTTCCGAGGTCTGTAAAATGAGGGTCCAGATTGTTGGGGACAAGATGCTGACTCTGTAAACTGCTTAGAGGGGGCTGTAAAGCATTGTGAAGCACTATATAAGTCTAAGTGTTACTGATATGTGTAAAGTAGCTTTGAAGAGATGTACAATTCTTGAACTTCAAAGGCCAAAAGATGCCTCAGGCCACACAGGAGTCTCCATAATATCGGTCTACAAGTGTTATTTCATCATCTGTTTTTCCCTAGATCATGCAATGACAGTCCTGGGTTGTATCAAAATGCTAAATGTACAGCATTAGAGCTTAGTGCTTTGTGTGTCTCAGCCAATGTACATGTTTAGAGGCAAGAGAGGAAACTAAAGGATTTCCATTTTTATTTCAAGCCCTTTTTTTCCACTATCTTTATCAAATTTTTATCTAGTTTCACCCAAAAAGGAAAGGTATATGCAGATGATAAGTAGTTTCACCCACTAGAAGGAATTATATGGAAGTTTAAGATGGGGATTGGGATTATTTAGAATAAGTGGTTGTATTTTTAGAATGATTTATAGAGGACCAGGGTAGGTTTCAATGTTGTTTCGCTACATTTTTGTGGGTGTTTAAAGCCAATCCAAATAATGTTCCCTAACTTGTTTTCCTTTTTCGGGATTGGTTCTTTCCTATATGAGCAATGGATTGCAGTGTTCCTCCAATGTAGTAATTTGTCAGTAATTTTAGCAGTGCAATTCTTGATGTTGGCAGTTGGGAACTGCAGGTGGTCCACCCTTTGCCAATTCTGACTTATTGCAAAATTTCTAGACAGCAGAAGACGAGGCACCTGAATTGTTGTGATCAAACGTGCAATCAAATTTAGGTCTTTCAGTAAACACATTTCACTGGAAACGTCAGGTGAACAAATGGTCCTCTTTATTTAATAAAAACAAAATGCTTTAGAATATACCCACCACATAATCAAGAAAACATAATGCTCTTTAGGAAGTTTCAGTTCATTTGAATACTGCACACTTAACTGCAAGCACAAGGCAAAATGAAAAGAAACCCTAGTAAATGAAAAGTAAACAAGTTTTATTTCTGTAAATTAAATTCTGCACAGACTAATCACTCGTCCAGACAGGATCAATTTTAGACCACCTGATTACCATTCTCCCCCACTGACATTCACAGACAAGGACACAAATATCATTACTCCTGAATTCCTAAAGCAGAAAAAACATGCAACAGTGGCAGAAATTTGTTTTACGGTAGAATCAGCGCATTTCCGGGGGGGGGGGGGGGAGGAGATGACGACAGCCATATATGTCAAGGCTTAATATTTTGCTTTATTTTCCTTCTAAACTCTCCTTTGCCAACTGCTCCCCTTCACCCCACTCTTCTGTTTGGCATCATACCGGCTCAATTCTCTTCTGCATCCAAATTCTTTAACCCGTTTCCGAATGCCTTCAGATCAGGAATAAAGTTTGGCCCGATTAACATTATGCTTGTTTCTTGTTTAGAAAGGCAAACTAGGTGGGAAGTTCACGGGTTGAGTGGAGACTAAGCCTGGTTTTCAAGTATACTATGGCAAAACAAACATGCACACAAATAATTCGGTGAGAATATTCGGTACTGAAAATCCGAGAATGAAGATGGCCGATACTTCTAAAGGATCTTGCAGAGGCAAGAGGCTTTAGACACTTTCCAAATTTGCTGCATTGCATGCGATCTATTACTGGCGATATCAACTTGTAGGGGTCGCTTTGATCTAAGCTGCCATCTGGGTAATTTAATGACACACTGACCATAAATTGGGTCTGTACATTGGCCTTGCCAAAATATCTCTCCATCATTCCTTTCACAAGTCAACACTTGTTCTAACCGGCTTTGCTTCAGGCACCTAGGTACAAATATGGCCACAAGACAAATAAAAGCAAGAAAGTTATAGCATGGTATTTCCTAGGGCAGCTGTCAGCTAACTACACTAAAATCTGGAGCGGAAAATTTCATGGGTATCCAGGGGCAATTTGTGCCATGCGTTTCCGAAGGCTAAGAAAAATGCAAACCCAAAAGGTGTACACCGCATCAATGACAGGTAATTAAAGTTAACAATCCAGGTAAAGGAAACCAATGAAAAGGGAGATACGGTAAAGGTCAACCATAAGTGTAAAGTGAAATCACATGTCAACAATTTACATTTAAAAAAAGGAAAAAACCCTTATAAAAAAGATGTTACTAAGACATAGCCACAATAAGTTAAGTGCTTCTGTAAAATAGCATGCTGCTTGTTATTGTCTCTAAATTCCTATATACTTGGACAGCATAGTTGTATATCTGAGGTACATTAGTTTATATATGTATAGATAAACATTGTAAAAAGGTTATTTTTTTCCATCCAGTTTTTTGTCTTCTTCATCTCCAAGGAAGAACAACGGAAACATTCCTAAAAGGCAGCCAATGGTCACTCCAATAGCTTTACCCTAAAAAAACGGGGGGGGGGGGGGGGAACCAAAGAGAATGGGATGTTCATTTAGGATCAAATCCAATACTGAACATCCAATTAACATCACTTATGTACAGGTGGTCCTCAACTTACGATCACAATTGAGCCCAAAATTTCTGTTAAGTGAGACATTTGTTAAGTGAATTTTGCCTCATTTTACGACCTTTCTTGCCATAGTTACTAAGTGAATCACTGCAACTGATAAATTAGCCAGAAGAAGTGAATCTGTCTTCCCCATTGACTTTGCTTGTCAGGAGGTCACAAAAGGGGATCCCGTGACCTTGGGACATAGCAGCGGTCGTAAGTACGAAGCAGTTGCTTTGCTAAGCACCTGAATTTTGATCACATGATAACAGGGCTGCTGCAAAGGTTGCAACTTTGAAAAACGGTCATAAAGTCATATTTTAGTTTTCAGATTAGGAGCTCATAACTTTGCACAGGAAATAACGTGCAATTAAGTAGATTTGAATTCCTCTTGTTAGAATCAGTTTGATGCAGATTATGGTGCATAATAATCTACACTAAAAGATTCAGTTTCTGTTTTTATCCCCACAGGAATAACTGATAATAATGCATACATAATTGGTATCCAAATTCTAGTTCTTAGGCAATATCGAAGTTGCTATTTTTCTCTGTCTTGGTTTCCCCTTGTGCTCTCATCCATAAATACACATACTCACCAAGTGTGCACTAACACGTGTTTGCCACATATCAGCTTGTTTGGGGGTGAGATCGGGAATTGAAAGGCCCAATCTGGAGGCCATAGCTTCAACATAGCCTGCAAGACTTGGGAGAAAAAATACAAATACACTGAGCACATGAATCTCTGAAACAGACCAATTTTGCTTAATTTTGATTAACTGTAGAAAATTAAAGCTCTGCAATGACAACCCACTATATAATAGAAAAGGGAGCATTTTAAATCTTGAATGTAATATTGTTTTTAATGATTTGTAAGTGCATAAACATTCTAATTTAGGCATAGAATAGGTGGCAAAAACTGAAACTCCTTCCTTTCCACTTTGAGCATTTTAATCATTCTTGCCTTTTTAAAAATACTTAATGTGAAATATTTTTGTTTTGAATCATTATATTCTTATATCATGCTAAATTTATTAAACCTCCTTAAATGCACAATTTTCCCTGGAAAAGCAGAATATAAATTTAATAAAAACACAGTTCCCTGCTAGATGATTCTTTGGGTCATATTACAATGTCAACTCCTGAAGTTCCCATTCTTCTTCACATAAACATCTATTCTTACCTGATTTGAGAAGTGGGTATGAATTCAAAACAGGAGGAGGAAATATGAACTTAACCAAAGGCAGTAGAGGCACGACTAATCTATGAAGTTATACCCTTTGCTCCAACACCCTAACTTGAATTGGAGTTCCAGTTTATAGTACTCTGTAGCAGCCTGTCCTCAAATCCCAATAAATACAGATAGTCCTCGACTTACAACTGTTCATGTAGTGACCGTCCAAAGTTACAAAGGCACTGAAAAAAGTGACTTATGAGTGTTTTTCACGGTTATGAACTTTGCAGCATCCCCATAATCCTGTTATCAAAATTCAGATGCTTGGCAACTGGTTCACATTTATGACCTTTGCTGTGTCCCAAGGTCGTGTGATTATCTTTTGTGACCTTCTGACGAGCAAAATCAACGGGGAAGCCAGATTCATTTAACAACCGTGTCACTAACTTATCAACTGCGATGATTCCTTTAACTGCTGTGGCAAGAAAGGTCGTAAAATAGGACAAAACTCACTTAACAAATGTCTCACTTAACAACAGAAACTTTGGGCTCCATTGTGGCTCTAAGTCGAGGACTACCTCTATATCAACATTAAAAAACAGGAGGGAACGTGCAAAACATGTCCATGTTCAAATCAGGTTGTTAGTTATTCGAAGTGTTATGGTGCTTTTCCAGCTATCATTCTGAGCTAAGACTAGCAAGGCATTTTGAGCTTCAAATGGTTCTATTATAGAAAAATACTGCAAGTTCATGAAAAAATATATAATTAAACTTACCCCAATCCAGCTAAGTCTGAGACAAGATTTCCCAAGGCAGCAGCTGGATAGTTGGAAAATTACAGTATTATATAAATTAGTAACACTGCAGAAATACCCAGAACATGTTTTATAACCATATTATTGCTTAAAACTAAAATTCTTCTGAAGATTGTTATTGGATATATTTATATACTTCATAAAAGCCGCTTTTCAACATAGTGTAAAAATATAACATCAATCAATCAGCTGTCATGAAAATTAAAAAAAAAAAGTATGAGAACATCACAAATTTATTTAGCAGGGGAATTTACAAAATTTTCAGTAATTAGCCATGGTTGATCCTGAGGAGCATAAACACTTCTAGGTTATTGTTATTAAAACTAAAGCAGCTGTCTCAGATTTTTTTTTTTTTTTTTTTTTTTTTTGGTACTCAGAGAATCTGAAACACAGTCCTCAAAAGAGGAACCTGAGGAAAAAAATTCTTTTAAATGGGCAATTCCTAAGAAGGGGTTTTAAATAAAAAAAAAGGACTTTGATTTGAGCCCAGAAACAACTTGGAAACCAGGGAAATTAATATAACGATATAAATTGTAAAGTACTTAATGTCTCACATGACTCTACCTCCATTCTCCACTCTTTAGTATAAATATGTATGGATGATTAGCTCAAACTAGAAATGAAGCCTCAATAAAGCTACGTGTTATTTTCTTCAGGTATCCCCCTGGCCTCTATGGGAAGGGAATGCTGATATGACAGATCTTTAATCTGCTCCAACAATATACTGTTTATATTCTCTAGAGCCATGATGGCAAACCTATGGCCCTCTCTGTGGGCACGTGAGCCCTCGCCAGAGTTCAGCTCCACTGGACATGAGCGGGTGCCTCCCACTGACCAGCTGGTCTTTGGGTCTCTGCTGCACATGCGTGTAGGGGCGGGGCACGTGCAGGGGGCCTCGTGCGCATGCATTGGGGGGATGGGGCACATGCAGGGGCCATGCGTACATGCACAGGGGGCGGGACACGTGAGGGGGGCACATATGCATGCATGGGCAGGGGCATATGCAGGGCCCACACATGCATGCATGGGGTGCATGGGCAGGGGCCGCACGCACATTGGATTTTGGGGTTCAGGCACGCAGGCATTCATGCACTTTGGGCACTCAGTCCGGAAAATGTTAGCCATCACTGCTTTAGAGCAAGATCATGACAAAATTTCATCTACAATAAACTAATATTCAAAATCCAATTTAAAACTAAGTACAGTAGTGTTTATTGTATTTGAAAGAAAGCAGATTTTCTATTTCTCAAAATTACATCAAACTTTCTAAAGTCAAAGTATGGAATAACAACACGTAAAAGATAAAACAAATTTCTTCAAAAGCTGGAAGCAAAATGAGGCGGCCAATTCTTCATATGGAGAGTCTGGGTATATATACTGTATCGCACTAAACCACAGACTGTTAGACTGTAACAGCAGACTTAGCCAAAATCCAACATCACAACATGGCCTAATGCCAAGTGATTCATCCTTTATTAGCTTCTTTCCTCCAATAATACGTATTTTTCTTTTCCTCATTTTCCCGCCCCCCCCCCACCCCCACAAAAGTGCAAGGTCTGCTTCTTTTCGAATGAATTGACAGTCGATCCATTGGTTGCAACAAGAATTGATCAACTGACTTGTCACCCGAGGCTGATATTGTAGGCTGGCTCAAAGTCTCCCAGCTGTTTTTCATGCCTAAAACAAAACCAGAATTCACAGTCTCCTGGTTTCTACATTGGTGCCTTAGCCACTAAACCAAACCCTTGTTTCCTCCAAAGACAATAATAAATCATCCAATTATTGTTCAGACAGTAAGTCATAATTATTTCCCCTTTGCAAAAAATAATAATAATATCCATACTCTTTCAATTACTTCTACAAAATAACACCCTCCTCCCCCCCCATAGTTTTGTACCCATATAGGGAAACAGCACTCAGATACAGCTATTTTTTAAAAAGAGTAGAAATGCTATCTTATTTACAGATACTGTTTTCCCAAAATTGTGTTGGAAGAAGTAAAAGAAAAATATCAGGAAACTTCAGACAAAGATGGATGTGTTCCTAATTTTATCTCGTGATAAAGGTTTCCACTGATGTTAAGCACATGCTTTCCTCAAACAGCAGCAAAGGGTTCTATGAATTTCACTGTGCACATAAACTTAAATGATAAATAAACAGCTATAAAAATCCACATAAACAGCAATGACCTTCATTACTTGCCTGCCATGGTAGAAATTCCAAACACAATCCCTATCGATAACTCTATCTGTGTGCCCTAAAAATAATAGAGAGTTTCATTATCACCCACACATTACGTAGACAACGCATCAGGAATCACTTGTAGGAAACAATGCAAGTGTAAAAAGAGGAAGGGGGCCCACCTGCTCACCAGTTCCTCTAGAACAGGGATGTCAAACTCATGGCCCGTGGGAGGGTTGTGCGCGGCCACCCTGAGCTCCGTTTTCACTGGCAGAGGGCTCAGGAGGCTGTCGCGGCCAAAAACAGGGCCCGGGGGGGCACATGCAGCCCTCCCGGGCTCCGTTTTCACTGGCAGAGAGCTAGCAAAACAAACTTAAAAACAAAACAAAAGGAGAAATGTTTCTCCTTTTGCAATTCATGCAAGAAAGGACAGGAAAGAAGAAAGGGAAAGAGGAAAGACAGCAAGGAAGGAAAAATAAGGAAAGAGAGGAAGGAAGAAGAAAGGAGAGGGAGGGAGGGAGGGAGGGAGGGAGGGAGGGAGGCAGGAAGGAAGAAAGGAAGGAAGGAAGGAAGGAAGGAAGGGGGATTATAATGAGAGTGAGGGAGGGTCTGAGGGAAGTCCTGCCTTAGTACTGGCCACCACAGGTGACATCAAGGTGGCCACGCCCACCTCCCCACCCCCGTCAAACACAACCCTGATGCGGCCCTCAATGAAATCGAGCTTGACACTACTGCTCTAGAAGACCCTAAAGCAAAATACATTTTACTGCATTGGTATAATGGTGTGTTAAAGCAGAATTGAAACTAGCAATGCTGCATTGCTGCAATACTAGAAATATTTCAGTATATATAAAGATTGGTATCAAGATGACTTACCGCAGCAATCATAATGGCGTTATCAAAAAATCCAAAGCCTACAAAAGGTACTGCATTGTGGAAGAACACTAGAACAAAAAACAATGTTTTAAGTGTTTGAATCGCCATTTGCAATTATATTAAATAATATGGCAGTTTGTTATTTATCCAAATAAGGGTTGACATGTGCTTAAAATCCCAAGCACATCACTTTGTTTCTATAAATAACCCAAACCAGAAGGGTCTTTTTCTAGTCTCTTGAATACAACTAACCACCAGCAATTTGTATACCGCGATCACCAATACCAAAGTGACTATCTCTGAAAGGCCAGATCCATTCTGAGTACTTTCTAGATAATTCCATCTGCAGTAGGGTGACACAGGGGGAAAAGCAGCACATACACAGAGGAATCAGTGACAGTCACTGGTGGAATTGCTCTGGACACAAGGGATGTTAGCCAATCTGTAACTGGGAGAGAGAGAAATGAGGGAGAATTCAAGAGATCCTCATCAGAGCAGACTCTCTGGTAGACCTTGAACTCGCAGGGCTAATAGTTTCCCCCCCAAAAGTGAAAAGTAACAGCCAAATACTAAGAGCGGCAAAACACTGCCGTTCTTGGAGGCTTTCAATTCCCTAACCATCTGATTTTTTTTTAAAAAAAAATATAAAATAGACATAAGCATTTACCATGTTTCAGTTGTCCAGTGGATGGTGGTGCAACCTCCAGCTTCTCTAAATTTAAAGAAAGGAATCTATAAGCATAGACATATTTGGCTAGTTATTTTATACACAGCAGTGTGAACACGTAAAATAATAATTCTGATGAAAAAAATATAGGTAAGGTAGATTCTCCACGAACTTCATTGGAATTTTAAAAAAACCTGTCTCTTCTAGTGACTAAATATGACACAACATTTTTCTTAACTTTGTTATCACTATAATAAGTGTCCCACAATTTAAAACAGCTTATCGTATTCAAGGAATGGGCAAGATGCAGACTTCGAAAAAAAAAATCATTTATATTTTCATTATCTAGATAAAACCCATCCTTAGCCAGGAAAGGCAGAACTACTTTGACATCTGAACCAGCACTATAAAAAAATGTTAAACTGGCCAGAATGATTTTGTAACATTAGTTTATGGCTATCAAACAGTTCCATGACAGAAATCTTCATCCATTTCCACTGACTTCAAGGATTACTCAGGAAATAAAAATTGATTTAATTAACAATGAAAAATTGCTTAAGCAGTAGATCACCAAAAATTGGCAGCGTAACTATTATTCAGCAGCCATAAATAGAGAATTAAGGATGTCATGAGGAGGTATCTGGCAACTATATGGTTTAAGGTTTGTGGGTTATTAAATAAAGATTTTAATTTCTGTTTGCCATGTGTAGTATATTTCTATTTAAGCGGCTTAGATTCTCTTGACTGAAACAATATATAGACATACACCCTAAATCCATTTTTTTGTGATAAGCAACCTATAGGTAGTTGATTATGATTTACCGAAAGTACTGATCATGGCTGGCAAAGAATTACGGCAAATAGATATCATTTAATCATGTTTCAAACAAGTCAGGTGTCATGGGTAACATTAAATTATGACTCCTGGTTTGCAAATCACGGTGGCTGCATTCCCAAATCACATTCAACAAGACCCAGAGTCCATTACAGTTTTGAGTAATGTGCACACACAATAATATATTGCATCGAAATTCGCTCTTACTGGTGACTATTTAGCACAATCTAACCTGTTTCTCCACGCAAAGCTCCTGGAGTAAGGGGGGAAATAGAAACAATACAAGGCAAAATAAATATATGCCAGTTCAGAGCCACTGAGAGAATGATGACCTGACATAAAGAAATCTACGTAGACAGAATGAAGGATTTTATCTTCCCCGAGTTTACCTTCTGTGTCTCAAATCTGTTACTATTTCAGAGTATATAAATATGTATTCCTTTTCCAATCTGTCTGTTAAGGCAAAGCCAGAAAGTTGCTTGATGGTGAGAATCTTAAATGCATTACAAAAAGGCTGTTTTTTCCTCTTTGTACAAAGATTTTATTCAAGAATCCTTTAAAAATGGCACAGTACGATAAAAGATGTTTGCACTGCTGGATAAAAGGCACAGGAATCAAATCAATATTTTATCCTTATTTCAATAAGTGGGATATTCTCTCATAAACAGATTATGAGAACAAAGGCTTCAATTGAATGTTTCATTTGCAGGTTTTACATGAATATGCAAATATTTATCAAAACATACTTTTATCAGTAACTTCCTGCCTTTGGCCTCATTAATGCAAAAAAGTGGTTATTATTTAAACATGGATAAAAAATCCCAGGAGCTCAGATATGTACTTTCCTGTGTAATATTAAATATTAAAACTAACCCACATTCAAAATGTATAAATAAATGTATCATCTTCTATAATGTTTTCAACCTTTCTTACGAGTAGTCCTTGATTTATGACCACAATTGGGATTGGAACTTCCTTAGCTAAGTGATGCAGTCCCTTAAGTGAGTCAAGCTTGATTTTATGACCTTTTTTGCTGCAGTCATTAAGTGATCCTGGCTATCCCCATTGATTTTGCCTGTTGTAAATAGCAATACCACTTAGACGTATATATCGCTTCACAGTGTTTTTATAGCACTCTCTAAGTGGTTCACAGAGTCAGCACATTGCCCCTCAACAATCTGGGTCCTCATTTCACCCACCTTGGAAGGATGGGAGACTGAGTCAACCTTGAGCCAGTGAGAATTGAACTGCTGGCAGTAGTCAGAGTTAGCCTGTAATACTGCATTCTAACCACTGCACTACCACAGTTCCAGAAACCCTCTGGAAAGGTTGCAAATGGCAATCATATGATCCCAGGACACTGCAACCATTGTAAATACATGCCATTTGCCAAGTGTCCAAATTCTGATAACCTGAAAGTAGGGATGCTGCAATGGTCGTGTAAGTACTGGTCATAAGTCATTTTTTTCAGCATCATCACAACTTCTAACTGTTGTTAAACAAATGACTGTTAAGTCAAAGACTACCAGTATTTTTTATTTTTATTTTGCTTTAATTTATATGCCGCCCTTCTCCAGAGACTCAGAGTGGCTTACAATGCGTTAAGCAATAGCCTTCATACTTTTGTATATTTATACAAAGTCAACTTATTGCTCCCACAATCTGGGTCCTCATTTCACCTACCTTTGAAAGGATGGAAGGCTGAGTCAACCTTGAGCCTGGTGAGATTTGAACTTGCAGTAATTGCAAGCCGCAGATGTTAATAACAGTGCTTAGTCCACTGTACTACAGGCTTTTCTCTTCCATTGTGTCCTACAATCACAACAACTCCTGGTAACGGTTTGGTATTATACCAGAACTTATGAACTATAGCTTGCATTTGTGTTGGATCAGTAAATGGAGGGGGAAAAATAAGGACGTGCTTATATTAAGTTGTGAACCAGTTTTTTCTGGGTCATCCACATTTGAATCATGCTTTGTCTGGAACACATGCTGAAAAATGTAAGAAAATTATCAGATGGGCAGGATTACCTTGATTGGGGGAAAAAAGGATAAATGATGTAAGACTTTCCATTCATAAAAAAATAACACATCAGAAATGAATGAAATTTCAGCCAGTGCAGAAAAAATAGGCAAAGAAAAGCAGCTGTTTTCATCATTACTGCAATAACTGAAGGCCAACTTTCTTCATATGAAATCATATATGTAATTAATTTCCACAAGTTACAATTACAACAATCGTTTCTTTCAAATGCAAAAGAGCAGATTAAGCCACTTGGGTGAGTTTCTAAATCTCATGCAAAAAAACTCTGTGCCAAACGCCTCTTCAAATATATCTTTTAGAGTAACAATATTAATAAAATAAAGACAATCTTGGAAGCAAGCAAGCAGCAGAAAAAGACTGCTGTTGTCAGGCTTCAACTAGTTATTACAAACAGTTATTACAAGCAGGGCTTCATAACAAAATGACAAATTATTTGGTCTGACTGGGGAGTATTTTTCAAATCATGGTTTGCTATTACATCCAGACAAGACAAAGATGTCGAAATGTCCTAAATTAAACTGAAAATAACCCATAGTAAAACATATGTTAGAGGGCCTTATCAGAATGTATAAGCTTTTCAGACCATTCTCACTTCATCTAAACTAATGTACCTGCTTAAAACACTAATGTGAGTCCTTTAATTAAAGTGGGATCAGTTTAAACTAAACTGCAAGCAAATTTTAATTTAGATCAGTTCAGCAGTTACGGTAATTAGGATAATTTTTATTTTAGAAGCAAAAGTCCTCATCTTCTGTTACTCTGAAAGAAATCAAATGCTGATGCAGACAGAATTAACCAAAAGCATTTATATCAGAACATGCCAGATCATTTGATGGGGGAAACATTAGTAAGTTCATGTACAGTTATTATATGACCAGCACCATTTACTCACATCATGCCTTATTTATCAACAAATAGCAAAATTTACTGTACCCAAAGCCCTAGGTATTTCTGCTGATGCTACCTGTTTCACTGACATCTTAAATGGTACCAGCGGTTTAGGAAATCTGGATGCTAAAAAGTGTTCATATAAAAGAAACATCACATTATTTTACTTTCAGCTGAACATTTTAAATTTTCATTATTCAAATCTAGAATCCCAACTTTATTTATTTAGCAGTAACAGTAAGAGTCACGGATTTTAATGGATATTACTTCCTTATAAATACTGTTTATCTTGCATCCTCTCACTGTGTCACTAATGGAATTTACTCTGTAGGATGAAACATTAAACTGAAAGTGAACCTTCACTCCACCTTCACCAAATTAAATATGTAACCATATTCTCACTTACTCTGGTCCACTGCACTTCATAAAAACATGTGAACAAACATGAATTCTCATGCAAAAAAACTGAAATATTTGTGATTTGCAGCAGGGAAGCAGCTTAGTTGACAGTGAAGATTTTCTGACTTGAATTCTAAGGCAGTATTAGTTCATTACTAAAATAAAACACAATCAATGGCAGTACATTTTTTCCCCCATGCTTCCAACCCAAGTGATGATGGGATATTTTTACGCACCATTTTCAGTCCCACCAAGGCATCATAGACTGAGTCCCAGTATCCTGTGGTTTTCCTTACCAATGCCGTTCTTGCAATGAACAACTCATGCAACAATCAATCCACCATTCAACTGAGCAACAGTGTAGGGCAAAAAACTGCTACCCAACAAAATCTACACACCAAGGGTACCTCAGAGCTTGATGCTCTCCCCACATCCGTTTTACATGTATATGAGGCCACTGAGTAAGTCCATTTGCTGATTCAAGGTCAACTAACACCAATATGCTTTTTATGTATCTTGTTCTTTAACTGGACAAGCAATGCTGTTATAATCCCAATGCTTAGACCAAGGTTGTCAAACTTGTGGCCCATGGACCAGATGCGTCAAATGCCCACCCCTGGTTTAGCAAAGGTGTGGGGGGGGAACTCGCGATACATCACGTGACAACAAAGGAGGTTTCAGAGGCTTTTTTTTCAGCCTCTGAAACCTCCATTTCAAAGGCTAGGTTGGGCAGGGCTACATGTGGTGTATAAGACGCACCCAAATTTTCACCCTCTTTTAGGGGGGGAAAAGGTGCATCTTATATTCCAAAAAAATATGGTATATGTGTTTAAATGCCTTGAGTTGCTGGGGATTAGGGTTTGATCAAATAACAAAAAATATTCAAGCAGCCAAAACAATTTTGCCTGCAATTCTAAGTTGAAAATTATTTAGCCGTGCAAATCAATAGGCAGTACAAGTACAACATTGCTGTGGTGGCACTGCAGCGATCACAACTTCGTTAACAGAACTGGTGTAAAGGTCCTTGAAATTTCAATTACATGGGAGTAATGGGTCCCAGATTTTGAATGCATGTTTAAATTAGCGGATTGGAGGTAACCAAATTCAAAAAAAAATTGGGCTACGGTGTAATTGAAAGTTACAGACAGACAGGAGAGTGGTAGATATATGTAATCTTTTTTTGTCCTTCTTAGTGACCTGTAATTCAGAACAAATGCAAAGGTCATGAATGGGCAGGCATTCTCTCTTGATCCCTATTCAATGACAAAGCTGTCTGATATTCAGTCCACTCTTCACTTTAGACATGGAATCAGTATCTTCAGAGAGGTCGGTGAATGCCTCATGTCATTACAAAGCCCTCCCTTTCAGATGAGAGAAAAATTGTTTCTCTTTTATAAAAGGCAGAAACCGGCACAAAAGACTAAGAAGACAAGACAGGCCACTTTTCATCTCCCCAGCAGCCTCAGAATTGGCTAATTGGCATTGTAAAGGGGAAAATCTGACTTGGGAACAGCAGTTGGTATGAAGTGAATGAATCAGCAATTGCTTACATGCCAAAAAAAAAATACCAAGGAGAACATGAAATTTTAGGCGGCATCAGTAGTAGTTCCCAAACTGCAGGAAACACTTTTTTTCCATTTCATTTTCCATGAGTTCACAGAGTTTGTAACTGACTTTGAAAAGTCAAGTAAATGGAAACAAAGATGGAGGAGAATAATTAGGATGATTTGTAGTCTGGAAACTAAGTCTTATGTTGTACTTTTTAGGTACTTAAAGAATTTTCATTCTGAAGCACCAGACAGAACATCATTCCAAGACATGAGATAATAAAGTTACAGGAAGAAATGTTTCAGTTGCATGTTGGCAAAAAACTTGTAGCAGTAATTTGTCAACAAGTCCACAAGGCAAACAGGTGTTTTCGCTCCCTGCCAGCAGGCCAGCAACAACTATCAATTTTACTGGCAAATATTTGGATTTAAAAAGCCCAGACTACAAACTAGAGAATCCTCCTCAAATATTGTCCCATCACAGTCTTTAGAGAATAGAACTTCAATTTCCAGATGGAATATGAATTCGTAAGAATTCTATGTAAATACATACTGCACTTTATAAACTCTTATTGTGAAGCTGTATTCTCGTGGTTTTTATTTCTGGTATTTTTATTTCTGGTAAAATAATAACCCTGGTCTCCCTACAATGTTTATGATGCGATGGAAAGTTTCCAGAAAGACTTTGGACAATAATTAGCTGCAAGATCTGTGATCTGCATGTATTCTAAGTCAATGGTATCCAACCTTGGCAAGTTTAAAACTGCAGATTTCAACTCGCAGAATTCCCCAATCATCCCAGGAGAATTCTGGGAGTTGAAGTCCACAAGTCTTAAGGTTGCCAAGGTTGGACACCTCTGAAACAAGTGATATGTTTTTGCAAGTTGGAATAGTAAAGCCCTGTAGTTTTCTACATTATTCTTTGTAGTTTGACATTATTTTTTGTAATATCTGTAATATGGTATGATAATATGGTATGTGGATTTGTGTAGCATTTAATCATCTGTTAATCTAGTATGATTGATATCACATAATTACTATAACTTAATATAAAACGAATTTTGTCTGATTATGCTTTGAATAATTTTTTTAAACCAACGTAAGGGACACTTGTATCTGCAATCAAAATTTCTATTTCTGAATTGCTACCATGTCCTCCCATATAACACCTTTTTCAGGAAAGCTGTTCAATTGTTCCTATTTTTATGCCTGTATGTTATATAAGCCATTTATTGGCTAATCCAAGTCTTCGTTTCATCTATTTTAATAAATTCTGCTTTACTTTGAGAGAAAATTATGGAAACTGTTTTACACTTGAAACATTTTTGACCTACTTTGATTCCTCCATGTAAATGTACCAAAGGATTACAGTGGTACAACATTAAAGCACAGATCACTGAATCAAATCTAGTTATAGAAAGAAATCTTCCAGCAACTACTAGTACTCTGTTTCCAGGAACATTACTGGATTATTGTGATACTTCGGAATAATGGAAGCATAAAAGCAAATGTTTTGATTTTCTACTACACAAAATTCTATTCAAAATCATAACTGTGTCAATTTATCAAGCCCCATAGTTTCGAAGCGAAGCATGGGTATATCCAGCTAGTACCATATGTAAGACTGAAGGCTTACTGCCGTTTCAAATACTGACAGGGTGAAACCCCAAAACAACATTTCTAAACCACTGCGAATGAAAAATATTCATAAAAAAACAAATGCGGACTTTCCAGCACAGAGAAGGTACACGACTGAGGCAAAATCAGACACATTTTTTTCAGCAGAACTGATTTACTGCTAGCTGTCTTTTAGGGTATTCAAAAAAGTTTTATTCCAGCACCTTTGTTGCATATTTTCTCACTAAGGAAAGTGTGAGGAAACATATAACAGAAGTGCTGAAATGAAAGCCCTCTGAACAGGCAATAGCAACTATAAATCACAACAATCCACTAAAAAATAGCAACATGCACATGGCAATGCATCATACAAATTATGCACTTGCTGCTTGGTACCTGATAGAAATTTCAATATTTGTGTCCATTGTCCCACAACCCACAAACACCCATTTAAATAGGTTTCAGACTGGCAGCATATTAGCAAAAACTTGCAGGTGAGATTTTAAACTCTAGGAAAATTACTTAAACATTCTAGTTTAAAAAGAGAGTAATTAAGAGAATAAGAACACACAAACATACACGAAAGAGATGGAAAGTATTTCTTCTATTGAGCATTCCTCCAAGACTTAATAATAATACACCAGTCTCTTATCCCCCAGGCTAGGAACAGTTCAAGCCATTTAATTCCTTCAAGGACACCATTATATGGATCAAGGTCAAATGCAAGCAACTTCCTAAATACATAAAATACAAAACTTGGGCATAATATCTTGCAGTTAATAGTTTGTAACAGATGAAGATAAAAAAGCAAAGCAAGCAGTTTTGATATTTTCCATTTCAAAGGTTGACATAGCTGAAGAACCGCTCTGAATTTATCAGCTGGCTGACAGCTGTCAGTTTTTTTTAAGAGTGAAAAATCAATGTAAAAATAATAGTAGACTCATAGCTACTTTAGACTTCAGCACAATCACACACATGCAGACTGAAACTCATAATTAGCTGTCATTTGTTTTGGAAAAAGCTGAGTGGGCATTATTTGCACTATGGTGCAACTCACATACGTAACTGGCAATTTAATGCAATTGCTCATAGTTAAGCTTAATTCATACACCATGCTATGCCAGTATTTGCTTTAACCAACATGTTGACTATTTTATTTATAATCCTAATCTATAAATCAATGGTTTGATATCAATATCAGGCTATTTCAAAGTGAAGCAAATTACATTAAGCAAGATTTAGCATGAGGTGTGAACACAACCTAAGTACTTTGACATTGGAAATATCTAGACACATTTTGCAAAAACAAAGTTGTTCATTTTAAGATGCCATTAGACTATCTTTGCTACATTACACTAACACAGTTTAGGAGTATGAATTACTATTGATTCTATTGATATAATTGTTCTAGGAAAAACAAAAGGAATTACAGGTAGTCCTTGACTTACCACCATTCATTTAGTGATCAAAGTTACAACAGGATTGAAAAAACTGACTTATGACCGATCCTGACACATATAACCAGCACAGCAACCCCATACCACATGATCAAAATTTGGGTGCTTGGAAACCAGTATTTTTTTATGATGGTTGCAGCATCACAGAGTCATGTGATTACCATTTGCAACCTTCCCAGCCGGCTTCTGACAAGCAAAGTTAATGGGATAAACCAGATTTGCTTAATGGCCACCTGATTCACTTAATAACTGCAATGATTTGCTTAACCACCGTGGCAAAAAGGTCATAAAATGCAGTGCAACTCACTGAAAAACTGCCTGGCTTAGCAATGGAAATTTTGGGCCCAATTGTGGTTGTAAATCAAGAAGTACCTGTATTCCTCCACATCACATAATTTTTACATGAAGGATGTGCAATCTTCTCTAGATAGAACATCATATATGTATAATACGGCAGCTCTCTTAAAGTTCCACTGAGACATGTGCATCTGTTAGCTGCTAATTACAAACTGCCAATTAGCACAAAATAATGCTAGGAGTAACTGATATTAGCAACTGTATTATCACAATGCAATGCAACATGGTTATTTAGTACCACTCTACAGAAGTATGCCTCCTTCCTAGTTTTATCAGGGCTACGTTATTGAAGAAAGTTGTAGTTTACATAGACTTTCAGAAAAAATAGTAAATCAACCGATTATATTTGAGGGAGAACCACAATCAACAGATAATGAACATGAACACTCAGGTGTTTTGAATATACACATTATTCCTTTTTGGGGTGGGCAACATTATGCAGAGTGAAGGAAAAACATAAGCTAAAGAAATTAAAGATACACAAATTTTGGGTCAAAATACTTTCCCCTATATTTTTGTGCATATTTTAGTAACACTTGACAATATTCTTCAATGTCCTAGCTCAAGTTTTTTAAAAATATCCCTGTTTGCTTTGGCTTTGATTCCTGACTGAAATTAAGCCAACTCTGTAAATACTCTAGATTGGTACCTGTTCAAGTTCCACTGCTTAAAACATCAACAAACCAATGGAGGCTCCATCAAAACATTGTGCTAAAAAGTTATCAGCCCCTGCATGCAAGCTGCAGTTGGACACTGTCAGGCACACCAATGAACCCTAAGACAGAACCAGAACAGAGGGATATGCACACTTGCTGAAGCGCCAGAAAAAAACTTTAAAAATGGATGGAAACTAATCAAGGAGCGAACCAACCCAAAACTAAGGAGAAATTTCCTGACAAAACAATTAATCAGTGGAACAACTTGCCTTCAGAAGTTGTAGTGCTCCAACACTGGAGGGTTTTTAAAAAAGATTGGACAATCCTTTGAAATGGTATAGGATTTTTCCTGCTTTGGGGGGGGGGGGGGAGAGGGATTGGGTTAGAAGACCTTCAAGGTCCCTTCTCCAACTGTTACTCTATAGAAAAAACACTCCACAGTATTGAAAACACTCCACACCTCTAGAAATCATCGTTTTTGTTCTTTTAAATAAGAGAGACCTGCTGGAAGAGGCAATCAAAGTTGCACACAGAGAGTCTTCTTGCACCATAGTCTGAAACAGCTAAAGGAAAATATGAGAAGGGGCCATTCAGATATCACTTGGGGCACAGCAGGTGGTAAGGTAATACACTCATCCTGCCTGGGATTCAGCTGGAAAAGCAAGTAGCAAGCAAAAAAAAAAAAAAAAAAAAAAAACCCCCACCCACAACTGCACGTGCCCAACCATCAGCTGCCGGGCACAGGGAGAGGGAGCAGAATATTTTCCTACAGCCAAAAATGCAGGCATGCACACGCCTATTCGACATTTGGAAGCATTGGCTTATTTCAATGCAAATAATAAGCGGAATTACAGGATCCCAAGAGTCGCTGCATTACCCGGACTCCGGAATGGGACAACTCGCTGTAACCAACTCGTCATGGCAACTAGAGTGGGAGGGAGGGGTGTGGGTAAAACAACATACTGCGAGACAATTTAGCAATTCTATTTGAGTAAATTTCCTATATATATATATATATATATATATATATATATATATATATATATATATATATATATATATATATATATATATATATATATATATATATATATATATATATTGCCATTCGCATTTCATGCCGTCCCTCCTTTTGCATCCTTTTTTTTAAATTATCATCATGATTCCGTCCCACCGCTGTATTTCTTTTGATAGGAGCGTCCCTTTTGTCCCACAAGCGAGTTGTCCAAGCAGCAAGTTGGCCGTGGGAAGTTGTCATAGACACACACACACACACACACACACACACAAACCCGGACCCCGTTTGGTTAATTTGGATTTCCGAGGAAAAATCGCTAAAGCTTGGACTAGGTAGCTCAGACACTCAGCCTGTCGATCAGAAAGGTCGGCGGTTCGAATCCCTAGTACAGGTCTCCTGCGTGAGAGCAGGGGGTTGGACTAGATGACCTCCAAGGTCCCTTCCAACACTGTTACTGTTAAAAGTCCTCAAGAGCCCATGCCAACATTCCCAAATCGGTCTTTTTTCTTTTTTTTTGGGGGGGGGGGTTAGGTCTCCATCTCTGGGACTGGCTGCGCGCGTACACGTGTTTTACTCGACTTCCCAAGAATGCCAAGCCTTGCACGGGGGTTGCACGCCCGCCGCCACTCCCCAAACCGCGCTTTCCAAAGCCGACGCTCTCGCTGACACACCCCGCCCCCCACTTCCAAGAGATGCGTGTTCGCAATTATTTCCCCCCACCCCTTAAAAAAAAGCTGAGCCACAGCCAAAAGCGCGGCGCCCAAGATCGGTTCACACGTGCACGGGGGGTGGAGTGGGGGGGGGGGGTTCCTCCTCACCCTGCGCGATGGCAATGGACTCGAAGCGGTGCAACTCCCTCAGCAGGCAGCTCCGCTCCGTCGAGTGGAGGCTGTAGATGAAGTCGCGGGCCCCCTGCGCCGTGTTGAGCGTCTCCATCGGCTCCTTCTTGGGGTGCGTGCCCAGCGGCCGCGGGGAGCCCAAGCAGGAGGCCGCGGCCGGCAACCACAGTCCGTCTTCTTCGGGCCGAGGGGCGCGTCGGAGGGCGCTGAGGCGCCGGCGGAGGAGCAGGAGGCAGCGGCAACCGCCGAAGCGAGACGCCCGCCCTGAGGAACCGGCCGAGCTCAAACGCAGCGCCAACCGGCAGCTTAGCCACGTCGGCGACGACATGCCGCCCGCCCGCCGGCTCGGCTACCGGCGCTGGGAAGGAGAAGGGCGGTGACGCCCGGCCGCGGGAAAACCGGTGCTCATGAGTCTGTTCCCGAGCTTTTCCTTTGCCGCGCCCTGCCCGGCGGTCCCGGCGACTCAGAGCCCGAGGTCGGCTCCGGCCAGCCGCCGCATCTCCCCTCAGGCAGCAACCGCGGCAGCGAAGAACTCCGCCTCACAGCTCCCGCCTCGCCTGTCAGGCGGGACTGAAAGGAGGGAGGTGGCCGGCCGCCGCCACGCAGGCGCACTGGCTTCAGCTTGCCACTGACCGCGGCCCCGCCCCCCCCCAAGCCTTCCAACCAATGGGGAGAGAGAGAAGCCTTCTCTTTTCGTCTCCACCTTCTTCCCGCTGCTTCTAATTAGATGCGGGGAAGGATGAGGTTCCAGCCACGCCCACCTCCCTGCAGATCACCTCACCCCCCCACCCCCACCCCGGTTTGCTTCCTTTGATTATCATAGTTGGCTGCAAAAATCCGGGTGGCCGTTGAGCGGCAGCCCAAAGCCCCAATTCCTGGC
Organism: Arizona elegans; assembly: GCA_022577455.1. Taxonomy (NCBI): domain Eukaryota; kingdom Metazoa; phylum Chordata; class Lepidosauria; order Squamata; family Colubridae; genus Arizona; species Arizona elegans. The sequence goes on along the minus strand of JAKOOJ010000002.1, from coordinate 4,172,713 downwards.
TCAATCTTGGGGTGATCCGGATCTTTGCAACCCAAATCAGACAACCTTCCCACCACCAGTGCACCTTTCTCTCTTGCATGCTCCCTCTTGGGTGTGGTTCACCTTCACTCCTACTGACTTCATGGAAACATCTGTATTATTTCGTTGGGAGCGGCCCAGATAATCTGCTAAAAATATAAAGGCAAAGTCTGCAAGCGGAGCTTGGTTCACACATAGGGCCATGTATGTACTATATACATGTACTATAGGGGTCAGTGCTCAGCTCCGTTTGCAGGCCATGAAGCCAGCACACACTCAAGACATTTCTGTGGGCATGTGGCCAGCATCACAGAGCCCTGTGATATTCCCACCAAAGTAGTGCCTATTTATCTACTCATATTTGCATGTTTTCCAACAGCTAGGTTGGCAGGAGCAAGGATCAGAGCTCACCCCATCGTGTGGCACTTGGGTCTCGAACCTGGGCGGCTGGCTGACAGCCCAGTGTCTTAACCGCTAAGCCACCACACTGCCCACATGTAGGAAAGTGGTTTGTAATTTTTTTTTTCTTTCAGAAAGTTTTAATCTGGGAATGTACTAAAACAAGGTCTGTCTTTTTTCCTATCTCTTTAGGGTTTTTTGTTGTTAGTTGTGAAGTCGTGTCCGACCCATCGCAACCCCATGGATAACGTTCCTCCAGGCCTTCCTGTCCTCTACCATCCCTCGGAGTCCATTTAAGCTCATGCCTACTACTTCAATGACTCTGTCCAGCCACCTCGTTCTCTGTCGTCCCCTTCTTTTGCCCTCAATCTTTTTTTAAAAAAGTTGTTATAAATTAGTATCTTCTTTATAAGGGATAGTTTTTTGCTCTGTTGCAAACCTGGCTTTAATATGCTTTCTCCAATGAGGCATAGCTAAGCAATGTATCTCAGCCAAGCATTTTAATTGGTATAGCGTTCATATCTGCTTCTGTATTAAAAAATTGTTACAGCCATCTATCATTACGCCCCTTGGATAATAAGTTTTAAAATTCTGGGTTTTTAAAGTAATTGATTATGTATGTAAGAGCCCACCCTGGTGTCCAATATCAGGAAAAGCAGAACAGAAATATTTTATAAATAAATAAGGCATCACTTATATGTATTATAGAATCATAGGGCTGGCGGGGACCTTGGAGGTCTTCTAGTCCAACCCCCTGATCAAAGCAGGAGACTTTATTCCATCCCAGACAAATGGCTATCCAATCTTTTTCTGAAGACATCCTTTAAGGGAGCACCCACAATTCCGCATTCTTGATAGTAAAGTATGGAAGTGTGACTTGTATCTTCAAAGTGACACCACTATGTGCTTCTCTCCATTATTTCAAGGATCTCCAACACAGGCTGTGGGAGAAATGGGCAAGCTCACATTTGTGTGAGTGGAGGGCGCTTTACATTTGTGTGCAAAGCTCTGCTCGCTTGTAAACTCCATTTCTGCACGAGGGCAGGTGCCACAACAGAAAAGGCTCTGTTTCAGGGCCCCACCAATTCAGACTCCATAGCAGATGAGACCTTGAGTAGGCCTCTTCTGCCAAATCTAGATGGGTAGATGCCATTGGATAGCGGCTGTCCCTCAAATACCCCAGCTCCAAGCCATGAAGGGCTTTATAAGTAGCCACTAGCATCTTGAATTGTACCCAGAGGCAGACCAGCAACCAATGCAGCTTGTGGCACAAAGGTGTCATGTGTGCTGAACATAATGGCCAAGGTTGTTGCATTTTTGGGTCAGTTGAAGCTTCTGAAAACTCTTCAAGGACAGGCTCACGTAGACCACATTGTAGTAATACAAGCAGGAGTTTGACTAAGGCATAAGTGTCTGTAAGTCAGGCAAAAGTTGTTAAAGGGCGTCAGCTTTTGTGAGCTGTAGCTCACGTCATTGGATCCATTAATCAGAAGCATCATTATTGCATCGGATGAACTGAGTTGCAGCTTGTGAAAGCAGCAGCTTTTTAATTAAATGTCTTAGCTGGAAAAGAGGCTACCAGACTCCTCCTGAGTTCATGAGCAAATGTTTCAGACAATAAGAGGCAACTAATTCCATACCACTGTTGATTGCTACGCTTGAATCCATCTAAAACAATCGACTGGGCCCTGCCTGCATTTCCATTCTTACGGCCATTGCATAACCTAAATAGCACTGCAAAGCAAAATTAGGGAACTACAAGCAAGCTAGGAAGATGAGCTAGGTCAGGGGTCTGCAACCTTAAACACCCAAAGAGCCATTTGGACCCATTTTCCCACAGAAAAGAAACCATCGGGAGCCACAAAACCCTTCCCATGCCTGATCATTTCTTGAGCGGCCACAAAACTAGCATATGTAGTTGAATTAAACGTTCGGTTTTCTTCTGAAACTTTTCTTGGATTTATCCATGGTTGGCCTACTGGGGGTTGAAAAGCTCAATAAATCGTGTGCCAGGTAGTTGTAAGTGACAAGTAGTCGCAGCAGAGGGGTGAAAGAGCCACATGCGGCTCCAGAGCCACAGGTTGCTGACCCCTGAACTAGGTCTATAGAATTTTAAAAATGCTTAGGATATTGTTGGTTTCCTTGCTCTCGTGAAGCAGTTTAGTGATGGTTGCACATTCAGTAATTAAACATAGTCCTTGACTTACACCCATTTGTTTAGTGACCATTCGAACAAAGTTACATCAGCATTGAAAGAAGTCACTTATGATCTTTTTCACACTTATGACTGTTGTAGCATCTCCATGCTCATGTGATCAAAATTCAGATGCTTGGCAACTGGTTCATATTTATGACAGTTGCAGTGCCCCGGGGTCCTGTTTTGCCACTTTCTGGCAAGCAAAGTCAGTGAGGACACCAGATTCACTTAACCGTATTACTAATTTGCATGTATTGTTTTTTACTTTGGCTGTTCACCGCCCTGAGTCCTATTTGGAGAAGGGCGGTATAGAAATAAGAACAAATAAATAAATAAATAAATAATTTAACAACTGCAATGATTCACTTAACAACTGTGGCAGAAAGGTCATAAAATGGGGCAAAACTCACTTAACAAATGCCTTCCTTAGCAACATAAATTTTGGGCTCAGTTGTGGTCATTAGTCGAGGACTACCTGTATTTGCGTTATTAAATAAGACTCACTTAACAACTGTCTCACTTAGCAATAGAAATGTTTGTCTCCACTGTAGTCGTAAGACAAGAACTACCGGTAGTTATAGCAAACTATCCGATCTTGAGGGGCATATGGATGGAATGTAACCTATGGAACTCCAAACAGAAAATTATTCCCATGTTGTGACATTTTGTTGCTGGTGCTGTTTATACAATAATATTTTATATCTGTTATCAGCTCACTGGATGTACAGCTAATCCTCACATAATGAGCAATTAGCAACTGTTTAAAGTTACAATGGACCCCATAACAGTGGTGTAATCCAAATTTTTTTACTACCGGTTCTGTGGGCATGGCTTGGTGGGCACGGCTTGGTGGGCATGGCAGGGGAAGGATACTGCAAAATCCCCATTCCCACCCCACTCTGGGGCCAGCCAGAGATAGTATTTGCTGGTTCTCCGAACTACTCAAAATTCTGCTACCAGTTCTCCAGAACCTGCTGGATTTCACCCCTGCCCCAAAAGTACTTATGACTCAGATTTGAACTTTCAAGAGCTGTCCTTGTTCGCACAGCAATGTGACCGTATTTGGGGTGTTTAGCAATTGACCCTCATTTATTTCCATTTGCAGTTTTCCATAAGCAATTTAGGATATTTTTTTGTCCGAAATGGTACGGTAGTGTTTATTTCTGATTTCTGGCAAACAACGGGTTTGTTCTGTTTATGTCGTGACTGTTTCTTTAAAGTTTTGCATCCATCTTATTATGCATTTTTATTATTTGTTTTGACTCCATGACCTATATGAGTAAGAGTTTATATACGGTATGTGGATTTTTTTCTCTCTCTCTAAGTAGACAAGTATAGGATTACACTTTCAGCTTTTTGGAGACTCTCTGAAGCATTTAAAATGAGCAAGTGAATAATGTATAGGACATTACTCCTTGTCAGTCTCTGGGAATTTTTTTTTTAAGAGCATGTAGTCAAGTTATTAAAGCAACTGGAAATAGAAATTCCATCAGAAAACCCAGCAAGTACTAGAGAACACATCAATAGCATGGCTGCTTTGTTTAAAAGGTTATTTATATTTTGTTCAGTGGGACCTGAAATATGAAGAGGTACAAGTTTCCACATTTTCTCTTGGCAATATATATTATTCTATATTAAACAATTAAACAATTAAATTTATTTAAATTATATATTTATAACCAATACTGTAAAAGAAATACTCCAGTTTAATTGACTTCTAGATTAATATATAGGTAATCCTCCACTTACACCAATTCATTTAGTGACCATTCATTGTTTCAACAGCACTGAAAAAAGTGACTTACAGTATGACTGTTTTTCACACTTACGACCATTGCAATATCCTGATCAAAATTCAGATGCCTGGCAACTGGTTCATACTTATGACCGTTGCTGTGTCCCAAGGTCATGTGATTCCCTTTTGCAACCTTCTGACAACCAAAGTCAATGGGGAAGCCAGGTTCACTTAACAATCGGGTTACTAACTTAACCACTGCAGTGATTCACTTAACAGCTGAAGCAAGCAAGGTCATAAAATGGGGCAAAATTCAGTTAACAAATGTCTCACTGAACAACAGACATTTTAGGGTCAATTATGAACGTAAGTCAAGGACTGCCTGTACCTAATAATACTTTTTGTTCTAAATGGAGGAAGCAGTCTCATATGTTCACAGAAGTTGGCTTCCATTTCTTTTTGCTAGTAATACATACCTGGAACGCTTCACAGAAGTGGCCTCTTTTACAGATAGTCCTCGATTTATGGCCATGCTTGACCCCAACATTTCTATTGTTAATTGAGACATTTGTTAAGTGAGCTTTGCCCCATTTTCTGACCTTTTGTTGTGGTCCGCTCGCAGCCTTCGGAGCTAGCAGTGGAGTCGGACAGCAATGAGACTAAGGAAGAACATGGGCCAGTCCTGGAGGCTGGGGAAGGCCTGAATGAGGGCTCTGCGTCGGAGGCAGAGATGGGGCCAGGGCCATCGGGAGTGATGTGCGGACTTCGGAGCCTCCAGAGGCTGACAGTAGAGAGGCAGAGGAACAGGAGGACCCTGTTCCTAGTGCACGTATGAGAAGAGCTGCCAGAAGGCAGGAGCAGATAAAGCAGAGAGGACGACTCGGGAGTAAGGTCAAGAGATGATTGGCCCCTCCCAACGGCTCTTGGCCTCTTTGCCGGAAAAAAATGTTGAGAGATTTGCTTCTTGTTTCACTGTATTCATTTCTGATTGCCGTCTTCCGCTTCTGAACTTTTGCCAAGAAAAGCCTTTGGCAGCTTGCCTAATTATACCAAGGTCGGTGATAAACTGTGGAATGGTGTTTTGAAGAATTTGCTTTAATTTAGTTTGGACTACGCTGAGAATGAGTTAATTCTCAGCTGTTCTAATAAAGTCTGTTTGTTTTCAAACTGTTTACATTTAATACTAACTACTTGGGCCTGGATCACAACACCTTCCTTGCCACTGTTGTTAAGTGAATCACTGCAGTTGGTAAGTTAGTCACCCGGTTGTTAAGTGAACCTGGCTTCCCCATTGACTTTGCTTGTCAGAAGGTCACAAAACGGAATCATATGACCCAGGGACACTGCAACCGTCATAAAATATGAACCTGTTGCCAAACATCTGAATTTTGATCACATGACCAGGGGGATGCTGCAAAGTTCGTAAGTGCGAAAAAGGTCATAAGTGACTTCTTTCAAAGCTGCAGTAACTTCGTTTGAATGGTCACTAAATAAATGATTGTGAGTCAAGGACTATGTTTAATTATTGAAAGCACTCAGCGGTCACTAAACTGCTTTCACGAGAGCAAAGAAACCAACAGCGTCCTAAGCACTTTTTCAATCTCTGTAGACCCTATTCATCTTCTTGTGGCCCACCAGCTGCCTGCGTAGATTGTTGCTGATCCCGACGATGAGGAGGCTGGTGTGGTGCTGCGCCAGCAGCCTGTGCAGCCGGCACTCGAGTTGGACAGCAAGGAGGCTGAAGAAGATGTGGTGCCAGAGGCAGGGATTCAGTCAGGGCCTTCAGAACCTCCAGAGGCTCCTTTAAGTGAAGAGGAGGAGTCTCTTCTCAATGCACGGGCATGTAGAGCTGCCAAAAGGCAGGAGTGGTTCCTCAGGAGGAGGTCTTTAAAGCGCTCCATGGCTTAGGGCCGGGGTACTTACGAGACCGCCTTCTGCCACCAATAGCCTCCCACCGGCCAGTATGCTCACACAGAGTGGGCCTCCTCAGGGTGCCGTCCGCCAGACAATGTCGGCTGGCGACCCCCAGGGGGAGAGCCTTCTCTGTGGCGGCGCCCACCCTCTGGAACAACCTCCCCCCAGAGATACGTACAATAACAGACCTCCGGATTTTTCATCAGGCCCTGAAAACCCATTTATTTCAACTAGCTGGGCTGGCTTGAGTGAATTTTAAATCGATTTTAAATTGGGTTGTTTTAATTTTCGGCCAAATATTTAATTATTTTAAACTGCTTTTAAATTTTGTATGTATTGTTTTTTACTTTGGCTGTTCACCGCCCTGAGTCCTATTTTGGAGAAGGGTGGTATAGAAATTTAAATAAATGAAATGAGTAAGGCTTGGGGCTAATTGGCCACGCCTTAGCCTATTTAAGAAAGAACACAGCTTGTAACAAGCTGCAGGAAACAACTTCAGTTTGCTAATCATCGCATTGGGATGTCTCTGCAACCTTGCTTCTGGGCTTTCTGCCAACTCCAGTAAGATTCTGACTATCTTATCTCTGGAATTCTGGCAGGCTGTTAAGAATGCTTATTAACAGCCGGCATTTGCTAAAACTGTGTTATTTGAGTAAACTAAGTTTTGTTCAGAGTTTGTGTGTGCTGTGTTCTTTAGGATCCATAGCTGGGGCAGAACACATCTTCCTAGCTTGCTTGTAGTTCCCTAGTTTTGCTTTGCCAGTTATGCAATGGCTTTAAGAGTAAAAATAATAGGCAGGGCCCAGTTGATTGTTTTGGATGGATTGAAGCATAGCAATCAACAGTGATATGGAACTCGTTTCCTCTTACTGTCTGAAACATTTGCTCATGAAATCAGAAGGAGTCTAGTAGCTTCTTTTCCATCTAAGATATTTAATTAAAAAGCTGCTGCTTTCACTATGGCAGCCTTCCTGGTTTCCCAGATGGTGATCGTCCCTACAGGTGGTCCTTGACCTACAACTAGTGACCATTCAAAGTCACAGCACTGGGGAAAAAATTACTTACGACCAGTCTTTCCACTGAACAAGCGATGCGGCCTCCCCATGTATTTATGACAGTTGCTGTGTCCTGGGATCATGAGATCACAATTTGCCACCTTCCCAGCTGGTTTCTGCAAGCAAAATCAAGTTGGGGCAAGTTGGGTTTTCTTAACGACTGCATGATTCACTTAACAGCTGCAGTGATTTGTTTAACAACTGTGTCAAAAAAGGTCGTAAAATAGGAAGTGACTCATTTAACATTCATCTTGTTTTGCAGTGGAAATTCTGGTTCCCATTGGGGTCATAAATTGAGGACTACCTGTAGAATTATTCTAACAGCTTTAACAAGCTATATGTAAATGAAGACTCAATCATCCAGGCCAAAAGCACCTAAAAAGGTTAAATCATGGCAATTGGACCAAAGTTTATTAAACTGGGATGTTTCGTTCCTCATCCGAGGAACTTCTTCAGTCAAAATGAAAAAAATTAAGTTAGGCAGTTGGTATGGCAAGAGTTAGTACATTCCAGTGACTTTGACTCTCTGCCTAACTTACATTTTTCATTTTGACTGAAGAAGCTAAATGAAAAATTTAAGTTAAGCAGAGAGTCAGAAACTTGTTGGAATGTACTGACACTTGCTATACCAACTTCCTAGCTTAAACTTTTCATTTTGATTGAAGTTACTTGGATGAGTAACAAAAAGTCTCAGTTTAATAAACTTTGGTCCAGTTGCCATGATTTAACCTTTTTTGATATGAATAGGCTATAGGAACATTAGATTTTAGATCCAGAACAGAGGTTCTTAATCCAGAGTTATGCAATTTTGGTTCTTGTCAGCCCTTTGAGGAAGAACAGGTCAGGAAACAGACAAGAAAAGAAATCCATAGGAATTAGTGAGACTCTTGACACTTGACTCTTTTTGTGATGGTGCTGTAAACTTTAGTCATCTCAGAACCTTTCTATAGTTGCTGCTGTAATACGGAATTGCTTTGTTGATTCCTATTTCTATAGTTCCTGGTCTATAGATTCCTATTTCTTTTTCATGTGATTCAAATTTTAAATGTAATTAATTAGCTTAAAAATTTAATAATTAAAAACAAGGTCAAGTACAGAGAGCACAGGGAGAATCTGGAAATCTGTTAATAAGAATTTGATATGCAAACATTATTTCCTTTCTAACTTTTCTGTATGGTCCACATAGGACAGAATTATTCAGTAACTGGTTCTTAGAGCTTATTGGTTTTTTCAGAGATTTCACCCAATAAAACAGAATAACAAAATAACAGAGTTGGAAGGGATCTTGGAGGCCTTTTAGCCCCTGCTCAAATAGGAAAAAATGGCTGTCTAATCTCTTCTTAAAAGCCTCCAGTGATGGAGTACCCACAAGTTCTGAAGGCAAGCCGTTCCTCTGGTTAATTGTTCTCACTGTTAGGAAGTTTCTCCTTAGTTCTACGTTGCTTCTCTCTCCCTGATTATTTTCAATCCATTACTTCTTGTCCTGCCTTCATAAATGTCACTGTAATAGGAAACTATATTTATTTATGTGAATTAAATCTGCCACCTAGTGGCAAACAAGGAAGAAAAAAACAAGGGCACTTGAATTATGTAAATTATTTACAATATGATTATGGAAACTCATTATTTGCTTTTGTTTGCTTTTTGTGTCTTACACAATTGTTCTATGCACAAGTCCTAAGTCTACATAGTTGACAGCCTCTAATAACAAGATAAAAACACATAAAATAAAGTAAACAGAACAATTAATCAATGGAATGACTTTGTCTCCAGAAGTTGTGGGTGCTCCAACATTGGAGATTTTTTTTTTATTTTAAAAGACAAACTTTATTAGATTTAAAAAAATAAAATTATATAAAACATTCACAACCTTAAAATACAATCAACGGTGCTAATCACAACAAACAAAGTATATGTGGTAAATATAAGTACAAATATACACAGTGACTTATTTCCTTTTTTTACCTTGATGACGGTATATAATTATTACTTTTAATTTCTTACTAAATTTTAACTTTACCTTCTTTTCCATTGGTTTATCCACTCATACCAACTTTCCCAATGGAAATGGATAGACTAACGTTGAAACTGAAAGATAAGGAAGACTCACAGTATTTCAAGGTATGGGAACATTGGAGATTTTTAAGAAGAGATTGGACAAACATTTGTTCGAATGGTATAGGTGTTGTGCCCCCGCTCTCTGAGCCTATCTCATCGGAGGAAGAAAGCTCCGAACATGAGGAAGAGGAGTCAGCCAGGCCTCCCTCTCCAGGCCCCTCCCCTCTGACACTGTCTCAGGTGCCGGCCGAGGGAGAGGAGATTAGCCAGGAGCCAGGTGTCTCGGATGAGAGCGAAGGAGAGCCGTCATTCCTGGATGCACGCCAACGAAGGCGTGATAAACGGTTGCAGCAGTTAAGGAGGCGTGCTAGGGATTAGAACTGAGTCACTGGACCACACCCCAGAGACTATATAAGAGAGGGTGGTGGCTGGTAAAACTCCGTGACGAACAAAAACGAACTTTGGCTAGTCACTTGAACAATGTCTGAAGCTGCCGAAAGGAATATTGTTTTGCTGGACTATTTGCAATGCGTATGTAATTTTGTGTTATCTGTTGCAGTAAAAGCTCTTGGCAGATGGTGATTATATTGCTGCCAAGTTTGAGAGAACGACCTGTGTGCGTGCCAAGTCCTTTCTTAACCCTCGGCTGGCTGTGTTTGTGTGTGTGTGTGGACGGGGACAGATCAATAGGGTCATGATGGCAAAGCGATGACATGCATGCCAGAGGTGGCACTCAGTGCCCTCTCTGTGGGCACGTGTGCCATCGCCAGCTGGCTTCCAGTGTGCACATGCACGCCGGCCAGCTGATCTTTGTGGGCGCGAGAGCAGGGGTGGGTTCTAAATTTTTTTACTACCGGTTCTGTGGGCGTGGCTTATTTTGTGGGTGTGGCTTGGAGGTCATGTGACTAGGTGGGCGTGGCTAGCTGGCCAGAGTCATTTCTGGAAGGTCCTCGCACTTACGACCAGTCTTCGCACTTACGACCCAACTCATTTGTTTGCTTTTAACACTGATCAGCTGTAGGACGGCCCTTTGAAACCCCGCGGCAAGAGTTTAAACAGTTTTTTTTCCCTCTAGTCATCAGCTGGGACTCAGGAGGCAGCAATAGATTGGGGGTGGGACCAAATAAAAGGTAAGAATAACGTGGGGGGGAGGGCGGGGGGGGAGAACCGGTTCGGTGACGTCATATCGTCACCACTACCGGCTCGGCCGAACCGGACTGAACCGGGAGGAACCCACCACTGGTTGGACTAGAAGACCTCCAAAATCTCTTCCAACTCTATTCTGTTAAAATAAACACTCCAAATGGGAGTCGATTCCTGAGAATAAGAATGTGAAACACTAAGATGGCTATATAAGGAAAGAAAAGAAGAACTGCTGACAAGCATCCAAACTTTGATCATGTGACCATTGGGCTCCGGCAGTGGTCATAAATATGAAACACGGTCATAAATCACTTTTTAGATGCCATTGTAGCTTTGAATGGTTGTACATTGAAGTCTATTTTTACATGATTTTGCTAACGCATTATTAGAACTGTCCAATCATGGACTTTTGTTTATCTTGGCAATTGAGTAGATATTCGGGTAAGTATCCAAGATACATCCTATTCCCAAATCAGTATTATTGATCTACACTGAAATGACTCCAGTTTGTATTTTCACATTTATTGGCATGTACCCAAGGTGAGAGAACACTTTTTCTGCTCACAAATCTTTCCCAAACTTCATTTCGATTTTTCATCCTTACCAAATATGAATAAATTTCTTAAGATAATACTCTGTTATTAATGTCACCATGAGTCAGCAGCTTTGACTGAACGGAACAGTGATTCCTATAATTATAGTTCATTTCCAGACAGCTAGATGTCCTGATTCATAGAAGTATGCGCCCTTAAAACTAGATATGGTCATTATTCAAAGATTCACAAATCTGAGAAGAAACAAAATCATTTCTTTAAATTATAGTGAAATCCAGAGTGTTTCCAGATGGTTGAGATATCTTCTTGTTGCTAAACCGGAAACAAAAACAATGAATAAAACTGGATATATGCACAGATGGGTACAAGATATTTTGAAGAGGATTTGAATCTCAACCAACAAATGCCCTGTCTTACACATTGGCAAAAAGAATCAGAACACAAAATACAAGCTAAGTGGACATGACCTTGTAGATGACCCTCACTCTGTCAAGGACCTTGGAGTACTCATATCAAATGATCTAAGTGCCAAAGCCCACTGTAACAACATCGCCAAAAAGTCATTAAAAGGGTTGTAAACCTAATCTTGCATAGCTTCTTCTCCGGTAATACTACACTACTAACCAGAGCATAGAAAACATTTGCTAGACCAATTCTCGAATACAGCTCATCTGTCTGGAACCTGCACTAGATATTGGACATTAATACAATTGAGCGCATCCAGAAATATTGCACAAGAAGAGTCCTCCACTCCTCTGCTCGTAACAAAATACCTTATGCCACCAGACTTGAAATTCTGGGTTTAGAAAATTTAGAACTACGCCGCCTTCGGTATGACCTAAGCATAGCTCATAAAATCATCTGCTACAATGTCCTACCCGTCAATGACTACTTCAGCTTCAACCACAACAATACACGAGCACACAATAGATACAAACTTAAAAGTGAACTGCTCCAAACTCGATTGCAGAAAATACAACTTCAGCAACAGAGTGGTCAATGCACTACCTGACTCTGTAGTTTCTTCCCCAAACCCCCAAAACTTTAACCTTAAACTGTCTACTGTTGACCTCACCCCATTCCTAAGAGGTCTGTAAGGGGCGTGCATAAGAGCACCAGCGTGCCTACCGTCCCTGTCCTAATGTTTCTGTTAATTGTATTCATTTTATGTATTCAATTCATGCTTATATATATTATCTAATAGGTATTCGACAAAATAAATAAATAAATAAAATGAATGAGTGTTCCATGTATCATAGTTAGAAGAAGAGGAGATGATGGGAGGTACCTAATTATTAGGTTTACCGAAACTGTTCTGAAAGCCAAGTGACATTTGGGCAGTCCGGATCACAACAAATATAGCCTTCCAAGTCATTTTCTTGGCTCATCATACTTTCTAAGTGCTGAGAACTTCATCTAATAAGGCCAAAGGAGTGAAGGTCTCGGAGATGCAGAAGCTGGGAGATGGAAATCTTTCCTGAAAGAGGAAGGTGTGGTGGCAGGCAGTGCTCTTTGGGGATTTCTGCTGCTCTCAGACTTCCTGGTGCTGTGTTTTCTTGGGTGGCTCCTGAGTCTTGGGAAAGGGGCAGCAGAGAAGTGAGCTTGGCTAGGGGAAGTGGGCTGGGAGTCTGGGACTGCCCTTAGGGAGGCAAGGGAGGCTAGTCTGGCTGCCCCACCATGAAAGTTTCTGCCTTTTAATCAAATGTCTTAGTTGGACAGAGGCCAGGAGTGAAATGCTACCGGATCGGGGCGGTTTGCCTGAACCGGTAGTGAAAATGCTACTGGTTCGCCTGAACTGGTAGTAAAAAAATGCTTTAAAAAGTTTTTTTTTAAAAAAAGTTCTGACGATCATGCGGCACAGCTGATCCTTGGAACTTCCCCCCCTTTTTTAAAGCATTTTTTTTACTACCAGTTCAGGCAATAGGTAGTAAAAACATGCTTTAAAAAAGTTTTAAAAAAGGTTCCGACAATCAGCTGTGACAATCAGCTGTGCCGCACAATCATTGGAACTTTTTTTTTTACTTTTTGAAGCATTTTTTACTACCTATTGCCCGAACCGCTATTTTTGTGTAAAGTGTGATAGTTTGTTTTTGAGCTCTCTGTGAGGGGCCATTTTGTGCGAAGTCCAGCTGCTTTTGCATTGTGTGTGAGTCAGTTGTGTAGCTTTTGTGTTACTTTTGTGTAAAGTGTGATAGTTGGTTTTCCCGGTCACATGACCACAAGTCACATGACCACCAAGCCCCATCCACCAAGCCACACCCACAGAACCAGTAGAGAAAATTTTTGAATTTCACCACTGAAAGAGGCTAACTACTTTTTGAAATGTTCAGCAAAGAGTGAGAGAGGTGGTGAGCAAGTAAGGAAGAAGAAAAATCTCTGTGCAGGAGGGAGGGAGGGAGGAAGAAGATAAGAAAGGAGAAAGAAAGGGAAGGAGAGAGGAAGGAAGGAAGGAAGGAAGGAAGGAAGGAAGGAAGGAAGGAAAAGGTTCAGCTAACAAAAACAGAAGATATGCAAAAACAAAGCAGAAAAAGAGGGGAAGAGAGATTGGTGAGGAAAGTGGAAAAAAGGTGTAATTTAGATGGAAGTTCCAGACTGTTATCATCTTACATATGCTCTTGAAAAAAAAATTATAAAACACTCTAGTGATATAAATGTTCTGGTTAATAAAAAACATTGCCAGCCAAGCAACCAAAGTAACATGCTACTTTCACTACTTTGCCTTGGAGTAAAGTTTTGAAATTATAATTTGTTTAATGACTTATCATGATACTCTTCATTTTCGATCCACTAGAAATTTTTTATTAAGATGCTTCAGTGTTGTGGCTGCTGTATTGATGAACTAGTTCTTGTGGGACGCTTATGATAATTTGAGCATCTTAAGGTTCTTGTTTTTCTATTCCTTTGTTGGCCTTCAAATTCTTTATTTTGATTTTGATTTTTTTCACTTTTTTTTAAAAAAAATATCCTTTTAATTAGAAAAAAAAGATGGTAAGTGGGCATGATAAAAAGCAAAGAACAAGTGTTCAGCATAATAGTTATTCACAAAAGTGGTTCTGGGCCAACAGACATTCCTGGAAAATAAATGTTGGTTGGCTGCAAACCATGTTTTGTTTGGAAATGTGCCTGCTTGTCAGAAAAAGTAAGAAATAGAAGTTGGAATATCATCAAGCGCTAGAAAGGGTGGCAGAGAAGCGTAACCATTTGCTTTCTGACCTGGCCACGGCTATCATAGCAACCATTTCTGAATAGGCACTACTGCCCAATGGCAGCCATTTTGTGAGTGGGTCCACATGCTCTCAAAATTCCAGATTTATTCATTGGCGTCATAAAGGATGTTTATATAGTGAAAACATTTGACATTCTGCTTCTTATAAGAAGTTCACTGCCCCGCTGCGAACCGGTAGTAAAGGTAAGTAGAACCCACCCCTATGACAACATTCGAACAAACTATTTTATGGGCTCCATATCAACCTGGGATTGCCATGCCCGCTGCCAAAATCATGTCTTCAGAGCCTTTCAGAAGAATTTCAAGGTTGGGATCAGTCTTATCTTTGTGAGGATGGTGTTCCACAGGGAGGGAGCCATCATTCTTGTGATCACTCTGAGCCATCACTCTGCAGACACAATTTTATTTCTATATCCTTCGATTCCACAGAGATGCCAAAACATTATCAGAAGATGAAACAGTGGGCATTTGCTAGTTTTTAGTTAGAAGGCATAATGGTTTGTGGGAAAGACCTTCGGAGACTGGGTGAAGAGACGCTGCCAAGAGAACAGACAGAGACAGCACAGTCCTCGGTGATCTGTCCCCATCCACACACACACACAAACACAGCCAGCCGAGGGTTAAGGAAGCACTTGGCACACACCCAGGTCTTTATCTCCAACTTGGCAGCGATATACACACCGTCTGCTAAGTGCTTTTATTGCCACAGAAACAGAAAGATAAGATACTCAGCGTACAAGAGTCCAACAGAAACAATATTCCTCTCGGCAGCTTCGGTCGAGGCTCTAGTGACTATCCAGGGTTTGTTTTTGTTCGTCACAGGGATCACTGGCCACCACCCTCTATTATATAGTCTCTGGGGTGTGGTCCGGTGACTCAGTTCTATTCCCTAGCACGCCTCCTGAGCTGCTGCAATCGTTTATCGTGCCTTCGTTGGCGTGCGTCCAGGAATGACGTCTCTCCTTCACTCTCATCCGAGACACCGGTCTCCCGGCTAATCTCCTCTCCCTCGGCCGGCACCTGAGACAGTGCCAGAGGGGAGGGGCCTGGAGAGGGAGGCCTGGCTGACTCCTCTTCCTCATGCTCGGAGCTTTCTTCCTCCGATGGGATAGGCTCAGAGGGCGGGGCCACAACACTCGGTTAGATAAAAGGTTCCCTCTTCCCTACTTTCATTTAGGCAAGAAAAACAAAATGCACAGATACAGTATATGTGGTACCTCGCTCAATAGTAGTAACTGTGAGAGGGATCTTGGGAGTCCTAGTGGACAATCACTTAAATATGAGCCAGCAGTGTGCTGCAGCTGCTAAAAAAGCCAACGCAGTTCTAGGCTGCATAAACAGAGGGATAGAATCAAGATCACATGAAGTGTTAATACAGCTTTATAATGCCTTGGTAAGGCCATTCTTGGAATATTGCGTTCAGTTTTGGTCACCACAATGTAAAAAAGATGTGGAGACTCTAGAAAGAGTGCAGAGAAGAGCAACAAAGATGATTAGGGGACTGGAGGCTAAAACATATGAAGAACGGTTGCAGGAACTGGGTCAGTGGTGGGTTGTCCTCAGTTTGGACCGGTTCTATAGAACTGGTAGTAAAACCGGCGGGAGGCTCCGCCCACTGACCTGGACGTCATCAAAAGCAATCTGTGCATGCGCAAAAGCGCACGCACAGGCACGATGCGAACCGGTAGTAAAGGTAAGTAGAACCCACCCCTGAACTGGGTATGTCTAACTTAATGAAAAGGACTAGGGGAGACATGATAGCAGTGTTCCAATATCTCAGGGGCTGCCACAAAGAAGAGGGAGTCAAGCTATTCTCCAAAGCACCTGAAGGCAGGACAAGAAGCAATGGGTGGAAACTAATCAAGGAGAGAAGAAACCTAGAACTAAGGAGAAATTTCCTGAGAGTTAGAACAATTAATCAGTGGAGCAACTTGCTTCCAGAAGTTGTGAATGCTCCAACACTGGAAGTTTTTAAGAAGATGTTGGATAACCATTTTTCTGAAGTGGTGTAGGGTTTCCTGCCTAAGCAGGGGGTTGGACTAGAAGACCTCCAAGGTCCCTTCCAACTCTGTTATTCTAAATTCTTCTTGGGCTGTAAAGAAGAAGGCCGAGGGGAGAATTACACTTTCATACTTGCAAGACTCTTGTCAGTGTAGCCTTACAGTATTGTAAGACAGTGGTGGGATTCAGCCAGTTCGCACCAGTTCTATAGAACCAGTAGCTAATTTTTTGTGTAGTTTGGCGAATCAGCTGAATAGCGTCCATTTCAATCCCTCTGGCCTGCGGTGCCTCGGCCTGGTCCACCTGGAGAGGGTGCTGAAGCAAATGGGTGTCCTGCCTGCAGTGCCCATGCCGGCTGCCCCTTCCCAGCCAGAGCTGGAATGCCACTGCGTTTAAGTGCCAATAGATGTCAGCCTTCCCTCTGGCGGGCCTGGGCAACTGCTGGATAGGGATCGGCCCGTTTTAGCGCCTGGCGCCCACATGCCTTCACTTCCCCCAAGCATTTGCCTACCTGATTTCCAGCTCCGTTACGTTTCTCCGTCACGTTTCTTGCCATCGTGTGCAGGGAAACAAATGTTTGTGGGACTAAAAAATCAATCAATTCCAACTTCTTGCAAAAAAAAAAAAAGATCTCGTGAAGTTAGAATTGATTGACCTGACCCTGGGCGAACTGGTTGTTAAATTATTTGAATCTCACCACTGTGGTAAGATAGAAATAGCTTATCTGGTTATGGTTCATGTCTAATATACCCTGCGAGGCCAACAAAAGAGTATTTCTCTGACCGATTGTGGTAGGACAGACCTCTCG
Organism: Arizona elegans; assembly: GCA_022577455.1. NCBI lineage: Eukaryota > Metazoa > Chordata > Lepidosauria > Squamata > Colubridae > Arizona > Arizona elegans. The sequence goes on along the minus strand of JAKOOJ010000002.1, from coordinate 4,155,605 downwards.
TGGGGTGGAGCAAGGTGGCACGGAGTACTCTTGCTGATTAAACATCTGACAAATCATAGCATCATAGGGCTGAAAGGGATATCGGAAGTCTTCTAGTCCAACCCCTGTCCAAGTCAGGTATGAATGGACCTACCGTATTTTTTGGAGTATAAGATGCACCTTTTTCTCACCTAAAAGGGGGTGAAAATTTAGGTGCGTCTTATACACCGAATGTAGCCCCTCCCATCCACTGGCCCCCACCCTTTGGCCTCTACTTCCCAGCAGTTACCTCCTTGCAGCAAGCAGCAAGAAAAAACAGCTCCTTTCAGCTTCAGCACAGCCTAATTAGCACAAGTTGATTGGATCGGCCTTCCGACTCTCAGCTGTTTTGTTCTCAGCTGTTTTGCGCGGGCCTCTGCTGCTTGCTGCAAGAAGATAAATTGCTGGAGCAGATTTTTTTTCCCCCTTGTGCTAATCAAGCTATGCTGAAAACGAAAATGAAAGTAAAGCAGGCTGTTTGCTGTTTGCTGCAACGAGGCAAAATGGCTCAGAGGTAGAGGCAGAGGGAATTTTCATCACCAAAAAAGGTAGGTGCGTCTTATACTCCGAAAAATACGGTAAGTGGTTATACACTGTTTTCCCATAGGCAAGAACTTCCCAATTTGCTATACAGAAAAGAAACATAGAGACATCTGTACTGATTTCTGAGAAAACAGGAGCACCAGGAAGGTGTACAAAGCTCCAGTTAGGTTGTGATTCACACAATGGACAATAGTCACTACATGCTGAGCAAAGAGCTCTGAGGGACTTTGCTAAGACCAGGCTGACTAGATGCAATGGAAAATGAAACTGGAACTCCTGTTCCTTTTTATTGCAGTGCAACAAATCACAACACAATTTGCGCTCCTGTGCCAAAATCCCAGGGTAATTTCTAAACAGGGCGTGTCTTCTAGACTTTATTTTGGAACCATGGCAACTTTAAAATGTGTGAACATCAACTCCTGGAATTCTCCAGCCAGTGGGAATTTCCAAATATGCTGCCCAGCTTCAAAGATGAGAAGTTTTTTTAATTGTGTGCATTTGCTTGTAATTTTACCAGCTTGATATTTACATGCACTCTCAGATGTGCATGTAATGTGTGAATTCATGTAAACAAGAGTTGCACAAACAACCGTGCAAGACATTCTCTGTCTATAATTGGAAATGACAAGACTTCTAATTTGTAAGACAATCTAGGTGCTGAATAAGAGTTCTGGTTGGATAACAGCTGGTTGAAGCTGTGTTTAACTACATGCTATGCCATTGTGTGCTTGATGTTGATCCAACCACAAGTGACAAATTCACACTGCACATTAAGGCACAACAATATCAAACACTCTGGTTACATTGATTGTGTAATGTTCCATTACTGTCCGCTGCCATTCTATGCTTTTAAGTTATTTTTATTTACTTGTGTTTTACTTTGCTCCTATTTGTTTGAACTATTAGTAGCCCAGAGTCATGCAGATGAGATGGGCAATATGAACTGGCTAAATAATAAAGAAAATTAAACTGACCAACCCTACTGACTTGAGAATACTGATTTGAGATAATATGTACATGTATATGCATATGTAAATGTACAGGTAGTCAACTTAAAATAGTTCATTTAGTGACCAGTCAAAGTTATGACACTGAAAAAAGTGACCTATGATCATTTTTCACACTTATGATCATTGCACCATCCACATGATCACGTGATTTAAAATCAGATGCTTGACAAACGGTTCATACTCATGAAGGTTGAAGTGTCCCGGGATCATGTGATCATATTTTATGATCTTCTAACAAGCAAAGTCAATGGGGAGGCCAGTTTCACTTAACAACCGTGTTAGTAATTTAACAACTGCAATGGTTCCCTTAACAAATGAGGCAAGAAAAGTCGTAAAATGGGGCAAAATTCACTTAACAACATAAATAATCAAGGAGAGAAGCAACTTAGAACTAAGGAGAAATTTCCTGAGAATTAGAACAATTAATCAGTGGAACAACTTGTCTCCAGAAGTTGTGAATGCTCCAACACTGGAAGTTTTTAAGAAGAGATTGGACAACCATTTGTCTGAAGTGGTGTAAGGGGTTTCCTGCCTAAGGAGGGGGTTGGACTAGAAGACCTCCAAGGTCCCTTCCAACTCTGTTATTCTATTCTATTCTAAATTCTGGGCTGAGTTATGGTTGTAAGTTGAAGACTACATATATACATATATACATACATGTGCTCCATTACATACATACATATACATATATATAAATATATATATGTGTATGTAATGGGATATATATATATATATATATATATATATACACACACACACACACACACATATATATATGTAGGTCTTTGGTTATTCGGGTTTTCTCCTGCGTAAAATTGGAGGTTTCTTGGCAACGTTTCAACGAAGTCTCATTCGTCATCTTCAGGCTGGTGTTCTCGGCTTTGTGCTTGCTCCTAGAAGCATGAAGCCGAGAACACCAGCCTGAAGATGACGAATGAGACTTCGTTGAAACGTTGCCAAGAAACCTCCAATTTTACACGGGAGAAAACCCGAATAACCAAAGACCTACATACAAACACCCGCGAAAACCTCAGTATATATATATATATATATATATATATATATATATATATATATATATATATATATATCTGTAACTGCTAGATATAGCAGTTAGAGCTTGCTAGCTGTTAGAAAGGAAAAAAGCCCAGAACCGAGTAGATGTGATTCTACTGAGCTGGAGCTACAAAAAAACTGTTACGTAGGAAAAACCTGGCTAGAAGAAAAACATATATATATAGATATAGATATAGATATAGATATGTGTGTGTGTATGTGTGTGTGTGTTTTTGTAGATTTTCACGGATACAGGTATGCAAGTCTTGGTGTATTTGGGTCTTCTCCCCTGTAAAAGTGCTCTCAATCTTACACGGGAGAAGACCCGAATACACTAAGACTTGCATACATGTACCGGTGAAAATCTACAAAAACATCTATATATCTATCTATGTATCTATGTATGTATGTATGTATGTATGTATGTATGTATGTATGTATGTATGTACTATATACCTAATGGGCAGTCCCATTAGGCTTCTTTCCAGGTGCCTTGGAGATTCATAAACAACAGAGGGAAACCTACCACTCCAGCGCCCATTGTTGCCTTGCAAATGGAACGGGGGAAGCGACACAGCACCTCCACCTCCAGAGTCACCCTAAGGTCCCTTGAATAAGTGAGGAAAGCTTTCAACACGGGTTCAGGTCGGAGCATGCGCAGCCACAGCCGGATCGATCGAGAAAGAAAACAACAACAACTGAATAATATTCTGTCATTCTGAAAAGTCAGCTTTGAACATCCCCCTCGCTCCTCCTCCTCTCCTCCCTCACTCCCTCCTCTTGGGAAGGGGCGGGGCCTATGTTTGTGACGGACGACATCGAGGCCCCGCCCACCCGCCTACCCGCCCTCACTCGCACCGCAGGGCGTCTCTCGGACGCCGCCGGCGACGTCATTCGCGCCGCAGCCGCAGGTGGCGCGCGCTGGCTGGTCGGCGCGCGTGAGGCGGAGGAGGCGGAGGAGGAAGGAGGAGAGGAGCCGGGCGCAATGGCGGCGCCGGCCACCTCACGCGCAGTGGCGACCACGCGGGTGGGATCCCACGCGGCTGGCGGGGCCGCCGAAGCCAGGAGCAGCGGCCGCTAGAAGCAGCCTCGTCGCTGCCGCCACCGCCACCGCCGTCATCCCCTTTCTCTACCTCTTTCCCGCCAGCCGCCCAGAGACGGACAGGAGGCGGCGGGGACTCGGGGATGGCGGCCCCGGGCCCCCTTCAGCCGCCGCCAGAGCTGCTGGGCCCGCGGCTCCGGGTCGCCGCGGAGGTGATGCTGCGGGTGCCCACCCTCTTCCTCATCGACACCATCTTCAACTCGCCCCCGGTCTTCCCCGGGGACTCTTTCTGGATCGGCTTCCTGGGAGGGCTTCTGCGGCTGCTGGGTGAGCGAGCTCCTCTCCGGCCCGGCTTCCTGGAAGGGGTGGTGGGGAGGAAGGGAAGGGAAGGGAAGGTGTCACCCTGAATGCCCCCCATCCGTCCTCCCCTCCCCCCTCAATTTCCACCGTCCCGTGTGAACGTGGGCAGCCTTGCTGGCCCTTCCCCCCACCCCCCTTTTCACTGGGGCAGAGGAAGGGGGGGCGAGACCCCCTTTATTTATTTATTTATTTATTTATTTATTTATTTATCCTTTTAATTGTTTTTTAATGTTTATATTGTATGTTTTTATCTGGCTGTACACCGCCCTGAGTCTTTCGAGAGAAGGTGCGGTATATAAATTTGAAATAAAATAAATAAATAAAAATAAATAAATTTATTTTATTGAATTTCTATAGCGCCCTTCTCCCAAAGCACTCAGGGCGGTGTACAGCCAAAAATAAAACCATGACAATAGAAAAATGAAAAGCAATTTAAAACGATTAAATAAATTGGCCAAAAAACTCTAATAAAACAACCCCATTAAAATAGTAAAACGTTGTTATTATTTAGGCCTTGCAGTCTTGCAGAAAGACCCCCCTCCCCACTCCTCTTTTCCTAACACCCCCCCCCCCCACCTTCAGCCTGCCTGGTACCAGCATCCCTTCCCCTCCCTCCCCCTCCCCCTTGCATTTCCCCATTCCCAGCGTCCCTATAAATAGGTGTTGAAATGGGCAGTGGACAAACAAGCCTGCAGAACTGTCAAGGGTTTTCAGCCTTTTGTGATTGTGAATGTCAAGGGCGCACAGAGGATGACAATCTCTGTCTTTGACATACATGTCCCGGGTGGACTGTTGCTTGTATTTAACCACCTTTTCTTAAGCAACCTGCCTTCAGTCACTTTTTGGTTTGTTTTTTTGCCTGAAGGAGGATATGCAATCATGGGGGTGGCGAAAGGCGGCTGAAGCCCAAAACTCTTTTAACATATATAAATGTGTTGTGTCTCGGTTAAGGTTTTATTGGCCGAGGAGGAAGTGGTGGAATTATAAATCTCATCCAAATATATGTCATTTTGTACCATTAGGAAGCTTTTGTCACGAGAGCTTCGCAAGGAATTGTGGGGTAAATGATATTTGCTTGGTTTGTTATTTGGTCCTAATCTTTGTTAGGAGCACAGTGTAAATGATTAGTTTATACTGTTGATCTCACTCTTGTGATCCGGCAAGATCCGGCCATGAATGGCGTGAATGAGTTTTTAATGTTTTTAATTTTTAAATGTTTTTTATAATGATTTTTTAAAATGTATTGTCAGCCGCCCTGAGTCTTCAGAGAGAGGTGGCATATAAACTGAATTAATTAAATTAAATTAAATTAAATTAAATTAAATTAAATTAGTTCCCCTTGTGAACTATGGGGCAGATGGTTATTTTCTTGAAAGGGTTAGGAGAGAAATATGGTCTATCTGTAAAGCCTTTGTAAGAGAGGGTGAGTAAGGAAAAATGGATGCAGTTTCTGTTGATAATTCAATTTAATATGCTTCCTGTAAGAGACCTTCCAAAGGTTAATTACAAGAAGCTTCTCATTTCCTCCTTTTTTTTTCTTTTTAATTAATTTAATTTGAATGATCTGAGATTGAGTATTTGAGAACTGGTATTTGTTTTTTAGAAGGCAAAGAGTGTGGATAGTTACATAAGGAAATAGAAAGGCATAATTGTTTACTCCACAAAATATTCTTACCTTGACTTTGCTTGACTTATTCTCTGAAGCCCCAGAGGGGAGGATCAAAAGTAATGGGTGGAAGCTTCTTATATCAAACTTAGAATTAGGGAAAAAAATTCTGACAGTGAGAACAATTAATCAGCGGAATAGTTTGCCTCCCAGAATTGTGGGTGTTCCATCAATTGAGGTTTTCAAAAATAGACTGGACAACCATATGACCCTCAGGATATAAGATCTCCTGCCTTGGCTTGGATCAGACGACCTCCAAGATCCCTTCCAGCTCTACGAGGTTCTAAATATGCCTTGTAGTGAATTAAGTAGAATCGAACCATTGTATGTCTTTTACATTACAAACTATTCATTTCTGTTCAGAAGTATCATCTGTGATTTCTTTGGGATTGTCACATAGGTAACGTGTGCAGTAGGTTGCAGTTGTGTTTGAATATAAACTATGTGTCAATAAGAGGTCTTATTGCAAAACCTAAGCATGTTTTTGCTACCTCTGAAATGAAGGGAGCAGGCCTGAAGCATGACTAGCTTTCTCTGAATTTAGATCATGATCTATAAGCTAACCTTGGCAAGTTTTGTTGCTGAAACTTCAACTTGTGGAAACAAAAGCCAGACTGCCTTAGGTATTGCAGTTAGTCTTCATTTGACGATTTGTTCAGCGACTGTTTGAAGTTACGGTGGGGCCGAATAAATGGTACTAAGGCCAGGCCCTAAAGGTACGGCCATTGTAATGCCTGCAAGATCACATGATCAAAATTTGGGCACTTGGCAGCCCACTCACAATCATAGGGATATTTCAATTCACCGCCACCGCTTAACTGACCTCCAACACTTTTGACTACCTTGCTGTCCCTAGCTGACCTTCACTATCTTCCTTTGCTGATGATGCATACCTGGCTTGGACCTTCACAAGCCAGATGCTGTTGCTCAAGGACTTCTTGAGGCCAACACCCACAGCCTTCTCCAGGTCTCCCAAGGCCTTCTTGCTAGGCTTCAGAAGATACCGGCAACCTCACAAGAAGGCCATGTATGACTAGGAGAGGACATGCGAGACTTGGAGAAGGCTTCACGCTTCCTCAGGAAGAAAGGGCCAGGCTGGGCGCACCTCAGCAGCAGCAGCAGGAAGAAGAAGATGGCAAAAGTTAGCTGGGAGATGCAGGGCAGTGGAGGTGACTGGCAGTGGTTCAGGCTGGAACCACCGGTGGTGCTCATGGTGGCGGGGCTGAAGTAGAGTGTCAGTGACGGTGGCAGGTAAGACTGTTGGACCTTTACTTGAACCCCAGCATTGCAGGTGTGAGGAATGCCAAATGGGCAAAGATGGCCTTACTGAGGCTCAAGGCTGGGACAGTCCAAGCTGGGAATGGGTTGGTTCAGGGTGGGTCTTCACTTAATGACTGGATGGGATTCCCTTACAACAGCAATGGGGACTGCCGTGATTGCAATCCCCATTGCTGTGGTTGATTAATGTTGTGTTGCATGACAGCATTGCTTAGCAATGGAAATTCCAGTACCAATTATGATTAATTGAAGGCTACTGCAACTAATTATGGATGTTTCAGCAGCTTTGATTTGGATGGGTTATCCCTGGACTTTATTAATTTATTATTCACATTTCTATGCCACCCATTCTCTGAGGACTCTGGGCGGCTTACACCAAAGACAGTATACTAAATAGCATATTGCCCCCAACAATCTGGGTCCTCATTTTACCCACCTCGGAAGGATGGAAGGCTGAGTCAACCTTGAGCTGGTGAGATTTGATCCATTGATCTGCTGAACTAGCAGTCAGCTGAAGTAGCTGCAGTACTGCACTCTAACCACTGCGCCACCTCGGCTTAATCAGTTGTAAAAGACACTACTGAATTAAATTGGAATGTTTGGTTCCAGTCATCTTTGACTTATGACCAGGGTGGATAAAAATCAATGATTTTTTTAAAAAAAACCAAAAAAATCAGATTTTTTTGATTTAAATCGGTTTTTTTTTTTTTATTTTTATCTAATTTATTTTAATAAAAAACTTTTGGGGTAAAAATCTACCGTAAGATAGGTTTCTATTTAAGATACATAAATAATTTAGTTTATTCAGCATGAAATGGAGCTTAGTTATGTAGCATGAGGCTGTATATTCTGCAACACTGGGACTATCGGTGAGTCAACAGTGGGTCAAAGGAGTAGCAGAGATGACAGTTGCTCTTTAAAAATTATGATTTAAATCGAGTTGATTTAAATCAAGCTTTTTTACTAGTGATTTAAATCATGATTTAAACTGTGATTTAAATCAACTCGATTTAAATCAAATCCATCCTGCTTATGACCATTGAAAGTTACTTTGGACCCCACCCCACTAAAAAGATACTTGCAACCTGGTTCTGAAGTTCCAACAGCCACCCCTCCTCAGCGATCATTTGACTGCATTTTGGATGCTTGGTATCTGGCTCACATTTGCAGCATCCCATGGTCACATGATGACTATTTATAACATTTTTGTCAAAAACTGACATTTATTCCTGACATCTGACAAAAATGCCCCTAGCAAACAATGGGTTTGCTTAACCACCGTTGCAAAAAAGATTTGCAAAAGCAAGTTGGTCGTATGATCCATTTTATCACCATTATGGCTGCAATTGTCAGGCTCCATTATGGTCATAAGTCAAAGACTAACTGGGCACCACCCTCTTCTGGGAATTAATGAAGTGTTCTTCAACTGTGACTCATGAGACAAGCCTGGATAAATTCCATGTAAATTTTGTTCGGTCCATAATAGGTATTTGAGATTATTTGAATTGGCATTCATAAGGCAGAAATATTGCGGAATGTAACAATACTTGGTAGTATCAGTTCACCCTTTTTACTAGGAAATCAAAATTGCATCACACTTTTTATACTCTAGTGTTCAAGTTCTTTCTCAGGTATCTTTTGAGAACATGAAACGTGTTCTTATAGTTTCGATAGATACATGGAAGGCAAGTTTAAAGCAAAAGTCGTGTTGCTTTGAAATGCTTCCCTCTGAGGCAAGATCCAGATTTTCATCTGCAATTGTGTGTTAGGAAATCGTGTTCTGTTTGAGGCTTATAGGAAATCTGAGTATGTTGCCAAGCCGTGCCCTGTTACAGCATGGGTGCGTTGCAAAACTATTCTTCCTTCTTAGTCCTAAATCAGTATAGGTTTATGATTGCCATATTCTTCTTTCTCTTTTAGCTCTTTTTTTTTAAGATTTGTCTTTTATGTAAAATCTATATAAAATCCTCAGTAACCATAAAAAAAACCCCATGTAAGTGAAAGTTATTTTAAGTGAGAAGAGGCTAGCATCTTTTTATTTTCCAACTCTGATATTCTATGTTCTATTATAGTTTTATTAATGTTTAGAAGTACAGAGATAAAATCAAAATCAAAACTAAGGAAAATATATAAAAAAGAAGAAGTGGAAAGAAATAGAAAAAGAAAAGTAAGAAAAATGTGTCTAAAAGATTACTGCCACTTCCCTCCCTCTAGATAAGTCTAAACAATTTCACTAACTTAACACCTTCTCTAATATTTTTTTTAAATATCTTCTTTCCATATCTCATCCCTTTTCAATGATCAAATTGTTCATTTGCCAAAAATAGTATGATATTTATTTTAATCTTAAATAAATCCATGTTACAATCCAATTTATCACTTTCTCTTAAGAAATTGTTGGAAGAATAAAAGTCCCAATGACACACACATACCCCCTTTTAACCAGGTCACACAATCACCTCAACCATCTCTCATCTACCTGCAACTTCAAATAAAGAGATGAAGAAATCTTTTTACTAGCATTGTTAGTTGATTAAGCCTGGTCTCTTCAGGAAGTCAGCAAGAACTAATACAGTTATTTGTATTTACTTCCTTTGTTTATGTTTATGTCCATACCTACACTTGTTATCTTGTACATGGTTGACATATAAATAAATAATAAGGAAACATGAAAGGAATTACCTCAAGATAGGGGGAATCTTTTATCAGAATATTGCACCCTGATAACAGATCTCTCATAAAATTCCAAACCAAGAAAGAAATCTGTGATCGCACACCCCACAGGGCAAGAAACAACTTTCTCCCCCACCCAAGCGACTTCACACATCCCTAGGGCAGGAATTCCTCAATTTATGCATTTAGCATATTTCATATCAAAGTCTATTACTTCATGATCAAAATTCATTGTTACTATAAGTAGTACCACCCTCAGGGTTCTAATTCGGTAACCCACTTTTCATCAGCTGAATTGTGTGTTTTGTGTTTCTGCTGTCAAAATAAAGGCTACCTCCATTTCAAGCTGGCATCTTTGGCTCGTTTACCCAGCTATGGAATGGACCAGATTTTTCTTCTAACAAAATAAAGCAGAAGACATCTCTCTCTCACATGCACCCCAATATTATAAAAAGATCTTTAAAGCTGTGAGGTCCTTATTCCTTCCAATCTTGGTTGTTTTCTTGCAGACATTTCATTACCAAACCTGATAACATCACTGATGATGTTATCTAGTTTGGTAATGAAACGTCAGCAAACAGACAACCAAACTCAGAGAGTATCAAGGATTCCATAATCCTGAACAGAGTGGATAAAAATGAATGATTTTTTTTAAAAAATAAAAAAAAATCAGATTTTTTTGATTTAAATCGGATTTTTTTGATTTTTATCGAATTTATTTTAATAAAAAACTTTTGGGGTAATAAACTTAAGATAGTTTTCTATTTACAATACATAAATAATTTAGTTTATTCAGCATGAAATGGAGCTTAGTTACGTAGCATGAGGCTGTATATTCTGCAACACTGGGACTATCGGTGAGTCAACAGTGGGTCAAAGGAGTAGCAGAGATGGCAGTTGCTCTTTAAAAACTATGATTTAAATCGAGTTGATTTAAATCAAGCCTTTTTACTAGTGATTTAAATCATGATTTAAATTGTGATTTAAATCAACGCGATTTAAATCAAATCCACCCTGATCCTGAATTACAAATATTCTCTTCTACTGATCTTTAAAGCATCATTGTTTTCAGTTCTGCTCAAAAACAAATCCCATTAATAACTACAAGAAATCATAGGGTATCTATTTTAACCTCGGTCAGATAATTTCACCGTATGATCATTCTGTTTACTTTTTAAAAGCTTGATCTTTAATCCCATCAAATTCCAGAAATGGTTTTCTTATCATTTTCTCCTCTTCTTTCAGGAACAGCTTCAGTAGTTCAGTAGTTAAACATGTCCCTTTTGTAAATCCAAGATAAGAAAGCTTTCCAAACCATTTATTATTTTTATCCTCTTTTGATCACACTATAGAGACATCAGCTGGCTTCATTTGTAAATCCCTTGTGTCATTCTTTTCCATGTCATTCTTATATTCTGGGGTTTTTAAATCCATTTTTAGATTCACAGCATCTTTTTCCATGTCACTTTTGCAATCTGGCATGCTTTTAAAAATCTAAATCCACATTCAAATCAGCTCAGTCTCTGTTTATCTAATAAAATCTGTTCTTCTATATCCTGTTTTATATATATAACACATATACATACACACACACACACATATATATATATAAAACATATATATAACATGTATGTATGTATGTATGTATGTTAGTTATATACAGGGTACCCTGTTTTCCCCAAAATAAGACATCCCCTGATAATAAGCCCAATCAGGCTTTTGAGCGCATGGCAATAAGGCCAAGCGCTTATTTCAGGTTTCAAAAAAATATAAGACAGGGTCTTATTTTCGGGAAAACACGGTATATATCAGACAATCTTGTAAGTCGTTTCTGAGTACATTGTTCCCAAACAGCTTTAATTTCTTCTACAGTTAAGTAGTATTGCTTTGTTCTATTAATGGGTCACTTTTCCTTTAATTATACTTCATTCCGTCTGGTTCCTTCTAATCCATCTTCAGATCTGTTTATTTTCCCTCTTATGATCTGTTTATTTTCTAACCAGGAAAAGAAATACAGGAGTATTTCTTACAGTTAATTTTAAAGTCTTCGTGTAGTTTTTTTAAAAAAAACTGAGAAAATATTCAAGTCCACCTAGTCCCTTAATTTTCCACATTCTAGTCCTCCTTTGCCCTTTTACAAAAATTAAATCTTTTCTTTTTAATCCTTAGATTTACAAAGAGCTACTTTCATCCTGGGTAGGAGATTCGCCCAACACAATAAAACATGTTCTTCAGAAAATAAAATAAATAGGATTGGAAGGGACCTTGGAGGTCTTCTGGTCCACCCCCACCCCCACCCGCCCGCCCATGGCAGGAGAGCCTATACCTGTGATGGCGAACCTATGACACATGGGCCACAGGTGGCACGCAGAGCCATACCTTCCGGCACGTGAGCCGTTCCCCTAGCTCAACTCCAGTGTGCATGTGTGCGCCGGCCAGCTAGTTTTCGGCTGGCCCCGCCCACGCCTCCCCTCCCAGGACCATGTGGCCCGTTTTGTGGCCCGTTTTGGATACCAGGTAAGTATAGGGCTCATGTGGAGGCTCCGGGAGGGCATTTTCGGCCTCCGGGGGAGGTGGGGAAGCCATTTTCGTCCTCCCCAGCCTCTAGGAAAGCTTCTGGAAGCTGGGGAGGGCAAAAAGTGGGCCTTCTGGGCCCACTGGAAGTCGGGAAACGGGCCATTTCCAGCCTCCAAAGGGGTGGGGGAGGCCGTTTTTTGCCCTCTGGAGGCTACAGGTAGGCCCGCTAGGCCCAAAACTGGGTGCGAGGGGGCGATGCACGGGGGGCGGGGTGCAGGGGGGCATTGAATTATGGGTATGGGCATGCACGTGCACGACACCCCCCCTTTGGCACGCAATGGCAAAAAGGTTAGCCATCACTAGCCTATACCATTCTGGACAAATGGCTGACCAGTCTGTTCTTGAAAACCTCCAGCAATGGAGCTCCCACAACTTCTGGAAGCAAGCTGTTCACTGATAAACTGTCTCTGTCAGGAAATTTCTTCTTAGTTTTAGATTGGATCTCTCTTTGATAAGCTTCTACCCATTACTCAGTTGTTCATCCTATGGTTTATCATATGGAAGGTTCTTAACTTCTAGAAATCAGTAACGAACAACATTCTAAATTAATTAAGGAAGGAAGTGGGTGAATCCAGTATCTGAAGGCTCTGGACTGGCCTAGGCAAGATGTTTCCCTCCCCTGCTCCCAGAATCAAAGATAGCTATTTTACAATCACTTTGCAAGGAGATTCTGCATGGAGCAAATTCTTGTGTCTGATCTCTTTGATTTGGAGGGTAGTTCTGAGGTGGTTCAACCAGTTTATAAAACTAAATGCTTTAGTAATTTGGCATAATCCGTTGTATATGTAATTTATAGACATAATCAAGCTGGGAAACAAATATACACGTTTGTCCCACAAAAATATATAGAATCTGTCATGGTGGATTTGATTTAAATCACAATTTAAATCATGATTTAAATCACTAGTAAAAAGGCTTGATTTAAATCAACTCGATTTAAATCATAATTTTTAAAGAGCAACTGTCATCTCTGCTACTCCTTTGACCCACTGTTGACTCACCGATAGTCCCAGTGTTGCAGAATATACAGCCTCATGCTATATAACTAAGCTCCATTTCATGCTGAATAAACTAAATTATTTATGTATCTTAAATAGAAAACTATCTTACAATAGATTTTTACCCCAAAAGTTTTTTATTAAAATAAATTCAATAAAAATAAAAAAAAATCCAATTTAAATAAAAAAAATCCAATTTAAATAAAAAAAAGATTTTTTTTAAAAAAAATCATTGATTTTTATCTACCCTGGAATCTGTTAAGAGTAGCAGGCAATTAACAGGATGGGATATGAATCACAGTATAATTACTGTCTTGGACAATTTGTTCCAGTTTTCTATTTACCTTTCTGTGGAATCAAAGTGGCCTTGTGTTTTCTATAATACATATTATAGCAGTCTGTCATTGACTGATTTGTAGAAGATTTGTCAGTTTTTGTTTTTTTTAAAAAAATCTGTAACATAAGCATCATCCGACTCCCAATTCACTTTGGATGGCTCAGTTTGGACAAAGAGAGGTCCCAGATTCAATGAACTGTTTTCTTCTATCTCATTTTTACCACAGCATTGGATGTGTGTTGGATAGGGGTATCACAGCGGGATACATGTAATTACTGTACTTAACAGCTGCCGTACTCTTGTTGTTCAGTCAGTATCATAGCATGCTTTTCAGTTGTTTGGAGAAAGCACATACATAATTTAAAATTCTGGTCTGTTGGGATTTGCTTCCCTGTTTGTTCAAAGTGAATTAAGTGTTCACTAACTGAATAATTACTGTTGGAAAAAAAGCGCAAGTAAGTTTAACTACTTTTCTTTTTTTCCCTGTAGGAATCTTTGCATCCAGCGTTGTCCTGATTCTGTCACAACGATCGCTTTTCAAGTTTTATATGATCAGCTGTGCTTTCCTGCTAGCTGCAACGTCAGTGTTGGTGAACTATTACGCTTTTTTGCACATAAACTTCCACAGTGCCTATTACACAACACCTTTTGGAGTTCAGCTCCTTCCTCATAAAGGACCTTCCTTATGGATGGCACTCTCTGTCCTTCAGCTTGCCTTTGGGATTGGTTATGTTGCTCTCTTAAATATCGACTCCATATATTCTCAGCTCATCATCTTGGATTTATTGCTTCCCATCGTAGGCTTGATCTTCGACTTACCTTTACACTTCAGACAGATTTTAGTCTTTGCATCAGGTTCCATTTTGACGTTACACAGCTTGGTTATTTTATTTACTAAAATGAAATGGGTCTACTACTCCGCAAGGTACGTCTATCTTCTCATAAGGCATATGTATCGCATTTACGGATTACAGTTGTTGTTGGAAGACACATGGAAAAGGATTCGCTTTCCAGACGTGCTGCGGATTTTTTGGCTATCGAGACTGGTGATTCAAGCTGCCGTGCTGCTGTATGTTATTAAAGCAACCGAAACGGACCCGAGCATGAAATTCTACATGATTTCTTGGGATAATTTCTGGGAATTACTTTGCAGCCTTATCATCAGTGGATGCGATTCCACGCTAACCGTATTAGGCATGAGTGCTGTAATTTCATCTGTGGCTCATTATCTGGGGCTGGGTATTTTGGCTTTTATTGGGTCCACAGATGAAGACGATAGGAGGCTTGGTTTTGTGGCACCGGTCTTATTTTTTATTTTAGCCCTCCAGACTGGCTTAAGTGGGCTAAAGCCAGAGGAAAGACTGGTCCGCTTAAGTCGAAACATGTGCCTTTTACTCACGGCAGTCCTGCATTTTATTCATGGGATGACCGACCCTGTGCTCATGTCTCTGAGTGCCTCCCACGTCTCCTCGCTTCGCAGACACTTCCCCGTGCTTTTTGTCTCCGCTTGCCTCTTCCTCCTCCCGATTTTACTTAGCTACGTCCTCTGGCATCACTATGCACTAAATACATGGCTGTTTGCCGTGACAGCCTTCTGCGTGGAACTCTGCCTCAAGGTCATTGTCTCTATCACTGTGTATGTACTGTTCATGATCGACGGCTACTACAATGTTTTATGGGAAAAGCTGGACGATTATGTCTACTATGTTAGATCATCAGGCAATATCATTGAATTTATATTTGGAGTAATAATGTTCGGCAACGGGGCTTACACCATGGTCTTTGAATCAGGAAGCAAAATCCGGGCGTGTATGATGTGCCTGCACGCCTATTTCAACATTTACCTGCAAGCGAAGAACGGCTGGAAAACGTTCATAAATCGTAGGACGGCTGTGAAGAAAATCAACTCCCTTCCGGAGGTCAAAGGGGAGCGATTGCAGGACATAGACGATGTGTGCGCCATCTGCTATCATGAATTTACCACGTCCGCCCGCATTACTCCATGTAACCATTACTTCCATGCGCTTTGCCTTCGGAAATGGCTCTACATCCAGGAGACGTGTCCAATGTGCCATCAAAGAGTTGACATTGACGAGAAGGAGAACCCCAATCTCTCCAATAACAATGCCTTCGTGGCCGATGAAAATGACCCTGATGAAAATCCCGCCCGGGGAGGAGGAGGAGGAGGAGAAGCTGCTGCTGCTGCTGCTGCTGCTGAAGACGAACTCAACGACGAGAGTACGGACAGCGAAGAAGAGACAGAGAGCTCAACTCAGTCCAGTGCCACAGTACCTGAACAGCCCTCTGAACACCAATCCTGACCCTGTGCTCGAGTTAAAATGGCAGATTCCCGAACCCTGCTGGTGTTTGTGGAGTTCAGCATTGGAATAAAAGCTTCACTTCGTCAACTAAGCACAAGAACGCCATGTCCAAAATTGTTGAATCTGTGAATGAGTTGTCATTTTACTGTGATGTGCTACTGTAAATATGGCTGGTATTAATGCTGGTCTCTTTTGCGACCACTTTAAAACTTTATGTACATTATTGTACATGGAATAAAATGTTTTCACCTATTTTTTTAAGACGTCGAACAAAACACTCCTTAATTAATATAAAATTACGGTGTGTGTACATTATATCCAAAACCCCTCACGTTTTGATAGTTTAAAAGCCAGGGGCTTTTAAGATAAGAATGGAATGCCATATAAAGAGGGACATTTCAATCTCTCTTCATTTCAATCCTGGACAAAAGTTAAAAATGTTCTACTTAAAATCATAACACATCATTTCTAGCTTGACAGCTAAAAATGAAAGCTTAGGTTTCCTTGAAAGATACCGTTCCTTCTAGTATTTATTTATAGAAGAAAACACAACATTGGGAAATGAAAGAAATACATTTATTTATGGAACTCTGTTATAACTTTTTTAAGCAGAAATCTGGTTATTGTGTGGTTACACAATAAAATTATCTGAATTACCGGGAAAGAAAAATATTTCTAAAATGCCAGAAAATTCACAATAAAGGCGAGGATTTCCAGACACGTATTTTTAACTATATCATCCTGTATGGAAAACATACTTTTAAATAATGATTTCAGAATTAGGGAGTAGACTTAGATTATTTTATTTTATGAACAGAATTAACTGGATTTACATATCTGGAAAGAAAGTTTTAATAGTGTTGTTATACATAATATTGGCCAGTTCTAATGGCTCCTCTTCACGAACTGTTGCTAGTATTTCCAGTATCTGGCTACAATGAAACAAACAGAAATGTTATAGAAAAAAGAATAAGTTATAGAAGATCATGACAACTTTTGATAAAATTGCATGAAAGATATGTAAGCCATATTTGTGATTTTTTTTTTTTTTTTAAAAAACAGTTTTGGAATTGCATTCACTAAATGCCACACTAAATAATGATCTTAACGAAACAGCAATGAATCTACCCTAACTTGTATGCTTCTCGGTCTCCTTGTGATTGGGAAAAGGCTGGAAGTTTTGGTTATGACTGACCAGTTTTTATCACGGAAGCCTGGAATGGTGGGTAATAGTGGTTAATTTAAAAGCATGTTTTATCAAGTTTGAAGCAATTAAGGTTAGCCTGAATTTGTGGGATTGATACAATAGCAGATTAATACTTCTCAGTGCCATCTTGTTGGCCGCTGTTAAACTGCAAAAATAGATGGTATCTAGATACGCTCCAACAAAATAAATCTCAGGTTGTTATGCTGCACTGAAGAAATGGAGGTTCTGAAATAGGTTTTATAAAGTATTATATTCTTTCGCTGCGACCTAGATAAGAGTTAGACGCCAGCACGCCCCATTTAAAGCTTTGTAATTTGAGCCTGTCATGGCTAACTCATTAGATCAGCTTCAAGGGGACTAATCATGACTAATCTCTCCTGGATTGAAACTCTTGACAGGAGCAGCAAACAGTACTTACATTATATGGCAAAGTTCATTTCTGTCCTTTAGGCAGTGTCCCGCTTCCCATTTCTTTTTGGTTGGAAAAGTGGTTTTTACAAATTTTGAGCCCGCGTGGGTGTTTTTCACTCCACACCAGGGAGCATCTAATCAGAGAATAATTAAAAAAAAAAAGAGTGGTAGCTTTATAATTCTTTTCAGGAACTTGAACACTTGTGTCTTTCATTCCTGCTTGTCTCGTTTCCTCCTTATACGTACAGTATATATCTTTCACGTGGCACTTTGGGAATAAATTAAAAATTCTCATTTGATTTCTTAAAAATTGTGATAGGCAGTAAATACAGGTGGTCCTAGATTTACGACCACTATTGAGCCTTAAATTTCTGTTGATAAGTGAGACATTTGTTAAGTGAGTGTTGCCACATTTTATGACCTTTCCTGCCAGTTAATTGAAACGCTGCAGTTTTTACATTCCTAGCATGGTTGTTAAGTGAATCTGGCTTCCCCATTGATTTCGCTTGTCAGAAGGTCGCAAAAGGTGATCACGTGACCCAGGATATTGCAACCGTTTGAATGGTCATTAAATGAATAGTTGTAAATTGAGGATTACCTGTGTACAAATGGCTTTTACTAGTATCTGCAAGTGCAGACTGAATATAAAACTGCAACATAAATACAATTATTCCAAAAACACTGCACTCCTCCATAGGTTGGCATATTCAAACCCTGATTTAATGAACCATTTGGAGGGAAAGGATGTCTGTTAAATTCTCAACTTGGTGACATCCAAATGAAAATGTGCTTATTTTAGCTAAAGCCCATTAAACTAAGGTTCTACTGTATCTGATTTTGGTAACTGAAGAGATTGTTTGAAATACTGTGTTAACAAGCTTCCACTGAAACTTGTCTGAATCTTATTACCTAGCCCTTTTGGAACAGTCTTTAATTACAATTTGCTGTCAATATAATATAAAATAAATACTAAGGCACTCTATTTGGTAAAGCTTGCTCCACCAACATATTCATTTAAAATGTATTACATAAACAGATTCTGAAGGTAAAAAAAGATTACCGAGCACAACGTTTGATATATTTTTCTGCTCTTACCTAGCTTACAGCCATATGTAAGAAGGCCTGTACATAGCTAGTTGGTTGATGGAAAGATCCCACCAGATCATGAAGCTATAGAGCCATGATGGCGCACTGGTTAGAGTGCTGTACTGCAGGCTACTTCTGCTGACTGCCAGCTGCCTGCAATTTGGCAGTTCAAATCTCACCAGGCTCAAGGTTGACTCAGCTTTCCGTGCTTCTGAGGTCGGTAAAATGAGGATCCAGATTGTTGGGGACAATATGCTGACTCTGTAAACCACTTAGAGAGGGCTGTAAAGCACTGTGAAGTGGTATATACATGTAAATGCTATCACTATTAAACCTTTGTTTCATCTACTTTGGAGAAAGTGAGTAGCACACAAGGGTAGCCGTGTTCTACCAGTATTATGCTCTTCCTCAAAAGCCGCCTTCATAGATTGCTGTCAAAACAAGCACAGTGCAAAGTTTGTCCTTATGTATTTGCATCACAAAACGGATGCAACAATTTACACACAGGTTGTGTTTGCATGATGAGACAGGTTTTGCCACTTGCCTCCCCCAAAATGGTACTTTCCAGATACCTTGGCAATGCAAGTCTCAACTTCAGTCTTGTTTAGGATTATGGAAGTTATGGGCCTAATAGACACACAAAGGGTATCAGGCTGGATTTTGCTGAGGGGTATAATCCAGTATTTGACAAGGGTCTGGAAAAATGCCAGGGTTGGGAACAAAACAATTTGGAGTTCCTTCTCTGCATCGTGCTGTTTTTGAGGCTGGTTCAATAGTTTTCTGGAAGTGTTGTCTGGAACACACTTTTATTTACAAGACTTGCTTCCAGAAACCCAGCGAACTGTCCCCAGAATAGCATGATTCAGAACAGGAATGGAAAATTCCAGGTTTCTTTGGAATATTTTGTTCCTGAATCTATCAAAGGACTGACAATTTTTTTTAAAGAGCATTTCCCCTTTTCATCAATGAATTAGCTGTCCGGATAATCATGCTAAGCTAACCCGAAGGTGCTTTTCCAAAAGGCAACTAGACTTTCTTGGGTTTTTTTTTTTTAAACGTTTCACTTCTTATTCAAGAAGCTTTTCCCATTCTTACCCAAGAAGCTTCTTGAACAAGAAGTGAAATGTTTTCAAAGAAAAAACCCCACTTGACTTTTGGAAAAGCATCTTTGAGACAACCATAACCTGGGTGATTTAGAGTCTCCATAGACATACCAAACTAACCTTGCATTTGATCTGTGATTTGGATGCACCATCTCAAGATTGCAACCCAAATATATTTCTGATCTAAAAGAATTTTGAAAATGGTAAAAGTAGTGAGAGCAAAGCGACTTACCTGTCTCTATCATTAACCTTTCGCTGGGAATTGACTTCACCATTTCTAGGTTGGCTTCGGTTTTCAGAGAGCTGGAAAATAATTTTAGAAGTTTGTTGGATGAAATTGTCTTTCGCTTGCTATTGTTGGGGAGTTCATAAAAAAAAAGAAACTGCTCCCCAAATTCAATGAATAATTTTTGTTTTTTGAACCGCTATTGAGCATACTCCAATATTGTGCTTCTAATCCCATTGACATTAGACTGATTTTTCCCCCCAATTAAAAACTAAGAGCAACAATGCACGAAATTTAAGTTGAATTCTTCTGCATCTCTGGATACACAGAAGCTCTAGGGGTTTCTAAAGCTAAATGTCACATAGTTTTATATCCTGTTCTCTCTCTTCTCTAGTATATCTGATTGAGATTGAGATTATTGTATATTATTGATTTTTAATTATTTTTCTTAGTTATGAGTGTAACATAATTGCACTGCTTTAGAAAGTTAATGTGGCCCATCAAACACAGTAGAGACAGTCCACTAGCATCTTTTGTTCTTGTTTCCTGCCTCAAGCTTGAAAAAATAAGGTCTTTATATTTTTAATATCCCTGGCAAGACAAACTACATCCAGGTGAGCAACTCTGGCAACTTTACGACCTGAGGACTTCAACTCCCAGAATTCCTTAGCCAACTAGCTCAGGAATTCTGGGAGTTGAAGTCTACAGGTCGTAAAGTTGCCCATCTGCACTACGTGGTTAATTATCTATCTTTTAATTTTTTTTTTAAAAAAAGCCACAAACACCTACCAAACTAAAAATGAATGCTTGAGGGAAGACTTAATGTTTAAAATAACTTACCAACCATTAATCCCTATATAAAGATCCAGATCTATTAGAGCTGCCGCTTCTTCTTTGGTGCCATCAAAAGAGTGAACCTATAAAAATAATTACAAGCATATATATCGTAAGAAGGAAGGTAAATGTTTGTTGATGTGGGCAGTTCTCAACGTATGACCATGATGGAGTCTGCCCGTCACAATCATTGCGAAAGTCATAAAATGACATTTTTTTTGTGGGAGGGGTTAAGTAAACCCATTGTTTACTTAAAACCCAGAAATGCTGATCACATGACATGGGATTGCTGAGCACCCGAAATGCAGTCATGTGACTACAGGGAGGAGGGATGGCCATTGGAACTTCAGATCGTAAGTATTCCTGAGGAAGTCTGTCATAACTTTTAATGTCACTAAGGGAGTGGGTCATAATCTGAAGACTACCTGTACTCAGTCATACAGTTCCCTTTAATTATTTTTGTTGATCTTTCTGGATGTCATCCAGCAGCTGTGCATGCATGAAAAATGTAAGAAAAATTTAGCAATTCTGCCTAGGAAGGTGACATGGTTGCTCCCTTTTTCACAGCTATGTCGTTCTTTGTGCTACCCTACCAGACGCAGGTACCCCAGTTTATCCGAGTTCAACTTCTAAACATGGCTAGCAAGGCCTAAGGTTGACCAATTCATGGAAGGACACTGCCAAATTTAAAATAAATAAGATTCAGGGTTAGGGTTAAGGTTCACAGAAATCCCAATTCATAACAAAAAGAAAAACTTGGCTTGATGCTAGATCCAAACTGCTATTCCTTCCATTAGAGTTTTAGAAGGCAAGGTTTGGGCAAAGAATGCAGACACGGAGAGAAATCTCTAACCTATTTGTAATGCAAATATAGCAATAGACTTTAAATCACCAAAAAAGTGTAATGCTGAAAAAACATTATAGCTGCATTGCACCTACCACTCCTCCCGTACATCTCTCTCTATTTCGTCTCATTATATCTGTGGAAAAGAAGAATTTGATTTTAGAATCTTAAGAGCGTTTGTTCCCTCAAAAGTACACATTTGTTTTTCTAATTTTCTAACAAAACTCACCTAGGAATTCTGGGTGCGAATTCCTACAGTGCAAAAACATTGGCAATTTGGCTTGCTCAGATAGATCAAACTGTTTTTCAAAATACCTGAAAGAAAATAAAAATTATATTGACCAGTCACTGAATCCATAGTGTTTACACGGCTGCTCAATTCTTACAATATGATTCTGGATGACAAGCCAATACATCAGGTAAAAACAAAAAGATTTCAGGAACAAAGTAATAATTGGCTTCAAACCATTTTAGAGAGCCAGCAATTGGGAATCACACTTATTACCCTCTTCCAGACAGGAGTTCTAACAGTCCTGATCCAAATGCCCAAGAAAACAGCCGAATTACCTCTGAACTGTGAAAGGGCCTTAGCTGTGCCATGACTAACGCAGGTCTCCAAAACAGCAGAGGTGTGCAGAAAATCCAGATCTCTTTTGTGATCTTCCATCAAAGAGGCAAATATTTTAAAAGTTTACATATATTTGTAAACCAAGACATTCTACATCTTGCTAGCCTGATACAGGTAGTCCTCAATTTACAATCTTTCATTTAGCCAACCAAGTTACAACAGAACTGAAAAAAAGTGACCATCGGTTCTTGCACTTACAAGCATCACAGGTGATGGGAGACAGCTGGGAAGGTTGCAAATGGGGATTACGTGAAGCCCAAAGATGCTACAACCATTGCAAATTATATGCTGGTTGCCAGGTGTCCAAATTTTGATCATGTGACCACACAGTCTGATTTATTTTAACGACCGCAGGGCTTCGCTTAACAACCGCGGCAAAAAGATATAATAAAAATTCTTGTTAAAATTGTGGTTCTTAAGTCAAAGACTTCCTGCAATCTCAGGACCAAAAAGGGATGTTAAACATCCTCTTATTGTGAGCATCCAGAGGTGTCTGACCAACTTTTGCCAAATGCTAGGTAAGGCATCCAGCAAGACAACCCATGTTAATGAAGTTTAGTAAAAATGTTCTTTTGTTACACCTTACAATAATTTAGAATAACAGAGTTGGAAGGGATCTCGGAGTTCTAGTCCAACTCCCCTAGTCCTTCAGACAAATGGTTCTTATCTTCAATATCTTCTTAAAAACTTCCAGTGTTGGAGGATTCACAACTTCTGGAGGCAAGTTGTTCCACTGATTAATTGTTCTAACTCTCAGGAAATTTCTCCTTAGTTCTAGGTTGCTTCTCTCCTTGATTAGTTTCCATCCATTGCTTCTTGTCCTGCCTTCAGGCGTTTTGGAGAATAGCTTGACTCCCTCTTCTTTGTGGAAGCCCCTGAGATATTGGAACACTGCTATCATGTCTCCCCTAGTCCTTCTTTTAATCAGACTAGACATACCCAGTTCCTGCAACTGTTCTTCATATGTTTTAGACTTCAGTCCCCTAATCATCTTTGTTGCTCTTCTATGCACTCTTTCCAGAATCTCAACATCTTTTTTACATCGTGGCGACCAAAACTGAATGCAGTATTCCAAGTGTGGCCTTACCAAGGCATTATAAAGTGTTATTAACATTTCACTTCTTGTGATTTTATGTTACTTTTTTTGTTCCTAAAAACTGTTTTTTCCCCCATTTCATTTAACTTTTCTTGGCTGACTAATTCCTGAGCAAAGATAACCCACTTCACTTAGTAGCGTCTTACTTTGTGGCAACAGCTTCCAGGGAGGGACAACGCACAAAGATATACACAAAAACGGCAATCTGCCCTATGGTGTGGACATTTTCCCCTTTGGGGAGAAGAGGGAAAATTGCCCTCTGGGCTTTCACATCCCACATGTAGATGCAGCTTGAAGCCTGGTTTCCTCATCCTAGCCATCCAATTTTACGACTGTTTCCGCTCTTATCAGATTGAGCAGAACCACAAGATCCATAACGAAAATCTTGGCAGCCCTTACGCTGTCGAGACGGATAACGGGATTTGGAAACAGAGAATCTCTCTTATGACTCTCAGTCTGAGGATAAGTAGAGGAGGGTTGACCTGCTCTTTGTTTTTCCTTCAGCTTAAAATAGGCTGGAGATGTTTTAAGGCTTTTAATGGACATTCCTGAAAAAAATCCCTATAGAACTGTGATGGCGAACCTACGGCACGCGTGCCACAGGTAGCACGCCAAGCCTTCTCTGCTGCCACATGCGCTGTCGCCCCAGGTCAGATCTCCATGGTGTTTCTTTCGTGAGCTTCTGTTTCCCTGCAAATGACTGTTCTACCCCAGCTCCGGATTCCCAAGGATTGTGACACACACCAATGGTCCTTATCAAAGTTATAACGTACCAAGAATAAACAAAGTCCGGCAAAGATTGGCAACCAGCCCAGAAAACAAGATACGATAAGACACTCACTCTTCAAAAATGCTCTGTAATAATTACACGTTGTTTCCAGCAAGAAATTACTAACTGCGTGCAACTTAAATAGGCTAAGGGAGTGGCCAATTATCCTCAAACCTTACTCTCGAGGAGACCTCCTCCTCCTGAGTAGCCACTCCTGCCTTTTGGCAGCCCTGCGTGCTCGAGCATTGAGGAGAAGCTCCTCCACTTCGCTCTCTCCACTTGAAGGAGCCTCTGGAGGTTCTGAAGGCCGGGCTGAGTCTCTACCTCTGGCACCACATCCTCTTCAGCCTCCTCGCTGTCCGACGCGAGCGCTGGCTGCGCAGGCTGCTGGCACTACCCCACATCAGCCTCCTCATCGTCGGGATCAGCCACGATCCGCGCAGGCCATTGGCGAGCCACAACAATGACGAAACAGAAGCTCACAAAAGAAAAAGATCTTACCTCTTGCCGCTCTGCCAGTGTTGGGATGCCCCGCCTCCCGCCAGCCAGCTGGTCTTTGGGTCTCTGCTGCGCATGTATGCATGTCCGCATGCATGCGCACGTTCGTGCATGCACATGTTTGCGTGCGCATACAAATTTCAGTTTGGGTGCTTGGTGCCTAAAAGGTTTGCCATCACTGCTATAGAACAGTACACAACACAGAGGTTAAGAAGACAGGGTGGCCAGTACAATGTTATTTGAAACAATAAATAAATTTCTTACTTGAGTTGGATGTCTTTGGGGCAGAATTCTAATCTGTCGAAGTCTGGAAAGGGAAAAACAGACAGTGAAGACGCCTTCTAAAGACTGCCATGAACCAACAATGCACTTACTTCAGGGAGTTAATACCTACCCAGGCCACACTCCCCAATTGCAACCACCTTCCCTTTGTTCTTCTCAGCTAAATCTTGCAACTCCTCTAAGTACTGGTCGGGATTACCCTGATCGAACGCTCCACAGCGAGTGGGATGGCAGCCAACGGTACTGTAAAACATTTCTGAAATCAGACCATATGAAAGAGTTGATATAACTGATGCAGACTCTATTAAAAGATAAAGGGAAAATAATCACCTGCTCTGTCTATGTACACAGATAGTCCTCGACTTACGACCATAATTTCTGTCTCTAAGCGAGAGTTTTGCTACGTGAGTTTTGCTCCCTTTGAAGACTTTCCTTACCACAGTTGTAAAGTGAATCACTGCAGTTGTTAAATTAACATGGCTGTTAAGTGAATCTGGCTTCTCTGTTGACTTTGCTTGTCTGAAGGTTGCAAAATGTGATCACGTGACCCCAGGACATTGCAACCGTCATAAGTATGAAGCAATTTTCAAGCATCAAAATTAAATCACATGACCATGGGGATGCTGCTGTGGTGGTAGGTGTGAAAAAAAGGTCATGTCACTTTTTTCAGTGCTGTCGTTAACTCTGAATGGTCACTAAATTAACTATTGTAACTCAAGGACTACCTGTATTCTCTTGCATCGTGGATGCTGCTTTATGTTTTTTGCTAGTGCATTGTACTAGCAAAAGAGGTTACGATTCCCTGCCTGCAAGGATTTGTAGAAATGAAAGCGTAGGAATTGCAACCAATTCATTCTTCTGCATTAAAGCCCAGTTAGAGAAACTTTTCCTCTCTAGGTAGATGCCTGAAGTGACCATTGTCAGCTGCCTCTCAAGCTTTTCCTGGAGATCCTCCTCACATACAAACAAGCATGTTACACAAATACATACATGTACAGGTAGTCCTCGGTGTATGACCAAAATTAAGCCCAGAATTTATGCTACTAAATGAGAAATTTGTTAAGTGAGTTTTGCTCCATTGTATGACTTTTTTTGCCACATTTGCTAAGTGGAATCACTGTGGTTGTTAAATTGGTAACACGGTTGTTAAGTGATATCTGGCTTCCCCATTGACTTGTCAGAAGGTCGCAAAAGAGGATAGATCACATGACTCCAAGACACTGCAACTGTTGTAAGTACATGCCAGTTGCCAAGCGTCCAAATCTTGATCATGGGAATGCTGCCTTGGTTGTAAGTGTGAAAAATGTCATAGATCACTTTTTTCATTGTCATTTTAACTTTGAACTGTCACTAAATGAATGGTTTTTAAGTCGAGAACTACCTGTACTCGCCATTTCCCGATTTCTCTCCTCCCATGTCAAGCCCTTGCTTTCATTATGTGACTGGATCCTCCACATATTCTTTTCTCAGTAAGGGTAAGATAAGCAACCTCCCTAATTTGCAGGTACAGGGAAAGTTTCACTTCCCTTTTAAGCAAATACAAGTGTGGGATAATTCAAGCAGTCCACTTAAGGGTGGCACATGACATAAGGAAAGAAATACCATTGGTTTGGGCCAGCTGAAGGGCATCTTTACTATCTTGTAAATTTCCACCTGTGATGATGAGCTGAAATGAAGAAAAAAAAAGATGTAAATGCTAATTTCCTAACACCAAGTTTAATATGCTTTGGGGGGACATGAACTGAGAGTCAACAGCAAGGAAAAGCGGACAGTTCAGACAATAAAAAGGAACACATCTAAAAACATTTAATGCCAGAGTTACCTTTTGAACCCCAATTTTGATTGCTCTGTCTATTACATCCAAGAAATCATCTGCAAATATATAGATATATATGTTAAATTTTAAATCCATATTTTTAAAACACAGTGACAATCACATTTATAACTGTTCCCAATTTCTATTTCTGCGGGGGAGGGGGGTGTTGTTCAAAGCTTTGTAACAATAAACATTGCAATCATCTTATGCCATCTTAATTAAATTGTAAACCTGAATGTAACATTCCACTCTTTTCAACTTTTTGACAAGACAAATATTGTTGTGTACAAATGCAATATATATGTAGAGCGCTGATATGTTTTCCAACAGAACTTCAAAGGAATGGCCTCCAAATTGAAGGGATCCCAGCTAGCAATGACCGATGAGGATTTGGGACAGTATTTGAAATCACAAGCAACTCCAGCTTCCTCCATTGACTTTCCTTATTGAGAGCCCCTTGGGAAGACCACAAATTGTGATCACATGACCCTGGGGTGTTGCAATTGTTGTAAATACAGATTCCATAGTTCTGAACTTGCAACTGTTCATTTAGTGACTGTTTCAAGTTACAACACTTAAATATTCTGGACACATAATCAGTCAGTGAAGACGACCATGAAGCTTTGAAAAAAATGGAAAGCAGTCGAAAAAGCAACTGATAGTACAGAAAGTGATAGTACTCTTCAGTGAACAAGTGAATGAACATCAAATTAAATACACGGAGGCCTCCATCTTAGAGGTTTCTTTCCTTTTCAGGGTCCAGAGAAAATACAGCATGAAAAGGTCTACTTATAGTTATTATTCTGCATCTACATACCCCAACATCTGGTGTTGGGAATAAACCAATAAAAAGCTTTACCTTTATGTTTTTGGGTGCCTCTGTATATACCTCTGAACATAGGATCGGTTAAGTTAACACCAATATCTAGTTAAAAGAAAAAGCAATAATTAGCTGCTAATTGGGTTAAGGGCAGGTATATAATTTTGCTCCCTGCAGCAAAGGTAATCTTTGCTTTTCAGCATCTTCTCAAAGCATCCCTCACTGCAGCTCAACGTTGACGGAAGAGACCCTTCATTAAAACCCTATTGGCTCGATTCCTATGATGCCCTTCAACAGGTCCAGAAAAAAGAGTCAGAAGGTCAGCAGAATGACAGAGTTGGAAGGGACCTTGTCGGTCATCTAGTCCAATCCCCCCATTCAAGCAGGAGACCCGACACCATTTCTGACATATGGCAGTCCAGGCTCTTCTTGAAAGCTTCCAGTGATGAAACTCCGATGACAAGCTAATCTTGGGTAACGCTAATTGTGTGTGCGTGTGTGTACCAGCATTTTGTGTGCAGACAGATGTGGCTCAAGGAGTTGTGCCAACCCAGAACTAACATGCATTCCCTAAACCAGAACCAGCAGGTTGTGTGAAGGCAGCCCCCAAAATCCAAGCTGGGATTTTCAAGAAGCAACTGGACTTTTTTTCTTTGAAGACGTTTCACTTCAAGAAGCTTTTTCAGCTCTGACTGGATTTATATTCCTTGCAGAGAGCTGGTCATTTGCATCCTTTTAGAGGGTCGTTGAAGCACTTGGAGGTTTATCTGTGTCCTCAGGGTCACCTGAGTAGTGTAAATGGTTCCTGTAGTCTGCAATTTTTTTCCCTCTGGAAATCTATTCCTACTCCCACACCATTCAAAGGGTGCTCATCCCAAATTGTTTAGCTAAAAGCCTGTAGAGATTCTCAGTCATCCAGGTCATGGTTGTTTCAAAGAAGCCTTTTTTCAAGAGGCAACTGGATTTTCTTGTTGTTTTTTTACTTTTGAAGATGTTTTGCTTCTCATCCAAGAAACTTCTTCAGCTCTGACAGGATAGGATTAGAGTTTCAAAAGAAAAAAACAAGAAAGTCCAGTTGCCTCCTGAAAAAAGCACCTTTGAAACAACCATGACCTGGATGACTAAGAATATCTTCAGACTTCAAGCTAAACAATTTGTGAGTAACACCCTTTGAATGTTGTGAGAATAAGGAATGGATTTCCAGAGGGGGGAAAAATTGCAGACGAGAGAAACCATTTGCACTCCTCAGGTGACCCTGAGGACACAGATAAACCTCCAAGTGCTTCAGTGACCCTCTAAAAGGATGCAAATGACCAGCTGCCTGCAAGGAATATAAATCCTTCTGTTCCCCCACTATCCTGTCAGAGCTGAAGAAGCTTCTTGGATGAGAAGCGAAGCGAAACGTCTTCAAAGGAAAAAAACAATGAAGTCCAGTTGCTTCCTGAAAAAAGCACCTTTGGGACAACCATGACCTCCTGGATGACTGAGAAGCTCCATAGGCCAAGCTGGGACCATCAAGAGCAGAGGTCTCCAAACTTGGCAGCTTTAAGACTTGTGGACTTCAACTCCCAGAATTCTCCAGCCAGCTATGAGTTGAAGTCCACAAGTCTTAAAGCTGCCAAGTTTGGGGACCTCTGATCAAGAGGGAAGCGAACTCCAAGGGTTTCCCTCCTGCTCCCCTAAACTGCTATTTTCCCCCCAGGAGGGGCTGCCCGAGCAGGCGGGACGCGTGTCATTCTCACGGCCACCCAATCCCGCATTCTACCCCAGGACGCCCGGACGCCGCGCCGTCCCCGAGTTGCCAGGGCAACCGCCCTCACCAATGAACTTGAAGCGACTCATGACGACAGCAGCGGCAGAAGCCCGCGCGCGACTTCCTCGCTTGCCCCAAAGAGGAAGAGGAGTCGTTACGCACCGCCCCTCACTTCCGGTTGCCTCAGGACCGCCGCTGCCTTCTTTCCCCCACCCCCTCCGGAGGAAACGGAACGTCCGGAAACGAAACGTTCCAGGGAAGGAAGTGCCCGCCTTATATGATGCTAGGCGGCGTTCTTGCCGCCAGGACTCCAACGAGTTGGTTTTACACAGCCCAGCAAGCCTCAAGGCAAAAGCAAAAAAGAAAAAAAAGAAAAAAAAAAGAAAAGATATTCTAAGAAATTAAAATAGTTATCAATGTTAAGTCAGTCTCCGTTTCATAACAGCAGGCTTCCAAGCGCCCTCTTCCTTCTGGCCTTCTGCATGGGCCGTTCCGTTTTAATTGTGTATGTGTACAACCCTACCCTAATGTTATATTTATTATGTATTAATGTTATATATATATGTGTGTGTGTGTGTGTGTGTGTGTGTATTTCTGGTCTTGCAGACACACCTCAAACCACACCTCACGGCACACAAAATGCTTTCACAAAAAATGAAGCAAAATTACATTACATCACATTCAATGCAATTTACTGTACTGTACAGCAGGGGGTCTGCAACCTTGGCAACATTTAAGACTGCTGGACTTCGACTCCCAGAATTCCTCAGCCAGCTTTGTTTTACTGACTGAGAAATTCTGGGAGTTGAAGTCCACAAGTCTTAAAAGTTGCCAAAGTTGGCCTGCTGTGCTGAACTGTATTATGCTATATGCTATATACTATGCAATAGAATAGACTAGACTAGACTAGACTAGACTAGACTAGACTAGAATAGAATAGAATAGAATAGAATAGAATAGAATAGAATAGAATAGAATTCTGTATTGGCCAAGTGTGATTGGACACATAAGGTATTAGTCTTTGGTGCATAGACTCTCAATGTACATAAGGAGAATAAAATACATTCTTCAAGAATAAAAAGATACAACACTTACTGATAGTCAAGCTTACTAATAAGCTATCAAATCGTACTAGGAAACAAATAAAAACAATATAATTGAAAGATACAAGCAAGATGGTTATAGTAATAAGAGGGAAGAGATAGATACTAGTAAGGAAGAGAAGAATAACAGTAATACAATCTTAGTAAATAGTTTGACAGTGTTGAGGGAATTATTTGTTTAGCAGAGTGATGGCATTCGAGAAAAACTGTCCTTGTGTCTAGTTGTTCTGATGTGCAGTGCTCTATAGTGTCGTTTTGAGGGTAGAAGTTGAAACAGTTTATGTCCAGGATGTGAGGGGTCTGTAAATACTTTCACAGCCCTTTTATATACTCTGCTAAATACTGTACTATGCTATATACTACGGTATACTATATACTATACGATATTATATTTAAATATATTACATTAACCTTCCACCACTTAAATATTCTACACCCTCTGGACTCTCCTATTGCCGGCAGAGAGGCCCCTCTAATTATTATCTCTATGAGTCCATATCAAACCGTCATATCCTCCCCAGGAGGAGGAGGAGGAGGAGGAGGGAAGAGGATTAATCGTAGAGATAGGAAATTGGGACTTATACTTCACAGAAAAACCATTATAGGTTCCCGAGGGTTATAAAGAAATGACCTTCCTGAGACCTTCTCTTTCACAGCCTTCGATTGGGCTCATTCGGTTATATATGCGCAGGTCAAGAGCCCGTAACGGAGGCTTCGGTGGCGGCGTGTCACTCTGTACTTTTTCTCTCTCGCTAGAGGCCGGAAGCTGGCGCTTCCCGTCAGCCCCTGCGGCGCAAGCTCCGCCCCCCCCTCACCCCCCCCCCCACGTTCTAGGCCTGAAAGTCGACCGGGGCGCAGCCAAGATGGCGGGCTACCTGTCACATCGGCAGAAGGTGCTGCGGCTCTACAAGCGAGCCATGCGGCACCTCGAGTCCTGGTGTATCTATCGGTGAGTCCCCGGCCCCTTCGGCCCGTCCCGCAGGCCCCTAAGGAGCCTCCGCTCCCTTCCTGGCTTTGCGGGAGGACTCCCAGCCCCATCATCCCCCAACCCCCGCCGAGCCCGGGTGTGTCTGGGTCTTGTAGTTTTAACCCGGGGGGTAGCGAGGGACGATTTCCCAAGCTCCGAAGAGCCGGCACCTCCCTTTGCGCGTTTTCCTCCCTTTGCGCGTTTTCTTGCGCGGATCCTAACTCCGAATTAATCCGCGCATCTGTTTGCACGGCAGCTCGGGGCGGGGAGGGGGTCGGTCAGAAAGGCTGAGGGAAAGTAAAGCAAAAGATATTTCATGAAAATATTTCAATTTTTTTAAAAAAGAGAAAAAAAGTTAAGTATGAATGGGTTTTTCAGGCATCTGAAACAAATATATATAGAAATATATAAAATTAAGGCTATTAGGATTAGAAAATACATCGTAATCAATCAAAAAGGGGACAATGAAGAAAATGAAACAATATGAGAGACATTTGGGGGGAAAGTCACAGTGGAAAGCAGACCATGAAGAAACACAGGTTAAAAAGAGGATATATTTATATGTTGTATGTTATGTGTATGTCATACTGTGTAGTAATAAAACAATAAAACATTATTTAAAAAAAGATATTTCAATAATGTGCATTAATATTAGAACTATATAATGGATAATTACTTCGTATGTTGTGTGGAAGTTAAATATATATTAAAATATGGCTAAGAGTGGAATGCTAGAATTAAATAACAGGTGATTAGATAACGGAAGAATATACATTTATACATTGATTTTAGATTCTTTCTCCAGCCAGCTATACCATCTATTCCATGTTTCGTAATAAATCGTTTCCTCTTGGTCTTTAAATATATAAATGTAAGAGAAGATATTATAGAGGAACGAAATAGTTAATGTGTAATAGAGATGTATATATTGTAGTGAATATATGAATTAGTAAGTAATATATAAAATGTATGTGTATATAGTTGGTCAAAAGATAAAATAGATATTACCAAAGATGCCGGTATTGGAAAGCTGTAAAAATGTAACAAAGATGTTAAAAGATGTAAATGCTGAATAAAAATTATTTTTTATGTTAAAAAAAAAGATAATGGAAGAATATATTTTAATGTAAACGTGTATTAATAGTAGAATTTCAAGGATGGGAAATATGAACAGAGGTATGAAGAAGAATTAAGTTTTTAATTGGAAAATTAGAATTTGAATGACAGTATTATCAAGCATAAAAACATGCTAGAATTAAATAATGGGTGATTAGAAAATGAAAAAATGTAGGAAAATATGTGTAATAGCAGGGAACAGAAAAGGAATGTTATCACGTCTTATAGTGATATATAAAATTATACTGATAGGAAAGGAGAAAAGTTAAAATAGAGATAGAAATAAGAGGTGAATTATAGTATATATATAAACCAATATATTAAGATATATGGAAGAGTAAGAGGAAGGTTAAAAATTGAAGTAAAGGATATGAGCAAATAATTTGAAACAATGAAAATGAAATGTAATTATTGTGTATAATATGATTATATCTTTATTGAAATATATGAAACTCGGATATCACACCATTCATGCATCGATATGTACAAATAATATAAAATTAAAAAAACAGATTTTTTAAAAAAGAAAGGCTGTGGGAGGGCTAGTATCGGGGGTCCCACAGGCAAAGCCTTGCTTCTTTGCTGGATACGCTGGGCAGATTGCCCAGGCCAGATGAAGTAGTGGGATTCATTCAGGAAATACAGTTTGGGAAGAATAGAATAGAAAGAATAGCATAATAACATTATTGTCACTTTGAATGTTCACTAATCGGCATACATTAAAATGAAATTTTGTTGCATGCAGCTCTCAAAGGGTCTCCACCTCCAATATACACTACATAAACATGTCTAAATAAATAGAGAGATAGACAGATTTAGAATAAATTTATTGTCGCTTTAAATGTACACTAATCGGCATGCATTAAAATGAAATTTCGTTGCGTACAGTTCTCAAAGGGTCACCACCTCTACACTACAAAAACATGTCAAAATAAATAAATAGACAGACAGACAGACTTAGAATAAATTTATTGTCACTTTGAATGTTCGCTATTCGGCATACGTTAAACTGAAATTTCGTTGCATACAACTCTCAGAGTCACCACCTCCAATATACACTTGTATATATACAATAATACCGACATGACTAAATAAATAAATAAACACAAAATTATGCATACACCTCCATATATTATATGACACAGAGAAACAACACAGTCTAGTTCGCAACGTATACTAAATCTTGCGAGTTTACCAGATGGATGGCATAGGGGCCAAAACTGTTCCAGAATCAGGTAGTCCTGCTAGAAATACTTCAAAATGTGGAAATCGAAAATAATGATAATGGCTTGTTATCTTTATTGTGATATTGGTAAAAAAAATACTGTCAGATAAGCCACGTCTGTTTATTAAGCAAGTGTTAAATAGCCACCTTTGCATATTGTGTCTGGTTGTGTCTGGTTCTTGTTGGGCTCAACGTATTAGTATGCAAAATATATATTGGAATGGGCAAATGAGGATGATGGGATGAGGTAGGAGGTTGCATTTTTTCTATGAAGAAAAACAAAATAATTTAGCTTCAGAAGTAAGTACTGTACTATAGTTGTTTCAGCCCTACATAAAATTTATTTATTAAATTTATATGCCGCCGATCTCGCCAAAACTGACACTGATCTCTGGCTACAAAGTTCCACTTATTTAGGGGGGGGGGGAGAAATCCTATAATCAGATATATAATCTATTTAAAATATAATGTAAATAATGGATTGATTACAGCTGAGTATAAATACTGTAACTTGATTCACTATAGTACAATATTTGATTATTAGGGCCCTCTAGTGGTTATTCCACATAATTTTTCCACTTAACAAGTTTTTAAGGAGTGTGTTCTTGCTATGTTTTTATCCCACTTTTATTTATGTTCCCACTTGCTATTTTCCCCACAAGAACAACCTTTTGAGATGTGTTGGGCTTGAGTGGCTGATGCAAACTTACCAAGCCAGCTTTGAAGAAGTCAGCGGCAAACCTCTTCCATACTTTTGACTTGATAGCAGTCTTACAATATTTGAAGGGCTCTCACAGGGAAGAGGGGGTCAATTTATTCTCCAAAATAGCAGGGGACAGGACAGGAAGCAATGGGTGGAAGCTCATCAGAGGGACAGCCAATCTAGAAACAAGAAGGAATTTCCTGGCAGCGAGAATTCTTAGCAGTGGAATCACTAAGCAGTGCCTTTTGGGAGTTGTGGATACAGCATTGCTGGATGCTTTTAAGAAAAGATTGGACAATCATTTGTCTGAAATGGTACACGGACTCCTGCCTTGGGCAGATGATTGGACTAGGAGACTTCCAAGCCCTATAATTCTTACCAAGAAAACTGAGCAGGTGTACCCTTGTCATCACCAGATGTGGAATCGATGAATATGAAGTATTTGTCAGTTCTAAAGATAGCTATGTTTTTTTTCTTTCTTGGAATAAATACTATCTTTAATGTTCTCAGGGATAAGTATAGATACCATGCCTGTCTGATGAGAGCACGATTTGATGAACATAAGGATGAAAAAGACATGGTTAAAGCAACCAAGCTGTTGATGGCCGCTGAAGAAGAATTTTGGGAAAGGCAACATCCTCAGCCGTACATCTTTCCTGACTCTCCAGGTGGCACAAGCTATGAGAGATACGAGTGCTTTAAGGTCAGGAGGTGACATGGCAGGCATTACAAGTAATCAGTTCCTTGATAGGTGGCAGAATATTGGCATTCTCAATCCCAAGAGATTTCAGTAACTTTCATTTGTAAGTAGGAGATTCCCCATAAAATGCAGAATTATTCTTTAGTTCTGAGGAAGAATCCATGAATGAAGGCCATAGGGAGGCTGTCCAAGTCTCACATTAATGAGCATCAGTGACCAGCCTCTATCTGCATTGGCAAGACCCTAAAGACACAGGAGGAAGCTCAGAGCCAGGGCATGGTTTGCTTGGAGGAGCACTTCTGTTTGACCTCCAGTTTGAAGAGAGGCTAATAGCAGGGGGATGTGAGGGAACAGAAGGCACTAGAACAGGGATGTCAAACTTGATTTCATTGAGGGCCGCATCAGGGTTGTGTTTGACTTTGGGGGGCCTGAGGGTGTGTGGCCAGCTCAACATCACTCGTCGTGGCGCCTGTGGTGGCCCGAGCGCTCTGCCAGTGAAAATGGAGCTCGGAAGGGCTGCCCTCCCAAGGTCTGTTTCACTGGCAGAGGGTTGCAGGAGGCCATTGCAGCCGAAAACAGAGCTCAGGGGGTGGGTGGGGGGGAGGTTTCATGGATGCAGCCTGCAGGCCTTGAGTTTGAGACCCCGGCTCTAGAAAGTTGCTGGCTGCCTAACGACAGTCCTGGAGAAGCTGACAGGACAGTTCTGTATTCAGCAATGTCTCATGTTTGCAACTTAGTGCTTTAGACATCCGGAGGCAGGAGTTTGAGCCACAAAAACTGATCTGAAGATAGCACACTCAAGTGTTTTATGCACTGAGTGGTTACTAGGGAAGGATCTAATTATTTGAGACATTCAGTTTCTGAGGCTTGCCAATCATCCCGCCATTAAAAATGTGCCTTCTACCATTCCTTTATTACATCCGCACTTTTTGGGAGGGTGAAGGAGGCACTGCATTTCTGTAGCAGCACCAACTTTTTGGAACAGCCTTCCTGTGAGATCCACGGTGGTGCAGTGGTTAGAGTGCAGTACTGCAGGCTACTTCTGCTGACTACCGGCGGCCTGCAATTTGGCAGTTCGAATCTCACCACGCTCAAGGTTGACTCAGCCTTCTAGCCTTCCAAGGTGGGTAAAATGAGGACCCAGATTGTTGGGGTCAATATGCTGACTCTGTAAAACCGCTTAGAGAGGGCTGTAAAAGCACTGTGAAGCGGTATATAAGTCAAAGTGCTATTGCTATCAGGCTGGATCAACTCCCATGGTTTTTCAGGAACTTTTGAAGCTGTTCTTAAACGCCTGGTTGGTCGTTTCCACCTTATCTTTATTTTTGGTGGTTTTACTATTGCACTATATTGCCATTGCATTTTTATTTGCAAACCATACATATGTATTTCTTATCCCTGTGTAAGCCTCCGAATTTTTGGTTTGATACTGCATAGAAATATGCTACCTCAGTAAGTAAATATCCAAAATTAGAAGGAAAAGCATTATGAGCATCTAAATACTCATCACCCTTATGTTAATCTACAAACGGGAATAACTTTTTCTTATAAAATGCCCCGATTCTGCCTTCCCAAGATAATCAAGTAGTTTTCCGGAACTAAGTCTTCTAATGCAGGAAATAGTATCTTTTAAACGGTGTTTCTCAATGTCAGCAAAGATGTATGCACTTCAACACTCAGAATTCTTCAGCCAGCATGTTGGCTTAAAAGTTCTGGGAGTTGAAATCCATACATCTTAAAATTGGTGAGGTTGAGAAACAATGAGGACCCAGTTGTGGGGGCAATAAGCTGACTTTGTATAAATATACAAAAGGATGAAGGCTATTGCTGAGCACATTGTAAGCCGCCCTGAGTCTCCGGAGAAGGGCGGCATATAAATCAAATTAAAAAAAAAAATGGTTTAGGCAGACCAGCAACCACCGTCTAACCATTATTAGATGGAGAATATACAAGATCTTTTATGTAGATTAATTTTGTATTCCTTTAAAGATGCAGTGAATAACCTTTTTTTTTTATACTTCCACCCTGTAGGCACCTGATTGGATGCTAGACATGTGGCATCCATCAGAGAAAGCAATGTACCCAGATTATTTTGCTAGGAGAGAACAATGGAGGAAGCTGCGCCTTGAAAGTTGGGACAAGGAGGTTGGTTATCGGACTATATTTTACCATTGCTTTTCCGTGAAATAATTTTGAAGCAAGTCTCAAATCTGTGGGGTGATAGTTCTGTGGGGTCTTAAAATGTGGCCTCATGGCCTTATCACCTACTATTTAGTCCCCCACCTTGAGCTTGTGAAAGATTGAGGCAAAAGAAGAAGGGGACGACAGAGAACGAGGTGGCTGGATGGGGTCACTGAAGCAGGCATGAGCTTAAATGGACTCCAGAGGATGGTAGAGAACAGGAAGGCTAGGAGGAATGTTGTCCATGGGGTCACAATGGCTCGGACACAACTTCACAACTAACAACAACAACAGCAATATTCATTCCGCCTCTGTCCATTTGGAGCCATCTCCCAACTTCTAACAGCACTCTATTCTTTTCTATTCATCCCTGAATCTCCAAAGAGGCTTTTAAATGGATGGGGGGGAGGGGGAGGAGGGGACGGACACTTTTATAGCAATATCACTTTTTTTTTTCTAGATCTGTTGCTGGCTGGAATTGGAAATGAACTTTTAATCAAAGCGC
The DNA here is from genome assembly GCA_022577455.1 of Arizona elegans. NCBI lineage: Eukaryota > Metazoa > Chordata > Lepidosauria > Squamata > Colubridae > Arizona > Arizona elegans. The sequence goes on along the minus strand of JAKOOJ010000002.1, from coordinate 4,117,853 downwards.
CCCAAATGTCTTAAAACAGCCTATTTTCAAATGATAGTGACACTGTTACTGTTGGTGGTTTTTAAAAACTGGATTCAGGGTGTTTATGAACTGCTGTATTAAGGTTTTTCATGCTTGAAAGGGATGATTTGAAAATGCTTCCACTGAACTCTCTCCTCACCTTGCAGTTATCTTACAAAATAAAACAACAAACACACTGACACACATCCACTACTTCCAAGAAATTTAAAAAACCCTTTGGATGTGCTGCTGGAAGCTTCTTTTTATTACAGGTAGTCCTCAACTTACGATGACAATGGAGCCCCCAAGTTTCTGTTGCTGAGCATTGTTAAGTCAGGTTTGCTCCATTTTACGACCTTCCTTGCCGTAATTGTCAAGTGAATCACTGCAGTCAAATTAGCAACACAGTGAATCTGGCTTCCCCATTGACTTTGCTTGTCAGAAGATCCCAGAAAGTGATCACATGACCCCCCCTGGACATTGCAACCGTCATGAACATGAGCCAATTGCCAAAGCCTCTGAATTTGGATCACCTGACTAAATGAACTATGTGGTTTTAAGTCAAGGACTACCTGTAACTTGGAAACGCTGCTTAAGACCTATCCTAAATTAAGCATTTCCCCCCTCGAGTGTATTAAATGTTGCAGGTTCTGAGTGAGTGGTTAACCATGTTTCTCATTGACAGGTCCAGCAGCTTCAGGAAGAAACCCCACCTGATGGTCCCACTACTGAAGACTTGCCTCCCGCTCGTAAAGAGGGACACCTGCCCCCTCTCTGGTGGCCCTATGTAACTAAGTCTCGCAGATACCCATTGTAAAAGAGCTTCTTTCTGAATGGTCTATCTAATTCCACAAAATGGTCTGTGAGCTCCCTGCAGCCGGTCTCCTTGTATTACTGTACTAGAAAACCCAATAAAAGTCTGATATAAGCTGAACTGTGACCCTGCCTGCCTGGCCATTACTATATAGATGACCTTAGCAATCTTAACTCAGACAAGCAAGACGTGTGCTGTCTCTTAAAGCAGAGGTCTCCAATGTTGTCAACTTTAGGACTTGTGGACTTCAACTCCCAGAAATCTGGGAGTTGAAGTCCACAAGTCTTAAAGTTGACAAGGTTGGAGATTCCTATCTTAAAGAAGTCAAACGATACTCCACAATGTTGACATAGAGCAGTGTGCCCCCCCCACCCACCTTTTTGGCATCTGCGACCGGTTCCGTGGAGAGAGAGTTTTCCGTAGACCGGAGTGGATGTGGTTTCATGTGCTGCCTGCATGCCACGGATGGGGCTCCGCTTGTTTGTGCAGCCTCCCTGGCATGCTACGGGGGAAGGGGGGGGGTCCATGGATCAGGGTTTGGGGGACCCCTGGCACAAAGGATGTAGTTAACAAAAGGGATCCATTATGTAATTTTGCCTCGGTGTCCGTCCGCGCGCACACGTGACAGAGCACGGGCTCTTACCCTCTTACCACTGAAGCCAAAGTACATAGAATTGATCTTGGAAAAAGCTGGAATCCCTTTGGGACCACTGATCCCAACTCTTAATTTTGCAGTTCCTCCAAGTAGAAGCACGTTGTACTCTCAAGAGTTTTAACTGCTCCCTGGCCAGATTCTGTCTTAAAGCAGAATACAAAGCTGCAGCCTTCTAACGCTTCTAATGTAATACTAATCTTAATACTAATAAATTGGTCGAAGAGCTTTGAGGATGATTGTTCAAGATGCTTGCAAGAAATGGTTTACACACTAAATGAATTAATCTGTTAAAAACCATACTTCCTGTGGCATAAAGTAATGCGCTGTGGATCATCCCGATTAAAAGTTGCTAGGCTTTTTGAGAGACTAGATGGGTCCTTGAGTACCTGATCCTTAAATGAGCGCTCAAAAGGCCGCAGGATGTCACAGGAGCTTAAGCCTTCTTAATCATGAACAATGAGCTTTAGGGAAGTTGCCTTGCTTAAGGATGAACAAACGGAAAGTGCCTTTCTTGCCAGAAGTTGTCTTAATGGTTTCCACCTTATTTATTAAATTAGCACAGGGGCTTCATATAAGCTCAGCATCCGAACCTTTCTGAATGACCATTTCGGTGCAAGATAGTTTTTTTTCAATACAGGTAGTTCCTCAACCTATGACCACAATCGAGCCCAACATTTCTGTTGCTAAGTGAAACGTTTAAGCGAATTTTGCCCCATTTTATGACCTACCTTGCCACAGTTGTTAAGTGAAACACTGCAGTTGTTAAGTTAGTAGCGCGGCTGTTAAGCGAATCTGGTTTCCCCGTTGACTTGGCTTGTCAGAAGGTGGCAAAAGGTGGATCGCATTGCAGTTTTCCCGGGAAAACTGCAATCTCGTCATAAATACGAACCACTTGCCAAGCAGCTTGAATTTTGATCACGTGACCACGGGGACCCTGGTTGTTAAGTATGAAAAACGGTCCAAAGTCACTTTTGTTCAGTGCCGTTGCAATTTTGAACAGTCACTAAACTGTTGTAAATCGAGGATTACCTGTTAATCTGGCTGTGAAAGCAAAGCCACTCATAGTTGGTATTGTGGGCTCAAAACTACAAGAGCCACTAAAATCTCCTCTTGAGAGAGGAGTAAATTTTAAAAAGGTACAACAGATGTGAGTTTAATTTGCTTCTTCAGTCACGGAAGGATAGGAAGGGTGATTCAGAAAGAGGCCCTTTGCTACTTAAAATGCCGTGGACTTAGCAAGGTTGGCTTGATAGCTCTGGGTTGAAAATTTTATCTTCTACCCATTCCAGCCCATTCCCCTAAATTTATAGGATGACAACTTTGAGAATCTGCAGACCGCTTGAAAGGCACAACATGGAGAAGATTACCTGGCACATTGATATCACTGGTCTATGAGGAGAAAGCCTCAGAAATGAAAGTAGCTTAATTTTGTCAGAATCGGGTCGCTAATAAAGGAAAATTAAGTCCCGAGTATTAATTAGCTCCAGTTTCCAAAATACAGCTTCAGGTCAAAATTGCATCAAAATAATTCAAAATTAGAAGGGGGATGTGCGTTTATGCTACAAACTTTTTCTGCAAAATGTGATATAGCAATGAGAATGGTGCCACACCAATCATAAATTTATCTTTTTATTGATACCAGGAACAACATTCCATTCATTCATTGGTTTTTCATGTAACATTTTCATGCTTTTTGCATGAAAAACTAACACGCTCTAACATCAGACTAAACGACTAGGTTCCATCTTTATTCGGTATCTAAACTACACTTTTTGGCTTTTCTCTTGTGAACTGCAGTAGGATCAGCAGTAGGTGCCGCGGTGGCGCAATGGTTAGAATGCAGTACTGCAGGTTACTTCTGCTGATCACCAGCTGACAGCAGTTTGGCAGATTGAATCTCACCAGGCTCAAGGTTGACTCAGCCTTCCATCCTTCCGAGGTCAGTAAAATGAAGACCCAGATTGTTGGGGGCAATATGCTGACTCTGTAAAATTGCTTAGAGAGGGCTGAAAAGCACTGTGAAGCGGTATAAAAGTCTAAGTGCTATTGCTATCATCCCTGGGGAGATTCCAGCCATAATCGGCAAGCGTTGGATGGAGTCAATTTCCATTGGTATCTTTTCTCCATGCCTGCGATATCCTGGTGCAGGGGTAGACAACCTTAAATACTCAAAGAGCCACAAAGGTCCTAACCGGAAGCCCCGTTCAATTCTGGAGCTGACTAGAAGTCTGGTTCCCTCACCATAGAGTCTCCTCCTAGTGCGGCGTCCTTTTTCCTCTGCGGACCGGAAGTCCAGTTCCCCCACCAGTTTCCTCCTAGTGCAGCGTCCTTTATCCTTTGCGGACCGGAAGTCTGGGTCCCCCACCATAGAGTCTCCTCCTAGTGTGGCGTCCTTCTTCCTCTACCTATCCTAAACGAAAGCCCTATCAATTGTGGAGCAGACTGGCGACAGGGAGCCGCAGCAGAGGGATGAAAGAGCCACATGCGGCTCCAGAGCCACCGGTTGCTGACCCCTGTCCTGGTGGAATCTCTTCCCATGCTCCTCACTCACTGCCCCATAGTTCAAAGGGAAATAGCCTAAATGCGAGTGTAAGAAGTGAATTTTCAGTGACACGTTTGCATCAAGCACTGTATAGGAACCTAAGCAAATAATCCACATATTTTTCATTGTCTTGCTGTTCTCAAAGTGAAGATAAATTTATACACTTCCGACTGGTACCATTCTCATTCTTCTACCGTACTTTGTCAAGAAGATACGAGGCATCATGATAACTAGACACCTCCCTCCCTTGTGGACAAATATACTCGCCTGTGTATAATTTATTCTGAAATATCTTGAAAACTTTCCTCAACCAGCACCTTTATCACCTGCTTTCTAATTCATCTAATCCAAATATGTAAAATTAAAACATTTTATTTCAGAGGTCGATAATTTCCCAAAATTTGTAGCCCAGTGATACTCAAAGGGCAGTGGTGGGTTTCAAAAGTTTTTACTATCGGTTCTGTGGGTGTGGCTTGGTGGGTGTGGCAGGGGAAGGATACTGTAAAATCTCCATTCCCACCCCAATCCAGGGGAAGGATACTGTAAAATCTCCATTTGCTCCCGATCAGCTGGGACTCAGGAGGCAGAGAATAGATGGGAGCGGGGCCAGTCAGAACTTTTACTACCGGTTCTCCGAACTACTCAAAAATTTCCACTACCGGTTCTCCAGAACTGGTCAGAACCTGCTGAAACCCACCTCTGTTAAAGAGCATCAACGAGATCCCACACAAATCCTTTTTTCTTGGCTTATACACAAAAGACACAACCCACTCCAAATTTTTCTCAGCAGGTCTTTATTTGTAATATAGGCTTGAAGCATTCATTACAAGGTAGAAGGGAAGCACAGTTAACAGCAATTTTTTTTTTATTTTTAGCAGTTCGGAAGGAAAACACTGCATGGGGAATAGAGAGGTCAACTCTCGGTACAAACTAGCAAACTAAACCACAAGAACTTACCATTAGAAACATTTTACATTGTGACGCTGCTGTTACAATAGGCAAGGAACACAAAAAAAAAAAAAAAAAAAGGTTAAAAAGGAAAAGAAACCCTCAAAAAACAAACCAACAGAACTATCCAAAGTGGTTTTTTGCCACATGTTAAACATCAAATTTTGGCAATATCATTTATTATTTTTTTAACCAAGATTTAAATTCTGGTGTTGAAAAGGAAGAGGCTGCAACTCTCAAAATACAGATTCATCCAAAATGTTTCCTTAAAACGTGCTTTTTTGAAAAATATCTCCTGCGTGAGCTTCACTGAAAGCAACGGGGCTGGGTATGCAAGGGTTAACAGAAACACCTTTTAATAAAAAAAGAAGAAAAGCTTAGAAAAATCAGCTTGTCAGCCTGTACCCTTATTTATTTATTTATTTTTGTCTATTTTTCTTCTCTTTCTCTCAAGCGAGTAAGAAAAATGAAATCTCGGAGCATCATTTGCAGAGAGCATCTGCTCGTTTTCAGGACAAGTGGGCTAACTTTGACAGCACTGTTTTATTATTTTTATTTTCCAAAGGAAGAAAAAGCTTATTATTTTTTTTGGATCATGCCTTTTTTTTCTTTTCTTTTTTTTTGCACTTTTCGCTTCCGACGCCATAATGAAAAAGTGTTAAGCAACCACAGCTGTGTAAATGTATATAGAACACAGTGACTATAAACAGGTTTACGATACATCTCACATCCAATGCAGTTATGTATTTAAAGCATAAGAAGAAGTTTACGTAGGCAAGATGGCAGCCAATACAAATCTCCCGAGTGTCCATGGCGGAAGAGATTGTGTGTGTGCGTGCGCACTCACAACTCAGCTCCTTCCACGATGAGTGGGGCGCATCGCTGCGGCCACAAACACACCCCTCTGAAGTCAAGAATTCTGCTAGCATCGCCCATGTAGAAATAAGGCAGACGGTATCCAGTTAGACTGCAGAATGCTTTTTTTAAAAAAAAAAAGAAACAGAAAACCACAAAACTTAAAACACCGGGAGGGAAGGGGGGGTGCCTGAGTTATGCATATTTCTACTGACCCCATGAAACGGAAAATACCACAGCAATGTTCATGTTAAGAAAAGGAAATCTTACTTATAAATTTATCAACGATGCTTCCCCCTCCCCAATAATTGTGTGTGGGGGGGAGAATAAAAAGAAAACCAGTTGTGTATGTCCCTCCCGCTAGAATAAATAAAATCTAGAGTGTTCCCGTCCCTTCCCAATCCCCAAATTTTGCACCCAAACTGCCGTTTCGGAAAAAACAGTCCCCCTTAAAAGTAACATTTGCAGTTTTACTGGAGTTCCCAGTTACTTGCCCATCCGTCTAATGAGTTGGTTTGTCAAAAGTCCTGGGGAAGGTTTTTTTTTTTTCCCATTTATTTGGCTACCCAGCCTGCTAGGCACAGCCAGTAAAAGGTATAAAGTTATAATTAAGAGCTCCCTGGTTTTCTTTTAATTTTTTTGCTCTTTGTTTTTTATTTTTATTTTTTAAACAATGTAAGACACCCTTCTGCCTTCACAGTGTCTTGCTTTTATGTTGTGTTCCGTTTACTTCTTTCGAGGAACAACAAAGTGAAGAGAGGAATGCAAAGTTTAAAGCCTGTTGCCAAGATGGTACAAAACTGATTTATAACGAGGTTTTACGATGACCGGAAATGAAAGCATACTGCATGGTTTTACAGAGGCAAGAAATCTTAACATGGTCCTTTTTCACAGGGCCAACATAGGAAAAAATACCTAGCAGGCAAGTACCCAAAAGTCTTTGAAACACCTTACTTAAAATGAACACTGTAATTCATTATGGCTTATTTGGACGCATTTACAATGAAACTACCTGCTAGGCTACATTTTTTGTGCAAGAAATTAAGCCCCTCCCTTCCTAATCCCTAAAAATTAATCCAATACAGCCGTTTTCTCTCTCTCTCTCTTTCTCTCTTCCCATTATATATTGCTTTAATCAGCTTCCGTTTCCTGCTTTTGCCACAGGTAAACAGCTCGCTGTATTTCAGTTAAGGAGGTGTGTTCTCGCGAGGAACTTTGTACAAGGAAACGAACACTGGTTTGAGACTCCCACTATGACTTGACAAGGTGCTCTACAAAACCATCCAAGAGGGAGAACTGCATTACCACCGGACCACTGCCCCCCCACGCCTTTGCTAAAATTTAACTACTTGACATTTCTTATAACCATTCTTTTGTGAATGAATACACTTTACAAAGAGTTATTAAAAGGTTAAATGGGATTTTGGCACCTTTGAGGGGGAGGAGGAAAAAAGGGAGGAACTGAGAATTTGAAAATGTGCAGAGGAAAATATAATCAGCCAGATTTACAAAGAAAATAATAATAATAATCAATAGTCAGCAAGATGTTCCTTTAAGCATTTCACCTGGTCAATTCTAACCTCCCCTCCCGTTTTAGAGACCACTGCCAGTTGTCTCTCTCTCTCTCCTAGAAAAATCTTGATTGTACAATAATGGACCAAGACACAAAGATGATACCATCAGGTAAAGGTCCGTTCTCTTTTTCACTCAACTTGGGCAGTGATTCGGCATCTAGGAAATACGGGGTGCTGAGCGATCGTTCGTGGTGGTCTTCCTCAGCTTAACGCCCCTGCGGATAGCATTCAGCATGTCTTCGCCCTGTGGGGCCTCCGCTGGGTTCTGCCCACCTGTGTGGGGCACGGTAGGTTGGCATGGGGGAGCAGTGATGCTGACGTCTTCTCTTTCGTTCTCCTCTCCCTCGTTTTCAGCCGCCGGCGGTCTCTGATCCTCTGTGCTGCTCGGCTTCTGGCTGACGGGGGGAAGGCTGGCGGTTGCTTGCCCGCTCCACGAGGAGGTACATACGGTGGGGGTGTTGCCCCCTCCAGCCTCAGGACTTTGCTCGGCGCTTTCTTCTGCCCCACTCGGGAAACCAGGAAGCCCCACCGGCACGTCTGGCACAGATGGAGTTTTAACGGGAATCACGGGGGTCTTAATGGGGATTGGTCCCGCGCCAATGGTCCCACGCCTTACTGCCGGTTTGGTGGAAGGCGTCCGTCGGATGGTGGCCACGCCTGGTGTGACGATCACAGGGCCAAGGGTGGTTGGGAGGCCCGCAGTGGAAGCAGGACGCTTGGCGTGGAACATGCGACGGTAGGACTGGCTGATGTCGCTGTTCCTTGGAATAGTTGAAGACTTGTCGAATTCTTGCTGCTCGGTGTCTTGATCGCCACTCACAGAAAAGTAGTCGTAATCTGAAACTAGGAAGGCAAAAAAGGGGAGTCAGAACAGCAAATCTTCAGGATTGACTTGGCAATCTCAAGTGAAAGTGTTACCATATTTCTCAGAGTATAAGATGTACTCCCCCCCCCCCCAAAGTGGGTGAAAATTTCGGTGCGTCTTATAGGCAGAATACGGGCCTGTTTTTGGCCTCCCAAACCTTCTGTGCGTCACGTTTTCGCCCTCCCCAGCATAACAACAGAAATTGTGGGCTCAATTTTCGAGGACTCCCTGTATACAGGAAGCCCTCAACCTGCGACCACAATTGAGCCCAACTTTTATGTTTGTTAAGTGATAAATTTGTTAAGTGAGCTTTGTCCCATTTTATGACTTTTCTTGCCACATTTGTGAAGTGAATCACTGCAGTAGTTAAATTAGTAACCCGGTTGTTAAGTTAATCTGGTTTCCCAGATTCTTTGCTTGTCAGAAGGTTGCAAAAGGTGATCGCATGACCCCGGGGACACTGCAACTGTCATACATGTGAAGGTAGGTGAATCCGTCCTCTGCTCCCGTTCCTTACCTTGTGAGGGAATTGTATCTTCAGAACAGCAAGGTGTGGTTGTCTGAGTGCTGTAGCCACTGGAACACTGCAAGGAATCCCTGCTGCTCCTCTGAATGTCCAGCTGCAGCCCTCGGGTAAGAGCGAGAGCCAGCTCTTCACATGCTTCCATCTCCTCTCCTTGCTATCAACACAATGAAGGTCTCTCATTAGATTAGGATAACATTACAAGAACACTCTTCCTCTTGCAAAGTCTGGGATGTCTCTTTTCAGTTGGATTTTCATTCACAACACGGACAGGTTGGACTTAAGCAAACCCCATGCTCTACACTGGCCCCCTCCATCTGTGTTGGGAGTACACTTTCTGTCATCCAAAGCTGTTTCAGCTAATCAGGGTTAGGGTTTGTCACCATGCTTGAAGGATACCTGGTTGAGGAAGGCCCCATAATTGGGTTAATACAATGGTCTAAGCCAGGGGTGTCAAATTCGATTTCATTGAAGGCCGCATCAGGTTGTGTTTGACCTCAGGGGGGCGGGGGGCGTGGCCATGGTGGGTGTGGCCAGCTCAATGTCACTCGTATCGGGGGAATCTGTGGTGGCCTGAGCACTTTGCCACTGAAAATGGGCTCCGGAGCTCGATTTTCAGCCATGACGGCTTCCTGCAATCCTCTGCCAGTGAAAACAGAGCTCGGGAGGGCCACACACGGTCCTTGCAAGGTCTGTTTCCGGCTGCGATGGCCTCCTGCAACCCTCTGCCAGCGAAAATGGAGCTTGGGCGCTCTGTTTTCACTGGCAAAAGCACCCCAGGCCAGTCCTTTGCTGTTCCCAGAACAGCTCCATGGGCCAGATCTAAGCACCCCGCAGGCCAGATCTGGCCCCCGGGCCTTGAGTTTGACATCCCTGGTCTAAGCCATGGTTTCTTTTAACTTTGGTTGTTAAACCAGTGTCCTGATTTGCAGAAAACAAGCCAGAACATGGTATAAAATTTATATAGTGGCCAAGTCCACATCTTTCACTGAATCAAAATCAAACAAACCACATCATGGTTTAAAAGGATATATGAATTGAGCTCAATGGAGATAGATGTGAATAACCGAAGACCCCTCAATTCAGTAGGTCCATACTATTAATGATTCGATTGTAATGGATAAATTATGCATAGGTATCTTTTGTGGATTGGGCCATCCAATTTTACATAAAATCCAATATGGGACGGGATGATCTTAACAAATGAATGTAGAAGCAAGACACCAATAAACATAAAGCTACCATATCTAGGCTGCAAAAAAATCAGGGCATCTGGGAGATCAATGCTTCTCAATCCTGGCACTTTGAAGATGTGTGGGCTTCAATTCCCAGAATTCTCCAGCTAGCACAGCTGGCTGGGGAATTCTGGGAGTTAAAGTCCACACATTTTCAAGTTGCAAGGTTGAGAATGCAAGGTTGAGCTAGATCAGGGGTCGGCAACCTTAAACGCTCAAAGAGCCATAAAGGTCCTAACCGGAAGCCCCCCATTCAATTCTGAAGCAAGTGGAAGTCTGGTTTCCCATACCATAGAGTCTCCTCCTAGCACGGCGTCCATTTACCTGTCCTAACCAAAAGCCCTATCAATTGTGGAGCCAACCAGCGAGAGGAAACCACAGCAGAGGAATGAAAGAGCCACAAGGGGCTCCAGAGCTGCAGGTTGCCAACCCCTGAGCTAGATGAAAGCAAAGAGTTAGCATGACTAGCAAAGACTTAGTAGTTTCACTGCCACCTAAAGTTTACCTAGACTAAAGTTTTTGTAATCCAAATAAGACCTTTTGATGCCATTCTTCTATTACAGTTCAAAGCAATTCATGTTATTTCCATATAACCTGATCTGCTTTTCAGATGACTCATTTTACTTATCAACAGAACTGGCATGTGAGAAAGCCTGTAAGTTGCATAAAAGTTTTCCATGAATGGGTTCGTACATTAGGGCAGTGATGGCAAACATTTTCGGCAGTTGTGCGGAAACATGCGCACACACTCGTTCGTTGGGGTTACACTCCGGAAAAGCCGAACTTCCGGGTTCTAGCACGCATGCGCATCTGACAATCAGCTGGCTGGCGCACATGAGCACACAACTGTTTCAGCACTGCCACATATGCGCAAAGGACAGCTGATTGTCGTGCGTGCATGTGCGCCAGAAACCCAGAAGACAAACAGGTAAGGCCGTGCGTGCCACTTTGGGCACGCGTGTCATAGGTTCGCCATCACGGCATTAGGGCGATTCAGACTAGCACCCTGTATAATCTGAACAATTGTGTTTTATTCCCTAAAGCAGGAATGTCCAACCTTGGCAACATTAAGACTTGTGGATTTTAACTCGCAGAATTTCCCCAGTCAATATGGACACCCCATAACCTGCCCTAAAGCAAGTTAAACAGACTTAGCATAATGTGTGAACTAGATTTTCTCACTTAAAAAATTAATAATCCCAGACAATCAACCAATTCTGAGTTTATCAAACTGCTGGATTTCAAAAGATGGCAGGCAAAAAACAAGCCACATCACACATTAGCGGGGATGTGAACCTAGATGGCCCACACATCGTGCTAAACTGTGAAGATTAAATCATGGGTTGCTTGCCTTGGCTTGCAGATCACATCAAGCTAAAAGCAAAGGCCAGGGGGAGGTTTAGTAGCAAGGGGTGTGCCTTGAACCTTTTTATCTTTTATCTTTATCTTTTATTAGATTTGTATACCGCCCTTCTCCTTTCGGACTCAGGGCGGTGAACAGCCAAAATAAAAACATTTGTACACAAAAGTTAAAATATTTTTTAAAAATAATTAAATGAAATTTGGCCCATAATTTAAAACATTTCAATTAAAAATCAGTATCAACTGTTAAAACCAACATGGAGTCAGGCCAGCCCAGCTAACTCGAAAAAGTAAGTTTTTAGGGCCCGACGAAAAGTCCGAAGGTCTGGGATCATTCGTATCTCTGGGGGTAGATCGTTCCAGAGGGTAGGTGCTACCACAGAGAAGGCTCTCCCGCTGGGGGTCGCCAGCCGACATTGTCTGGCTGACGGCACCCTGAGGAGGCCCCCTCTGTGGAAGCAAACCGGACGGTGGGAGGCAATTGGTGGCAGAAGGCAGTCCCGTAAGTACCCCAGCCCCTAAGCCATGGAGCGCTTTAAAGGTGGTCACCAACACCTTGAAGCGCACCCGGAAGTCCACTGGAAGCCAATGCAGCTCACGCAGGAGAGGTGTCACGTGGGAGCGCCTTGTCGCTCCAATAATCCCCCGCGCGGCCGCATTTTGCACCAGTTGGAGCCTCCGGGTGCACCCCAAAGGGAGCCCCATGTAGAGAGTGTTACAATAGTCCAGACGAGAAGTGGTTTTTAATAGGAACACATCAGCTCATGAGTTAAACAGTTTCACACCTTTGGGGCAGCTGATACAGTCATGCTCCGGGCCCTTTGAGGATCTTCTGTGGGCAGAGATGGACCACTCTGAGCCCCACCTGGAGAGTCTGCTTCTCGTTTTTCCTTGCGACGTTGCAAAGTGTTTACCATTGGCTGGTCGTAAGGACCAGGTTTAGCCCAATCCTAGGAAAAAAACTCCATTAGTCAAAGATTATACAGGTTTCTCTCTCTCTGTGTGTAATATGCAAACGGCAGACCCAAAACCCTCTTACAAAATACACCCAATATACAGTAGTGGCCAAAATTGTGGAAACCTTTTGGGAAAAGTGTATCTTTGAGGTTTGATGGCCAATAACACCTTTTTTTTTTTTTGAGTTTCAAGATAATCATATTCCGCTGCTGGAATGGCCTGGGAATAGCCCAGACCTTAATCCAATTGAAAATCTATGGAGCCGACTAAAGAAACTTGTTAGTCAGAAGCGACCCAGCAATAAAACCCAGTTAATAGAAGCAATCATTCAATCTTGGTTTCACATTATAACAGCTGCAGAACTAAAAGACTTGGTTCACTCCATGGGAAGATGGCTGTAATTCATGCTAAAGGTTACCCAACTAAGGATTAACTGACATGGTGATCATTTTTGTGTATCTCGTTTTTTCTGTTTCACTTTTCTTCTTTATACTGTAACTGCTATTCTAATAGCAAATCCTCCATAAAAGTTATTGCATTACATTCTTGATTAAGTTATCTTTCCATGGATATATAATTTTATGGTACTACTCCCCCCCCCAAAAAAAGTGGTGTTATTAACTAGTTTTAGAAAAAACACTTTTCCCAAAAGGTTTCCACAATTTTGGCCACTACTGTAACTCAGATAATGGAGCCCCTTCCCCTTTCCCGAGACCAACTGACCAGTTTAAATTCAAGTGAGATGAATATATTTGCACATTTCTCAAGGGTTATGCTTAGCATTTCACCTGTACAGGTAGTCCTCGACTTACGACCACAGTTGCACTCAACATTTCTGTTGCTAAGTGAGATAGTTGTTAAGTGAATTTTGCCTCATTTTTACGACCCTTCTTACCACAGTTGTTAAGTGAATCACTGCAGCTTTTTTTTTTTTAGTTAATAACAGTTGTTAAAGGAATTTGGCTTTCCACACTGACTTAAAAGTCCACAAAAAATGATCACATGACCCCGGGATACTGCAACAGTCATATGTGTGAAAAAAATGGTCGTAAGTCACTTTTTTTAGTGCCCTTGTAATTCTGAGCGTTTAGTAAATGAACTGTTGTAAGTCGAGGACTATCCATACTATAGAAACAGCAGTGGAAGGGAAATGGGCTTGTTACGGTGAACCCAACAACATCACCCTCCATCACCACTGGCCATGCAAGAATGTGAGATAATCTTCAACAACATGTAGCCTAAAATACATTTAGGAGGCTAAAAACTAATCTTGAGACAAGTATGTCTCTTAGTTTGCTCTATTCCCTTCTTCTTCAGGTCTAGTTTCCCAGATGTTTAAAATAGGAACTGCTATGTAATATGACAGAGAATTTACCCTCATCCCACTCCATTCAAGCACTGATGATGTTACCTAGTTGGGTAATGAAACGTCTACAGGAAAACAACTAAGCTCAGAGAGCACCAAGGACCCTTCATTTCAACCCTGAGCTATAAATATTCTCTTCTATTAGAATACTGTCTTTATCAGGCAGTGTTACAAGTAAAATATTTTGGACCCCTGAAACGTGGAATGTGTGGGGGATTTCTGTTAATAGCTATCTCTGACCTATTAATACAAGTTTGCCACTGACAAGTATCTGTTTAACATGCTAAGGAGAAAGCAAGGGAAGAAAATGCTGACAAGCAATTACTCATTCTTAGACCTATTGTCTATTTTGGTCTGGCCATCAATTAGCAAAGATCAGAATCCATGAATCAAACCTACAACTATCATGAAACTTGCCATCATCTAAGACAAATTAAACTGTGTATACCTAAATGGTGTATAGCAGGGGTGTCAAACTTGATTTCATTGAGGGCCGCATCAGGATTGTGTTTGACTGCAGGGGAGAGGCGGAATGGGCATGGCCAGCTCGACATCACTCATGTCGGGGGCACCTGTGGTGGCCTGAGCACTCTGCCAACCCTTGGCCAGTGAAAATGGAGCTCGGGAGGGCTGCGTGTGGCCCTGGCAAGCTCTGTTTTTGGGTGTGATGGCCTGCTGCAACCCTCTGCCAGCAAAAACGGAGCTCGGGAGGCCGCCTGTGGCTCTTGTGAGCTCTGTTTTCACTGGCAGAAGCACCACGGGCTGGTCCTTTGCTGTTTCCAGGCCAGATCTAAGGACCCCGCGGGAGACCCTATACCATTTCAGTCAAAGGGTTATCCAATCTCTTCTTAAACACGTCCAATGTAGGAACACTTGCAACTTCTGGAGGCAAGGCATTCCATTGTTCTGTCAGGAAATTTCTTAGTTTTAGGTTGCTTCTCTCCTTAATTAATTTCCAACCATTGCTTCCTGTCTTGCCTTCAGGTGCTCTGGAGTATAGGTTGGCCCCTTCTTCTTTGTAAGAGCCCCTCAAATAGTCTAACACTGCTATCATGTCACTCATAGGCCTTCTTTTCATTAAACTAGAAATATATCCAATTCCTGTAACCACTGGTTTCTAGTTCTCCGTTTCTTCATATTTCAGAGAAAGGAAAATATCTACGCATGCATCTGTTGTAACTATCACAACATGCAGCTGCTTTGGGATCACAACCGGATCCAGACTCCTGGACCAGGTGAAGGATATTATACCCAAAGCTTATGTTCTTTATGGAGCTGTCTTTCCAAACTTAAGTTTTCTCCAGGGGTGTCCAAATTAGAAATGCGTGAAATGTTAGGTCAAAGTGTCTCAGCCCGGAATTATCTCCATCTTGACCTTATCTAGTGATGTGACTTCAAAAGAAGTTACTCCAGTCAATTTTGGAGTCAGATGAATCCATTTCAGGCTCAGAAGGTTTTGACCTCAAAAACAGTTTGCGGTCTTTTAGTGGGGACTACATATAATATAATAACAGAGTTGGAAGGGACCTTGGAGGTCTTCTAGTCCAACCCCCTGCTTAGGCAGGAAACCCTACATCACATTTCCCAGAATTCCTAAGCTACTTGGCCAACCTGGAAGCTAGAGTCCCAATATTCCTTGAAAATGTCACTCCAGGGTCTCCACAGCAATTCCCTCTGTATTTTCTACTCCAAAGAATCATGTTGTTTTTCCTCATGCTTTCTCAAAACTCTACTACAAAAGTAATTTATAATGGCCAGTTTTTCATGACATTTGATACCAGCAAGAAGATGTTCTGAATGTGATCCCATGAAGAGTCAGATTTGGCAATTAAAAAAAACAAAAACCTCTGCACCCACAGTAATAACCTAAACATCTCCAGAAATGAAATCATGAACAAGTTTTCAGCAGGGCTTAGAAAGGATTTTACTAGCGGGATCTCTGCTGAAAGAAAAGAACATAAGATTGTGCTTTATAGTATCAGTAACCCACACAGGTAGTTAAGGCACCAGGCTAGAAAATGGGAGATGGTGAGTTCTAATCCCGCCTTAGACATGAAAGCCAGTTGGGTGATTATGGACCAGCCACTCTTTCTCAGCCCAAGCCACTTCATAGGATTGTTGTGAGGAAACCTTGTTATTTGTAAAATTAATAAAGGTAGGATACAAAATAAATACATTATTCATTAAACTATATGTATTTCCCATCTGCCAATACCAACTGCTACTTTAGATACAATCTGAAAAGTCAAAGAGTTGATTGATTACAAAGCTGGGAGCATATTCCTCCAAACCAGGGTGCCCCCCCCCAAACTTGGCAACGTAAAAAGACTTGTGGACTTCAATTCCCAGAATTCCCCAATCCCTGGCAAATTCTGCAAATTGAACTCCACAAGTCTTTTAACGTTGTCAAAGTTTGGAGACTGCGGATTCCAAAAGAAATATAGCACTTTTTTTTTTAAATAATCAATTCTTGGTAAAGCAGAATGGAGGAGGAGAATTCCACCACCAGATCAGGAACTCAGAATGGGAGAAGAGAGCTGAAGGGATTTAAGTTAAGAACCGAGAAGCAATTTCTTGCAAGGGGTGGGGGTGAAGGATGACAAGGAGAGACGCTAACAGGAACGAAAAGTAACACAAACCTTCCAACTAGGAATCTGAGGTGATGGTAACATGCCTGGCCCAATGGTGTAATAATGAACGTAGTCTGGAAGGAGGGTGGAGGAGGTGGCTCGGGTCCATGCGTGAGAGACAGACGGAATATGAGGGAAAGAACCCACACCAACCGGGGCTAAAGATGAGCCACTGGGTAAACTACAGTGATAATACCCATTAGACAACTGGAAACAAACAAAAAGAACAATAAAAAAAGGGGGGGGAAAGGAGAGAAATTAATATAAATAGGTCTAAATATGGGGAAGTACAAAGTGAAACAGGCATGCATCGCTGGGAGAAAGGAAGGGGAATGCTTCCAATGGCTTCTAATCCCCTTTGGCTAGTCCACACCCGTAACCCGGTGCTTGTTCATGCTTTGTTAACGACATTCAACTAGGCCACCATGTTCTGGAAGAGAAAACCAGAACAAGAACAAACAAGATCATTTTCGGGAGCTGAATTGTTGGGACAAAGTTACGCCTCAGAGGCACAAGTGCTTCATAGGTCGGTGTGAGGAGACACCTGGCAGTAAAAGGCTGTGGTCTTTTGCAGGTGAGAACCTCCTCAAGGGCTTCATTCCACAAGAAGTTGGAAGAACTTCTCTGGTCATGCTCTTCCTGGGCTTGATAGCTCTGGATATCTACGTATTTCATTTCTTGCAGTAGAGCTCAGCTTCAGAAAATGACTCGTTTGCGGACAAAACGAAACAAAACAAAGAAACAATGATAGGAGGAATGGAAGAGGAAATTGCTCGTGAGAATGGATCGCACCAGTCCCCTCCCTCACTCTGATCTCTAGGATGCTGGGCAGATATACGTATGTACCCCGGCCAAAAGGATCTGGCTTTTCCAGGGGAATTTGGAAAAATTGGACAATGGAATTTATATTCTGAGATGGAGAAAGTCTATTCTCTCCAGATTTGGTCTCCCTCTTTAGAAAAAGTAGATTTTTCTTACTGTTTTATTTCTCAAAGGTGGATTTCTGGACAAAAAGCTGCTCATAACAACATCCCTAACAGATGTCTTTTCAAGTGCCCTGGAAAATGTCGTTTCTGTCTCCCAAGCCTTGTGTTTGCTTCAGGACATGGCTGGCACTACAGGTAGTCCTCAACTTACGACCACAATTGAGCCCAAAATTTATGTTGCGAAGTGAGAAAATTGTTAAGTGAGTTTTGCCCCTTTTAGACTTTTCTTGCCACATTTGTTAAGTGAATCAGTGCGGTTGTTAAATTAGTAACACGGTTGCTAAGTGGCTTTCCCATTGACTTTGCTTGTCAGAAGGTCGCAAAAGGGGATCATCACATGACTCCGGGCCACGGCAACCGTCATAAATGTGAGTCAGTCATCAAGCATATGAATGTAAATCACGTGACCATGGGGAATGCTTGACAATGGTTTTTAGTGTGAAAAATGATCATATGTTACTTTTTCCGGTGCAGTTGTAATTTTGGTCACTAAGCAAACTGTTATAAGTCAAGGACTACCTGTACAGGCTCTTTAACCACGTCTGAACTAGGGGAAACTTCTCTGGCAAAGCTTAATTAAAAGCCAACATCAACAACCAGCTTTTACCACAGCTTCATTCTTGAGTCCTCGCACTTCAACCCTTCTTCTAGGGCAATGTTTCTCAACCTTGGTAGCTTGAAGATGGGTGGACTTCAACTCCCAGAATCCCCCAGCCAGCAGCGCTGGCTGGGGGTTTCTGGGAGTTGAAGTCCACCCATCTTCAAGCTACCAAGGTTGAGAAACACTGTTCTAGGGAATCTGGACATTTTCCGTTCTCATCTGTAGCTTCTTATTATTTGCAGTTGTATCAGTGGTAGGTTTTCCCCGGTTCGGACCGGTTTGCAAGAACCGGTAGTAAAAACCAGCAGGAGGCCCCGCCCATCACCCCGGATGTCATCATCGACGATCTGCGCAGGCGATCCCGTTGCGAACTGCTAGTAAAGGTAAGAAGAACCCACCCGGAGTTATATATATATATATATTTTTTCTCCTGCATATTACAGAGCCAAAATCACGAGTCTTCCAGATTTAAGTCTTTTTTCACCTTTTCTGTGGAGGCCCAAGCCGCCATGGTGGAGCCTGAACTGACAGAAGTGGGGGAGCTGCACTCACTCACTGACTGGCAGGTCTCAGAGGCTTCAGAAGAGGCCGAGCTGGACGAATTCTGCTGGGGTTCCAAAAAAAAAAAAAAAAAGCACCACAAAGAGGAAGAAAAGGGAAGAAAGACAAGCCAATGAAACAAACAAACAAAAAAAAAAAAAGCAAAGGACAAATACATACAGAGAAGAAGAAACGCAGAGTGTTAGGAGTTAAACGGGAGGGGAAAAAAAATCTTAAGCATTAAACACGATTATAAGTTTTTTAAAGAGTGCAGAGGGACCAAAGCAATGGGTTCTACAAGGTAAATTCTTCGCAGCATAGCCGATCAAAATTTAATGAGCTTCCCAAAGGGCCGGAGGACAAGTTAGATGTCCTGGCTGCCAAGATTTGGGACTCGCCATCTTGATACAACTGAAAGGCATCAACGTTGGCGAACGTGCCCTTTAATTTCAAACGAAATCGTAAACAAAAACATGCAAGGTGTGAGTATCTCCACCCTGCCTTCCTGCTGAAGGGAGTAAGCACGATGCTGCCCTTCCTTTCACTGATCAATCTTCTACAGGTGAAATTCCCTGCTCTTTCTTCAACAGCACACCTTTTTCTAGACCACAGCATGGTTCCTTGTCACCGTGGAAATGAGCAAGGAGCAGGCCAGTTACACCCATGGAACAAGGTTCAAGCAACTCTTTGGCACAAAAACTGACATAATTGCAGAGTGTGTAGGCTGCTCCAAATACAAGGTGGGCATCGTTTATTCCAAGGGTACCATTCAAGATAGGGGCTGAGCTTGTACAGCAGGAGAACATGGCTCTGACCAGGCTGAAGGTCGCCTTTAGCTTTGAAGATCTACGCTGGGCAGAACCGTAACAAGGAAGCAGGACAAGGTCAAGACTAACCCTACATCAATTTACGTGATAATGACTATTCTTGAAAGAGACTGAGGGGCGAAGTACCAGGGTAGTGTAAGATAAACCTACTAATCAACATTTCCATTTCTGAAAAATCTTACTATTCACTCAGAGCACTTCTTAAAGTCCGCTCAGGAGTACACCAGATCAGGGATCTCCAAGCTTGGCCACTTTAAGACTTGTGGTCTTCAACTCCCAGAATTCCCCAGCTATGCTATGTTGGCTGAGGAATTCTGGGAACTGAAGTCCACAAGTGGCCAAGGTTGGAGATCCCTGCACCAGATTACTCTACAAATGACTCTTGAAGGATGCACCCAACACCTGATCAAGCCATCTCCAAATAAAATTTTTCTTCAAGTTTTCAGTTCAATTCCTGTTGGTCACATGCAACTTCCATATTGTTTTTTTTAGTAACTATATACAAGGAGGTTGCCAATTGTCTTGGTCTTGGATTTTTTTTTTTTGAAACTTATCAATCTAACCTTCAACATTTGGACTTCCTAATGGCTTCCCATTCAAGCACTAAGTCAGAACTTGCTTAAGATTTCAAATGCAATAACCCTCTGGGAAGGCGCCTTATACACTCCTTCCCATTTTGAAAGATAAGCAGGTGAACCTGAGAATTCTAGGATACGGAAAGCCTGTAGCTAAAGTCCTGGCAAGTAGCTACAGCTCAGCTCATGGACTATCCTGTTTATTATGGAGAGGACAAATCACAGGATCCTATTTGTGCTTATTTATATCTAGAAGGGAGGGAGGGAGGGAAGGAGGGAGGAAGGACGATGGAATGGGATGGGAGGGAGGGAAGGAAGGAAGATGGAATGGGATGGGATGGGATGAAGGAAGGAAAGGAAAGGAAAGGAAAGGAAAGGAAAGGAAAGGAAGGAAGGAAGGAAGGAAGGAAGGAAGGAAGGAAGGAAGATGGAATGGGATGGGGTGGGATGAAGGAAGGAAAGGAAAGGAAGGAAGGAAGGAAGATGGAATGGGATGGGAGGGAGGGAAGGAAGGAAGATGGGATGGAAGGAAGGAAGGAAGGAAGGAAGGACGATGGAATGGGATGGGAGGGAGGGATGGAAGGAAGGAAGATTGGATCGGGTGGGATGAAGGAAGGAAGAAAGGAAGGAAGATGGAATGGGATGGGATGGGAGGGAGAGAGGGAGGAAAGGAAGGAAGATTGGGTGGGGTGGGGTGGGGTGGAAGGAAAGAAGGAAGGAAGGAAGGAAGGAAGGAAGGAAGGAAGGAAGGAAATAATATATAGTACTACTCACCTACATAGACTTCAACTACGGAAGAACAGAGGAAGGAAATTCTCACCTGGCCTTCTTTTCCCATACAAGCATTTTCATTTTATACAAATATACTGACAGAAATGCTTATTTCTCTTTGAGTCAACCACCTTACAGTCTAAACAACACTCAAAAGTGCTCAATAAGATGGGATAATTTTGAAATGTAACATGAGAACCCCCTCTTCTTCCACTCTTTGGAAGAGCTGCGAGACCTGTTGAATGCATTCTTTTGTCCCTCAGCAACAGAGAACGAGACATTAAAAATACATAAAAAGCATCCTAAAGGGAGGCGGGTGGGAGGCAGTTTTCACCGCAGTGTTTCTGTTAGAGACAATATTTGGCTTTCAAATACAACATATGGCATTGTACGACTATTTCTTTGTCACACTCAGCCCTTAATACACAAACTGCAAAGTTACGGCTTGTCAGTTGGTTATAACACAAATTGCGCACAACTTTCGGGGAAATCTGTCAATCAAGTTAGTTGGCACCGTCTACCTAACAGGACTTCAAACACAATTGCCGTACGAAAGGAGGGAAAATATACTTTTGTTTGCATGCTTAAATTATGCTGACAATCTCTATAAATAGTTTTTTTTTTTTAAAAAAAAAGGTGACTTGCATGGACTATGTTTATCAATTAAAATACGGCGTGTAACTGCCAGAACCAGAGAGGCCTTAGTTTCAGTATATATGCATCTACTGTAAGTGAAGTTAGACTCAATAGACCATTTACTACAATTACTTGCTGTTAATAATTTTCCTATTCTATTGCAGCAAAATTTCTCTTTCGTGGATGTTTTTAAGGACCAAGATTTCAAGGCTGAAATTTCAGAGATTACACGTAGCATTAAAGGCAATCTTGGCCGATAAGAAGCTGTCGTTTTCAGAGGGCTGAAGGAGGAAAACAGGGTCTCTGCAGTGACACAAAACCCTTTGGATATATGCATCATGTTGTCTCTCACACTCACATCCAAAAGGGATGGGTGTTGGTTTCGAACACAGCTTTTGTCAACCTCTTGCAAATGATCATGGCTGCAGCTCGCACATTTCTGAAAAACGGTATTTCTCAATATCCCCTATCAGGTAGTCCTCAACCTACGACCACAGCCGAGCCCAAGGTTTGTGTCGCTAAAGCGAGACAGTTGTTAACTGACTTTTGCCCACTTGACGACTTTCCTTGCCACAGTAACTAAGTGAATCACTGCAGCTGCTTAAGTTAGGAACATGGCTGTTAAGTGAATCCGGGTTCCCCGTTGACTTTGCTTGTCAGAAAGTTGCAAAAGGTGTGATCACGTGACTCTGGGACGCTACAACCATCATAAATATGAGTCAGTTGCCGAGCATCCGAATTTTGATCCTGTGACCGTGGGGATGCTGCAAAGTGTCGTGTGAAAAATGGTCACAAGTCACTTTTTTTAGTTGCATTGAACTGTTGAACTGTTAAATGAACTGCTGTAAATTGAGGATTACCTGTATAACCGTATAACTCATACCGAGCTATAAATCCATGTATCTTTGTCTATGGTGGCTAGGACTGCTGAGAACTATAGTTCATTCACATGCCACAGGTTGTGTCAGAGTATGAATATTCATGGACTGGAATAGATCAGCCAATGGGGACTGAATGGAGACACGGTAACAAGGCCAGCCAATGAACAGGCATGGTAACAGGCTCAGCCAATGAAGGCTGTTTAGAAACAGAAACTTAAGCTAGAAGTCTGGGCGTGGCTTAGGCAACTGAGTCTGTGCAGAAGCTTAATTGCCCTGTATAGAGGAGGCTCTCTTTGTATTAAGCTCTGTGCTCAGCTCTGAAATGAAACAAGCCTGGGCTTGTCTGCTCTGCTGAAATGAAACTAACTGTTCTCTCCTGCCTTGTGTTTTGCTTGTAAGTGCTACTACGTTGAAGAAGAATCTATATTGGTATTGTACATTTAACTTCATGTGTTATTATATATATAAAGAAGTTAATGAATCCCGCTGCATCAGTCTGCCTTTGTGTGCTTTCTGGATGTAATTTCTGCAACAAACACTGACAGGTTGTTCAATCCTGCCTATAGCAATTAAGTTGGCCTCAGACACAGCCAACATACTAATGTAATGTTAATGCTTGAAATCAGGGATCTTGGATTAAGACGATTTATAAGAATTTGGGTATGATATGAAATCTAAGTTTGAGTGTGTTTTGCCCCAAGAATGACAGAGAACACACTAGGAAATCTTGACTAGCAGCTACCACTCATCCTGAATCTTCTATTCTACTTGCTTGCATATCCAATTTTGCTACCTCAATCCTCAAGGTATTACAAAATGTGGTATGTTAAAAGGTCATAAAAGGGCTCTCTATTTTTAAGAGCTGTGGTGGCGCAGTGGTTAGAACGCAGTACTGCAGGCTGACTGCTGGCTGCCTGCAATGTGGCAGTTCGAATCTCACCAGGCTCAAGGTTGACTCAGCCTTCCATTCTTCCGAGGTGGGTAAAACAAGGATCCAGATTGCTGGGGGCAAGATGCTGACTCTGTAAACTACTTAGAGAAGGCTGTAAAGCACTGTGAAGTGGTATATAAGTCTTATTGCTATTGGTGAGACAGATTTCCTACAGGAGACAAGCCATCTTCTAGGCTTCTCTTTATCAAAGACAAGCTAATTTCAGCTACGACTCCTAAACTGTTGGAGGGCATTAGGCTATTCAAGACTTTTCTAAGCCAAACTTAAGATACAAGTCAACAAGAATGCAGAATGCAGCAGACAGATAACCAACTAACTTTGGCTAGAGGACCTCCTGGGGTTCTTCAAAGCTACCCTTCCTTTCTCCCACAGCGTTACCAGATAAGTCATCACCATCATACCGCGCGAGTTCAAGACATACCTGGTTGGGGGCTTCGGGCGGCATCGGGGACGGTGACTTGGATTGAAAAGCGTCCTGGGACATGAATCCAGAATCGTGCGAGGAGACACTGGAGAGCCTCATTGGTGCCTGCTGAGGCAGATTGGAGCTGCGGTAGCGATAGTGTGAACTGGGTGAGTGAGAATGCGAGCCACTTGACCGGGAGTCACTACTGTTTACACTGTTCAGACTGCTGTGAGATACAAAGGAAGAGAATGGGGGCAAGGGGGAGGGGCGGGGGAAGAGGAGGAGGAACGAAAAAGAACAAAAAGAAAGGGGTAGGTAGGGAGAAACCGGCACAATACAATTAACGTCCCATGGATCCCCGGCAAGGCATGCGCAAATCATAAAATGGTGAAACCGGAAGTAGTAGTCTTAAGCCATAGATTTGCTGCAGTATCCTTAGTAACCAGACAGAAAATGGCACATCAAGGGAGTGATGCTCAAATTTTAATCTACAACCAGATGTAAAAAAATAATCCTACGTTGGTTGTGTGGGGTGTCTCAGAATTTCTTCCAGGAGATGTTTCCCCGAAAATAAGACCCTGTCTTATATATTCTTTTCCACCAAAAAAGGCCCCATGTCTTATTTTTTGAGGGGGGGGGGAGAAGAGAGATGTCATCCACTGATCACTTCACTTGCACATCATCACCCCCGGCCTTTTTTTCACTCTCAGAGACCTTCAGGAACTTCTTCATCCAGCAAGGTCAGCAAGGCTTTCCTGAAGGCCGCTGCAGCCGATAACAGAGCTCCAGATCGATCCGGAGCCTTGTTATAGGCATCAGAGGCCTTCAGGAAAGCTTTGCTGGCTGCAGAAGAAACGGGCCAAGGTAGGGGTGAAATGCTAACGGTTCGCACCGGTTCAGGCGAACTGGTAGCAGCAGCAGCGCATGGTTCGGTGAACCGGTAGCGGTGGCAGTGTGAGGCTCTACCCACTCACCCGGACGTTTTTACTTCCTGGTTTTAACCAGGAAGTAACCTGCTACTGACCCTCTGCGCATATGCAAAGGGTCTAATATCACACGTGACATATGCGCGCACTTCTGAACTGGTAGGGAAGGTAAGTAGATTTCACCCCTGGGCCAAGGTGTGCGAGGCTTGGCTGCAACTATCCCAAGGTAAGTAGTAGGTACTTGAGCTTAATTTTTGTCCTTGCACCCTAGAGTGGGCGGGGTCTTAATTAGGGCTTATTGGGGGGGGTACGGCTTATATTGGGCGCATGTGTAAAAAAATCAAGCTAGGATTTACTTTCTGAGTAGGTCATATTTTCGGGGGAACATGGTAACTAGCGGTGAAAGGGAAAAACTTTCTTTCTAGCGAACTACAAACCACTGAAATCTGCACATCTTAAAGGTACTAAGGTTTAGGAATACTGCAATACAGGTAGTCCTCGACTTACAACCACAACTGAGCCATAACATTTCCATCACTAAGCAAGGCACTTGTGAAGTGAGTTTTGCCCCCATTTTACGACCTTTCGTGCCACAGTGGGTAAGTGAATCGCCGCAGCTGTTAAGAGAGTTGCACGGCTGTAAAGTGAACCTGGTTTCCCTGTTGACTTTGCTTGT
Source organism: Arizona elegans (assembly GCA_022577455.1). Lineage (NCBI taxonomy): Eukaryota > Metazoa > Chordata > Lepidosauria > Squamata > Colubridae > Arizona > Arizona elegans. Next base: position 4,092,750 of record JAKOOJ010000002.1, on the reverse strand, counting down.
CAGAAGGTTGCCGAAGGGGGAAATCACATGATCCTGGGACACTGCAACTGTCATCGATCTTTGAACCAGTTGCCGAGCGTCCGAATTTTGATCACGTGATCATTGGGGTGTGTGTGCTGTAACTGTCATAACTATCAAACAATCGTAAGTTTTGCTGACTTAATTTTGAATGGTCACTAAACGGTTGTAAGTTGAGGACGACCTGCAGAGCATGGCTATTTGGTTCTTCTTCAAAATATTTCACAGGTAGGTGGAACATTCAATGGGCAGCCCTTCGAGTAAACAATCAACAGGATACTTCTCCTACACAAGTCCCAATAAAATCAGTGTGAACGAGGATTCTACCACAAACTGCTGCTTTCTGTGGGATTTGTGCGGGTGATCAAAAGTCTTTTATTCTCATCTCCGTACTCAGAATCCTCCATTGTCTTCCTGAACTCTTTCCTCTCATCTTCCAGTTTAGCACCAGAACAGACAAACCTCATTTATAGTATAAATTTTAAGCATCCCATCGATGGCATGGAATGATTGATTGTCATGGGCAATTACTGGCAACCCAGTTTATATTTCCCTCAAGGAAGGCCTAGTGTGCCACTGATCTAAAACAGGGGTGTCAAACTCAAGGCCCGAGGGCTGCATTTGGCCTACGGGGTTCTTAGATCTGGCACGCGGGGCTGCCCTGGAAACAGCTAAGGACTGGCCTGTGGTGCCCCAGAGCTCCGTTTTCGCTGGCAGAGGGCTGCAGGAGGCCGTCGCAGCTGAAAACGGAGCCTCAACAAGTGATGTCGAGCTGGCCACACTCGCCATGGCCATGCCTATCCCGGCTATATCCACCTCCCTGCCCCACCTGAGGTAAAACACAACACTGATAAGGGCTTCAATGAAATCGAGTTTGACACCCCTGCTCTAAAAGGTTTTGGTACCCCCAGGATTCTCTCAATGGTTGGCCCAACAATTTGATAACACTCTGACTCCTTGATAAAACTTCAGGGATGCCTGCAAAATTTCCAGGGGGCCATTCTCAAAACCTTGAAGGATCACTCCTGCTTTAATCTTGTTGATTCCAATACTCTGGAAACACAAGGCAGCTAAGTGAAAATTGTTATGGATTTATTTTAAGGTGTAAAAGCAGCCTCTTGGGAGGACCAGTGAAGGAGCAATGTGGCTTATTTGGTCATCATCAAAACCACGCATCTCCTTGCCAACACCGTCTTGTCTACTTTGGCCATAAGACTTCCACTAGACTTAAAGGTTCCCCTCGCACATATGTGCCAGTCGTTCCCGACTCTAGGGGGCGGTGCTTATCACCATTTCAAAGCCAAAGAGCCAGCGTCATCCAAAGACGTCTCCGTGGTCATGTGGCCGGCATGACTAAATGCCAAAGGCGCACGGAACGCTGTTACCTTCCCACCAAAGGTGGTCCCTATTTTTCTACTTGCATTTTTTACGTACTTTCGAACTGCTAGGTTGGCAGAAGCTGGGACAAGTAACGGGAATTCACCCCGTTACGCGGCACTAGGGATTCGAACCGCTGAACTGCCGACCTTTCGACTGACAAGCTCGGCGTCTTAGCCACTAAGCCACCGCGTCCCTATTCCACTAGACTTATGGCCTGCCATTTTCCTTTTTACATTTCAGGATACTGCATTTTTGAAAAAGCCCGTGTTTCCCACCATCAACATAAATATCTATAGATCTCTTGGATATAGATACTATATACAAAGGCATGCACAGACGGCTGGCTTTGCAAGGAAATGCAAATGAACTGCGCTCTCTCTCATGCCACGGATGCTGTACAGCATCTCCCAATCCGTGTGGTTTAGAAAGGCAAACATTTTAAAATAAAGTGATAATAATGTGAGAGCATTGGGGCTAGGGAGAAATGAAAGGGCAGAAAACACAGCAGGAAGTTTTTCCTTTTGCTGGAGAAAAGGAGAAAAGTAAGGTTTCAATACACCTGGGAAGAAGCAAGGAGTTAGGTGTGCATGCGGTCAACTGTTTTAGCCATGAGAAAAACAGTTTCTTGGAGGAGGTTGAAAAGGCATCTCAAGAGTTCCAAGACACACAAATCAAACTAGCATATTAAAACAGTGCTGAACAGTTCACAGTTATTGCATCTAAACAACAAACAACTTTATCCCAAACCGTTTGAGAGATTTTTTGATGCACTCAGATATATTTAATCTGTTACGCGACTAAAGTTCCTTCATAATTAGATCTCGTTCTTTTATTCCACCTTATTTTATTTTATTCCAATGTTCAAGGTCAGGAAAGCAGCGTAGAGAAGAGCAGGCTCTGAATCAGCAATTATAAACAGGTAATCTGACTCAATTAAAAGATACCGTTTAATTTTCTCAAGCCGCTTTTGGTAAAATTCTTTTAAGCACTGGAATCCACAACCTTATGCTTTCTGAATCACTCCAACGTTAGGAGCAAATCAACAGAATTTTAATGAAAATGTTAACCAGATTTGGAGACACCTCGGGATTCCAAAATGTTAAGTAGTAGGGTGTCGGATCTTGGTTTGGTGACAGAGGGGGAGCTGGAACCGGAACCATCCGACAAGGATGACACGTCTCCCCTGGAACATCTGGAGAGTCCAAGGGATGAGGACGATGCTGCCCCAGGCTCTTCCAGCATTGGGGGAAGTGGTCAATTGGATAGGGAGCTTCCTACCTTCACAAATGCTTGGGAAGATCAGCTGCAGACAGGCAATGGGGATGAGAGACAACAGATCCCCTCTGGCAAGGAATAGCTGCCTCCCCACCCGATCCGAAAGCATGGGGAATGGAGCGGAGGGAAGCTCAGAGGTGGTCTGTGAGGCTGCTCATGAGGAGGCTGCCTCACCCCTCCTCATAAGGAACACTTGCCTTGGGCTGATTTAACTAGAAGCCAGAGGAGGGTGTCTTTGTCGGGAACAACTGCTTGTCTTGGAACTCACTCCCCTGACTTTGGAAAACCTTGACTTCTGGACTCCAACTCATGTTTCAACCTCTGGATTTGCAGACTCTGAATTGTGTTTTTGCAACCTTTGCACTGGGTTGGTGGACTTCGCCTTTCTTCCTGTTTGGGAGCTTGTTTCTGGTGACTATTGGACTCAGCTGGTGGGATTGTGTTACATTGACTGGGTGGCTGGTTTTGGGAGAAAAGCGGGATGGGGGTTTACTAACACCCCTGGAGGGCCGTCTGTTGTGATTTAGCTGTGCAATAAAAGACTTTACTGGTGCTCGCATTTACCTACACAACCTGGGTCAGGGCATAAGGATTTCAATGTTGGAAGCCCAACTAAATTCAATGCCACAAATGAATAATGGAAAAGTTGACAAAACTCAGCAGAAATGATGGCTCGATCAGTTCCAAAATGATCACTTCAGACTTGCTGAATTGTTCTAAGTTCAAATCCAAATACACTAAAAAGTTTAAACAGGGCTCCTCAATGAAACAGGATTATTTCATTTTATTTACTGCATTTTATCCTGTTTTTCCACCGCCCTCTGGTGGCTGAAAGAGATGTACATGGGGTTGACTCTTAATTAAATTCCCATACACTTGAAGTTTATTTTTTCATTCGTTCATTAAATTTATACGTTGTCTATCTTCCCGATAAGCAAAGCTGGGTGGCTGAGACGGCGACAGACACACAATGAGTTCCATTAAGAACAGATGTGAGGTTGGGTTTTCCTGGCCCAAATTCAAAATCTTAAAACACAATGTGCCACACTTACCTGCACACGCTGGATTTTCTGGACATGGTGGTACTGGGAGAAGAAGGAGGAGTCTGATAGGACCAGCCATAATCGGAACCTTTCAAATCAAGAATTACCTGGGGAAAAAAGGAAAAATCACCATGAAAGATCAAGGATGGCTTTAAAAGGCTGATTCGGGTACTTCTAACTCAGGGATTCCCAATACCCAGTCTGGGAACCAGCACCGGTTCGTGACATGCCATGGCCGCTGTTCTAATTGGATCCAAAAATTATCCTAGCGTATTTCACTAGTGTCTCAAAAAACATTCTTAAAAGGTAAGAGTTGTATTATGACATTAAGCCCTCTTAATCTGGAATTGTGACTATTATCACTGACTTTACGTCAGTGTTTCGCAACCTTGGCAGTTTGAAGATGTGTGGATTTCGTGTTCCCAAATTCAAGGCTGGCTAGAAAATTCTAAAGACCTCCAAGGTCTTCTAGTCCAACCTTCTGCCCAGGCAGGAAACCCTGCACCACTTCAGACAAATGGTTATCCGATCTCTTCTTAAAAACTTCCAGTGTTGCAGCATTTACAACTTCTGAAGGCAAGTTGTTCTACTGATTAATTGTTCTAATTGTCAGGAAATTCCTCCTTAGTTCTAGGCTGCTTCTCTCCTTGATTAGTTTCCACCCTTGCTTCTTGTCCTGCCTTCAGGTGCTTTGGAGAATAGCTTGACTCCCTCTTCTTTGTGGCAGCCCCTGAGATACTGGAACACTGCTATCATGTCACCTCTAGTCCTTCTTTTCATTAAACTAGACATATCCGGTTCCTGCAACTGTTCTTCATGTGTTTTAGCCTCCAGTCCCCTAATCATCTTTGTTGCTCTTCTCTGCACTCTTTCTAGAGTCTCCACATCTATTTTATATTGTGGCGACCAAAACTGGATGCAGTATTCCAGGTGTGGCCTTACCAAAGCATTATGAAGTGATATTTACGCTTCAGTTGAAGTGAAGTTGAAGTCCACTTATCTTCAAGCTGCCAAAGTTGAAAAACACTGTTCTTTACTAATAATAATTATTAGCTCCTCTGATAGCAATGTAATATTGCCCTGAGTCCTTGGAGATAGATAGGGCAGCACACAAATTTAATAAATAAATAAATAAATAAATAAATAAATAAATAAATAAATAAATAAATAAATCCATCCATCCATCCATCCATCCATCCATCCATCCATCCATCCATCCATCCCATAAACCAAAAGAAACTATCACTGTGTCTTGGGTTATTTTAAGAACTGCTTAATTATAAAATAAATTAGGGTCAGATTTTCAGGGATGCAAATCAAGCAAACATTCTTGATTTGCTTGATTTGTCAAGCAAACAGAGACAATAAAGTACTAAGCATATCACAGAACATTGATAATTGAGTGAACAGAATAAAATATGCCATAACTGGCCTATAGATTATGCACTCCAACATTCTACTGTGCATCCCTCAATATTTATTTTAAAATCTTCGATAAATACACCCTATGTTTAGATGAAATAAAAGAACAAGACAAATTTGTTATATGCCAGAACAACATCCAAGTTATATGTTCACACGTTCCAATGAAAACAATGGACTATGGGGCTGAAATGAAATGTCATATTATGCAATTTTTTATGATTTTGTGAGTTAGTTTTGAGTTGTGGTAATTGCCTAAACTAATCCCTGCAGTTTTCTTGGCAAGATTTTGGTGGTTTACTTTTGCCTCCTTCCTAGAGCTGAGAGCAGTGGTGGGTTTCAAATTTTTTTACTACTGGTTCCTGGTGGGTGTGGCATGGCTTGGTGGGCATGGCAGGGGAAGGATACTGTAAAATCTCCATTCCCACCCCACTCCAGGAGAAGGTTACTGCAAAATACCCGTTTCCTCCCGATCACTGGGACTTGGGAGGCAGAGAATAGATGGGGGCGGAGCCAGTCAGAATTTTCACTACCGGTTCTCCGAACCACTCAAAATTTCCGCTACCGGTTCTCCTGAACTGGTCAGAACCTGCTGAAATCCACCTCTGGCTGAGAGTTGTGTGAGTGGCCCAAAACCACCCAGTTGGCTTTGTGCCGAAGGTGGGACTAGAACTCACCTTCTCTTGGTTTCTAGCCTGATTCCTTAACCATCAAGGTGGATAAAAATCAATTATTTTTTTTAAAAAATCAAAAAAATCAGATTTTTTTGATTTAAATCGGATTTTTTTTATTGAATTTATTTTAATAAAAAACTTTTGGGGTAAAAATCTATCGTAAGATAGTTTTCTATTTAAGATACATAAATAATTTAGTTTATTCAGCATGAAATGGAGCTTAGTTATGTAGCATGAGGCTGTATATTCTGCAACATTGGGACTATCGGTGAGTCAACAGTGGGTCAAAGGAGTAGCAGAGATGACAGTTGTTCTTTAAAAGTTATGATTTAAATCGAGTTGATTTAAATCAAGTCTTTTTACTAGTGATTTAAATCATGATTTAAATTGTGATTTAAATCAACTCGATTTAAATCAAATCCACCCTTAACCATTGCATCAAACTGGCTCTCTTGCATGTTATATGAATCCTATAAGACAACTCTACTTCAAAACTGATGTACTGCATTAAAAAAACCTGCTCTAATACTCCAGTTCTTCTTACAAAAATCAAACAATGTAATTATCTCTGAGGAGACACCGACTGAGATTTTTGTTTCTGCCTAATCCCCCAGATTAATGAAAAGAGGCTACAGGTTATCCTTGACTTACAACTGAAATTGAGCCCAAAATTCCCGTTACTAAGCAAGAACAGTTGTTAACTTACAACATCTTACAACTTTGTTTGCCACAGTTAAGTGAATTACTACAGATGTAAGTTAATAACACAGGAGTTAAGAGAATCTGGCTTCCCCGTTTGCTTGTCAGGTCGCAAAAGGTGATCACATGACCCTGGGACAGCGCAATGGTCATAAATACATGCCAGTTGCCAAGTGTCTGAATTTTGATCATGTGACCATGGGGAACGCGGCAACAGTTGTAACTTTGGAAACTGGTAATGTCACTTTTTTTTTCAATACCATTGTAACTTTTCAAGGTCACTAAACGAATGGTTGTAAGTCAAGGACTGCCTTACTATTTTTGAGTCAGGCGTCCCAATAAACAAGTATACCTGTTCACTTGATGATGGCAGCTTGTGTGGGTCCATGGTGAGGCTTTTCAAATCTTCTGATATGGTCTGTAGATGAGTTATTTCTCCCAGCATTGATATTTCTTCTTCCTGGAAGATTTTTAATAGAGAATCTGTTATTGCTCATGAGTACTCAGTTTTATTGTGCATTTAGTTCTGGGTATTCAGAGGACAAGCTTAGCACAACGTGGAAATACAGTATATTTCTTCAGTACTTTATTCTCACGACACTCATTAAAACAAGCTAACAGGAGTTGGAAAACCTCCTTATCTACCTCTAAGTATGAATTTGGGGAGGGACATTTCCCAAATTCATGATTTGGGGAAGGCGGAAGGATGCAAGAGATAACTTCATTTACATATAAAGGTAAAGGTTTCCCCTGTCTGATTCTAGAAGGCGGTGCTCATCTCCATTTCCTAGCTGAAGAAGCCAGCATTGTCCAGACACTTCCATGATCATGTAGCCAGCTTGACTATACTTCCCACTGAAGTGGGTACCTAATTATCTACTCGCATTTGCATGCTTTCGAACTGCTAGGTTGGCAGGAACTGGGGCAAGGATGGGAACTCCATCACACGGCACTCGGGTCTCGAACCCGGGCTGTCAGCTTTCCAGGTCACAAGCTCAGCATCTTTAACTGATGAGCCATTGCGCCCCTCTTTTTATTTACATATAGTAATGTATACAGATAGATCATAAAGCAATCTGGAAGTTCTGAATGGGAAGGTGATCGACAGATGCTTGCATAGTCACGAAGTAGTCCAATAGCACACAGTCTATCCTGTTTCCCCCAAAATAAGACATCCTCTGATAATAAGCCCAATCGAGCTTTTGAGTGCATGGCAATAAGGCCAAGCTCTTATTTCAGGGTTTAAAAAAAAATATAAGACAGGGTCTTATTTTCGGGGAAACACGATAGTTACATCTCTTCCTTCTGCAAGATACAAATCCACTATTGAGATCCAGTTTACAAAGAGTCTTTGACAGAATGGATTCATTCACAGAGGAGCTAGCTAAGCAAAGAGAAGAACTAAGTAGCAATTCTCTCATTTCCGCCATGCTCAATAGCAATTCTATTTTCCTATCCCTAATTTCCCAAGACACCCTACACAGAAGGTCTCTGTCGTTTCCAACAGAAATTACTTCTTAGTCTGGAAGAGGGGGTAGATGAAAGAGAAATGAAAACGGATTACGAGAATTCGATCCCAGAAGTGTTGACTGTCACCCAATTTGCAGTTATCAGTGGCAAGCAACTAATTTAAAAATTTCCCAGCTTTCAAAGTCTCTTGATTATTTGCAATTCTTAACTAGCTACTTTAATACTTTTCATATATTTGTTACCTTGCCTGAGAACATTTAGAATGAAAGGTTTCATAGAAAATATTGAATAAATAAATCTAAGGGTGCGCAGGGAATTGCAAGGACCAGGTAAATAAAATAAAACTGAAATGGATGAATAGAAAAGTCTTTTATATGTCAAACCTTCACTGCATGTCCTTAAATCAATCTGTAAAGGTAGGCCATTATCACCCTCATTCTGCACTGTGCAAGAATCTCACGCACCTCAATTTTTTATCTCATTTTTTATTGTGCAGATCTATATGTATTCTATTGAAGTTCCACTGAATTCAAGAAGACCATATTCTGAAATAATCTAATATTACTGTACATCAATCGTCAAAAAAAGAATAAGGCATTTTTGGAACATTGTGATGCTTCCCATCTTGCAAATCATATTCATTGCATCTTGATCACAAAAAATCCAGCCATGTAATTCTTCAGAAGATCCCTGAAATGGCCCATAATAGTCTTCAGACAACCTCCTTTCATGGTGTGCATAAAAGAGAGGTTCTACAACAATAGCAATTCTTCAGAATATGGACCACAAAACCCTTTCAAATATTTTATTTATTGAAAGAGTCCATGCAAGTCTTCCATTCTAGCTGTTGGTGTTTATGTCTAAAGCAAGATTTACATTCATTATGTCCCATATTAGGGACACGGTGGCTCAGTGGCTAAGTCACTGAGCTTGTCGATCAAAAGTTCAGCGGTTCGAATCCCTAGTGCCATGTAACGGGGTGAGCTCCCATTACTTGTCCCAGTTTCTGCCAACCTAGCAGTTTGAAAGCACATAAAAAATGCAAGTAGAAAAATAGGGACCACCTTTGGTGGGAAGGTAACAGCGTTCCGTGCGCCTTTGGCGTTTAGTCATGCCAGTCACATGACCACGGAGATGTCTTCAGACAGTGCTGTCTTTTCGGCTTTGTAATGGAGATGAGCACTGCCCCCTAGAGTTGGGAATGACTAGCACATATGTGCGAGGGGAACCTTTACCTTATATTGCATATTGTTTTATGCGTACTGTCCATCTCATCTTATCACAGTGCTTTTGCGCATAAGTGCGTACGTGAGGGAAGATTATGGATTATTATGGATATTTAAACATACACGGGAATCAGAAATACAATATGCTACTGTAGAAACACTTCACTCTCTTTCAAAGACAGGGGAACAATAAAAGCGTTGGGAATGGAACTCACAATTACAGGACGCAGCATGGAAATAAATGAACAAAACCGGCCACGTTCTTCAATCAGTGCTTTTCTAACAGCCTGTTTCTCCGTTTCTTCAAGAAGAAGATATTTATCGTTCACATCCTGCAGTGCACTGTCCAGTTGAGGCTGGATGTCGCCTCTCCCTGTTCACAACAGAGGAAAAACAAAAGCTGTTTCAAGCCCAATTTTCAAGAAAGGCCGTGATTATTTTTTTCCAGGCAGCCAAACTCACAACCATAGCAATGTGTGTGTACATATCAAATCAGTGGTGGGTTGCCCCTGGTTCGCACCAGTTCTATAGAACCGGTAGTAAAACCGGCGGGAGGCTCCGCCCAACCCCGACATCATCAGAACACTTCTGCGCATGCGCAGAAGAGCGCGCAGCCCCGTTGTGAACCAGTAGTAAAGGCAAGTAGAATCCACCCCTGTATCAAATGGTTGGGCGGTCCCATCAAAGTCAACCAACATAACTTTGTCTAAATCAACAGTAATGTATTTCATCTTTAACTTAAAGCAGGATTCTATAATGCAACTGTATACACAAAACATTCTTGTATTTTTATTTCAAGGATGGTACATAGATTTAAGGGGGAAAAAAGATTTAAAAATTGTCTTTCAGGCAAATTTTAAAGTTTGTGGACTTTTGCTGGCTGGGGAATTCTGGGAGTTGAAGTCCAACATCTTAAATTTGCTAAGTTTTTGAGAAACACTACCCTAGAACCAATAGTGGGTTGCTGCCAGTTCGAGCGAATCAGTAGATCCTGCCCGGCCGCAATCCCATCCTATATCGCTGTGTTTTTGACGCCACATGCATGGGCGGAAGGAGCGCGAGCGAATTGCCCTGTTTTTTTGATGCCGCATGCATGCGCGGACGGCGTTCAGGAGTGAATTGCCCTGTTTTGTGATGCCGCATCCTTACGCAGATGGCACACGCACGTGCTTACATTTCCGGTGCTGATCAAACCGGTTGTTACAGTATGTGACGCCCACCTCTGCCTAGAGCATAAACCTGAATCTTATCCAGAAACTTAGGGACAAATACAAAGATTGATGGAAGAACAATTTCTTTTAAAGTAGGACATTTGCAGACTGACCTATATGAAGGTTATGTAAGAACTCTTATTGAAGGACTTATGGTCCTTCCAGAGAGAAGAGAGTCCAGACATTACTCTAAAAAAAAACAAAAACCAGAGCACCCATCCCCAATTTAAATATCTCCCACATAAACAACATTTGAATAACACAGTAAAGGTTGGTGTGTGTTATGGGTGTGTGTTTATCCACATATTTATGTGTAACTGCAGATTTTTGACAAAAGAGAAAGAAGGAAAAGAATCTTGCTAAGAAAAATAGATTTCAATAAACAGGTAAACTAATTCAGGTTAAACATTGCAAATATTTGTATCTCTAATGTATGAACCGTGTTTACCTCCTACAAAAAATAACCTTACAGCAATATTATAAAATAGTATTATAAGAACATATGATATTCTTCTAATATGCTAATCACATTTTATGAAGTTTATATTTAATTTCCAGATTGTAGTTGGAAATACTGTATCTAAATCCTAGCTAAACAATACTCTTGGAAGGCAGAGGCATTAATTCAGGGGTCAGCAACCTGCGGCTCTGGAGCCACATGTGGCTCTTTCATCCCTCTGCTGTGGCTCCCTGTCACCTGTCAGCTCCACAATTGATAGGGCTTTCAGTTAGGATGGGTAGAGGAAAAAGGACGCCGCGCTAGGAGGACACACTATAGTGGGGAGAGCCGGACTTCTGGTTGGCTCCAGATATTGAACGGGGGCTTCCGGTTAGGGTCTTTGTGGCTCTTTGAGTGTTTAAGGTTGCCGACCCCTGCATTAATTCAACCAAAGATGTCATGGGACATGGAGTGCACTGCATTAAGAAGACAAACTGAAATTGTGAGATGGTTCAGAAGGCTTAGTGTGAGGTTGAGTCTTGGATTTAAAAGCACATTTTACATGTTCCATGAGGTTTCAGCTGTAGAATAATATAGATAACAAAATACAGTTGCAAGAAGTGAAGGATTTACAAGGATTAATATTCTGAAGCCCATATACCCAGTGTCTATATTTATACATGTTTAACCAGGTCAAGTAAACACTCAGTAATTATATTTGCACAACAAGCTAAACTTGATTGGTGTTAACTTTAGTTATGACTTTTAGAGGTTTAATATGTAACTCACTCAAGAAATTTGGTTAAGTTTCAGCACATTGTGCAAATGTTGAAAAAGAGCTTATTCCATAAATACTGTGTGTTATAGGAATGCAATCTCTGAATCTTCGTGTGTAATTTCACTTCCTTTATCCTAACAATCTTTTCTCCATTCCAACTCTCCCAAGTATTACTGGTTTTTGTATCTTAAACCATCACAACTCTTACAACTTTATCAAGAAGCATAATACAAGAGGCTGAAGGGACAAGTAGCAATTGTTAAAGCTTCAATTTCTACCATGGAAGCCATCAACCAAGAACCAACTTGGTTTCACCTTCAAATAAGAGGCCTTTTGATAGGCGGAATCAATCACCAATCATGTCTCAGTTCCCTGTCAAGGAATGGTTTTCCTAGGTCATGGGGCTCTAAGTTACTCAGCTACCACTAACCTTCAGAACAAAAGTTGGAACCACAATTGTTCAGAGTATCATTGATGATGGGAACGCCATTTCCTGCAGATTTATTCAATCTCTATTGAAGGTTACTTGCAAGTTTTAAGACCCACCAAAGATATATCAATTGTTAACTGAATTTCAAAGAAAAGAACAACTAAAAAGTGAGCTTGGACTAGAGTTATCTGGTTATTCAAGTGCAACTGTGCATGTCGGCATATGTACCTAAAAATACTAAATCAAAACTAAAGCCTTAAATCTTCTGTTAAGTGCTGAGAGATGCCATATGAATGTAACTAGGAGCTTAGATGTACAGGAGTTTCAAACTGATTGTGGATCAATCAGTGTTCTACTACCAGGATGGAATTTAAGGAGACATTCACTTCAGAATCTTATTTAATATGAATATTGTCAACTAGCTAAAGATGCAAGGCGATTTGCAATAGTTTTTGGAAGCAAAAAGTCCTAGCTCTCCATCTATCTAAGCCAGGGGTGTCAAACTCGATTTCACTGAGGGCTGCATCACGGTTGTGTTTGACCTCGGGGGCGGGGAGGGGGGGCAGAATGGGCATGGGGTGTGCGGCCAGCATGACATTACTCGTGTCGCGGGGAGGCACCTGTGGTGGCCTGAGTGCTCTGTCAGCAAAAACGGGCTCCCGAGCTCCATTTTTGGCTGGGATGGCCTCCTACAACTCTCTGCCAGCGAAAGCGGAGCTCCGGAGGGACGCATGCAGTCCTCACAAGCTCCGTTTTCGCTGGCAGACACACTGAGGAATGGTCCTTTGCTGTTTCCAGGGCGGGCCAGATCTAAACACCCTGTGGGCCGAACCCGGCCCCCGGGCCTCGAGTTTGACACCCCTGATCTAAGCGGTTGGCTCGAAGTTCTCTTTATCAACTTTCACAACTAAGTTCTCCTTTTTTCCCCAATATGCAGTGTATCATTTGCATTTCATGGATCTCCTTGCATAGGTTAAGGTTAGGACACAGCGTATATCTATATCACTTACTTCGTTTCACCAGCACGTATACCAAATCACTCATTACCTATCCATTACTTCTCCTTGACCTCTGAGAGAAGCCATTCAGAATGCCAACAGAAGGAAGAGGAGAGAGATGTCAGACGAATTCAGGGACAGTAGATAAGAATGCCTGAACCATAATCTAATTTGATATGCATTTTATAGAAGAAATGGATGAACTGTCTGTGGGGCCCATATGCTTACCAACACATTCCATGCAATCCTCAACTTACAACCACAACTGAGATCAGAATTTCTGTTGTTAAGCAGTGAGTCACACCCAACTTTCTTTTTTTTTTAACCACACTTGTAAGATAAATTTTAAGCAAAAGTTGCTTGTTTTGTAATAAAATTGATATAATATAGCCGTGATGGCGAACCTATGGTACGCGTGCCACAGGTGGCACGCGGAGCCGTATCACTGGGCATGCGAGCTCAGCTCCACCAGCTGATTTTCGGGCCTTCCGGGGTCACCGGAAGTTGGCAAACGGGCTGTTTTCGACCTCCGGAGGGCCTCCGTGGGGTGGGGAAGGCCGTTTTCGCCCTCCCCAGGTTCCTAGAAAGGCTCTGGAGCCTGGGAAGAGTGAAAAATGGGCCTACTGGGCCCACTGTGCCATCACGTGCCAAAAGCGGGGGGAGCACGGGGAGGTTGCACGCAGATGCGTGGGGGGTGGGGCGCATTGAATTATGGGTGTGGGTATGCGCGCGCATGACCACCCCGCGCTCCCCCCCACTTTTGGCACGCAATAGCAAAAAGGTTAGCCATCACTGTAATATAGGATGTTTTGCTCCTCTCAGGTTTATGAGATTATTCCCTGAATTAATGTTTAAGTTTCAAGATTGGAGAAGCATTAAAGCTGCCCAGAAGTAGCAGGAGGAAAAATCCCAAACTGATTCAGTAAGAGCTTTCTGTGGTCTATAAAAATAACCGATTATGGAATGGGAAAAGAATTCCTTAAATATTTCATCCACACAAAAAAACCCACTCCATCTAGCTGCCTTGATAGAAGCGTTTTAAAATTCACAACGTTAACATATTTGGTCTAATGGTGAAGACACTGGCCTAGAAACCAGGAGACTATGAGTTCTAATCCTACCTTAAGCATGAAAGCCAGCTGGGTGACTCTGGGCCAATCACCGGGAGATTTTGAGTTCTAGTCCCACCTTATTTTTAGAGAACGAAGCTTCTTCACTTTTGGTGAAATAGGTGCAAGAATTTTGAAGTTACTCTCCTATCAATTCTGGATAAATGTTTGGTCTAGTGGTTACGGTGCCAGGCTAGGAACAAGAGACCGTGAGTTCAAGTCCTGCCTTAGCCATGAAAGCCAGACCTTAGGTTAGTCACTGTATCTCAGCCCAATTCACTTGTTATTGTGGGTTGTTATTGTGAGGAAAATAGGAGGAGGAAGGAATTATTAGGTACATTCTCCGCATTCAGTTATTTATCAAAATAATAAAGATGTGATACCAATATATAACAATGTATTATACTTTTTCACCCCAAAGTATAGCTCATTTCAGCCTCATTATCATCATCTTTGTTATCATCATTGTAATTGAGATGAATTATTTCTACCAATTTCTAATAAGAGTTCTTTTAATAATCAAGGTATAACGTGCAAGTGATTTAAGATAGAAAAGAATTTTTTTAAGATCAAGGGATTAGAAAAATAAATGGTTTTAGGTTCTACAGACATTAAAAGGTGTCTCTTTTCTTTAAACAGACTGCTTTAAAGATCTTCAGAAACTTCTCCCACTGCTCCAGGTTGTCTGACACAATCCTAACTACACAAACTAAAAGTCTGCTGCTTCGATTTATTATATGATCATTTTGGTTACCAAAACGGGTTGCAATCTTAGTAGCAAAAAATGTGTATCTATTGCTAGTCACAAGTAGAGGTTTAGCCTAGAAACTTGAATAATCGTATGATTATGTATCTTATGATTAATGATTGTAATTATGATTTATGATCTATGATCTATGACTTTGTTGTTTGTATGTACACTGAGAACTTCTGCACTGGAGACAAATTGCTTGTGTGTCCAATCATTCTTGGCCAATAAAGAATTCTGTTCTATTCTGTCCTGTCCTGTCCTTCTTTAACATCTGATGGCAGAATAAATATTTTCATGCACTACAAAATGAGTTACTGCTTTTATTTACTTCTGGATAAAGAAGAAGTAGACCTCAGCATCTCCTTGCTCGTAAGACTGCAAATCCAACATTAGCTTTAATTTTAAAAAGGCCTAGAAAACAAGTAGATACTAGAACAGTGATGGCAAACCCATGACACGTGTGTCCAAGGTGACACACCATGATGTTTTTGGATGATAACCCGACATTCACCTGACAACTATTCTCAAAAGCACATCCCGTTCTAGTGTGATTTTTTTTTGGGGGGGGGGGGGGGGGGCTGCGGACTCGTGGAGGTTGCTTGAGAATGAAGTATGCTCTTGTGCAACTTCCAGACCTGCCGGTAAGTTGCATGAGAGGGATGTGCTCTCCTATGGCCTCTGGAGCCTCCAAAAACTCTGTAAGAACCAGGCAAGCTTTCATTCAGTTTTTAGAGGCTGCAGAAAAGCATTCTCTTGAAGTTACTTTTTTAAGGACGAAAGGCTTGTGGAACCTCAGGTATGCCACAGAGACCTGTCAAAGAGAAAGAGGTCTGAAGGTAAGTGGCGTGCAGGAGATCTGGAATGGCAGTAGTGGCTCCACTTCTGGACAAGCTTTGGCACTGCCAAGAAAGATCGCTGTTCAGTCTGGCCAGGATTGGGGAGGGAATAGAGCAGGGGTGTCAAACTCAATTTCATTGAGGGTTGTGTTTGACCTCGGAGGACTGGGGTGGGCGTGACCAGCTTGATGTCACTCATGTCGGGGGCGTCTGTAGCCTGTCAGCGAAAACAGGCTCCTGAGTTCCGTTTTCAGCTATGCCAGCCTCCTGCCACCCTCTGCCAGTGAAAATGGAGCTCGGGGGGGAGGGGGGGCCACCACGCGCGGCCCTCCCAAGCTTCATTTTTGCTGGCAGAGGCACCGCAGGCTAGTCCTTTGCCTGTTTCCAGATTGGCCCCGCGGGCCAGATCTAAGCACCTCGCAGGCCGAATCTGGCCCGTGGGCCTTGAGTTTGACACCCTTGGAATAGAGAATTGTTTCTCATTTGTTCAGAGGGTAGGTGGGTGTGACATGCCAGCAGGGTCAAACATTAAGACATTTTCCAAAACCTCTGACCTGCGGAGCCCAAAATGGTTGCCATCACTGCACTCGTACCGTAATTTGACCCCCGCCAGAGTGACCCCAACCAGCCACCAGGGAGAGTGCAGGGTGAAACTTACCCAGTGCCTCTGCTGTCAAGAAGATGAGCATGATGGGAAATAGCAGGATGCAAAAATTGACACACACAAAAAAAAGGAAAATAAAAGAAGTCAAAACCAGCACTCCAAGGGTTTAAATCATCATTCTAAGCCTGAAGAGAAACACACTGATCACAGCTCCATTTTTCCAACAAAACCTTTTGTATAAGTCTTTTCCGAGTTATGAGTCATGGGGCGGTTGTTGGTTTTTTCGGCTCTTTTATGTGTCAACTTAACCTGATTCATCTTGACGAATTGGAACAGGAACCATTTAAAAAAAAGAGACTTCAGAAGGTTCGTCTTCTGATCCTTCAAATCATGACTCAGAAGATCCTTTTTTGTTCACCCATTCTAGCTGACTCCCCCTCCCCAAAATCTCTCCATTTCCAATCCTTTGGCCAAAGCGAGCCATAAAATACCAGCAAAGCAAAGTCCAAGGGACCCGATGTCCTAAGCTAGAATTTGAAAATGATTCCATGAAATGGACTCGCAAACGAATGGGTCACAAATGGAACATTTTTACCATTGTGGCACAAAGAGTTCCTGGTTCAAAAAATTACAATTAAGAGGAGAAATAGAAGGGGAGACTGGAAAGGCAACAGAGAAGGAAAACGAAGGTGTGTATTAAATCTTCAAATTAAGTGGCTCCTGTTGAAAAGAGCCTTCAAACAGCTTTCTCAAACCTCTATCCTCTAGGTAAATTGGATTATAAATACTATTATTCAGCATGCTTCAGTAGTTTGCCTGATTTTATCCCTGCTGTGACCTGCATGGGCTCCCCATTTTTATCCAGATGCAATCCAATATCCAATTTATAGCCAGCTTACCTGTGCAAACACCACTCCCTAAAGAAATCTATCCATCCCATTAGATTACATAGGTTGTTCCAGGTCCCTTCTATTAAATCTGATCCTCTGGCAGGATCCAAGAAGCAAAGTTTTTCTGTAGCTCTATGAAATGGAACAGTCCCGCCCTGATTTTGGGTTTAAGAGTTTTAACTTTTCCTTTTTATGATTTATGCATGTTTGTTGGCTGTCTAATGTTCTTGTATATAATAAGCAACCATTATTTTTTTCCCAAATAAATAAAAGAGACAATGGCACACAAAAGGAAACCAAGATTAAAATAACATACCATATAACAATCGCATCCCAACACGATTATAAAACATTAGCTATGCCTGTTAGTGTGGATATCATTTGCTTTCCGGGCTCAATATTGCCATTTCTACTCAAAAGCAATTTTTGTTCAACCTCATATATTAACAATTCATCGGCACCAAGCTAACAAAACAGAAGTTGACCATACACTTCACTCTGTATTGTGTAGGATTTTTTTTTAAAAAAATTATCCTACGTGTTTTGTATTCTTGGAACAATTGGAATAGTTTCTGAAGCTGATTACAAACTTGCCATAACTATATTTTAAGAGATCTAGAAAGAAAGAAAAAACCCAAGAGAATTTACAGTCCTTGATTTACAATTATAATGGAGCCTACCAATTACATTTGTAAATCATGTTGCTTGTAAAGTGGGTTATCACATGTCTGATCTGATTTTACAACCATCTGCAGCATCCCTCGGTCACATGACTGCAGCTTACGACATTTTTTGCCGAAAACCATCATTTACTTCTGGTTTAGAAGTCGTGATGATTATAAAGTAGGTTATCCCATAACTGACCTTTTTTTTTGACAGCATTTTTTAAATGAACACTGTGGTTATTAAATGAAACCATGGTTCGCTTTGGGGCGTTTTGCCAAAAACTGAAAGTACAGGTAGTCCTTGACTTACAACAGTTCATTTAGTGACTGTTCAAAGCTACAACGGCACTGAAAGAAAGGGATTTAAGGTCATTTTTTCACACTTACGACCACTGCAGCATCCCTATGGTCACATGATCAAAATTCAGTTCATATTTATGATGGTTGCAAATGTCCCCAGGTGATCAGCTTTTGTGACCTTCTGACAAGCCAAGTCAATGGGGGAATGCAGATTCACTTAACAACCATTTTACTAACTTAACAAATGCAACGATTCACTTAACAAATGTGACAAAAAGAGTCGAAAAATGGGGCAAACTTGCTTAACAAATGTTCCATTTAGCAACATAAATTTTGGGCTCGATTGTGATGGTAACGCCCGTAAATGCTGGGTTTTGACAAAAATGTTGCAAATTGCGGTCATGTTGACTCAGGATGACATGTTGACTCAGGATGAAGGTTGACTCAGCCTTCCATCCTTCCAAAGTGGGTAAAATGAGGACCCAGATTGTTGGGGGAAATATGCTGTCTCTGTAAAATGCTTAGAGAGGCTGTCAAACACTGTGAAGCGGTATATAAGTGCTATTGCTATAATTGAGCATGGCAATTACAGGTCTAAATCATGTTGATTGTAAAGCCAGTTTACCTGTTCCCTGACCTTTTTTGCAACAGTTGTTGTGGCAGTCGTAAAATGAGTGTGGGACATTGTAAACAGTCATAAAAGGGAGTCAGCTGCCAAGCAGCCAAACTATCACATGACCAGGGAGGCAGCTGTCAGAACTTCAAAATTGGGTCTTAAGCGTTTTTAGGGGTGTCCATCATAACTTTGATGGTTGCTAAGCAACTGATTATAAGCCAAGGACTACTATATTGTATTTTCACTGTCTCTTAAAGAGATAGTTTCCTTGTTTTTTCTTTACTGAAGTTTGGGAAGAATTGGTAAAGTCACATTCAGTCCTCAAATCTTCCCTGGGAAGAATTTTAACCCATTATTTCCAACTTCTTCAGACATGTACATGTCTGCTCTTGTCCTTTGCCTTAATGCTTTTAAAACACAGTGCTTCTTTCCGGGGTTGTCATAAAATGTAGTAAAAATAACCAACATGATGGCCACAACAGTACAAGTAAAGCTCTGCCCGTTTTCTTTTTCTGAATTTACATTGCACATGTGAGGCATACAGTTTGGTGGTGAAGGCACCCGATTAGAAAACGGGAGACTGTGAATTCTAGTCTTGCTTAAGCATGAAGCCATCTGGGTGACCTTAGGCCAGTCACTGACTCTCGGCCCAAGGAAGGAGGCAATAGCAACCCATTTCTGAAAACTTGCCAAGGAAACTGCAATGACTTGTTCAGGCAGTTGCCAGGAGTTAAGACTCTCTCAAAGATGTGCATGCACAGACACACACACATGATACACAGCAAAACAGGTGGAGCTTCCATCACAACGCTGCAGCTATCTGCAGCTTATGGCCACAGCCAGTCTTGCAACTTTTTTTGATTCATAATACCATCTTCAACAACTGCTTTTTAGAACTGTGATAGATGCTATGCAGCAATATTCGCTGCATTGACTTACAGTATATTCCCCTTCCTTCCTTCCTTCCTTCCTTCCTTCCTTCCTTCCTTCCTTCCTTCCTCCCTCAATCCTTTTCCTTCCTACCTACCTTCCGTCCTCCTTCTCCTCCCATCATCTTCCTCCCTCCCTCCTTCCTCATTTTCCTTCCTTCCTTCCTTCCTCAATCCTTTTCCTTCCTCCCTACCTTCCGTCCTCCTTCTCCTCCCATCATCTTCCTCCCTCCCTCCTTCCTCATTTTCCTTCCTTCCTTCCTCCCTCAATCCTTTTCCTTCCTACCTACCTTCCGTCCTCCTTCCCCTCCCATCATCTTCCTCCCTCCCTCGCTCCTTCCTCATTTTCCTTCCTTCCTTCCCCAAATTAATTTCTTCTTAAACGGGTCTTAAAAAGATTGCTCGTTTTTAGCTACAAATACTTCCAGATGTTGTTTCTGAATTGCTACTGAGAAAAAGAACTCTTGCCACGGACAATATACTTTTCCAGTCAGATCCTTTCTGTTGGAAGACTTCTGGAAATGCTTTGCCAGAAAGTAAAATAACTCCCATTTATACCTTCTTTGCATCTGTCAGCAGTAACCAAAATGGTTACTCTCATCTTTGAAAGGAGGGGATGCTATAATTGCCCACCATTAAAAAGTCTACTTCAGCAGCTGACCTAAAAAATAATTGGGGTGGAAAAAAATGCATAAGAGAAAAAGAAAGGTACAGCTAAACATTTGGAAATTCTTCTCAAAATATGCTTTAAGATCTACAGTTTTGGACTTTCATACACTGGATTTTGTGCTAGTTTCAATATATTACAGGTAAGTCCTCAATTTACAAGCATTTGTTTAGTGACCATTTGAAGTAAGAATGGCACTGAAAGAAGTGACTTAGCAATCGGTCCTCCCACTTAAAATCGTCACATCCCCACTGTCACAGTGATCAAAATTTGGCTGCTTGGCAACTAATATGTATTTAAAAGCACCCTCGGGTCATGTGATCACCAGCCAGCTTCCAATGGGAGACGCTGCACTGGCTTAACGATCACGTGATTCACTTCACCCAGAGTCCCTTGGGAGTTGGGCGGCATAGAAATATGATTAATTAAATTAAATTCACAACTCACTTAACCACTACTTCGGTTCTCAACTGTGGTTGTAGGTCAAGGACTATCAGTATGTACTGTCTGTTCCAATAAGGTTTTAGAGCAGTGTTTTTCAAACTTGGCAACTTTAAGATGCGTGGACTTCAATTCCCAGAATTCCCCAGCCAGCAAGTCTGCCTGGAGAATTCTGGGAGTCAAAGTCCACTCATCAAAGCTGTCAAGTTTGAAAAACACTGCTCTAGAACTAATCCTACATCAGGACCCAAATAATCCTGATTAAAAAAAAAAAAACACTTTAGCCTTAGTTTTGGACTTCACAAAATTCAACAGTGCAGTCATTTATTCATACTTTTTTATCTTTTTAATTTCAAGCAAAAGCAAAAGGGAAGAGTTAACGTTCTACAAATAAACCTTCATAGCTATAATTTTAAAAGTTAAAAGATATAACTGAAACAATTTGATAGCCGCTACAGTGGCTAATCAGCCCCGTTATTCTTTTGAAATGTATATTATCCCAAATTTAAGCTAAAACCAAAATCTAATGAATGCAGGATCCCTTTTTTAATGTGAGGTTTTAAAATTTAGGCCAAGAAAAGGGAACCTGTGTTGCAAAGGCAAAACAGTTGGAATATTTGCACTGAACAGCTGACCTTTTGTGAATCTACAAAGGGGTAGAGCAGATTAGCAGATTAGTCCTTAAAAGCAAGATCGGCAGGAAATTCTAGTACTGTAGACCAGAAGGCAGCAATGACAAAATAATTCCGTCCTATTGCAATGTTGATATATTCATCCAGTCACCAAAGGTCAAGCTTGGCCTAAGCTCTTACTTAGGCCTCAGCCTAAGGGAGGCTTATCTGGAAAATCTACAAGATAATTCAGCTCCAAAAAGTCCTGCCCCATTGTCAGAAGGCTGGGTCAGGTTCTCCTCGACTTACAACAGTTCATTTGTTCGAAGTTGCAACGGCACTGAAAAAAGTAACTTATGACCTTTTTTTTAACACGACCATTGCAACATCTCCATGATCAAAAATTTTGCTTATCAAAAGGTCGCAAAAAGTGATTATGTGACCTTGGGTTACAGCAACGGTCATAAGTATGAATCAGTCGCCAAGCATCTGAATTTTGATCACATGATCATGGGGATGCTAACAAAGGGTGCAAGTGTGAAAACCGGCTGTTTTAACTTTGAACGGTCACTAAACGGACTGTTGTAAATCAAGGACTGCCAGTATGTAAATAGGTTTCCAGCATACTATGTGGCAGTCAGCATGACTGTTGCATTCCGGTAATTTTCCTACTGCTGTCCAACACTGTGTTTTTCAATAGATTTGATAATTTTGCAAAAAGGAGCTGTTATGTTTAGATATTACATTTAGATCCCTCTTCACAGGAAGATTCTCAGCAGTTACACCAATAAACTAAAGGAAGAGCGCATTGACCTATTCTCCAAAGCACTTGAGGGCAGGACAGGAAGCAACAGAATGGAAACTAATCAAGGAGAGATTTCCTATCAGTGACAATAATTAATCAGTAGAATAGCTTGCCTCCAGAAATTGTGGGTGCTCCATCACTGGAGGTTTTTAAGAAGAGGTTGGACAGGAATAGTATAGGGCCGTGATGGCGAACCTATGGCATACGTGCCACAGGTGGAACGCAGCGCCCTCTCTGTGGGCACATGAGCTGTCGGTCCAGTTTAGCTCCGCCGCAAATGCGCATGCACCTCCCGCCTGTCAGCTGGTTGTCGGGTCTCTGCCACATATGTGCGGGCGCGTGGCGTGTGCAGGGGTGGGAATGTGTGCGGGGACTGCACATGCATGTGTGGGGTGCATGCGCGGGTATTGCATTTGGGGGCTTTCTGGGGCCCGCGCACATTGGGGACTCGATCCGGAAAACATTCGCCATCATGGGTATAGGGCCGTGATGGCGAACCTGTGGCATGCATAGCCATATCACAAGAGCTCAGCCGGAAGTTGGCAGTTTCTGGCCTCTGGAGGACCTCCAGGGTGGTGGGGAAGGCCGTTTTCGCCCTCCCCAAACTCCTAGGAAGGCTCTGGAGCCAGGTGAGAGAGAAAAATGGGCCTACTGGGCCATCGCATGCCAGGAGCGGGAGGAGCGGGGGTCGTGCGCACATGCGTGGGGTGCATAGAATTATGGGTGTGGGCACATGCGCATGCAACCCCCCTCCTGGCACGTGATGGCAAAAAGGTTTGCCATCATGGGTATAGGGTCTTCTGACTAAGGAGGCGGTTGGACTACAAGACCTTCAACGTCCCTTCCAACTCTCGATATTCTGTAACTTCACAGTTAAAACTCGCAAGCCAATCATTTTGGGGCTCCAAGTGGGAGCATTTAAATACTAAAATGTATCTATTACTTGAAGAATACAAGTCTTATTTCCTTTTCTTGTGAGTAAAATGTTGTGGTCGGGTTTCCCCCAATATTTCGCAGGCTCACCAATTTCTTGAAACAGAAGGCAAGGATTATCTAGCCAAGGTGACATACTCGGAGGAGAAGGGGGACGTTTCTCCATAATTTTCTAACTGATTAGTAGCATCCCTATTCTAATTAAGAAAACATAATTTCCATTCTGAATTTTTAAAAAATACATGCCTTTGACACTGCAAGAAACACACTTATGGACACAGAATTGCAGGTGAAAATTAAACTGGTATGAACGAATATTTATGTGCTCATTTTTTCGCCTCCCAACAGTCCTAGACCTTCAATGTCTCTGGAGCAGAAAACTTTATTTTTATTTGTTTGTTTCTCATTTTTGAGAAGAAGTGCACATCTATAATCTACTTCCATTAAATCTCAAATGTACCAAAAGGCTCTTGTGGGCTCTGGAATTTATTTATTTTATTTATTTATTTAGTTTGTCAAACATGTATGAGATAACAGGTATAAGTATAAAAATGGACATGAGCACAGTCCAATTTTGCATTCCACTGAGAAGCAATACCGTATTTTTCGGAGTATAAGATGCACTGGAGGATAAGACGCACCTTAGTTTTTGGGGAGGAAAATAAGAAAAAAGCTGATTGGCAGGTGGATCAGCCTCCCGGAATACCCCCAATCAGCTGTTTCCAGAGGTGAATTTTAGCAACAGGTTCGTTGGTTTTGAGCTCTGTGCCTTGCTTTTTTTTTCTGCCTCTGAAAGCCTCTGAAACAGAGCTTCAGAAAAAAAGGCTTTTTTTCTGAAGCTTCTTTCAGAGGCTTTTTTTCTGAAGCTTTTATTCTGAAGGACTATCTGTACTCTGTTCAATCTCCTTTCTTTGGTATTGGTATGTAGATAAACCTCTTCTGATCTGTTGGTTATTGTGTCATTCTCCAGATTTGTTAACATAGTTTGGTTAGAACCTTTACTGATTCTTCTTTTGTTGCTTGTCATATTTTAGATAAAAGCCTTTCAGAGGCTTTTCTTCTGAAGCTTCGTTTCTGAGGCTTTTTTCCTGAAGCTTCTTTCAGAGGCTTCTTTCAGCCTCTGAAATCTCTGTTTGCGAAGGCTGGGCGGTGTTACATTTGGAGTATAAGACGCACCCAGATTTTCACCCTCTTTTTGGGGGGAAAAAGGTGCGTCTTATACTCTGAAAAATACGGTAGTTCTGTCTAGCAAGTTCAACAAAGGATGTCACTCAGGGTTGTCCACAGAGGAGGAACTGAAAGCCAGCTAAACAGCAATATGTGGTGATTATGTTTGCAACTTTTCATTTGCGGATAAAAGTGAAACCTTCTGATCAGGTCTCTATCAAGAGAGGGAAAAAAAACGAGAGAACCGTACCTTTCTTTGCCTTCTTCTGAAGCTTCAGGGTATCTGAAGATTTCTTTTTTATTTCCTGGCGCGCTTTTTTGTATTCTACGAAGACAAAGTGAGAGATTGTATATAAACATATTTGATAGGCAATGGGGCTAGAAGCTCAAGTTAGACAAGCAACATTGGAGACAAATTTTAATAGTAGCACTGAGTAAGCGAAAGCTACGCTGAATTCAGTAGGGCTTATGCCCAGGTAAGCTTATACGAGATTGAAGCTTAAGCACTTTTCATTTTAATGGCCTGGTGCATTTAACATTTTGCACAAACGAAGGTCAGGAAAGAATAGGAAAACATAATCAACGGAGGTTACAGGGGTCGTAAGTAATCACAGAAGGGATTCTTGGCAATTGCCATGGCATCTTTTTTTTTACATAGAAGAATAAGGTCACTAGACTAATCAGTTTATGATCTGGAACAAGCAGGACTCTTTTTGACCAGCAGTTGGAATGACATACATATCTTCCCGTAGCCGAAACCAAAATATAGGACAAACCAAGCAATACCTTTTTTTTTTTTGCCACCTTTAGACACTGACAAATTTATCACAATGTGGACTTGAGACCTCATTTGTATCAGCAGATGCTTAATCTCTCTCTCTCTCTCTCTCTCTCTCTCTCTCTGTGTGTGTGTGTGTGTGTGTGTGTGAAGCATGTGCATAAACACAACATATGGAAGGGAGGCTAAATCGTAAACTGTAGGATCAGAGCAAAATCTGTTTTTTTTTTAAAAAAAGGCCATCACATTATCAACAGAAGCTACTGTGCATTATTATACTGTTGAAAATGTAAGACTATGAAGTGTAACTCACTGCTCAATGCAGGAATCCAGGTTAAAGCACCTTCAGTATCATCCAATTTTTAAATGAAAACATCCAGCAATGAAAAACTTGCCATTTCCCTACTCAGAAATGGGTATCTTCTGGTGACTGACCCTTTGTGTCTTATTTCTATCATCTATCTGTCTGTCTGTCTGTCTATCTGTCTGTCTATCTGTCTGCCTGTCCGTCCGTCTGTCCACCCTCTATTTATTTATTAAATTTATAGGCTGCCTATTTTGCCTCAAACGTAACCTTGGGCGGTTTACAATCAGTTTTAGGCTACCATATCTAGGCTAAAGAGAGAGACGGTGGACTAACTATTGTGAGGCTAAAGGCCACAATGTGGGTGAGTTATGCGAGTGGGATGTATTTTTAGGGAAATTCTGAAAGGTTGGTAAATAATAATAATAATAATAATAATAATAATAATAATAATAATAATAATAATAATAATAATAATAATAATTATTATTATTATTATTATTATTATTATTATTATTTTATTTCTATACCGCCCTTCTCCCGAAGGACTCAGGGCAGTGTACAGCCTATTTAAAAACAAATAAGACAAAACGATTAAAAATTTAAAATGATTAAATAGATTTGGCTCAATTTAAAACCCCAGAAATTTAAAATACCCCAATTAAAAATTATTATGTTGATAGCCCGGCCTGGCAGAACAACAGGGTCTTCAGTGCACAGCGAAACACCCGGAGGTCGGAGATCTTACGTATTTCCGGGGGCAGTTCATTCCACAGGGCTGGGGCTCCCACAGAGAAAGCCCTCCCCCTGGGTGTCGCCAGCCGACATAACTTGGCCGATGGCACCCTGAGGAGACCCTCTCTGTGGGAGCGGACTGGCCGGTGGGAGGCTATTGGCAGAAGACGGTCTCGAAGGTTTTTAAATTAAATTTAAATTAAAAGGCTTACAGGATATATTTTAGGGTCTACAATGTAAAATTTTTATATGCTTCCCATCTCAAATGCTACCCAAATATACCCTTTGATTTTCTGCTACAAAGAAAAAAAAAAGATTTGGGGACAAATATCAGGAATTCAAGCTCTCCTGCCCAGCACCAGGCAGCTGGATGGATTGTTGAACAGTTTCCGTTGTTAGGAAATTTTTCTTAACATCCTGCAGGAATGTGTCTTCTTGTATATGAAGACTATTGTTTCGTATCCCGAGACAACTGAAGTCTTGCATCAGCAATAATTGTTTGGGGAATGTTACTGTTAATATTCTGAGAGCCATTGTCTGAAAGGAAGGAACCCATCAGCAGGCAGATTTTTAACAACCTGTCAGGGAAACAGCGAACGGCCTTGAAGGACACAGGAAGAAAAGCTGTTCCCAAGGCAAGGGGCAGATATGCGAGGCTTGAGCCCAAGCCAAGAAAATAACTTGCGAAAATGTATTAGACAAGCCCCTCCCTCGTTCTCAAAGAATCGTTGACCAGAAAAAAACACATCTGTCTTTGACTGAGTCAAAAGCTGGGGAGCATTGGTGAAGGAGGCGTGTCCTCACAGCTTTGACAGACTCAGTCTAATTGGCTAGCAGACAACGTCAACCCATTCCTGGATGCTATCTCCACCACAATGGAGAATTGGGAGGGAGGAGAAGAAGGACATTCAGACTTGCAAAATTCTGTTGCCGTAGCAGTTATAAGTTGTTCTGACATCTATCTGCAGGAAGTCCTCGACTTACAGCCATTCGTTTAGTGACTGTTCAAAGTTGCAGCGGTGCTGAAAAAAAGTGACTTGTGACTCTCTTTTCACACTTACGACTGCTGCAGCACTCATGTCGTCCCGTGATCAAAATTCGGATGCTTGGCAACTGGTTCATATTTATGGGAGTTGCAGTGCCCCGGAATGACTTTTTGAGACCTTCCGACAAGAGCAAGCCAGATTCGCTTAATGACCATGTTACTAATTTTACAACTGCAGTGATTCACTGAACAACTGCGGCAAGAAAAGTTATAAAGTGAGGCAAAACTCACTTAACAATTATCTCACTTCTTAGCAGTATACATTTTGGGCTCAATTATGGTCGCAAGTCAAGGACTACTTTTGTCTGTCTGGCTATCTAGTTATCTAGCTACCTATCTATCTATCTTGAATGTTGCCCATCTCGACAAAGGAGACTCTAGCCAGAAAGATGGGAGCAGATCAGGGGTGGGATTCAGCCAGTTACTCCAATGATCAGCTGAGAGAGAACTGGTTCGCTCCGACTGTCAGCTGGGCCCATCCGCCCTATACCTACCTTTATTTTGTTCGTTTGAAGCCCAGCTGATAAGCGCAGCAAAGCAGATTGCCGCGCCTCAGCTGTTTTTAGTGCTTTTAACACTGCTTTTAATGGTGTTTTCTAATGGCCTGTGTGCGCTCACGCTCAGCGAACCGGTTGTTACACTGGTTGAATCCCATCACTGGAGCAGATCTGACCTCAAGGGGCAGGATGTTTCAGAGGAAGCCATGGCAGTAAAAGCTCTTCTTCTGGAGTCTGTCAGCCAAAATTCCTTGGCTGATGGTTACCGCAGCATGTCCCTTTTGTTGGTATGAGTGGGTGGGTTAATCCAGTGGTGAAATCCCATTTTTTTTACTACCGGTTCTGTGGGTGTGGCTTAATGGGCATCGTGTGGCTTGGTGGGCGTGGCAGGGGAAGGATACTGCAAAATCCCCATTCCCTCCCCACTCCTGGGGGAAGGATATTGCAAAATCACCATTCCCACCTCACTCTGGGGCCAGCCAGAGGTGGTATTTGCCGGTTCTCCAAACTACTCAAAATTTCTGCTACCAGTTCTCCAGAACCTGTCAGAACCTGCTGGATTTCACCCCTGGGTTAATCTCATCGGGTGAGCTGGTTTCTCAGATAGCCTATGCTGTTGGTTTCTTAATCTGGTCTGTTTTGTTGGCTGACATCAATTTTCCTTCTGTTCTTGTCTCTACCCATATTATTCTATAGTTTCTTGGCCCCCCTCCCCCGCAGTCCCACTTCCATGTAACTACCTTTCGCATGGTCTTTGTCCAGCTGGTTAGCCACTTTCTTCCATTCTTCCATCTGCTCTTGAAGTGGGTTTATCAGACAGTCAATTAAAGCACTAATTTTGTTGAGAAAACACAAAGAGGAATCAAATCCTGCAGGAAAAGAACCAATCTGAATCTCCCTCTAAGCCTTTTAAAGGCACACTTTTCCCACACATGAACCAAAAGTCCAGAACTTAGAAAGAATCTTAAGTCCAATTCAATCACAAGCACATAAATCAGGTTTAGCAATCCTGTAAGAAAGGATTCACCTATTGCCTCAAGGCTGCCTATAAAGTAAATGACAGGCTGTTTGAGATTGAAAGGCTGGGGGAATCCTGGGAGTTGAAGTCCAGACATCTTAAAGTTGCCACGGTTAAGAAGTATTGGTTTAGCCCAAGGCCACTCAATGCAAGAGTGGCGAGAAAGGACCACACTTAACCTTTCAGTGATGGATTTGCAAACAGGAATGCTCAGGACAAAGAAATTACTGGGACAAATCACATGCTAAATCTGATTTAATTACTGTACATAGGCATGTAATCTAAGTTCAATTACTTACAGTTAATTTGATGATTTGCCATTATCTGATAATTTTCCCATCTGCTACGTTAAGAAAAATGACAGTTTTGTGGCATCACTGCAAGAAGGCTACAAGCCAAATCCAAAACTCTCTAGGGAGGCTCAATCTGTGCATCCTTGCTTTTGTGACTACGAAGCACAATTTGGATTTGCAGCAATACTTCCCTAATTTCTGTCTCAATCTCTTAATCCTTACGCAAGAACAGCTCCTCAATTCATTCAAGAGTTGCCAGAAATAGGCCCGCAGAGGGGAAAATTGTTTTTTGCAACACTAATCAATGTTCTCAAAAATGGAAATCACGCGTTTTGCCATTCTTCACCCACTCCTGAGTTACAGTAATGTCTGAAACAGGAATTCCTACTTTGAAAATACAGAGCCAGCAAGTCTGACTTCTCACGATGGACTGTTCAATTTTCTCCTCTGCAAAGCCCAATTTGTACAGTGAGAGAAAAATGAAAGGGTGTTCCCAGCCAAAAAAAAACTTCGGAGGTTAGATGGAAATCGGCCCCAGTAAACAGCTTAATATGGTCCTGAATGAAAAAGACTGAGTACCAATTAAATTCTGAACGCCATCCGGAATCTAATGAAACTCTATTTCCAGACTGTCAGCTGGCAACATGCATAACTCACCTTGAAAACTGTCTGAGCTTGGACTCAATGCTTCGATGTCGCATGCACATTCTGGTTAAAGCAGAGCCAATTTCTCTAGTAGCACCTGAAAAAGAACAAAAAATAGAAATGGCCTTAACATATCAAAACCTGCATCACAGGTTCATTCTGGCAGAGAAAATAAGCATGTAAAACACAGATCAGACTGAGGGTACGAAGCATTGGGGCTCAAGAACCTGACCAAACCTGGGGGGTGGGGGGCCAGGTACAGAAATCCATAACATTATTACACAAATTCTTGGATCCTGCTGACACTGATAACTGGATAACACAGAATTAGCCTAAAACGAAGTACATTTTGATGTATATGGAATTGGAAATAAAATATGAAACTTATGAGAGCCAATTTGGTGTAGTGGTTAAAGATCAGGCTAGAAACTGAGCGACTGTGAGTTTTACTCATGCCTTTCTTAGGCCCAAAGCCAGATGGGTGACTTTGGGCCAGTCACTTTCTCTCAACCCTAGGAAGGAGGCAATGGCAAACCACTTCTGAAAAACCTTGCCAGGAAAACTACAGGAGTTTATTCAGGCATTCTTAGAGAATCGGACACGACTGAATGGTGGAAGGGAGGAAAAAACCAGATTTGGGATGAGATTATATTTTTGAAAATTATCCCTCCAAATTATTTGAGTGTGTTGCAATGAGTGTGGATAGTAAAAGAAATTTTTTTTTAAAAAAAAAATAATGAAATAGCTTACAAATAAAATTTTATCCAGCACTTTAGTATTAATAGAGCAAGGGAGTCAGCTGATTTCAATAGTCAGACTTCCTCAAACTAATGCCTCTCAGATGGCTGGATTTCATTTGCCATAATGATCATTTAGCTTGGTCTTGCGAGCTGGGGACTATAAGAATTGAAGCCCAGCACATTTGAAAGGTAACTCTAATTCTACCCATCTTTGTAACCCACGTCAAAAATTGATGACAAACGCTAAGAATTCTAAAGTTGTCAAGTATCAGGAACGTAAAAGAGAAATAGAAAATGAGACCAATTAGAGCTGCAATGTATCTAATTATTTAGTTGCTCCTTGTTTATGAGATGGATGCAAAGTGTGATCCCCTTCTCATTCAGAAACCAATTCACAGGAACTCCAGATTCCTACACAGCCAAGAAACTATATATTACTATATTTGATTGCACGTAAACATAGACGTCAACAGTAGATGGTGCTGTTTCTAAAGGACATGAGAACTTGGCTAGAACTGCCTTGCTGAATCAATGGAAAAAGATAAGACTTCCTTGAAGGAAGATCAGAGTATATAACCAAGACCAGGGGTCAGCAACTGCGGCTCTAGAGCCGCATGTGGCTCTTTCATCCCTCTGCTGTGGCTCCGTTGCCAGTCAGCTCCACAATTGATAGGGCTTTCAGTTAGGATAGGTAGGAGGCAGGGGTGGGTTCTACATTTTTTTACTACCAGTTCTGTGGGCGTGGCTTATTTTGTGAGTGTGGCTTGGAGGTCATGTAACTAGGTGGGCGTGGCTAGCTGGTCAGAGTCATTTCTGGAAGGTCCTTGCACTTACGACCAGTCCTTGCACTTACGACATGACTCATTTGTTTGCTTTTAACACTGATCAGCTGTAGGACGGCCCTTTGAAGCCCCGCGGCAAGAGTTTAAACAGTTTTTTTCCCTCTAGTCATCAGCTGGGACTCAGGAGGCAGAAATAGATTGGGGGTGGGACCAAATAAAAGGTAAGAATAACGAGGGGGGTGGGGGGAGAACCGGTTCAGTGACGTCATATGGTCACCGCTACCGGCTCGGCCGAACCGGACCGAACCAGGAGGAACCCACCAGTGGTAGGAGGAGACTATGGTGAAGGAACTAGGACTTCCGGTTGGCTCCAGAATTGAACGGGAGGCATCCAGTGAGGGGCTTTGTGGCTCTTTGAGTGTTTAAGGTTGCCGACTCCTGACCAAGACAATCCAACCCTTGTTTATTATAAGCACCAGTCAAGAAATATGACCATGATTGAATATAGATCTCATCCAGCCACTGACATGTTTTTTTCCCCCTCTGAATCTGTTTTATAGCATTCCATTTTTTGCCCTAGCCTCTTCTTGTCTTCATGTTAACTATGAAAGATTGCAAAGCCGTTAAAGTTAATGCAGTGCCATTAAAGAATGGTTGTCACAGAGCTACCATAAATTCCTTCCTATTTAGACAGGTAGGGTCCTTCTTCTGAGGATTTCTAGAAATTTTATATGCTTTTTCTTTTCACTCTCACAGACCTATTCTCATTTTTCACCGATGGGTGATTTCAAACTCTAGGACAGGGGTCTCCAACTTTGGCAACTTTAAGCTTGGAGGACTTCAACTGGGAGTTGAAGTCCTCCAGGCTTAAAGTTGCCAAGGTTGGAGACCCCTGCTCTAGGAAACGGAGGGATCTTTGCTGTTTTCTCTAAATAGTTTGGATTTTCAGTGAAACTGAAGTCTATGGGTTGAGAAGGCAGCAGCCATAGATCCTAGGATTCGACAGCAAACCCAAAATAGCATTCACAATTCAATTAATATAAAATGGATAGTGATGAGGTAGATCAGAAGGAAGAATGATGACATTGATGAGTTACCAAAACTCAGAAGCTTGGGGCATTAAGAGGCTGCCACAAAGAAGAGGGGGGGCGGTTTCTCCAAAGCACCTAAGACCGGGCAAGAAGGAATGGATGGAAACTAATCAAGGAGAGAAGCAACCTAGAACTAAGGGGAAAAAATTCCTAACCGTTGGAACAATTGATCAGTGGAACGACTTGCCTCCAGAACATTTATTTTGGGTTGGGACAATGAGGTTTTTTTTGTGTGTTTTTTTAAAATTAGATTTATATGCCGCCCTTCTCCGAAGACTCAGGGCGGTTTACAAAGCGTTAAGCAATACGAGCAATATAAGCAATGAATTGACAATAAGCATAGCTTCTCCCAGTACATTCAAAATATAGTTTTTCAAAATGGGACAGAATAAATATGTATTTACCAACTGAATCTCGGATCACTTTATTGTATTGTCAAACCCAACCACATATGGTTTAAGACAAGCAGAAACCCAAATTATTTCAGAGGGTGGAAGTTTGAATGTGACAAAATGGATGGATGGGAGGGAGGGAGGGAGGAATTGTATTGCTGCAAAACAAGCCATTAGGTTCTAGGTAAGGTAAAGGTAAAGGTTCTCCTTGCACATATGTGCTAGTCGTTCCCGACTCTAGGGGGCGGTGCTCATCTCTGTTTCAAAGCCAAAGAGCCAGTGCTGTCCGAAGACGTCTCCGTGGTCATGTGGCCAGCATGACTAAATGCCAAAGGCGCATGGAACGCTGTTATCTTCCCACCAAAGGTGGTCCCTATTTTTCTACTTGCATTTTTTACATGCTTTCGAATTGCTAGGTTGGCAGAAGCTGGGACAAGTAATGGAAGTTCACCCCATTATGCAGCACTAGGGATTCGAACTGCTGAAGTGCCGACCTTTCAATCGACAACCTCAGTGTCTTAGCCACTGAGTCACCACGTCCCCTTAATTAGGTTCCAGCATCACATTTTATTGGAGGAATCTCCCTGAGGACCTCCGTGGATGGTAGCAGAACATCTTGAGACAAGGAAAAGATTAGTCCACCAGACTAATAAATGCTTTCTGATTGGTTACATCCACCCTGGCACCCATTTTATGAATTTGCAGATTTTCTGAAGCATTGCGAATGGCTCCACTAACTATCTACTCTCACCCTTCTACTTATGTCCCCAGCACCAAATATTTACATACTCCCGTGATGCAGCTGGATGCGTTTCCACCTAGGGCAACTGATGGGAAATCGTTGCTGTTTGCTGAAATGGGCAGCTATAGAAATCAGATAGACAGACAGACAGCATAAAATACTTCTAGTGTAAAGGCACCCTGCAAAACCGCCGTCACTCCTGGCTAATCATCAAACATTCTTTAACCTGTCCTAATGCTCACACTAAAAGAGTACTTCTACATCTATTTGCTTAGAACAATCCCACTGAGTTCAAAGAGTTTTATTTTCAGGATATGCGCATACAAGAGTGTAGGCAGAATCAACTCCATTGTCAAACAATGTAATGGTATTCTTCCACTTTGCTGTTTTAGTTATTTACAGCTTTAACACCAGAAGCTTCAAATAGTTAAGCAATAAAAAGTCCACAGCAAAGAAGGATGCATTTATTTCGTTCTGCCTCTCTCTTTACCGTTCATTCTTTTCCTCTCCCCCACCCCACCCCATCTTCTCAGCCAAAAAATTCAGAGAATAGGAGGAGAAACAGAATGCAACCCTTAAAACACAAAATAAATATCCTCTGAAAACATGCAGACTCAACTCAAAAGATTGCAGTGAATGCCAACTTTCCTTCCTTCCCTCCCACTTACATTATTGCTGGATCCCTAAACATTTTTCCAACGCTTGGCATTTCTACCCGTGAGTGTGTTTCAAACACAAGCACTTTGTTTAACCAGCCATGCCCCAGTGTACACGAACCCTTCCTTATAAATATTGCATCGAGATAAAGACAATGTTAAACAGCTTAAATTCTCTGTATCTTATGGCCAGACAGCTTTGCTATGAAAGGGGAACCCAAAACACAACCGCGTGCATGTCTACTTATGAATTTATTATGGATTTCCTTCCATTAAAATGGACACAGGATTTGGGGAAGCCGAAAGTCTATGAAAGGGATCCAGCAGGAAGGGAGGTTTCCCCACCCCCCCTTTTCGCATTTCAGTACCTGGTTTTTTTAAAAAAAACTTTTGTTTCCTGTAAAATGGTTGCAAAGGCCTGGTGTAAATTTCCTTCAATTCTTTTGCCACTACTGATATGGGAAGGCCAAGAGAGAATAGCTGCAGACATTGTATGGTGACAAGGAATGTACCTGTTGTGGTCCACCAGCAGCCTGCGGAGCTGGCAGCGGAGTCGGACAGTGAGGAGGCTGAGGAAGAACATGGGCCAGTCCTGGAGGGTGGGGAGGGCTCTGCGTCGGAGGCAGAGATGGGGCCAGGGCCACCTGGAAGTGATGTGCGGACTCCGGAGCCTCCAGAGGCTGACAGCAGAGAGGCAGAGGAACAGGAGGAGCCTGTTCCTAGTGCACACATGAGAAGAGCTGCCAGAAGGCAAGAGCAGCTAAAGCAAAGAGGACGACTCGGGAGTAAGGCCAAGAGATGATTGGCTCCTCCCATAAGGCTTAAAAGACCAGCAACAGTGTTTGTCGGAAAACAATATTGATAGATTTGTTTCTTGTCTTGCTGCATTTATTTCTTGTCGGTGTCTTCTGCTTCTGAACTTTTGCCAAGAAAAGCCTTTGGCAGGTGGTCTAATTAGACCAAGTTTGGTGATAAGGCTGAAGAATTGTGTTACAAAGAATTTGTTTTGAATTAGTTTGGACTATGTTGAGAATGAGTTAATTCTCAGCTGTTCTAATAAAGTCTGTTTGTTTTCGAACTGATTGCGTCTTATAATACCTACTTGGGCCTGGGTCACAACAGTCCCGGGTTGCCAACCTTGTCTGCTTGTAGGATGTTCAATGGGAAGAAACTCAACCAAGATTCCCAGCTCAACCAAGATTCTTTGGTGTCCTTGATGCTCTCTGAGCTTAATGGTTTTCTTGCAGACATTTCACTACCAAACTAGGTACCATCATCAGTGGTAGAAGTCATGGTGCTCTCCGAGCTGGGTGGTTTTTTTGCAGATGTTTCATTAACAAAGTAGTTAGCTACCACTGATGATGTTACCAGTGGTGGGCATACACCTAACATGCTTGCGCGCAGCGTTCAAAATACAGCAATTTGAAGCTCAGCCGCTTACCTTTTAAGGCAGCCCTGGTAAGTAGAACAGCGGAGGTGAGGAAATCAGCTGTGCTGCATGAATCAGCTGTGCCAGAAAGAGGGAAATATAGGACAGGATAGGGCGGGACCAGCTGATCGTTGGAACTACCGGTTCGCCCAAACTGGTCTGAACCGGCAGCAGCCCATCACTGATGTTACCTAGTTTGGGAATGAAACATCTGCAAGAAAACCACAAAGCTCAGAGAGCACCAAGGACCCCCCAGTTTAATCCTGAGCGACAAATATTCTCTTCCATCAATCCTTTCTTCATAGGGAAAAATAAATCAGGATCATATTATCTTTGACTGAGTCAACATCACAATATTTAATGATTGCTGACTTTCTTTTCCTCTGTGCATATTAAAGCCAGCATGTTGTATTTTTAGGTAATCTGGGAACATTCTAGGTCAAGATGACCTAAAATTTTCTCCAGCTAATTAATGATTCAGGAAAGAAATTCATCACAAGAAAGAAAGAAAGAAAAAAAGCTAAGCTTCTATCTTTTGGCACATGCTTAACAGACCTCATAAACCATTTTCTGGGAGAATTATACAATGGCTTGTCACCTCTTGGCAATAAACTCTCCATTACTGTAATAAAAGGAACTTCCAACCTACGGTTAAGGGGATTTTGATCTTGGCACTAAGAGGAGGTTGCTCAAAATTCAGACTGCAGAACTGAAGGGAAGGGATTTGAAGGATGCACCTGCTGTGTAGAATTAGCTATTATTATTATTATGGAGAACTCTTTGCTTTAGTGCTAAACTTTAATCTGGTCAGTGCATCTTTAAATTTCTGTTTTTGCTTAAGATCTGCGTGACTTCACGTGGAAGTCCACCATTTATTTCTTAATTCATTCAAGATGTGGAATTCAAATAAACGCAAATGGTCCTTGACTTATGATGATAATTAGGACCAGAATTTCCGCTGCTAAGCAAGGCAGTTAAGTGTGTCCTGCTTGATTTTTTAAATCTTTTTTTGCCATGATTATTAAGCAAATCACAGTTGTTTTTGTGGTGATTTCCTGTTAAGTGAATCAGGTAGTCATTAAGTAAATCCGGCTTCCCTCATTGATTTTGCTTGTCAGAAGCCAGCTGGGGAGGTCACAAAAGTGCGGGCGTTGCTGGGATGCTGCTGCTATCATAAATACATGCCCGGTGCCATGTCACTTTTTCCAGTGCCACCGTTAACTCTGTCCACTAAATGGACAGTTATTAAGTCAGGATCTACCTGTAATACTGTTCCAATTGCCCGATGTGGGGAGAAAATGAGCATCTGCAGCAGTGGTGGGTTCCTTCCGGTTCCGCTGAGCCGGTAGGGGTGATGATATGACGTCACCGAACCGGTTCTGCCCCCCCCATCCCCCGTGTTATTGTTACCTTTTATTTGGCCCCATCCCCAATCTATTGCTGCCTCCTGAGTCCCAGCTGATGGCTAAAGGGAAAAAAACTGTTTAAACTCTTGTTGGGGAGCTTCAAAGGGCCATCCTACAGCTGATCAGTGTTAAAAGAAAACAAATGAGTAGACCGATGCCTGCAAAAATAAATGGGTAGACCAGTGCCTGCAAAAATACATGAGTAGATCAGTGCCTGCAAAAATACATGAGTAGACCAATGCCTGCAAAAATAAATGGGTAGATCGGTACAGCTCTGCAAGCAGTTGAAAGCCTGGTAGACCAGTACCTCTGCTAATTCTAAAGAATTGTCACATGACCATCAAGCCACGCCTACAAAATAAGCCACGCCCACAGAATCAGTAGTAAAAAATTTTTAGAACCCATCCCTGATCTGCAGGCATGAAATGCATTTATTGAAATGAAATGTAACATCCTCGTGCTAAAAATTAAGGAAGGTTAAAAAAAAGATTTCAAGGAACTAATTGGGGATATGTGAAATGTTTTTTTTTAAGTTTGGGAAATTCTGACTGTTCCAAGCTAAGAACATAAAAACCAACCCAAGTTGCAACCTTTCAAAGCTTTCCCAAAATCACAACTAGCTTTTTAAATTCCTGGCTGGCCTACACGTTTGCCTTTTTTAAAAAGGCATTCTCTACCATTAGCCAGTAAAACGGTAGGCGCTGGATTCATCCCTGCTGCTTCTGGCGGGCACAAGCAGGGTGAGATGGGGAAAGTGGCAGTTATAAAAACCACACGTTCAGACTACAAGGCGCCATTTTGGATTCTACTGCTGTGAAGGACAGACCTAGACATGACATCAGTGAGATATATATATATACGCCTGCTGGGTGCAATCACATAATATCACTAATAACACTCTTTCAGGTTCCATTCCATAAAAATGCAAAATCCAAGCTGCTTTGTTGGTTGAGCGACAGAGTACGCTCTCTGTGTCACAGCCTTGTTTTGAGAAATGCAATAAAAATTAGGTGGCCTCATATTTTTTTTTGAGGCTTCCTGTCTAAAGGGTGGCCACCTGCAGCATGCTTCTCCATTAGGAAGAGGGAAAACCAGTTCACAGGAAAGGATATTTCTTCATGGACTGTGTTGTATGACTGTGCAGGCAGTCCTCGATTTACAACGATTCGTTTAGTGACCGTTCAGAGTGGTGCGGTGGCCTAGAGGTGGAGCTCTCGCCTCACAATCAGGAGACTGTTAGATCCTAGGTAGAAGGCAGATATTTCTCTCTGGGCACAGTGAGAATTTATCTGATGAATGAAATTCCGCATTGGAAACAGGAAGGGCATCCGGCCAGTAAACACTCTGCTCCATTCAGTTGCCCAGACTCCACCCCACTAGGGATTATGGGGGCATTACAAGGAGATGATGATTTAGTGACCGTTCAAACAGCACTAAGTGGCTTACATCTGGTCCTCACACCTACAACCCACTGCAGCATCCCCACAGTCACGTGATCAAAATTCAGGCATTTGGCAACTGGCATGTATCTATGACGGTTGCAATGTCCCGGGTGACACGTGATCGCCATTTGCGACCTTCTGACAAACCAGGTCAATGGGGGGAATCTGGATTTGCTTAACAACCACATTTATTTTATTTTATTTTATTTTGAATTTGTATACCGCCCTTCTCCCTGAGGACTCAGGGCGGTGAACAGCCAAGTAAAAACATCAAGTACAAATATTAAAATACAACTAAAAATATATATAAATTTGGCCCCATTAATTAAAAACGATGAACAAAACAATTAAAAACACTTAAAAAATTAGGCTAGCCCGGCTTGCTGGAAAAGGAAGGTTTTAAGGGCACGGCGGAAGGCACTGAGGTCTTGGATTCTCCTTATCTCTGGAGGCAATTGATTCCAGAGGGTAGGTGCCCCCACAGAGAAGGCCCTCCCCCTGAGGGTCACCAGCCTGCACTGTTTGGCTGATGGCACCCCGAGGAAGCCCTCTCTGTGGGAGCGAACGGGTCGATGGGAGGTCGTTGGTGGCAGCAGGCAGTCTCGAAGATAGCTAGGCCCTATGCCATGGAGCGCTTTAAAGGTGATAACCAACCAACACATGATTTATTTAATAACTGTAGTGTTACCAACCGGAGCAAAACAAGGTCATACAATCAGGTGTGACTCACTGCCTTGCTTAGCAATGTTAATTCTGGTTGTAAGGCGAGATCCTACCTATATTAGGATCTAAAGATTTTGTTGTAATGAACTGTTATTGTTCATTATTTATACCAGGGATGGGCAACTGTGGCCCTTTTACAACCTGTGGACTTCAACTCCCAGAATTCCTGAGTCAGCCAAGCTGTCTCAGGAATTCTGGGAGTTGAAGTCCACAGGTCTTAAGGGGCCATATTTGCCCACTCCTAATTTATACCTATCGACAGTGTATATGTAGGGCCATGATGGCGAACCTATGGTATGCGTGCCACAGGTGGCATGCAGAGCCCTCTCTGTGGGCATGTGAGCCATTGCCCCAGTTCAGCTCTGCCGCGCATGCGCCTCCCACTGGCCAGCTGGTCGTCGGATCCCTGCCGTGCATGCAGGGGGGAGGTCACATGCGCGGGGGGCCAGGCACATGCAGGGGATCACGCACGCATGCACAGGTGCGAGCGCGTACATGATCAAAATGTCCCTGAAACAATCTTTCCCTTTCTTTGAGACTGTCTGGCTTTCAGGGGATGGCTCTGCAGGCAGGCTCAGAATGAAAAGAGCAGCCACTTAATTGGTTGGCTTAGATTTTGCATTGGCATAATTTTATATACATCACCCAGCAGCACACTTTGCATACAAGAATCTGAAGGGCAATTTCATCATAAAAGATCCCTCTAGTCTAGTGAGTGGAAGATGCACTATATCAGTGATGGCTAACCTTTTTGCTGTCGCGTGCCAAAAGCAGGGGGAGTGTGAAGGGGACACGCACGTGCGTGCCTATACCCATAATTCAATTCGTCCCCGTGCCCCGCCCCTCTACGCATGCGTGTGTGATCCATTCCCCCCGCTTTTGGCACACGACAGCAAAAAGGTTACCAGTGGGCCCGGTAGGGCCGTTTTTTCACCCTCCCCAGGCTCCA
Source organism: Arizona elegans (assembly GCA_022577455.1). Taxonomy (NCBI): domain Eukaryota; kingdom Metazoa; phylum Chordata; class Lepidosauria; order Squamata; family Colubridae; genus Arizona; species Arizona elegans. The sequence continues at coordinate 4,052,696 of JAKOOJ010000002.1, read as the reverse complement.
GAGGTTTTCTTGGAGCCTGGAGAGGGCAAAAATGGCCTTCCCCGCCCCACTGAAGGCCGGAAACAGCCTGTTTCCTGACTTCTGGTGGGCCCGGAAGGCCCAAAAACCAGCTGGCTGGCACACGCATGCATGTTGGAGCTGAGCTAGGGCAACGCTCATGTGCCCACAGATATGGCTCTGCGTGCCACCTGTGCCATAGGTTCGCCATCATGGCACTATGTTCAATTCTACCCACTTCAACAAGAATTGTCTCCATGTGTTCTGCCCCCGCTCCGTATTCCCAAGGATTGTGACACACACCAACGGTCCTTATCAAAGTTATAATGTACCAAGAATAAACAAAGTCCGGCAAAGGTTGGCAACCAGCCCAGAAAACAAGATACGATAAGACACTCACTCTCCAAAATGCTCTGCAATAATTACACATTGTTTCCAGCAAGAAATTACTAAATTACTAACTGTTTGAGACTTAAATAGGCTAAGGGAGGGGCCAATTATCCTCAAACCTTACTCTCGGGGAGACCTCCTCCTCCTCCTGAGTAGCCACTCCTGCCTTTTGGCAGCCCAGCGTGCTCGAGCATTGAGGAGAGGCTCCTCCACTTCGCTCTCTCCACTTGAAGGAACCTCTGGAGGCTCTGAAGGCCCTGGCTGAGTCTCTGCCTCTGGCACCACATCCTCTTCAGCCTCCTTGCTGTCCGACGCGAGCGCCGGCTGCACAGGCTGCTGGCGCGACCCCACACCAGCCTCCTTGTCATTGGGATCAGTCACGATCCGCGCAGGCCGCTGGCGGGCCACAACACCATGCTTCAAGAACTGAATACTGTATGTTATATGGCAGTAGGGAAAGAATTGCTACTACAGCATTCCGGAGTCGCAGCCGAATTGTGTACTCTTGTGTACTCTTCCAGCCTGCAACTCCAAACAGCGGTTGATAAATTGTTCCCCTAAAGAAGGACCTTAGGAGAGGAGGAGAAAGGAGCAACAAACATGCTCTTCAGATTTTTTTTTTTAGAACATGTGCACTAAATCAAGATTTGGATGGATTCCCAAAGTAATTAAGTGCAATCCGTTCCTCCACCAACCTCAGCATCAAAAAGAAATGTTAGCTGTTTAAATGGTTTGGTGTCATCAAGACTAATTTAAACCCAGACAACAGCAGGTTATTAAAGGGATCACAGTGGCCTCTAATGTTCAGGGAAGTAATTCAACAAAATCAAGGTTACATCAAAAGAAAATAACAGAATAGAATAGAATAGAATAGAATAGAATAGAATAGAATAGAATAGAATAGAATAGAATAGAATAGAATAGAATAGAATAGCTCAGCTCCACTGCGCATGCGCACCCACCAGCCAGCTGATTTTCGGGTCTGCGCTGCAAGCGGGAGACAGACGCGCCTGTGTGTGGGGACCTACCTTTCTCCTCACTTTCTGTTGCCTGTGCCTTCCCTGATCTCTTCGTAATGCAACAATTCAACTAGACACTTCTAATATGCTTCCATTTTTCACTGCCAGGGCATGCTGATTTGCAGGGATCTCAGATGGCCTTGCAAAACTTAACACGGTCAGTTTTTGACAGTTGGGTTAGGAGGCTTCTCCTGAGAAGAGCTGAGTGATAATAGGCAGCTCCATAAGTGATAAACAAGGCCAAATTTGGCTGAGCTCAGGTCCACCGTTCGGTTTGAAGAAAATTGAACTTAGCTGTGCCTTTCAAACAAATCAGACAAAGTAATCTGAATTCTAATAAAGTCTAAATAAAACACAGGTAGTCCTTGACTTACCACCACAATGAGGGATGTGCAGTGACCACAAAACACTGCACAACCGTCATAAATGTGTCAGTTCAAATCTCACCAGGCTCAAGGTTGATTCAGCCTTCCATCCTTTTGAGGTAGGTAAAATGAGGACCCGGTTTGTGGGGGCAATAAGCTGACTTTGTATAAAAAAGAACACCGCTTTTGGGGGGGGGGGGGGGCGAAAGCCCTACTAAGCAGGTATATACAAAAGTATGAGGGCTATTGCTTAACACATTGTAAGCCGCCCTGAGTCTCCGGGGAAGGGCAGCATATAAATCGAACCAATAAATAAATACTTACCAAGTGTCTGAATTTTGATCACGTGACCGTGGGAATGCTGCAATGGTCGTAAGTGTGAAAAACGGTCATAAAGTCACTTTTTTCAGTGCTGTTGTAACTTTGAACAGTTGTAAGTCGAAGACTACCTGTATTTATAGCTCGGGGTTGAAATGAGGAGTCTATGGTGCTCTCTGAGCTTGGCTGTTTCCCTGCAGACGTTTCATTACCAAACTAGGTAACATCATCAGCGCTCCATGTTACCTAATTTGAGTAATGAAATGTCTGCAACAAAAGAATCAAAGCACCAAGGATTCCTCAATCTGAATTATCTTTCCTTTTTCTGAATTATTTTTCCACTTCAAAAACCAACCAACCTACCACTCCCAATTCAAGGCAGGTCAAATCAAAACCTAGAATTTATATAATAGAAACATGACTGAACTTTGGCTCAGTTCCAAATCTTACACAAGGAAGCTCCACCCTTCACAGCTAAAGTTCACCCCAAAATGAGAAGTTCAGTTCCTTTCCTGTACAGAAATACTGAACAGCTGCTTCCCAAAGAAGTCCACAATAATCCAGCCAGGAGAAAAAATACATATAAAGCTCTAGGTACTTCCTCTTCTAGAAGCTTCTGCTAGGAGGCTTAAGGGCGGGCAGGAAGCAAACTCAAAATATATCTGATGCACTCCACCTTAAAAACGCATCAGACTGAAGTTGCTTGGAATCAGACTGAGTGATTGAAAAAACAACAACAAATGGTTCTAGCCTTTAATTTTCTATTGCATTTCTGAAATATATTTATAACTGAATTTGAGTATTGGTGCATCTTATTTAACACAATCTACAGCTTCTTTATGGACAGCTCTTGCTTCATCCTGAGCCCTTTCTAGCCCCCAAAACTTTCCAAATATGAATAATTGGAATAAACACTAGAATCTTCTGGGTTTCAAAGCACTGATTTATCATCCAGAAACCGGGTCAATTCATAATGAGAGTGAAATCTACCTTAGATAATCCCTGCCAGAGAAAAATACATTCCCACCTACTATCACAACATATTAAAATTATTTAACAGTCCTTATCACTGAGAGCAGCTTTTTAATGGCCTGTCAGCCACTTGATGGAATTGTTAGACTTAATATAATTACTCATTCTTTCTCCCCCCCCCACCCCCTATAATAACAAAAGGGAAAGAAAAAGGAACACAAAACCAGGATAGAGAAACCATGGCAGTATCTTGGAAGCATCTACCAGGAAAAGAATAAGCCAGATAATAGTTTTAAACACAGGTTTCCTTTTTTTTTTTTACTTTCCTTGGTGCGGAAAGTTGATAGTATCAACACACATTAGGGAGCCCATCTACATAATTACATTCTATTTAATAGCCAACAAACTCACAGGTCAACACATATTTCCTAGGCTATATCTATACATTTTAAAAAAAAAGAACAATTCATATTTAGTTCTCCAACTCTCCATTCACAATATAAAACACTACCTTTGAGACAGTGGTGGGTTTTAAAAAATTTTTTTACTACTGGTTCTGTGGGTGTGGCTTAGTGAGGGTGGCATGGCTTGGTGGGCGTGGCTTGGTGGGCATGGCAGGGGAAGGATACCGTAAAATCTCCATTCCCACCCCACTCCAGGGGAAGGTTATTGCAAAATCCCCATTTCCTCCCGATCAGCTGGGACTCAGGAGGCAGAGAATAGATGGGGGCGGGGCCAGTCAGAATTTTTACTACCGGTTCTCCGAACTACTCAAAGTTTCCGCTACCGGTTCTACAGAACTGGTCAGAACCTGCTGAAACTCACCTATGCCTTGAGAGCTGGTTTAGTATAATGATTAGGACATCAAGCTAGAAAGCAGGAGGCCGTGAGTTCAAGTCCCACCTTTGCCATGAAAGCCAGTCGGGTGACTTTGGGCCAATGTCAGCCCAACCCACCTCACATGATTGATGTTGTGTGAAAATAGGAGGAGGATGGTGTGTTGGGTATGAGTATTGGTCTTCAATTATTTCTAAAAGTAATAAGGCGGGATTCATATATACATACATGCATGCATAACAAATAAAAAATATAAAACAACCTAATCAGGTTAAATATCTGAAAACCTGGAAATAAAGTCTCAACAATCCTTCTGGACAGGCCTGATTGGGAAAAGTTAATCTATTTCAAATTGAGTTTCACCTTATGCATACTTCCAGATATTTCCCTCACCCAAAACTCCAGTATCACCACAGCAGTGACATATAGGTCTCCATGGACCAACTCTCCCTTCTTGCTCTGCTTTTGATCCAAAGTTTTGCTCCTAGAAAATTCTCAAGCTCCTTCTTGTATTCCATCCCTTTTCCCTTGGGTTCTAAGTATTTATTTATTGGTTCAATTTATTTATTGGTTCAATTTATATGCCGCTCTTCTCCGGAGACTCAGGGCGGCTTACAATGCGTTAAGCAATAGCCTTCATACTTTTGCATATACCTGCTTAGTAGGGCTTTCGGCCTCCCCTAAGTGGTAGGTCTTTTTCTATTTTCCAAAGCACCAGAAGACAAGACAAGAAACCATGAATGGAAATTAATGAAGGAGAGAAGCAAACTAGAACTGAAGAGAAATCTCTTAACAGTAAGAACAATTAACCAATGGAATGTCTTGCCTCCAGAAGTTATGGGTGCTCCATCACTGGAGGCTTTTAAGAAGAGACTGGAGAGTCACTTGTCTGAAATGTATAGGGTCTCCTGATTGAGCAGGGAGTTGGACTAGAAGACCTTCAAGATATCTTCCAGCTCTGCTATTCTGTTAAATTCAGTCTTCAGATCAAAGTAAGACAACGTACATCACTGCTTTGCTTGCATTCCTAACCTATTTTATATCCTGGAACTCCTCTGAATACAATTCTTGAAAATCAGTAGAACGTTCCTGGCAATTTTCAGGCAGAAAATACAAGAAAAACTAGTGTTAAGTCTTAAAATAGATTGAACAGACATAGAAGCAAAGAAATCTCTCACCCTCTAGGGAAAAAAATTGGGTAAATGCCCTAAATCTTGTGGTCCAAGCATCTCCCCCCAGCAAAAAAAAAAAAAAAAAAAAAAAGGTCCACAATTTTATTGTTTAGACTTCTATACCGCTTCATAGTGCTTTACAGCCCACTCTAAGTGGTTTACAAACTTAGCATATAGCATATTGCATTAGCATTAGTATATTGCCCTGAACAATCTGGGTCCTCATTTTACCCACTTCAGAAGGATGGAAGGCTGAGTCAACCTTGAGCCGGTGAGATTTGATCTGCTGATCTGCTGAACTAGCAGTCAACTGAAGTAGCTGCAGTACTGCACTCTAACCCCTGCGCCACCTTGGCTCATAAATTTTGGTCCCAATCACTAAAAATATCCTAGTGTGACTTCAATACGTACAGTATTTTTTTTAAAAAACAGCTCTGTTTTTTCTCTGGAAATCATCAAGGTAACATACGTTTGGAATTTACTTCCCATACAAGAAGCTGCTAAGTCGCTAAATTGTGGGTGCTCCATTACTTGGAGGCTTTTAAGAAGAGACTGGACAGTCGCTTGTCTGAAATGGTAGGGTCTCCTGTTTGAGCAGGGGGTTGGTCTAGATAGAAGACCTCCAAGATCTCTTCCAACTCTGTTATTCTTCATAGTTGTCTTTGGCAATAGTTCATGAATCATCTAACGTCACAGAGCACAATTCCTTCCCCATTTATCTGTTTGGGAAATAGAAGCTATTGAAGAAAGAACATGAATGCTTCAGCTTCATCAGGTTAGGTCCTCCATTATGAAAAATTGCATTGTTATGTAAACTGAGAAGCCTCTTTAACAGCCCATTAGAATCCACTGGTGACAACGTAAGTAATAAATAATAGGAGGAAAAAGTCCCCAAAGGGTGGTTATGCTCACTTTAGTGCTGATGGGTTTACACACACAATTTTAAACAGGAAAGATGCATAGGTTCTCAAGGGAAATTAAACTAGAGAATAATCTGTACAGGAAAAAATTAGAGTAAGACACCTTCACTTAAAAAATAAGGGGCTTTGGACAGCTTCAATCAATCAATAAGTGAAATGACTCAGGGTTTTAATCTGAGATTAAAGCACTGTCCTTACTAATGTTATCTTACTGTGTTAGATTTATGTCCAGTTTTTCCTTCAGGAGCTCAAATCAGCTTACAAGGGGGATCACTGTTCATTATTTAAAAGTAACAATGCACATCAAACATGATTTAATTCAGCAATTCAATACTATGTTTTTTTTAAAAAAAATAACCCGGTTTGATCTGGAAAGGATCAGAAACTATCCAGCTCAACTCAGACTCAACTCAAATCTCAAATCTCAAAAGAGATTTTGCAAGCTGACCATGCATGCTCCCAATTTACTTGTATGGTATAAAATAGTGTTAATTTTTTTCAAGCATAATTTACCATTTTTTTAGAGAATGAAACCTCTTCAATTTCGCTGTAATAGAGCTATTCTCCTTTAAATTCTGGATAAATTCATTTTAAAGCAAATGTTTGTACTTTGGATCTGGCTTAAATGATATCTGCAGCAAAAGGTAAAATAATAATCCTTTCACCAAAGCACTGCAAATGGGAGAATGCAAGATGAATCGCTCCCTGTGGTTAGAAAGTTTGTCGATCTCTCGTTTCATTCTTTCTACGGCATTCTACAGAAAAACTAAAAATAACAAACTGTGTGGATCTGCCTTTCCATAAGGCTCCAAAAAAGCTCTCCAAAGATCCACTTGTAGTCCAAATCAGGAATGGTATTCACTTGCCTTTGCTACCGGTTCGCAAATGTGAGCATGTGCGCCTTCCACGCATGCGCAGAGCGTCAAAAACATGGATAAATGGGACGTGATGACATCCGGGCGGGTGGGCGGAGCCTCCTGCAGCCACCGCTACCAGTTCGCCGGAACCAGATAGAACCGGCTGAATATACCACCACTAGTCCAAATCCTTCAAAAGGATTTCAATTTTGTTTTGCGGAACTCCAGGGTTGGTCCAGAGTAGCTTAGCTAAATATGTAATTTGTTCAAATCCAAAAGGTATTTCCTTAAAGCGGTATCTTAATACAGGTAGTTCTCGACTTACAACCATTCATTTAGTGACTGTTCGAAGTTACAATGGCCCTGAAAAAAGTGACTTATGGTCAGTTTGCACACTTACAAGCTTTGCAACATCCCCCATGGTCATGTGATCAAAATTCGGATGCTTGGCAACTGGCATGTATTCATGATGGTTATGTCCTGGGAGATCATTTTTCGTCATCTTCTGACAAGTAAAGACAATGATGAAGCCAGATTGACTTAAATGTTACTAACTTAACCACCACAGTGGTTCTCTTGCTTCACTTAACAACTATGGCAAGTTAGGTGGGCCAAAATTTTGGGCTCAATTAGTATTAAGTCAAGGAGGACCTGTACAAATCACTCACACACACACACCCCTCAATATAATATATCAGATTGAATCAAATAATTCAAATTATATTTCAAATCAGTGAAAGAAGTCCAAGTCCAGGGCTCGACACTACCCTTAACTAGCACTTTGTCACCCCAAAGTTAACTAATAATTAATAATAAATAATTAACTAGTCCAGACCAATTAGACAATTGACAGGCAAAAGAGCTCAAGTGTGAAATAATGGCTCCATTCTCTTTTACATAGCCGTAGGCCCGTGAATTTCCATGTAACAACAAAACAAGAGGTAATATTTTGGTCATAATACAAGTTAAAAGGGGAGGAGATTATGCTAGATGTCACAAAGCATGTTTTATCATTTTTCCAAGATCACGATTAGGAGCAGACATCTATGGCTGTTTTTCACCTCAAAAGGTGAGAGTTTCCAATGGGACTGAATGAATTACTGTACTTTTTAGAGTATAAGATGCACTTTTCCCCCCTAAAAAGGGTGGAAATGTTGGTGCATTTTATACACTGAATACAGCCATTTTTGGCCTCCCAAAACCCCGCCCCATGCGTCCCGTTTTTGCCAAAAACAGGCTCATTGTTCGCAAAATCAGGATGCACAGAGGATTTTTGGGAGGCCTGCAGAGTGCTCCTGGGGGCTGGGGAGGGCAAAAACTTTTTCTTTTCTTGTTTACCTCTTCAAAATCTTGGTGCGTCTTATACTCCTGTGCGTTTTATAATCTGAAAAATACGGTAAGTGTTCAGAGAACGCCTTCCTGAAAGCAGTAATTGATATGGAGACCTAACAGGCCACCTGCTCTGAGGGGAAAATAATTTAGTTGCCTCATATTGCAATGTCCAAATTATTAAGACAGCAAATGTTGTTAGGACACTCAGAAGATGACTGAAAAAACACAATGGCAGAACAGTGATTCAGATTCTATCACTATCACTATTCCTTTCTGGATGGTATTCTGGTTTACTTCTCAAGGCAAAAATAGCCATGCCTTCAAAAACAGAGAATTTGGTAAATTTGAAAAGCACTGAGCAGCGAGACAGAGCATAGCCCAAAAATGCCAAAAGTGCAAAGTTTAATTCTCCATTCCATCAAAGAGGACCCATGGTTTTCAGAATGCCTTCGATCTTCTGGGTTGAGCAGATCAGACAATCCCGCAAAATACACCTGGTATAATCTCTTCTCATTCCTGAGCAAAACAGCTAAGAGACACAATCCAAAACACTTGAAATATGGTAAAGGATTTAATCCATTAAATAAAGCTAAAGTAGACTTGGGAACTAAAAGTCAACCGTTGACTTCCTTCCCACTGATCTTTCTAAGAGGCAGCTGTTTCGTTTACACAGTTAAGTGACTTCCAGTCCAGTGCAAAGTTTCCCAGTAGAATCTGAAGCAACCAGACAGACAGTTGTTGGCAGCATATCCCACAATCACATGATTGTGTCTCATTTTTTTGCCAAAAACTGGCATTTGCTTCCCGTTTTCAACAAAATCACGCCATACTGAACCACTGGTTTTCCTTGACAACCACAGGCTCGCTGAATAACTGTGGATTCACATGACTGATCTGTTTTTACGACTGTCGCAAGTTATGACTGTGTCGGGCAGGCTCCATTACAGTCGTAACTCATGGACTAGCTGTACAGAGCTGTTTAGCAGATTTTGTGATTTGTAAACCGTTGTTTATGGATCCATCTGACCTATGAACCCCGTCAAAGCAAAAAGAACATCTGCACTTTATTAGAAGGTATATTGGTTTCCTACTTCAGGAGATTAATTCAGCTTTGTGCGATCTGGTGCTAGAAATGTCCTGGGGACTCCTTTCAACCCCCTGGTTAAAAATTGGTTGGGAAAAAAAAAAAACCCTCCTAAAAATAGAAGAGGCCAGTTGACTGTTTGCATCCATTAAGCTCCGGCGGTATGCAGTTGTGCAGCCTATTAAATCCACTGGCACGCACGAACAGAGCAGGCAATTAGGGTGAGGGGAAGAAGGGGAAGCTGCCCCCAATACAAATCGTGGGCTCAGCAAATATTCCATCTCAATAAATGTTAACAGAGTTTCCAGCCAATGACTCCTGAAGGCATCCAACTGACATGATCGCCCCGACAGCTGCGACAAATTAGGTTCAGCCTGCTGAGAGCCATCCGGCCCCGTGTTCATTTAGCTACAATTGCTGGGACATCATCACTCCCCCCCCCCCCCCACACACACAATCACCACTCTGCCCCTTTGCAGAAAATGTTCCCACCCAGCAAAACCAGAAGCCATCCTGCATGTATCGACAAATTTCAATTATTCCCCCTATTACCACATCAAAAAGAACACGTGGGGAGGGGACACAGAGACATCCTATTAATGTCTCCCCGCAAGGTTTTGGAAAATTCTGCTTATCCTACTTATACAGTAGTGAAAGAAAAACACTTTGATTTAGCCATGCCTTTCTTGGGACATGGAATCAACTCCATGCACTAAAACTGTAGGATGAGTCTAAGAGTGCTTCCTTCAAGCTGATGCCCTCCAGATGTGTTGGACTTCATGGCCACGTTGGCTGGAAATTTGTAGAGATGGTGTCCAACATATCTGGAGGTCGCCAGGCAGGGAAATGTGCTTTAAGAGCATTTTCAAATATTATTTTTTTTCCTACTTAAGATACATTCTTCACTGCGGAAACACAGTTTTTAATTCATTGTTTACATCAGAGCCATACAATTCCAGGGTTACTAGCAGGTCAAAAATTTTACAGTGTAACTTGCAACCCCAGAGACTTCCAAACATTGCCAGCGAATTGTACATTTTAGTACATCAAGTGTTGGGAGAAACTATGAAATACGGACAGCTCAAGATTATTAATATTAACAATATTTCATTTAAATAAATGTAAATGAAATCCAGCCCAATCAAGTGTTACCTTGGCCAGGTTTTGTGGGGAGGGGGTAGCCCACCCACCCCTCCTTAAAAATGCACAGCCCTTGATTTAAAAAAATTCAGCACAAGTAAAATTTTCTTTCAGAAAGCCACATATCAAAATAAAAGATAAACAGCTTCCTGATTTGCTCTGGACAAATCAGAGCATATGGGGCAAACAAATTAAATAATTAAATAAAATTAAATTATAAATTAATAAAATAAAATTATAAATAAAATAAAATAAAATAAAATAAAATAAAATAAAATAAAATAAAATAAAATAAAATAAAATAAAATAAAATAAAATAAAGGTAACCCTTGACTGATGACTGTAATGAAGCCTGCCCATTATGGTCAATAAGCAATGACAGTCATAAAGCGAGTTATCACCTATCCGACCCAATTTTACAACTTTTGCGGTAATTGTTAAGCAAATCACCTTGGTTGTTAAGTGAAAATGTGGTCATTAAGTGAACACATTGTTCACAATGGTCCGCTTTTGCAGAAAAAATGGAAGTAAACATCAATTTTTGGTAAAATCATAATATACCATGGCTATGTATCCACTCTACGCTGCAAAGGAGCACAAATGTGGGTCAGCTGGCAAGTGCCCCAAACACAGCCATGTGATCATGGGAGGGGGCTGTTGGAACTTGGTTGTCAGTCTCTTCTGGGAGATTTACCATACTGTGAACCATCGAGGACTATCTGTAGCTAGGCATAAAAAAGCCTCAGCTATCACATTACTGTACTCAATTTTTCACAATGCTGCTAGAAAGAAACCATGTAATACTAGGAGACAATTGACACCCATCCTTTAAACAAGCTCTGTTTCTTTTTCTCCTCTACACCCATCAGCAATGAGTGTCTAGGCCTGAGATCCTTCACTTTAATTTTTTATTGTGTCCTGGACTTTACACTGTATTAAAAATTAAACTGTACTTCCTATAGAAGACGACATGATGCCATTTCGATGTCCTATAATTTGTTGGGAAATTGCTCTCAGGAGAGCACAGGAGAGTGTGTGTACATAAACACACACACATACACACAGACTATCAAAGGGTGTTTTGGAGGAGGAGTGCCTTCAAATCAATCTTGATTCCTGGCACCTATATGACAAGTCTGCAGGACATTTTTTTGAAACTGGTTTGCCATTGTCTTCTTCCCAGGGCTAATAGTGTGTGACTGGCTCAAAGTCACCCATCCAGCTTTTAGACCAACTAAGGGAGACTATAATTTACAGTCTTCTGATTTCTAGCCCTGTACCTTTAACCATTTCAAAACACCAAACTAGCTCTTATGAAATGATGCAAGTTGGCAAAACGGGGTAAGGTTCCCCATTATTTTTAAGTCCTGGAAATTCCACTTTGTTTACTTGGGATTTTTCTGGAAACAACGCTATAGCAACAGGTTGCCCACAAACCTAAAGTCAGTTCTAACAGGCTTCCTAAAAAAAATACTGTATTTTTATCAGTCCTTAGAATAGAATAGAATAGAATAGAATAGAATAGAATAGAATAGAATAGAATAGAATAGAATAGAATAGAATAGAATAGAATTTTTTATTGGCCAAGTGTGATTGGACACACAAGGAATTTGTCTTTGGTGCATACGCTCTCAGTATTCATAAAATAAAAGATATGTTCATCAAGAATCATAAGGTACAACACTTAATGGTAGTCATAGGGTACAAATAAGCAATCAGGAAACAGTATCAATATAAATCATAAGGATACAAGCAACAAAGTTACAGTTATACAGTCGTAAGTGGGACGAGATGGGTAATAGGAACAATAAGATGAATAGTAATAGTAATGCAGACTTAGTGAATAGTTTGACAGTGTTGAGGGAATTATTTGTTAAGCAGAGTGATGGCATTCGGTAAAAAACTGTCCTTGTGTCTAGTTGTTCTGGTGTGCAGTGCTCTATAGCATCGTTTTGAGGGTAGGAATTGAAACAGTTTATGTCCAGGATGCGAGGAGTCTGTAAATATTTTCACAGCCCACTTTTTGACTCGTGCAGTATACAGGTCCTCAATGGAAGGCAGGTTGGTAGCAATTGTTTTCTGCAGTTCTAATTATCCTCTGAAGTCTGTGTCTGTCTTGTTGGGTTGCAGAACCAAACCAGACAGTTATAGAGGTACAAACGACAGACTCAATGTTTCCTCTGTAGAACTGGATCAGCAGCAGTTTGAGCTTTCTGAGTTGGCACAGAAAGAACATTCTTTGTTGTGCTTTTTTGATGACGCTTTTGATGTTAGCTGTCCATTTTAGATCTTGCGATATGGTAGAATCTAGAAATTTGAAGGTCTCTACTGTTGATAGCATGTTGTCTAGTATTGTGAGAGGTTGAAGTATGGAAATATTATCATTGTAAAAACAGCAGGTGAATACCACAGAGGAACTCTTGCTACAAATTTCCTGCAAATTTGTGAGCAGGAATGCAGAGACCATCTGCTGTGCAGACTTGTGGCCTTCTAAGCAGGTGGCTTTCCACCCATCACATTCCTCACCAAGCGAAACACAAAAGCCATATTGGCTTTGCTACATGATGTCTTCGGACAGCAAATCCTTGAGCAGATCTTTTGACATCTTGTTCAATTTCTCCTTGCCTTTGACCCACCCAAGTTTCATTTTCCCTTTCATTTAAAACACATCTTAGGACATAGAATGATTAAAGAGGAGCCTTTCTCAAATTGGCATTCTCCAGATGTGGACAAGACACAACTCACATCAGCCCCAGCCAGCGCAGCCAATTATTATGCTGGCTGAGATGAGGGAACTTGCAATCAGATACATCTGGAAGTTTAACAGGATGTTAGAAGGCTTTGACAGAGGTACAGAGCTTATGTATCATATTTGGGGAGGGCCTTTCTCAACCTTAGCCACTTTTAAGATATGTGGACTTCAACTCCCAGAATTCCCTAACCAGCTTGACACAGCTACAGTATAGGACTGAGATGGCGAACCTATGGCACGCGTGCCACAGGTGGCACACGGAGCCATGTCGTCTGGCACGCCAGCTCAGCTCTGGCCAGCTGATTTTCAGGCCTTCTGGGCCCACCAGAAGTAGGGAAACAGGCTGTTTCCTGCCTCTGGAGGGCCTCCGAGGGGGTGGGGAAGGCTGTTTTCGCACTCCCCAGATGCATAGAGAGGATCTGGAGCCAGGTGAGAAAGAAAACCGGGCCTACCGGGCCATCGCATGCCAGGAGCGGGGGAGGAGGGGGGGGGTCGTGCACACATGTGCAGGGCGGGGTGTATAGAATTATGGGTGTGGGCACACGTACGTGCGAACCCACCACCACCACCCTCTTCCTGGCACGCGATGACAAAAAGGTTAGCCATCAGTGGTATAGGACAAAACATATAGATCAAAATATTGCAGGCAGTTTGAGCTAAGCAGAGTTCATGTCACAAATTCAAACAAATCTCGTTCAATAAAGGAACAATCAAAACTACAGGTAGTTCTCGCTTAATGACTTGGTCTCTTCGTGACCATTTAAAATTATGGTGAAACCCCCCCATCCCACCCCCCCCGTTTCCAAGTTCCAGTGACCACACACCCTGGCAATGGGCATTTTTTATTTTTTATTTTTTTTGCAGGAAATCAGAATAACCTCTACAGGTGTTTATAGCATCCAACAGTCACACGATTGTGATTTTTGCCAGTTTTTGCCGATTTCCAGGATTAACTTCTGATTTCCTGCTAAAAAAAAAAGCCCTTTGGGTAAAATGAACTCGCTTAACAACTGCCATGTTTGTTTAAGACCAGCACAAAAAAAAGTTGTAAAATCAGGTGCAATCACATGGTGTCCAATTTAATTAGCGCAAACAATTTATGATTGGGTTCAATTATAGTCATAAGTCGAGACTAACAGGAAGTGTGGCAAAAAAACAAAACAAAACAAAACTTCACCCAAAATTACAACCTTAAATCAACGAAGACTCCACCTTTAAAATGAAATTCCTGCCTAGGACAAACACCATTTATAGATACTTCCAAACACAATGAATTAGTTTCCTTAATTACTAATGTGTATTTTAAAAGGAGAAGAATGATCAATGGTCTTATGCCATACTATTTCAGTCAACTCATACTGCCTCATACAGGAGTCAAAGCAAGCAAGACATCCCCTTAAAACATAAACTCTGGATTAACAATCAACTTTGAGACAACACCTTTCATACATTCAATCCTGTACCATATCAACAGGAACATCTGATTCAAGCATTGTTTATTTTGTGAGAACAATGGGATGATTCTGAACCCATCACAAACCGCAAGGCTCTGTTTCCCCAAATTCAATATAAAACAGAGAATTCAAAACCTTAGTAATAAGAACTTTTCAAGTCCTATGAAGTTTTCTCGCTTTTAAAATTTGGAGGATTACTAGTATAGTACAGCATAGAAGATGGACCTGATAGGAAAGAGTTAACTGCACCTTTTTTATTTAGAAACCAGGATTTAAGATTTCTTCCTGTTTTGTGAAGGAAGTCCTTCCCTTTACTTGCTTGTACTGACCTCAGTTGGGTGTGGTTGCTCTCTTCCTTCATTGTATATTCCATTGTGACAACCAATGTCTAACTGGGAATGGAAAAACAATGCGCAAAATAATTTGCACTTCAATCTTGAAACATTTGGATGTCCTCTTAACCTACCGTCCCTTTTGCACTACCATTTAGAAGTGGGATAAATCAAGTGATAGTGGTGTTAACACATTCATGTTGGCTCTATCTCAGAGATCAAGAAAATAATGCTCTAATTGCCAAAGACGGAACATTTTTAAATAAGCAGATGGTCATCTCACCTATTACATGGAGTCATTTGTCCCTTATAGAACATTCACGAGTTTTAAGAAACAAAATCTTTTTTCTGTAAACAAAAAAGGAAGCAGAGCTTACTCATTTCTTCTGACTTCTCTGTAATTTCTGTCAAGGCAAATATATATAAGCTAAGCTAAGCTAAGCTAAGCTAAGCTAAGCTAAGCTAAGCTAAGCTAAGCTAAGCTAAGCTAAACTAAACTAAACTAAACTAAACACTATACTATACTAAAACTAGTATAATGGTCTGATCTTAACATTCTTTCCAACAAATAACTTACCAAGTACTTTTCTGTTCGCATTACCAACATTTAGAAATTGATGCACGTAGCTTTCAAAGTGTAAGGGTTCTTTCATGCAAAACTGAATTGAATTAGACAATAAATCCAAACATTGTGGACATAAAAGTGGGTTCGAATAGACTAGACTAGACTAGACTAGACTAGACTAGACTAGACTAGACTTCTTTATTGGCCAAGTGTGATTGGACATACAAGGAATTTGTCTTTGGTGCATATGCTCTCAGTGTACATAAAAAGAAAGGATACATTCGTCAAGAATCATAAGATACAACACTTAATGATAATCATAGGGTACAAATAAGCAATCGAATCATACTAGGAAACAATCAATATAAATCATAAGGATACAACAAGAAGTTATAGTCATACAGTCGTAAGTGGGAGGAGATGGGTAATAGGAATGATAAGATTAATAGTAATAGTAATGCAGACTTAGTGAATAGTTTGACAGTGTTGAGGGAATTATTTGTTTAGCAGAGTGATGGCGTTCAGGGAAAAACTGTTCTTGTGTCTAGTTGTTCTGGTGTGCAGTGCTCTATAGTGTCGTTTTGAGGGTAGGAGTTGAAACAATTTATGTCCAGGATGCGAGGAGTCTGTAAATATTTTCACAGCCCTTTTTTTGACTTGTGCGGTATACAGATCCTTAATGGAAGGGCTTCACAATCAAATATTTTTATGTCATCTCAATAGATCCCATTCCATGAAGGTTCTTTTGGAAAGAGTTACTGGTACTTGGAAATACAAGGCAGGTTTGAAACTTCCTGAAGCTCTTTGAGGCACTTTCTTTAAAAAAAACAAACAAACCTCAGAGCAGAAAATGCAACTCATTTCTCCCCTCACTCATCACTGTGTTTGTAATGAGGCTATGTATCCCTACGAGGCAGTAGGATAAAAATGGGTCACATATCTAATTATCACCACTGGAGCGTAAAGTCAAACATCCATGAAATTCTTGCATAGGCTTTAAAAAGAAATCTATTTCCTTGGAATATTTCAGTCAGCTGGATATACTCAAAACTGCTCAAGAACGCACTCCATCAACATTGCTGCAAAAGAGAAAGTATCGTGCCGAAACAAAAATAAATACATTTGAATTTCTTGTGTTGTAGAATTCTCAGGTTCCATTCTTCTTGTAATGCTCCAACCAGGAAATATGAAACTTGAAATTTCATGTACAAATTGTGCAGAGAAGCGCAATATGACGATTAAGGGACTGGAGGTTAAAACATAGGAAGAATGGTTGCAGGAATTGGGTTATGTCTAATTTAGTGAAAAGAAGGACCAGGCTGACATGATAGCAGTGTTCCAATATCTCAGGGGCTGCCACTAAGAAGAATGAGTCAAGCTATTCTTCGAAGCACCCGAAGGCAGGACAAGAAGCAACGGATGGAAACTAATCAAGGAGAGAATCAACCTAGAACTAAGGAGAAATTTCCTGACAGTGAGAACAATAAACCAGTGGAATGATTTGCCTCCAGAAATTGTGGGTGCTTCAATACTGGAGGTTTTTAAGAGGAGATTGGACAACTATTTGTTTGAAATGGTATAAGGTTTCCTGCTTGAGCAGGGGGTTGGACTAGAAGACCTCCAAGGTCCCTTCCAGCTGTGTTATTCTGTTAAATTCAGTCTTCAGATCAAAGTAAGACAATGTACATCACTGCTTTGCTGGCATTCCTAACCTATTTTCTATCCTGGAACTCCTCTGAATACAATTCTTGAAAATCGGTAGAATGTTCCTGGCAATTTTCAGGCAGAAAATACAAGAAAAACTAGTGTTAAGTCTTAAAATAGATGAAACAGATGTAGAAGCAAAGAAACCTCTCACCCTTGTAAGGAAAAAAAATTAGGGAAATGCTCTAAAACTTGTGTTCTAAGCATCTCTGCCCAGAAAAAAAAAAAAAATGGTCCACAATTTTGGTTCCAACCACTAAAAATATTCTAGTGACTTCAATATGTACTGAATACACAGTATTTTTTTTTTAAAAAAACAAACAGCTGTTTTTCCTGTGGAAATCATCAAGGCAACGTAAGTATAGAATTTGCTTCCCATACAAGAAGTTGCTCATTAGTCTCAAAAGTAGTCCCATTAAGAATTAAGAACAACGCTCTTAAAAATGGGATTTGTGATCTATATGTGTAGCACCACAGAGCAAAGCAATTCTTCACCCTTTCACAAATGATTTTTGCTGGTAGGATTGTTTCCTGTGCTGCAGCAGGAATAGAAAGGTGATTTGCTTTGGGTTGGGAATTCATTTCCTTTCAATTATTTTGTACCTTTTGTAAGTCACTTGCATTTTTTTTTAACCAAGCGGCATTTAAATCACAGCAATCAATTCAACAGGTCTGGGCATTGTAATCCCAGTACTTCCAAGAAACATTAAAGGTATTTCAAATTGAGGCAGAAAACTAAGTAATTGTTTGTTTCAAACTGTCATATTCTTCCTCTCACTTCCCTTAAATGGGCATCCTTTTGTTTCTCAAGCAAAATAGGTTTCTTCAGGAAATTTCTTCCATTGTCTTTTCCTGCCAAGTTTCATTTGATGTTAAATCTTGGGAGAAGAGAGAACAGAAACCGAAAATCACTGGCAGCGTTATTTTTACTGTAAAAAAAAAATGCCAATATTATAAAAGTGTTTATTCACAACACATCAGAAAAATGCCTACAGTTGTGTTCAAGTTTCTGTTTTAAAACAAAATTAAACCACCTTTTAAATTAAAATTGAACCAGCTTGTAGCTAATTGAATTTGGATACTCTGAGGATATGACCGTGGGATGGTTTCTTGTTATTTCAACCTGAATCTATTCTAGAACACAGAATAATAGGGTTGGAAGGGATCTTGGAAGTTATCAAATTATCAATTCCTTTTTCTAGCGAGAATGGTATAACTGGGAATTTACACAATGGGGCACTTTTTAAAAAAGTAATCCGGAATTGTAGCTTTGGAAAAATTTAAAAATACAAGATAGGCAGTGTCTTATATATAGAACCAGGGCACATATTTCTGACAAGACTTTGAATGAACCTACATATTCCACATCCTCACAAACAAAAGACTTCTGTTGAAAAAAATGCTTCTTTTAAAGAGGATATTGTGTTTGCGGGATGAATCCTTAAGAGAAAGAAGAAAAGGAGAAGTCAAACCTTGTATACTAGATTTCATTCTTTCCTATCTTCTTTACAAAGTGATAGCTGCTGCGGGAAAGGTTTTGCCCAAGAAAAAAATGCAAGGATGTTAACAAGCAAGCAGCACAAACAACAAAATGTAAATTTTAATTTGTTCTTAACTTGGGGTTTTAAATTTGTCTTGGGCTAAATTGATTTAATCCGATTTTACTTCTGCTCTTAAATTTTTGTATTCTATGTATTTTATCTTGTGCCTGTTCACCGTCCTGAGTCCTTCGGGAGTAGGGCGGTATATAAATCAAATAAAATGAAAAATGAAAATGAAAAGATCAGTATTAATGTTGACGTACAGTTCAGTAGCTACATAACTGCCCCGTGGGCTTTTTGAGAGGCAGATTGCTGTACCCAGCAAAGTTCTCCTCTATTTACCATTTTCCTTTCTTTCTGTAACAGAAGACGACTTACAACTGCTGATTTATGGGAACTCCACAAGTATATATTTTTAATAAATGAAATCTGGGTAATGAAAAATAAATCATTACCGATTTTAACATACAGAGTCACAGGAATAATGTAGAGAAAGCTAAAAGGGAATGTTTAATTGTTGGGAACGGAACAAAAAACAAAACAAAAACAAAAAAAACCCGTACTACTTTAAGGAAAAAGCCTGCTGGATAAAAGGCCGTTTCAAACATGTTTTGAAAAGTTTTTCCCACTATAATATGAATAACCCATTATAAGACTTAGACGTGCCATTCTTTTTCTCTTCCTCTTTCATATCTCCAAAGAGGAAGTCAGTGGCTCTTGTTCCAATTTTAAAGGAATAAAAAAGAGGTTCCTGTAATGTCAAAAGGACTGTGTCCTGGTTAAAGTATAATAAGAACGAGACAGATTCAATTTGTAGTTTCATGCCCTAGATTGTTCTGAATCCATGGTTTAACCAGTTCATAGCTGCCTGAATTTGGACACTCGGAGGAAATTATTGTGGGAAGTATGCTTGTTTTTAAAACCAAGATCTATTCTAGAACATAAGAGTAACAGGGTTGGGAGGGACCTTTATTTATTTATTATTTATTTATTTTATTAGATTTCTATACCGCCCTACTCCCGAAGGACTCAGGGCGGTGCACAACCTTGGAGGTCTTTTAGTCCAACCCCCTGCCCATGGCAGGAGACCCTATACCCGTGATGGCGAACCTATGGCACGCGTGCCACAGGTGGCACGCAGAACCATATAGGTGGGCACGCAAGCTCAGCTCCGGCGCACATGTGTGCGCCAGCCAGCTGATTTTTGAGCCTTCTGGGCCCACCTGAAGTCGGCAAACAGGCCACTTCTGGCCTCCAGAGGGCCTCCGGGGGGGGGAGGCCGTTTTCACCCTCCCCAGGCTCCTAGAAAGACTCTGGAGCCTGGGGAGGGCGAAAAATGGGCCTACCGGGCCATCATGTGCCAGAAATGGGGGAAGCGGGGGGGGAGGTTGCACACACGTGCAGGGTCGGGGCACATAGAATTATGGGTGTGGGCACACACTGCACTCTCCCCACTTTTGGCACGCGATGGCAAAAAGGTTAGCCATCGCTGCCCTATAGCCATTATGGCGAACCTATGACACGTGTGCCACATGTGGCACGCAGGGCCCTCTCTGCAGGCACGCCAGCCGTCGCCTCAGCCCAGCTGCACCGTACATGTGCGTGTGCCACCTGCCGGCCAGCTGATCTTTGGATCTCTGCCCCGTATGTGTGGTGGGTAGGGCACATGTGAGGGACAGGAGCACGAATACACTGGAGACAGGGCACATGTGGGGGTGGCACATGCGAGGGGGGCGCTTGCATTGCATTTTGTGGGTTCACGTGCGCACCCCCCTGCCCCCTCTTTTCGGCCTGGAAGGCCTCCTGCACCAACCTGGAAGCCAAAACGACTCATGTGTGGGGTGGGGCGTATGCACATGGGGGCTGGGTCGCATGCACGGGGGATGCTTGCATATGCACAGGGCGGGATGCATGCACGGGGCGCTCGCATTGCATTTTGGGGTTTTGGGCACGTGCATGTGCATTCGCGCACACGCATGCACGCTTTGGGCACTCAGCACCAAAAAGGTTAACCATCAGTGCCCTATACCATTCTGGACAAATGTTATGTGATGAAACCTACCAGTTATGTGCTGTGCCTTATAGACCAGAAGGCATCCGAGTTCCAAAGAGTTAAAATCTAAAATTTAATACAGGGAAACAACTGGAATTGTTTTAAAGAGTTCTTCAGAAACCTGCGTGTGGGAGGGGGGGAGAGGAGACAGGTTTCTGAAGTACTCTGTTTAAAACAATTCCAGTTTTTCAAGCTCAGGTCTTTTCAAATGCATACTTAACTCATTACTACCCTGTTTCCCCCCCAAAATAAGACATCCCCTGATAATAAACCCAATCGGGCTTTTGAGCGCATGGCAATAAGGCCAAGTGCTTATTTCAGGGTTCAAAAAATATAAGACAGGGCCTTATTTTCAGGGAAACACAGTATTTTTCAACCAAGTCATCTGGGGGCTATAAGCATTTATCAGGATTTAAGCATTTGCTTGACCTTTGCAAAGTAGATAATAGGCTCAAATTTTGTAGATTTTTAGGCCGGAGGGAGGGAGGGAGGGAGGGAGGGAGGGAGGGAGGAAGGAAGGAAGGAAGGAAGGAAGAAAGGAAGGAAGGAAGGAAGGAAGGAAGAATCTCTAAAAAGTTGTAGTAAGTCTGATAATAATCCCCCACTGGGCCAAAATAAAAATCCATGCCCTCTAACTTTCAAATCTCAGCCCATATAAAGAACTGACCACATATTATAAGGCAAAACAGATCAGATTTATTCTTTCGCCACAAAAATTTATTTATTCATTAATTATTTATTTATTCTGTCAATTTATTCCCCACAAAAACACTGAATGAAAACTAAGGGAGCAGCAGTCACAATCAACACATCTCATGGACAGTTTCCTTTTTAATGAGATAAATAGAGGACACTTTCAATGGCTTGGAGCTGAGGCAAGAATGCACTATCCATGTGGACATTACAGCCAAATCTTTCTTTAAAGCATTTCAAAGCAGAGAACACAGCTTCATTTCTCTTCTTTCACATTTGTGCTGGTGGAAAAAGAGGGGCTTCTTCCCAAAAATGGATTAACAGGGGATGTTTTGTCAGAAGAAATTAAATGGGTACAGAGAAAAAAAATTACAGCACACAAGACTTGTGTTTGTGCAAAGGGATAGATCAGGGACTCTCAAGTTGTTGTCTTTTAAATACACACAAAGAGAGAAATCCCACAAAGTATTCCCTTTCATACATTCAGAGAGCGCTGCAACGCAAATATTTGTATTTTAATTTAAAGCATAGGGAAAATTGGTTAGATTGATAAAAAATATGCCATACTCAACACCAAAATTGGAAAAGACATACCATTATTTAAAGCAATTAAAAAAATTAATAGAAGCTTGATAAGGACAATTCGGGGGGGGGGGGGCGAAAACAGCCTTCCCCACCCCCTCGGAGGCCCTCTAGAGGCCCAAAGCGGCCCGTTTCCCAACTTCCAGTTGGACAGGAAGTGATGTTTTTTCCTGTCCCCAGCCTCCAGAGACTCCTAGAGAAGCTAAAGATTTTATTTAACTGTTTCTCAGGTGTATACAGGTAGTCCTCGACTTATGACCACAATTGAGCCAAAAATTTCTGTTGCTAAGACATTTGTTCAGTGGCATTTGCCCCATTTTACGACATTTCTTGCCATAGTTAAGTGAATCACTGTAGTTGTTAAATTAGGAACATGGTTGTTAAGTGAACCTGTCTTTTCCATTGACTTTGCTTGTCAGTCATAAAAGGGAATCACATGACTATGGGACACTGCAGAGTCAGTGGCCAAGTGTCTGAATTTTGAACACGTGACCATGGAGATGCTGCAACGGTCATAATTGTAAAAAACGGTCATTTAGTGACCATTCAAAGTTACAACAGCAGTGAAAAAAGTGACTTATGACTGTTTTTCACAATGATAAATCAATTGTAAGTTGTAAGTCAAGGACTATCTGCATCCTGCTTTTCCTCCAAGAGGATTGTAGCATTCCCTCCTCTGTTTGTTCCCCACAACAACCCTGTTTGGTAGGCTGACCTGAGAGTAATAACTGGTTCTAAGTCCTTCAAAGGCTGAAGGAACCCTGATCTCCTCAATCCTAGTTCAATGATCTTTCCACTACATGTAGTCCTTGACTTACAACTGCAATTGAACCTAACATTCCCATTGCTAAGCAAGACAGTTAAGTGAGAGGCACCCCTTTTTACGAACTTTTTTGCAACCTTCATAACTGAATCATTGATGTTGTTGTTAAGTGACTCATGCAGTTGTTAAGCGAATTTGGCTTCTTCCTTTGACTTTGCTTGTCCAAAGTCAGCTAGGAAGGTTACAAATAATGATCACATGACCCCCCCCCCAGGACACTGCAATTGTCATAAATACATGCCAGTTGCCAAGCCCCCAAATTTTGATCATGTTACCATGGGGATGTTGCAATGATTGTAAGTGTGAAAAACTAAGTCATAAGTCACTTTTTTCAGTAACTTCGAATGGTCATTAAACAAATGGTTGTAAGTCGAGGACTACCTGTACATCATACTAGTGCGCTGAAACAAATATTCACTGTTTTAAATAAAGACTGAACAACAAAGTGATATAACACAAAGTATTATTACATTACTAATGCACCTTCCTGGTAAATACATATGCATTTGGTGATTAAAGAGACGTGGTGAGTTTTTCCTTAGTAAGAATGGAGTCGTATCTGCTTTGTAGCCAAATAGCACTGGCTATCCATTTAGAAAATTTCTAGACACTTTATAATTAAAAAAATTAAAATGTGAACATTCAAGTTGGGTGCTTCGGCTTCCCATATTTGACGATTCCAGATGTATTAGGTCAAGTTCCATAATTCCCAACCAGCTGTGAGGTATGAGACCTGAGACTTCTCAGGAACAGTAATGCCAACATAACTGGAGGGAACTAGCTTACAGAAACCTGGAATCAACCAAGATTTACATGGTTATATTGCTGTGTCATGTTGACATTGAATAGAAGCCGACTTTAATTAAATAGCAGCAACACTGGTGCCTTCCAACCTCTAGAGAACTTACATTGATTTGACATCAAGCATACCTGCCCATAAGCCATAAAATGGTGACTGGACACTATGAAGAAGCATTTGAATTGCATTCTGTAATAATTTTTGTAAAAAAATCAATTGCACAGATGAAATGAATTATTATTCTAAAGCTACCATCACATCAAGCTACCATAGTTGCACGTGAAAGGAGAAGGTGCAGACAAGAACACACAAAAGAAATATTACACTAAGTTCATGAGCCGCAGTGCCTCCACTTAATGTGGCTTTGCATCGGGGTGAAATGCTCCCGGATCGGACCGGATCGACCGGTCCGGTAGCGATCTTGACCAGTGGTTCGGCAATCCGGTAGCCCGGCTGTCATTACTTCCTGGTTTTAACCAGGAAGTAATGTGTTTTTTACCTTCTGCATCTGCGCAGCGCGTGCACTTCCAAACCGGTAAGGAAGGTAAGTAGATTTCACCCCTGCCTTGCATTCTACCTTGTATTGATTTCCTAAATGGAGGCCAGAGCAATCATCCTCTAGAGCAGGGATGGCCCCTTTACAATCGGTGGACTTCAAGTCCCAGAATTCCTGAGCCAGCTGGCTCAGGAATTCTGGGACTTCAAGTCCACCGATTGTAAAGGGGCCATAGTTGCCCACCTCTGCTTGTTCTGACCTAGGCTCCCTTAAAAAGCAGGAAGCAGACTCTTGGTCCAGGCAAAACCTCTTTTATTTACACGACTGAATTCCTTTCATTCACAGTCAGCAAGGCCTGTCCAAACAGTTTTTCAAAAGAATATTTATCAACACAGACTTTATCTCACTTGAAAAGCTGCCAGGTAACTAGTTTCCAAACGCAGTACAAGGCAAAACTTGGCACAGAGTCTCTGAGAGTCACAGAATGAATGGTTTCCTGCAAAAGCCCACTCCCCGTTCGCTCCTCTTTTGTTTCCTATGGGAGGGGCCAATCACCTCCAAGGTGTGGCTTTACTCCCAAGTCGACCCTGCTTTCTTAATTGTTCTTGTCTTCTGGCAGCTCTGCGCATGTGCACACTGGGTACAGGCTCCAGCTGTTCCTCTGCCTCACTGCTGTCTAGCTCCCTCTCTGCCTCCGACGCAGAGCCCTCGTCCGAGCTTTCCCCAGCCCCCAGGACTGGCCCATGTTCCTTCCCAACCTCCTCACTGTCCAATTCTGTTGCCAGCTCCACTGGCCACCGTGGGCCACAACACTGCTATAGAGAAAGGCAGTATTTAACATTTAGGGATAACCAAAGAGACAATGTTTTCCACAGGGGTTTTTGTTTTTCTATGATACGCTTGTTTTAAATCTGACATTACATCTGTTGCTCGCCGCAAAATAGCAGAAAATTGGGTCACTGATGTGTAGTCATCAGGATAGACTGATGCTCAGATGGTCACACACACAAAAAGGAGGTCAGAGAGGGCCTTAAACTGCTCATCTCTACCATATGGATGACCGAAAGTGGTCAATGGTAATGCTAATTAGATTCTTGGGAGATTTGAACGTTACTGTGCTGTTGATAAAGAAAACACTACATCGCTCTTCATTATCCCAAGAGAGATGATACTCCAATGGCTGTCTAGATTCCATCACTAAACAGCTTCTCTGAGGAGAAGGAAACCAGCTATATGCAACTTTACTGATAAAACCCAGGAATCATATGACCCAAACGGATTATTGCTAATTCTACCATGAAGGAGAGTCAGAAAAACACATTCCTCTCCTTTCCTGGATGAAAGGAAGATTTGAAGAACAAAACAGAAGCCTTTTAAAAAAAATATATATCTGAAGCATATAGGCTTTATATAAATATAAATATACTGTATATTTAAATATAAAGCCTCAGCATGTTCATGCCGCTATAAGTTTAATAACATGTTACCAAATTAAAGTGCCTGTTTGAAGTAATGCGCTTATAATACCCTTTGACCTAGTTTGCACATGATGCTGTTGGTCTGGTTTTGTTCTAAGATGCATGAACTCAAACGTTATAAAACATAGAGATTATGGCTTAATGGAATTCAAGACTCCAGGTAATTATGGTTGGCACAACAAAGCACTAGTTAGTGTGAAATGGGAATTTGACTGCCAAAAACTAAATTGAATCGTTGAAAACCCAAGCCAAACCCCTCTCCCCGCAACCCAAAATATAAAAAGTATGCACAATGAATACACGTAAGACAGATCCTACACTTGCTAGTGTTATTTGGTTTGTCAGTACACAAATACAGAGAAATGTCATCTTGGAAGATTTGGTGTTTATTCTTCTTTTCTGGATGAACATGGCAATCTTTCTATTTTTATGAAAAATATACAGCACCTAAAACAGGGAAAGATTACCATATTCAAATGGGAGTTGAAGAAGCCTTCCCCAAACAGATATGTTTATATATCTTATGGTTATTTTTAATCAATATAACTTTAACTTATTGCTGTATCCTTACGATTTATATGGATTGCTTCCTAGTATGATCCGATTCTTATTTGTACCTTATGACTATCATTAAGTGTTGTACCTTATGATTCTTGACGAACGTATCTTTTCTTTTTATGTACACTGAGAGCGTATGCACCAAGACAAATTCCTTGTGTGTCCAATCACACTTGGCCAATAAAGAATTCCATTCTATTCTTTGACACCACTTTGGAGACAGTCCTTGCTTAATGACAATTGGGATTGACAACCCTGCTGCTAAGCGTTGCAGTTAAGACATTACGTGATCACGACGGACTTAAAAATCTCACTTTTGCTGTGGTCATTAAGTGAATAACCCAGACATTAATTACCATAACTTGCAATTTTACTGCCAGCTTCTCCATTGATTCTGCTAGTTGGGAACTGGCTGTGAAGGGCACGAATGATCATATGAGTGTGGGGAAGATGTGACAGTCATAAGTTTGAGGACAGATCATGAAGTTATTCTCAGCAAACACAATGAACTTTAATACAGGTAGTCCTCGACATACAGCAGTTCGTTTAGAGACCGTTCCAAGTTACAACTTCTCTGAAAAAAAGTGACTTATGACCCTTTTTCACACTTACGATCATTGTAGCAACCAGCAAAGTCAATGGGGAAGCCAGATTCACTTTACAGCCATGTTACTAACATAACAACTACAGTGATTCACTTAACAGTGATGGCAAGACAGGTTGTAAAATGGGGCAAAATTCACTTAACAAATGTCTTGCTTAGCAACAGAAATTTTGGGCTTAATTGTGGTCATAAATTGAGTCACTAATGTAGCCAGAGGTTTTGTTAATGGCCACTAATAATAAGGGAACTAAAGAGTCGAACAGAGTTCTACGTCACTGTACGTCAGGGAATGCCTGTTGTTCTAGAATGGTTGCATATGTCAGGGGTCCCCAACCTGTGGCCCATGGCCCACTACTGAGCCATGGCCTATTCACAACCAGGCCTCACTTGCGTGAGCATCGCAAGGGCTCGCAGCCCCACATACGCAAGAGTTGCGGGAGCTCACAGCCTCACTCGAGTGTCATGGGAGGGCTCACGGTCCCACTTGTGCAAATAATGGGTGCTCAGCTGCCCCTCCCACAAAACCATCCCCTCTTCCCCCCCCCTTCCCGGGCTGCCAACCCGGAAAGTTTAGGGAACTCTGGCATAGGTGATTCAATTATATTTCTGCAAATGTAACATTTTTGGTAGGGGGCGCTCAAACAATAAAGCACAGAACAGGAAGTCAGATCAACCAATCAGCACGTAGGATGTGCACCTCCATAGAATGCTCAGTTGGGATTTGGGAGGTATGAGCGTCGTCCCGTCTGCAGCCCTCTGCAACCTACATTTACCCATCTACCCTTCCACCGCGTAGGTATGTGGCAACGGCTACAGACGTTGTAGGTGGTTCTTTGTGCATCTTCTGCATTTCATTCCTCCAAGGCAGAATTTTCATATTACAATTCCTAACAATCTATCAAACAATATGGCCCTCATTCGGAAATGCATTTTGTGTAAAAAAAATATATATTGTTGATCTCATGAGATTCCAATTATTTTTAGGGCGGTTAAATTTTAATGTCATGTTTTGGTAAGATTTGCAATTGCCAGATAGGCATCTTATGACATCCTGCCCCTCCTAGATACAATATTGTTGTATCTGTGTTATAACTTGTCCTTTTTTTATTTAGAAAAACTGATGCAGAGGCTCCCAAGGGTAGTCTTCTTTTGTTTTAACCCAGCACCTGGTAATTTGAGAATCTTATTACAGTCTTCCATTTGTAGGCTTGGAACATTTGTTTCTTTCTACAACACAACACAGAATAAAAAAAGATTGAGGAGAAGGCAGAATTGCCAGACAAAGTCTCCTGATTGCTGGTGTCAACAGCTCTCGGTCTGCAAGGGGCCCAAATCAATCTTCAAGGCAGCCCCCCCTCAAAAGGGATTTCATCTGCAGAGAAGAAACACTGTTCTGATTGGATTTGCTGAATATGAATATTGCCCTATATACAGAATTTCTTTTTAACTCCCGCTAAGCATAAAAGTGCAGATGGCGTGGGAATAATATCTAGCAATAGAGCAGGAGCTGCCTTTCCTAAAGGAACTTGGAAATGCGATGCAAATCTACCAAGGGTATTGTTAATCCTCGCCAACATGCAGCTCTCTGGTAGTACATATGTAAAAAAAACTGGAATGGTGCAGAGAAGATTAGCATGACCTCTGCACAAGATGAATTCATATGCAGACATGCCACTCGTGCATGTGTGAACCATATTGAGCCAATTCCAAAGTAAATTGTTACAGCTAACTTTGTAATTACAAGTACAGTAGTCCTCGACTTACGACTGCAACTGAGCTCAAAATATCTGTTGCTAAGTGAGACAACTGTTCAAGTGAAGTTTGCCCCATTTTACAACCTGTCATGCCATTACGGTTAAGCGAATCACTGCCGTTGTTAAGTTAGCCATACGGTTGTTAAGTGAATCTGGCTTCCCCATTGACTTTGCTTGTCAGGTCGCAAAAGCTGATCACATGACCCCGGGTCAATGCAACCATTTTAAATATGAGCCAGTTGCCAAGCGTCTGAATTTTGATCATCTGACCATGGGGATTCCACAAAAGTATTAGAAATGTACGTCTCTTTTTTTCTGTGCCATTATAGCTTCAAACAGACCCTAAACCAGTGGTGGATTCCTCCCGGTTTGGCTGAGCTAATAGCGGTGATGATACGTCACCGAACCGGTTCTCTTTGTTCGGGAGCTGGGCCCTCCCACCTGCCCCCGCGTTATTCTTACCTTTTATTTGGTCCCGCCCCCAATCTATTTGCTGCCTCCTGAGTCCCAGCTGATCGGCTAGAAGGAAAAAAACTGTTTAAACTCTTGCCGTGGGGCTTCAAAGGGCCGCCCTACAGCTGATCAGTGTTAAAAGGCAGTGTGGTGGTAGACCAGTGCACTCGAAAAACAAATGGGTAGACCGGTGCGATCCAAAAACAAATAGGTAGACCGGAATGCTCCAAAACCAAATGGGTAGACCGGTGCCTCCAAAAACAAATGGGTAGACCGGAACACTCCAAGAACTAATGGGCAGACCGGTACAGCTCTGCAAGCAATTAAAAGCCTGGTAGACCAGTACCTCTGCTAAATCCTAAAAATTGTCACATGACCATCAAACCATGCCCACAAAATAAGCCACGCCCACAGAACCGGTAGTAAAAAATTTTAGAACCCACCCCTGCCCTAAACACGTGGTTGTTAAATCAAGGATTATCTGTAGTCCTCACCCATTATTCATTCAGAGACTGTCGAAGTTACGACAGTGCTGGAGAAGACTACCAAATGATCCTCAAAGTTATGGCCACTGTAGTGTCCCCACAGACAGCACGCAAGGACTTGGAAACTGGGGCACATTTACAACAGTCACAGTGTCCCTCAGTCGCTTGATCTTCATCTGTGATCCTCATAGACAGCTTCCTTTTTTTTTTTTAAGAGTAATAATTTTGCTAAAAATTATTGTTACAATAAAAGCAAACTAAAAGAAAAAGAAAAAAAGAGAGAGAGAAGTTACAGTACCAGAGTGGCCATGGCGAGCTAGATTTTCTTGTCTAAATGGAACAGTGTTTACACCAGAGATTGCAGCCAGATACTGGATCCTGGCCAATGAAATCCCTCTGGAGAAAGGGGATAGTGTGAAATAACCCACATGCACTCCAGAGCCACTCCTGATGAGTAGGCCATAGAAACTGAAGTTTTTGCAGTCAACTTCTGAGTTGTGTGGTTGGAAGGGATACCATGTTTTAGCTCACAATCGTAATACAGCCTTTTTATGGATGAAAAGCTGAATTGAGACTCATTTCTTAATCACCTTTGGAATTTTTACTGCTTTTAAAATATTGAGAACTTTTGGAATGGCAAGTTTTTATTGCATTCACTGGATGAGTTTCCTGCTCCCCTTGACGAACGAAGCTTTAAGTATGAGTTTAAGGATTTAGAAGAATAGCATTTTTGAAATAAACAGGAAAAGAATGTTTAAAGTGTTGATTTTGTAAAGTTAAAAATGAAATATGGGTCCAGGTAGATTTTGAAATGAAAAGGTAAGAATAAGTTAAATATAAGAATCCTTCCCATGGGAAACTGTGGTTATTTTTTGGGAACATAACATGGTAAGATGGGACCTTGTATGTTGGATAGTAGAGGGAACCAGAAGAAACTAAAGATTAAAAGACTCAAATTAAACAAGTTAGTACGAAATGGAGAAAAACATTTTAACACTGGATGTTTTTATGGAGATTTGTGAACTATGGACTGAAAAATTAAATTTAAGAATGTCTAACAATATAGCTGGATACTATGCAAATGCTATTTCAGAAGAACAAGTTATACCAAAATTAAACTGAAATCAATTTGAATATGTATTTAAATATGGCAAGCTACAAAAATGATATGCAAAAGATGATATACAGAATGTACAAAATGAAATAGATTGATGTCTTGATGTTTGAAAATAGGCATATAGTCATAAGAGAATTAAATTAGAAGAGTGATTTGGATAACTTTCTTTTAAACTGGATTTACAAAATAGATTTGTAAAATTTTGAAGCATTTGCTGAGAGGAGAGAAAGACAAGAGGAAAATAAATCAAAGTTAAAAATATTATTAGAAGGCACTGAAAAAGATGAAATATGGGAAGATAGCATTTGTTGTACCGTATCTTAAGGAATGGTGGTAAGTTGCCAAAATTGTTTGTAAATGTCATGATGAAAGAGGGCTGTTGTTTTTTTCTTCTATTTTTTTCTTTTTCTGAACTTTTCATTCTTCTTTTTTAGTCGTATATTTTCTATAGTTTATATTAGTTTTTCCCTTTTTAATTGTAATCTTAACAAAAATTATTTTTTTAAAAAAGAAAAAAATGTGAGGTGCAAAAAATTTTTAAAAAACAGAAAAATGGAAAAGGAAACAAATAATAAAATAAAAACAATTACGTAAAGAAATTACTTCCCTCAATTTCAGCAGCTTATCACCTTCTCTTAATATACAACAAATGACCTCTTCTTCCCATAGCCCATCTCTTCTCTATAAACATATTTCTGGTGCCTTTAATGGAATTTTGCTGACTTCAGGACTAAAACGATGAAGCTTCATAGCCCGGCTTCCAACAAGCAAAATCAGTGGGGAAGCCAGCAGAAAGTCACAAGTCATAGTCACATGATTCTCCGTTAAAAACCCACAGTAATTCGCTCTATGATTGCAGAACTGATGTAAGCTGGTTGCATCACGACATTCCACTTATGACCACGCTGCTTACTGACAAAGTTGCCATCCCAATTGCAGTTGGTGAATGAGGACTACCTGTGTTGCTAAGCTTTGTTTACCAATGATTCGATTAAACCTCCAGAAGTCTACCCATTCTGGGATTGTATCAATTTGCCTCATCATGAGGCTGTGGTTTCTTTGAAGAACACAATCTGAGGGCCCTCAAGAATTCATGGTTTTTACAAGTTGAACATGTGACTTAGGCATGGATCTGCCCAGTTCCAGCTGTGTGATGGATTCCCATTCAGGTGCACCAGTATAAAATACTGAATTTGAACTTTTTAATGTTCACACTTGTTCAAGCATCAGAAATATACATCAGGTTCACTATGTTCCAATCTAAAATGGTTCATATTAATCCAGAGTAGTTTTGTTCCATGTTAAAATGCCACAGTAGGAGTACCATGAAACATACAGATTCTGTGTTGACACATAAAAAAAAATAAAATCCAAAATTCGCATTCTAAATTGTTAGCACTTGGCTTCTGCTTTATCCCTCTTTGTAAAATCTTGCATAGTGAAAGGTTCTGGAAAACTCAAATATTTGCAGATCCTTTTATGCTGCTTGATTAATTCTAAGAAAGACATTACCCAGCCATAAATTTTGCACTTAGTTATCTATACGTAACACCTCCAAACAACTTAAAGGTGTCTGAGGCTAATGTACTGTGATGATTAGCTCTCTGGTGAAACCCAAAGTCAAATTTAAAGTTGACTTTCAGCTTAATGGTAACCTTGAGCCAGTGAGTTCTCTTTACACATAATTTATCTTTCAAGACTGTTTATTGTGGAGATAACATGGGGAGGGATCTGTCTTGAGTGCCTAGAGGAAAGGCAGGATATAAATTTAATTACAAAGATGGAATTTGGCATCCAGATACAATATTATGACACAAATCAGTAATAATATCTTCTGGCTGTTAATTAAGCAAAGAGATCTCTTTAATCCTCAATTAACCCAATTCCCCTGCAACTTCAGCAGAAAGGAAGTTTACCACCATCTGCTCTCCAGGGGTGCGGTAAGATCTCTCATGCCAATTCTTTGAATATCCCCTACCAAATTCAAAGCAGACATGCCGAAAACAGATTCACCTGTTCCCAGGTGGTTAACCCTCTGAACAGTTCTAAAATGCAAATGATGCTCGTTCTCTATCTTGATAGTGCCAATTATCTTGACTGTTGGTTTCTAGAGAAGATCCTCCTAGCAGATTATTTCTCTAATAACTTGGTACCCTCTAGATGTGTTGGGACCATAATTCCCAGAACTGCCCATAATGGAATATCTTAGGTATTGTATAAAGTTTGTCTTTTCATCTTTCTACCTACCTACAGTGCTTACTTACCTACCTCCATCCATCCATCTATCTCCCTCCCTCCCTCCCTCCCACCCACACACAAAACTAGAATCATGCAATCAAAATTTAGCAGCAGACTGCCATACAACAGTGTTGTATTCTCTGATTTTTATGAGGAAATGAAATAAAATAAGACCCACCAAAACAAAAAGCTCAATAAAGAACTAAAGGAAATACCTACTAAGATTCTAAGATCACCTCCCCATCCTCTGTGACCATCAAAGGACAAAAGAACAACAACAGCATCTATTCCCATCATGAAAAATATTGTGCTGCTGAAGTAAACCAACAAAAGGATTGATCACAGAGAAGATCCCATAGATGCAGATGCAAAAACAAAAAAGAAGTTTATAAATGCAATAGGATTCTGAAGGATTGATATCCTGAATAAATCAGAAAGATCTGAAGAACTTTGGGACATATTGCTATATCAGAGGCTTGGAAACTAAATTTTCTAGAAATGTGGATGGTATAGTTGATGGAACTGGTTGAGATGGTGAAATTGAGTGTTTTGATTAAGGACATTGATTAATTTTAATGCTAACTGGAAACCCCTTTTAACTTTTTGTATGACAGAAAAAAATGAAATGATGACATATGGATGTGACAATTAGAAAAAAATAGTCGATAGTAGAAAAAATTAAAGTTATGTTGTAAACTTAGAATAAGAGCTTAATTTTATCTATTTTCACATTTCGGAATGTAAATTTTTTAATGTGAATTTATATTTATATCTGCAGTGAGGGAAAATCTAAACCATTTCGGGTTTTTTTTCTCTGCCTTATTTGCTACATTATTTGTTTTCTGTAAGCTTTTAGAAACAGAATTGTTTCAGAGAACTTATAGAGAACAAAATAATTCTGTCAGTTTATTACGTTTAATGCATATCTATATTTTAACATTCTAATTTTATACTATGGGCGGTCTATCTATTGTTAACTGCCATATAATTATTGTTAACTATCAAGAGCCAAAAATGGGGGATAAACGTAACATAAATTTTAAAATGCCCAATTCTGCAGACATAAAGGGAAGTTTGGATAAATTCTTATTCAAATTAAACAGATACCTAATACTCAGATGAAAACAGTTCTTTCTGAGAGGAAAGGAATCAAATGTTATTGAGTCCCTACTGAGGTTGGAGATAGAAAAATACAAAATACAAATTCCCGGATGGTTTAAAATAGCATTCTGCAACGGGT
This sequence comes from Arizona elegans, assembly GCA_022577455.1. Lineage (NCBI taxonomy): Eukaryota > Metazoa > Chordata > Lepidosauria > Squamata > Colubridae > Arizona > Arizona elegans. Next base: position 4,018,572 of record JAKOOJ010000002.1, on the reverse strand, counting down.
GTGCACATTTTAAATTTCCAGTTGTAGTAATGAATAAGTAGGTTGTGGATAAAGCATATGGACTAACTACTCCACAGCTGCCCACTGAAGCTTAATTTAACCCACCAGTTAAAGTAGCAATTGATTAGCTACGAGATGAGAGCCTTGTTGCTGTTTTAAGTACTATTTTTGGTAGTCCCACAACCATTTGTCCATAGTTTTTTGTTGGTGTTTTTTGCGAGTCACTAACGCTTAGAGTAGAATAAGCATTGGTGACCTATTAGAATACCACGAGGGGCCTACTGGCCTCCTTCAGCTGTTATTTGTCAAGTATGCAACAGCTGTTTATTTTTGTCCAGAAAGACATCCCCAACCTTACTCCAATAGTTAAATATAGATTATGTCCAAGGAATCCCCATTCATTAAAAGGGAGATTATTTTAAGCTTTAATCACCTGCTCAAATTCCTGTTAAACAAGACAAAACGAAGAATGTAGCTCAATCTGCCTTTGAAAGAGCAGCAATATTGAACAGTACAGATGTCCACAAACGGACATGAAAATGATAAAAGAAATGAGCGCAGAATGAATCTTGTTCTGCCCAATGAATTTACGACCACAATTGAGCCCAAAGATGCTGTTGCTAAGTGAGGCAGTTGTACACTGTTTTTAAGTGAATTTGGCTTCCCCGTTGACTTTGCTTATCAGAAGGTTGCAAAAGGGAATCACAAAAACCCAAGGACACTGCCACTGTCATAAATATGCGAGTTTCCAAGAATCTGAATTTTTTAAAAAAATATTTTTATTGTTTTATATCATACATTTCATTTCTATGTTGAGCAGTGCATTCTCTAGGTATCCATGGTGTTAACATACAAACAACATCATCGTTACTATAACCATATACCCTGTTTCCCCGAAAATAAGACATCCCCTGATAATAAGCCCAATCAGGCTTTTGAGCACATGTGCTGAAATAAGTCCCCACACCAAAAATAAGCCCTCCCCGAAAATATTTAACCGCATGCGCAGCCGGTCCCCGCCATTTCCCCTGGTTAGGGTTAGGGAGACAGAGCTGGAAATAAGGTAAGATGGCAAGAGGTGCCCCTTCTTGCTCCACATGCCCCAATAATAAGACCTCCCCAAAAATAAGGCCAAGCGCTTATTTCGGGGTTCAAAAAAATATAAGACAGGGTCTTATTTTCGGGGAAGCAAGGGTATATATAAACCAATATACCATAATGTATAAACAAATATGCAATAATATCAATCATCTTTACAACATATACTATCTTCCATCAAAGTATCAGCATCTGAATTTTGATCACATGACCATGGGGATGTTGCAACGGTCGCCAGTGTAAAAGCCGGTCCTAAGTCACTTTTCTCAGTCCTGTTGTGACTTCGAACAGTCACTAAATGAATTGTTGTAAGTGAAGGACTACATGTATATTATCCAAAAAGGGTGCAGCTCCATTGGTTCCTACCGGTCCTTGTTTCAAAACGCAGCTGGGATCATAAAGATAAGACCGATAACAAGTAGTCCTCAAGTTACAACTGTAACTGAGTCCGGTTGTAAATTGGTACGGTCATTAAGCAGTTCATCATGTGACCAGACCAGACTTGATCTTTTTTTTGCACCTAGTTAACCAAACGTCATGACTGTTAAGTGAACACAGCAGCTATTAAGTACACACTTCAGCTGTTAACTCAATCAATTTTACCCAATGGGTATTTTTGCCAATAAAATAATAAATAACAATAGCCATAACATACACCACTTCACAGTGCTTTACAGCCCTCTCTAAGCGGTTTACAGAGTCAGCATCTTGTCCCAAACAATCTGGGTCCTCATTTTACTGACCTTGGAAGGCTGAGTCAACTGGCTGGTGAGAATTGAGTTGCCGAACTACAGGCAGCTAGTAGTCAGCAGAATTAGCCTGCAGTACTGCATTCTAACCACTACGCCATGATAAACTCTGGAAACTGGCAAAAAAAAATGTCAAAAATTGCAGTCATATAACTGTGAGATGCTGTAAACAGCCTCACAGGTAAGCCAGTTGCCAAGTGCCCAAAATGTGATCACGTGATGTGTGTGTTTGTGTGCATGTACAGCCAATGTAACTTCAAAATTAGACCGCAAGTAGCTTTTGGTAGGTCTGTTGTAATTTCAAATCGTTGCTAAGCAACTGATCGTAAGTCGAGGATTATCTATACCAAAAAAATATTAATTTCAGCATAAGCCTTGGTTTGTCCTATTTTTTTGTTACCTACCCAAGTTTTATGTGAAATTTAGACTGCAGAAGACAACAAAAAGCAGGCCAGAGATGAGGTCATGCTGATTACAAACTCTACATTGAAGTCTGTACAATTTAAGAACAGACCACTGCTAAGTAGATCTGTTTTGTAGTCTCCGATGGAGGAATCAGAGAAATTTGGTTCTTCATTTGTTGTTCTGTCTTTCCTTCTTTAAACACAAGATCAAAACTGTTATTCCCTCCATCTAATCAGATTTTAGTCTCCGTACTGGCTTTTCTTTCCAGACTACATAGGAGACACTTGAAAAATAGAAGGTTCACTTCAGAGCACTAATTACAGTTTCATCTTGGCACATGTACCTATTCATCTGCACAATAGTGTGTTAATTTAAACAACAGATTACCATTTCTCCCTGTCATTTTCAAAATTGTTCACCAGGTATAATTTAACATGATAGCTGAATTATTAGTTGTATGCAGTCTTCATGGCTCCTCACTCACTTACCAATTCCACTTATTTATCTGGAGATGCCTTACGTCTCCTGATAATTCTACCCATCACTTTACTAAAAGCAGGAATACGTAAAAGCTTAGAGTGATGTTGCAAAGCACACCTTATTAGTACACTTCCCAGAGGTGACAAGACTGCTTCCTAGAAGGAAGCATGAACTAAAGCATGCACACCCAATGGTGTCAGATTCAGGGGTGCTTTTCAGTAGGTTCTGACAGGTTCTGGAGAACCGGTAACGGAAATTTTGAGTAATTCGGAGAACTGGCAAATACCACCTCTGGCTGGCCCCAGAGTGGGGAGGGAATGGGGATTTTGCAGTATCCTTCCCCTGGAGTAGGGTGAGAATGGAGATTTTGTACTATCCTTCCCCTGCAGTGAGATGGGAATGGAGATTTTGCAGTATCCTTCCCCTGGAATAGGGTGGGAATAGAGATTTTGCAGTATCCTTCCCCTGCCACGCCCACCAAGCCACGCCCACAGAACCGGTAAAAAAAATTGAATTCCACCCTGGTCAGATTGCTCTAACTTTTTCCTCTCCAGAATTTTGATAAATAGAGGAGTGGGAAACCTCTATCTTCCAACTGCAGATTCGGAGCTAGACTAGCTATCGAAAAATATGATTTTACTTAAAGGAAGAGAAATTCCTTTGAGTTTTCTCCAGTCTGTGGTACATTTTCAGCTGGTGCCAGGCTAATGCAGAAAATGTATAGATAATCCTCAACTTACGACCACAATTGAGCCCCAAATTTCCATTGCTAAGCAAGGTATTTGTTAAGTGAGTTTTGCCACCATTTGATGACCTTTCTTGCCCGTGTTGTTGAGAAATCACTGCAACTGTTAAATTAGTAACACCGTTGTTAAATCAATCTGGCTTCCCATTGACCTTACTTGTCACATGATTCTGGGACACTGCAACTGTCATAAATACATGCCAGTTGCCAAGTGTCCGGATTTTGATCACCTGATCATAGGGAGGCTGCAAACAACAATGGCTGTTAAGCATGACAAATGATCTTAAATCACTTTTTTTCAGTGCTGTTGTAACTTTGAACTGTCACTAAACCATGAACACCCAAGATAATGCAAAAATTGGCAATGAAATATTTTTCAATGTATGAACAACAACTCAATATGACCATGCATACGAATCCACTTAAAATCCAATTCTAGTTTTAGATTTTTTTAAAAAAAATGTTTTAATGCATTTTGAAAATCATTCATGTTCCTAAAAAGAAGTGTGCAATCGCAAGACTTATTTATAAGTTATCAATTGCACCCCTTTATTCAAAGCAAGCAAGTAAATTTCTTACGTCAAATATTCAATATAAAACTCTATTTAATAGAGCTTTGTTTACACACTATCTCCTCCTCTTCCCCACTTCTTTCTGGTTTACAACACAGCTCCAAGCTTTTATGGGCAATTCATCTAGGACCGGACTGTAAATACCAGTTCTCCATCGCCATCTTCTCCTTCCCTTTCATGTTTTTAACTAACTATGCAAAGCACCAATAAGGACACAGCCTGTATCCACACCCACACCAACCCTTCCTGGTACAGCACTAATGACAGGAAGAAAAAGGGAAGGAGTTGTTTGAGGAAGGACAAAAGGGAGCCAGCAGCTCATCCTATTTCTCTTCCTGCCCTACACTACCAAAATTGTCTTGGCTTCTCCATGGCAAAAAGGAAAGAAAGGTAAAGAGAAAGGCGGCCTGGCTTTTTGGCAGCACCTAGTTGATATTGGCCAATTTCAAAAAGTTCAACGGAAGTAGACCTCGTGGCAACAGGATGGGAGTCATCGAGAAATCCCAGCTCTGCATTCTAAAATGGGAAGTTGTATAACTTTTGACAACAGGCCAGTGACAAGCTCCTTGCAAGAAAAAACATATGCACGAAATCATCAGAAATTGAGAATTCAGATCCGCCGTTTGAAGGCAAATGTTGCCATAGCTGCCATAGTCCTCCGGCACTCTAGTACAGTCAACTATGGAAACTTTATGACCTGCTGGCTCAGGAATTCTGGGAATCGAAGTCCATAAGTCGTAAAGCAGTCACGGTTGCCCACCCGTGACCAAGTTCGTTTTCACACGCATCTCCCTAACATAAATACTTGAAAGTGATATAGAATAAAAGCACGAGATATTCAGCAACAAAAAAGGAAAGGCGAGAGAGAAAAGAATGCCCAAGAGACAAAAAAGTCATCCTCCCACTTTCAAAGGATACTGAATCGGTTTGTTTTCTTTTTTATCATGGAGTACTGCAGGACTGGAAAAGGAAACCTAGCATTACAGATAGTCCTCAACTTATGACCCTAAGAGAGCCCAATCATTAAGTCGAAGCACAATGTGAACAGACACAACTGTACAACTGTTTTTGCTCATTCAGTGAATCGTGTGGCTTTTAAGCAAATCACAGGGTTAAGTAAATCCGGCCTCTCCAATAGGTGTTTTTCGCAATTTTCTGCAAAAGTGTTGCAAATTGTGGTTACGTGACTGTAAAATGTGAGTCGGTTGCTAAGTGCTCCAAATGCGATCACATGACCAGGGGGAGGCGTAGGTGGGCGAAGTAATTACAACCTCAAGGATGGTTATGATACGATGTATGATATGCCATATGCTAAATAAATAAACCTCACAGATGGATCATAAGTAGCTTTTTCAAAATCCATCATAACTTCAAATGATCGCTAAGTGGCCGGTCATAACTTAAGGACTATATATATATATATATATATATATATATATATATATATATATACACATACATACATACATACATACATACATACATACATATTCTCTTTTCCAGACGAAACACTTCTAAATGCTCTGCATACAAAAAAACGATTTTGTGCTGTTTCAAGTATTGTCAATTCATTGCTGTTTTAAAGAACTGCATGCTCTCAAAAGATTGAAAAGGACAGATTTAATTGTGTCTAATAGTACAGTAAAAAAAAACTTAATGCCCCCCCTTCCAGGGTTGTGTTTGACCTTGGAGGTGGGCGTGGCTGGGGGTGGCCAGCTTGATGTCCTGCAGCCTACGTGCAGCCCTCCCAGACTGGCAGAGGCACCGTGGGCCGGTCTTCGCTGTTTCCAGGGCAGCCCCATGGGCCAGATCCAAGCACCCTACGGGCCAGTTTTGGCTTATGGGTATTAAGTTTGACACCCCTGCTTTACAATATACCAAATTGTTTGCATTCATCCTATACAACATTTAAACTGTTTTCTTAAGGAAGCTTCAAGACAGGGGTGAAATCCAGCAGGAGAACCGGTAGCGGAAATTTTGAGTAGTTCTGAGAACAGGCAAATATCACCTCTGGCTGGCCCCGAGTAGAGTGGGAATGGAGATTTTGCAATATCCTTCCCCCAGCAGTGGGGAGGGAATGGGGATTTTGCAGTATCCTTCCCCTGGAGTAGGGTGAGAATGGGGATTTTGCAGTATTCTTCCTCTGGAGTGGGTTGGGAATGATGATTTTGCAGTGTCCTTCCCCTGGAGTAGGATGGGAATGGAGATTTTGCGGTATCCTTCCCCTGCCATGCTCACCAAGCCAAGCCCACCAAGCCACACCACGCCCACCAAGCCACGCCCACAGAACCGGTAGTAAAAAAAATTGGATTTCACCACTGCTTCAAGATTGCAAAATTTACCAGGAAGTTCAACAGCAAAATCTCTCTTCCACATCCAACTTCACCTCTCAGAATTCTTGGGAGAAATAACTGCAAATCAGTTCCAATGAATTTCATTTGTGCCTGCATTGTGCCTGAACAGTTACAAATACCAAGGGTGCCAAGAAAAGTCTCCAAGGCTAAACTACACCACATCACTTTCTTGTAGTAGGTAACTAAGTAGTAGGCACCTAGAAGCTTCACAACGCCACACAGCATCAAAGCACTGTTGTGCCAACACACTGCAGTAGCAGTTCTAGTTGAAATACTTTTATCGCAGGGATTCTGAAAATCAGATATGCCAAAGCAAAGACTTAATTGATGTTCCCCAAAATTGTAAAATTCATAAATTGTTAAAATTCTTGGAAGAGAACTAATTACACAGGCACGCAAACAGCTTCCCTACAAATTTTAGTTACAAGAATAGTAATACTTGTGTTCATTCACACCTTTTAATAATTCTCTGTATGATTTCTTAAATAGTTCTTTTGCATTTTGGTAACAATACTGAAGTAATTATGATTCTATGCCCAGGTGCCAGGTTCTACAACAGTGTTTCTCAAACTTGGCAACTTTTAATGAGGTGAACTTCAACTCCCAGAATTCCCAAAGCTAGCTAGGAAATTCTGGGAATTGAAATTGATACATCTTAAAAGGTGCCGAAGTTGAGAAACAATGGTTTATGACAGGGCTGTCAAACTGGCGGCCCGTGGGCCGGATGCATCATGCACAGGCCACGCCCACCCGAGTTCTGCACAGACAAAAAATGCCGTGATACATCATGTGACACCACCACGTTTGACACACTTCAACAAGTTTGACGCGTGGTCTATGATATGAACGTCTATGCAGCCAATCATAAGTCTGGAAAGAGCTCATACAGCCACTCTGTGGAAATTATAACTTCCAACATGACAAGCAAGAGAGAATTATTTTTAAATAAATGGAAGGTTCTGTGTTTCATTTAGCTTAATTTTATTTTTAATTCCATTTAATAAATTTGATTTGTCTTTCGCCTTCACTCCAGATGGTAGCCCTTGACGTATGTCATCCAAAAGATGACTGAGAACTCTACCTGACCATCTCTTTTAAGAGAGATGCACAAATATATTAATTACAGAAGTAACCGCGTGCCATCAACCAGCTACTTAGCAACTCAACAGCGCACCATAATTTGTGCTAAATATGTTAAATCAGTTACTGCATTATGCAGTTTCAGCTGCATTACTAGGGCTGCCTTTGTGCTATCTTCTCTCTTCTTTGTGCCGCTGATATATTTTGTTTTGTGATACTGCAGTGTTCTCTGATTAATGACTGCATGCCTCAACTGACTCAGGGAAAAACAAAGACAACTTAACAATGAAAACAGCATTCTCTTCTCAACCATTCACATTTCGAACTGCAAAAATAAAAAATATCTCGGAAATACAAAACACCCACCTGCATTTTTAAACCACTGCTTGTTGACTAAACCTTAAATAGCTGAGTTCGTGCACTACATTAGTTTCCCACAGCTTACGTCTAGGTGCAGCCAATATGCTAAGTCACCCTGTGGCTTCTCTGGCTTAAATGTGTTGGCCGAATGCTGCTACAAGTGATATCGTACCCATTGCTAAGAGAAAGCAAATTAATAATTTCAGAATACAGGTAAGTCCTTGACTTACAACCACAACTGAGCCCCAAATTTACGTTGCTAAGTGAGATATTTGTTAAGGGAGTTTTGTCCCCACGCTACGGCTTTTCTCGCCGCATTTGTTAAGTGAATCACTGCAGTTGTTGGTTTAATAACACGGTGTTTGTTAATCGAATCTGGTTTCCCCATTGATTTTGCTCGTCAGATCGCAAAAGATGATCACATGATCCCGGGACACTGCAATGGTCATAAATATGAGTCAGTTGTCAAGTATCCAAATGTATATCACATGACCACGGGGATGCTGCAACAGCCATAAATGCGAAAAATTGTCGTAAGTCACTTTTTTCAGTGTTGTTGTAAACTTCAGTCAACTAAGTGAACAGTTCTAAGTCGAGGACTATCTGTAAACATCCGCATCTTCTGAAAGTTGCTCATTATAAAAACATTTTGTCCACAGGTAGTCATTGACTTACAACCTTAAGTTTGGTGACCATTCAAAATTATAACGGCACTGAAAAAAAGTGCCCTACGCCTGGTCCCCACACTTATAACCAATGCACCATCCCCACAGTCATGTGATCAAAATTTGGGTCGCTTAGCAACTTGGTTGCAGCATGCTGGAGTCGTATGATCACCATTTGCAACCTTTCCAGGTGACTTCTGATCAGCAAAGCCAATGGGGGAAATCTGAATTTGTTTAATGACCACTTGATTCACTTAACAACTGCAATGATTTGCTTAACAACTGTGGCAAAAAAAAAAAGCTCATAAAATCAGCCACGATTCCCCTAACAAAAGCAATAGCACTTAGACTTATATACCGCTTCACAGTGCTTTTCAGCCATCTCTAAGCGGTTTACAGAGTCAGCATATTGCCCCCAACAATCTGGGTCTTCATTTTACCCACCTCCGAAGGATGGAAGGCTGAGTCAACCTTGAGCCTAGTGACATTTGAACTACCAAATTGCAGGCAACCGGCAGTCAGCAGAAGTAGCCTGCAGTACTGCACGGTGCCACCGGGGCTCAACAACCTCCTTGCTTAGCAATTCTGGTCCCAATGATGGCTATAAATTGGGGTCCACTTGTAAAACTTCACCTTAAATTTGGTTTAGGTTTTGCGTGTAATGGAAAGAACTTCAGGGTTTGTTTTTTTTAAATAAAGGGTAAAATATAAAGACTAGATTCCATCCATCCATATCCATAATTAAAAAAGAGAGTAGATGTATACACCCTGTTCAGAGATGACATGAAATCTGAAGACCAGTTTCATCTAAAGTGGCATAAACACCTTCCACAAATACAGTGTGGAAAATGGTTGTAAGTCCCTTTTTTCAGCACCGTTGTAACTTCGAACTGACACTAAACTAATCATAGCCATCTGAGGACTATCTGTAAATCCTATTCAGAGAGTAGAAATATTGAAAACGCTGCTTCAACCACTCTGTTTTAACTCTCTAATGTTATTTGTTTCTAGCCTAATAAAGTAGATGTGTTTTCCACAATTTCTCCTTGATCCAGTCAACATGTCCCAAAAAAGGTACTGATAGTTGTTGTTTTTTTCCCAAACATACCATGGACTCACTCAATGTTTTCTGCTGATAACTGAAATTACATTTTATGAGCTGCCAAACGGATTTGCTAAAGCTTTCTGGTGGTTTCTGAAGAGATGAGAGGGAACAACAAAGTAAAGAGCGTATTTTGTCAGCCACCCACAGAATCCATGTGGTGTGGGACTTAAATGCATCGAAAATAAACAGAGCAAATTAATAGGTTGCCCAACCTGCTTTCTCAAAAGAAAAAGAAATAAATAAACCCTTCAATTTATTGTCTAGACAAAATACATACAACAGCATGCAACTGGGCTATCCTTTAGTAGTTTATTCATTGGAAGGGGTTTTGTTTCATTTTCAGCATGTTGTGTGAAGTCAATCCCTGCGATTTACTCAACAAAGCATGATTAAAACAAACTATGGTTAAGTGTTATGTGTTAACTGAGCCACTGGGTTCCACAAACAAAGACTCAAGACCTTCAAGAGATCATTACCACGTCAAATGTTTCTGTTAATGTGGATCGTGCAATAATTTAAGCAGACCTTTATCTATTATTTATAGATAAAGGCAGTGGCGAAATCTAAAATCTACCGGTTCTGTGGGCGTGGGTTGGGGGGGGGGTAAATGTGACTGGGTGGGCGTGGCCAACTTTTTTTTTTTTTTACTTTTAAAACCATTTTTTCTACAACCTCTTCAGCTGAAGAGGTTGTAGAAAAGCCTCTGACAATCCCAGCTGACTTGCCTGATTGTCAGAGGCTTTTAAAAGAAAAAAAGCTTCTGCCGATCAGGCAACTCATCTGGGATTGTCAGAGGCTTTTAAAAACATTTTTTCTGCTTTTAAAAGCCTCTGACGATCCCAGCTGAGCTGCGCCATCATCAGAGGCTTTTTTTTTACTTTTAAAAGCATTTTTTCGGCCGAAGAGGTTGTAGAAAAAATGCTTTTAATTTTTTTTAAAAAAGCCTCTGATGATCGCGCGGCTCAGCTGGGCAGGGGGGGGCAGGGATTTTTTCTCCAAACCACCCGCCTCCATCGCTACCGGATCGGGTGATCTGGTCTGAACTGGGAGCATTTCACCCCTGGATAAAGGGCAAGAGCCACACCACTTTTATGAAATCCAGCCACTTATGATTTGCAAGTAATCCTCAATCACAACCAGAGGTGGTATTCAGCCAGTTCAGTAGCAAAAATTTTGAGCAGTTCAGAGAACCAGCAAATTCTACCACATGATCAAAGTCCGGGCACTTGGTGCGTATTTACAACAATTACAGCACCCCATGGTCACATGATTGCCACTTGTGACCTTCCCAGGCGGCTTCCGACAAGCAAAAATCATTGGGCATTAACAATTGTGATTCACTTATAACAACTGCAGTGACTTGCTTCGCAATCATGACAAAAAAGATTGTAAAATTGGGTGCAGCTCACTTAACAACTGCCTTGCTTAGTAACAAAAATGCTGGTGGTAAATTGAGGACTACTTGTTAAGCAGCATCTTAAGATTCTATTTCAGCTATTTGGGTATTTAAAAGCAGACTGCAAAAGAACCCAGAGACCCCAAACATCTTCCAAGCTCAGGGAGAACCAACCAAAAGAACTATTTGCAACAAGCTGTCAAGTTAAGCAGCATTCTTATCTTCTCATCTGTTAATTGCCTAAGAAAGACTTCTGCTCACTAGAAAGCCAACAGCAAGATGTGTTTTTAGAATTATAATTAGTCTTCTTATTTCAAGAATCATGGTGGCATCAAATCTACTGGCACAGACAACATCTAAGCCTCAGTTATCTGCTGGTAGATTTACTGAACGTTTCCCCCCCACCCCATAGGACTATTAGTCTTACAACTGGTAATTGCAAGTGTGTAAGGATACTTCATGCACATTCTTTCATGTGCAGCTGGAAAGTCCACCCTCACCACAAAATGCCTCCAGCTATCCTCGTCTTATTTCCAGTCTATGATTATCTGTGTCATCCATCTGTTTCTTATGCACAATCTTTAAAAATACATTTTCAGTTGGCCTAAAGTCAACAGTGTACTCTCAGAGACATGCCAGTGCCAATTGTGAAATAAAGGATGCAAAACTCTTCAATAAAGTATATCTGAATTCAATTTGATGGAATAAAACATCTTTTCTATTGCATTTTAAGATGACACTGCAACAACGAATTCATACCCATAGCTGAATACTCAACTGAATACCTTGGTACTCAACTGTGTTGAAACTCATCCAATTTGATATTCGACACATTTTTGATGCAAATGTTTTGTCCCGGTACTCATTGTTTGTTTGGTAGTCAACACACAAGCTAGATCTTGCTGGTGTTGGTTGCCTTATAACTCACTATATTATTCTTTATGGGAAAAAATGGTTTGGTACTTATCGTTTTGGCACCTCCCAGAACCAATTAACAATGGTACCGAGATACCACTGTATAGGAACTACAGATGGTGAAATGCATGAATTCTTCACTTATAAAATCAGGGTGGGTTTCAATCATCCTTCACTATACATAAATGCAACCAGAAAAAATGGAGGAAGGGATTTCCTGTTACCATAACAAATTTCAGTCGATACACAAATAAACCAAGGGTCTCTTCCAGGGGTGGAATTCAATTTTTTTTACAACTGATTCTGTGGGCGTGGCTTGGTGTGGCTTGGTGGGCATGGCAGGGGAAGAATACTGCAAAATCTCCATTCCCACCCCGCTCTGGGGCCAGTCAGAGGTGATATTTGCCGGTTCTCCGAACTACTCAAAATTTCCGCTACCGGTTCTCCAGAATCTGTCAGAACCTGCTGAATTTCACCCCTGGTCTCTTCCCAAATCCCCAGACTAAAAAAATTCCCCCATTTGCAAAACCTTGTATGTTTTAATGTATTTAAAGTTCATTCATAATCAACCAAAGCTGGTACTTATATAAAAAAATAATCATCAGAACACAAAATCAAATAACAGCATTTAGTTGGCTGCTTGTGAGCTGAGCAGAGGCAGGACACTGTCCTTTCTGTGCTGTTGTGAATGACCCAAATATGGAGAATATGTAGTGTAAATATCAATGACAGCATTGTTTAATATAATATAATATATATTATAATATAATATAATATTAATATAACTTCCGGGGGGGAGGGGGGAGGGAGGGCCAATTCACTCTATTTTGTTCTCTTTCCCAGACATATATAACTTACATCATTTATTGGGATGTCACAAGGCTAGAAAATGCAAACCCACAGGGCCAGCCCTCAAATCAGCAGAGGGATGAAGATAATACAGCACAAGAAGATTGCACTTAGCAATAGCACTTGGACTTACATACCGCTTCACAGTGCTTTACAGCCTCTCTAAGCAGTTTACAGAGTCGGCATACTGCCCCCAACAATCTGGGTTCTCATTTTACCGACCTCGGAAGGGTGGAAAGCCGGTCAGGATCAAACTCCTGACTGTGGGCAGAGTCAGCCTGCAATACTGCATTCTAACCACTGCGCCACCAGAGCTCATCTATTGTCTTGCCTCACATAGGAATTCTGTTTTTTATATTCCCATCTGTTCTTCTTCTCCGCTGAGGGCAAGAGTCAGAAAAGGGGTGGGCAACACAAACCCCACCCTCAAATTCACAACTTTTTCAGTGAAGCCCACCTGCCCAGGGGCTTGCGTCAATCTACTTCACACCAAAAATTACGATATACATCCTAATCAAAGGGCTGCCATTCACTTGTCTTGGCATCTCTTCTTTCCCGCCAGCAAAGGTGCCTTTATCGCGAAAGTCAAATATTGTGTGATGCCTTCCTTCCTGTCGGAAAAGAAATGAGGGTGGGCAGGAATCACAACACACCGGATCGCACCATACTGTGAAATCAGCTCAGACAAACTCCAAGGAGGAACTCTCAAGTCAGTTCTTCAATATTAGTTTCTATAGTAACCAGTCCCTAAGCCCAGACACTCGCAGCAGGGAATAATGCAAATTTTTTCCCCCATTTTGCTTAGAAAGAAGTGCTACGATAGGAGCTGAGGAAAACCTTTCCAAACACTGCCATTGCAAAGAGAAGCAGTTTCTTCTGCCCACTGCCAGTTACCCAGGGAGATACCAGCTGGTGGCATATTAATGCCCTTTCATTTTTAAAAGGACGTTGGCCCTACCATTGAAAACAGGCCCTTATCCATCGGTATTAGTTGACAACTGCGAATATTTTAAATAATCTTCATTAATCAATGGGATTTGGGTCTCATAAAATGAGAATTTTATGTGGCTGACCTATATAAATGGAATTCTGTAGTGAGCTAACTTGCATAACTTATCTGTTGCTGCAGTGTACTTTAAAATTAATGAAGAACTGATTTCACACAGAGGAAATTAAAAAAACTCTTATCTATTGAAGTTTAAACTGGATCCCTTAGCTCTCTTATTTAGCCTTCTCATAATGGAGTTTTGGGCAAACATGAAGTCTATGATCTTCCAATACAATAGTCAGTGTAGATATTCTGATTACACAAAGCAGCCAAAGCCTTGTACGCTGCTCACTGCAAAAATCAATACAGCGATGAAATATACCTAAAATCATTTTCCCTAGTCATGAACCTTAATGCCCTGCTTATTTGCTTCATGTGGAAATAATTTTTTTTTCAAAAAAAAAATTACTATTTTTTAGCAATGTAGAAGGCAGCAATGTTTGCATTGAATTTTTCAAGCAACAATTCAATCAAGACAAAATACTTGGGTTGCCCATGAACCAAATCCACGACATCAGCATAAAAACATTCCTCAACAAAATAACTTTTGGAATCTAATCCTCATTAATCGGAGGTAGCATTTGGAAATGGAATGGGGTTAGCATTTACAGTAGAGCCTTAAACAACCTGTTCTTTCAGAGAGAGAAAAAATAACCACAATCTCAAGAAAAATCTTGAGATTTTTCTGTCATCTATTTCTTTGGCTCAGAGAAAAAGCCAGTTTTGCCTGTGAAAATGGAGAAAAAGGCTTGTTTCATAGACACTGCAATCCATCTTGAACTGTACGGTATATGGTGGGTTTCTCTCTATTGAAAATGCTCCATTCATCAGAGTACAGATAATGCAGGAACCAATAGCAAGGAAAGGAGGGGAGGAGGGGGGGGACGAGAGAAGAAGAGAGAAAGGAGGGGAGAAATGAAAGGAAGGAAGAGGGAAGGGGAGGAGGAGGAAGGGCAAGAAAGGGAGAGAGAAAGGAGGGGAGGAATGAAAGGAAGGAAGAGGGAAGGGGAGGAGAAGGAAGGACAAGAGAGGGAGAGAGGAAGGAGGGGAGGAATGAAAGGAAGGAAGGAAGAGGTAAGGAGGGGGAAGGAAGGAAGGACAAGAGAGGGAGAGAGGAAGGAGGGGAGGAATGAAAGAAAGGAAGAAAGAGGTAAGGAGGAGGAAGGAAGGAAGGAAGGAAGGAAGGAAGGAAGGAAGGAAGGACAAGAGAGGAAGAGAAAAAGGAGGGGAGAAATGAAAGAAAGGAAGGAAGAGGTAAGGAGGAGGAAGGAAGGAAGGACAAGAGAGGGAGAGAGAAAGGAGGGGAGAATGAAAGGAAGGAAGAGGGAGGGGAAACGGGGAGGGGGAGAAGGAGGAGGAAAAAAGGCAGGTGCAGAGAGGAAGCCTTGTTGTGACAAGTTGATTCTTGACATAAAACAGCAAGATAAATAACTGACTTGTGAAAAACCTGGTGCACAGAAAAAACAAAGATAGATTATGTGGAGTGCCTACGATGCAGCTGAGCATACAAATAAGGAGCACATCGTGAGTAAAGTGTTCCACAGTGATCAACCTTGCACATGCACGGAACAATTCTCCGCTAATGAGCAAGACTTTTTGTACAACAGGAATGTGTTAAAATACACAGAGGCCTTAATCCTCCAGGGATAAAGGGAACATCAGAGAGCAGAGCTCAAGAGTAGCTTTGGAAGGAAGATAGCATCATAAGAGAAGGAAATGCCTAAGCAAGAAAAATCAGCGCCACTGGCCATTGTGTTCAAGGATTAAATAAAGCTGCTTTTGATGTGCCAACCCTTAAGTGAAGCTTCCCAAACCCATCATCTTAGAATTTCTTATATCCCTGACCTTGTTTTGCGCACAAATGACGCCTGCAGAAGGGTGCAAAATGGGTTTGCCCATCCAATTCAATTTTTATGGTTTAATTTGCATCACAAATTAGAGGCTGTGCCAAGAATTCTTTTTTAAAAAAAAAAACAAACGGGAATTTTTAAAAAGAGGGATTTTTCTGTGCGCATGTGAATGAAATCTGGCCGGCATTTATGCTTCATTTGGCTGCATCTTTTTCCTGCCTCAGGCTTTGTCCAATTCCTTGAAATATTTGCTTCTTCCTTATGAAATTGTTGATTCAAGTCCTTGACCTAAAACCAGTGATGAAGCTTGAATGCAGGTTATTAAAAAAAGAAAGAAAGACCAGGAAAAAAACAGAAAAGCTGGAAAAGGTACAGGCAGTCCTTGACTTATGACCACAATTGAGCCTAACATTTATGTTGCTAAGCGAGACAGTTAAGTATGTTTTGCCCCCATTTTATGACCTTTCTTGCCACAATGGCTAAGTGAATCATTGCAGTTGTTAAGTTAGTAACATGATTGGAGTGGCTTCCCTATTGATTTTGCTTGTCAGAAGTTTGCTAAAAGTGATCACATGACCCTAGACACTGCAACTGTCATAAATACAAGCCAGTTGCCAAGCAACCATTGTAAGTGTGGGAAAAAAAGTCGTAAGTGCCTTTTTTCGGTGCCATTGTAACTTCAAATGGTCACTAAACGAAAGGTTGTAAGTCAAGGACTACTGGTATAAAGAGGGACAACCAAAAACTTTATATAGCCATGACAGAACACTTACCCAAAAACCTCTACAGTGTTTGTGAGGATTTGTAGCCTAGAATGGAGGTAGATTCTTGGCAGAGGTATATAAAATCATGGAATGTAGAAAATGCAGTGTGTTTTTCTAACCTTTTGCAAGGCTACAACTCTGGTATCCATTAAAGTATCGTTAAATGCAGGGATCTTGTCAAGCACCAGGAAATCAGGAGATTTCCGGCAGTTCAAATGAGCATTAAGATTTACTGGAATCTTAAGCTCTCCATAAAAATCTGAACTACTAATAGTCAAGGGAAATGAGCGGGAGATAAGAAAGGAATTCAAGGTGGGCTGGACTTAAGATCTCTTGTGGGAGCACAGGGACTCATGACTAATGACACATTTGACCCTTCCCTCAGGCTCAGCCTGCTTATTTCCTACAGAACCCAAAGTCAATAAAAGGAAGAACACTACATTCATCCCCATCAGATGCCCAAATTAGCAATATTTGGATTTGGCTATGAAATCAAGAGCTATTTAATATCCGTATACCGCCATAAGAATCACAGACAACACGAATACTATCTGCTGAAAATAATGAAACTAAACGAACACGCTGCTTTCCTTTAATAATTAGCAGCAAGTACATGTTTTTGGCAACCGTTGCCATCCCATGTGTCAGATTCATGAAAAGAGAACCTTCTTCTGTTTGGTTGCATCAATTACTGTTGCCATGGCACCCATTACCTGATTTCTAACGCATCAAAAATTGATGGGGAAACAAGACTTGAAAGTAACAAAGCCCTGCTTTCTCGTGGGGAATAGCCCTATAAATGTTTATAATTATAAACATTTTAGAAATTGAGATTTCCCCCTATCTTTTGTTAAGGTCAGATGTAAAATTCAAGCATTTGAAAAAGCTGGGAATTTTACACTTTCCAAAATGCAGGTTTTGCTTTCTCCTTTGAACTGCCATCTTCATCCCTTGAAGGTTTGTTTTAGGAAAGCAGAAAACCTCCCACCTTGGAAAAAAAAGGTTGGCAAGACCTGGCAAGAAGGTAAACAGGATTTCAAAATATTAGCTGCAAGAAAAGTTCCTGAAATGTCACCCTCAAACAAAAAGAGGCATGACCAATGAAAAAGAAACACAAGGGGGAAAGCAGAAAGCTGCTTTTAATCACGATCTATTTTTTTACACACCGCGTTTTATCTCTAAATGCAAGGCCTGACCCTTTGTGTAGCTTGCATGCTTCTGAAAAATGACCGTTAATGGTACACTTTGGGCCAATACCATCAAGGGAATTGAAAGCAGCTCAACTGAGTTCATGCTAAGCCCCATTTATGCAAATAGATAGCTAGGGAATGTTGCAATGGGTCCCAGGCTGGAGATTTTTTTGGGGGGGAGGGAGGGGATCTCATTTCCAAACAGAAGCCTTAAGCAATTTAGAAAGTGCTGGGCCGATTTCCCCTTTTTCAGTGTCCCGTCAAAGGAATGCTGACAAAGCTTAGATGTTCCCGTCTTCCTTACATAAACAAGGACTTGAGTCTATTGTAAACATTTTCTTTAAGAAATCTGAAAAAGGGCACCGTTCGGGATTAAAGAGATTAGAAGATATCAGATAATTCAGGCAGCTTCAACTGGATAAATCTCAAAATTCAAATAAACACCATGCTTTGTAGGCGAAAAATTTACCCTATCACCTTAATCTCAAGAAAAAAGATGAGTAGGCAATGGATTGCCTATATTTCTGGCCAGGAATGACTAGATTATCCCATTGCTGTATCTATTATTGTTAGTTATCATTCATTGCTATTCTGTATTTCTCCAAAAGCTTGAAGAAAAATGAAGGGACTCTTCATGCAAGTTAAAAGCCTGGGATAGGGAAATAATTCATTGAGCATTTGTGGCTAAGAACAGACATAAACCTGGTTCTCCTCAGTTCCAATCCACGTCTCTAAACATCACACATGTGTTGTCATGTCACACTAAGCCTGCTTTATTTAACCCCTATATAAATTATGTGTCGTTTGGCTGAGTTTGCAGACTACAATTTAAAAAAAAAATTATATAGGTAGTCCTTGATTTATGACCAATTTTTTAGTGACCAGCTGAAGTTATGACAAGTCTTCTCAGGGCTACTTACAATCCAGATTCAAAGATTTGACTCCACCCGCTCCAGTAGTCACATGATTGCATTTTGGGTGCTTAACAATTGGCCCGCATTTATGGTCAAGTGCAGTGGTGGGTTTCAAATTTTTTTACTACCGGCTATGTGGGCGTGGCTTGGTGGGCGTGGCATGGCTTGGTGGGTGTGGCAGGGAAAAATACTGTAAAATCTCCATTCCCACCCCACTCCCGGGGAAGGATACTGCAAAATCCCCATTTCCTCCCGATCAGCTGGGACTCGGGAGGCAGAGAATAGATGGGGGTGGGGCCAGTCAGAGGTGGTATTTACCAGTTCTCTGAACTACTCAAAGTTTTCATTACCGGTTCTCCAGAACTGGTCAGAATCTGCTGAAACCCACCTCTGGCACACCCACAAGCGAACCAGTAGCGACGGGATTTGAAATCCACTACTGGGTTAGACTTGGCCCGCTTGTGGGATCTCAACAACTCTAAGCCAATGACACTTTTAACACCTCCCTCAGCTCTGACTGCTCTTCTCCTACACTTCTATCTTGTTTACATATACTAATAATCTGACCTGCACATTCTTTTCATTTCAACTAGCACAAATATGCATCCTATTGCTTTAATATGAAAGTATTTTTCCAACTTAGATTTTGTTTCCACAATATGCACCTTCTTTACGTGATATAACCTTTTCGAAGAATCCAAGGCTTCCAGTGAAGGAAGGGAAGTCTGTTGGAGAGTTTATGTATTACGTTTTTAAAGGTCCACAGGGAAAAAAGCATCCATGTTGGTTACCATAGCGACTGTTTAACCTATTGAACTGGAAATATCCTCCCAGGAAAAGCTCCTGGGACGTATTAATTGGGACTGTGTGAACTCTCAGCTAGCTCTAGTCTTAATTTAAGAAAAAATAATAATCAATGAATAAGAATAGACAGCGTGCCTGTAATGTTGTGGGCAGCTTCCTCCCCCACTAATTAAGATTAATACACATTTCTTTCAGCCAAGAAGAAAAAAAAAAAAAAAGCAAAGTCACTGGATTCCAACTGTTAACTAAAGATTAAACACCCTGATTTCTTTCATTCTTTAATTCCTCCTCTTACAAGAGGATCGAATTAAACAGTCATTGTCAGCAAACAAAGAAAAAAGAAAAGCTGAACATGGTTTTATAAACTGCTCATTCATTGAACCAAACCTTTTCCACTGCAGAAATATACATGTTCAAAATTGTTCAGTTTTTTAATTATTAGGTTATGTTAAGTGATGTGTTCCAGTGATGTGTTTGTTAGGTGAGTGTGGGTCCTCATCCAAGATACTATTTTATGAATTAAATATATATATATATTTATCAAATTTAGATAAATGCTCATTACTGGACAATTCAACATCTTGTAGGAAAGATTAGCCACTGAAACTGTATGTAAGGGGAACCAGGCCACAATGTTAACCTAAAATATAATTTAATTGGGAAAGAGTTAGTTTTTCCTTAAGCCATTCAACCACACACAAAGCTACAGATCTAAGTTTCCAAATTATGCTTTGTACAAACCAATATCTGGAGGGCCCTTGATGTTCTCTAAGCCTGCTTGTTTTCATGTAGACGTTTCATTACCAAACTACATAATATCATCAGTGCTAACCTAGCACAGATGCTTTACCTAGTTTGATAATGAAATGTCTGCAAGAAAACTACCAGGGTCAGAGAGCACCAAGGCCCCTACAGTTCCATCCTGAGCTACAAGTGCTCTCTTCTATTGAACCAGTCACTTTGATACAGAAAAGCCCAACTGGACCCAAAAACAATAAAAAGTTATGTCTCTCAAAGCATCTGGTTGGTCTTTGCATGGAAGAAAATGGACTTAAAATGCACATTGTCCAGACCCATCAAAGATACTTTATGTAGCCTCTGTTCTCCATAAAATTTTAAGATTAAAGTGTCTTCCTAAAGGATTATTTGATTGATTGATTGATTGATTTGCACTTTCCCTGAAATTTAGAGATACTGCAGATTCTATATATAGAAAAAAGGTCAAGCTGGCATATGGTACAAATCCATGTACCCTAATTCATAATTTTCAGCACCATCATAATTCTGAAATGGTTTTCAAATTCGATGTTATATCAGATTTACTTTTTAAAGATGAAGTAAGTTGCTCTTGACATTAAAGTTCACTCTCATAATTGATTCATCCAAGACAGGAATCGAAGATCCTTTCCCCAAAAAAGTGTATAAACTCCTTGCAAAAATTAACATGCACAGTACAAAGTTAGCTCATTATATTTTGAAGAAGTGTAAGGCACATTAAATAGTTAAGTACCCACACACCTTGGCCATTATCTGTTGATCCCAGTTGTCTATTTTGGGGGGGGGGGCAGGAGGGACGCTCACAGAGAGGTTAAAACTCTTTCTAATTCTACTTCTCAATAACACAAAATAAAAAGCTAAAGTAAATAAAGGCATGCTGTAATGAAAAACAGGGAGGAAAAATACGAACATCAAAGGGAGTATCAAAGGATTTGTTAACAATTGTACTTTGAAGCCCAATTGTCCATCCTGGAGGAAGTACTCAGCTTTCAAATAATCTTCCCATCAGTCTCATAAATTCGAATTCCTGGAAACACAGGAAGGGGGCAAAACTAAAGTAGAAGAGGAAACAATGGAACTTAAAGCATCTTCCAAGCTTCTTCTGCATGAATATTTCATCAAAAGAATATCAACTTCAATTCTCCTCCTGATGACTGAACCAAGGCCTAAATTATACAGAACGTAAGGCATTGGGTGCTCTGCCCCAACAGCCCCAGACATAATACAATGGTTCATGGAGACTGAACATGGGTTCAATCCTTTCACACAGGGGTGAAACCCACCTCTGATGCACGCCCCTTACAGACCTCTTAGGAATGAGGTGAGGTCTACAGTAGACAGTCTAAGGATAAAGTTTTGGGGATTTGGGGAAGAAACCACAGAGTCAGGTAGTCCATTCCAGGCATTGACCACTCTGTTGCTGAAGTCGTATTTTCTGCAGTCTAGTTTAGATCGGTTTACCATGAGTTTGTACCTATTGTGTGCTCTTGTATTGTTTTGGTTGAAGCTGAAGTATTCATTGGCTGGTAGGACATTGTAGCAGATTATTTTATGTACTATGCTTAGGTCAGACCGAAGACGGCGAAGTTCTAAATTGTCTAAGCCCAAAATTTCAAGTCTGGTGGCATAATATATTTTGTTGCGAGCAGAGGAGTGGAGGACTCTTCTTGTGAAATATCTCTGGACTCATTCGTTTGTATTAATGTCCGATATGCAGTGCAGGTTCCAGACAGATGAGCTGTATACAAGAATTGGTCTGGCAAAAGTTTTGTATGCCCTAGTTTGCAATTCAATATTACTGGAGAAGAAACTACACAAGATTAGGTTAACAACTCTTAATGTTTTTTAGCAATGCTGTTACAGTGAGCTCTGGTACTTAGATCATTTGAGATGAGTACTCCAAGGTCTTTGACAGAGTGAGAGTTATCTGTTAGGTCGTATCCATCCAGCTTGTATATATCATGACTTGATTAAACTTGGAAAAGTATTTCCAAAGAAAGAATATTTCTCTTTACACTACCTTGTTCTCCTTCGCAAATCCTAGGAAACAAAAACCACTGGATAAATTGGACACTCCCTCCCTCAAAAAAGAATTCATCAAATTCTACTGCACACACGTTTCTAAAATTGCACTGGGTCTATGAGAAAATTAAGAAGTGTGGTGAAACGAGAAGACAGCTAGGACATATTTTGTTGAGTCCACCAACAAAACTCAGATTTTGGGCTCACAAATATTTTATTGCCAGACCAGGTAACTTCAGATGTGATGAAGACATAAAACATGGTCCATAATAGTCATTTAGAAATGTTACCTTTTAATATTAAGTGTAGACAGAATTATTGTATACCAAAGGTGTCAAACTGAAGGTCCGCGGGCCGCATCTGGCCCGTAGAGTGCTTAGATCTGGCCCGCGGTGCCTCTGCACAGCCCTCCCGAGCTCCGTTTTTGGCAGCAACAGCCTCCTGCAGCCCTCCGCCAGTGAAAACGGAGCTCGGGGAGCAGTGGTGGGATTCAAAAAGTTTTTACTACCGGTTCTGTGGGTGTGGCATGGCTTGGTGGGCGTGGCTTGGTGGACGTAGGAGGGGAAGGATACTGTAAAATCTCCATTCCCTTCCCACTCCAGGGGAAGGTTACTGCAAAATCCCCATTTCCTCCCAATCAGCTTGGACTCAGGAGGCAGAGAATAGATGGGGGCGAGGCCAGTCAGAGAAGGTATTTACCAGTTCTCCAAACTATTCAAACTACCGGTTCTCCAGAACTGGTCAGAACCTGCTGAATACCACTTCTGTCAGAGAGGTCACGCCCACCCTGGCCAACCCCAACCCTCCCCCCAGGTCAAACACAACCCTGATGAGGCCCTCAATGAAATCAAGTTTGACACCCCTGTTGTATACAGACATTTTGGTCTTGCAAAGCTAGTGTTCATAAAGGCTAATGAACAGCTCATGAGGTCTCCTGCTGACTGTCAAGGATAAAACGCTTTTCTCA
The DNA here is from genome assembly GCA_022577455.1 of Arizona elegans. NCBI lineage: Eukaryota > Metazoa > Chordata > Lepidosauria > Squamata > Colubridae > Arizona > Arizona elegans. Next base: position 3,995,463 of record JAKOOJ010000002.1, on the reverse strand, counting down.
GCAGGATTGGCTGGGCCCTAAAATAGATTGCAACTTCCAGTAACTACAATAAGCACTGTTGTTCAAGAGAGCTTTCAGCTCATTAGGGTTCCAAAATAAAATTTGCAATGTATCCCTCTTTTTTGCATTAGGCAAGAGTAAGTCAGCATTTTTGTCTCAACCACCCACAGAAAATGAATGCTTTCAATGCAAGTCAAGTACACCACACCTTGTAACAAGTACAGTATTTCCATGTCATTTTGTGGGTGTATCTCCACATTGCCCTTTGAAATCCTACACAAGGATGTAATGCAATGGATGAGTGCCAAGGGATGTTCCTTAGAACAGGTAACAGCTTGGAAATTAAGTCTTATTTAAGGCAGGAATAGGCCATTACCAAGCTGATTATGGTACCCGTCACCACTTTAGAGTCTAGAGGTAGGGAAAGTAAGGCGAGACAATGTGATATAGTTGTTAATGCTTTATGACTTGGGACTGCTTCAAATCCTACTCAACTATGGAGTTAGCTGGATAAGTGTGGGTCAACTGCTCACACGTTACTCACAGCTTTTTGTAATGGAGATAAAATGAGAGACCCCTGTGCAAGGTGCTCTAAGCCCTGATGCAGATGGATATAAATCCATTTGAAATCCATTTGTATCCCTCACAGGTCACAGGTAAAATGAGTGCCTTAATTTTTAAAACAAAACCAGACTGATTTGAGGGTTTATTAACAAAGTTTTAAAGCTTCTGTAAGATTTAGGGCACCAATTTATCATTTCATAAACCTCCATCTAGATTGGTCGTTGCTTACCTGAACGACCCTTTTGTCCTCGCTGTGAAGACACTCCTCAGTATGGGTATTGCTCACTCCCATTCGCAATGGCTGGGTGTCAATCAAACCCTCTGGAGCTGGATACGCCCCTACTTCCTGCTCCTTCCTCAGTCTTTTCACGAAGACAGATTGGTCCAAAGACATCAGGACGAAGTATAGAAGATCTCCAGAGTAAACGACAGGAACAGGACAGGAACAGAACAGCTACAGAGGGAAACAAGAAGAAAAACCTCCACCAAGGCCAGACCTGGCAACTATAAGGGAGGGACGGAGTGTCTTCACAGCGAGGACAAAAGGGTCGTTCAGGTAAGCAACGACCATTTTCCTCCTCGCTGTTCAGACACTCCTCAGTATGGGACATACCCAAGTTCAAGAAGAATAGGGGCGGGCTTAAACAGAAGACTGGCCTTGGGGAGAGATTACAGACTGCAAAACCCTCCTGCCAAAGGCAGCATCAGCCGAGGCAAATCTGTCCAGACGATAGTGGGTCACAAAGGAAGAAAGGGAGGACCAGGTTGCCGCCCGGCAAATATCATCTACCGATGCCTGGGTAGCCCATGCCGCTGAAGTCGCGGCACTACGGGTAGAATGGGGCAGGATACCCCCCGGGACAGGAACCTCCCGCAACTCATATGCCCTAGAGATACATGCTTTGAGCCACCTGCCCACTGTTGCCGAGGATACTTTCTGACCTAAAGAAGAGGGGAGAAATGAGACTAACAACGCCTCAGTTCTGCGGAACGAGGCCGTTCTCTTAAGATATCTTCTCAAAGCCCGTCTTACATCTAAAGTATGCCATCGTCTTTCAGCTGGATGACGAGGGTTCGGGCAAAAATTAGGCAAGATGACTTCTTGGGCACGGTGAAAGCGAGTGTTCACTTTAGGGACAAATGAAGGGTCAAGTCGCAAGACCACCCGGTCAGGGTAGAAAATACAGAGATCACTCCTCATCGAGAAGGCGGCTATCTCGGACACTCTGCGAGCGGAGGTAATAGCTAGCAAAAAGGCCATCTTCAAGGACAGATATCGCAGGCTGATCGCAGCAAGTGGTTCGAACGGAGGTGTAGTCAAAGCCTGTAAAACCAATGTAAGGTCCCAAGTAGGGTAGCGGTGAACCGGTGGGGGTCGCAAGTTGGTAACCCCTTGAAGAAATGAACGGATCCGCGGGTCCTGAGACAGAGGAGATCGATTATCTCCAGATAAGACAGTGGCCAGGGCAGCCACTTGACGGCGAAGGGTCGCTGGAGCTAGACCTCTAGAGAAGCCTGCATGAAGGAACAGCAAAATATCTGGAACTCCTGCTGTTGTGGGATCCACGTGATGGGTACCGCACCATCTGGTAAAGGCAGTCCATGAGGCATTATAAATGCGAGTCGTTGATGGTCTTCTAGCCGCCTGAATGATGGAGATGACATCCTCCGATAGATGATCATGGAGCAGCTTTATGCGCTCAAATGCCACACGGCTAATCGCAGCCACTCTGGTTCCGGGTGACTCACTGCCCCTTGGGTCAAGACCACTTTGTCGGGTGGAAACTTCCACGGTGGTTCGACGGAGAGATTTTTGAGGTCCGCGAACCATTCTCGGCGGGGCCAATATGGAGCTACCAATAGAAGATGCGCCCGCTCCTGAATCGCCTTCCGAATTACTTTGGGAATAATCGGCAGAGGAGGAAAGGCATAAAGGAGCCCTTGAGGCCATGGACTCCGCAGAGCGTCCAGCCCTTCTGCGGCCGGAGACGGGTAACGGGAATAAAATCTCGGCAGTTGAGAGTTGGCGGCTGTCGCAAACAGGTCCACTATGGGCAGGCCGAACCTCCTCGACAGGTCTCGAAACAGGCCTGGATCCAGCTTCCATTCTGCATGGTCTATCTGGCCTCTGCTGAGCCAATCTGCCTCTCGATTCACATTCCCTGAAATGTGTTCGGCTTTTATAGAGGAAAGATGGATCTCTGCCCACGACAGAAGTCTCTCCGATTCCTGCATTAGAGTCCAAGAGCGGGTTCCCCCCTGCTTGTTGATATGGGCCTTGGTGGCCACATTGTCTGTCAGGATCAAAAGGTCCTGCTGATACACAAGATGTTGGAAGTGAAGGAGGGCGAACCTGACCGCCCTGAGTTCCAGCCAATTTATGTTGTGCTTCTTCTCGGCCGATGTCCAGACCCCTTGGGCTAGCTGGGCATTGAGATGGGCCCCCCATCCGTGCAGGCTCGCATCTGTGGTTAGAACCAGTCTTGTCGGGTCCAGAAAGGGGGAGCCTCTGCTGAGAGCAGGGGACAACCACCATCGAAGGGAGAGCCGGACCGGGGCCGGTACCGACACTTTGAAGAGGGACTCCGCTCGACCTTGCTTCTGAAACGGGAGCAGGAACCATTGTAGACGACGAAGATGTAGGCGAGCCCAGGGCACAATGTCTATGCAAGATATTAGTTTTCCCAGAAGTTTGGACAGAACCAACAGAGGGACCGTCCGGGTTAGCAAGATGTGAGTCACCAACTGATGAATGCTGGCCTGTCTCTCGGGAGACAGGAAGACCACACACTGCGTCGAATCGATTGTTGCCCCGAGATGCAGAAGACGAGTTGTAGGAACTAAATGACTTTTGGTAAGATTCAAGGTGAATCCGTGTTCCTGGAGAGTCTGGACCACCAGCTGACGGTCCTGCACCGCCCGGTCGGGTGACGTTGACAGGATCAATATGTCGTCGAGGTAGCATGCTAATCGAATCGGGACCTCCCTGAGAGAAGCTGCTACTGCCGCTAGTAGTTTTGTAAACGTCCTTGGGGCGGACGAAAGGCCAAAGGGCATGGCCCGATACTGGAAGTGATGGTTTCCAAAGGCAAACCGGAGGTACCGTCTGTGGGAGAGGTGAATAGGAACATGAAGGTACGCCTCTTTGAGATCTACCGATTGCATGAGATCTCCCCGCCGGATGCATCCTAGTAATGATTTGAGAGAATGCATTTTGAACCGACGGTATAAGATGTGTTGGTTGAGACGTCGTAGATTCAAAATACCTCTCCAACCACCCGAGTTCTTCGGAACTAGGAACAGCGTTGAATAAAAGCCGGTCTTGAGCTGGTCGGGCGGAACCTGCTCTATTGCATTTATGCGTAGCAGATGTTGAATCTCGTTTGAGAGTAGGAGCCGCTTGTCCGGAAGTGCCGGCCAAGGGCAATGAACATAAAAGTCCCGTGGGAGAGCGGTGAATTCCAAACATAGACCTTTGGTGACAGTTTGGACAATCCAGGCATCCAAAGTTGTAGCCGGCCACCGATGGGAAAAGGCCTGAAGTTTCCCACCGATTGGAGACAGGGCCGGTGAGTCACTTGCCTCTTCTGGCGTAGCGGGCAGAAGACGAGGACCTGAAGGGGCGTCTGGTGTTGCCTTGTCGACGACCACGGTCTCGAAAGGACGCCCGGTCGGAAGGTGGCTGGTACTGGAATTGTGATGGTCTGTAGTAAGAGGCGCCCCCGGAGCCTTGGTCCTGACGAAAGGGCTGCCGGGTATAAGGCACATAGCGCCTATCCTGACGACGAAAAGATGTAGGCAGAACCTTCTTTTTGTCCCGGTTCTCCACCAAAACGGGATCCAGTGAAGAGCCAAATAACGCTGGTCCTTTGTATGGAGCCGCCGTCAGGCGCCACTTAGACTTAGCATCAGCTCTCCAGTTGCGAAGCCATAACAGGCGCCTTGAAGAAACTGTTGAAGCCAAAGCACGAGATGCAAATTTAACGGCGTCCAAAGACGCGTCTGCCGAATATTCAGCCGCTGCAATGAGTTTAGCCAGATCTTGTTGCAGACGTGCGTCCTCAGGTGGAAGTCTGTCTTTCAATTGACGCAACCACACAAGCGAAGCCCGGTTGAAGAAGGATGATGAGGTAGAGGCACGGATGGCCCAAGCCGTCGCCTGGTGCGTCTTACGAAATGCCATGTCTGCCCGCTTATCTTCGAATTTGAGGCCATCCCCAGCTTCACCTACCAGAACAGAGGAAGATGTGAGACTGGCCACTGGTTCATCAATTGTAGGCAACTGTAGGAGGGCGTCCAGCACAGGAGCCGAAGCATAAAGCTTTTTGTCGAAAGAATTTGGACCAGAAAGTGAAGCGGGGTGATCCCATGGCTTTTGAATGACCTGGCAAAAAAGGTCAGGACACGGTACAAAGTCATCATCAGGTTGAGGCACATTGAATAAATTACTGTTAGGGCCTGTGGACACCGAAGCAGATGCCAAATTTGGGTTGTTGTCCATATTGGTGGCAGCCTTCGCTTTGCGTAGTAGAGAGCGAAATAAAGAAGGCTTAAATAAACCAGGAAAGGCAGGTTTGTCCTGGACCTCCTCCTCGTCATCAGACATCTCAAAGTCCTCCAGGATCTCATCCTCACGAGCCTGTTCAGGCTCTAGGCCATAAGAAGTAGAACCATGATGTTGCCCACAAGTAGGCTGATTATGACATGAAGCCGTAGGAACACCAACAGGAGCCGGAAAGGCAGCAGAGGCCTGCTGAAACCCCATTTGAAACATATGAGACATTGCCTGAGTAAAAAAGGATTGAAAGTCCATAGGCTGAACAAAGGCAGGGCCCGCTTCGGGCCGTAGACCAGCTGCAGTAGGAGTAAACGTAGCCTCAGGGGCAGGTCTAGACACTTGAGACAGGTGACTGGCCTCACTAGAAGACCTTGACCTAGTCCTAACTCCTGATTGGTTAGTGTGGCATAATGGTGTCCCCTGAGAGGAGGAAGGGGCCTCCCCACACCCCTCACCAGAAAGTGGATCCTCCTCAATGGGGATTTCAGGGTTACAAGACACCTCTTGGTGTGTACTTTCCTGCACTGTTGTGATCTGTTGTTTGGCCCTGGCAAATCTTTTTTCTAGGGCATTGTGCCTGCGCTGGGCATCTTTATCAGCCTTAGAAGACCTGGTGGATTTTGCAGTTTTAGAATGCTTAGACTTCTTCCCCTTGACCTGTTTTGGGGAAGGTGCTGGGGTAGGAGAAGGGCTATTATCCAAGTCAGAGGAAAGGGCCACTTCCTCCATATTGCTCATATTATCAGTTCGTTCACAAGGCCAATGATCACACAAAAATTTCAACTACACAGAGAATGTCTGTTGTAGAAATCAAGAATAATATTATTGCTAGTATTATTATTATTATTTTTTTATTTTTTAATTTTTTAATTTTTTTTTTTTTTTTTTTATAAAAATAAGACCCGCAATCAAATCAATAAAAATTTATCCACCAAATTGAATAACCAGGGTAATTGATCAGGAATATATACACAGCCCCTTCTCTCTCTCTCTTTTTTTTTTTTTTTTTTTTTTTTTTTTATATATGTAAATCAATTAAGCAATAATTCAATAAATTGATGCAAGTACTTCCCTGAACAGCTGCAGACACCTCTCTTCAAGCGGGTGGTAAATGCAGGAAACTTTTGGACCGCGTCCACTCCTGCCAAGAAGCCAGCGACCCTGGAAAGCAAAGCCCAGGTCGCGGTGTGCAAAAACGGCAGCGCAAGTCAGCGGGTGACCAACAGCTCTCAAGATGGCGTCCCGCAATGGCGTTTTCTCTCTCTGGTCGCGGGCCAGGCGAAACAAAGCGCCTACGGCTGGACCGAAGCTGCCTCCAACAGGTGACAATTAGGAACAACGAGGGGAGAGTATGCCAGCCGGCAGGGACTCTGGCCCCAACACCTGTGTGCGATACTGATTTCTTCAATCCAAAAGCGGCAAAGGCGGGAAAAAGGGAAGCCTGGCAATCGCCGAAAAATCAAGCCGCTAAAGGCGGCCGGAGCCCCGAACCGCCGTTTCGCGCCTGCCAGCTGTTTAAACCAATGCAGGGAAGGTATAAAGCACAGAGAACGAAAGACATAGAAATAAATCACAATAAAGGTAAAAGGAGAGGAAAAATAGAAGAATAAATCACAGAGAATAGACACCCTGAATGCTTTTGCAAATGGCTGAGTGAAAAGACTGGGGAAGGAGCAGGAAGTAGGGGCGTATCCAGCTCCAGAGGGTTTGATTGACACCCAGCCATTGCGAATGGGAGTGAGCAATACCCATACTGAGGAGTGTCTGAACAGCGAGGAGGAAAACAGGGTTTTCCAACCTTGGCAAGTTTAAGATGTGTGGAAAAGCAAGGGCCTTTCCAAAAAATGTGCACTCACAGCAACTATGCCTCCTTAAAGCCATTATATTTGGGAAAAGATGACAGCTTAATTTGTCTATTCCAGCAAAGCAAAGCAAAGCAAAGCAAAGCAAAGAGAATCCTGGTACTTAAAAGGTTGTGTCATGCATAACATAATGCATTTCCTCCAGGAATAACTTTAATAAAAAGAAGCATATATGAGGTTAAAATCATTACACTCAATTATCTTAATAACAATTTATTCCTAGACAGCCATCACTATAGAAACCATCATCCTATGTGAAGAAATTCACTGAAAGTGAGGCATGCTACATGACTATAAAGAAAGAAAAAGTTAAGCATAAACCTCATATTCAAATTGTGTCTGGATCTCACTTTGTGAAGGATTCATAGACAAATTGTTATGGAAACAAGGATCCTATATAGCAGGGATGTCAAACTCAATTTGGGCTGTGGTTGACGTTGGGGGGGAGGGGAGGCTGGGTGTGGCTGATTGGGTGGGCGTGGCCAGCTTCATGCCACTCACTGAGCATGGCTGATTGGGTGGGTGTGGCCAGCTTGAAGCCACTCCCCAAACTGCTGGCATGTTTCTTCTTCGCACTGGGTAGACTGGGCCAAAGCCACACTGGCCCAATGTTTCATCTTCGCATTGCGTAGACTGGGCCGAAGGAATACGGGTCAGCTCCTTACATTTTCAAGGATGGGCCCGTGGGCCGGATCCAACCACATTGCGGGCCGGATCTGGCCCACGGGCCTTGGGTTTGACACACCTGCTATATAGGATGTATATGAAGGCTAAAACCCAAGGCAGATTTTTAACTTGTTTCTAGCAGAAGTCAGATATACCCAACACAGAGAGGTTCTCAATGCCAACTGCAAAATATTAGGAAAAAAAATAAAAAATAAACATGACTTAGGAAGAAATTACCAGACACTCAAACAAGCAGAATCACTCTGAAACATTAGCATTTGAGAAACTGCAGTAAGAGACTCTAAGGCCACTCCTTGTTTTTTCCTTTCTCCTTTATAGTTTTTAGTATTTTGGAGGGGCCAATGTACTGGTCACATTATGGCATCAGTATGAAGCAGAATCTAGTTATAAGAAAGAGGGTTACAAATTTAAATAAATGCATACAGGTCCTTGATGTACGACCAGTCACTCAGCAACAGTTCAAAATTATGACTGATCTGCCTTGCGGCTTATGACCCAGTTTCAAAATTCCAAGGGATTGAGGAGACTGGTCACATGTCCAAATGTCAGTCACTTGGCAACACAGACACATTTACAGCTGTGTTCCTGGTCATTTGACTGAATTTTTACAACAATTTTGCTAAAAAACTGGCACTTCTGGTTTTGAGCCACTGTCCCCATAGTCAATCTTTGGTCCGCTTAACTCTGTTTGTGTGTGGGGTGGGGTGTGTGTGTGGAAGTTGTGATCCACCCATTTTATGACTGTCACAATTTATAACTGTGATGGGCAGGTTCCGTTACGGTTGTAAGTCAAGGACTGCCGTTATATGAAAATGCAAAGGGGTGCCTGGTTTAACAGATGAATGAAATGGAGGGATGTCTATTCATCAAGAAAATCTTCAAATCAAAGAGCAGATGGGATGTACATCATTTGCTTGACAAGGAAGTAAACTGATGCAAATAATATAATTTGGTGTTATTGGTGGAATGGCATTGTTATATCCATGACATAAATTGCAGAGGATATTTAAGATGCAGCATATAATCAGTTGCATCAAATTATGGTAAAAGATGGTTTTTATTGTATACGCAATTTGACTTGGCTGAATTTTCCTCAGTGTGTCTATCTACAACCCCAAAAATGCTGAAGTTCACGTACATTATATATAGTATAAGTTATATACAAATCATTTACTAGATGACAACATTACACACTGAATGACTTTAAAAAGGTAAGCAGGGTGGATCTGATTGTTACTTGAATCAACATGATTATGTGACAAACAACATTCTCTTTACAAGAGAAACAGACATGTTACATCACTGAAAACTTGAAATTTGCTGCTGGTAATATGCATGAAATGTGCAGCAATTACTGTGCAATGTAACAAGGGGGTACATCATTATATTAAGCCAGATATGTTTTAACCGTAGTTGCTGGCTAAGCTCAATCGGCTTGGTTATGTCACACCAAGCCCCAAACCACAGTTTTTAAACCATAGAAATTGGGCTCTCATATCACGTCAAGCCAAAATCAAAGAATGTTACAGCTGAGCCAGTGTACAAAATGACGGCTGTTTTTAACGGCTTCAAATGAGACCTTTTTCTACAAAAAAAAAAAATATTTTAACTCTGAAAGAAAATAACCGTAGTTACCCATGCACTTCTTTTTTTTTTAATTTGATTAATATGCCGCCCTTCTCCGGAGACTCAGGGCGGCTTACAATGCGTTAAGCAATAGCCTTCATACTTTTGTATATTTATACAAAGTCAGCTTATTACCCCCACAAACTGGGTCCTCATTTCACCTACCTTAGAAAGGATGGAAGGCTGAGTCAACCTTGAGCCTTGGAGAGATTCGAACCAGCAGTAAATTGCAGACAGCTGTGTTAATAACAGGATGCGTAGACCACTGTACTATCAAGGCTCCTTTTAACAGGCTAAGTGAAATTTGAACCTGGATTTCACATTCCCAGAATTATTATCAATTGCGTATTATTTATATTTCTAGAAAGAGCCTATTTGAAATTAGAATCTATGAGAGGAAGTCTTTGAAAATACATTTTAGAATGCTTATACCCAGTATTGCAATCCAAATTTTTTTATTACTGGTTCTGTGGGCGTGGCTTGGTGGGCGTAGCTTGGTGGGCATGGCAGGGGAAGGATACTGCAAAATCTCCATTCCCCCCCTCACTCCAGGGGAAGGATATTGCAAAATCCCCATTCCCTCCCTATTCCTGAGGGAAGGATATTGCAAAATCTCCATTCCTACCCCACTCTGGGGCACTTGCCAGTTCTCCGAACTACTCAAAATTTCCGCTACCGGTTCTCCAGAACATGTCAGAACCTGCTGGATTTCACCCCTGCTTATATCTGCGAAGGCCAACCAATCTCCAAAAGGGCAAGCAAACTGATGGTAGCACTAAATAGTAATTCTATGAACCTAAGAAAGAATTTTGCAAAGCAAACTAACACACAGGTTTGAAATATAGCACCTTAAAATAAAAAAATCTCATGCTTTGTTAATTAACAAAGGAATGCACCCAGGTCATCCACAACCATTTCTTGCTGATGAAGATATACATAATCCTTCATTCATATTTCCCCAATGGGTACAATCTTCCAAATCTTCCAGAATTCCTAGTCAGTATGGAATTTTGGGAGGTGTGGTCTCAAAATATCTGCAAAGCATAGAAGGATTGGAGAAACCGCCCTATCCACAATAAAAGCCAAGTAACAGGACTGCAATGAATATGCATTTTCAGTGGATCTTGTATTGGACAGCATCAGTTAAGAAGTGCTGGTGAGTCAGCTTCAAATGCATTTACTCTCTGAGAGGGGCATTTTTACATTCCTTCCCATTTTGAAAGATAAACAGGTGAACCTAAGAATTCTACTATATGAAAAACCTATAGCTAAAGTAACTAAGTAACTACATCTCAGTTCATGAATTGTCTTGTTTATTATGGAAAGAGTACCTTACATCAAGGTTGTGAAACTGGCAGCTTGAATTACAGTATTAACAGTATTAATACCATTAATACTGTAATGGTAGTTTAATACTCTGACGATGTCAGCAGATGGCTGATGAAACTTTAGTACAATAAAATTTTAATTATTTTAAAATTTTAAGTTCCGGAGCTCGCAGGATGTCTGCTTCTTTCTTTACTTACACACACACACACACACACACACATTGTATTACCCTATTTCTCCCAAAATAAGACATCCCCTGCTAATAAGCCCAAATGGGCTTTTGAGCGCATGGCAATAAGGCCAAGCGCTTATTTCAGTGTTCAAAAAAATATAAGACAGGGTCTTATTTTCGGGGAAACACGGTAAATGTAAATATAGTAAACACGGTAAATATAGTGTATATGTGTGTGTGTGTGTGTGTGTATACACACACATATACACATATATACTATATTTACCGTGAGAATATATAAGAAATATATATATTTTTTCAGCCAGGTTTTTCCTACGTAAATCAAGATCTTTATACAGCCATAGTTCAGTGAAATCTCATTCACTAGTTTCTAGGCTTTATCAGACATCAAACCAGCATTTTGCTGTGTGTGTGTGTGTGTGTGTTTATATATATATATATATATATATATACACACACACACACACACTAAAGTCTTAGATTAAGTCTTGATTTTTGGAAAGTGTTAGGAGAAAAGCCACAAATCCATTAAATGAGATGTTGTGTGTGTGTGTGTGTGCGCGCGCGCGTGCACTTGCATACAAACACACACAGAGCATCTCATTTAATGGATCTGTGGCTTTCCTCCCAACTCTTTCCAAAAATCAAGACTTAAGACTTAATCTGCCCCAATAAATTTCTCTTCCAGTAAACTGAAGCAGCCCTTTTGTTTCAAGCCACAATAGCCATTCAGATGGCCAATGAAACCACACATGCCCGTTATTCACACCAAGCAGGTTTCAGTGACAGGTTTCTGGCTTATATTCTTTGAAGCCACTGGCACAGACTCCCACTCGGGGAGGGAAAATAGAATATTCACAGATGTCTTAACAGATAAGCCATGGGTCCCAATAGCCAAATTTTTAAAAACAGAAGAGTAAGACAGCACCTACAGGTTTTGCAGTCCACATACGCTCGTTCTGCTAAAGGAAAAAGGAAAAATAATAATAAAAAAAAACCCTGGACACATCTGCTTACCACGCGTATTGGTTGCCATGTCTGCTACTTTCTGAAAGGCATCCAGGAAGGCAGCTGCGGCTACAACCGTCGTCCTAGAATACAAACAGACAGCATAATATGAGAAACAGATTGTTGCAGTCTATTTGGGTCACTAAACAAGAAGAAAAAAATACTATTAGACGGTAAAAAGCTAATAAGACAGTTGTATATAGAACAAAGAAAGGGTAATGATCTTTTCGATCTCATTTGCTCCCGGCCTTCTGAAGAGCAAAGTCAAGGGGGAAGCCAGATCAACTTAATAGCAATAGCATTTAGACTTATATACCACTTTACAGCCTCTCTCTTAAGTGGTTTACAGAGTCAGCACATTGCCCCCAACAACATGGGTCCGCATTTTACCCACCTCGGAAGAGATCTGCAAAGGGACCATAAGTAATAGTAGAAAGTTACAGGTAGACCTCGACTTACAACAATTTGCTTAGTGACCATTCGAAGTTACAATAGCACTGAAAAAAGGGTGACCCTTTTTCATACTTATGACCGTTGCAGCATCCCCCCATGGTCATGTGATTTACACTCAGATGCTTGACAAGTGGTTCATATTTATGACAGTTGCATTGTCCCAGGGTCATGTGATTCCCTTTTGCGACCTTCTGAGGTCAACGGGGAAGCCAGATTCACTTAATAGTAATAGCACTTAAGACTTATATACTCCTTCATAGTGCTTTACAGACCTCTCTAAGTGGTTTTACAGAGTCACCTTATTGCCCCCAACAAACTGGGTCCTCATTTTACCGACCTCAGAAGGATGGAAGGCTGAGTCAACCATGAGCCGGTCAGAATCGAACTCCTGTCAGTAAGCACAGTTAGCCTGTAAAGCTGCATTCTAACCATTGCACCACCATGGCTCTTAATAACCATGTTACTAATTTAACAATTGCAGTGATTTACTTAACAAGCGTGGCAAGAAAAATTGTAAAATGGGGCAAAACTCACTTAATGAATGTCTCACTTAGCAACAGAAATGTTGGGTTCAATTGTGGTCGTAAATTAAGGACTACCTTTACTTCTTTATTGTCTAAAACATAGCAGTCAGAGGTACATTAGTGAAGATAGTCTTTGAATTATCACCATTTGTTTAATGATGGCTCAAAGTTACAACAGTCTTGGAAAAAGTGACATACAACCTTGTCCTCAAAGTTATGATTGTTGCACGCACGCGCGCACACACACACACACACACAGTCACATGATCACAATTCAAACATTTGCCAATTAGCTTGCATTTATGACAGCTAGAACATAGGTGTTGTGGCCCGTCAGCGGCCTGTGCGGATTGTAGCTGATTCCGACAACGAGGAGGCTGGTGTGGTGCTGCGCCAGAAGCCTGTGCAGCTGGCACTTGAGTCGGACAGTGAGGAGGCTGAAGAAGATGAGGTGCCAGAGGCAGGGATTTCGCCAAGGCCTTCAGAACCTCCAGAAGCTCCTTTAAGTGAAGAGGTCAAAGAGGAGGAGCCTCTTCTCAATGCACGGGCACGCAGAGCTGCCAAAAGGCAGGAGTGGCTCCTCAGGAGGAGGTCTCCTCGAGAGTAAGGCTTGGGACTAATTGGCCACTCCCTTAGCCTATTTAAGAAGGAACGCCGCTTGCAATAAGCTATAGAGAACAACTTTAGTTCACTCTCCTTCGCATCTGGATTCTCTGCAAAATTGCTTTTGGGCTTTCTGCCAACTCTAGTAAGACTGTGATTACCTTATCTTAGAATTCTGGTAGGCTGTTAAGACAGTTTATTAACAGCCTTTGGTTGATAAAGACTAAGTTATTTGAGTAAAATAAGCTTTGTATAGAGTTTGTGTGTGCTGTGTTCTTTGGGGTCCGTAGCTGGGGCAGAACAATAGAACAATAAGATTGGAAGGGACCTGAGAGGTCTTTTAGTCCAACCTCCATATTCCAACAGGAAACCCTATTACACAGACACACACAAATATAGTGACCTGCAGTCACATGATTTTCGACCTTCCCAACATTCTTTTGACAAACAAAGTCAATTGGGGAAGTCAGATTCAATTAATGACTGTGATTCTCTTAACGAATGCAGCAAAAATGACTGTAAAATCAGGACCAGTCATGGGATGCCTCATTTAACATCCACACTGCTTAGCAATTTGAAATTCCACTCCCAACTGTAGTTATAAGTCAAGGATTATCTATATAATTAAAAAAGAATAGAGAGAAGGATACTCAAAAATGCATACTTTATTGACTGCACATTGCACTGAAGTACGTGATTCATTTGTTTTTGACTTGCTCTGCTGTGCAAAACCTCACTGGTGCAATTAGTAAAGCACGCTTCATCGCTTAACATTATGAACCTACCTAGTAGCTATGTGGGATTTATTCAACAAGATAAGTTTAAATGATAGTCCAGCAAAACCTAAGAGGCCTTACAAGGGCAGTCTATACCGATTTGAGCCCAGCGTGTCATGAGAATCCAACTTTTTCTGGTTTATAAACCACAGCTTGGGCTCGGCATTGTGTAAACTCTGCCTACTGAGGCTAATTTAGGAAATCATGGCTTAGCGTACATTATCCCATCCAAAGAAGAGCTGGGATGTAATATTTTTAGCAGTAGGAAATATGTCATCACCAGAGATTAGCTGAGGCCTGATCTAGACATGCCGAATGACATAAAATTGTGGGTTTAAATTATTAAAAACTAGAATGCTAACATGATCCATAAGGCTCTTCTTTACTGAAATTGCTCCAAAGGAAGTTAGATAACCATCGGTTGCAGATGCAGATGTTTGGAGTCCAGTGATTAGCTGGAGTGGCCTGGACTATTCATGTCCTAAATGGCCGCTTCCAACTCCATCAATCTAAGATTCATAAGACCGTTCCCCCATCTGGAAACATTATTCTCTATTCAGGGTACATCTTTGCCTTATCAAATCTTGCTACTACATAAAACAAGGGTGTCAAACTCGATTTCATTGAGAGCCACATCAGGTTGGTGTTCGACCTCGGAGGGCCGGGGGGAGGGGTGACACAGAACACATGCTGGGGGCACCTATGGTGGCCAAATGCTAAGGCAGGACTTCCCTGATACCCTCCCTCACTCTCATTATAATCTCCTTCCTCCTTTCCTTTTCTTTTTCCTTCCCTCTTCAGTCTCCTTTTTTCTTCTTTCCCCTTTCCTTATTTTTTCTTCCTTGCTCTCTTCCCATCTTTCCTTTTTTTTCTTTGTCTTTCCTCATTCCCTTTCTCCCTTCCTGTCCCTTCTTGCATGCTCAAATGCAAAAAGAGGAACTATTTCTCTTTGTTTTGTTTTTAGTTTGTATTGATAGCCCTTTGCCACTGAAAATGGAGTGGGGGGGAAGGGCAAGCATGGCCTCCAGCACCCTGTTTTCAGCCTGGACGGCCTTCTGCAGCCCTCTGCCAGTGAAAACGGAGTCCATTTTCACTAGCAGAGGCACCTGCGGGCGTTAAGTTTGACACCCCTAACATAAAGGATAAACTAGGGACTTATTTTAGACAACAATAAGGTAACAGAATGCAAATATCTACCTGTTGCAATCAAACAAATGGCACCTGATCTACAAGGATTTGGGAGCAAATCAATCCAAAATCTCACCAGGCTCAAGGTTGACTCAGCCTTCCATCCTTTCTAAGGTAGCTTAAATGAGGACCCAGTTTGTGGGGGCAATAAGCTGACTTTGTATAAAATATACAAAAGTATGAAGGCTATTGCTTAACGCATTGTAAGCCGCCCTGAGTCTCCGGAGAAGGGCAGCATATAAATCAATTTAAAAAAAAAAAAAAAAGACTATTTAGAACATAGAACAATGGGGTTGGAAGGGACATTGGAAGTCTTTTAATCCAACCCATTGCCAGAGACTCTATACAATCCTAGGGAATGGCAGGAGACCCTATACCCGTGATGGCGAACCTATGGCACGTGTGCCACAGGTGGCACGCGAAGCCATATTAGTGGGCACGCCAGCTCAGCTCTGGGGCGCATGTGCACGCCGGCCAGCTGATTTTCGGGCCTTCTGGGCCCACCAGAAGTAGGGAAACAGGCTGTTTCCTGCCTCTGGAGGGCCTGGGGGGGTGGGGAAGGCCTGTTTTTCTTTCTTACCTGGTTCCAAATCCTCTCTGTGTATCTGGGAACGGTGAAAACAGCCTTTCCCACTCCCTTGGAGGCTCTACGGAGGCTGAAAGGGCCCATTTCCCAACTCCCGGTGGGACAGGAAGTGACTTTTTTCCTGTCCCCAGCCTCCAGAGATTCCTAGAGAGGCTCCTAGAGAGTCCTAGAGGGGCTCCTAGAGACTCCTAGAGAGGTTCTGGAGGCTGGGGACAGCAAAAAATGTCACTTCCTGTCCCACCGGGAGTTGGGAAATGGGCTTTTTCAGCCCCCGTAAGGTCTCCAAGGGAGTGGGAAAGGCTGTTTTCGCCGTTCCCAGATACACAGAGAGGATCTGGAACCAGGTAAGAAAGAAAAACGGGCCTACCAGGCCATCATGTGCCAGGAGCGGGGGGGGAGGGGGTTGTGCACACATGCGTGTGGGCACGTGCGTGCGTGACCCTCCCCCACCCCCCCTCTCCTGGCACGTGATGGCAAAAAGGTTAGCCATCACTGCCCTATACAATCCTAGGGAAATAATTGTCCAGTCTCTTCTTGAAAATCTCCAGTGATGGAGCACCCACAACTTCTGGTGGCAAGCCATTCCACAGATTAATTGTTCTCACTGTTAGCAAACTTCTCCTAAGGTCTAGGTTGAGTCTCTCTTTAATGATCTTACCATTTTAAATGGAAATTTTACATTTACATTGAGTTTACCCAGGCTTGTCTCATGAGTCAGTTGCAGAACATTTCACCTTGTAAGATGTTTACATCTTAGATGACCAATCTGACAGACCAAGCAATCTTTTGCTCAAGAAGCTTCATATAAAGGAACTGCCGGGGGGTGGGGGGGACTTCATTTCATTTAAGTTAGAATATTTTAGATCAGGGGTCTCCAACCTTGGGTACTTTAAGACTCGTGGACTTCAACTCCCAGAATTCCCCATAGCTGGCTGGAGAATTCTGGGAGTTGAAGTCCACAAGTCTTAAAGAGTCCAAGGTTGGAGACCCCTGCTTTAGATGCCTTCTACAGTAAACGTCAAGATGAAATGTCTTCCCGAGACAAAGACATATTGAATGTCATGAGGAACATCAAAATGCAAAATTAATCCTGCAGAACCACCCATCATGAAACTGTCCCACAAAACTACTTCTGGAGTAGATGGAAGTCATAAGGGAAACAGGATGTCCATAAAACCTTTGAATCATGCATCTATCTGAGGAAGCCTGTGTCAAAGGACATGTTGATGTATTACGACAATGCTGGAGAGCCGGAAAAATAAGTCATCACTGACATGTTCGAGTTAAGTATTTAAGATGGTTTTAACTCAGGCTGTGTTCTGTTTGCGATAAGCCACAGCATATGGAAACTCAAAGCGGCCTGCTTCAGATGTAAAATTAGGATTCAGTAGTCTACTAAAAGGCAGTGGCTCAGTGGCTAAGACGCTGAGCTTGTCGATCAAAAAGTCAGCAGTTCAGCGGTTCGAATCCCTAGTGCTGCATAACGGGGTGAGCTCCCGTTACTTGTCCCAGCTTCTGCCAATCTAGCAGTTCGAAAGCACGTAAAAAATGCAAGTAGAAAAATAGGGACCCCCTTTGGTGGGAAGGTAACACCTTTCCGTGCGCCTTTGCCGTTTAGTCATGCCGGCCACATGACCACAGAGGCGTCTTCGAACAGCGCTGGCTCTTTGGCTTTGAAATGGAGATGAGCACCGCCCCCTAGAGTCGGAAACGACTAAAGGGGAACCTTTATCTTTAGTCTACTAGGCCAGAATTCCCCAATGTTTCCCGCTTTGCGGACCAGCAGGGCAGAAGGGAGGGGAATGGCCCAGTTGCAAACCCCTCACAGGCCACAGGTTGGGGACCCTAGACACACCAGCATGGTCCAAAAAGGAGCTAAGCCAGCCTCTCTTCAAAAATTGATACATCAATATAGTGACATACACTATACATTATGACTAATGTGTATACGTAGAGACTTTTCTTTGGTTTAATTACATGATGTTCAAATTGTTGTCTCTCCATTCAACACTTCCAAGAAATATACAGGTAGCCCTCGACTTACGGCCACAATTTGAGTCCAAATTTTCTGATGCTAAGTTAAGACATTTGTTAAGTGAATTTTGCCCCATTTAACGAACTTTCTTGCCACAGTTGTTAAGTAAATCACTGCAGCTGTTAAATTAGCAAATCGCTTGTTACGTGAATCTGGCTTCCCCAATGTCTTTGCTTGTCAGAAGGTTGTGAAAGGTGATCACATGACCCTGGACATAGCAACCATCATAAACGAGTCAGTTGCTAAGCATCTGAATTTTGATCACATGGGGATGCTGTAACGGTTTTAAGTGTGGGAAATGGTTGTAAGCCACTTTTTTCAGGGCCGTTGTAACTTCTAATGGTCACTAAGTGAACTTTTGTAAATCGAGGACTACCTGTAGTCTGGAATCAATGGAATTTGGTTCTCAATTGAAACTTCTGCCAAATGAAATCAAAAGTTGCCATGTTTTCAGCCCCAATTCCCAAACACTCTATAGGTCCGTGATGGCGAACCCATGGCATGCGTGCCACAGGTGGCACGAGGAGTCATATCTGTGGGCACAAGAGTGTTGCCCTAGCTCAGCTCCAATGCGCATGTGCATGCCGGCCAGCTGATTTTCGGGCCTTCCGGGCCCACCAGAAATCAGGAAATGGGCTGTTTCTGGCCTCCAGATGGCCTGTGGTGGGGTGGGGAAGGCCGTTTTTGCCTTCCCCAGACTCCAAGAAAGCCTCTGGAGCCTGGGGAGGGTGAAAAACGGGCCCATTGTGCCATCGTGTGCCAAAAGCGGGGAGAGCGTGAGGTGCATTGAATTATGGGTATGGGCACGCGCGCGCGCAACCCCTCTCCCGCTCCCCACGCTTTTGGCACGCGATGGCAAAAAGATTAGCCATCATTGCTAGAGGTAGTCCTCCATTTATGACCACAATTGAGCCCAATTTTTTTCTGTTGCTAAGTGAGATAGTTGTTAACTGAGTTCTGCCTCATTTTATGACCTTTCTTGCCACAGTTGTTAAGTGAATCACTGTGGTTATTAACTCAGTAACACAGTTGTTAAATGAATCTGGCTTCCCCATTGTCAGAAGATCACAAAAGGGGATCACATGACCCCGGGATACTGCAACCGTCATAAATATGAACCAGTTGCAAAGGATTTGAATTTTGATCATGTGACAATGGGAATGCAGCAACAGTGTGAAAAATGGTCATAAGTCATTTTTTTTTTCAGTGCCGTTGTAACTTCGAACAGTTACTAAATCAATGGCTGTAAGTCGAGGACTATCTGTATAGACATTCAGTTTCATTTCAAAACTAATCGAGTGGCAGCAGCTCCCCAGATTGTCCCTTCTGTCAAATATAAGACATTCTCTAAATATAGTAGGCATTTTATGAATAAGTAGGTTTTAAAGACACACTGTTCACTTTAAAAAAAACGCTGAACTGTTTCTTCTCTTTGTCTTAATTAATTGCATATTCGAATTTAAATTTTAAGGAATGTGGAGCATGACTTTGGGGATGAACTAAAAAGAAAAGCACACAGCAGGTGGAAGCAAAAAAAATATAATAATCCAAAATCCTGAAATCAGGGGGAAAAAAACTAAAGATTTTACAGCCGCTGGCAAGCTTCACGCTGGTGCTATTTTAAGTGCCTTATCTCCAAGTTGAGGAACAAAGGCAAGATAACAGTATATATCTGCCTTCCTCATTCTATAGCTTAGATCCGTTCATGAGTGATAGTAAACCATGATTTTATTGTGGTTTCTTTTTTAAATGAACTATAATAGGCAAATGCAAATAAAGAGAGTTACTTCAAGCATAGCAAAACAGAGTTATGATTCTGCTTATCTAACAGAAATACCGAAATACTGCAATAGGGATTCAAGAAGTAAAAAAATTGATTTGGTGATGCACAGGAAGCACCTGTTGGGTGGATTTTAAACAGTGCCTCGAAACCCAAGAAGCGGCTGTGCCAGCCCAGAAAAAGTTGAAGCTTCTGAAAGTCTTTTCAGCAGGTGTGATGTGTGTGCGCTACGCACACATACACAATCACATTTTCTCGTTTGACCCTGGATCTTTGCTCAGTTCAAGAACACAAACCTAACAAGCCCATGATAGCTCGGAATAGCAATAGCACTTAAGACTTATAAACCACTTCATAGTACTACTTTATAGTATTTATTTATTTATTTTATTATTCATTTTTCTATGCCGCCCACTCTCCGAAGACTCTGGGAGGCTTACACCAAAGACAGTATACTAAATAGCATATTGCCCCCAACAATCTGGGTCCTCATTTTACCCACCTCGGAAGGATGGAAGGCTGAGTCAACCTTGAGCCGGTGAGATTTGATCCGCTGATCTGCTGAACTGGCAGTCAGCTGAAGTAGCTGCAGTACTGCACCCTAATCACTGCACCACCTCGGCTCCTAGTTTTCTCTAAGTTGTTTACAATCAGCATTCCCAACATGTTCCCAACAATCAATGATATGTGAATCAGTACATAGTCCTTGACTTACAGCAGTTCATTTAGCGATCATTCAAAATTACGACAGCACTGGAAAAATTGACTTATGGCCATTTTTCACACTTACGATCTTTGTAGCAGCCCCATGATGATGTGATCAAAATTCAGACACTTGGCAACTGGTTCATAGTGACGACAGTTGCAGTGTCCTAGAGTCATATGATCACTTTTTGCAATCTTCTGATAAGCAAAATCAATGGAGAAGCCAGATTCGCTTAACAGTGGTGGTACTAACTTATCAACCATTCAGTTAACAACTATGGCAAGAAATCTCGTAAAATGGGACAAAACTCACTTAACAAATGTCTCACTTAAAACAACAGCTCAATTGTAGTTGTAACTCGAGGAGTAGCTGTAATGATCATACAATCCTGGATATAGCCAGATGCTTCACAAAATTAAAGGTAAAGGTTTTCCTCGCACATATGTGCTAGTCGTTCCCAACTCTAGGGGGCGGTGTTCATCTCCATTTCAAAGCTGAAGAGCCAGTGCTGTCTGAAGACATTTCCGTGGTCATGTGGCCGGCATGACTAAAAGCCAAAGGCACACGGAATGCTGTTACCTTCCCACCAAAGGTAGTCCCTATTTTTCTACTTGCATTTTTTACATGCTTTCGAACTGCTAGGTTGGCAGAAGCTGGGACAAGTAACAGGAGCTCACTCCATTAAGTGGCGCTAGGGATTCAAACCGCTGAACTGCCAACCTTCTGATCGACAAGTTCAGCATCTTAGCCACTGAACCACCTTTTCCCCCTCACAAAATTAGTGAGATGTAACTGCTATCAAATCACCCTGAAGCAAGAGAAAGAAGCTCTTGTTGCTTTCTATGTGTTATGGACTTTCATTTCCCGATTTTACAGTGGTTCCCCCTTATTTTCATACTTGCCACCCAGAGCAAACCTACAAGTATACTAATTACTGTTTGCTTTCTTTCTTTCTTTTTTTTTTTTTTTAGCAAAGAGCACCATCGAACCAATAACTCTTTCCAGTAAAACCTCCGTTTTTACTGTATGTCCAGACAGCTTTGCTTCTCCTAGTCCTCTTTTTCTCACAGCCCTACGTGTTCTTTTTACTCTGTAGTACGAGTTTAAAAAAACGGAGAGCCAGTTTGGTGGTGTGGTTAAAGAATTGGCTAGAAACCAGGAGACTGTGAGTTCTAGCCCTGCCTTAGGCACAAAGCCAGTCAGTCGGTGACTTCAGGTCAATTACTCGGTTGTAGTAGAAGGCAAGGATAAACCAATTCCAAAAATTTTGCCAAGAATTACAAGGTCCTGGAGACTAACTTGAAAGGAAAAAAAAAAAATAGGTGTAGAAAGAAACATGCAATCTTCTTTGTCCCAGAGGTGTTTTTTCCAAAAGGCAACTGGGCTTTCTTGAAAACGTTTCACTTCTTTACAATAATTCTGTGAGGTTGAGCTAAGGGTATAATCCTGTGATGCCAAACCTATGGCACGCGTGCCACAGCTCAGACCGGTGTGCCTCCTGCCGGCCATCTGACTTTCGGGATGCACAGGGAGATTGGGTGCATGCGGGAAACCCGTGCACATGCGCAGGGGGGTGGGATGGAGCTGCAGGAGGTGATGGGCCCAGGAGGCTGCAGGAAAGTTTGCTAGGCCCAAAACGGGGCATGGGTGGGAGTGCGGCCTGCCTTCCCCCACACAGCCTGTTTTTGGGCCCAGGAGGCTACAGGGGGGCCTGCTAGGCCAAAAACAGAGGCGGGGGTCATATGCGCATGCAGAGCGGGGGGCAGGGGAAGTTGTGCGCATATGCGCAGGGGGTGCACATTGTATTATGGGTGTCGGTACGCACACGTGCACTGTCGCATGTGCACAAGCACGCTTTCGGCACACGAGGAGAAAAAGTTTAGCCATCACTGGTCTAATCCAAAGTTCCCAAGATTGATGATGTACTAGAAACCAGGGTGGATTTGATTTAAATCGTGTTGATTTAAATCACAATTTAAATCACTAGAAAAAAGGCTTGATTTAAATCAACTCGATTTAAATCATAATTTTTAAAGAGCAACTGTCATCTCTGCTACTCCTTTGACCCATTGTTGACTCACCGATAGTCCCAGTGTTGCAGAATATACAGCCTCATGCTACATAACTAAGCTCCATTTCATGCTGAATAAACTAAATTATTTATGTATCTTAAATAGAAAACTATCTTATGATAGATTTTTACCCCAAAAGTTTTTTATTAAAATAAATTTGATAAAAATCAAAAAAATCCAATTTAAATTAAAAAAATCCAATTTAAATTAAAAAAAAAATCTGTTTTTTTTTTTAAAAAATCATTGATTTTTATCCACCCTGCTAGAAACCTGGTAGAATACCTTAACTATTATACTACGTTAGCTTTTATGTTCTCTCTCTTCCTCTAAAATAGCTGCCAATCCATAACTATTTTTCATACGCAATCCTTTATTCGTAGAAACAATTGGCTTCTGACATCAATTAAAATTCTTCCATTAACATTCCCAACCACTAGTTCTAAATAAAGTTACTCTTTCCCAGACAGAATTAGCAGTTTTTCCCAACTTAAAAAAAAATTATTTAAGAGTAAGAATAATTCAACAGTAGTTTCTCTTCACTAGAGGCTGGGGAGTCATATGTCTGGAAGTTTTCCATTCCGATTCCTGCACTGAGCGGAGTCTGCATTTGCTATCCTGCATGGCTCCATTCAATTCTTTGGTTCTTTCTTTCGATTTTTTGGCTAGAGAAAATAAATTCCAGGGAGCAAGTAATATTCCAGATTTTGCTAACCGATGTCTTTTCCTTTCCTTTTTTGGTGTTAATGCATTTGAATCCTCACAAAAACAGGACGTAAGACGGATCTGCCTATTATTCACTAGCTGCATAATTCATTCCTCTCTAATTTTCAGTTCCCGCTGGCCAGCTGGGAAAAAGATCAGTTTTACTGACAATTAAGATACAAAAAGCTTCTGTAAGGCAGTAAGTGCATCAGACAAGGATCAAAACCATGCAGTATGCCTAGAAGCTTTATCACTGTGGGATCTTTGGAACTCTCTGAGCTTGCTTTCTTGCAGACGTTTCATTACTCAACTAGTAATGCACTGATGATATTGCCTAGCTGGGTAATGAAATGTCTGCAAAAAATCCGATTAGGCTCAAAGAGTACCACATACCCCACAGTTCAACCCTGAGGTACAAATATTTTCTTCTATTAGTTCTATCACACTTTTCCTTTAACTTAGACTGTAAATTTAATTACCTTTAATTTTAAACTCAAACAGCCAGCATTGCTCAAATGTAAAATCTTGTAACAGGGTGGATAAAAATCAATGATTTTTTTTTAAAAAATCAAAAAAATCAGATTTTTTTGATTTAAATCAGATTTTTTTTATTTAAATCGGTTTTTTTTGATTTTTATCAAATTTATTTTAATAAAAAACTTTTGGGGTAAAAATCTATTGTAAGATAGTTTTCTATTTAAGATACATAAATAATTTAGTTTATTCAGCATGAAATGGAGCTTAGTTATGTAGCATGAGGCTGTATATTCTGCAACACTGGGACTATCGGTGAGTCAACAAGGGTCAAAGGAGTAGCAGAGACGACAGTTGCTTTTTAAAAATTATGATTTAAATCGAGTTGATTTAAATCAAGCCTTTTTACTAGTGATTTAAATCATGATTTAAATTGTGATTTAAATCAACTCGATTTAAATCAAATCCACCCTGTCTTGTAAGTTCCCCTTCTGGGGTGTCTGCCTGCTCAGCTTTTGAAAAATGCAATGTAGTTAATAAACTACAATGAATGAATGTCTTAGACAATGACAATGAATGTCTTACTGTGTTTCCCCGAAAATAAGACCCTGTCTTATATTTTTTGAACCCTGAAATAAGCGCTTGGCCTTATTGCCATGCGCTCAAAAGCCCAATTGGGCTTATTATCACGGGATGTCTTATTTTGGGGAAAACAGGGTAGCGTGTAACTCTGCTTTCATTAGCAAGCCATGGTTAAACAATCCATGCTTAGAAAGTTGCTTAAATCTTGTTAATGCAACAGATTAAAGCTAACACGGCCTTCTTAAGAGAAAGCCTGATAATCAAAAATTTAAAATGTACAAACACTGATATGTGCGCTCCCACAGAGGGGCCTCCTTGGGGTGCCATCAGCCAAACAATGTAGGCTGGTGACCCCCAGGGGGAGGGCCTTCTCTGTGGGGGCACCTACACTATGGAACCAGCTGCCCCCAGAGATAAGGAGAATCCAAGACCTCGGTGCCTTTCGCCGTGCCCTTAAAACTTTCTTTTTTCAGCAAGCCGGGCTGGCTTAACATATTTTTAAATATTTTTAATTGGTTTGTCATTTTAAACTGGGGCCAAATTAATATAAATTCTTTTAGTTTTTAATGTATGTATTGTATGTTTTTATCTGGCTGTACACCGCCCCGAGTCCCTTGGGAGAAGGTGCGGTATACAAATTCGAAATAAAATAAAAATAAAATAAATATGATATGATATGAACGATCAATTTTGTGGCTATATTCAGTCCCCAAGTACCTTCTTTATTGCATCTGGAGCATTCCCCCAGAATGTAATAGCAAATAAAATTCATTTATTAAATCTATATGCTGCCCATCTCACTATCAAGCAATTTAGGGCAGCTTACAACATCATAAAACAATGATATAAAACAGAATCTTCAATCAATCAATCAATCAATCAGAATGGAGCTGGAAGGGACCTTGGAGGTCTTCTAGTTCAACCCCCCGCTAAAGCAGGAGACCCAATACCTACATGTTAAATCTATATGTTAAAAAATATTAAAAGACTCTATACCCATGATGGCAAACCTATGGCACGTGGAGCCATATCTGTGGGCACGTGAGCGCTGCCTTAGCTCAGCTCCAGCAGATTTTCGGACCTTCTGGGCTCAGCAGAAGTCAGGAAACAGGCTATTTCTGGCCTCTGGAGGCCGTCCCGGGGGGGGGGGGGAAGGGAGGTGGCAGTTTTCACCCTCTCCAGGCTCCTAGAAAGCCTCTGGAGCCTGGGGAGGGCAAAAAATAGGCCTTCCAGTCCCACCAGGAGTCAGGAAATGGCCCGTTTCCAGCCTCTGGAGGGCCTCGGGGAGGTGGGGAAAGCCGTTTTAGCTCTCCCCCGGCTCCAAGAAAGCCTCTGGAGCCTGGGGAGAGTGAAAATGGGCCTTCTGGTCCCACCATGCCACCGCGTGTCAAAAGTGGGGGTCATGGGGGGGTTGCGCACGCATAAACAGGGGGGGCGCATTATGGGTGTGGACACGTATGCACGCCCCCCCGCTTTTGGCACGCGACAGCAAAAAGGTTAGCCATCACTGCCCTATATGTTAAAAATATTAAAAACAATAAACATTAAAAATCAGAAAACTGGATAAATCAATTCATAGTAGCCTTATTCTGATACCACCTCTCATGTTTCCCCTAAAATAAGGGCCCAAACTGAATGCTTCAATTTTTGTGATATTTAAGGAATCTACTTCATTGTTCAACATGCTTCTTTTTTACTGCTCCCAAACTTTGCACAGCCAATCCCCCTGCACTGCTCTGCAAATTAATGCCTCTATACAATCTACAACTCTTGAAGACCCATTTTTTTAAAAAGCGAGGTATGTCCTGCTACCACATGGAAATGCCTGTGCCAATTTACGAAAAATAGCTTACCTAAGTTGAGACTGGAGTTTCCCTGCTTTATTTATGAAATCTTCCCAAATCGGATAACTTCCCTAGAAGAGAAAAAGCACAAAACTTTAATCAATGCAAATATTCCCCCATTCCTAACAAGATTAAGAAACTCACAAAAAAGAAAAAGAAATACACAATAGCAATAAATAAACACACAGGTAGCATTGATCAATATTCTTTTTAAAGACGCAGGATGAAAAAAAAAGTTTGTATTAGCACAGAATAATTTCTCCCAATCAAATTCATACACTAACCTAGATGGTATGTAGACAAAAATGGAGGCTACTTTGGAATAATCGTTTCTCTTAACTTTACAAAGGGGTTGGGGAAAACAACCTATTCACACAACCAGCCCGCAACCAACTGAAGATTGTTAAAAGTCATTCTAACCAAGATACAACCTGGTTATACAGAAATTTAAATCCATCATCAGTCATAATGGAAAGACATTCAATTCTCAAACATATAGATACAGGTTGTCCTCAGTTTATGACTGGTTGCTATGCAATCTCAAAAAAAAAAACTTACTTACAATCCAGATTCGAAATTTCAAAGTCTGTGGGCCCTCCCTCTGCAGGTGAATTTAGGTGTTTGGCAACCTGAGTACATTTATGACTATTTGCAGCAGTCCTGCAGTCACATGCTTTTTGATAATGTTTAAGGGAAGCTAACAGTTACTACTGGTTTCTGGCAAAAAAAAAAAAAAAAGCTACCCATAGAAAACAATTGGTTCACCTAATGCAGGTGTCTGCAACCTGCGGCTCCAGAGCCACATGTGGCTCTTTTGTCCCCCTGCTGTGGCTCCCTGTCCGCTGAACCCACCACTGGCTAGTCCCGCACCTCGCCCTCCCCTCCCAGTCCCTCCTCGCCTGGCCTAAGAAGGTAAGGGCGATTACCTAAAGTAACATCAGGAGGCACAAAACCTGGGTAAGCATGGCTGAGGATGGTGGTCATGTGACTGGGTGGGAGTGAGTGGTGTCGAGTTGGCCATGCCCACCCAGGTTTTGTGGCTCCCGGTGATTTCTTTTCTGTGGGAAACGGGTCCAAATGGCTCTTTGAGTGTTTAAGGTTGCAGGCCCCTGACCTAAATGCTGCGTTCATTTCACAACCGGCCCTCAAAAGGCCACAACATTGGGTACTGTCACGTTGTGACCTGCTTTGTGACTATCACAACTTATAAGCAAAATTGTGGGGTTTAATTATGGTCATGTCGACCCAAAGAGTAATCTAGAAATAAGGATTGAAAAATTTTAGCAACCAGTTCGCTGCCCAGTTGCTGGGTTGGCGTGGCCATAGCGGCCTGCACCACAGCAGGAGGGGACGTATTTACCCTCCCCAGGCTCCGGAGGCTCTCCTCGAGCCTCCGAAGGACAAAAATGGCCTCCCCGGGCACTGGAGGCCAGAAATGGGCCCGTTTCCAGACTTCTGGAACTTCCAGGAGGCCCGTTTTTTCGCCCTCCCAGAGCTCCACATGGGCGCTGTACTTACCTGGCATCCAAAACGAGCCATGTAGAGACTCCTGGGAGGGGCAGGGTAGGCGGGGTCAGCCAGTCCTTGCAACTACTGGTTCAGCAAACCAGATGAGAATTAACATCCGGTTCAAGCAAATTGGTCCGAACCGGCTGAATCCCACTCCTGGATATAGCATATATCAGTGATTGCTAAACTATTTGATCCAAGTACTCCTTTTCCCAGTCTCAAATAATTTTATTACAGTATCCCCACAAAAAAAGCAGACTTTGTTGTTTCACACAAGTGTCTCAGCAGTAGCAGCAGCCCCAAATGGAATACTCAACTCACAAGCAATGACAAATGATCTCCAGTTTAAGAACCACTGACCTACATACATACACGTTTGCTTTCTAGAACACAGAAATGTTAAATTTGCAGAAATTATAAAAATGTGTGGGGAAAAAAATATCACACCAAGAGCAGGGGAAGCAGAGTGAAATTTTTGAGAAAAAGTGTAACACATTCTACCGAGCTTCGTTTGATTGCACTGACAACATGAAAAACATTATTTAAAACAAGGTTCAAGAAGAGAATCTGCCTCAAGTGTCTGATTACTCCTCAGATACTGTCTTGTAGGCTGGGTTACATCATTAAGCAGTAGCCAAACTCTGCCTTTTTGCAGGGAGAATTTATTACAGAGTGCAAGGAACACCCTGAAGTAACTCCTTTGTAGGTATGATGACTTGAAGGCCTTCCTAAGATTTCCTCCACCTGGATCAGTCTTCACCTGAAGCTCCAGATCTCTGATGTGAGAGCAACAGATTTCAGGAAAGGGACAAATCCATGCCAACTGATCACAGAGGTTATATGCCTCAAGACTTATGTTTGGTTATATGTTAACGAAACTTCTTATGTTAACCTACATATAAAATAAAATTATTTTGTGTATTTGAGACATAAAGAATAACAGTTTGGTCTAGTATTAACATGATGGGCCTAGGAACCAGAAGTCTGAGTTCCATTCCTGCTGGCTGGGTTACTCTAGGCCAATCACCAAAAAGTGAGTTCTAGTCCCATTTTAGGCATGAAAGTCAGCTGGAAGACTTTGACCAATCACAGGAGAGAGTGAGTTCTAGTCCGGTTTTAGGCATGAAAGCCAGCTGGGTGTCTTTGGGCCAATCACCAGGAGAGAGTGAGTTCTAGTCCGGTTTTAGGCATGAAATCTGGCTGGGTGTCTTTGGGCCAATCACCAGGAGAGAGTGAGTTCTAGTTCGGTTTTAGGCATGAAAGCCAGCTGGGTGTCTTTGGGCCAGTCATTTTCTTTCAACCCAACCCACCTCACAGGTGTGGAAAATAGGTGGAAGGAATATTATGTTTGTTTCCCATCCTGAACTATTTGTGAACAATAACAAAGGCAGGATAAAAATCAAATAAATAAAATAATCTGATGCATCCTTCTGAGTATGAACCGCAATTCTTCCCCACGCCCAAATTTGGAACCACAAAGTCTGGAGTGAATGCAATGAGGCAAGTCAATTCCTAACCCCACTCCCAGCCTCCTAATCCCCTTTCCTCTCAAACTCAGTTCAAAAACTCTGTTTTGGTTTTGACAAGAAGGCTGCCATTGCTCTGGGGCAATTCGACAACTCCTGAATCATCCCACTTTTCCCAGGAGACACCGCAAAAGGCCCATGAAACAGAGACACCATTCTGTCAAGGATCAGTCACTTCTCGATAATCATGAAACCAGATCGGAGCAGCTCTGGGCATCTGTCAACTGTTGGTCATTTCGAAGTACCAAGAAGTAGGTAAGACTCCCTTCTCTGGCCTCAGCCTCACCTGTTACAGCACAAGCACCAAACAAAACAGCAATTCATTCAGACATTCTCAGATTTCTTGTCTCCCTGGCTCATTTTCACCGAGCTTCAAAACCATCCACTTCACTTGTCAGTGATGTGAAACAAAACATGTTTTGTTTCTTAACACAACATGAAGCGTTTGCCATGTTTTCATTGTATGAGATTTCATAACATTTAGTCTAATCCTTTACCTAATTAACTTATTTAGTCCGCGGATTTATAACCTGCCTTTCTTCCAGAAAGTCAAGGCAACATAAACTTCTCCAACCTTGCTTCATATCATCAACTTTTCAAGCTGAGTTGAATGGGCTGACCAAGATCACCCATTGAGTTTCATGATGGATGGTAAACTAGGACCTTGACCAGGCCTGCCATAGTCCAAGAGGTTAACCAATGTACCATACCAACGGCAACCTCAGAGGATCACATTAAGCGCATGCATGGCATCCTTATTGTCAGCACTTCAAGCTGCATTTACTCTAGTGATGACATAAGAAGGAGAAGCGGAGGCGTCTGGAAAGGGACGTTTGACTTTTCACCTACTTATTTTCCCTGGAGAGAATATCCCCTTGGAGATGGGATGGGAGGGGGGAAATTCCTTTGAGCTGGAGCAGTAGATTAGGGGTAGAGTGACTTGGAAGATGGCCAATGAGTGCAGAGGAGTGGGGAACGGAAAGGGAGGGTTTTGGGTCTGGAAGTCAGTGTTGGCTGCAATGGAGTCGGAGTTAGAATGTCGTGCTTAATAAATGGGAGTTTTTCATCAAAGACTTTGTTTGAAAAGCAATTTATTTGAGACAACCTCGAAACCTTACACTTATTTGCTCTGCAGTTCATAAACTGGACAGCTGTGTTGGCCACAAACTTAACACACATAATGAAGAGGGGGCTTTGTAGGTATCAGTGTATGTGTACAGATATTTTTTTCCCCAGGCAAAAAGGAAAACCTAGATTCTTTCATCCTGCAAAATCTATTGAACGTCATCCAGTACTTGAGGGGCTGTCACAGAGAAGAGGGGATTGACTTATTCTCCAAGGTCCCAGAAGGCAGGACAAAAAGTAATGTTAAAAGAGAGATCCAACCAGGGGTGGGCTGCTGAGGGTTCGCAGGGGTTCGGGAGAACCTCTAGCTAAGATTCTGTGCAATTTAGAGAACCCCCAAATCCCACTCCTGGCTGACCCCGCCCACCCTGCCCCTCCAAGAAGTCCCCACGTGGCCCCTTTTGGATGCAGGTAAGTGCAGGGTGCACGCAGAGGCTCGGGGAGGGGGAAAAACAGGCCTACCGGAAGTTTAGGAAGGCCGGAAACAGGCCCGTTTGAACTAAGGAGAAATTTCCTTGAACTAAGGAGAAATTTCCTAAGAGTGAGAACAATTAATCAATGGAATGGCTTGTCTCCCAGAGTTGTGGATGCTGCATCACTGGAGGTTTTCAAAAATAAACTGGACAACCTTTTGAGTAAGATGGTGTAAAGCTCCTACCTTGAGCAAGAGGTTGGATTAGAAGACCCACAAAGTCCCTTCCAGCCCTATGATGCTATATTCTATCCCCTTCACTTAACGAGTGCCAACTGGCTGCGAGAACACTTCCAATCAATCAAACAGGAGATGAATCCCTTATTCATTATACTACAATGCAATTTTCTGCTTCTCTTCATGGTTAACGTGCATTTTCATTATGTTCACTAGGGAATAAAAATCCAGGAGGAAGTAACACATGCAACCTAATACAGCAATTATTCTTCCTCAAACCAAGAGAAGATGATTCAAATGTCAGGTGATTCAAAACTCTAATTCCAGCCAACCTCAAACAGATTAACAAATGAAAAGGGCAACGGTGTAGGTATAGCCGCTAAAAATGGGCACAGGTTTTTCACCACCAAGCCTGTTTTTTGAGAAAGGGCTACTCAAATCGTCTTCCTCCGACACAGGAAGTCCCGTGTCTAAAACCAAAGGAACATTGACATTTGTCATTAAGAAAACAATCTTATCCAGATATGCTAAATGAGAACTTTCTGGAGAATACCAAGTGGAGAATGGTTGCACTCTCGTATAATCCTAATGTCAAGAACTCCTATTATTGCATTTTAAGTACCAAGGTTTTAAAACTCACCATCCTAATTAAGAAGGCTCTTATTTTAGCTATACCAGCCAACTGTTCATGTGTGTAGAATATTGCTTTTTCCCCCATTTTCAGTTTTCTAAACCTATCAGCTATGTTGTTACACACCTCATCACAATCTTTTACTCCAAATAAATTAACCTACAATAGTTTACGCATTTTCTGTCCCTCAGTACTAAATTTAAAGATTAAAAAATTCATATTAGCCATAAACTACTAAGCAACTGAAGAGGTTAAAAGGGGGATGAATCCCTCCAGCGTGATGATTGAGAGATAACTAATTCAGGTTAATTGCTATAATTCAATTAGTCTTGAATTTACACAACCTTGATTAAATTAAATCAATTGTATTTAGCTGATTTACAGTCGGTGTTGCAGCCATATCTCCCGAGATACGGTTGCCCTAAATGTATTTTTCTGCCTTGTTTGTCCCAACTGTGGAATAAAAGAGATTTAGAGGAAAACTTTATGACTCAAGACAACATGATCATTAATCTCGTGCCTGGCCTTTTCTGACCCCAAATTTCTGGCACATTCTTTCATCAGCAGAGAAGAAAATTGCTTAGCTATCTGAAAGTAGTATGAATGCACAAAATTAGGAAAAAGAAATGCTTCTCACAGCTGAATTATATACATCACTAAAATGTGGCTTTTATTTAGAGATGCTATGGGGTCCGTGGTGGTCTCTGAGCTTTCTTGTTTTCTTGAAGACATTTCATTACCCAAACTAGGTAACATCATCAGTACTACCCTAGTAAGGAGTGCAGTTTGTTTCAGTTTATAGGTATTCTGGTGGCTTGCCCTATCTGTGTTAGGGAGGGTGGTCTTAGAGATTCTTTGGTAGGGCAGTCCATTGTTGGTCTTCGGCAGTTTCTTGATTGGGGTATTGTTTACTTGATTGGATTTTTCATCAGGTTCGCCTGGTTCGCCAGTTGCGTCCCTTTCTAGATCGGGACTCCCTACGCACAGTCACTCATGCCCTCGTCACCTCCCATCTGGACTATTGTAACGCTCTCTACATGGGGCTCCCCTTGAGGAGCACTCAGAGGCTCCAACTGGCGCAGAGTGCGGCCGCGCAAGTGGTTATGGGAGCGTCGTGGCGTTCCCATGTAACACCTCTCCTGCGCGAGCTGCACTGGCTCCCGGTGGTCTTCCGGGTGCGCTTCAAGGTTTTGGTTATCACCTTTAGAGCGCTCCATGGCTTAGGACCTGGTTATTTATGGGACCGCCTGCTACCACCAATAACCTCCCACCGGCCAGTATGCTCCCATAGAGAGGGGCTCCTCCGGGTGCCGTCAGCCAAACAATGTCGACTGGCGGCCCCTAGGGGGAGAGCTTTCTCTGTGGGGGCACCTACGATCTGGAATGAGCTCCCCCCGGAGATACGGAGGATCCCGGATCTGCGCACCTTCCGTTGCGCGCTCAAGATTTTCTTATTTCATCAAGCTGGCCTGGCCTAAATCTTTTCCCCTTTTAAATGTAAATTTTAATTTGTTTTTAAATTATTGGGTATTTTAAATTTGTCTCAGCCAAATTATTTAATTTGTTTTTATTCTATTTTAAATTTTTGTATTTATGTGTTTTATTCTGTG
Source organism: Arizona elegans (assembly GCA_022577455.1). Taxonomy (NCBI): domain Eukaryota; kingdom Metazoa; phylum Chordata; class Lepidosauria; order Squamata; family Colubridae; genus Arizona; species Arizona elegans. Next base: position 3,962,261 of record JAKOOJ010000002.1, on the reverse strand, counting down.
GCTGTTCACCACCCTGAGTCCTTCGGGAGTAGGGCGGTATATAAATCCAATAAAAACAAAAACAAACAAACAATGTTGATCTCATGTTAACCTTGGAGTTAATCTATGCCAGCAGTTCTCAACCTTTGGGGCTTGGCAGCTCGGCTGGGGGAGAAGGGAACTTGGCCACACAAGTGGAGGACTGGCACGTGTGCCCACACAGCCCTTGTATGAATGGTGAGCTGGCATGCATGCAGCTCGACTTGCATGAGCAATGGGCTGACATGCACATGTGTGACTGCCCACCACCCTGCTGGTCGAGCAAGCTGAGTTGCGTGCATGAGTGCATGTTACAGCCAGCCACTCGCGCAGCCCAATTACGGATAGGCCACAGCCGTGGTAGTGGGCCAGGGCCCAGGGGTTCGGGACCCCTGATCTATGTTGATCTGGAATGATGAAACAGCTGCAAGAAAACAAGCAAGTTCAGAGAGCATCAAGGACCCCTCATGTCAACCCTGAGCTACAAATATTCTCCTTTATTAGAGATGCTAAGGAAAGAGTCCTCTTTTTATACTTTTGCCAGCTATCCTTAGTGGGACATCAGAATTGCATAAGTTGGTAATAATATTTTGCGGATCGCAGCTGTAGAAACAATTATCTTAAAACAGGTATCTGCTCTAGGTGGGGTAGAAATCACAAATCAGACAGCATCTCAGGGCAAATCTGCCCATGTAATTCACTGAGCGGGGAGGGGGTTGTATTTTAAATAAATAAAAGTTTATTTGTTTGCACTACCAGCACACTCATTTTTCTTGCAGAACAAGCTGTTTCCATGCATACTACCCAAACCTCTGCTGAATTGTTTTTCTGTCTTTATACCTTCCAATTCTGGCAAGGATCTAAGACAAGAAAATTATAGGCACTTAACACCTGACTATTTCCAATTCTTCCCTTCTCCTCCAATGTTATTTCAGGTAGTCCTCAATTTATGGCTGAAATGGGGCCCTGCAATCATACATTATGTTGGTTGTAAATGTGGTCACCCACATGACCAACCCAATTTTATGACTTTTTGCAATAGTTGTTAAGGAAACCTGCAGAGTCATTAAGCAAACCCATTGTTCACTATGGGGCATTTTTGCCGAAAACTGTAAACAAATGCCACTTTGGGGACAAAAACCTCATAAATCACGGTCATGAAACCATAGGATGCTGCAAACAGCCATAAATATGGTCGCATGATATGGGGGGGGGGGCAGCTGTCAGAACTTCAGAATTAGGTCGTAAGTATCTGTTGTGACCCGTCAGCGGCCTGTGAGGATTGTAGCTGATTCTGACAGCGAGGAGGCTGGTGTGGTGTTGCGACAGCAGCCTGTGCAGCTTGCACCCGAGTCAGACAATGAGGAGGCTGGAGAAGATGTGGTGCCAGAGGCAGTGATTCAGCCAGGGCCTTCAGAATCTCCAGAAGCTCCTTTAAGTGAAGAGGACGAAGAAGAGGAGCCTCTTCTCAATGCACAGGCGCACAGAGCGGCTAAAAGGCAGGAGTGGCTCCTCGAGAGTAAGGCTTGGGGCTAATTGGCCACTCCCTTAGCCTATTTAAGGAGGAATGCCGACTGAAGCAATTTGTAGGGAACAACTTTAATTCATTCTACTTCGCGTCTGGATTCTCTGCAAATTGCTTCTGGCCTTTCTGCCAATCTTAGTAAGATTGTGATTACTTTATCTTTGATTTCTTGTAGGCTGTTAAGAAAGTTTATTAACAGCCTTTGTTTTGAAAAAGACTGAGTTATTTTAGTAAATTTAAGTTTTGTACAAACTTTGTGCGCTGTGTTCTTTGGGATCCGTAGCTGGGGCAGAACAGTATCTTTTGGGGTGTCCGTTATAACTTCAAACATTCACTAAGCAACCAGTCATATGTCGAGGACAACCTGTACAGGTTGTCCTCGGCTTACAATACCGTAGTTCCTTTAGTGACTATTCAAAATTACGAGACTGAAAGAAAGTGACTTCTGACTTTTTTTCACACTTATGATTGTTGCAACATCCCCATGGTCACATGATCAAAATTTGGACACTTGGCAACTGGCTCATTTATGACGGTTGAAATGTCCTGGGTGTCAGCACTTCAATCTGCATTTACTCTAGTGCTGACATAAGAAGGAGAAGAGGGGACAGCTGGCAAGAGGACGCTTGACTTCTCACCTACTTATTTTCCCTGAAGATAATATCCCCTAGGAGTTGAGATGGGAGGGGGGACATTCCTGGGAGCTGAAGTAGTAGATATGGGGAGAGTGATTTGGAAGAGGGCCAATGAGACGCAGAGAATTGGGGAACAGAAAGGGAAGGTTTGGGGTCAGGAAGTCATTGTTGGCTACGCCACAATCGGGGGACAGGTTGTCGTGCTTAATAAAATGAAAGATTTCTTCAAAGATTATTTGTTTGGAAATGCAATTTATTTTATTTGAGACGACATCGAAACCTGACACTGGGGTCATGTGATCTCCCTTTTGTGACCATCTGACAAAGTCAATGGGGAAGCCAGATTCACTTAACCACCCTGTTACTAACTTAACAACTGTGGCAAGAAATGGAAAAATCCACTTAACAATTGATTCAGCAACAGAAATGTTGGGCTCCATTGCGTTCATAAATTGAGGATTACTGTACTTTAAGTCGCTAGGCCAACCTCAGCAGCTTTAAAATGTGGACTACAACTCCCAGAAATCCCCAGCCAGTATGAATCAGCTAAAAACTTTATTGTTCAAAAGCTGGACAGGATGATCTGAACATTTGTAGACCTGTAACCTAAACTGAACATATCAAAATGTTGTATGGAAGAACTTTGCCCATACAGATAACTCAACTCGTGCATTGCTCACTGATTAAGAAATGGGTTTACTAAGCCAAAGTAACATTTGTTGCATAAATATTTCATTCAATCAATGAGGGAAAAGGCCGCTTGCAAAACAGAAAGCAAAGAGCAAATTCCATCCTGTAAAAGATTTGCAGCTCTTCTACACCAGCGGCTCCCAACTTTTGTGGCTTGGCTGGGGGTGGGAGAGGCGCATGGAGCCCTTGTGCGAGTGGCAAGCCAGTGCAGATGCGCACATCCCGATGTTCGCAAGTGGAAGGCTGGCACGCACCCACACAAGTGCCTGTCTTGGTACTACACAAATTGAGCTGTGTGTGCACCAGCCATTCGCACAGCCAAATTCCAAATAGGCCACGGTCTGGAAGTGGGTCCTGGCCGAGAGATTAGGAATCCCTGTTCTAAACAATATGCCTTTTTGCAAAATTTCAATTGCAATCCGTTTTCATCTAGATATCAATTTGAGGAGGGGGGAAAAATATCACAAGCGGAATTCTTAGCAATATGGCAGCAATGTTAATTGCCAGTGTAAGGATTGGTTTATGCAAGCAGTCCTCCCTTGATGACAAGTGCTGCAGTTGCTAAGTGGAAAATCACGGGATCCATGACCAGCTTACAACCTCACTTTCCTTTTGGTCGTTCAACGAAACATCCCAAGACTGTGACTCATAGGGCTGATATAGGAGAAACTAGGAAAAAGAAACACCAGGTATTTCAAGCTGAGCTCCTGAATGAAAGGCAAAATATCTAATTAATAAATACATCTGGCCTTCTTCCTTGATAAGACAAATTACTTTCTTTAACAGACTTCATCCCGGGATGATCCAGCTGTGATGAAGAGATGCCAAATTTTTCATCATTACTGCTACAGCTGATATTATTGCTCTATCAGCTATAATTTTAAGCTGCTAAACTTGGTCTTCCTTCTGCCACTATTCTAAGAAGCAAAGTGGAAAAAAAAACTCCGAACTTCTGATGCCATGACGGACAAGTTGTTTTAGAACACTCGAGAGCCAGAACTCAACACCTCTTGGCAACATTTAAAGAGGTTATGTCTGACCCAGCATCCTTATCATGCGTTAATTTCCCTATTGTGCACAACTACACAGACATAAGGTAACGGTAAAGGTTCCCCTCGCACATATGTGTTAGTCGTTCCCGACTCTAGGGGGCAGTGCTCATCTCCGTTTCAAAGCCGAAGAGACAGCACTGTCTGAAGACGTCTCCATGGTCATGTGGCCGGCATGACTAAACACCACAGGCGCACGGAATGCTCTTACCTTCCCACCAAAGGTGGTCCCTATTTTTCTACTTGCATTTTTTACGTGCTTTCAAACTGCTAGATTGGCAGAAGCTGGGACAAGGAACGGGAACTCACCCCATTACACAAACATATCAAAGGTCTAATACTGGGGTGTCAAACTCGATTGCACTAAGGGACACATCAGGGTTGTGTTTGACTTCGAGGGGCCAGGGGGACTGTGGCAAGTTCGACATCACTCGTGTCGGGGACGCCTGTGGTGGTCTGAGCGCTCTGCCAGCGAAAACAGGCTCCCAAGCTCCGTTTTCGGCTGCGACAGCATCCTGCAACCCTCTGCCAGCAAAAAAGGAGCTTGGGAGGACCGCCTTCCGAGCTCCATTTTTGCTGGCAGAGGCACCCCAGGCAGGTCCTTTTCTGTTTCCAGGGTTGCCCCACAGGCCAGATCTAAGCATCCCAGTCTTGGGGTGAGGCCGAGCCTTGAGTTTGACTCTCCTGATCTAATGGCTAATATATTCCCATAGCAATTAACGGAATTCCTTGCAAAAACTTATTCTGTAAAACTCTTTTCTGTGATCCAAAATCGGGACTCGACAGTAAAGAAAATTCTCTAAGAACATCATCTCAGCCCGACCTCTGTTCTTTCCGCAAAGATCTGAAGACATGGCTTTTTAAACAAATTGTCTGATCTGTTGGGAGTTTTTAATTAATTGTGGGATTTTAATTGTATTTTTTTTTAACTTTATTGTTATTGTTATTGTTCTGAATGCTCCAACACTGGAAGTTTTTAAGAAGATGTTGGATAACCATTTGTCTGAAGTAATGTAGGTTTCCTGCCTAAGCAAGGGGTTGGTCTAGAAGACCTCCAAGGTCCCTTCCAACTCTGTTATTCTAATGTTGCAACCTTCCCAGCCAACCTCTGACAAGCAAAGTCAAGCGGGGAAACTGGATTCACTGAACAACTGTGTGAATCACCACTGTGGTACAAAAGGTCATAAAATCTGGCATGACTCACTTAACAATCTCCTTACTTCGCAACGGAAATTCTCGTCCCAATTGTGGTCGTAAGTTCAGGACTCCCTTGATTTCTGAAAGCTATTGCAGTGGCCTAGACCTGCTACCAGGTGCTACCAGGAATAGCACCTGAGCTGAACTCCAGATTTCAAGAACAGGGGTGGGAAACTATTGGCAACTTTACAATCTGTGGACTTCAATTCCCAGAATTCCTCAACCAGCATCCCTAGCAGGATTCCCGGTAATTCTGGGGGTTGAAGTCCACAGATTGCAAAATCGCCATAGTAGCCCACCCCTGTTCTAGAACATGATGCAAGAAAGGGAAGATTTTGCTCTGGAAGTTAGTTGGCTCCTGTTCCTTAGGGACTATGCCTCCTCCATCGACAGCAACTGCCCAAACATCTAAAAATAGCTAACCGTTTACTCAGCAATGCCATTGGTTTAAAGAAACCCTGATGTGAGACAGCTGTTCGGTTGATTGTTTCCAAGATCAACACTCAAGATCAGAGGAGAGAAATCAGAAGGGTGTTTTTTTCTCCCTCCTCCCTTCTTTCCAAGCCTGAAAAGAAACATACTGCAGCTGTTTATAATGGCGAAGAAATGCAGAACAAGGAAGACCAGTTGGTTGCACATAATTACAAACAAACAAGTGAACAATCAGCTGTATTTTGAATCAATACAATGTGTTGGCAGAAGAAAAAAAAAAATTCTCCAGGAGGAATAACGAACTGCAGAATAAAGACCGGATAGTGTAATGTGACAAATCCAAATTGTGCATTGTGTGCGTTATTAAAAAATAATTGGTATATGGTGAGCACCCCCACCCCCACCACTCATAATACATCCATTATTATAAGCGTCATCTTTATACTAACAGAAGATGAAAGGCATGTGAAAAATCACAATTCCACAAATAACAACTATAGGTAGTCTTTGACTTACAACTCTAATTGAGCCCAGAATTACAGTCATAATTTGTGCCAGTCATCGGGTGACAGAACCAATTTTACAACATTATTTTTTGCAGCCTTGGTCACACTGCAAATGCCACAGTCGTTAAGCGAACCCACTGTTCGCTTAACAGACGTTTTCTGCAAGAAAGTGGAAGTAAATGATGGTTTGTGGCAAAAAACCCATAAATCTTGGTTGGTGACTATGGCCGTGATGGCGAACCTATGGCACGCGTGACACAGGTGGCACGCGGAGCCATTATTAGTGGGCACGCCAGCTCAGCTCTGGGGCGCATGCGTGCACCGGCCAGCTGATTTTCGGGCCTTCTGGGTCCACCAGAAGTAGGGAAACAGGCTGTTTCCTGCCTCTGGAGGGCCTAGAGGCGGGGTGGGGAAGACCCGTTTTTCTTTCTTACCTGGCTCCAGATCCTCTCTGTGTATCTGGGAAGGGCAAAAACAGCCTTTCCCACTCCCTTGGAGGCCCTACGGAGGCTGAAAGGACCCATTTCCCGACTCCCAGTAGGACAGGAAATGACGTTTTTTCCTGTCCCCAGCCTCCAAAGATTCCTAGAGAGGCTCCTAGAGACTCCTAGAGAGGCTCCTAGAGAGGTTCTGGAGGCTGGGGACAGCAAAAAATGTCACTTCCTGTCCCACTGAGAGTTGGGAAATGGGCCCTTTCAGCCTCCGTAGGGCCTCTAAGGGAGTGGGAAAGGCTGTTTTCGCCCTTCCCAGATACAGAGAGGATCTGGAACCAGTTAAGAAAGAAAAACAGGCCTACCAGGCCATCATGTGCCAGGAGCGGGGGGGGGGAGGGGGTTGCGCACGCATGCGTGTGGGCACGTGCACGTGCGACCCTCCCCCGCCCCCCCCTCCTGGCGCGCGATGGCAAAAAGGTTAGCCATCACTGGACTATGGGATGCTGCAAACAGCAGTAAATGCAGGCCGATTGCCAAGCACCAAGAATGAGTTTCAGTAACTGCAAGGGGGGCGGGGTGGAGGGGGGCAGCCATTGGAACTCCAAATCCAGGTTGTTAACCATCTTTTGGGGATCCGTCATAACTTTGAACGGTCACTAAATGACCAGTTGTAAGTCAAGGACTACCTACAATGCAGCAAAGCCCAAAGGTTTCATACAAATTGCTGCTGTGTTCAGAGTAGCTTTTTCCAAAGTAAGCATTAACACCTCCCCCCCCCAAAAAGGGGGGGGGCTTGAGAAGGGAATAACTGCAGTTCCGGATTTCAGGATTTTGCTTCTCTCTGCCACGAATGTTATCAGAGGTTAACCGGATGACCAAAGATTCTGTTTGTTGCTTCTCTTTCCTTTAAACTAAGTCTTCCAACATGAGTGAAGGAATAATAATCCCTTTAAATTCAGGCTGACTTCACCGCCTTTTGCTGCAATAACTACACAAGCAAACACTTTTTGTAATTGGGAGGATTCCTATCTCTGGGTTGAATTTTAATCCATTCCTCCACGGTGATCTGATGCCATTTTTCAGTTCTGGCATGAAGAGCTCATTTGGGGCCCTACTCCAACCCTTTCATGGGGTTCTCAATTCAAGCTTTGACACGGCTATTTCAAAATATCGAAGTCATCTTTCCTTCTTGTGGATTGCTTTTATGTTGAGATCATTGTCCTGCCGATGACCCACTTCATGTGGACAGACAGATGGCCCAATACTGTCCTGCAGAAACTCATATTTCTCTCAACAGTGGGGAGTAGTACAGCAGTCCTCGGCTTACGGCCACAATTGAGCCCCAAATCTCTGTTGTTAAGTGAAGCATCTGTTAAGTGAGTTTTGCTCCATTTTGCGACATTTCTCGCCACAGTTGTTAAGTGAATCACTGCAGTTGTTAAGTTAGTAACATGGTTGTTAAGTGGATCTGGATTCCCCGATTGACTTCGCTTGGCAGAAGGTCGTAAAAGGGGATCACACCCGGGACACTGCAACCGTCATAAATATGAACCAGTTGCTAAGCATCCAGGTTTTGATCAGGTGACCATGTGGATGCTGTAACGGTCATAAGTGTGAAAAACGGTCATCGGTCATTTTTTATTTCAGTGCCGTTGTAACTTTGAACAGTCACTTTGAACACTCAAGGACCGGGAGCAGATGTGGGATTCACATAATTTTACCACCAGTTCACCACACACCGAAAATGTGAGTGTGTGCAATTTGTACACTTGCACGCGGCTTAGAAAACGTGGCTAAATAGGATGGCATACCACACCCACAGGTAGTAGTGGTGACTACCTGGTTTCGTAGTCACCACTACCACCAAACCGGTCCGAACCAGCTGAATATCACCACTGCCTGAGGGCCGGATCAGGCCCACAGGGCCGCCCTAGAAACAGCGAAGAACCGGCCTTCAGTGCTTCTGCCAGTGAAAACAGAGCTCAGGAAGGCCTCATGTACACATACCCCAAGCTCAATTTTTGCTGGCAGAAGGTTGCAGGAGGCCATTGCAGCTGGAAACGGAGCTCCGAAACCCATTTTCACTGGCAGAGCGCTCGGGCCACCACAGCTGCCCCCGACACGAGTGATGTTGAGCTAGCCACGCCCCTCCCCGCTCCTCCCCCAAGATCAAACACAACCCTGATGTGGCCCTCAATGAAATCGAGTTTGACATCCCTGTTCTTCTGAGTGAGCAATAGATTTTTGCCCAGCTATGCCCCATGGATCCCTATTTGATCCAGTGCTTTCCTGAGATTGAGATCACAAATGCCAACTTTGGGCCTACCGATGACTGTTGTTCTGGGATGCTCTGTGGGATTTTATGCTGAGCTCCAGGAGTGATTTTGACAGCATGGCTATTCTTGGGAAGACTCACTACTGCCCTAAATTTTCTCTCTCTCTCAAGATGATGTACTCTATATATAGATCAATGGAGGTCCAGAATTTTAAAAATCATTTTGTAATCCATCCAGGCAGATAAGCATCAATGATCCCACCTTTCTAAAGAAGGCTTCATAAATTTCTGCTGAGTGGGTCAAGATGTGCCTTTACAATCCCTGTGGTAAGAACTTCACTGTGATGATGGGTGACAAAATTTAAATGGCAGTGCTGGCCCTCTGTATCTCTTTAATTTACCAAAGTAAAGGGGTTTTTATACTGGCCTACCGCATGTTAAGAGTATTTCATTTAATGTAATAAATGAAATCAGAACTTCACTTTGGAATTAGTGGTGCATTCATATATAAACTCCCCTTTTACAACCCTGTAATCCCTTCAGGAGACTGAGCTGAGCATTTACTGGCCGGATGCCCTTCCTGACACCTATGTGGAGTTTGCAGCAGAAATGTGTTCTTCGCACACAGAGAAATACCTGCCACCACCTAGGTTTGAACTCTCCACCTTCCGAGTAGAAGGCGAGCGTCTTCATCATTAGGCCACCATGCCGCTCTCATATTTTTATATATACTGGGGCCTAAATAATGTTCTACGGTGATAATGTTCAGTGGCAAAGGGGGAAAATCTAAGACAGAGTGAATACTTCTTCAACGATCAATGTCTATTTTGCTAAAACAGAGAAAAGACACATTAAAGGCAAAAATGTTCAAAATAAAAATAGTAAAATGTCCCCTCAACCCTACCCTTAAAGAAAAAACAGAGTTGCAAGTAATGCACTTTAAGAGGCAAGAGTAGAGATTGAGCCATTGCTCCCAATATTGTTAATGGGACACTGATGGCTTTTTACCACCGGGTTAAAACAGGGACATAGGTGGGTTTTTTACGACTGGGTTCCTCAAATGATTCGAAGAATCCACCAAGCAAAATGAGAAACATTTGATTACGATCTCTATGGAGATTCTCAATCATCCAGGTCATGGTTATCCCAAAGGTGCTTTTCCAAAACTTCGTTTTTCTTTGAAAACATTTCACTTCGCATCCAGGAAGCTTCTTCAGTTCTGCACTCAAAAAGTTTCTTGGACAAGAAGTGAAACATTTTCAAAGAAAAAAAAACAACCCCAAGATAGTCCAATTGCCAAAAAGCACCTTTGGGGCATTTGGTTGGGACCAGTTACCAATCTTGGTTGCACCTGCCCATACTAACTCTAATTAATGACAGAGTAACTATCACCAGAATTACTATTCCTTTAACTATAGGCTACAATCCTAACATAATGTTAAGTAGACAGGACAGCCAACAAAATACTAACTATATTTTTGTATGGTGATAACATAACAAGATATAACAAGATGACAGTGAAAAGTTAACTTGCCTTTCAATGAATGTAGGAATGGACACAGATCAGTTTTATCTATACAGTATGTTATTAGTGGTTACCCCCTCAGGCTAAACCCTTTTTTCCATTTCTTAAAATAGCCTTTGGAAGAAAAGATGTTTAAAACACATTGGGCTATAAAACATCCCTTATTTGGTGATTTTGCATATGTTGGGGAGAATTCTTTTGACCCTGATCCAACATAAACTTGGGGAAATGAGAAGAAGTTGAATTTAAAACATTAAAAGCAGCATTTTCTCACACACTTTAAAAAAAATTGCAATGGGATCCAACTAGAGTACAGAAGAGGTCAGCAAGTTATATACTAAAGTGACAATTTGTACCACAACTTTACACCATATGGCCTGTATATTTCTATGTTGAGGGGATCCCAGTTCAATTTACTGCAACTTCTTCAATTATTTCAAGTTTATTGTTGTTGTTTTTATAATTGGAAGAGCATAAAATTTCTGCTACGCCAAGTTTTAAGGCAGTAGCTACTTCTCAATTCTCTGGATTTTCTACAGATTGAAAAAATCCATAATCAGTACAGTTATTCAGCAGGCACTCAGAATCTTGCTGGCTGAGCTTGCACACAACACATTCAACCATGTTCTATCATGGCTTATTGAATAAACCACACCTTGATGGTACATATGTGGATACAGTTGACATTTTTAATCCTGGAAGTGCCATTTGCTATTATCCTGTTTTCCCCCAAAATAAGACATCCCCTGATAATAAGCCCTATCAGGTTTTTGAGTGCATGGCAATAAGGCCAAGCGCTTATTTCAGGGTTAAAAAAAATATAAGACAGGGTCTTATTTTCGGGAAAACACAATACAAAGATTGTGAAAACAGAGAATGTTGAATTTAATCTATACCAAACTACTTTAAGAACTGTAACATCTGAAATTATCTTTAAAGTTTCCAAACTTTTTGTTTCAATAAAATTAGAATATTCAGTGAGTAGCAAGTAGAATTATCAGAGGTTCTTTACTTAAAAGGTTGTCCCACATTTTCTTAGGCATCCTAAAACAGCTAAATTCAGTTCTTCTCAAACTTATCAATTTTAAAATGTGTGGACCTTAACTCCCAGAATGCCCCAGCTAGCAAGGCCGGGAGTTGAATTCTGGGAGTTGAAGTCCATACATCTTAGAATTGCCAAGGTTGAGAAGCACTGGCTTAACTTATCCAGTATTTAGGATCAGTAGGGAAAGTTAAAACAAGATCTGAAGACTGTAACCAAAACAGAAGACTTAGAATGTAGACAGCTGGTAGATTTTAGTACCAGGAAAAAAAGATAAAAGGCATCCGTGATACCCAAATCAATACTTCAATTGAGAAGGGCAGTGTAACAAATCAGAATTTTTAAGACACTGAAGTCTTTTGAGGGCCTAATTAACATGCTACTGCCATTTAAAGTTGGAGGCCTCTGTTCTACACAAAGGTAATTTATCCATTATTTCACAAAGGTGGTAACTCAACTGGAGCAGTTAAAACCATGTCCAACAAGCTTGGACAGGACACGGTGTTCAACAGGATTTGTCCTTGCCTTAACTTGTCAAAGCTACACCCCCAGGTATCCCGTGACAGGTAACACTAGAGGTTCTTTGGTTTTCAATCCGTCAGGCGGAACAGATCCTTGCAAATATTTAAAGCTACATTCTGAAATATTTAAAGTGCATCTGACAGGTTCCTGAGGTGTTTTTTTTTTCTACAGCAACCAATGCCCCACTGTAAACAGACAGGGTCAAGTAGCTGGCTTGAGGGGAAGAAGGGAGCCCCCCTGCTAACTCTGCCTGACAATAGAAACCCAAATATGTTAGTTTTTTTGTTAAAACTGCACAACTCCATACAGCCATTTAGTTAAAACAAAGCAATGCTGATACTGCCATGGAAAGAAACCACATCATCCTGCTTATCTTAAATTCGCTCATCAATTCAAGCATGCATCCTAGTGAGTCTGCATTTTGTTTCTTCCTTTTGGCCTGCTAATAATCTATTGCCAGACATACAAGCCGGTTCAACATACTTTTGCATGGTTATCTGCCCCATTACCCATGCGCTTGTTTTTTGTTTGTTTTTTGCTGTGTCTGGAAAAAAGGTCAGGTCCTTCACTCCTGTGTCACATTTACTGATAAGCAAACCCACTGGATTTCATGATTCTTACTCTCAAATAAATGTGCAAGGGATTACAGCCAAAATAAGCCCTCCTTCATGCTCCCAATTAGCAAAGTCAGTAAGCAGCTACAGGGAAAAAACATCCTGCTTCATTTAAGGGTTTAGCTCTGGGTCTTGGAAACTGCCTGCTTTAGCAAAAGGGCTGGGCATTTGAGAAGGCAACCTCCAGTCCAGGAAAGCTTATATGGGGTGGCAAATTTGCTTGTCTTTTAACTGAGTCACAGGACTTTTCTGATCTGCAATTGCTAAGAGCCTGACAGCTCCCCCTTCTGGAGTGTGTCAGCAAAGATTGTGGTCTACAAATGACATCACAAGATTGAAAACAGATCAAAGATCTTTTGGACTTCTCCATGAATTTCACCCCCTAACAAATGCAGACCAAAATTGCACTCTGTTATTATAGTTCCAATTTATTCCTGTTATCAAGCCCCAGTAAATAAGTAAATACATGCTCGGGATGTGGAGGCGTTCCAGGTGTACACACACCATCCATCGCAAGATTTTCCCAAACTGCTGTTTGCTTCCTGTTTTAAGAGAGGGAATAAAATGAACTAGGGCTTTTAGCAATGCCTACTTATAGAGTCCATCTGGCGGAAGAAGGCATCTGTTAAAGCATTTCCATGGTTGAAATGGACTTAATGAAAATGATTACAGGTTTTTGCTCCGGACCTCCCTTCCCCAGAGATTTTACATGCCGTTCAACAAAGGGAGATTTGGGATTCAGCCACATCACAAAGAGTTCATTATGGACAAGACTCCTGACATACTATTTTCCTCCCATTCACATGGAAGCAAGCGGCCCTGTTAACATCTGCAGATTGTACTGCTCAGATGGCAGTACAAAAGAATCCAGTTTTAAAGGTTCTTTAAAAAAGAAAGAAAGAAAACAGAGGAATTAGGCACACTGTCTGATTAACACTGTTCATGGGGTCCATTTCCCACTCAACCAATCGATGCATTTCCAAAATCCTGGGGGTTTTTTTTGCCAAAAGAAACAGAGAGAGAGAAAAGACTCCATCTTCCATGCTATAAAAAGCTGTATTTCTCAGGGTTCAAAAATGCCACCGTCAGTTGAATTTTGACCATTCATTTCTTCACCCACACAGCTTCATGCTTCCCTTTTTTTTAAAAAAAAAGACAAGACTCCACATTTTCTCCAACTGCAATCTCAGCTTTCCGTTGTGCAATTCAGCTGAAATAACCGGGAATGATTTGTGCAAACCCCACCTCAACCTCAATGGATGCAAAATAGTTCTAAATAATAAGGATCTGCAGAATGGTAAACAAAACCATGCAAACTCATGGGGTATCCAAACAAGGAAAAGAGATCAGGGCCAACCCTGAAGATGCCCACATGTTATACAGTAATCCATAGGGGTTTGAACAAGAAGCTGGCACTATCCTGGACTATGTACTGCCACATATACATGATCATATGGAGTTGTTTTATATCATTGTTACTTGTCCCTTCTTGATTCCTACAATTTATTTGGGCTGGCGCAGCTTGCCAACTGCTCAAAGATCTTTCGTGTGTTTTAAAAGGAAATGCACAAAAGTTTGGATGCACCTCACACCTATGTGGTTCTTCCCCCTTTTCCCAACTAAAAGCCAGATAGCCAGGAGCCTTAAGACCACCATGACTGGGCTTCACTGTGGACGCCACTGGGAACAAGTCACACTAAGGGACTACCTTAACTGCAATTCTGGGCTTACATATTGCCCAGCTGCATCTTTGCAAAGTCCTTACCAAAAGCAACAAAGGGATTTTGTTTAGGTGAGTGGACAAATAGGACAGCACAAGGATGACAGGTATTGAAGATGTCCATTAACTAAGCAAAATTGGGAAAGACCACAGACTAATTCCATCAGCCTCTTGGGGGGGGGAGCCTTTTTTTTTAAAAAAAAAACTGATTTTTTTAAAAAAAATTTGATTTGTTAGCTTTTTATTATCCTGCCTTTCTACTCACTGTGTCCTCCTTTCATTTTTCTCCACAATCACAACCCAGGCAGAGAGAAAACAAGTGATTCAAAGTCACCCCAAAGAGACTTTCCTGTTGTTGGAGAGTGGATCTGAACCTCTTCAACTGGGTTCTTACTATATCTAAAATACTATTTCCACGAATAATTTCTCAGCCAGCCACTTCATACAGAAAACCAGGCCAGTATCTTTTTACACAAAACCAGCATATACCACGAAAGGACAGTCACTCAAATCGGGTCCAAAAAATCCCCCCCCAAAAAAACCAAACATCTGGGCATTTGGCTTGATTTATCACAGCAAACCCCATCCCAATTCTTTTTACAGTACTTCTAAGGGTTGAAAAAGGGAGGCATAAAACCAATAGCCCATATTAAGCCTCCCACGGTGGATTCTCAAAGGTATTTTGCCACTGAAGATGGAAGTTCCATTTCAGCAAACTAGCTGGGAACGTTAAAAGCATTGGCAAGGCGGAAATACTATTAGGTAGATGTATTCCTAACATATGTCTTTTTTAATATCTTGACATCAGGAAGGGCAAGCAGGAGCATTTCAACAAGGCCAGCCTTTGCTTAATACATCATATGGTGGATGGATCTTCCCTCCGATGGAGATAAATAAAGCAAGAGCTAAGGAGAGGTGCAACTCTATACAACAAACTACCCACAGAAATAGCAATAGCACTTAAGACTTATATACCGCTTCATAGTGCTTTTACAGCCCTCTCTAAACGGTTTACAGAGTCAGCCTATTTGCCCCCAACAATGGGTCCTTGGCATCCCGAAGAAAGCCTTTATTTCATCGGGATGCCAAGAGGCTTCGGCTGCGCCCTTTCGGCTCCAAAAGGCCATTGATTCATTCAACACTCCAGGGATGATGACCATCCTGGGCCCGGAAAAAGGGGGTTCGTGGACCCCCCACCCCCCACCCCGAAGGGAAACCCCAGCGCGGCTCGCCATCAAGCAGGGCAATTGGGGCGCCCCCAAGTTGAGAGTTGGACCCCAACCCAACCCAAGGCCCTGATCGCGGGCAGGGAAAGCAAAGGCAGGGCTCCCTCCCTCCGTGCCCAGGGCATTGAGCCTTTTGGCGCTTGGCTGCTTTTGCTTAGCGACCCACCTACCTCTACAAGGAGTCAGGTGAGTCGGAGGTAGAGCCCTTCTCCTGCGCAGGTTTGTAAAAGGCAGAGGGGGGGAGGATCGGGGGGGGCTCTTCTCCCCACCCCACCCATGTCTCCCCTTATCCAGAGACCCCCCCCACTCCACCGCCCTTATCCCCATCAGCGCCCCCCCCCACTCCCTTACCTTCATGTCACTGATGGTGGTCTGGAAGAGCCCTCCAAGGGCGCTGCATTCCTTCTCGATCACCGCCTCCATGTTTCTTTGCGCGCCCCCCACCACCAGCTTCCGAGGAGACCCCCCCCTCTCCCCAAAAGCAACGACGGGGGGCGATCTTCTCCTTCTGCACTCCCCCTCTCCCTTTTTCCTCTTCCTCTCCGGCTCCCCGATCAAGAGGATCCCGACCAAGACGGGATATCAAAAAGAGAGGAAAATCCCGAGGTTGGCTCGTTCCCGATGGAAGATTTTGAAAGGCTGGCAAAAAAAAAAAAAAAAAGGCAAAAGGCAAGGCTGGTTCTCGCCCGCGCCCAAAAACTCCCCTCTCTCCTTCGCTCTTCGCAGCCCGGCGATTCCGAGTTTTAAGCGCAGCTCCTTAGCAACCCCGAGGAAAATCCCACGGATGGGGATGTGGGGGTGTGTGGGGAGACTCAATCAAGGTGCTGGCGAGCCCCCCACGCGAGGGCACCGAGCGCAAGCCCACGAATGGCCATCCCGGCTCATGCCCGCGCAAAAGCAGCCACTCCGATCTAAGCCTGCTGGGGGCGGGTGGTTTGGAGGGGGGGGCGGAGATGGGGGGGGTGGTTTCAACAGGAAAGAGGCGAGCGGGTGAACAACGCCTCGGATGCACCAGCCGGTCTTTTTCTGCCGCCCACAGCAGCCTCCTCCCCACCTCCTCCTCCTCCGCAAGCCGCTATTCAATGGAGCAGCTGCGGATCCGATTTTTTGCCAGAAAAAGAAAAAGAAAGAAAGAACGAACCCGGGGATTTTTGGGAAAGGGGGTTGTGGGTGGCTGGGTGGGTGAGGAAAGGGAGCGAACTACCAAGCCTGTATCTTGCTCTTAAAAAAAAGAAAGAAGGCGCGTCCCAGTTTTTTTCTTTAAAAAAAGGTTAAAAGCACGTCGCCGATTTTGTGTGTGTGTGTGTGTGTGTGTGTGTGTGTGTGTGTGTTTTAGGGGGGTGGGGGAAAAAAAATCCCAAAGCGCTATTTTTTTAAAAAAATAAAATAAAAAAGCAAGCAACTGCGTGGAATGCATTCGAGGCGAGCTGGCGGAAAGGAAGAGGATCGCCGCTGCTTTTTTTTTATTCACAAGACACCGGATTTTTTTTTTTTTCCTCTTTCTCTTTCTTTTCTTTCCCAGATCGTAAAAATGTCCATTCCTTCCTCCGAAAGGGAGGGAATCCAAATACAAAAGAAAACCCACCCCCGCAGCAAAAGCCCTCCGGCCTGCTGATTCCACAGCTAACACCCCTCCCTCCTCCTCTCCTCCTCCTCCTCCTGCCTGCTCCCCCTCGACTCCCCGCCACCCCGTCTCCCCTCTTCCAGCCAGGCGCCACCGATTGCACGCAAGCGCGAGGCTGGAGCAGCTCCTCCGGCTTCACAGATTCCCCGGGAAGATACGTCACGGGCGCCAATGCCCGGGCCGCGGCTTCTGATTGGTGAAAAGGCTGAGAGAGGCGGGCTGAAACGTTGCCTCTTGCCCAGCTCTTACCTGAGAGGCGGGGAAGTTGTGCCTTGGATGCTTTTCCGAGGCTTCGGCCGCGGCTGAGGGGCTGCGTTGGGGCTCCCTCCGTGCCTTCTGAGGTGGCAGCGAAGGCTGTATTTCAGCCTGGTTTGTTGCCTGAATTCTCCCAAAATAGCTCCCTAAAGATATGTAGTAGAGCTGTAATGATATTAGCCTTCTTATCTTCTCATCTTTCCTACTACCTTCTGTTGGTATCTTGTGATTTATCACTTGTTGTATATTGTAATTAATGATTGTAACTATGATCTACGACATGACCTAGCACTTCGTTGTTTGTATGCACACCGAGAGCTTATGCACCAGAGAAATTCCTTGTCTGTCCAAAATAAAGATTATTCTATTCTATTCTATTCTATTCTATTCTATTCTATTCTATTCTATTCTATTCTATTCTATTGTATCCCAATTCCCACTCCCACTCTACTCTACTCTAGCTTATAACATGCCTGTGAGCAGCCTCCCTCCCTCGCAAGCCACTATTCATTTAGCAGCTGTGGATCCGATTTTGCCAAAAAGAAAAAATACCCAGGGATTTGGGAGCAGCAAGAGATGGTCCAAAAAATGGACTTGTGAAAACAGCCAATTGTAATAAATTGTCAAAAACACACGTAGCTGAATACAGATGCAATTTTTAAGTAGTGGGCACATGTTGGGCGGTTGTGTAACTCTTAATTCAGCCACACTCCTCACAATATGAAGCCACAAAATACGATTTAGAAATCACTTGAACGTGCTAATCAAGCCACAAAGAGCTTTAAAGGGGAAAATCAGCACCTTGAAATTCACTCGGAAACACATTGGCAACCAATGCAGCCCCTGAAGCAGTGGTGTTACTTGTGCCAAATAACCAACTCCATTTGCAACCCCTGCAGTTGCATTCTGCACCAGCTAAAGCTTCCGAATGCTCCTCAAGGGCAGCCCCATGTAGAATGCATTGTAGTAGTCCATTTATGGTCCCTTAGACCTCCGTTCCTGAATCATTTGTTATCTAAAGATGCTTCGTTATGGCTCCCAACGGTGATGCTTGATTGGAGAGGATGGGAATTATATTTCAGGACATCAGGAGAATGTCAGATAGGATTTTACAATACAGTAGAGTAGAGCAGAGCAGAGCAGAGTAGAGTATAGTAGAGTAGAGCAGTGGTCCCCAATCCCGGGCCATGGCCCACTACTGGGTCTTGAGCCCTTTGAAACCAGGCCACAGAGGTGGCGAACGAGTGCAAACGTATCTGCACTTGCGCAAGCAGTGGCTGAGCACGTGTGTACATCTGCGTGGGAACTCCATTTGCGTGAGCGGCAAACACGTGTGCCCCACTGCTCGTGTAGACTCATCTCCTCTCCCCCACCTCTACCGGTGTGCAAAGGTGGAAAAGTTGGACCTCTGGAGTAGAGTAGAGTAGAGTAGAGTAAGGAATAGAAATAAAAATAATAGAAATTTAGTGGAATGGAATGGAATGGAATGGAATGGAATGGAATAGAATAGAATAGAATAGAATAGAATAGAATAGAATAGAATAGAATAGAATAGAATAGAATAGAATACTTTATTGGCCATGTGTGATTGGACACACAAAGAATTTGTCTCCTGTGTAGGAATTTGTCTCCTGCTCTCAGAATTTGTCTCCCGTGTAGGAGCTCTCAGTGTACAAAGAAATATAAGAAACCAATAGGAGAAGGTAGTAGAAAAAATGAGAAGCCCGATTCATTTAAACGACCATGTGATTGTACTGTTCAACAACTACAGCAAAAAGGTTGTGAAATTGGACGTGACTCACATCACTTAGTGACAGAAGTTCCCAATTGTGGTCATAAATCAAGGACTACCTGTAGTATCTCACCCAAACGTTAACTGAGCATAATCCTACATAGCTTTTCCAAAATCTGATACTTGCTGAAGTGCCCTCCTGTAACAGATAGCTCCAATCAACACAAAGACAACTGAGGTAGGAAGAAGTGGCTCCATTCATGTGAGGAGATACAGGCTTTTGTCATTGCTTTGGCCTCAAGTTTTGCATATATAGGGATTCACATCCTGGATATAATGCGTTTCAATTCCTCCTCTCAGGATGCCGCTGTAGGGCATTGCATGGCAAAACAACTAGACAGAGTTTTTTTCCTTGTGCTATTATTCTGCTGAATAATAATTCTACTTACTACAGCACTGTCTTATGTCTAAGGATATTTATCCATGTGGTAGGGCTGTATTGCTATTATTCTTCTCTCATTGACTTTGCTCTTCAGAAGCCAAATGGCAAATGTGGCCCTGGTTGCTGATTGCCAACTGCCCAAATATTCATCACGTGACTGTGGAGATGCTGCAAAAGTCATAAGTGCAAGGACCGGTCATAAGTCAGTTTTTTTCAGTGCCATTGTAACTTCTGACAGTAGTCAAATAATTACTTGCAAGTTGAGGACTACTTGTATGAAGAAATCCAACATTTTGCACAGAATGGAACAGAATGTTTTGAAAGTCAGGTCCCATGGGCCAATCATCGTCTCTTTTAGTTTTCATTTCAGATAAATTGTTATTGGAACGATACTTACTTAGGAATGTTCAAAAGTCATAGGTCACATAAATAAGGAAGTGTTCAGAAGGAAATAACCACCAGTTTGCGTATTTAATGTAATTTATATGATAAATTGTCTGTTATACCCTGCAAGTAGAAATATGTCCAGATTCTGTTTGAAATAAGAAAGTCAGAATGCCGTCTGCATATATCTCTTTCCCATCAATTCTTTTTATCTCTGCCATCTGCTAAGCAGGAGTGGTATAACCAGACAGACAAAAGAGGAGCAGATACCTCCAAACCAGAAGGTAAACCAGTTAAGAGACAACTTTGTTCCTTACGTGATCAAGAAATATATGTGGGTATTATAACTGAAGAATTTAAGTTAGAACTGAAGTCCACCCATCTTAAAGTAGCCAAGGTTGAAAAACATTGCGCTTAGAACTTGTTCTTTCTTACCTTTCAGCTTCATTGGCTGAATTTGCATTTGTATTTGCATTTACATAGCAAAACAAGCAAAACAATTTCTAGTTTAGCCTGGTTACTTATGCAAACCCAGAAAAGGCTTTCGATAGCACAAACCTTGACTCCAACATGGCGAAAGAGCTACCTGTAATGCAATATATTATAATATCTGTGTAGTAGCCCATTATTTATTGAATAAATCTTATCTTCTGGGTTTACACACCATACTGATCTACAAATTAATCACCAGACTGTTTTTGCATAGTAAAAAGGCTGTTTTATGGTGCCATGGGTGATTCAAACAATTACTACTTAATTTATATCACAGATAGTTTCTTAAGATCAGGTGAGAAGAGAATCCAGATATGGTACTTGCATGGAAAAAGAGAGCTAGAAATAAAAATTAATTAAGAGATTGTACTAGGTTTCCAGCAATTATTCTTTGAATAAAAATACAATGGTCATCTGGAAGCTCTTGATCTTATGGTATTCTTTGAATACTCACAAAATGAAGACTACATTTCAAAAAATTTTTAAACTAACAAAAGATTGAAATGCTATTACTCTTATTGCTGTTGTATGTCCCAATTCTGTGCGGAATAAATCAGAGATAAAAAAGGATAGTATTAAAGACTACCGTTAATCCTCAATTTATGGCCACGACTGAGCCCAAAATTCCTACTGGTAAGCAAGAATGAATTTTGCTCTGTTTTACAAACTTTTTTTTTTTTTTTGCCATAGGAGTCACTGCAGTTCTTAGTGACACGATTGTTAAGGGAATCAAGCTTCCCCATTGACTTTGCTTGTCAGAGGGTTGCAAAAGGGGATCACATGATCCCAGGACACTTCAACCATCATAAATATGAATCAGTTGCCAAGCATCTGAATTTTGATCATGTGCCCATGGGGATGCTGGACTAGTTGTAAGTGTGAAAAACAGTCATAAGTCACTTTTTTCAGTGCCTTAACTTTGAACAGTCACTAAATGAAGTGTTGTAGGTTGAGAACTACGTGTAGCCTTAATTTCAAGTTCCATGTATGCCTCTTATGGGTTATACCAGGCGTAAAATCCAGCAGGTTCTGACAGGTTCTAGAGAACCGGTAGCAGAAATTTTGAGTAGTTCGAAGAACCGGCAAATACCACCTCTGGCTGGCCCCAGAGTGGGGTGGGAATGGAGATTTTGCAATGTCCTTTCCCTGCCACGCCCACCAAGCCACACCCACCAAGCCACACCACGCCCACCAAACCATGCCCAAAGAACCGGTAATGAAAAAAAAAATGGATTTCACCACTGGGTTATACCTTCAATCTGAAGAGATGTTTCTACAAGCAGATTTCCTGATCCAGAATTTATAGTTATAAATTCATAAAAATCCCATTAAGGAAAAATTGTCTAATGATAACAAAGGAAATTGAGGAGTAGCTGAAAGAAATAATTCATGGCAATAAATTAGCCCAGTACAGTACATTTTTCTACTGGGAAAGCATTACAGTTTCATTTTGAGGATACCTGTTGCATGGTATGTTTACCTGGGCAAAAATCCCAGTGACATTAATTGAACTTCCTCATAAATCAACTTGTATGACATTGGGCTAATAATCTTCAGTGACCTGCACGTAGCATAGATTTCTTTCTTTCCCTTTTGAAATAGGGTTACAATCCTTTCATTTTGAACTCTGGATGTTTATTAATGAAATTTATTGTGGTTCTGGGCAGAGTACAAAAATCCAATAAAACAAAATATATAATGAATCATTACCTAAAACCATTATATAATTATGATTTTTTTTAAAAAAAAAAACCCATAAAACTATAAAAGCAGAATTAAAGAAGAAAAGACAAGAGATGGAGAAACGTTAATAATAATGGAATCACCTCACAAGTTCACCCTGATCCTGGACTCCTCGGATCTTCAGTCATAATCTTGAGGGACCTTTGAAAGCTCAGCATTGATGTCACCAATCCCATCTCTGTGTTTTAATATACTCATTATTAATAATGTGTACAAATATTATTTTAATATTGATGTTTTAATATGCAGGCACAGGTACCCCTCGACATATGGCCAAATATGAGCCCAAAATTTCCATTTCTAACCAAGGCAGTTGTTCAGTGAGGTCTATTCCATTTTATGGCCTTTTTGGCCAAAGGTTTTAAGCAAATCACTGTGGTTATTAAGTGAATCTTGTGGTCGTTAAATAAATCTGGCTTCTTCCATTGATTTTGCTTGATAGAACCTGTTGGGAAGATTACAAATGATCACATGTTCATGTGATCCAAGGATAGTGCAACTGTCATAAGTACAAGCCAGTTGCCAAGCCTCCAAATTTTGATCACATGACTGTGGGGATGCTGCAATGGTTGTAAGTGTGAAAAACAGTCATAAGTCACTGTTTTCAGTACCGTTGTAACTTTGAACAGTCACTAAACAAATGGGTGTAAATCGAGGATTACTGTAGTCCTTGATTTACGACAGTAACGGAACTTTCCCATTACTGTCTCAAGTCATGACAGTCATAAAGCTGTCAACAATCCAATTTTACAACCTTGCAGCAATTGTTAAGTAAATGCAACAGTCCGAAAGTTGTTGTTAAACGAATACAGCAGTTGTTAAGTGAACCAATGGTTTATTATGGGCTAGTTTGTCAGTTATCAGCAAAACCATCATAAAACATGGTCACATGACCACAAGATGTTGCAGATGGCAGTAAATGGGACTTGGTTGCCGAGTGTCCGAAATGCAGTCATGTTACTATGGGGGTGGGAGGGGGAGGGCTGGGGGGGCTAGCTAACTGTCAGAACTTCAGAACTGGGTCTGGACAGTTCGAGGGAGATCCATTATAATTTCGACCAGTCTCTAAGCATGGCTGGGTAAGGAATTCTGGGAGTTGAAGTCCACCAATGTTAATGTGATCGAAAGGTTGAAAAAGTTGAAGAACACTATCTTTGAGTTTTTACCTTTTGTCCATTAATGGGTGTCAATGGTTGTGCAGACAACATTTTTAAGCTATGTTGGAAGAAATATCCAGATTCAGTTCCAAGCCAGGAAAAAAAGAACTGGAGACAAAATGGAGACTGAAGACTTATTGGATAGAGGGTCCATTTATTGATGAAGCAGAAGCACATGGGCGGTTCTGGGCAGCTGACCACATGGAGTTGAAAGTGAGGGGCTTTTATATCTTCTCTTGGGCTTTGAACTTGAGCTTCCTGTTCCTGTGCAAGAACATGTATTCTATTGGCTGTTGTCAGATTCCTATGGGGTCATGTTTGTCTGAGCTCCCAGGTTTGATTGAAGTTTGCTGGGTGATGCAATGTCCTTAGGAGATTGTGCAATGCAGTGAGCTCTGTGTCTTCTGCTAAATCAGCGGTTCTCAACCTGGGGGTCGTGACCCCTTTGGGGGTCGAACAGCCATTTCACAGGGGTCGCCAAAGCCCTCTCGCCCCCCCCCACGCCTTCATTCACCC
Source organism: Arizona elegans (assembly GCA_022577455.1). Classification (NCBI taxonomy): domain Eukaryota; kingdom Metazoa; phylum Chordata; class Lepidosauria; order Squamata; family Colubridae; genus Arizona; species Arizona elegans. The sequence continues at coordinate 3,938,506 of JAKOOJ010000002.1, read as the reverse complement.
TCACCCTCTGCCTCTGTTGGATCGCCCGGTCGTCGTTCGCTTACCCTGCCCACTCCCAATCTATTGCTGCCTCCGGAGTCCCAGCTGGTGGCTAGAGGGAAAAAAAAACTTTAAATTCTTGCTGCGGGGCTTCAAAGAGCTAGCTGCAAAGAGGTAAATTCCTGGAGCAAATTTTTTTTCCCCTAGCTATGCTGAAAAGTGAAATTGAAACTAAAGAAGGGTCTTTTCTGCAACATGACAAAATGAGGCAGAGAGATTTCTTTTTCTTTTTCCTCACCAAAAAAGGTAGGTGCAAAACTGCAAACAATGGGAAATTTATGGCAAGATTTTAGGGCAAGATTTTAAAACACAAAAGAAAAAAAGCTCTATTTAGGGAATTGTAATAATTGAGATACTATTAATTGTATATTGTGTTGAAAGCAGAAATGGTTGTGGTTTGGAGGAATATATGGGGCAAATTATTTGGTTTATTAGTATTGGTAAATATAATTAATTGATTTGTAAGAAATTGGATTGCATGGAAATAATTGGAATATTCATGTTCATATTGATTAATATACAAAAAGATAGTTATATAACTAATTGATTTATATTAAAATGTTGAATTTGTATTAAACAACTGTATTACATAATTAACCAATGTGAGGATGGATATAAAAATAGATGACAATGGGAAGGGGTATAATATAGAATAGAAGGGAAAAATTGAATTTGATTAAGATTAGAGATGAGGATGAAGGGTAATATTGGTTTTTTAAAAAAATAGATGAGGAATAAATATAGTAAAAAGGAAATATAGAAATTGTAAATTTAATTGAAATGACTAAATATTGTGTTGGAAGAAATATCCTTCTGGGTTCTGCTCCAAGTGGGGAAAAAGACACTGGAAACATGGAGACTGCTTGGAAAGATGGTTTAATGGTGGACAGGATCACATGGCTTGATGGGGCCCATTGTGTTAGTTTCTGTTGCTATTGTGTTGCAAATGTCCTTTGACAAAGGATTGACTTTCTGCCTCTGGCCCATTAACAAAGGGTGTGGGGCAGGAAGGTGGGAGCTGCTTTGTCTGTAAAATATGCTTCTCCATTTCTCATCCAGGTAGGGAAATATAATATTCTGCCTTTTTAATATTTCCCAAAATATTTCATTCTTCTAGGAAAGGGGTGGGTGCTAACCTCCTACAACTGTTTAAATTTGTGAACCGGCCAAATACTCTGTTCATAGAAAATACGTTGTATGTTTGTATGTGTGTTTCTAATTATTGCTATTTATTCCTATTTGTTCTCTTTTATTCTTTAAAGTTTAACAATTCATTCTTTATCTTAATATCTTTATATTTGTTTGGGGTTGGCTTTCTTCCCTTTCATCTTTTTTATTGTACAGCAATCTTTCTCCTCAAACCTACCACCTCTGTCTTTTCTTTCCTTCTTACTTTCTCTTCCCCCCCTCTTCTTCTTCTCCCTACTTCCTCTTTCTTTCTCCTTCTCCTCCTCTCTTCCTTCCTCTCTTACCTTCACTCCTCCTCTAATTTCCCTTCCCTTCCTTCATCCCTCTCTATTGCTGTATCCTTTTATGCATATGGACTACTCAGAGGGCTGAAAAAGTTATTTTTGACTGGTCCTCGCACTTTTGACCAGTCCTCAAACTTACGACTGTCCTCACATTTTACGTTTTTTGCCCTATCTTATACCATGTTGAAGAGAAGCAGTTGTGAAATGAGTGACATGGTTGTTAAGAATGCTGCACAGGCATAAATGTGAGGATGGTCATAAGTGTGAGGACCAGTCAAAAGTGCGAGGACCTGTCAGAAATGACTTTTTTCAACCCTCTGAATAGTCCCTATACACATAGGCATGGCCATCCAGTCACATGACCAGCTAGCCACGCCCACCCAGTCACATGACCTCCAAGCCACGCCCACAAAATAAGCCACACCCACAGAACCGGTAGTAAAAAAAATTTAGAATCCACCCCTGGTTGGGGGTCACCACAACATGAGGAACTGTATTAAAGGGTCGCGGCATTAGGAAGGTTGAGAACCACTGTGCTAAATGGTCCTATTATATCCTGAAAGGCCATGTCTTAATTCCATCACCCTGGAGCTGAAGGCCTTTTGTCTTGTAGATAGGTGGCCTATTAAGAAAGGTGGGAGCTGCTTTCCCAAGAGTATGTTTCTCCTTTAGGGAAATATAATATTCTTCCTTTTTAAAATATTTCCCAAAATATTTCATTCTTCTAGGAGGGGGTTGGGTGCTAACTTTGTACAGCTATGTGCTCTGAGTTTGCACGAGTCACTTGGCAGCAGTGAACAAATGCCATGCAAAGACAAAACTCTAACATTATGTTTATGTGTATACTTTTACCTATTCTTTGCTGTAGGCTCTTAGATGGCCCTGATAGCTTCCTAATTCCCACACCTGGGCTTGAGCGAAGTTAGGCAATGAATAATGCGAAGGCAGATCTCGCTCCGATACCACTAAACCAGAAGCAACAACCTGCTAAATAAACTTAAGCTTCTCTGTCTAATTTATATATGTGATTATCCTCACATGCTGGCCTGCATCGACAATATTTTCCACGACTGTAGGACCATTAGTAGTAACATGCAGCTGTTTACTCGGGGTCCCGCTGTGAGTTCTTGACCCATAATTGAACTAGACTCCCAGCTGAGATTTCTATGCTACATGGATATGCTGGTTTTTTTTTCCCAGGAATGACTCGATCCGGACATGTTAGGACGGCCTCTCCCAAAACGTCTCACCCAGCAGGTTTCAAATGGCAATGCACATGGTTGACCAAATTCAATACTTTCACAAGATGCCATCTTGGGGGAAAGTCGATAGACAGGATTACGGCTTCCATCACCACCTGACTGTGGTGGTGATGGAAGCCATGCAAAGGTACAGTGGCTCCAGGTAAGGGAAGCAAACATGCAGGTGAATAGGAATAGGAAGGGCTTCCGTGACAAACAGCTAACCACACGCATGGTTTGTTGAAATCCACACCCTCTTTTCTGAATTCATTTCTGCCCAAGAACAAATTTCTCTTGTATCACACACCCTTCCGTTATATAACAACCATTGCACAATTGAGGAGACTTCTTGAGTGCTTTTTGCATCTTCCTAGGTTGGCTCCAAATCTGATTGTGGTCTGTTTTCAGGATGCAGTCCTATTTCTCTTTGACTTTGCTCCCATTTACAGGTAGTTCTTGACTTACAGCTACAACTGAACCCAAAATTTCCACTGCTAAGTAAGGCAGTTGATAATTTGGTAAGCAAATTTAACAAACGAATAAAAAAGATTGCATAAGTCGGGGGTCACCAAACTTTTGCATCTCAGGGACCACTAAATTCATAATTTTAAATCCTGCCTAATGACCAGCTGGGTGGGGGTGGCTAGGTGTCCGACTGGGTGGACATGGTCAACTTAATGTCACTCATGTCGAGGGGGGCCTCACCAGACTCTACTCACCCCTCCCTTCCCAGCCACTCCTCGCCTTCCCGCCCAGGCTCCTTAGGGCTCCAACAGGAAGCAGTTGTTGGAGCTAAGCAGCCACCATGAGAAAGAGTTGGCAAAACAGCTGGTTCATTTCAAATTGGATCTGACCGAGAAGGAGGCTCAGCAGAAGCACCTCACTGAGGACTACAAGCATAGGCTTTCCAAGCAGAGAGAAGACCTGCGGGAATGCAAGGCCAGGTACCAGCGCCTGGAGGCTTAGCGTGCTGAGATGGTCAGCCAGTTCCAGGCCATGATGCTGTCCCACTGCAACAAGGTCCTCCAACTCTTCACCACCAGCGGCACTTCCTTCCAGCCTTCGCCCAATGCCCTGAACCAGGAGGCCGAAGCAGACCCCAAGTCAGAATTTCTGTCCCCCTCCGGCCCACACAAAAAGACCCTGAAGGGGGAGACTCTCTGCAGCAACACAAAAATTCATTGCAATATAAAAAATGCAAACAATTTTTCTGTGGACCAGCAAAATTTTCTCGCGGACCACCAGTGGTCCACGGACCACCGGTTGGTGACCGCTGGCATAAGTGAGTTTGTTGTTAAGTGAATTGTGCAGCACAATTTTGCTTGTCAGAAGCTGGCTGGGAAGGTTACAAATGCTGATCATGTGACTTCAGGATACAAGGACCCGAGTACCTTCGAGACCGACTTCTGCCACCAATAGCCTCCCACCGGCCAGTTCGCTCCCACAGAGAGGGTCTCCTCAGGGTGCCATCGGCCAAGTTATGTCAGCTGGCGACACCCAGGGGAAGGGCCTTCTCTGTGGGAGACCCAGCCCTTTGGAATGAACTGCCCCCGGAAATGCGTAAGATCTCCGACCTCCGGGTATTTTGCTGTGCACTCAAGACCCTGTTGTTCCGCCAGGCCGGGCTATCAACATAATAATTTTAAATTGGATGTTTTAAATTTCTGGGGTTTTAAATTGAGCCGAATTATTTAATAATTTTACATTATTTTAATTGATGTTTGTCTTGTGCTTTTATTAGGCTGTACACCGCCCTGAGTCCTTCAGGAGAAGGACGGTATAGAAATAAAATTATTATTATTATTATTATTATTATTATTATTATTATTATTATTATTATTTAATCTTTAGTGAGATTCACAGCCTTTGAGGCTGGTTAATAGCTCAGCAGCTCGAGTCCTAACCAAGGACCTAGGAACTGTTAAGGTATCGTCGGAGGATGTAAGCTGTTCCGAGTAAGGTGGTTTTTTGTAGAGTCAAAATGTTCAAGTCCGGTGAATTTAGAATTTCTAAATAGCGGCGTAGCCCTTTGGGTATTGCTCCAAGGGCTCCAATTACAATCGGGACAACACACGATTTCTTTTTCCACAGTCGCTCAACTTCAATTTGCAAATCCCGGTACTTTGTGATTTTTTCTTGCTGCTTATCTTCAATCCGTGCATCACCAGTTATTGCAATGTCAATGAACCATACTTTTTTCTTTTCAACTATTGTTATGTTGTTGTTGTTGTTGTTGTTGTTGTTATTATTATTATTATTATTATTATTATTATTATTATTATTACTGCAACTGTCTTAAATACATGCCAGTTGCCAAGTGCCCGAATTTTGATAACGTGACCATGGGGATGCTGCAACGGATGTAAGTGCGAAAACCGGTCATAAGTCACTTTTTTCAGTGCCATTGTAACTTTGAACGGTCACTAAATGAATATTTGTGAGTTGACGACTACCTGTACCGGAGGCTGCAGCAATGCTAGTTCTCCTTCTTTGAATCACTGAGGATCTGCAGACAACAATATCTGTTTCCTCATCTAACTCCTGGCTCGTAGATTCATTGTGTTGTTTTTCTCCTGACTTCATCAGGGTAACGATTCATCACTCTATTCCCAAAGCTCGTTTTTTTCCTGAAGACATCAGTCAGAATTTCAATAACTTCCTCATAATCAGCCTCAGTATGTTGCTAAACATACAGTCATTACAACAAGCATTCAGTTCTCAGAAAGCAAGCATGGCGGCTTCTATCTTCATAGCTCACGGGGCTTTTAAATGTAACGGAGGAATAGCAGCCTTGCAGCCAGGAAACCTTTGGAAGATTTCAATGCTTTTGTTGATATCTTTACAATTCCTTGGTCCAGTTTCCTCTCTTAGAAACTGTTCACGTTCTTTTGGAAACCAGCAAAGATATGCATACAAACACATGTACTGAAAAGCGGCTTGAGGGAATAGTAGCCATTTATACCATGCTTTTTTTAAACCAAGGGAGAGTAAAGAGAGTATTGGACTGGTAGAGCTCAGAGGGCTGGATACGGACAGTGGTTTTGCTCTATGGTCAGCTGGAGTGTTGGTCTCTTGTGTCTTCTATCTGTATTTGAGGCTGAAAGAAATGAGAGCAATTACAGATCAGATTTAAACTGCTTTGTAAGAGATTAGTGGGAGTAAACTGAAGGTGCAGAAATAGCCTTCAATTGCCAACAAAACAATTTTATATACCTAAATGGGGAAATCAGAGGAAATATTGCAAATTCTTGTAGGTTCTGTAATTGTCATTCTCCACTCCTCTCCTCTCCTCTCCTCTCCTCTCTTCGCGTCCTTTTCCCTCCCCTCCAGTGATAGGATTCAAAAAATTTTACTACTGGTTCTGTGGCCATGGCTTGGTGGGCGTAGCGTAGTGGACATGACAGAGGAAGGATACTGTAAAATCTCCATTCCCACCTCACTCCAGGGAAAGGTTACTGCAAAATCCCCATTTCCTCTTGATCAGCTGGGACTCGGGAGGCAGAGCATAGATGGGAGCGGGGCTAGTGGTATTTACCGGTTCTCCGAATTACTCGAAATTTATGCTACCGGTTCTCCAGAACTGGTCAGAACCTGCTGAATACCACCTCTGCTCCCTTCCCTTCCCTTCCCTTCCCTTCCCTTCCCTTCTCTTCCCTTCTCTTCTCTTCTCCTCTCCTCCACTCCACTCCACTCTTCTCTTTCCCTCCACTCCCTATTGGTTGACCCTTGGCGCGAAATATGAAAGCTTCTGATAGACAGAAACCCATGGCTGCTGTGTTAGGTCCTGATCCACTGATTTGTTGCAAAGAACACCAAACCTCTGAATGGATCTTGATTCAATTCAATAAAATTTGTCATATACAACCTTTTCCAGTGGTGGATTCCTACCGGTTCTCTCCGGTTCTTGCGAACCGGTAGTGGAAATTTTGAGTAGTTCGGAGAACCGGTAAATACCACCTCTGCCTGGCCCTGCCCCCAATCTATTTGCTGCCTCCCGAATCCCAGCTGATCGGCTAGAAGGAAAAAAACTATTTAAACTCTTGCCACAGCGCTTCAAAGGGCCACCCTACAGCTGATCAGCGGTAAAAGGCAGTGTGGTGGTAGATCAGTACGCTCCAAAACCAAATGGGTAGACCGGAACGCTCCAAAAACAAATTGCTAGAGCTCTGCAAGCAGTTAAAAGCCTGGTAGACCAGTACCCCTGCTAAATCCTAAAGAATTGTCATATGACCATCAAACCACGCCCACAAAAAAGCCACGCCCACAGAATCGGTAGTAAAAAAATTTAGAACCCACTGAACCCTTCCCATCCTGGTGTTCTCCAAATTTATGGGTTTCAACTCTCATAACCTGAGGCTAAATTGTCTAGAGATAATGGGACTCAATCTAATGAATCAGGATGACAGCTGACTGGAGAAAACTGTTATTAAGCAAGACTACAGATTTGGGATTATTTGTAAAACGTCATTATGCTCCCAATTTTAAGCAGCCTGTCCAATGAGTGTATTCTCGCATATTTTTAGCATAGAATTATAGAGTATCTAGATAAAAAAGGTGTAGTAGATTAAGCAATATCAAACTCTTCCCACCAATAGGCAAGGATGTATACCCATCCTATAGTTTCCTGACGCTTTCTGGTTTTAGTCTATCATGCTCTAAACCTCCACCACATGAAACTGTCAACCAGATCATGGAGAAGCCTTCTGCTGATCGGTCATCTGAAGATCACGTTGCTATAGGCAAGTGGCTTCCTGCAAACATTACTTGTAGAACATTCTCAAACCCTCAAGGCAGTTTCAGAAGTTATTATCATCAAATTACCACTCGCTCACAGATACACGCACACAGCAACTCTGCCTTTATAAGAGGAGGGGTGTTCGAATGAAAACCCGTCAGATTCCATGGCAACATAATCTTGCTCTTATCTCATAATATCTAAGAGCGGCTCTGTTCGCACAACATATTTACTCCATGACTAATGCGGTTTCTTAATTAGCCCAGTTTCTTGGATGTATACAACCTACTGAATCAGAATCTAGGCAATAGGTAGACTATGGTGTGTTTGAGATATTTAGCTGGAGCAGTGAAGGGTTGAGTAAGAACACACAGTTATAGCTAATGGGTTAAAGAGAGCTGGCCATTGCATGAGGGAATCTGAGGTGTAATTTGTTGCTGTGAGAGTAAAGGGGGAGTTTGCTTGTTTCCCGCCTTCTTCCTCTGTGTGTTGTGTGTACTCTGTGATTTACCTGATGATGTTCCTGCTGCGTTGATTTACCTGACGATGCTCCTGTTTGCCTCTCTTATTTACTGTAAATATATTTATTTATATAAAACCACAAGTCATCGTCAGCCTTTCCTGACAGTTAGAACAATTAATCAGTGCAACAACTTGCCTCCAGGAGTTGTGAGTGCTGCAACACTGGAGGTTTTTAAGAAGAGATTGGACAAACATTTGTCTGAAACGGTGTAGGGTTTCCTGCCTAAGCAGGGGGTTAGACTAGAAGACCTCCAAGGTCCCTTCCAACTCTGTTATTCTAGTCTTTTATTCTGTGTCTCTGACTCCATTTGGACACTGGCTACATGATTCCCTGACACGGTGTCATTGGCTAGTTTATAGTTTAAGGCATCCTGTGAAGTCAACCAATACCGAACTGGATTTGATTTACGGGAAGGCACTTTATAGCAGGGACTGATGAAACACTGGACATCATAAATCATGGTCATGTGACTTCAGGATGCTACAAACAACCTTAAAATGCAGGCCAGTTATCAAGTACCCGAATAGTGATCCCATGACCATGGGGAAGAAGGGGGCTGTCGGAATTTTAAAACCAGGTTGTAAGTAATTCAGCGGAGATCTGACATGTCTTCAAATGGTCGCTAAGCGACCATTCATAAATCAAGGAGTACCTTGTATTGCCAATGAGGAAAAATGCTGGGTGCTTAACAACCACTGGAGAGCTATAGTAAATACCGTAGTCTTTTAGGTTGACAAAATTCCTCGTCGTTTTGCTGCTACAAACTAAAACCGCTACTGTACCGCTGTGGAAATGGACGATTTATCGTTCTACCATCATCCTCTCTATTTCGGGCATTCAGTTTCTCAGTGTTGCTGCATTTGTGGCCTAAATATGTCACTCAAATACGAGAGGGAAGTTAGGGGCACAAGGTTTTGCCGAAGTGTATACCCCACTGCCACAAAGTGTTAGGAAAAAGGAAACACATCTAGAGAGGGACTTGTCAGAAAACATTTAGATGAGAATCAAGTAGGCTCAGTGGAAGGTGAAAATGTTGGAAGGAGGAAACGAAATAGCTAGAATCTGGGACAGCTGTAAAATCACAGCTTTAGGAAACTTCCATGAAAAAGTAGTCACGGAACCCCTCTCTTTATCCACAAAACGTTAGAGGGGGTCTAATTTTTCATTTATCTATCCTTTCCTGCCTTCTTTTGCCCTTTTGTCTTCCAATAACATGGATAAAGAATTACGGGTAGTTGTTGTGGCCCGTCAGCAGCCTGTGCAGCTAGTAGCTGATTCAGACAGCGAGGAGGCTGGTGTGGTGCTGCCCCACAGCCTGGGCAGCTGGCACTCGAGTCAGACAATGAGGAGGCTGGAGAAGATGTGGTGCCAGAGGCGGGGATTCAGCCAGGGCCTTCAGAACCTCCAGAAGCTCCCTTAAGTGAAGATGATGAAAAGGAGGAGCCTCTTCTCGATGCACCGGCGTGCAGAGCTGCCAAAAGGCAGTAGTGGCTCCTCAGGGGGAGGTCTCCTAGAGGGCTAATTGGCCACTGCCTTAGCCTATTTAAGGAGGAACACCGACTGAAGCAATTTGCAGGGAACAACTTCGTTCACATACCTTCGTGTCTTGTCTTGCTTATCTTATCAGCTTCCTGCAAATTGCTTCTGGGCATTCTCCCAACCACAGTAAGCTTTCAGTTATTATTCTTTGAATTCTTGGCGGCTGTTAATGCGGTTAATTAACAGCTGTTGTTGTAAAAAACTGGTTTATTTAGTAAACTAAGGTTTGAACGGACTTTGTGTGTGCTGCGTTCTTTGGGGTCCGTAGCTGGGGCAGAACAGTAGTCTACAGCTTACAATCATTCATTTAGTGACCATTCACAGTTACAACAGCACTGGAAAAGGTGACTAACGACTGTTTTTCACACTTACAACTTTTGCAGCATCCTCATCGTCATGTGATCAGAATTCAGATGCTTGGCAACTGGCATGGATTTATGACAGTTGCAGTGTCATGTGGGGTCATGTGACCATTTTTTGGCAACCTTCTCACAAGCAAAGTCAAAGGGGAAGCCAGATTCACTTAACAACCGCGTTCCTAACTTAACAACCGCAGTGATCCGCTTAACACATGCGGCAAGACAGGTGGTAAACTGGAGTGCAACTCACTCAAAAACTGTCTCACTTAGCAACAGGAATTTTGGGCTCCGTTGTGGTCATAAGTCAAAGACTACCTGTAGGTGTGGAATTCCTTTTTGTGGGATGGTGCTAGACCGTAGGCAAACTTCTGGATTTTTTATTTCATTTGGTGTTTGATTTGTAGTGAAATTAAGTACAGTAAATAAGCAGGTGGACAATAATGAAATTAAAGTAAGGAGGAATATCTACTTGCTGGCTGGGAAGGTCGCCAATGGTGATCATGTGACCCTGGGATCAGTGGTGAAATCTAAAATTTGTTACTACCGGTTCTGTGGGTGTGGCTTGGGGGGGGTAATGTGACTGGGTGGGCGTGGCCTTTTTTTTTTTTTACTTTTAAAGCCATTTTTTCTACAACCTCTTCGGCAAAGAGGTTGTAAAAAAATGTTTTCAAAGGACTCTGACGATCCCAGCTGAGTTGCCTGATCGGCAGAGACTTTTTTTCTTTTAAATGCCTCTGACGATCCAAGATGAGTTGCCTGATCGTTAGAGGCATTTAAAAGAAAAAAGTCTCTGCCGATCAGGCAACTCAGCTTGGATCGTCAGAGGCATTTAAAAGAAAAAAAAGGGTTTTTTTCTTTTAAAAGCCTTTGATGATCCCAGCTGAGCCGTGCGATCATCAGAGGCTTTTTTTTTACTTTTAAAAGCATTTTTTTTCAGCCGAAGAGGTTGTAGAAAAAATGCTTTTAAAAGTAAAAAAAAAGCCTCTGATGATTGTGCAGCACAGCTGGGCATGGGGGGGGCGAGCAGGGATTTTTGCTACTGGTTCTCCGAACCACCTGCCTCCATTGCTACCGGATCGGGTGATCCGGTCCGAACCGGGAGCATTTCACCCCTGCCTGGGATGCACAACCATCATAAATGTTTGCTGGTTGTAAATCATCTGAATTTTGATCACATAACTATGGGGATGCAATGGTGATAAGTATATTATAGATAAATAAGATATAATATAATATATCTATTACATAAGTGGCACGACTGGTCATACCGGTAAGTCACTTTTTTTCAGTGCCGTTGTAATTTTGAACAGTTACTAAACAAAGGGTTGTAAGTTGAGGATTACCTGTGTATCTTGTAGCCATGAAATCCATTTTTAAATACGCGCTGTGTGAAGAGTTCTTTCTTTTGTCAGAAATCTCTTGCTCCCCGGTTTTATTAGGTCATTTTAAAATGATCTGTTTTTGTAAAGGCTAAGATTCCCTTTGCCATGTTTTCTCTCTCTCTCTCTCTCTCTCTCTCTCTCTCTCTCTCTCTGTGTGTGTGTGTGTGTGTGTGTGTGTGTGTGTATGTTATGTCTCTAAACTACAAACCCTTAAACATTGCAACTGGGAAAGATTCGCTCACTCTTGTGGGAACTTTTTGAAGTTCACAATATTTACATTCCACCTTTTGCGATATAATAAAACCCTCCCCGAGAGCAAAGTCAAATTAAACTGTGAAATTGCAATAAACAAACTACCCCCGCATTGATGACTTTAGTCTTTTGTGCATTGATGACTTTAGTCTTTTGTGTTTGTTTCTTGCTTCGACCCATCGCTTCCCAACGCTGCCACTGAAAGCAAAGGAAATCTCCTGGAATCTGACTTCTTAGAAAGCATCAAGCAGGCTGTAAGATTTACAGTATGTCTGGACGGTTAGGGAGCCGAAGGCTGCTTTATCATTAAACAGCAGCAACTCTGTCTTTTGCTACGTCTATGTCTGTAAATAAACACTGTTAGTGGAACACAGTAAGTCTCCAGTGCTATCTGTTCTTCAATAAACAAAACCTCCAAAACAGAACTAACAGTCCTAGAAAGGTCAGGGGTCATCCTGCAGTCTCCTGATCTTCTGGAAGGCTGCAGTAGAACATCTGCAGACAATACACGAGCAAATAATAGGTACAAACTCAAGGTAAACTGCTCCAAACTCAATTGCAGAAAATACGACTTCAGAGTGGTCAATGCCTGGAATGTACTACCTGACTCTGTGGTTTCTTCCCCAAACCCCCAAAACTTTAACCTTAAACTGTCTACTGTTGACCTCACCCCATTCCTAAGAGGTCTGTAAGGGGCGTGCATAAGCGCACCAGCGTGCCTACCATCCCTGTCCTAATATTCCTTTTTACTCTTACTCTTTTCATGTATTCATTATGTTTATACTTTTACCTGTTATCTTATATATGCTTGACAAAATAAATAAATAAAAATAAATCTGGAGAAATTTTCACAGTACTGGCACAGGCGGGGCTCATGTATTTCAACAGGTTTTGTTTTGCTTTCATTTGCTTTTGGGGTGGGGTTCCTGGGTGGAGACAGGAACAGGAGGACTCTGAAAGATCTTCATTCCCACTTTTAAAAATCACGCCAAATAGAAATCAGAATAACAGCTTTGGAAGGGACCTTTGAGGTCTTTTAGTCCACTTCAACCCCCTGGTATAGAAACAGATCCTACACCCGTGATGGCGAACCTATGGCATGCGTGCCACAGGTGATACACGTAGCCATATCAGTGGACACACGAGCTCAGCCGGAAGTTGGCAAACGGGCCGTTTCTAGCCTCTGGAGGACCTCCATGGAGGTGGGGAAGGCCGTTTTCGCCCTCCCCAAACTCCTAGAAAGGCTCTGGAGCCAGGTGAGAGAGAAAAAGGGGCCTACTGGGCCCGCGCCCATGTGCGGGGCGCATAAAATTATGGGTGTGGGCACGCGTGCATGCAATCCCCCTCCCGGCACGCAATGGCAAAAAGGTTCGCCATCATGGCCCTATACCATTTCAGGCAAATGGTTGTCCAATATCTTCTTTAAAACCTCCTGTGATGGGAGCACCCACAACTTCTGAAGGCAAGGAGGTCCACTGGTTAATTGGTCTCACTGTTAATAAATTTCTCCTTAGTTCTACATTGGTTCTGTCCTTGATTAGTTTCCATCCAATGTTTCTTGTTTTGCCTTCTGATGCTTTGGAGAATAGGTTGATGCCTATTTGTGGCTGGAGAAAGATACCCAATTCCTTCAACCGTTCTTCATATGTTTTAGTCTCCAGACCTTAGTTTCTTAGTTTCTCTCCTTTGCACTTTTTCCAAAGTCTCAACATCTTTTTTGCAATGAGGTGACCAAAACTGGATGCAGTATTCCAGGTGTTGGTTTACCAAGGCTTAATAAGGTGGTACTAATACTTCACATGATTTTGATTCTTCCTTTTGTCCACGAGTAAATTTTTTCAGATAATGCCCTGAGTGACTTCAGTCATGTGAACAGAATGTATTTCTCAAGGTTGGGAGCTGCGCGTGCAACTTCTAGTGTTTTTTTGTGCAGTGACAACTTGTGCTTCTATTTTTCAGAGTATTGCATGCTACTCCAGGTCATTAAGAATAGTGGAATACGATACGAAGGTAGCAAATGTATTCACCAAGTTTCAGACAAATTTCATTTTGAACCAATCGTGACTTAACAATGATTCAAGATTCCAACTTTAGGGAATTTTTCAATTGTTCAACATTTTTTTAAGAAATATAGTAAGAAAAAGTCTGTGCGAAATTACAGATAGTCCTTGATTTACAACCTTTCCTTTAGTTACTGTTTGAAGTTACAACAGCACTTAAAAAAGTGACTGATGACCATTTTTCATACATAATTACCATTGCAGAATTCCCATGATCACATGAACAAAATTTGGCACCTGACTCATATTTATGACAGTTGCAGTCTCCCGTGGTCATGTAATCATCTTTTGTAACCTTCTGATGAGCAAAGTCAATGGGGAAACCAGATTCACTTAACCATCATCAAAGGCATAGAAAATGTATTCAAAGCTTCACATTTATGGATTGTATTAAACTACGGTTTGCTTTTTGGCAAGTACCTCAATAAATCATAGTGACTAACTTCACTCTCAGGCCAAAACCAAAGTAACTGAAGGATGATTTTAGCTCTTTTAACTTAACCAATTTAACCAGATTAGTTAAAAGCCTTGTCACATTTGAAAAATGTATTAAGCTTGGCTAGTCTTAACTTGGGTTAGATTCATAGAAGGAAGCCATAGTATTTCGTGTGAACCCAAACCATTTACAGGTAGTCCTCAATTTATAGCACTTCATTTAGTGACCATTCAAAGTGACTAGTCACACCTACGACTATTGCAGCATCTCCATGGTCACGTGATCAAAATTTGGATGCTTGGCAACTGGCTCATATTTATGACCTTTGCATGTCCCAAGATCATGTGATCACTTTTTGCGATCTTCTGGCAAGCAAAGTCAATGGAGAAGCCAGATTCACTTAACAACCATGTTACTTACTTAATAACTGCAGTGATTCATTTAACAACTGTGGCAAGAAAAGGTGTAAAATAGAATGGAATAGAATAGAATAGAATTCTTTATTGACCAAGTGTGATTGGACACACAAGGAATTTGTCTTGGTGCATATGCTCTCGGAGTACATAAAAGAAAAGATACATTCGTCAAGAATCGTAAGGTACAACATTTAATGATAGTCATAGGGAAACAGTCAATATAAATCTTGACCAGCAGCAAGGTTACAGTCATGCAGTCACAAGTGGGAGGAGATGGGAAACAGGAACGATGAGAAGATTAATAGTAATAGTAATGCATCCTAATGTGAATAGTTTGACAGTGTTGAGGGAATTATTTGTTTAGCAGAGTGATGGCGTTCAGGAAAAAACTGTCCTTGTGTCTAGTTGTTCTGGTGTGCAGTGCTCTACAGCGTCGTTTTGAGGGTAGGAGTTGAAACAGTTTATGTCCAGGATGTGAGGGGTCTGTAGATATTTTCACAGCCCTCTTTTTGACTCGTGCAGTATACAGGTCCTCAATGGAAGGCAGGTTGGTAGGAATTATTTTTTCTGCAGTTCTAATTATCCTCTAATCTAATTATGGGGCAAAACTCACTTAACCAGGGGTGGGATTCAGCCGGTTCGGACCTGTTCGGGCGAACCGGTAGTTGTGACCTGCAAGTGTGCCTGCCTCCCCACCCCAGTGCTATGCCATCCTATTTAGCTGTGTTTTTTAAACCGCGTGCGTGCGTGAAAATGCGTGCACAAGCATAGCGCATGCGCAGAAAGTGCGCAATCTCACATTTTCGGTGCTGGGGCAAACCGGTTGTTAAATTATGTAAAGCCCACCTCTGCACTTAACAACTGTCTTGCTTAGCAACAGAAATTGTGGGCTCAGTTATGATTGTGAAGTTGAGAACTCCTGTACATATGTTGAAAGCCAGTGGGATATAGTAACTAAAGTGTTGAATTGGGGACAAATATACCCCCATGCTGGTGTTCACCTTTAGCCACAAATGTTCACCAGGTGATATCGTTCTAATCTCTCTTTCTCTCTCTCTCTTTCTCTTTCCCCAACCTGTCTCACAGGGTTGTTCTAGAGATAAATTGTAGATATAAAGATAGATGCTGCCTTGATTTCACCTGAAGGAGAAACAGGTTATAAACAGTGGTGAAATGTAAAATTTGTTACTACCAATTCTGTGGGCATGGCTTGGTGGGGGGGTAATGTGACTGGGTGGGCGTGGGCAACTTTTTTTTTTAACTTTTAAAAGCATTTTTTCTACAATCTCTTCGGACGAAAAAAAATGCTTTTAAAAGCCTCTGACCATCCCAGCTGAGTTGCCTGATTGGCAGAGGCTTTTTTTTTTAAAAGCCTCTGACGATCCCAGCTGAGTTGCCTGATCGGCAGAGGCTTTTTTTTAACTTTTAAAAGCATTTTTTCTGCCGAAGAGGTTGTAGAAAAATGCTTTTTAAAATTTAAAAAAAAGCCTCTCATGATTGCGCAGCTCAGCTGGACATGGGGGGGGCGGCAGGGATTTTTGCTACCGGTTCTCCGAACCACCCGCCGCCATCGCTACCGGATCAGGCGTTCCGGTCTGAACCGGGAGCATTTCACCTCTGATTATAAAACTCGCAAATAAAAACAGATCATATTAATATGTTCACTCAAAATAATATACAAGAATGTATAAGTATTACCTCAGGAAAATTATGCATCTATCTAGATCCACGAAAGAATTGTTTGAGAAAATGTATGTGAAAACCCACACAAATTTCAATGAAATCAAAACTGACCCACCAAACTTGACAAATTCACAGACTTGGGGAAAAAAATGAGAGGAAAAAAAGGACATGCATGAGAAGCTGACCCAATCTTTAGTGGGTCAAGACAATTGGAACTGATGGGAACACCCTTCGTAGGAGAATTACAGTCCCCACGGAGACACCGCTGAGGGTAGCTGGGAAGTTCTCATGTCTTCTTTTAGAAAACAAAATGTACTTGGAAGGAAGCATAATTGTAGGGCTGACTTAGAACTGGCTAGGCTTGAGAAAGTCTGGGAGAGGTAGATGAAGAATGATCCTTATTTGTTTCAGAGAAGCAAAGCAAGGGTAGCAATCTGAAATGCTGATTGCCAACCAGCTGTTTATTTACTATTAAGCCTTCTTCTTCTTCTTCTTCTTCTTCTTCTTCTTCTTCTTCTTCTTCTTCTTCTTCTTCTTCTTCTTCTTCTTCTTCTTCTTCTTCCTCTTCCTCCTCCTCCTCCTCCTCCTCCTCTTTCTTTTCCTCTTCCCCTTCTCCTCCTCCTCCTCCTCTTCTTCTCCTCCTCCTTCTCCTCCTCCTCTTCCTCCTCCTCTTCTTCTCCTTCTCCTCTTTTCCTCCTCCTCCTCCTCTTCTTTCTTCCTCCTCCTCCTCTTTCTTTTCCTCTTCCCCTCTCCTCCTCCTCTTCTTCTCCTCCTCCTTCTCTTCTTCCTCCTCCTCCTCCTCCTCTTCTCCTTCTCTTCTTCTCCTTCTTCCTCCTCCTCCTCCTCCTCCTCCTCTTTCTTTTCCTCTTCCCCTTCTGCTCCTCCTTCTCCTTCTCCTCCTCCTCCCCTCCCCCTCCTGCTCTTCTTCTTTCTTTTCCTCTTTCCCTTCTCCTCCTCCTCCTCCTTCTTCTCCTCATCCATTATTTTAGAATACAGTAAAAAAGGCCAGTGGATTTCACATCACGATCATTATCTCATGTACAATTTTGTTCCCACCAGTAATGCCACAATTGCTTGATTATGTACCATCAAGTTAACCAATTGCCATTGTTAACTGAGGACTTTCTGTATAGGTAGTCCTTGACTTACAGCAGTTCATTTATTGATTGAAGCTACAACGTCACTGGAAAAAGTGACACATGTCCATTTTTCACACTTACAACCGTTGCAGCATTTCCATGGTCAAAAGGCAAGCACTGGGCAACTGACTCATATTTATGACAGTTGCAATGTCTCTGAGTCACGTCATCCCCTTTTGCGACCTTCTGACAAGCAAAGTCAGTGCGGGAAGCCAGATTCACTCAACAACCGGGTTACTAATTTACTAACAGCAGTGATTCCCTTAACTGTGTGATTCCAAGAAAAAAACTCACTTAACCAATGTTTCACTTAACGACAAAAATTTTGGGCTCAATTATGGGCGTAAGTTGAGGACTACCTGTTTACTGCCTAACACAGGAAGCAATATATAGCTAGGAAGAGGAAAGGAAGGATTGAATATTCATACAGGTGCAGATCACACGATATGCTAAGAACACAAATGTAATATATGATTAGGCATGTTGTAGAAACCCAGGTCATCCCATTAGTTCATAATTTCCCTTAATTGGGCATGGCATATTCTGTTACCCAGGAGTTACAGGCAGTCCTCAATTTGCAACCATTTGTTTAGTGAATGGCACCAGAGGTGGGTTTCAGCAGGTTCTGACCAGTTCTGGAGAACCGGTGGCAGAAATTGTGAGTAGCTCGGAGAACCGGTAGTAAAAATTCTGACTGGCCCCGCCCCCATCTATTCTCTGCCTCCCAAGTCCCAGCTGATCGAGAGGAAATGGGGATTTTACAGTATCCTTCCCCTGGAGTGGAGAGAGAATGGGGATTTTGCAGTAACCTTCCTCTGGATTGGGGAGGGAATGGAGATTTTACAGTATCCTTCCCTTGGAGTGGGGTGGTAATGAAGATTTTATAGTATCCTTCCCCTGCCACCTCTACCAAGCCACGCCCACCAAGCCATGCCACGCCCACCATGCCACATCCACAGAACCGGTAGTAAAAAATTTTGAAACCCACCACTGAATGGCACTGAAAAAAAGTGATTTATGACCATTTTTTCACACTAACCACCATTGCAGCATCCAAATGGCCACACGATCAAAATTCAGACACTTGGCAACTGGCTCATATTTATGACAATGGCAGTGTCCCCTGAGGTCATGTGATCCCTTTTCACGACCTTCTGGCAAGCGGGATCAATGGGGAAGCCAGACTCACTTTGCAGTCATGTTATTACCTTCACAACTGGAGTGATTCAATTAACAGCTGCGCAAGGAAGGTCCTAAAATGGGACAAAACTCATTAACAACGGTCTCACTTACCAACAGAAATATTGGGCCCCAATTACCAAATTACCAGCTGCAAGGAATACAATTTTTTTTTACTACCGAGTCTGTGGGCATGGCTTGGTGCATGTGGTGTGGCTTGGTGGGCGTGGCTTGGTGGGCGTGGCAGGGGAAAGATCCCCATTCCCTTCCCAATCCTGGGGGAAGGATATTGCAAAATCTCCATTCCACTCCACTCTGGGGCCAGCCAGAGGTGGTATTTGCCAGTTCTCCGAACTACTCAAAATTTCCACTACCAGTTCTCTGAACTGCCCAAAATTTCTGTTACCGGTTCTCCAGAACCTGTCAGAACCTGCTGGATTTCACCCCTGATATAAATCCTTCCACTCCCCACTATCCTGTCAGAGTTGAAGAAGCTTCTTGGATGAGAAGCGAAATGTCTTCAAAAGAAAAGAAAAAAAAAACCCCAAGAAAGTCCAGTTGCCTCCTGAAAAAGCACCTTTGGGACAACCATGATCTGGATGACTGAGAATCTCTATAGACCATTGGGCCCAATGTGATTGTAAGTCCAGGACTACTTGTATACGTCCTTCGCTGGACTACAAAATAAGAATACAAAATGGTACTTTGTGAAAATAAATATCCAACTTGCGTTTGGATCCAGCATTACAATAGGCGGTTGGGTTTCGGCAGGGGTGTAACACTCCCGGTTCGGCCAGTTCGGCCAAACTGGTAGCGATGGCAGCCGGTGGTTTGGAGAACCTGTAGTGATGGTGGCGCGAGGCTCCGCCCACCTGCCCGTCCATCATTACTTCCTGATTTTACCCAGGAAATAACCTGTTTTTTACCCTCCACGCATGTGCAGAAAGGCTTGCGCATGCGCGGAGGGTCCGCGCAGTGCGTGCACTTCCGAACCGGTAGGGAAGGTAAGTAGATTTCACCCCTGGGTTTCGGTAGGAGAAAAAAAAAAAGCTTTTATAGCTAGAATAAAATGAAGTGCCTGTGGTAATGCAGAGACTGACAAGCGGCAAATGCAACACCCCCTCCTTTCCTTCTGTAGCATAGACAGTGATGTAGACAGCTCTGCATAGAATGGAATCTGGGCTTTGAACCAAACTGAATGGCATGAGGTCAAGCTGCAGCCGGAGACAAATATAGCAGTGACTGGATGCTATTATGTACTCCTTTAATTAGTTTTTCTTTTTTTCTGTAGAGGCCAATGTACTAATTTACCACATTCCACAAATAAACGGGGAAAGGAAAAGCTGGTCTTTTAATTTTAGACGTGAAGAACGAAGTTGAGTTGTAGCCCAGCTGCAAATGTGAGTAATTATTGCAGTTTGGCAGATAACTTCAGTCCTGGGATTCTGGAATAGATGTGACAGCCTTTGGTAGTCCTCAATTTACAACCACAATTGAGACCAGGATTTCTGTGGTTAAGCAAGGTGGTTGTTAAGTGAGCCGCTTCTGATTTTACGACTCTTTCTCATTGTTAAGCGAATCTGACTTTCACCGTTGACTTTCCTCGTCAGAAGCCAGAGGCGAAGGACGTAAATGGCGACATCTCATAAATACGTGCCTGGTTGCCAAAAGCCCACTTTCGATCACGGGGCTGTGGGGATATTGAGGTGGTTGTGAAAGCAAGGACTGGTTGTAAGTCACTGTTTATCCAATGCCGTTGCAACTCTGAACGGTGGCGAAACCAATGGTTGTATGTCGAGGACTAGCTGTATGTAAAGCTCAAATTCTAAAACAAGGCTGCCGGATTTTAGGCTGCAAGTCTACACACAGCCACTAGATGGCAATGAAGAGATACTCAAGCACTTTATTTCCATCTAATGGTCATTTAGACTTTTGCAGGTTAGATCTAACAATAACTGAGTGACAGAATAAGAGATTGAAGTGGTGGAATTCAAATTTTTTTATTACCGGTTCTGTGAGTGTGGTGTGGCTTGGTGGGCGTGGCAGGGGAAGGATACTGCAAAATCTCCATTCCCACCCCGCTCCAGGGGAAAGGTACTGCAAAATCCCCATTCCCTCCCCACTCCTGGGGGAAGGATATTGCAAAATCTCCATTCCCACCCCACACTGGGGCCAGCCAGACATGGTATTTGCCGGTTCTCCAAACTACTCAAAATTTCCGCTATCAGTTCTCCAGAATCTGTCAGAACCTGTTGAACAGCACCCCTGGATTGAAGGGACCTTGGAGGTTTTCTAGCCTAACCCCCTGCTCAAGCAGGAAACCCTATACCATTTCAGTCAACTTGTTGTCCAATCTCTTCTTAAAAACATTTAGTGTTGGAGCACCCACAATTTCTCTACTCTAGTCTCCAACAGTTAACAAACAGCATGCCATTGACTGAAAATTGGAGTAACTAAATGGAAGAGTTGTATTTTTGAAAGAAATGGGGCCTTTTGTCTCCATGTGACAATCATATTTTCCTCACCCAAAGGTTGGTTTGCACCAGGGGTGAAATGCTACCGGTTCGGGCTGGTTTGCCCGAATCTGTAGTAAAAAATGCTACAGATTCACTAAACCAGTAGTAAAACAAGTAAAAAAAAATGTTTTGACGATCAGCTGAGCGACGCACGATTGTCGGAACTGTTTTGTTAAATTTTTAAAGCATTTTTAACTACCAGTTCTGGAGAACTGATAATAAAAAAATGCTTAAAAAGTAAAAAAAAAAAAAAAAAAGTTCTGATGATCATGCGTCACTCAGCTGATTGTCTCCAGAACCGGTAGTAAAAAATGCTTTAACAAGGTTAAAAAAAAGCTTCCGACAATCACAGCTGTGGCGCACGATCATCCGAACCTTTTAAAAAACTTTTTAAAAGCATTTTTTACTACCGATTCTCCAGAATCGGTAGTTAAAAAATGCTTTTAAAAAGTAAAAAAAAAAAAAGGTTCTGATGATAGCGTGCCACAGCTTTAATCGTCAGAACCTTTTTTTTACCTTTTTAAAGCATTTTTTTTCTACCGGTTCCGGAGAACCGGTAGTAAAAAATGCTTTTAAAAAGTTTTTTAAAAGGTTCCCAAGCTCACACGCCACAGCTGATTCCCCCTCCTCGCTGTTCTACTTACCTTCCCAAGCCTCCTTCTGGTGCGCAGCCTGCATGCACAGCCAACGAACTGGTAGCAAACCGGTTCAGATTTCACAACTGGTTTTCACCCAGGATGCATTGACTGGCTCTGTTCCTATTTTAATAAGCATTTTGGTTTGAAGCGTTCATTATTTCAATTTGAATCCTCACGTTTCGAAATGTCAGAGCGTTTTAATTTAAAATACTGTTCCAAATTGTCAAATCAAGTTGTTGGTTTTTTTTTTAAAAGAATTGGTTCACAAAGATGGCAAAAATTCTCCTTGTTTCAAACTGAAAAAATTCTATTTGTCATTTCAATTAATCTTTCTGATTTGACTCGGAAAGCTGATTTGTTCTGGAGTTTCGATGGAATTCATCTTCAAATGAAATATCTCTGTGATCCTGGGACACACATTGTACTGGATCTTAATGTCTTTTATTTTGATTTTTAGTTCTATGGAAGTTAGTTCTCACACAATCGAAAATAAACATCCTGATGTGAGATCAGTACCAAAATAAGGAAAAGAAGGGTGAGTTCTGGTCCTTGAAGTAGAACCAGCAGAAGAAAAAGGCATCAGAAGTTTGATTGTATAGTAGAGCTCACGGTTGCTGACATTCCTTCCTAGATCATTGCAGATGCTTCTTCATAACAACTTCATGGTGGTTTTTGTTTTAAATAAATGTACTTTGTTATGTCCTAGGACCGTGATGGCAAACCTATGGCACGCATGCCACAGGTGGCACACAGAGCCATATTAGTGGGCACGCCAGCTCAGCTCTGGGGCACATGCACACGCCGGCCAGCTGATATTCGGGCCTTCTGGGCCCACCAGAAGTAAGAAAACAGGCTGTTTCCTGCCTCTGGAGGGCCTGTGGGGGTGGGGAAGGCCCATTTTTTTCTTTCTTACCTGGTTCCAAATCCTCTCTGTGTATCTGGGAATGGTGAAAACAGCCTTTCCCACTCCCTTGGAGGCCCTACGGAGGCTGAAAGGGCCCATTTCCCAACTCCCGGTGGGACAGGAAGTGACGTTTTTTTCCTGTCCCCAGCCTCCAGAGACTCCTAGAGAGGCTCCTAGAGACTCCTAGAGGGGCTCCTAGAGACTCCTAGAGAGGTTCTGGAGCTGGGGACAGCAAAAAATGTCACTTCCTGTCCCACCGGGAGTTGGGAAATGGGCCCTTTCAGCCTCCGTAGGGTCTCCAAGGGAATGGGAAAGGCTGTTTTCGCCGTTCCCAGATACACAGAGAGGATTTGGAACCAGGTAAGAAAGAAAAACGGGCCTACCAGGCCATCATGTGCCGGGGGGGGGGGTTGCACACACATGCACGTGTGCACGTGCGCGCACGACCCTCCCCCACCCACCCCTCTCCTGGCATGGGATGGCAAAAAGGTTAGCCATCACTGTCCTAGGAAATATGTTCTTGCAGTTGTTTTCTCTGCCAAATTGAGAACATTTGTGGATCAAATCCACTGGGGTTTGCAAACCATAGTTTCTGGCAATGACTTTCAAAGATGGTCTGTGGACCATGAATGATCCATGGAGGTTTATGAGCTAGTCAATCATACTGGTAGTCCTTGACTTACCACCATTTGTTTAGACACATTTCAAAGTTACGACGGCGTTGAAAAGAGTGACTTATGACTGTCTTCACACTTACAACCATTGCACTATCCCCATGGTCATGTGATCAAATTTGAATGCTTGGCAACTGGCACGTATTTATGACGGTTGCAGTGTCCTGGGGTCATGTGATCACCTGACAAACAAGTCAACGGGTAAGCCAGATTCACTTTGTTATGTCCTTATAAGGACATCCGCCCGGATTGGCTGCCAGCCACCGGGCGGGAAGATTTGAATCCCTGTCAGGGGGCAGTGCGTCTGCCGGAGCGAATATAAGGAGAGCCCCGGCAGCGCACAGCCAGTCTTGCTACGGTTTCTTGTACTCAATAAAGGTTACTAATGTAACGAGCTGGTCACGTCTTCCTTTCCTGCGCCGATCTAACACACTTAACAACCCCGTTACTAACATAACAACTACATTGTTTCACTTAACAACTATGGCAAGAAAGATTAGAAAATGGAGTAAAATTCACTTCACTGTCTTGCTTAGCAACAGAAATTTAAATGTGGTCATACATTGATGACTACCCGTACTAAGATATTTTTCTCAACCAACGTTCTCAACCAACAATAATCTGTTACAAGCTGCTGTTGTTATGCCATAGATTATGGAAAACATTGGAAGGAGTTA
Organism: Arizona elegans; assembly: GCA_022577455.1. NCBI lineage: Eukaryota > Metazoa > Chordata > Lepidosauria > Squamata > Colubridae > Arizona > Arizona elegans. Next base: position 3,914,642 of record JAKOOJ010000002.1, on the reverse strand, counting down.
ATGAGGACTTTATTTTAGATTTATTTAGTTAGCATATAAATTTTAGTTTTAAAATGCAGCCCTAGCTGTATCTTCTTCTCCCCTAAAATGTGAACTTTCATGCTTTTAAAGAAGAAACCATAGGGAAGAAGGTGTTTGTTAATGGTGCCAATGTATTTTGTCTTTATTTAATAATCCACCACTGCATAAGGTTTGAGAAACTCTCTGGTTGATGGCTCTTGTATAATCCCAGGTATGAAGGATTTATTTAATTAATCATGGGTATGGGAATTATCACATTTGTATTCCCTTCTGCCTCTTCTATTCCTTCAATATCACCAAGTTTGGTTATCGAAGCAGTAATGATCAGATAATACCACCTACCACCAAAATAGTCGCATCACCCCCTCCCCAAGGGAACCCTTTTGGCGGTTTTTAGGTAGCGCTTCATTCTGGATTTTCAGAAATCTCTATATGAGTAGAAGAGAAAATTTGTAGCTCAGGGATGAACTGTGGAACCTTTGATGTTCTCTGAGTTTAGTTGCTTTCTTACAGACATTTCATTACCCAACTAGGTAACCCAATCAGTTCCAAATACTAAGCGCTGATGATGTTACCTAGTTGGGTGATGAAATGTCTGCAAGAAAGCAACCAAGCTCAGAGAGTAACAGGGACCCCACAATCTCTGTATATTTAAAAGTACAGTCTAAAACAGGGATGTCGAACTAAAGGCCTGGGGGCCAGATCCAGCCCGTGTGGTGCCTAGATCTGGCCCGCAGGGCCACCCTAGAAACATCAAAGGACCAGGCTGCGGTGCCTCTGCCAGCGAAAACCGAGCTCAGGAGGGCTGTGTGCAGTCCTTCCAGGCTCTGTTTCAGCCATAACGGCCTCCATTTTTACTGCCAGAGGGCAACAGGAGGCTGTCACAGCTGAAAACAGAGCTCAGGAGCCCGTTTAAGCTGGCAGAGCAATCGGGCCACCACAGATGCCCCTGACATGAGTGACATCAAGATGGCCACACCCACAGTGGCCACGCCCACCATGGCCTCCGAAGTCAAACACAACCCTGATGCGGCCCTCAATGAAAACCACATAAATATGACGGGTAGAATAGCCCAAAGCATACATTCCAGTAGAGCAGGGGTGTCAAACTCACAGCCCGCGACCCAGATGCGTCACGTGCTGGCCCCGCCCCTGCCCAGTTTAGCAAAGGGGGGAAAAAATCCCGATACGTCATGTGACACCGCCATGATGATGCGAGTTTGACACCCCTGCGGTAGAGAGAAGTTCCCTGAGGATGGGCTCCAGCATGAGTCCGAAAGCTCAGAAGACTAAAACTTTGATGTCCGTGACTGACCCAGATTGGATCCTGCAACATTATCCTGGGACTCGTATATTTGCCTTCATTCATGAGTAAAAAGTACATCTAGACATTAACACCCACGCTGATCTCGTACTCACTGTTTTGCAATGTGTGTTAAATGAATAAATAAACAGATTTCTACAAAAGTCTGCTAGCAAAGAAAACAGATCTTCCATGGGGAAACTCCGTATTCTCTGTTTCAGATATTTTCCCTCTCTGTCGCCATAGCTCTTGAATAGATTTAGAAACGATCTGGTAATCCTGTCCCCTGACTCTTCCCCCTCCCCTCTGCCCCCAATGTGACTGCCAACATAGATGTCAACAGGATGATGAGAAATTAATGCTTCTGGTTTGGAAAATGTGAACTGGAGTTTTGGCTACGTATGCACAGAAATGTCTCTTTATTATTTCTCTGGCAAATCTAGATATTAGCTGGGGGAAAGACTGTTTTCATTATGACAAGCATTGTTTTTGTTTTAATAATAACATTCGTCCTCAACCTTGTAAATTAAAAAGCTGCTTCCGTGCAATATGTTAAGCATCATTATTTACGAGATTTTTGTGACTGTAAGAGCCCAGCTCAATACACTGACCCATTAAAAATGGGCTAAGTCAGTAACTTATAAATGCAACTTTGCAGCGTATGTTTTATTTTGGTTTTAATAGCAGGGATGCAGAATATAAGGCTCCCTGGGCCCAAGGCATTCTTCAAAGGAAATTACTCTAAAAGCTGAGCTAGCTGGTATTTTGTTTTGCAGCTTGCCACCTTTCCGCTTTCATAATACAGATTGTAATTTTTTATGTGAAAATTAGGGGCCCAGGGCAGAGGTATCTAAATGGTATGGTTAAAAAAACAACAACAAGATGGATTCACGAAGGTGTGATCAAAGCTCTGCCTCGGCACCAGAGGTGGGTTTCAAAAGGTTCTGACCAGTTCTGGAGAACCAGTAGCGGAAATTTTGAGTAGTTCGGAGAACCGGTAGTAAAAATTCTGTCCGGCCCAATTCCCATCTATTCTCTGCCTCCCGAGTCCCAGCTGATTGGGAGGAAACTGGGATTTTGCAATAACCTTCCCCAGGATTGGGGACGGAATGGAGATTTTACAGTATCCTTCCCCTGCCACACCCACCAAGGCATGCCCACCAAGCCACACCCACAGAACCGGTAGTAAAAAAAATTGAAACCCACCACTGCTCGGCACACAAGCAGAGCTTTGGTCACACCATGAGACACGCAAAATTCGGTCACCTGACCATTGGGAGCAGGGTAGATGTTGAACATTTGACTTCGGGTCATAAGTAGTTTTGGGGCTGTCTGTTATAACTTTGAATGTTCATTAAGCGACCGGTCATAAATCAAGGATTACCTGTTAATTAACAAGTTTATTTAGTGACCATTCAAAGTTACAGTGGCACGGAAAAAAGTGACTTATGACCATTTTTCACACTTATGATCATTGCAGCATCCCCACAGTCATGTGACCAAAATTCAGACGCTTGGCAACTGACTCATATTTATAATGGTGTTTTAGGATCCTGTGATCCACTTTTGTGACCTTCTGACAAGCAAAGTCAGTGGGGAAGCCAGATTCATTTAACACCAGGGCAGGGGTGAAATGTAAAATTTGTTACTACGGGTTCTGTGGGTGTGGCTTGGTGGTGGTGGGGTAATGTGACTGGGTGGGCGTGGCCAACTTTTTTTTTTTTTAACTTTTCAAAGCATTTTTTCTAATGCTTTGAAAAGCCTCTGCCAATCAGGCAACTCAGCCGGGATCGTCAGAGAGGCTTTTTAAAAAATACTTCTCTGCCGATCAGGAAACTCAGCTGGGATCGTCAGAGACTTTTCAAAGCATTATTTTTATCACCTCTTCAGCCAAGAGGTTGCAGAAAAAAATGCTTTGAAAAGCCTCTGATGATCCCAGTTGAGCCGCGCGATCATCAGAGGCTTTTTTTTTTACTTTTAAAAGCATTTTTTCGTCGGAAGAGGTTGTAGAAAAAATGCTTTTAAAAGTAAAAAAAAAGCCTGATGATCGCGCGGCTCAGCTGGGCATGGGGGGTGCGCAGGGAGTTTTGCTACCGGTTCTCCGAACCACCCACCGCCATCGCTACCGGATCAGGTGATCCGGTCCGAACCGGGAGCATTTCACCCCTGCACCAGTGTTACTAACTTAACAACTGCAGTGATTCACTCTACAACTGTGGCAAGAAAGGTCATAAAATGAGGCAAAACTCAGCTTACTTTCTCGCTTCGCAACAGAAATTTTGAATTCTATTTTGGTCATAAGTCAAGGACTATCTATACCTGCATAATAGGTAGATAGAGAAGTTACAAGCAAAGGTATAGGAAATGACCAGGCTAAGCCTGAAGGAGAGGTCAAATGCATCATCAGTCTCAAATCCCTTCACACCCACAAGAGAGGTAAGTCATCTCTACCCACACCGACACCAAACAGCACCAGTTCAATTGGAGCAACACAAAAACCTTCGGCCACGCTACCACCCGCCACGCTCTTGAGTTCATCGAAGCCTGGCACTCCACAAACGATTCCATCAACAGACACATTGACCTACAACCAGCCTACTAACCCCTCAGAATCCAAATCAACCAGAGACAGCACTGACCCTCAACTAACTCATGCAATTCCCCCCCACATACACACACACCAGCAGTTCACCTCCCAATGACTCTGACCTGAAGTAATCAGAAGACCCATCACAAGACTCACACCTGATTCATCACAAGACCTGTCACAAGACACAGCCAGGGGTGGGCTGCTGGGGGTTCGCAGGGGTTCGGGAGAACATCAAGCTAAGATTCTGTGCAGTTCAGAGGACCCCCAAATCCCACTCCTGGCTGGCACCGCCCTGCCCACCCCGCCCCTCCCAGGAGTCCCCACACCGCCCGTTTTGGATGCAGTTAAGTGGAGGCTCAGGAAGGGTGAAAAACAGGCCTACTGGAAGTTCAGGAAGGCCGGAAATGGTAGGCCCATTTCCAGCCTCCAGAGAGCCTCTGGAGGCCTAGGAACGCCGTTTTTGCCCTCTGAGAGGCTCAAAGAAAGCTTCTGGAGCCCGGGGAGGGCAAAACTGCTCCCCTCCATGGTGCAGGAGGCTGACTAGGCCATGCCCACCATGGCTACACTCACCCAGCAACTGGGCAGAGAACCCCTTGCTAAAATTTTTGAAGCCCACCCCTGAAGCCTTTATAAACAGAACACTGACATTGACATCCCCTAAACTCCACTGAAGATGTTACCTAGCCTGGTAACGAAATGTTCGGAAATCAACCCACGAGCTCGTAGAACGAACCTTTACCCTCAGAGCTAAGTCAGTCCAGCTTGAATTCCATTGACTCTTATCTACCGCCAATTTGCTTTGATGGTTAGTAGTGCAGATTCTTGCTTAAGCTTCCAAAAACCTTTATATTCATTTGAACTGCCTGAATTTCCTGTGCTTGGTAATAGGCTGTTGTTTTATGACTTAAATACATCTAACATGAAGGCAGTATTGGGTTTCATTTCTTCCTCCAAGTATGGCGTTTGCTGTAAAGTCCCATCCATTTTTAATTATTGCATTAAACCCACTACTACAGACTGTGATTATATCATGTCACACATCCATCAACTGGTTGATGATTTAGTTATATTTGGAAGAGTTGAAGCAAATATCACTAAAATTCTTTAGTGCAAGTAGGGTTTCACGATGAAAATTTTCACTTTATTCTTTCCTAGCTTTCTCCAGGATTTTACTTCTTATTGCAGGTCAAAAGTATTCAAGTCCGTGATTGGAACTGAACTGAGTGACACAAAGATTTGGAATATGAGCACTTTCAGCAGAAGAACAATCATAATTAAAATGGCGACTGTGGATAAGCAATGACCGAGGAATAAAAGCAGGGGTGAAATCCAGCAGGTTCTGACAGGTTCTGGAGAACTGGTAGCAGAAATTTTGAGCAGTTCGGAGAACCGGCAAATACCACCTCTGGCTGGCCCCAAAGTGGGGTGGGAATGGAGATTTTACAATTTCCTTCCCTCAGGAATGGGGTGGGAATAGAGATTTTGCAGTATCCTTCCCCTGCCACACCCACCAAACCACACCACGCCCATCAAGCCACGCCCACAGAACCGGTAGTAAAAAAATTTGGATTTCACCACGGAATAAAAGTGAATATGGCAGATGTTCATGTCATGTATAATTCCATTTGCCAATAGAATAGTGCAAAATCTAAGGCATTTTCACATTGCCTGCTTAACCTTTGTAGAGATTTTGCCCTATTAACACAAAAATAACTGAATAATGGAAGGGACCTTGGAAGTCTTCTAGTCCAACCCACCTGGTTGCCTGCTCGAACAGGCGATTTTAGACTAGAAGACCTCCAAAGTCCCTTCCAACCCTGTTATTCTATGATCTACACCACAGTCCGGGGGAGGGTGTCAAACTCAATTTCATTGAGGGCCGCATCAGGGTTGTATTTGACTTTGGGTAGGGCTGGGAGGCGTGGCCAAGGTGGGTGTGGCCAGCTTGACATCACTCGTGTCAGGGGCGCCTATGGTGGCCCAAGCACTCTGCCAGCAAAAATTGGCTCCCAAACTCCATTTTTGGCTGGGATGGGCTCCTGCAACCCTCTGCCGGCGAAAATGGAGCTTGTGAGGGCTGCACATGATCCTTCTGAGCTCCATTTTCGCCGGCAGAGGCACCGTGGGCCAGTCCTTTGCTGTTTCCAGGATGACCCCACGAGTCAGATCTAAGCACTCACGGGCCAGATCTGGCCCCTGAGCCTGCCTGCCACAGTCCCTTGCTTTGCAAAATAGATGAAGAAAATGAAGATGAATTCCTAGGAGATGGGAGAGAGGCCAATGCAGGAGTTCGTGACAATGGGAAGCTGTTCACTGTGCAACTTCAAGGAAATCTTTGAAAAGTTTTAATTGGGAAATCTTATTTTACGATCTACAGTCATGGGGATAGTCCTGACTTTAGTTTGGTCATACTCTGCCCCCTCTGAAGAGGGAGAATATACTCAATTGCACTAAAACCATGTTTGAAAATTCATCTTTCTATTCTAGAATGTTCCTCTATCTTGCTGCTTTCCCCCCGCCCCCCTGTATAAATTACTCAGACTCAACAGATTATGGAATAGTTGATGTGCAGCATGTTGGAAATTCAATATTGCTCATCCTTTTACACAAGGAGGAATTATTTTGTGATTAATAGCAAGCGCTCAACCAAGATATTTTTAGAAAATGCCTCATGATGATCCTGGTAGGTTCATTCCCAGCTTAATGATCATGACCTCACCATCAGAAATAAGATTTGCTTGAGAAATAAGAAGTAGGGCATCCATAGTATCCATCACATATCTGGATAGGAGTTTTGTAATCAAAAGTCAATATACCAATTGCGTCAGTTTGGGTACTTAGCTGCAGAGGGAAAGAGTATGCCATAAGCCAGACCTTAGAGTTCAAGTGGTTTATTATAAAATAGACTGTGTGCTCCATTTAAACAATGCCAGCAAGAGTTGAAAGAGACTTAAGGAGGGGAGCAGAAACAGAATGGACTCTGGACAGGTGATAAAAGTGATGTAGGAAGAAGAAAGGTGGTGCTATTGTGTGGGTGACTGTTGAAGAGGCAGAGCTGGTGGGCAGAGTTAAGCACATCATTAGCTTGGACCTATAAATGGTCCAAATTCAATCCCTCTTGAATTCCATTGACCTTTATCTGACGCCAATTTAACATTGAACTCAAATCTCTTGTTTTCTATACAGGTATCTTAACCTCTAGATCAGTGGTGTCAAACTCGATTTCATTGAGGGCCGCACCAGGATTGTGTTTGACCTCAGGGGACCAGGGTGGGCGTGGCCAGCTCGACATCACCCGTGTTGGGGGCACTTATGGTGGCCCGAGTGCTCTGCCAGCAAAAACAACCCCTGGGCTCCATTTTCGTCTGCCTTCTGCAACCCTCTGCCAGCGCAAACAGAGCTCGAAAGGGCTGCCCGTGGCCCTCCCAAGCTCCGTTTTTGCTGGCAGAGGCCCCATGGGATGGTCCTTTGCTGTTTCCAGGTCAGCCCTGTGGGCCAGATCTAAGTATCTCGTGGGCTGGATCCAGCCCCCGGGACTTGAGTTTGATACCCTTGCACTAGATCAAACTGGCTGTAAATTCCTGAACCATGGGGGTGTGATAATAGATAGATAGAAGCTATGTGGATTGACAACTCAAGGGTGCATAGAAGCTCCCAGACAAAGCAGAAAAAGAAAGCTCCCCCCTCCTCATTAATTTAATAGATCAAATTTTGACAGGCGACTAAACCTATTGCTCGAACTATCTGTTGAAACTCGCCTCCTTCTGTATCCTCTGCCCAGCTGACATTAGGGAAAACAATTGGTGGATATTTCCTCCCATTGGCAGGGAAATCCGCCAATCCCTGTACCTTAACTTACTCTGCAGTAAACTGTAGTAACAGCACCGCTCAGTGACCTTATCAACAAGATGTTGTTGTTAGTTGCAAAGTCATGTCCGACCCATCACGACCCCATGGACAATGTTCCTCCAGGCCTTCCTGTCCTCTACCATCCTCTGGAGTCCATTTAAGCTCACGCCGACTGCTTCAGTGACTCCAATCAGCCACCTCGTTCTCTGTCGTCCCCTTTTTCTTTTGCCCTCCATCTTTCCCAGCATTGGGCTCTTCTCCAGTGAGTCCTTCCTTCTCATTAGGTGGCCAAAGTATTTGAGTTTCATCTTCAGGATCTGGCCTTCTAAAGAGCAGTCAGGGTTGATCTCCTCTAGGACTGTCCAGTTTGATTGCCTTGCAGTCCAAGGGACTCGCTGGAGTCTTCTCCAGCACCATAGTTTAAAGGCCTCAATTCTTTGGCGCTCAGCCTTTCTTATGGTCCAACTTTCACAGCCATACCTTGCAACTGGGAAAACCATAGCCTTGACTATATGCACTTTTGTTGGCAGGGTGAGGTCTCTGCTTCAACAAGATAGAGACCCATTAATTAGAAAGCACCCATTTCTTTTGTCTGCTTTATGCTACCCCTCAGGCTGGCTCATGCCTGTCTGGTTGTGCCCTTAGAATGGTATCCAATTCTGCTGTTCCTGCTCTGGTTTTTCCATCTCTTCCTCCCCCTGAACTGAGGCTTATGGGAAAGAGGATAGGAAAGAGACGAAATAATGTGCACTTTTTTGATGGCCTGAAAGGCTGCAGTAGTCATCTGAATGAACCATGCATTAAGTAGCTACATCAGCAAATGGAGCCATTGAAGTCTTTCTTATTCAACTACGCCTTCTTAAGAAATCAGCCCATTGCCTAGGGGGTTATGTATACTGTAGTCCTGTTAAGCACGTAGTAGACGCATAGTAGGTCAGCTATAAATGCATTTGCTTTGTTGTTGTTGAGAGGCAGTTGGGGGACACACAACCATGATGCTGGATTCTGTGCTTTTGTAAAGCTTGGTGGAGGAATTTTGTTTAAAAAGCTCCTCTAATATTACAAGATGTTGTAAAATGGGGTATAATTATAGCCTCCTAGAGTTCTCAGCCTTTTGCCTCCGGCCAGGGTAATTAATAGAATACAACATTTCCTTGATAAGCCCAACAGGATAATATGAAAGCGTCTCTTTTCAGCTTTTGATTTCTACAAGAGAGACAGTTTAAACAAGGAAGAAAGATCAATTGTCTTTATATTTTATTAGGGTAAATTAGCAGGGAAAAAAAAAAAACCTTTTGTGCTGACAAGGAAGATCTAACTGCTTAAAAGAGACATCTGTTACAGCCACCAAAGAGAGTATTTATTCATTAGGGGTCTAGGAAGTTATAAAGGGGAACAGATTTTAAAGATTGATTCTGACCTCTACGCATCCAATAGGGCCACTATGCACTTCTTAAAATGTATGCATAGCTATCTGTCTATCTATCCATCCATCCATCCAGCATCTATCTATCTATCTATCTATCTATCTATCTATCTATCTATCTATCTATCATCTATCTATCTCAGTGGTGAGTTCCTCCCGGTTCGGTCCGGTTCGGCCGAGCTGGTAGCGGTGATGATATGATGTCACCGAACCGGTTCTCCCCTCCGCCCATCCCCCCACGTTATTCTTACCTTTTATTTTGTCCCACCCCCAATCTATTGCTGCCTCCTGAGTCCCAGCTGATGACTAGAGGGAAAAAAACTGTTTAAACTCTTGCTGCGGGGCTTCAAAGGGCCGTCCTACAGCTGATCAGTGTTAAAAGCAAACAAATGAGTCGGGTCGTAAGTGCGAGGACTGGACGTAAGTGCGAGGACCTTCCAGAAATGACTCTGACCAGCTAGCCATGCCCACCTAGTCACATGACCTTCACGCCACACCCACAAAATAAGCCACGCCCACAGAACCGGTAGTAAAAAAATTTAGAACCCACCCCTGGTTCCAAGTAATACACCCATAGCAAACAGAACTCAGGGCCAAGTAGCAGTGGTGGGTTTTAAAAAAATTTCGCTACTGGTTTGGTGGGCGTGGCTAAGTGGGGGGGATGTGATTGAGTGGTTGTGGCCAACTTGACGTCACTCACACCCATGCCCACTCAGTCACATGACCCCCCCCCCCACCTAGCCATGCCCAAAGGGAAAAGTAGGAAAATTTTTGGAATTTCCACCTATCTACCCCTGCCCTTCCTTTGCCAGTCGTCCTCGTTTTCCCTCCTTTAGCGGCCCCGACCCTAGCCCCGCTTCCTCCCCCACCACTGCCGTTTTGTTCAGGTTGCTTATCTTTCACAGCGGCTGGTCCAGAGTTCGGAAGGCAAGCTGACTGGAGTTTTCAGAGGCTCCCAGACAGCCGCCACTGCTGGAAAGTGGCTGGCAAAGAAGCCTCTTGCTTTGTGGCTGTGGCAGCTGGCCCCAGGCCGCCAAAAAGTACTAGAGGTCACGGAAAAAGCTGCTGCCGTGCCATCGCCGCCATGTTCTTTGCACATGCGCATCCCATGCGCATCCCATTGGACTTGCAAGAACATGGTGGTGACGAACATGGCGGGTGGGGCGGGTGAGCGGCAACTGGTATGAACCATCTCTGACAAATAGGTTCCTCAAAGAACAGGTTTTTATTGGATATATCATATTGGCACAGACTGGTGAAAACCGACTCTAAAGGTTCCCGTGGTTTTCACCTAATTAAAAGTAAAAGTATCCCCCTTTTCCCAAACAATCAGTCACATAGTCCAATCAAGGTGCTGTCTGGTTGCTTGGAAACTTCACTCCTCCTCTCTTCAGCCACCTGTGGGAATGTCCTTGGTTCTCAGGGGAAACTATTTTGTTTTGGCTACCCAACCCCAACTATCTCTATTCCCCCTCTCTATCCCCCAGCACCATTGTGGCAACACTGAAGCCTCCAAGATGGCCTCCGTCAGGCCAGCTTCAGAGTTGACTATTTATCTATCTCTATCTATCATCTATCTATCTGTCTGTCATCTATGTCTGTCTGTCTGTCTGTCCGTCTGTCTGTCTCTATATCTATGGACCACATTTTGGGCACTCTGTAACCAGCCTGCATTCCCACCCATTTGCAATGTCCTGCAGTCACATGACTGCAATTTATGTTTTTGCTGGAAATCGGCCTTTATTTCTGTGGTTTGGGGCAAAACCTGGCCTGTTGTGAACAATGGGTTCATTTAATGACCATGGCATTCACTTAACGAATGTGGTATTTTCTTAACTGCTGCCATGTTTACTTAATGACTGCTACAAAAAAGGTCATAGAATCAGGTTGGGCATGTGATGAACAGATTTACAACTGTCACAATTTACACCCTTAATTGCCAGGCTCAATTCCAGTCGTAAGTTGAAGACTAGTTGTATACAAAAAAAAATCAGTGTACAACTTACTTTATGTAGCTGACAAGGACACAGCTTTTTTCTTCTTCTAAGAATTTCTTGGGGGGAGGAGGGATCTTAAACTCAATGTCTCTTTTCTTGGAAGAAATGTAGCACCCACTTACCCAGAAGCTCACAATCATATTTCTAAAGCGGTTGGCAACTTTAAGATGTGTGGATTTCAATGCGCAGCTCGCTAGATCATTTCCTGCTGGCTTTCCTGGAATTTGCTCACTGCTAGAGATGATTGACAGGATAAGAAGATCTCATTTCTGTGCCATCTGTCTCCTTAGTTCTAGTTTTTATATAATTTTTCAAATAATAATTGGTTTTATATTGGTTTTATATTTATAAAGTGATTTTATATTGTTATTCTTTGTAAGCTGCCCAGAGTCGCCTTGTTTAGTTTAGTTTAGTTTAGTTTAGTTTAGTTTAGTTTAGTTTAGTTTAGTTTAGTTTAGTTTAGTTTAGTTTAGGTTTATTGTCATTGTACCTCATAAATGAAATTAAATGCCATCTTCAGTGTACATTACAACTAAAACTAAAACACAAACACACATCCTTTACATTCTACACAATTGAATTGAAAACCCCTGACATTGCATTAATATTGCACTATACAGTAAAAGTCAATATAGTTACTGCCCTGGGATAGAAGCTGTTTTTCAGCCTATTTGTCCTTGTTTTTATTATCCTGTACCGTCTGCCAGATGGTAATAGTTCAAAAAAAAAAAAATGGTGCCAGGATGAGATGGAGCTTTAAGAATGTTTTGAACTTTCTTAAAGCAGCGGGAGCTATGAAGCTCTTTCAAAAAGGGGAGAGGGCAACCAGTGATCCTCTGGGCAATGACATTAACCCTCTGGAGCAGCGGTCTCCAACCTTGGCAACTTTAATGCTTGTGGACTTCAACTCCCAGAGTTCCTCAGCTGGCTGAGGAACTCTGGGAGTTGAAGTCCACAAGTCTTAAAGTTGCCAAGATTGGAGACCCCTGCTCTGGAGTGCTGTCCTATCCGCCACTGTGCAACTAGCAAACCATACACACGGGCAGTAAGTTAAAATACTCTCTATGGTGCAGTAGTAGAAGGTCATCAGCAGTTTGTCATTCAGTTGTTGTTTCCTGAGAAGTCTGAGGTAATATAATTTTATCAAGGAGATAGGTGGCCTATAAATTTCATAAATCAATAAAAATTCCCAGAATTCCCCTGCTGGTCATGCCTGCTGGAGCATTCTGGGGGTTGAAGTCCATAGACCTTAAAGTCATCAAAATTTGAGAAACACCAATCTAGAGTCTTGCTCCTTTATAGACCCTTCTCCAATTCAGCTTAAACAAATGTAATACATTGGTGTGCAGGTAGTCCTCGATGTACGACCACAATTGAGCCCAAAATTTCTGTTGTTAAGTTGTTAAATGAGTTTTGCCCCCATTTTACAACCTTTCTTGCCACAGTTGTCAAGTGAATCACTGCAGTTGACGGGTTAGTCACAAGGTTGCTAAGTGAATCTGACTTCCCCTTTGATTCTGCTTGTGAGAAGGTCACAAAAGAGGATCACATGACCCTGGGACACAGCAACGGTCATAAGTATGAACCAGTTGCCAAGCTTCTGAATTCTGATCACATGATCATAGGGAGGCCACAAAGGTCGTAAGTGTGAAAAATGGTCACAAATCACTTTTGTCAGGGCCGTTGTAACTTTGAACAGACACTAAATGAACTGTTGTAAGTCGAGGACTTGCCTGTACTATTAACAAAGCATTTTCTAAAGCTGGGCCCAGGGACAAAATCTACAATTTAACACAGTCTGGGAACATAGGAATTTGTAAAAAGGAAACCTCTAGAAAATCAAAGAAGAAATGACTGCATAATTATGCTAATTTATGACGGCTCCCTCTTCACCTGGTTCTTCATGATCCCAAATAATTTCTGACTCAAAGTAAGAGAAGCACAACCTTCCACGTCATTTCCTGCTGTATCACTGGCTTTCCTGGAATTTGCTCAGTCAGCATAAGAAATCACACAAGATCATAAATAGATTGGAAAGAGCCCAGGTGTGCCGTTATAAGGCTTAAGCGGATGATCTGACACAGGCAAAGAAAAAAGTGAATGAATGCTAAACTACAGGAAATACCAGAGAAAGGTTTGCCAGAGTGAGGGGGAAAGCTGCAACGGCTGATCAAACATAATTGGTTTTTTTTTTAAAGATTCTCTGAGTAAGCTGGGATCAAAGCCAATGAACCCTAAACCTGGCCCAGAGATTTATTTAGCGCTCAGTCCAAAGATTATTTCCAATTTAAGCCTTCCACTGTCAAGGCAGAGCACAGAACCTGCCAGGAACTGAAAGATAAAATGGAATATTGGCAGGGGCGGATGCCATAATCAGGTATTCATCCCTCACCTTTTCCATAATAGCAATAGCACTTAGACTTACACACCGCTTCACAGCGTTTTATAGCGCTCTCTAAGTGATTTACAGAATCAGCATATTGCCCCCAACAATCTGAGTTCTCATTTTACCTACCTCGGAATGATGGAGGGCCGAGTCAATCTTGAACCGGTCAGGATTGAACTCCTGGCAGTCGGCAGAATCAGCCTGCAGTACTGCACTCTAACCACTATGCCACTACAGCTCTTATGACATCATCTTGCATATCTGTTAGCCCTTCGAGCAGTGGTGGGCCCGAACCGGCAGTTCTGACTATCATCTGGACACGCCCAACTGCCCCCACCCTATCCTGTCCCCGCCCTATCCTGTCCTATATTTCCTTCTTTCTGGCTCAGCTGATTCGCGTGGCACAGCTGATTTCCGCGCCTCAGCTGTTCTACTTACCGGGGCTGCCTTAGAAGGTAAACAACTGAGCTTCAAATTTCTGTATTTTGAATGCTGCGCACAAGTGCGTTAGGCACACACATGCGCAAAACACACACTCACAGAACTGGTTGTTGATAATAATAATAATAATAATAATAATAATAATAATAATAATAATAATTTTATTTCTATACCCCCCTTCTCCCGAAGGACTCAGGGCGGTGTACAGCCTATTTAAAAACACAAGACAAAACATCAATTTAAAATTTAAAATTATTAAATAAATTTGGCTCCATTTAAAACTCCAGAAATTTAAAATACCCCAATTTAAAATTATCATGTCGATAGCCCGGCCTGGCAGAACAACAGGGTCTTCAGTGCACAGCGAAATACCTGGAGGTCGGGGATCTTACGTATTTCCGGGGGTAGTTCATTCCACAGGGCTGGGGCTCCCACAGAGAAGGCCCTCCCCCTAGGTGTTGTCAGCCGACATAACTTGGCCGATGGCACCCTGAGGAGACCCTCTCTGTGGGAGCGAACTGGCCGGTGGGAGGCTATTGGTGGCAGAAGTGGGTCTCGAAGGTACCCGGGTCCTATGCCATGGAGCGCTTTAAAGGTGGTAACCAGCACCTTGAATCGCACCTGGAAGACCACTGGGAGCCAGTACAGCTCGCGCAGGAGGGGTGTCACATGGGCACGAGTTGCGCCCATAACCACCCGCGCGGCCGCATTCTGGACCAGTTGGAGCCTCTGAGTGCTCTTCAAGGGGAGCCCCATGTAGAGAGCATTACAATAGTCCAGACGGGAGGTGACGAGGGTGTGAGTGACCGTGAGCAAGGCGTCCCGGTCCAGAAAGGGCTGCAACTGGTGAATCAGGCGAACCTGATAAAAGGCCCCCCTGGCCACGGCCGTCATATGCTCTTCTAAAGACAGCCGTTGCAGCTTTCAAAGTAGTCCAGATGAGACACAAGACAAGGAGTATTCAGTCTATCTTTATTGTAAAGTTACCGTAACAGAATTTTGCCAGCCTGAAAGTATTTCTCTCCTCCTTTCCTTTTATTTCTGGAAAAATAGGAAAGGTCCCTTCTGAAGGGTTTCCCATGCCTTCCTTCCTCCTGTGGGCTGAGGTATCT
The DNA here is from genome assembly GCA_022577455.1 of Arizona elegans. Taxonomy (NCBI): domain Eukaryota; kingdom Metazoa; phylum Chordata; class Lepidosauria; order Squamata; family Colubridae; genus Arizona; species Arizona elegans. The sequence continues at coordinate 3,899,517 of JAKOOJ010000002.1, read as the reverse complement.
TTTCCATGATGGTCGTCCAGCCTGCAGCTCTTCTTCATGTCTCCCAAGGTTATTCCCATCTGCTATTACACTATCAGAAGTGTCTACAAAGAGTATCAAAATATGCAAAACCATCAATCAAATCTCCAGATTGTTTTTATCAGTACTGATGATCCCATGGTCTGATCCCTTCAGAACTCTTCTTAGATTCTTAAATCTGTTAGCTATATCATGTCTGTTCTGCCAAATTGTTTCTTTCCTGGTTGCAAATCAAGGAGGGATCACCTCAGGGGTGAAATCCATCAGGTTCTAACAAAGTTCTGGAGAACCGGTAGCGGAAATTTTGAGTAGTTCAGAGAACTGGCAAATACCACCTCTGGCTGGCCCCAGAGTGGGATGGGAATGGAGATTTTGCAATATCCTCCCCCTGGAGTGGGGTGGGAATGGGGATTTTACAATATCCTTCCCCCAGGAGTGGGGAGGGAATGGAGATTTTGCAGTATTCTTCCCCTTCCATGCCCACCAAGCCATGCCCACAGAACCGGTAGTAAAAAAAATTGGATTTCACCACTGGATCACCTGGTGTCCTACTTTCCATTTCTCTTCTGCTGCCATTATGCACATGAACGCATTAAATCTGAAATAAGGAGAGGCCACGGCCTTTGGAACTATCTATGCTAATTACCAATAATAGTGTTTCTAATGGCCACAGAAAGTCCCATGCCTTTAGTTATAAAGATATATATATATAATCAATCAAGATTGTTGATATTAAAGGCTCTGCCCTTTTACCTCTTGTCTATTACTCGTGACTCTTTTCTTCTCTGCCTGTTTTTAATCCCCCCCCCCTTTTTTTTTGCCAGTTAACTGTTTTTGAAGTTTGCCATTGTTTAATATCTAAACATCGAGCTATATTTTTTTTTTGCTGGCTGGACTAAGCGATGTGTGTAGCGATCTTGCCAGGCACAGTTTTTAGCTGGCCTTCATTGTGATGTTTCAGCAAGGTCAGACATGATATGTCTGAATAATGTTTTATCAGCTGAAAAACCTTCAGTTTTTGGCTCCGTAACTTTTGTCTGACAGCCAGCTAAGCATCATTCTTCTCCTTCTTCCCTCATGTCTTTCATATGCTTGAATTTCTACAGCTGAAGACTATCACATGTGTGTCTGCACAAAGATGCAGTAGAGTCTGGGATTTGCAAAGATTTGTTTACGTTCCCTTGTTCACTCTTCCTTCCCATTTTCACAAGCAATTAAGCAATTCTGTTCATGCAGTGCATCATTTTAGAAATACTAGAGAATTTTAGTTGGAACAGATAAGAGGAAATGTTTGACAGAGAGTATCAAAGCCAATATTTTTACTGTCTCACATCTTGTAGAAGAAGTTTTGTTTATGTGACACCAAACTTCACATGCCCTTATTATGATATTTTCAGGCAAAAATGATGCCTGAGGACACGAAGGAACTGTGCTTTTAATTATTATTTTTTTTAACAAGGAAAATGTAAATGTCTTTCTGTTTTCTGAACTGTATTGACAGGATACTAATTTACCGAAACAGTTCATCCCAGAACTGTCACAAAAACCTGGGATTTTATTATCATTTAATGTATAAAAAAAATAAATCATTTTTGTGAGGTCATTATTTTAGGCAAATTATTTATAAGATTTATTATCTGCTGCAGTCCCAGGCCTCTTGGTGGTCTACATAATTACACATAAAAATAAAATACCCCCACAGTAAAAAAAAAATTAAATGGTAAAATCTAAAGAATATTGTACAGCTAGTCTCAACTTAGAACCAGTCATTTAATGACTGTTCAAAGTTACGTCGGCCCTTACACTTAAGACTGTCAAAAGGTCCTCATGGTCATGTGATCAAAATTTGGGCGCCTAGCAATCAGCATGTATTTATGATGGTTGCAGTGTCCAAAAGTCACATGATCATCATTTGCAAACTTCCCAGGCAGTTTCTGACAAGCAAAAACAATGGGGGGGGGAACCAGATTCATTTAACAACCACGTGATTCACTTAGTAACCATGATGATTCACTTAACATCCATGGCAAAAAAGATCTTAAAGTTGAGTATAACTCACCTAACAACCATCTCGCTTTGTAATGGAAGCTCCAGTCCCAAGTATGGTCATGACCAGGGGTGGGTTTTAAATTTTTTACTACCGGTTCTGTGGGCGTGGTTTATTTTGTGGGTGTGGCTTGGTGGGGGGGGATAATGTGACGGGTGGGTGTGGCCAACTTTTTTTTTTTTTTTACTTTTAAAAGCATTTTTTCTACAACCTTAAGAGGTTGCAGAAAAAAATGCTTTCAGGATCCTCAAACGATGAGGCAACTCAGCTGGGATTGCAAGAAGCTTTTAAAGGCATTTTTTCCCCCTACAAGCTCTTCGGCCAAAGAGGTTGCAGAAAAAATGCTTTCAGGAGCCTTTGACGATCCCAGCTGAGCCGCGCAATCATCAGAGGCTTTTTTTTCTTACTTTTAAAAGCATTTTTTTCGGCCGAAGAGGTTGTAGAAAAAATGCTTTTAAAAGTAAAAAAAAAAAAAAGCCTCTGATGAGGTGGGCGGGGTAAGTGAGCAGCGCACGGGCTGGGGACCGGTTTGGGGGCGTGGCAAGTCAATGTTATTACTGGTTCTCTGATCTACTACAAATTTTTACTCCCAGTTCTTGTGAACCGGTGCGAACTGGGAGCAACCCACCACTGGTCATGACTCAAGGACTACCTGTACAATAATTAATTCTGGATACAGCTCTCTTTACAGTATTTTTACTGTACAGTATTTTATGAGCTCTGGTGGCACAGTGGTTAGAATGCAGTATTGCTGTACTGACTCTGCCCACTGCCAGGAGTTCGATCCTGACAGGCTCAAAGTTGACTCAACCTTCCATCGTTCTGAGGTTGGTAAAATGAGGACGCGGATTGTTGGGGGGCAATATGTTGACTCTGTAAGCTGCTTAGAGAGGACTGTAAAGCACTGTGAAGCAATATAGAAGTCTAAGTGCTATTGCTATTGTTGTTTTTTGAAAGGCCCAGACTGTAAGGCAGTGATGCAATCCAATTTTTTTTTACTACCGGTTCTGTGGGCATGGTATGGCTTGGTGGGCATGGCAGGGGAAGGATATTGCAAAATCCCCATTCCCTCCCCACTCCTGGGGGAAGGATATTGCAAAATCTCCATTCCCACCCCACTCTGGGGCCAGCCAGAGGTGGTATTTGCTCAAAATTTCTGCTACCGATTCTCCAGAATCTGTCAGAACCTGCTGGATTTCACCCCTGCTGTAAGGGTTTAGCATCTCAGTTCACATCTGTACAGCAAAGCATAGATGGAGCATCAACCAATGTCTTGTGGAAATCAGGAGTTACCAGGTGTTTCTCCTGCTGATTTAAATGCTGCTAGTTCATAAGAAAGTACTTTGGAGCAGGAGTGTCCACCCATATAGAAAAAAACAGTCAGAACAATAGCTGAATAGCTGTGGTGATGCAATCAAAGCTCCACCTGTTATTTAACATGACTCAAAACACACATAAAATTCATCAGATGGCACCATCTCGGCTATCTTGACTTTTCTATACTGTATCCCTTGGATTCTCCGCTTTGGAGGGTGCAAAGAGGTAGAAGAGAATTCTGTAAGAAACCTAGGCTGTCTTTATCAAACTGAAAGGTAGTTTGGTGACAGATGGCATCTCCCACATTATAGGTCCATGCCACAGATGCTCTTTTAAAATGGCCGCGCCACGGAGAAGTTCATCCAAATGGATGCAACTCAGGGGTGGATTCCACTTACCTTTACCACCGATTCGCAGCGGGAGATCATGCGCAGATCACCCATGATGATGTTGTGGCGAGTGGGCGGAGCCACCTGCCAGTTTTACTACCGGTTCTATAGAACCGGACTGAACCGGGAGCAACCCACCATTTATGCAACTCTTTAATCATTCAGTATTGCAATAAGCTGGGTCTACATAAAGGACGTTTGCATATTAAGAACAATACATGGGCTTATTTTAATACTCATTTACTTGATCTATTTTTGAACTTCATTAGTACTGGTGGTTTGGGCATTCGTTGTACATTTTATGAGATTTTTTTTTTTAATTGGAGTCTTCAAAACACTGGAATACAAAATAACCAGTACAACGAAAATAATAATAATAATAATAAAACTGGAGAAGATTTAAAAAAAAATACGAAGACCTGCAAATAGAAATAGAACGACTGTGGCAAAAAACAGCAATGGTGGCAATAAGCATCTGGGAGCGGGGAGGGGCATCACTGGAACACCATCGACATTGACAAATTCACCCTCAGTCAATTGCAAAAGGCAGCTTTACTTGGAACAGCTTACATAAGATTTAGATAACCTTGATTGTCATTTTTTACTGTGAGCACACTGGCCCACATTAAAAAGGAAATTCTGTTGCCTGCTGTCAAAAGAAAGTATATATCTACTTATACACATACATAACACACATATACACATGCTATATATATATACACACACGTTAATCACTGTCCATTTTGAATACATAGCGGAAAGAGGAAACTTGAGAGTTCACAAGGTTGATGCTATATGGAACAAAACTGTGATTGAATCTGTATGTTCTGCTTCCGGTACCTCCGAGAAGGTAACAAGGAAAACAGGTCATGAAGAGGATGTATAGTGTCCCAGACAATCCTGCTGCTAGAAAGAAGTGAACTACCAATAATCTTTTCTGCCCTCCTCACCACTCTCTGCACCGCCTTCCTGACCAGACAATAATGCAATACGACAGGATGCTCTTGATCGTCCCTCTATAGAAAGTGATAAGGACAGAGGAAGGAAGATGTATGCCTGCAAAGATATCTATAACATCATCAAACATCAACATCTACCTATCCCAGATTCTTGGAAAGGATTCGATGGGTGGATAAAAACACCAAATCCAGTGAACATCTGGCTGACTGTGTGACAAACAGCAATAATAATAGTAATAATAATAATAGGCAAAGCATCCTGTTCTCCCCCAGGAAGATTTCTGTAGACACCTGGAACATCAGTTTATTACTCACAGGACTCCACCCACATATATGATAAAATTGCCAGTTGCAAAGTTTCAAAATTATCCTATTACTGATGTGACAACAAAGCAGTTAATATAAGATGATTTTTTTTTAAAAAAAAATAAAAAATAAAATTATAGAAATGTTTGTGTAAATTTTCCCAAACTGAAGTCAGTTGTGCCCTGTGATGCTAGCCTAAGCTGTTTTATTTTTCTGGGTATTTTAGTTCATAAAATAATACAGGTAGTCCTTGTTTACTAACAGTAATTGAGTCTGGGAAGTCTGTCACTAAGCGACATGACTGCGCCAATTCACAATGGTAGCTGACAGTCCCAGTTGTTGTAGTTAAGCGCATCTCGCAAGAGGTGCACTGCAGTGGCTCAATGACATTGGAGTTCCAGCGGTTCGAGTCCTAGCATTGCATTGTGGGGTGAGTTCCCATCACTTGCCTCAGCTTCTGCCCACCTAGCAGTTCAAAAGCATACTACATGCAAGTAGATAAATAGGTACCACTTCGGTGGGAAAGCGAGATAGCGCTTTGTGTGGACAGTCAGAATCCTGCTGGACCTTCCCAGTTGTGCTGCCCATTTGTTCAATGGAGAGGGAGAGGATGCTGGATGATACTGCAGGATGCCATTCATCTTTCTTTCTGGTATGGAGTTAGTCTGCCTCCTGTGGCACACCTTGGAAAGTGTGAGAGCTTGAACCAAACAGGGTAGCCAAAGTACTACTCTGTATTAGCATTGTAGTCACTGGGCTAATGTAACATCGCAATGTGCTGAATAAATAAATAATTGCAGCATTGTGCAGTCACCTGATCACCATTTGAGACCTCTTGCTAGTTTCCCCATTGATTTTGCTTATTGGAATCTGACAGGGAAGTTCACAAGGGTAATCGTGTGACGGGGGACACTACAACATTGCAATTGAGCACCAGATGCCAAGTCGCCCACATTGCAATCATCTGACCATGGGGATGCTGCGATAACTCCAACCACGATAACCCATGGTAAATGCCCCTTGTTCAGCACCATGGTAACTTCAAACATTTACTGAACGAGTGGACATTTTGAGGACTATCTGTACTTCTTTATTTATCATGTTTTTCCATTGTTGCTTGTTTTTGCAGAGCAACTTGGAAGCTCTGCTGAGGAACGATAAATAAACCTTTCCATTCAATGATCACACATTCAGAGGCAAATACATACAAATAAATACATTTGATTGACTAATTAGGCCCATCAAGTGATTGCTGATGCCTACTGACTACACTGATAGAATGCTCTCCATGATAATCTGTCTCCATCCTGGTCCTTCAGGACATCCAATGGTGGATCCATTGTCCCGTGACTGACTCCATTCATCTTGTTGCTGATTGTCCTCTTCTTCTCTTCCCTGAAACCTTCCCAGCATCAGAGCCTTCTCCAGAGAGCTGGATCTTCATATAAGGTGTCCAAAGAAGGATAGTTTGACCTTGGTGATTTGAGCCTTGAGTGAGAACTCTGGGTTGATTTCTTCAATGATCCATTAGTTTGTTTTCTTGGCTGTCCATGGTATTCTCAAGGATCACATTCAGTTTTTTTTCAATAACCTATGCTATCTTGTAAATGGGATGAGGTGGCTCAGTGGCTAAGACGCTAAGATTGTCGATCGAAAGGTCGGCAGTTCAGCAGTTCGAATCCCTAGTGCCGCATAATGGGGTGAGCTCCCGTTACTTATCCCAGCTTCTGCCAACCTAGCAGTTTTAAAGCACATAAAAATGCAAGTAGAAAAATAGGGACCACCTTTGGTGGGAAGGTAACAGCGTTCCGTGTGCCTTTGGTGTTTAGTCATGCCGGCCACATGACCACGGAGATGCCTTTGGACAGCGCTGGCTCTTTGATTTTGAAACGGAGATAAGCACCACCCCCTAGAGTCGGGAATGACTAGCACATATGTGCGAGGGGAACCTTTACCTTTATCTTTTATGCTATCTTGTATTGGACTACAGCTCCCTTTGTTTCAATACAGCTGCGTTGTAGAATGATAGGAAATGTAGGCTAATGCATCTGGAGGGCGTTAATTTGGAACAGGATGTTTGTCTTTTTAATCAACTTACTGTTGACCTTTAATCACTGAGTAGTCCTTAACTACACATTAGAACAGTAAACCTACTCCTAATCCATCTAGTTTTAACATGCATGTACGCAGAATGAGTAATAAAGCTGAACTAGCAATGTCTTGATCAAGAACTCTTCAGACAGACCCAAAGAGCAGATAAACAAAGCGGATGAGTAATAATAATATTTTTTTAAAAAATAGGACACAAAAAATCTCTTTGTTTCACAAAGGTGTTCCCTCAGGTACAGGTTTCATAATAGACAATAGTTTAGTTCTAGCCCATCTCTAACTGGCAGACAGAAAGTCTGCTAAAAAATAAAAAACAGAAAACACTTACCGGTATGTCAAAAGCAAAGGACCAGTATGTCAAATTAGGGACTGGAAGTAAAAGCAGTGGAGAAAATGCTTAGGAAATTACCGGTATTTATTTATTACACTTGTATTTTGCCTTTCTCTTTATACACCACTTATTGTAGTCTCCACATTGTCACTTGGCCTTTTGATACGTAGATAAAGTGGTTTTTGCTGCTCACCCTCTGAATTCTAAAACATCTTTCTGATATTATTTATGGATGTGTTTTCTTTTATTGCTTCCATGGTTTTTGTTTTTAAAGAAACTTTGTAATTTTCCCAGAGAGTTTTTGATTATTGGGTGGATGGTAATGATAACAGCAGTTTCAGTTTCAATAAACACTGTTTTTGGGAAAATTGACCTTCTGTTACCTTTGCTGATTGTCCCATGATCATTGTTCCTGATAATGTAATCAACAAAGTAAAAAAAGAGAACTCGTGCTATTTATTAACTTATCTTGGTTGTAAGACGTCACATGGATACTGTTGTTGCCTCTTAATCTACACTGTCTTTACCTAGATTTTAGTTTTATAATCTGAGATTCCAGAGCAAGAAAAATTAGCAGGCTTTGTAACAAAACAAGAAGGGAGGGTCTCGTACAATACTATCTTTCTCTTTTATTGCCCATCTCATTATTTCTCTAGCTGTACACTCTGGAGTCCGCGCCCCCCCCCCCAAAAAAAACAAGAGCATCTCCTCAAAATCTTGATTTTCCTTGAGTAAAAAAAAAATCTAGAAGTAAAACTGGACCATTGCAAGGTAGAAACTGTTATGTAAATAGGTTTGTTTGGCGGGAAGTTCGCATTAACTGACCCTCAGCTGATTGGCTGACCACCACAGCTGCAAGGTATATAAAGGGAGCTGGCTCCCCAGGTCAGTTGCTGGAGTCTCACCCTATAATGAAGAGCTGTTGTCACTTACTACTCTGGCTTGCTGCGTCCTCATTCACCCCACATAACATTGGCGACGAAGGTGGGATTTTGAGGCCAGAAGCAGAGGAGAGCTGAAGCCACACGCAAAAGAGCTGAAGCCACACTCAAAGGAGCTGAAGCCACGTTCAGAGAAGGGGACCCGAGACCGCATCTGAATCCAGCCAGGCGAGCGAGCGGAACACAGGAGAATCCCGAAACGATGTCTGCCTACACCCCGCCAGCGCCTTTCGACCCCAAGGAAGAGAAGTGGGGATCCTACATGTCCTGGTTCGAGTACTTCATGGTGGCAAACGACATGCAAGGGCTACCAGACGTTCGGAAGAAAGCCCTGTTCCTGAGTCACTGCGGGCCAAGGGTCTTCGACACAGCCGAGGCATTGTCGGAGCCGAATTCGGTCCACAACATCTCCTGGTCGACGCTGCAGACCCTGCTGAAAGACCACTATGCGCCAACGCCATCGAAGTATGTCCAGCGCTACGACTTCAGGCAACGGCTACAGCAGGAGGGCGAATCGATCAGCGAGTACGTCGCCGCCCTGCGTAAGGCCGCAACCCAATGTGAGTACCGAGACCTGGATGAGATGCTCCTAGAGCAACTAATTTGCGGAGTGAGAGATAGCCGGCTCCAGAGAAGACTGCTTGCGAGGTCAAACCTGACCCTACACATCGCGCTAGACGAGGCCAGGGCGCAAGAGTCGTCAGTAAAGGCTGCAGAGAAACTAAAGAGCTCCCGCCTCACCAGAACAACGCAGAAGACGGCGCCTGTGCACCGAGAGGCCGTAAGCACCGCCAGCGAGGGGGAGTCTGAAGAAGAGGTCTACCGCACCGAGCAGCCCCGCACAGCCCGCAGAGAGCCCTGAGACGGATGCGCTAGCTGCGGAGGGTCCCACTCACGACAAAACTGTAAGTTCAGGGACGCCGTTTGCCGTTCCTGTGAAAAGAGGGGCCACATCGCTAGAGTCTGTAGGTCGAAAACACACCAGAGCTACAGACCACGTGGCCAAACGGCCCAATCCGAGACGGCGCCACACCGAAGGCCCAACAGGGATGGCGGAAACCGGAAGGGCGCGAAATTTGAAGACGCTGGGGCCTACACCATTCGCATCGCACGGACCTGCACCTCGCCTGGAGAAAAGACCTACACCACGGTCGAGATCGAGGGACGGGAGTGCCAGATGGAGATCGACACGGGATCGCCGATATCCATCATGTCTTGGGAAACCCTAAAGAGAGTCATCCCCAGTGCACACAAGCGACAGCTCCAGCCACAGCTTCGCAGACTGAAGGATTACCAAGGGAACCGCATACCCATCGAAGGCAGAGGCGAGTTCCAAGTCCAGTACGGGGAGTTTACCGAGAAACTGCCCCTCACCATCATCAGAGACAACCTTCCCAGCCTACTGGGCATGGACTGGTTTAGAGCCCTAGGCATGGGATTCACCGGGGTAAGGAACGTTCGAAGCACCCTGAAGGAAGACCTGATGCAGGAGTTCCAGGACGTGTTCGACGAGAGGCTTGGCAAGTATGTGGGGACCCCGATTTCATTTAATCTAGACCCCAACATCGCACCCATCCGCTTAAAGCCCAGGCGTGTACCATTTGCCCTGAAGCCCAAAATAGACATTGAGCTGGATAAATTGATCAAACAAGGGGTGCTCGTTCCAGTCGACCACGCCAAATGGGAGACCCCAATTGTGACACCGGTCAAGCCGGACGGATCAGTGCGCATATGCGCTGATTATAAATGCACAATCAATAAGGCCCTGCAGCAGAGCGCCTATCCAGTGCCAGTCGTTCACCACTTGTTGCATTCCCTGGGCAAATTCGCAAAACTCGATCTTGCGCAGGCGTACCAGCAGCTGCCAGTAGGTGGCGCTACCGCAGAGGCACAGACTATCGTAACCCACAGAGGGGCCTTCAAGTGCACCCGTTTGCAATTTGGAGTAAGCGTGGCCCCCGGACTGTTCCAAAGTACCATGGAGCGGCTTCTACAAGGAATCCTCGGGGTGGTGCCCTATTTTGATGACGTGCTCATCACCGCGGACAATGAGCAGCAGCTAAGAGAAAGGCTGAGGGAGGTCCTAAGGAAATTCAGGGATGCGGGACTCAGAGTAAAACGCAATAAATGCATGATCGCAGTCCCCTCAGTCGAATTCCTGGGATACAGGGTAGATGGCACCGGCATACACCCCACAGAGAGCAAGATCAGGGCAATCAGAGAAGCACCCACCCCCAGGGACAAGGCAGAGTTACAGGCCTTCCTGGGACTATTAAATTTTTATGCCATCTTCCTCAAAGACAAGGCAACAGTGGCAGAACCCCTACATAGACTGTTAACCAAGAAAGCCATTTGGAAATGGGGGAAGGCTGAAGACAGGGCATTTGCCGGCATTAAAAAACTACTATCAGCTGAAAGCTTCTTAATTCAATACAACGCAACGCTCCCCCTTGTCCTAGCATGTGACGCGTCCCCGTTCGGGGTGGGAGCCGTCCTGAGTCATAGACTCCCGAATGGCCTGGAAGCGCCCATCGCATATTACTCCCGAACTCTATCAAGTGCCGAGCGAAATTACAGCCAGCTCGACAAGGAGGCCCTCGCCGCCGTTTCGGGAGTAAAGAAATTCCACGAGTACTTGTTCGGGAGGGATTTTGAGCTAATCACAGACCATCGACCACTCCTGGGTCTCCTCGCGGGAGATCGACCAACCCCGGCAGCACTGTCGCCCAGGATGACACGCTGGGCCATCTTCCTCGCAGCATACTCCTATCGCCTGGTACATCGACCAGGGGCGAACATGGGCAACGCAGATGCACTCAGCCGATGCCCACTACCCGACAGTATAGAAGACCCCACACCCGGCATCCCCATCCTGCTGATAGACGTTTTGGACTCTGGGCCCATAACATCAGCCGAGGTTGCAAGAGCCTCAACCAAGGACCACGTGATCCGGACAGTCGCAAGTTGGGTCATGAGGGGGTGGCCGGAAAAGATTGGGAGCGGGGAATTTAAACTGTTCGCGGGAAAATGAGACGAATTGACAATGCAAGGGGGTTGTTTACTATGGGGCGATCGGGTTGTTATTCCCTCACGCTTAAGGGAAAAGGTTTTAACGTTGTTGCATGAGGGGCACCCGGGGATTGTGAGAATGAAGGGGCTAGCCAGGAGCTACGTCTGGTGGCCCAGCATGGATGCAGACATTACAGAGTGGGTGGGGAGATGTCAGCCCTGCCAAGAGTCCAGATCAGACCCGCCAACGGCACCCGTGAGGGAGTGGGAAAGGCCCCAGGGACCCTGGTCCAGAATACATATTGACTTTGCAGGCCCATTCCATGGACAGACCTTCATGGTCGTCGTAGACGCATTCTCCAAATGGCTGGAGATCAAGCTAATGAAGGCCACTACCACCGATGCAACCATCAGAGAGCTAAGACAATTATTCACCACACATGGGTTACCGGACATCCTAGTGTCAGATAACGGGCCACAGTTCACCGCAACACAGTTCGAGGGGTACTTAGCGGGACTTGGGATCAGACATGTCCTTTCTGCCCCGTTTCACCCGGCTAGTAACGGACAGGCGGAGAGATTTGTGAGGTCAGCAAAGGAGGCCCTCTCACGCTTAAGCCCCGGAGACTGGCAGGAAAGGGTAGACAAATTCTTAATAGCCCAGCACTCCACACCCTGTACAGCCACAGGCCGAAGTCCGGCCGAACTACTAATGGGGCGGAAACTCCGGGGAGTTCTAGACAGACTAAACCCCAATTACTCCCCAGAGGTCTTCAAGGGGGGGGGAAAGGAAACTTAGAGAGTTCACCATAGGAACACCGGTACACGCTAGAAACTATGGACAGGGCCCACTCTGGGAGGCCGGAACAATCACAGAAATCACAGGCCCCAAGTCATACAGGGTAGACATGGGGGACGGGAGAGTTTGGCGCAGGCACATTGACCAATTAAGAAAAAGAGTAACCACAGACACCGAAGACACACCAGACGACCCCATCTCCGACCACGACTACCAACCAGAAGCACAAACCACTAGCCCGAATAGAGCGGAGGACTTAGCTGAGGACTCTGGTATCCAGCGCCGCCCCGTCGAGGTAGTCCCAACAGCAGGAGAAGTCGCCGCCCACGAGGAGGTCCCGGAGGCCTCATTGGCAGAGCAGGGAGAAACAGAAAGTCCCTCCGACCTGCCCGACGCCGCCCCTCCGACTGAACTGCGCAGGTCAGCTAGGACTCGCACACGCCCTAGTCACCCGAGAGACTTTGTATGCAAATAACACCCCAAGTGACTTCTGGGAGGGGAGGAGTGTTATGTAAATAGGTTTGTTTGGCGGGAAGTTCAAATTAACTGACCCTCAGCTGATTGGCTGACCACCACAGCTGCAAGGTATATAAAGGGAGCTGGCTCCCCAGGTCAGTTGCTGGAGTCTCACCCTATAATGAAGAGCTGTTGTCACTTACTACTCTGGCTTGCTGCGTCCTCATTCACCCCAGAACATCTGTAACAGAAACTTACACTACTGCACCATAAGAGCTATAGAGGCACATCTGGTTGAAGAAATGGCAAAAATCTCATGCCATTTCCAGAGGTTTTTCTCCCCCCCCTCCAGTTTATGGTAATCTCAGAAAAACAACAACAAAAGGGTCAGGCCAGTGCTTTGTGTACCCACATGCTGGCTAGGGAATTCTGGGATTTGAAGTCCACACAATTATCATAAAGTTGCTGAAGTTAAGAAAGCCTGCTTAGGAAAAGAAGAGCTGCTTGTTTTCTTCAGCCTCTTCCCTAATAAATCCTTCTCTGCTAGGGAAGCAAAATAAATAAATAAATAAATAAATTAGCATTTAAAAAAAAAATAAAATCCTTAAGACGCATTCTCTAAACGGCCTTGCATGCTGTGTACTTGTTCTTCTTAACAGCATTCCGAACATTTCAGAGTTTAACTGGAAACCTTGGTGGGTCTTGCCCTCTTGCAAAATTTGTTTTCAATTACTCTGAGTGTCTTCAACTCCAAAGACATCCCTTTACTGCCTGTGTCCCTGTTCAGAACAGAACAGAATAACAGAATTGGAAGGGATCTTGGAGCAGTGGTGGAATTCAATTTTTTTTACTATGGGTTCTGTGGGCGTGGCTTGGTGGGCGTGGTGTGGCTTGATGGGCGTGGCAGGGGAAGGATACTGCAAAATCTCCATTCCCACCCCACTCAGGGGCCAGCCAGAGGTGGTAAATTTGCCGGTTCTCTGAACTACTCAAAATTTCTGCTACTGGTTCTCCAGAATCTGTCAGAACCTGCTGAATTTCACCCCTGCGTTGGAGGTCTTCTCATCCAACCCCCTGCTCATGCAGGAGAGACCCTATACCAGTGATGGCTAACCTTTTTGCCATCGCGTGCCAGGAAGTGGGGGCAGGGGCGGTTTGCGTGCATGCATACCTACACCCATAATTCTATGCGCCCCGCCCCACGCATGCGACCCCCCCTCCCCCCCGCTCCTAGCACGTGATGGCCCAGTAAGCCTGTTTTTCTTTCTCATCTGGCTCCAGATCCTCTCTAGGCATCTGGGGAGGGTGAAAACAGACTTCCCCACCCCCTCGGAGGCCCCCCGGAGGCCCAAAACAGCCTGTTGGACAGGAAGTGACTTTTTTGCTGTCCCCAGCCTCCAGAGACTCCGACGCATGCACGCCGGAGCTGAGCTGGCGTGCCAGGCGACATAGCTCTGCGTATAGGCTCGCCATCACGGCCCTATACCATTCCAGACAAGTGGCTGTCCAGACTCTTCTTAAAAGTCTCCAGTGATAGAGCACTCACAATTTCTGACAGCAAGCCGTTCCATCAGTTGATTGTTGTCACTATTAGTTTTAGAGTTGCTTCTCTCCTTCATTAGTTTCCATCCATTGTTTTTTGTCTTGCCTTCTGGTGCTTTGGAAAATAGGTTGACCCCCTCTTCTTTGTGGCAGCCCCTCAAATATTGGAACTCTGCTATCATGTCATTCCTAGCCCATCTTTTCACTAGACTAGACAGAAAGATAATTTAATCACATAGACATTACAAACATTACAGAATGATGTTCATGTGTTACACAAATGACAGCTAAGGGATGTGGGAAGGTCTCCATAAGCACTGGCAATGGAAGCACCACAAAAGTAGGATAAATCAACTTTTCAGCTATCCTTAATATGTTAAAACCTTTTGCAATTTGGATATATATAACTGCACTTTTCTAATGCTTTTCGCAGGCGTCTTCTTTAAACCCTGGGATAAAAAGCAAATTAAATGTAATTCACGCTTAATTTGTGGGCTTTAAAAAAAAGTATTTGCACACTTCAACACAAATATAGGTCTGAAGCTGTGATGCAGTTGAAAAATGTGACTTGATTCTGCACCAGTTATCTTCAGCTATGAAAGGAAAACAAATCAAATATCAACTATGAGCCGATGCCTTCCATGTAAGTAGGGCATCAGCTCCAGTAATCCCCAGATATTAGCCTTGGTTGAGAGTTGGTCTAATGCTTCTGAAAGGCACTGGAGAAGAGAAAGCTGAAAAGGGAGATTTTATAGCGATTTCTTTCCTTCCCCATGGCCCAAGAGTAACTGCATTTACATTAGATGCTTAACTTGGTTTCTGAATTCCTGCAGTGCATTGAACCATTAAGGAACCAAATGGACTCGGTTTGTTTATGCCACTGCAGGCAAAACTAAGGGAGGGAAAATTTAGCCTTAGGTTGTGTGAACAGAGTTACTGGGATTTTTAACTGCTTCTGGTCTATGGGATACACAAACCCAGCAGCCACAGAGTTGCGTACATGTGAGTTAAATTAAGGAAATGGTGTGGCATTAACAAATCTTCCTTCCATTCAAACTCCAGATGCGATTTTTAAATGAAGAACAATGATAGAAGGAATCCAATTTAGGAATTCATAAGATCTTTGTGTTTTTTCAGAATATTGTTAAGAAAAGCCAATGTGGCCACGTCACAAGGTGCGTCGTACGACTCATAACTCCCAGGGGTGTGTATGCAACATCACCGTGCACATCAAAAAGGGAGGCGATCAGCTTGTTCCCCACTGCTCCCACAACATCTGGACATTAAGAATTATAATGTCAGCCATAGTGTTCAGTTATCATTAAGTCAGCATATCCTGACATGTCCAGCCTGCTGGGCAGGCAAAGGAAATAGCAAGGAGAATAAGACGACCATTAGCTCTTCACATTTACATGAGTTGGAGACCAATTGTGCCAAAAGAATGTATCTAAATTCATCCTGCTGGGTAGAAGGATGATTTTTCTCCCCAGAGTTTAAAAATCAAACTAGAAGCATGTTTCAGATTCCCACCTTTGAAATTTATCCTCCTATGGGCTGCTCTAAAATTAGAATGCTCAACTTTGTCCTATGCAGCATAAACTGATTTGATTCAGAAGGCTGAGCATCCAAATAGGAGTTTCATTTGGCCCTGATTAGATTGTTTCTCTCTTTCTCTCTCTCTCTCTCTGTTAAGGGAGGGAAACTGGGAAGGTTGAATCATGGAATTAAATGGTAAACGCTGCCATGTTTTCATTTCTCTGGAAGGAAAAGAAGAAAAGGTGTATTTATCATGCTAATCTAATACTTAAAAGAAAAAAGGGGATGGGCCAACTATTAGAAAAACAATGCACAGTGTTATTTCAAATTATTTGTCGCAAATTTTGCAAATCTCCAGAAAGATCTGCAGCCTTTGTTAGGTGTTTGTCAACACACAAGAGCCCTAAATAACCTATAGAGGAATAATGAACTGTCAATCACAATCTTTTCCAATACCATCATCTAGAACAGATTATGCAACCAGATTGTGAGGTCTGCCAGACTAATCATTTATCAACTAACCATTTCCTTGGTGATTAATCCTTAAGGCGGACAGGCTTTATATCACTACAGATAGCTGGGTGACATTATAAATCTCTAGTCAAAAAAACGACTTCCTCCTTCTGTGGATGTATCAGGTGACTGCATTGTGGATGTATCAGGTGACTGCATTGAAAGGGCTGTAGGAAGAAATATCCTTCTGGGTTCAGCTCCAAGTGGGGAAAAAGACTCCAGAAACATGGAGACTGCTTGGAAAGATGGTTTAATGGTGGACAGGATCACATGGTTTGAGTTACTGAACAGAAAAGGGGTGAGACGCAGTGAGTCCCCGGGTTTTATGCCCTCTCTGGCTTTGAACTTCCTGGGGCCCAGAAAGAGTATCCTGATTGGTTGTCAAACTCCCAGGCGGTCTAGGGGTCTTAGCTAACTTTGTAGATTGTCTCTCAAGCTTGCTTGAGTCTGGCCATGTGGTGAGTTTCTGTTGCTAGATGGGTTCTGTTGTGTTGCTGATGATGGCCCATTGAGTGAGCTTGGCTGAGGCCTTAATGGCCCATTAACAAAGGTGTGTGGGGCGGGGGGGAGGAGGCAGGAAGCTGCTTTGTCTTTAAAACATGTTTCTCCATTTTTCATCCATAATATTCTGCCTTTTTAATATTTCCCAAAATATTTCATTCTTCTAGGAAAGGGGTGGGTGCTGCCATATATGTATGGTAGTTTTCATTTAGTCGACTCTCTAAACCAGGGTTTCTCAACCTTGGTAACTTTTAAGATGTGTGGACTTCAATTCTCAGAATTGCCCAACCAACAGGCTGGCTGGAGAAGTTTGGGAGTTGAACTCCACACATCTTAAAATTGCCAAAGTTGAAAAAAAAACAACAAACCACCATGTTAATTCCCAACAAGAATGACAGCTGGTAATTATTACAGTCCCCTTTATATAACATTCAGTACTTCAAAAATGTTTGTTCATCCAAGAGAAACAGTTGCACTGAACATTTTTACATAACCAAAACTTTGCTTTCCTTATTCTGCAGTCACAGGAGGTTGCGAATTCCTTAAAAGCTACTACAACTTCCTTCTGAGAAAATAACAACAACAGGACAGGAGTTGTGCTGAAGCCTCACCGTTCCCCTGTTTTGTCTAGCGTAGACCAGGGATGGAGATCTATGGTCCTTCTTGGCTCAGGGATTCTGGGAATTGAAGTTCTCAAGTCATAAAGGGGACATATTTCCCCACCTCTGGTCTAGACAATGCTAATAATTCTTGATAAGAAGCCGTTGTCTCAAACCTAAACCCACACATTTATGTTCTTCCAAGTTGGCATTCAATACTTGGGTAAACATGCAGATTAAACATTTCCATATGGATTTATTACAGGTAGTCCTCGGCTTACAACTGTGACCATTCAAAGTTACAATGGCACTGATAAAAGTGGCTTCTGGCTGTTTTTCACACTTATGACCACTGTAGCACCCATGGTCAAACTTCAGATGCTTGCCAACATATTTATGATGGTTGCATCCCGTGGGGGTCACGTGATCCCCACTTGCGACCTTCAGACCAAGCAAAGTCAATGGGGAAACCAGATTCACTTAACAGTTGTGTTACTAACTTAACAACTGCAGTGCTTCACTTAACGACTATGGCAAGAAAGGTCGTAAAATGGGGCAAAACTCACTTAACATCCGAAATTTTGGGCTGAAATGTGGTCGCAAGTTGAGGACTATCTATATATCAGTCCCTGATTTAGAAAAACATCCTGCAAACATCAACCTGTAGAGGTGACTGATATAACCCAAAAATTACCAGTAACCCAATTTCTAGCACAACTGAAAAACTTTTCTACCAACTGAGACTAACCTCCTTTACAAATTTATTACGACAGGCAATCCTTCCTCTTTTCTTTAATAATATGGATTTAATGTAGAGGACTGTCTCATTTTTGGAAGCTCACAGACATTCTGCAATTATAGATGCCATTGCTAACTGACTGGATGGTTTCTTTTTCAGGTAGCTTAGAGTTGATTATTTATCTGAAGGCTTCTGGGAATGTATACAAGATAAGGATTTGATTTTAGAGGATGTTTTACATCAAAGCAGCTTTTTCAACCGGGAAGGCAAATAGAGGCCAGAGAGGAAGTATACATCAGCAAAAAAAACATATATTCAGGCCAAGGTTCAGCCTGTGTCACACCTCATCAAAGGATGTGGTGATTCCATAGGAAAAGACCTGGGGAGACCTTTTCAATCCTAGAAAATTATCCTGGGTATTACTTGATTTAAGCGTTTTTCGGCCAGATGATTTTCAGAATGGCATGTATGATGTGGAGCGGTGAAAGTCCTTGGGAAAAGGTGCTTTGCAAGGCAGTGGAGCATGAAGGAAGTTATCTCTTGTCATATCATTAAAAGGCTGCATTTTTCCCCTCAAGGGATTAAAGCAAAAGGTGTGGCTGTGAGTTTATCTGCACGTATACCTAGTCCAGAGTAGCTTCCAAAGCTGAAGAGAGACCCTGGATTGGTGCTTGCCCTGTGCCGGGAAGGAGTTGCACAGCCATAACACCATGGTTAAAAATAGTATAATAAAGGGATTTTAAACTCAGATGAGATCCAAGACAAAAGACAATTACTCCCCCTCCCTATTTTTAATGCAAAAGCAGATGAACTTAAGCAGGCTGACAAGCTAGCAGAGAGCCATTGATGAGATGGCTGGAAGGTCTATCTTAAGGATCAGCAACCTGCGGCTCCAGAGCCGCATGAGGCTCTTTGGGTCCTCTGCTTTGGCTCCCTGTGAGGTGATCCCACCACTGGCTGGCCCCGCCTCTCACCCTCCCCTCCCAGTCACTCCTTGCCTGGCCTGAGAAGGTACGGGCGATGGCAGGGGATGGAGAAACAGCCAGGGCAGAGACAGAGAGATACAGAGAGGGAGGGAGAGGGGGGAGAGAGGGATATGTCAAAAGGATTTAGTGGTTCCCGGTGTTTTTTAACAACTGGTTCTCTGCCCTAATGACGGGTTGGGTAGGCATGGCTAGGGGATCATGTGACTGGTGGAAGTGAGTGACATCGAGTTGGCCACGCCCACCCAGGTTTTGTGGCTCCCGGTGTTTTCTTTTCTGTGGGAAATGGGTCCAAATGGCTCTTTGAGTATTTAAGGTTGTAGACCCCTGGTCTATCCATACTATCAAATTTGATTCAATTTTATTAATTTAGTATTGCAGTTTATATGGCGGCCTACCTCAAGACATGACTCTGGCTGGATCACAGCCATTACAAATTTTACAAAAGAGAAAAGAGCAACATTAAAAAAACACGTTACAGCCCTACAAAATAAACAGCAGCAGTATTAGAAATTCCCAACAGCAATCATCATTGTCACCATACAGGCCCCACCAGATTCACAAGCCCATGGCACAACCGTGTCTTGAAGGCCTGAGGAAACGTTAGTCAGACTGGGGCCAATGTTATCTCTGGGGGATGATATTATGCCAGGGGTGGCTGACCGAATGGAGAGATCTCCACCGCGGGGGTTGAAATCCAGCAGGTTCTGACCAGTTCTGGAGAACCAGTAGCGGAAATTTTGAGCAGTTTGGAGAACTGGCAGCGGAAATTTTGAGTAGTTCAGAGAACTGGCAAATACTACCTCTGGCTGGCCCCAGAGTGGGGTGGGAATGGAGATTTTGCAATATTCTTCCCCCAGGAGTGGGGAGGGATTGGGAATTTTGCAGTATCCTTCCCCTGGAGTGGGGTGGGAATGGAGATTTTGCAGTATCCTTCCCCTGCCATGCCCAGCAAACCACACCATGCCGACCAAGCCATGCCCACAGAACCGGTAGTAAAAAAAATTGGATTTCACCACTGCTCCACCACCATGTCGCTTGTCCTCTTGGCTTGTAGTCTTTATTTAATCTATTTAATCTTCTTATATTTAAATCACTTTGTATTATTGTTTTATCTTTTTATCATTTTGTAAGCTGTCCAGAGTCGCTGCAACAGTGAAATAGGTGGCATATAAATTTAATAAACAAACAAACAAATAGTGATAAGTATCTGGAATCTTCAGCTGTTTAAAAATGCAGCGATACAGGCAATAATGTATACTCGTAGAACAGTACACGTAGCACCTCTACTCTGAGAGCTATATCAGTTGCTAGTTTAGCAATAGCAATAGCACTTAGACTTGTATACCGCTTTATAGTGCTTTACAGCCCTCTCTAAGCGGTTTTACAGAGTCAGCCTATTGCCCCCAACAATCTGGCTCCTCATACCCACCTCAGAAAGATAGAAAGCTGAATCAATCTTAAGCCTGGTGGGAGTTGAACTGCCAAATTGCAGGCAGCCAGTAGTCAGCAGAAGTGGCCTGCAGTACTATACTCTAACCACTGTGCCATGGAGGCTCAGTTTGATTTCAGGTCTAGTTCAAGGTGCTGGTTTTGATCTTTGAAGCCCTACATTGTATGGGACTGGGTTACTTTTTTTAAAAAATAAAATTTTTATTAAACAAACAGTAAAAACATGTTTTTAATGTTTTTAAGTATGGGACTGGGTTACTTGAGGGACTCCTCTTTTGGATTACATCCGTGTGACACCTCCCCCACCCGATCCGGAGAGGACATGCTGTGGATTCCATCTGTTAGGGAATTATATCTGGTGGGTCCCAGGAGGTGGGTCTTCTCTGCCATGGTGACCACCTTGCGGAATCTTCACACCCAGGAAGTGAGGTCATCTCTACCCCTTTTAACATTCTGCAAGTCTATGGTATCAGATCTGTTGTCCCAGGGAGATCTTGCTATGGCTACCTTACTACAGCTAACATCATCCTCTCTGACTCATGTGCTCTTTAATAGTTTTTTTTAATAGGTTTTAATAATGTTTTTATATACTTCCTGGCTTTCTTTTTTTTGTTAACTGTTGCCCGTCCAGACTCACATTCTTGTGAGATGGATGGCCTTGCAAATATGATGATAGATAGATAGATAGATAGATAGATAGATAGATAGATAGATAGATAGATATGATAGAGATGATTGATAGAGAGAGAGAGAGAGACAGAAAGAGAGAGAGACAGAAAGAGAGAGAGACAGAGGATAGATAGATAGATAGATAGATAGATAGATAGATAGATAGATGGATAGATGATAGATAGATAGAGATGATAGAGATGATTGATAGAGAGAGAGAGACAAAAAGAGAGAGAGAGAGACACAGAGGATAGATAGATAGATAGATAGATAGATAGATAGATAGATAGATAGATGATAGAGATGATAGAGAGAGATGATAGAGAGAGATGATAGATAGATAGATAATGATAGAGATGATTGATTGATAGAGAGAGAGAGAGAGAGAGACAGAGAGACAGAGAGAGGATAAATAAAGAGAGAGGAGAGAGAGAAAGAATAGATAGATGATAAATAGATAGATAGATAGATAGATAGATAGATAGATAGATAGATGATAGATAGATAGAGATGATAGAGATGATTGATAGAGAGAGAGACAAAAAGAGAGAGAGAGAGACACAGAGGATAGATAGATAGATAGATAGATAGATGATAGAGATGATAGAGAGAGATGATAGAGAGAGATGATAGATAGATAGATAATGATAGAGATGATTGATTGATAGAGAGAGAGAGAGAGACAGAGAGACAGAGAGAGGATAAATAAAGAGAGAGGAGAGAGAGAAAGAATAGATAGATGATAAATAGATAGATAGATAGATAGATAGATAGAAAGAAAGATAGATAGATAGATAGATAGATAGATAGATAGATAGATAGATAGATAGATAGATAGAATAGGTATGTTGCCACTTTGTAAACAAGGCATAGTCTCCAGCCATAGCTGGTGAGGAGCAGTGAAGAAATCTACTTGGTGGTCTGGAAAAAAATGTAGACATCCTGTTCTTTTTCCAGGAACAGAAGTTGCTTAAGAGAAACAAGAGTGATTAATGTCTCCAGATAACAGTATATGATCTCACCCGTTTTCAGGTCTTCCACCTCATATCTCCTACAGAGAATCAAGATACAGCTCTGGTAGCCCATACGTAGTTCTTTCCCCTGTAGATACAACCATGCTATGGTCTGCAGTTCCTTCTTTGTTGCTCCACTTCATTTTGTCTCATCACTTGAGACCAAAATTGTTGTTCCTGGTGGCAACATGAACAAGGGTTTCCATAAACAAACTTAAGCCCACTCCAGCAAACCTCACGATCTGAATTATATAATTTCAACTCTAGGCCTCTCCACACAAAGCAAGAAAAGCTTCTGGGTATAATCCCTGAAGCATCTTTGTTGCCTTCGTCAAAAAAGTCAAAATGGTAGCAATTAAATCTCCATCCATTTGGATGAGCACCAGGTAGACCTTCGACTGCACCACTGTGGCCGCCATTTTGAACACTCCCTGTGGACACCGCTGAGGTAATTTATAGCCATTGAATTGTGCCTGTTAGTAACTAAATTCAAAAAACAACAAGTCGTTTCCTCAAATTTTCCTTTTGACACCAGACTGGCGCACCATGTTGCCTTGGCTGCTAAGATACCAAAAACCAAGTGTAAACAAACAGAGGTTGTGTGGTTTGCGATGTCTCTAAACTCTAAAGGCAAGAGTTGTGTTTAAGGCATGACACAACTCATCTTTAAAATCGTGTTTTCTTCCTGTTAAAGATGACTCATAAGCGATTGCTTCAAGTATGATGAGTTGCTTCTATAGTACGTAGGAAATTTTTCACATGAGAGCCGTTACTGATGACATCCTAATTTATATTTTGAAGTGGTCAGGTCTCTTAGGGAGACCTGACCACATTATGTTCCTCTTGGCTCTGTTGGTGCTTTCACTCCAGATAGTTCACCTTAGCACAGTAGTTTCTGGGTCATTTGAGGAATTGGATGTAAGGGAAGAATTAGTCTGAGGAATAAATGGCTTCACTTTGATGAACTTAGTGGCCAAAAACGTTAGACACTTAGTGATACAAATTGGTTTTCCTCAGCTTGATGTCCTCCAAATATCTTGCATTTTCTATTCCTAACACATCAGGAGGGCACCAAGCTGGGAAAGGCTGATCATCTAGAAATTTAAATTTGCCTTCCCCAAGCTGTGTGCTCCTTGGAGCTTGAAACAATTTTCTAGCCAGTGTGTCTTAAGACTTGCGGTCTTGATCCAATCCATTCAAAGTTTCCATGAAGATAGCTAGTCTAGTTTGCTAAAGAAAGATTCAATTACAGGATGATATTTGTACAACTTCTGACTCTACAAATTTAATTTGTGACTCAGTGTCTAGTGCAAACCTGGAAAATGAGTTATTTAATAGCCAAGTTAAATATACTGTTACAATATTTTGAGGATCAGACTCAATGATGAATTCAGAAGCAATTTCTTCAGTTAAAGAAGTGTTTATTCATAATAGGCATTCTACTTATTCTTGTCAGATTTACAGTGAGAAGCAAGCATGAGGTAAAAGCACTCTCTATTTATATCAAAGGGGAGGAGTCAAGGAAGGGGGTGATCACACATGAATACATTAAAGGAGGAGGAATAAATTAACCCTTTATATCCTGTACATATATACATATCTCTTGTTATAGAATAAGGCATTTACTTATGACAAATCCCCCTCTAAATGCCGATTCGACATATAACAATGATTGCATTCGGATTCAGAACTATATAGTACTTGTAATTTTGATGTCAAGTATTTGTGTTGTTTAGAAGGTAAAGGTTTAGTTAATATATCAGCTATTTGTTCTGAGGTTTCGCAGTGGATTGCTTTAATGAATCCATCCTGAGATAATTGTCTCACGTGTTTAAATTTGATATCTATATGTCTGGACCTTTGACCAATGGCGTCAGATCTTGATATTTCTATAGCCGCCTTATTATCTTCATGTATGACAAATGGTAGTATTGGATTCTTCCAAATATCAGATAATAAATCATTAAACCACACTAAATTATTTGAGGCTTTAGATAAACAGACGTATTCTGCCTCTGTTGTGGAAGTCGCTACTAAATCTTGCTTCCCAGTGTACCAGAATATTGGGCAATCATTTAAAAATAATACATAACCTGAGGTGCTCTTTCTACATTTGACGTCACCTGCCCAGTCTGCATCAGCGTAACTGGTGATAATAGGTTCTTTAATATTATTGGGTTCTAAGAGTAGGCAGAAATCCATGCTGTGTTTTAGATATCTTAGTATTCGTTTAACTGCTTCCCAATGATACATAAGTGGTTTACTTACATGTCTAGATAATAAATTAAGTGGCAGAGCTATATCAGGCCTGGTCCAATTAGATATATACAATAGAGAACCAATAATTGATCTATATAATGTATTGTTCTCGAACTCAGGTGAAGATTCATCCATATTCCTTAGAAAATCAGTCTGCATAGGAGTATCGCAAGGTTTGGCATCTCTTAAATTGCATTTTTCCAGAAGTTCTATAATTTTATCTCTCTGGGATAATTTGAATCCCTTTCTTGTTTTATTGATTTGAACTCCAAGGTATTTGTTTACCCTTCCTAGCGACTTTAAAGAGAAATGTTCACTTAGCTTGGATACAAATAAGTCTTTCTTTTCTTTATGTTTGCCTATATACAAAATATCATCCACATAGATTAACACAAATTCTAATGATTCACCTTCCTTTCTAACAAAAAAGCAATTGTCTGCAGTTGTGGCTTTGAAATCCATATTTTTAAGCACGCTGACTAGACATTCATACCAACGCTTGCCGGATTGTTTTAATCCGTACAAGCTTTTGTTAAGTAACCAGGTCTCATTTCTATTTGTACATTGGCTATGAGGTGCCCTTACATATATCTCTTTGTCGAGCTTTGCATGTAAGTATGCAGTCTGCACATCATATTGAAAGACATCAAGATTGAGTATAGCCGCTATGACTAAAGCTGTCTTAACACTTTCGGTTCTTACAGTGGGAGAGTATGTGTCAGTGTAATCCTCAGGATATTTTTGAGCGTAACCTTGTGCGACTAATCTAGCTTTATATAATTTATTACCCTCTTCTAAATCTTTGATTTTGAATATCCATCTGGTGCCTATAATTGTCTTGTTCTCAGGGGCAGGGACTGGTGTAAATACACCTAATTCACGCAAGCTGTTCATTTCTTTTGTTATGGCTAATTCCCATTTCTCTCTTTCTTCCATGGGAAGTTTCAACACTTCCTCGTATGTGTTAGGTGTTGGTGTCTCGTCATTCACACACATTATATAATCCTTATACTTATTGGGTAATTGTTTTCTGTTACACCTGATTGTTCTTATTGGAATGCTCTCATTATCGTGTAAATACCTTGCTTCCTTTTTGGTTAATGAATCTGTTTTTATCCTGGTATGGTTACCTGTCCATGTTTTGTTTTTGTCATCATGTGTGTTATGTTCATGTTTCTCTCTTTCTATTCTGTCTTGTTGTTCAATATTTGGTTTTGTATTTTGGATTATCTCGTTAAGATGTATCTTAGACCAGTTGGCCTGTTCATGAAATACTGCTGTTCTTGAGACTATGAATTTGTTATTACTGTCAATAAATCTATATCCTTTTGTGCCTGTTTCGTATCCCATGAATCTGAGCCTTCTGGATACGTTATCTCCCTTACGTCTTAATTGTTTTGGTATTTGTACGTCTGCTGTAACTCCAAATATGTGCATGTGTGATATTTTTGGTTTCCTATTGTACATCACTTCGTATGGTGTTTTATTTAGGATGCTAGACCAGGTCCTATTTTGGGTATAGTTTGAATATAGTAATGCTTCTGACCAGAATTGTTTTCCTAAACCAGCATCTTCTAATGTACATCTAATCATGGTTTGCAGTGTTGAGTTCTTTCGTTCTGCTGTACCATTCTGAAAAGCAGAAAATGGGCTAGTCGTGAAGTGTAGCATTCCTTTGTCTTTTATCCATTGTGAGAATTCTTTTGACATGAACTCGGATCCCCTATCTGTCATGATTTGTTTTATTTTGATATTGTGTTGTGTTTCTACACGTTTGTAAAATTCTTTGAATTTTTGGAAAGTTTCATCTTTGTGTTTTAAAGTA
This sequence comes from Arizona elegans, assembly GCA_022577455.1. Taxonomy (NCBI): domain Eukaryota; kingdom Metazoa; phylum Chordata; class Lepidosauria; order Squamata; family Colubridae; genus Arizona; species Arizona elegans. The sequence goes on along the minus strand of JAKOOJ010000002.1, from coordinate 3,873,205 downwards.
TAAACAAATCCATAACGGCTATAGTCGTCTACAATAGTTAGGAAATATCTTTTTTTGTATGTGATGGATGGTGTTAATGGACCAACCAGATCCATATGTACCAGATCAAAAATTTGGTTAGAGGTCCTTGTTGCCCTCTTTGGTTTTGGGTTTGTTCTGAGTTTTGAGGATTTACATACTGAGCATTCCAAATAGTTTTTACAATCCTTTATTTTAACGCCATCAGCATGTTCAATCATTTTTTGTATTACAGGGAAACTTGCATGTCCCAATTTTCTATGCAACATGTGTGCACATTCATCATGAATTGGTTTGCCTATATTGGGTCTTTTGTTATTGTGTGTATCACTAGTGGCTGTGTCTTTGTGATTACAGTGTGTATTGGGTTCTTCATTGTCATTGTTGTTACTATGTTCACTGTCTATGTTGATGTCGTCATCAGTGTTTGTATTAATGTTATGCAACCATTTATCTTCTGTTACAAGGAAGGGTAGGCCCCCTTCGATAACTACACTATTCAATTTAGTCCCATCCTTTTCTAGTATTGCTTTTCCCCCAGAGAAGATTATATTTATGTTGGAATCTTGGCTTAATTTCACTGCACTAAGTATGTTATGTGATATTTCTGGTATCAACAATACCCCCTCTACTTTACCTAAACCAGGTATATTTACATCTCCTTTCCCTATGACTTGAACATTTTCTTGATTGGCTACTCTTATCATAAATTTATCATTTGTGAATGAAGACAGTATTTTCTTGTTATTTGTTGTATGATTAGTCGCCCCTGAATCTATGAGCCAAGTATTGTTTTTTGATTTTTGTGTGATGACATCGTTATGTTTATCTAATCCATTTAATGATCCTGATTTTCTGTCCCTTGAATTATCTCTATCCTTTCTGCGTTCTCTGTAGTTTGGGGAGTCTCTATATCTGTATCTATCAATAGATGATTGCCTGTCTTGATATCTACCCCTATAATCACGGTTTTGTCTTTCCCTATGAAACATGGGGCAATCTCCCTTAGAGTGTTTTCTGGATCCACAATTGTAACATTCAATTGTTTTTTGGTGATTCTCTTGGAAGGTTACCCCTTTTGCCTGTCTGTGTTCTGTGTATGCATTGTATCTACTTTTCCTCAAATTATCTTCAGCTATTAACTTATTTGACAGACTTTCTATGGATAAGTATCCTAGATTGATTGAGTCTAAGTGTGATATGTAGTTATCCCATGATGAATCTAATGAGTTAAGGATAACGCTTTTCATTGTCTGTTCTGATATTATTTCTCCTCTTAGATGTAATTCTGCTCTGGTTTTGTTTAAGGATATTAAATGTTCACTTATGGTGGTTCCAGATCTTAATTTGGCTGAAAAGAAATCTTTAGACATTCTAGTGGTTGTTGCTACACTTTCACTATGAAACAATTTAAACATGCATTGAATTATTTCTGAAACAGTAAGATTATGCTTAATACTGTAGTACATGGCAGGTGATATGCTAGAAATTATTAAATAGAATGCTCTGTGATGCAGGCAGTCTATTTTTAGAGTCCAAGGTCTTTTGGGAGGATTGGTTATAAAAAATAATAAATTTTCTTTCATAAAGACAACCTGAATTTGTTGACACCATTCCTGTAAATTGATGCCATCAATTCTAAGTTTTGGGAAATCACTAGGTAGATTCCCAATATTACTATTCCCACTACTTACAACTGTGGGTAGTCCATGGTCCTGTAGATGTTGAAAATTGCAGAATGGTGTGGGTATTCTGCTGATGAGCTTGAAAGGTTCTCCTTCTTCATAAAGTTCATTGTAGTTCTCTGTGTTCATCTGCGCATGCGCGTTGGTCATTTCTTTGCTGAAGCCGCTGGGAGAGGTTCTCTTTGCTGTAGCTCCCTCGTAGTGCTCTCCTTCTGATGATTCGGTCTCCGGCTCGATCTTGGGTGTTCTGCTGGCAGCTGTGGTTCTTCTCTTTTCTTTGGAGCTTTCTTGCTTGGAGTATTTTGTTCTTTGGATCGTTTGTAGTGTGGGGGAAATTTCGCAGGGCCCTCTGGGTTCAGGCGTCGTCATCATCGTTGTCCGGATCGAGTCGTGCAGGCTTTGAGGTGTCTGTTTATTTCTTCGTCTCTTTTGTATTTTTGCATTATTGGCTTTTATCGATTCTTTTGAAATTGTTAGACTTGTGCCAAACGTTTTAAATAGTTTTCTCATGGGTGTTTCGATTTCTTGTTCGGTGGATGATTCTTCTGTATCTGTTTCTGACTCTTCAGAAGAATAAATATATTTTTTGCTATTTTTTGTGTTTTTTCGCGCCAGAGTTTTTGAATGGTGCATTCTGATTGGTTCAGCCGTGTTCATTTCTGTGGCCGGTTGAAGAAAAGATGGCTGCCTTTCAAAATTTTGAGCGGGACCTCTGGTCTTGCTTCTGGTTATTTTTTCTTTCGTTGTAGGTTCGCTCACCATTTTTGTATTTTCGGGTTTGGCTTTTTCAATGTCTTTTTCTCTCGCTGCTCCATTTTCTTCCAAGAAGCCTCGGAGTTCCGCGATGAGTTTGTGGTCATCTTTTTGACTTTTTATTAGCCTCAGTATCTCCGATCTGAGGTCTTTGTCTTTTATTTTGTTCTCTTCTTGGTTGTCGGTTTCATCTGCTGTTTCTTCGATGTCTGTGGTGTTATCTTCAGATTCTTTGATTGTTGTATTTATTGGTTCATCAATCATTTCTTGATCTGTTTTTGTTTCTTTATCATTTGCCCTGGTATTGGGTCTTTCTTTTTTATTCTTGAGGTTTTCTTTCTTAGGCATGTTGGATTTTATTGAGTCAGTTCAACCATCGACTGCTACCAATTTGTTACAATATTTTGAGGATCAGACTCAATGATGAATTCAGAAGCAATTTCTTCAGTTAAAGAAGTGTTTATTCATAATAGGCATTCTACTTATTCTTGTCAGATTTACAGTGAGAAGCAAGCATGAGGTAAAAGCACTCTCTATTTATATCAAAGGGGAGGAGTCAAGGAAGGGGGTGATCACACATGAATACATTAAAGGAGGAGGAATAAATTAACCCTTTATATCCTGTACATATATACATATCTCTTGTTATAGAATAAGGCATTTACTTATGACATATACTAACCTAGACTGATCATTTAATTGCTGTAAATGTTTGGGTTCACACAAAATGCTAAGGTTTCCTTCTCAGAATCTAACTCAAGTTAAGACTAGCCAAGCTTAATACATTGTTCAAATGTGACAAGGCTTTTAATTAACCTGGTTAAATTGGTTAAGTTAATAGAGATAAAATCATCCTTCAGTTACTTTGGTTTTGGCTTGAGAGTGAAGTTAGTCAGTATGATTTATTGAGGTACTTGCCAAAAAGCAAACCGTAGTTTAATGCAATCCATAAACATGAACCTTTGGATATATTTTCTATGCCTTTGATGATGGCAAGATGACTATGAAGAGCAGATGACATCTCTTCCCACCCAAGAAAATCCCAAGACCATGAAGATCCATCAAGGCACGGCGAGAAGCAGAACTGGAACAAGACTTACTGGCAAAAAGTAACCTTCCATCATTGCACATTATGTTCATTTGTGGTTGCCGCAACATATTCTTTACAAGGCATATTCAGACACATCCTCACAGTTTACAACAACAAAATCACATAATAAAAGAAGTGTGAAACAGATTGCTTCAACAAAAAGATGCAAACAATAGTCTAGACATCAGATTAGGTAATTAGCAGCAGATGCAATTTGTTAGATCAGTGACACTGAAGCACAATATGAATAATCCACCAGTAAGCGTACACTTGTAATGGCATGCAGAAGGATCAAGATACACAAAATGTCAAAGCAGGCTAATTATTAGGCACAGTTAATGCATCTAGATCAGGGCTGTCAAACTCCTGGCCCACGGGCCAGATGCGTCATGCACTGGCCACGTCCACCCCCAGTTTAGCAAAGGTGGGGGGGAAGTCCCAATACGGCACATGATGCCACCATGACGACGTGAGTTTGACACCCCTGATCTAGACGATGCATTGTAGAGTACAAAATTAGTAATAAAAGTGAATTTTAAATCAGGAGGAGAAGTTCAAGCTCTGAATGTTTAGAAGTAGGGCTCTGATTTTTGGAAAATCTTATTGGTATAAAAGTCACCTTTCCTGCATTTCTATTTATTTGTCCACTATCCCCACTCTGGGTTGACAACTGCAGATCAGGTGAGCTAGACACACAACAATACAACTGATTTAAAGTGCTCTTATCTGGGTCAATGTATGGAGGTTGAATTTGAGTTTATGGTGAATATGTTTACTAAGGAACAAATGTAAAAATCTCTTTTTCAAACCAGTGTAGTAGCTTAAATTGTATCCAGAAAGCATGGTGCTTGATCCCAGGTCAAGCAATGAAATAGAAGAGTGACACCTAGTGACAGGACACAACATTACAGGACATGAATTAAAGGTAAAGGTAAAGGTTCCCCTTGCACATATGTGCTAGTTGTTCCCGACTCTAGGGGGCAGTGCTCATCTCCCTTTCAAAGCTGAAGAGCCAGTGCTATCCAAAGACATCTCTGTGGCCATGTGGCCAGCATGACTAAATGCCAAAGGCACACAGAATGCTGTTACCTTCCCACCAAAGGTGGTCCCTATTTTTCCACTTGCATTTTTTACGTGCTTTCGAACTGCTAGGTTGGCAGAAGCTGGGAGAAGTAACAGGAACTCACCCCGTTAGGCGGTACTATGGATTCAAACCGTGGGTTTCAGCAGATTCTGACCAGTTCTGGAGAACTGGTAGCGGAAATTTTGAGTAGTTCGGAGAACCAGTAGTAAAATTTCTGACTGGCCCCGCCCCCATCTATTCTCTGCCTCCCAAGTCCCAGCTGATTGGGAGGAAATGGGGATTTTGCAGTAACCTTCCCCTGGAGTGGGGTGGGAATGGAGATTTTACAGTATCCTTCCCCTGCCATGCCCACGAAGCCACACCCACAGAATCGGTAGTAAAAATTTTTGAAACCCACCACTGCTCTGGAGGCTCTCTGGAGGCTGGAAATAGGCCCATTTTTGCACTCCACGGGCCTCTGGGAGGCCTGTTTTCCACCTCCCCGAGTTCCATGCGCCCCTTGCACATGCCTGGGATCCAAAACTGGCGGCGTGGGGACTCCTGGGATGGCAGGGCGGAGTGGGGCTGGGCGGAGTCAGCCAGTCATCGGAACTACCGGTTTGCCAAACCAGGCATAAAATTAATATCCAGTTTGCTCGAACTGGTCTGAACCGGCTGAATCACACCTCTGGTTAGAAGATAAAATAAGATATAAAATACGAAAGTAAATAAGAAAATAGTGGGGAGGAAGAAGAGAAAGAGAAGTGAGGGAGGATAAGAAAAGTTGCAGTAAAATAAGGCATTAACATCAAATCACAACCTTTTTTGTTTTTTCATAATAATATGAACAAGCCATTTCTATAAAGATCTATCAATCTAGAAGTTCATGCATCTTAAAATCACCGAGGTTGAGAAATACTGACTTATATATAGACTCATTTCTGAAAATAACAGACCCTCTATGATTGTCCGACTCTGAACTTTTGGCAGAGGGACAGAGAGAGAGAAAGTTTTCTGTCAATGATTCTATCAGTCTTTCTTCCTTCTTAAACTCAAAACTTTGGAACTCATACAGTACAGTAATTATTTATCCTAGAAAATTTGCCTTAATTAACCTATAGTAGTCTTCACAATTAGAATCAGAATTTCCATTGTATAAGTGTATTGTGCCCAATTTTTAAAATCTTTTTGCCATGGTTGTTAAGCGAATCACTGCCTTTGTTAAGTGAATCATGGTTATTAAGCAAATCGAGCTTCCCCTATTAATTTTATTTGTCGGAAGCCATCTGGAAAGATAGCAAACGCTATTCACATGGCCCAGGACACTACAACTGTTGTAAATACATCCCAGTTGCCAAGTGCCCATATTTTGATCACGCGACCATAGGGTTATTGCAACGCAACAGTCATAAGTGCAAGGATTACTTGTAAGACACTTTTTCCAGTGTGGTCTAACTTCAATCAGTCACTAAACAGATGGTTGTAAGTTAAGGATTCTGTTGTGACCCCAGCCCTGGAGGCTGATTTATCTTCGCATGCTGATTCAGAGGATGATATAGAGGAGGAGGAAGCTGTCACGAGCTATGGCCGGAGGGGCCGTCTTCACTGGTGAGTCAGCAAGAACTGACAGTTGCTGACGTACCTATGGACCCCAGCCAAATTGAGGAGGAAACAGAGGCCGATAACAACGAGGGGGAGACCCTATTGGATGCAAGAGAGAGAGACGTAGGAGATGTCGTAGAGAACAGCTATTGCCACGTCCTAAGAGGTGTGGTCAGGAGATGTAGGGTCACACCCTACAAAGTATAAAAGGGGTGTGACTGGGCTGGAAAGGCGTGGTGATCAATTTGTTGGCGTTTTGGATGCAGTGGAGTTACAACTGTTAGTTTGGAGTTTTTTGATAAGAATCTGCATTCCTGCATTAGCATTAGCCTGCTGGCTGTCTGCCAAGACCTTTGGAACTTTGCCTGGTAACTATTGGACTGATATATGCTTTGGAAGAGAACTATTTATTAAAGGGCCAGCTTCAGTCTCTCTAGCCTGTGTTTGTTACTGCCGGGCTACTTGAGCCTCTGCAAGGCTACTCGTGTGAGGGGACAGAACAGATTCCCTGTATTTGTGCTGTTCTTTGCCTGCTTGGATGAATCCATTATTATGGAGCAACCAGATCTTCAAAATGAATGATGGGCCATTTCAATATATTTGGCCTAATTCGATGAGCACGTCAGTGGTGGTATTCACCCGGTTCTATCCGGTTCAGGAGAACCGGTAGGGGCGACTGTGGGATGCCATATCCATCCGTGCGGACGTCATGACGTCCCATTTTTCCACATTTTCAAGGCTCTGTGCATTTGCGTGCACACATTTGCGAACTGGTAGGGAAGGTAAATGAATACCACCCCTGGAGCACTTGTCTGGAATGGTATAGGGCAGGGGTCAGCAACCCACAGCTCTGGATCCACATGTGGTTCTTTCACTCCTCTGTTGTGGCTCCCTATCGCCGGTCGACTCCACAATTGATAGGGCTTTCAGTTGGGACAGGTAGAGGAAAAAGAATGCCACGGTAGGAGGAGACTCTATAGTGGGGTGGAACTAGACTTCTGTTTGGCAGAGGAAAAAGAAAGCCGTGTTAGGAGGCGACTCTATGGTGGGGGAACTGGACTTCCGGTCAGCTGCGGAATTGTACGGGGGACTTCCGGTTAGGACCTTTGCGGCTCTTTGAGTGTTTAAGGTTGCTGGCTCCTGATATAGGATTTCCTGCTTGAGCAGGGGGTTGGACTAGAAGACCTCCAAGGTTCAGGGGTGAAATCTACTTACCTTCCTTACTGGTTCAGAAGTGCATGTTTAAAACCAGGAAGTAATGACACCCGGGCAGCGACCGCTACCGGATTGCCAAACCACAGGGAAAAATCCCTACCAGGTCGTGCGATCCGGTCCAATCCGGGATCATTTCATCCCTGCCAAAGTCCCTTCCAGCTCTATCAATTGAATGATTGATTGTCCTCAGCAGAATGGGAAACTTCTCTACATTCCTCAGGATTCCAACAGGGTTGATTGCTTTTGGGTATGAATCATTTTAATCCACCTGTCATCCCTGACAAGAGGAATCTGTTTACAGAAAGCCTAAACCTAAATAGGAAGCAATCTGGCTATGAGAAATGGATAAATTCACACAGAACATGTACCCAGTTCGTGACAGAGAAATGCAAATCCAGAACCATTTTTTGCTTTGTGAGTCTATCTAGAATCTGGTTTGTTGTCAAGATGACCATAACGAGACTCCAGGCCTCCCCAACTGGATTCCGATGTCTATGGCTTTCTGCTGGTAGTTTCCAACCAAGTCCTTGACTTACAACCGGCCACTTAGGAACAAGGTACTTAGGATCCACAGTCAAAATTTTGATGCACTCTCTCCCTCACGGCCACTGAGAAACTAACATTTATTTTCAGTGTTCAGCAAAAAAAAAAAAAAAAAAAGTCCACTACAGACGATCAGTTTGCTTAAGGACCGTAAGATAAGCTTAACTACAGCGTCGTTCACTTTATAACCACTGTTTTTGCTTAATGCCTGCCACAGTAAAGTTCATAAAATTGGGCGTAGTCACGTAATGACACGCTTAACGGCCAGCACAATTTATAACTGTAATTTCGGGCTCAATTATTATTGTAAGATGAGGAGTACCTGTAACAAGGAATAATTTGATGTTGCACCTTGATATTTCTTCAACAGTTTGCTCGGCTTTGCTAGCTGGTCTATTCCCCCCCCCACCCCCGATGTGGCGACAAGTTAAATATGTAGACAGATGTTTGACATCAAGATCTTCTTACCATATTTTCCGGCGTATATGACGACTGGGCGTATAAGACGACCCCCGACTTTTCCTGTTAAAATATAGGGTTTGGGCTATACTCGCCGTATAAGACTATCCCTCTTCCAATGCACATCAAATAAAAATTAAAAAAACATCAACTGGCTCACCCACAATGTAAAAGCAGCTGTGCTAGACCCAAAATGGCCCCTAAAACAAGCAGGAACCTCACACAGCCACAAAAAGCCCAAAAAAACAACTTTCACACTTTACACACACAAAATTCCACATACAGTTTTGTGAGATTTTGTGTGTTTATGTAGTTAGAGTGAAACACTACAGAAACACACTAAATCTCAAAAAGCTGCACAAATATTATTTTATTTTATTTTATTTTTATTTTTATATGAAAGCTAAATTTAAAACTTCCTAAACTTTAAATGGCTAGGTCTAAAAAAGAACAACTAAAAAAAAAACCCCAATTAACTATTTTTTTAAAAAGATCCCAAAGGGGGGAAAAACTTACCCAATAGAACAGGGGTCTCCAAGCTTGGCAACTTTAAGACTTGTAGACTTCAACTCCCAGAATTCCTCAGCCAGCTTTGTTTTGCTGGCTGAGGAATTCTGGGAGTTGAAGTCCACAACTCCCTGCCTGCTTGATTGCAGGCAGGGAGTTGCTTGCTGATGGAATGGATTCAGGCAAGCAGAGCAAGGCAAGCAGCTAAGGCAGTGGTTCTCAACCTTCCTAATGCCGCAACCCTTTAATACAGTTCCTCATGTTGTGGTGACCCCCAACGATAAAGTTATTCCTAAAACCATCAAAAATATGTGTTTTCCGATGGTCTTAGGTCAGGGGTCCCCAACCTTTTGGACCTCAGGGACCACCAACTTCATAATTTTAAATTTTGCGGACCACTAATACGAATCCAGTGCGCCGCTTGCTGAAGCACCTGGACTCCCAGTATGGGATGGGGTCCTTCAGGCACTCTCCCTCCTCTCTGTCTCCCACTCTTCCTCTCTCATTCTCTCTTTCTCTCTCTCTCATTTTCGCTTTCTCTCTCTCTCTCCCTCTCTTACTTTCTCTCTCACTCTTTCTCATTCTTTCTTTCCCCCACCTTCTCTTTCTCTCTCCCCCCTCTCATTCTTTCTCTCTCCCCCTCTTTCTCATTCTTTCTTTCCCCCATCTTCTCTTTCTCTCCCCCCTCTCTCTCATTCTCTTTTTCCCCCCTCTTTCTCATTCTCTCCCACTCTTTCTCTCATTCTTTCTCCCCCTCTTTCTCTCTCTTTCTCTCTCCCCCTTTCTTTCTCCCCCCACTCTCTCTCATTCTCTCTGTCCCCCTTTCTCTCTCTCCCCCCACTCTTTCTCTTTCTCCCTCCCTCTTTCTCTTTCTCTCCCACTCTTTCTCTCTCATTCTTTCTCTCTCCCCCTTTCTCTCTCTCTCCCCACTCTCTCCCTCTCATTCTGATTCTCTCATTCTGATTCTCTTTCATTTTTTTTCTCTCTCTCTGTGATTCTTTGATTCTCTTTGATTCTCTGTCTCTTTCTCTGTCTCTCATTCTCTCTGTCTCTTTCTCTCATTCTCTTTCATTCTGTCTTTCTCTCTCTTTCATTCTTTGTCTCTTTCTTTCTCTGTCTCATTCTGATTCTCTCTCTCTCATTCTCTCTTTCATTCTTTGTCTCTTTCTCTCTCTGTCTCATTCTGATTCTCTCTCTTTCTCTCTCATTCTCTCTCTCTCTCATCTCATGGGCCAGCCAGTGTTTTGGGGCTGAGAGGAAGTCAAGCATCTCCCTGAGAGACTGAGGGCCGGAAGAAGTGTGGGAGCGAAGCACTACTTGAACTTGTGCGGCATGAGCATTCGCCTTGGTATATTTGCGCCAGCCGATGGCCAAGGCAGCCCTCATCTGTCTGCTGAAAGTGCAGCATCAGGATTCTGCCTTGGTATATTTGCGGTGCAAGGCAGCCTTTGTTTCCTGCTGCTTGGGACTCAGAGTGGTAAATGATGACTGGTCTGGGGAGCAGCTGGATTTTGCTCTCCATTGCAGATACCAGATCGCCCCCCTGCAAGCTCTCCTCTCTCAAGCAGTCCAACCAAAGTTTCCAGCCCCGCTTCAGGGAGCGCTCCTCGAGAGACGAGATCTTGCAGAGGGCTGATCTGGCGTCCGCAATGGAGAGCAAAATCCAGCTGCTCCCCAGACCAGTCACCATTTACCGCTCCGAGTCCCAAGCATTAGGAGATGAGGGCTGCCGCTCTTACAGCGCTCTTACAGCAGAGAGAAAAAGCCGGATGCCGCTCTTACAGCGGAGAGAAAAAGCCGGATGCCGCTCTCCATTGCAGATACCAGATCGCCCCCCTGCAAGCTCTCCTCTCTCAAGCAGTCCAACCAAAGTTTCCAGCCCCGCTTCAGGGAGCGCTCCTCGAGAGACGAGATCTTGCAGGGGGCTGATCTGGCATCCGCAATGGAGAGCAAAATCCAGCTGCTCCCCGGACCAGTCACCATTTACCGCTCCAAGTCCCAAGCATTAGGAGATGAGGGCTGCCGCTCTTACAGCGCTCTTACAGTGGAGAGAAAAAGCCGGATTTTGCTCTCCATTGCAGATACCAGATCGTCCCCCTGCAAGCTCTCCTCTCTCAAGCAGTCCTACCAAAGTTTCCAGCCCCGCTTCAGGGAGCGCTCCTCGAGAGACGAGAGTTTGCAGGGGGCCAATCTGGCATCCAGATTAGAGAGCAAAATCCAGCTGCTCTCCGGATCAGACGCCATTTACCACTCTGAGTCCCAGGCAGCAGGAGAGGAGGGCTGCCTTGCGCCACTGGCTGACACAAATATACCAAGGTGGAATGCTGTTGCCGTACAAATGAAAGTAGTGCTTCACTCTCACAGCTTCCAGCCATCGCAAACGCCGCTTCTTCCCGCTTCTGCCGCCCCCTTCCCCACCGCCACAACAGCACCATTCATTCCGGATGGCGAGGGCTGCGCTCGTTTTTCTGTATTGCACCACCTGCAAAACCCCTGTGAAAGGGTTGTTTGACCCCCAACCACTGAGCTAAGTTAAGCAAGCTGGAGGGGGAAAAGTTTTTCCCTTCTCTATGGCTCTGGCGATCCCAGCTGAGCTGCCTGATTAGCAGATCGTCAGAGCTTGGATCGCCAGAGCCATTTAAGGCTCGTCAGAGTCTTTCGGGCTGCTCTGCCTGGTTACAGGAGAACGACACCCGGTGTATAAGACGACCCCCGACTTTTGAGAAGATTTTCATGTGTTAAAAAGTCGTCTTATACGCCGGAAAATACGGTAATTGTTTTGTCACAAGGACCTGCAGAGATGAGTACTTTGAAAATAATGGACGGGCCATCGGTCGTTCTTTGAAAATAATTCTTCTACGCCTTCCCTCTCCTCTTTCGTACTTATTCCCCATGGCCATGACATTCTTCTTCTTTTATTTCTGCATCAAGTTTCTTGCCTTTTTTCCACATCCAGCTTTTACAGCTATTTTTAGAAGTGGTATTTGAGCAGCTCAAACAGATGGCTATAGAGCCTGACACTTGAATCCAAATTGAGGATCTGCTTTCCAAGAGCTACATGTGAAATCTATAATCTTTGGACTTTGGGAGACTAAATGAGCAGCATGAACTCCCCAAAACTGCTCCTTATTTCATCAGCGCCCAAGACAGATGGTAGGGAATTGCCAGATAAGATAAATTAGGCAATATTTTTATCATTCCCAGACCATTCTTCTCATACTGGAGCCGATCCAAGTATCCTGCCCCACAAGAAGTTGGAATGGATCCTGCACCATTCTGGAATGTCTATTATCTATTCTAGAATACCAGGCCAAAATTAGAAACGGGGGTGAGATACTTTGAAGGGTCAATAAATCAGGGCCAAATAGCTCATCCTCCTCTCTTTGAGCTTTGTTTAGACCGGAGTGGGGAAACCATGGCCCTTTTATGACTTATGGACTTCAACTCCCAGAATTCCTATCAGCCATGCTGGCTCTGGAATTCTGGGAATTGAAGTCTACAAGTCATAAAAGGGCCATGGTGCCCCACCCTGGTTTAGACCAACATTATTGTTAGCAACAAGGCCCAACAGAGGCAGCTGCGAATTAGAATCCAATTTTAATTTGTAGCCAGTCAACTCTCTGATTAATGGTTTACAGGATTAATATCTCAAATATTTTAGGAAAATATGTATCGTTTGAAACATCCCTGAAGGAGTTAATACCAAAAAATGTCTGAACTGCTTGGGCCTAAAGAAGAAGCATTCAAAGCTGTTAATGAATAAAACTGTAGTTTTATTTATTTATGAACCCGTCTTTATTATTTTTCTACATAACTCAAGGCGGCGACCAGACTAATACTCATTCCTCTTCCTATTTTCCCCAGAACAACCCTGTGAGGTAGGTTGGGCTGAGAGAGAGCGGCTGACCTAAAGTCACCCAGCTGGCTTTCATGCCTAAGGCAGGACTAGAACTCACAATCTCCTGATGATTGGCCCAAAGTCACCAGTCAGAACTCATGCCTAAGGCAGGATTAGATCTCCTGGTTTCTACTGTAGCTTGATACCAAACTGAGTCTAGTTTTATCAGATATATCCATGATATATAATTTAGATATTTCTAGGGCATTTAAGAATTTGGTATTAGAAAAATAGGGCTAAAATATAAATTTCCTGTAGGAGATTTTTCTATCTCCTCCTCCTCTTCCTCTCCAAAAAAAATAGGTTGGCTCACTTATAGAAAAAGCTGTCATTGCTCTTCAGTTTCATTTCCTTATTGCCTTTAGCGACATAATCTCTACAGACACAATCAGTGGAGTGGTAGCATAAGGTCTTCGCATTCATTTCTGCCTTCTATGAAGTCAGATTGTGAGTCCATTTACTCAAAATTTCATTTGCTCTCGGTAGCAGCGTTCTCCCCAATGATTTCTTGCAACCTTATCTGGGAGAATTCAACCTAGGCTGTACAGAGCCATGGCGTTATCATCCTTCCCCAAGTGCCAATCTTGGAAAACAGATATACCAAACCAGAGAAGAAGTAAATCTTTACACCAGCTAAAATCCCACAGAAATGACCAAGCTGTGAATTTGTTTTCTATATCTAAATTTAAAAATCTGAAAAGATAAATGTACAAGAAATGTCACCCCTATGGAAAGAATGGAATACTTCAAAGAGGAAGCATTTAGCTGTTGGCTCTACAGAAAGTCTCCAGCTGTTGCCTGGGGAAATTGTGGGATCCCATTCCCCAATTCTGAGAACTTCATTAGATCCCATCAAGTTTGAGAATGCTACAATTGGACTTGGGTACTCAGAAAATAGCCATCTTGCAATAGAATGGATAGACAGCCATCCTGACGTATAGCAAGGCAAATCAACACTCCCAGCTATGTATCCCACCAAATATTTTCTGAAACTAGAAAGTCAACACAAGGCTCGTCAAAATGAGTCCCTTCACATGTCATGTTAAATCTGATTTAGAATATTAAGAAGAGATCATCATAATATCTTTGCAATATGCAGCCCTTTTCCGAAGGATATTCTGTAATGGAAATATCCAATGGTTCAGAAGAAAGAACTTTTCTACTTTTAATCAGTTATAAATATAAATATAGGCTCTGTTCATGTACAGTAGCCCCTAACCCTCTCCCATTACTAGGGGTGGGTTCTAAATTTTTTTACTACTAATAAGCATGGTTTATTTTGTGGGCGTGGCTTGATGGTCATGTGACAATTCTTTAGGATTTAGCAGAGGTACTGGTCTACCAGGCTTTTAACTGCTTGCAGAGCTGTACCGGTCTACCCATTTATTTTTGCAGGCACTGGTCTACTCATGTATTTTTGCAGGCACTGGTCTACCCATTTATTTTTGCAGGCACCGGTCTACTCATTTGTTTTTGGAGGCACCGGTCTACCACCAAACTGCCTTTTATCACTGATCAGCTGTAGGGCGGCCCTTTGAAGCCCCACGACAAGAGTTTAAACAGTTTTTTTCCTTATAGCCCATCAGCTGGGACTCAGGAGGCAGCAATAGATTGGGGGTGGGGCCAAATAAAAGGTAAGAATAACGTGGGGGTGGGGGGACGGGGGCGGCAGAACCGGTTCAGTGACGTCATATCATCACCGCTACCGGCTCGGGCCAAACCGGGAGGAACCCACCACTGCCCATTACCCTGAAAATTTTTAAAGATGATTGCAACAGCGGTTGGCTGAATGTGTGAAGCTACAGTTTGCTTTCAGACCCTCCAGTTCAATACAGAAAGATGGACACAGGAACTAAGAAAACTCTCAGAAAAATACTGAGAAGCGACTGGATTTACAGGGCTGAGGGATTAATTTGATGCTAGATTGACTAGCTGTAAAAAGGAATTGGACCACTTCAGAGAAATCATGGGGTTCCGTGGCTATTAGCCCGGGTAGCAGTGGGACTGCCTCTGAAGGCCACCTGCTAGGAGACTGGTGGGCCACCACAGACTCCTGGATTAGCTTCCCCTATTAACTTCGCTTGTCGGAAGTTGTTGGGGTTCACATAGCTCAAGGATCTACAACTGTTGTAAATGCATGCCAGTTGTCAAGTGCCCAAATTTTGATCACGTGACCATGGGGTTATTGTAACTGCAACAGTCATAAGTGCAAGGACCATTTGTAAGTCACTCTTTCCAGCGTGTTGTAACTTCAATCAGTCACTAAACAAATGGTTGTAAATTGAGGACTCCCTGTATTTGCTCTGCGCTTCGTCTGCTAGGAGGAATCCATTATTATGGAGCAACAGCATCTTCAAAATGAATGTTGGGTAGTTTCGAGGTATCTGGCTAGGCTAGACTAGACTAGACGAACAGAGTTGGAAGGGGCCTTGGAGGTCTTCTAGTCCAACCCCCTACTCAAACAGGAAACCCTATACCAGTGATGGCTAACCTTTTTGCCATCGCGTGCCAAAAGTGGGGGGAGTGCGGGGCGGGTCACACGTGTGTGTGCCCACACCCATAATTCTATGTGCCCCGCCCCTGTGCATGTGTGTGTGACCCCCCCTGCGCTTCCCCCGTTTTTGGCACATGATGGCATGGTGGGCCCGGTAGGCCCATTTTTTGCCTCCCCAGGCTCCAGAGCCTTTCTAGGAGCCTGGGGAGGGTGAAAACGGCCTCCCCCCCCCAGAGGCCCTCTGGAGGCCGGAAGTGGCCTGTTTGCTGACTTCCAGTTGGCCCAAAAGGCCCGAAAATCAGCTGGCTGGCGCACACACATGCTGAGCTCGCATGCCCTCCAATATGGCTCCGTGTACCATCTGTGGCGCGCGTGCCATAGGTTCGTCATCAAGGCCCTATACCATTTCAGACAAATGGTTATCCAATCTCTTCTTAAAAACTTCCAGTATTGGAGCATTTACAATGTCTAAGTGTCATAAGTGTGAAAAATGGTCATAAGTGACATTTTCAGTGCCGTTGTAACTTTGAACAGTCACTAAATGAATTGTTGTAAATTGAGGACTACCTGTAGCAAAATCGCATTGTTGTATTTTTGTATTTTTTGCCACATTTAGAGGGCAGATTAAGTACATGTGATGATGTGAAGACTCTGACTCTCTCTCTCTCTCTCTCTCTCTCTCTCTCTCTCTCTCTCTCTCTCTCTCTCTCTCTCTCACACACACACACACACACACACACACACTGCAGAAATAGACATTCAAGATAGACACTAAAGGCCCTTCATTTTTTTCTCTGAAGAATAGCATGTTAGGAATAGCCTGTAGGCAGGGCAATTCCATATAACATAACCATTTTTCAGAATGCAATTAAATTCTGACCCAAGGGGAAATTCTTTTTAATGGGATGTATTTTTACAAATTCAAAGCAATCGCTTCTTTTGCTCCATGGGTTCCTTATGTAAGGCCCTTTGCCTTGAGATTTGGGTCAGCAGAAAATGCCTTCCCTTCTGCGTACACACCAAACTGTAAAATCCCCGCCTGCAACCCCACGGCCCACCATTTTCCCTTCATCTCGTGCGGGATCTACTAGCGCCTCTACATTTATTTATAACATGCATGAGATGTATTTTCTGCTTGATGTGAATGCTCGGCTTAATGTAGTGGTTAGAATTAAGAGCCAGCAATAATGCATTTTTGCAAATTCTTTCCAAAATCCCATGATTAAGCTATAACCGAAACTGACAAAGATATCCCTTTCATCAGAAAAAGACGATGCTCACAAAAGTATGCCGTAACATAGAAGCAGTCATCCATATTTTAGCCTAGCGCATGGGTTCCTCAAATTCTTGACACTGTAACATCTTAAGAGGTAGGTAGTCCTCAGGTTATGACTGCAGTTGGAATTGGGATTGCCGCCACCAAGCAATGTCGTTATAAACCATAACTTCATGTGGCTGCATTGAATAGCAATGGAAATCTAACCAGTCCTGGTTGTTGTTGTAACTCCAGATGTGTGAGTTGTTACATGGGACATGGAGAGAATCCTAGGTAAAGAGTGTGGGAATGCCATAAACGGGTGGGGGAATTAGGGTTAGGGTTAGGACGTGGGTGAGAGCTCCAGAAGGCCAGAGAAAAAGAATGCAGTGTGTGTGTGTGTGTGTGCGTGTGTGTGTGTGTGTGCAGGGGGTCAAGTAAAGGTTTGAACAGACATCTCCAGCACTGCATGTCAGGGAATGTATAAACCTGTAGTTCTGGGAATGATTGCATAGGTGTTCCATTTATATTTCTGCAGATGTTAATGTTTTGGCTAGGGGGCACTCAAAACAGTAAAGCACAGAACAGGAAGTCGGATCAGCCAATCAGCATGCGGGATGCGCACCTCCTCACAGTTGGGATTTGGAAGATGTGCACATCGGCCCACCTGCAGCCATCGGCAACCTTCACTTACTCATCAATCCCTTTGCAGTGTAGGTATGCACCAATGGCTACGGACAGTTGCAGTCAACTCTAAATCAGCATTAAGAGAGCACAGCGTGCATGTGTGCAAGTGCAGGAAGGCCAGGAAAAAGAGTGTAGGTAAGTGCAAGTAAAGTGGGGAAAGAAAATCACAGTGCGTACGAGTGAAGAAAGGCTGCGGATGGGGGAAGACTTACTTGAGCAACTTATGACCTTTCCTGCTGGCTTCCCCAATGACTTTGCTTATGGGAAATCGGCAGGGAAGCTCACAAATGGCCATGACATAACCCTAAGATGCTAAAAACCGGTTGTAAGTGTGAGCTGGTTGCCAAGCGCTTGACTTTTGTGCACATGACCGAGCTGATGCTGTGACAGCTGGGAACTTTGAGAACCAATCATAAGTCCCTTCATTCAGGACTGCCATAACTTCAATGGTTGCGCCCTTTGCCGTACCTCGAGGACTACCCGTCACGAATTCATGAGATTGCTGTTGATGATGTGGATGGTGAAGAGTTGCTGAAAGAATTTAACTTCTTCCAGTTGTGTGGAATTTTCTGCTCTAGTTAATTCTGCATTCCAGCCTCTGTGTAGAAGTCATCATCAGGCCTGCATGTGCAAAACTGAAGCTCAGCCAAAATTTGGTCCATGATCTGCTTGGACAAGCCAGCTGCCTGTTCTAAATTCTTGGCAATCATTTCAATTGTCACTGGAGAAATTTCTGTCCAGGGTGGGTTTACGTGCACTTCTGAGGGGGTTTTGTGGTTTGTTTGTTTGTTTGTTTTTTTGCTGATTTTGCTTGCCCTCCTCCCTGTCTAATGCCTTATTTTCTTCTCTTTTATTTTCTCCTTGTTTTCTTCACTTTTATTTTCTCTCCCACACTACTAGAGCAACAACTAAGGGACATGGATTACCAATGATCACCACTCCTAGTCTTGTGGACAGTGAATATACAGAATGTCCTCAACTGATGACCCTAATAAAACCTGCCTTTTACAGTCATAATTCATGATGGTCATAAAGCAGGTCACTCACATGACGAACCTAATTTTATAACCCTTTTTTTTTTTTGGTATGGTCTTTAAGCAATTGTTAAGCAAATACCATGGTTTTTAAGTGACTCTATTGTTCACTATGGGGTGTTTTTGCAAAAAACAACAACCCAGAAGTAAATGCCAGTTTTCTGCATAAATGTTGTAAATTGCAGTTGCATGATTGCGGGATGCTGCAAAAGGCTTTAAATGGGCCAAAATGATTTAATTTGATTTTATCTGTTTTTTAAATTTTTTGTATCTATGTATTTTATTGTTTGGCTGTTCACCACCCTGAGTCCTTCGGGAGTAGGGCAGTATACAAATCAAATAAACTAAACTAAACTAAACTAAACTAAACTAAACTAAACTAAACTAAACTAAACTAAACTAAACTAAACTAAACGTGGGCTAAGCGCCAAGGGACCAAAATGTGATCATATGACCACGGGAGAAGATGGCCATTGGAACTTCGGAAAGATTGTGTCTTTTGAGAAGGGGGTCTGTTGCAACTCTGCATGGTTGGTACCAGTGATGGGTTTCACATTATGTTACTACCAGTTTGCCACTCGTGCACCCGATTCATGCATGCATGCCTTCCACCTCAAAAACGTGCCTAAATAGGATGGCGTAGAGTCGGGGCGGGGGGTGGGCCCAACCACGATTTCTGCTACCGGTTCGGGTAAACTGGTCCAAATCAGCTGAGTACCACCTGATAACACTGACACCTAAAGTAGTATTTATCAACCTTAGCTACCTGAAGACGGACTTCAACTCCCAGCATTCCTCAGCCAGCTTGCTAAAGCAGTTAAAGTAGGAGAAGGGCAGGCAGAGCTGGGGGCTGGAGTTAAACGTGTCATCAATGTAGAGTCCTTATGTTGCCTCAAACAATTCAAGTCCAACTGCCCTTGAATCCGTGGACTTATTTAGCAGCAATTTAGTGCTGTTAGTTGATTAGATTCTTGTGTATAGGCTTGAATGAATCTTCTGATCCTTTGTGCCTGACACTATCAGATTGTTATCATCAGCCTTTGCAAGGTAGAACATGGTTTCCAGTTTTACCTGGGCATGCCCCCAAAATATTCGAAACTCCTAACATTTCGTGCAACCTCCTGGGATATGTTCCACAATTTGAGAACTCCTGCAAAGCCAACCTGGTTAAGCAAATGGGTCAGTGAGTTGTGCTAATGCAGGGCAGAACAACTGTGATTTTTTTTCAGCAAATGCCTCTTGCAGATCTCTGTCTGTCAATCACTGATCCACCACTGAAGCTACTTTCTACATGCATCAATTATACTTGTGGCTTTATCCATTGGAGTTGGTCCTATGGGAAATCATGAATCCTCAGAATGATTGGACAGTTTTTTGTCTGAAATGTTATAGGGCAGTGATGGCTAACCTTTTTGCCATCGCGTGCCAGGAAGGGGGGAGGCGGGGGAGGTTCGCATGCATGTGTGCCCACACCCATAATTCTATGTGCCCCACCCCAAGCATGCGACCCCCGCTCCTGGCACACGATGGTCCAGTAGCCCCATTTTTCTTTCTTACCTGGCTCCAGATCCTCTATATGCATCTGGGGAGGGCAAAAACAGCCTTCCCCACCCTCTCGGAGGTCCTCCAGAGGCCCGAAAGGGCCCGTTTTCCACATTTCAGTTAGACAGGAAGTGACTTTTTTGCTGTCCCCAGCCTCCAGAGTCTCCTAGAGAGGCTGAGAGCTGAGCCAGCATGCCAGGCGATATGGTTCCATGTGCCACCTGTGGCACGTGTGCCATAGGT
This sequence comes from Arizona elegans, assembly GCA_022577455.1. Classification (NCBI taxonomy): domain Eukaryota; kingdom Metazoa; phylum Chordata; class Lepidosauria; order Squamata; family Colubridae; genus Arizona; species Arizona elegans. Next base: position 3,853,117 of record JAKOOJ010000002.1, on the reverse strand, counting down.
TCGCCATCACGGTTATAGGGTCTCCTGCTTGAGCAGGAATTTGGACTAGAAGACTTCCAAGGTTCCTTCCAACTGTGTTATTCTGTTAAAACAATGGGAATTTGAATGATTGTTCAATAAACCTTGTGGTCAGTGCACACATGGACAATCAGATTCTTAGCCCACCAGAAGACTCTTTATATTAAATAAGGTTGCTGGTGTTTGCGATAAAGGATCCTATCTAGTGTCCAGTGAGAAGGCCAAATTCCAGAGAAAGAATTATTGCTGACACACGGGGATTTTTCTGTAGTAACCCAACCCTTGAAACTTCCTCTCCATTAATATTCAGGAGGCAATGTCTTCTGTCCCTCTAGAAATGTTCTTTTGGAATTTTTAAAAAAGTGATGGAATTTTAAACACATTTACCAGAGCAATTTTCTCAGGCTCAGCCATTTGATGACGTGTGGACTTCAACTCCCAGAATTCTCAAGCCAACAAGGCTGGCTGGGGAATTCTGAGTACTGGAGTCCACACATCTTCAAAGAGCCTTGGTGGCGCAGCGGACTAAAGTGCTGTTAAGTAGCACTTAGCTGTCAGCTACCTGCAATTACTGCGAGTTCAAACCTCACCAGGCTCAAGGTTGACTCAGCCTTCCATCCTTTCAAGGTAGGTAAAATGAGGACCCGGATTGTGGGGGCAATAAGCTGACTTTGTATAAAAAAGAACACCGCTTGGGGGGGGGGGGGGCGAAAGCCCTACTAAGCAGGTATATACAAAAGTATGAAGGCTATTGCTTAACACATTGTAAGCTGCCCTGAGTCTCTGGAGAAGGGTGGCATATTAATCGAACCAATAAATAAATAAATAAATAAATAAAATAAATAAATGGCTACGCTTGAAAAACACTGCCCTAGGGAACTGGCCCTATGGAATGCAGTGGGATGATTTCCCCCACTTTTTCTGATAGTTATATGAGAGGTCTTCGAAGAATGCCAGATCTCTAGGCAAGATTGGGAAGTTGAAATAAACATCCTGGAAAAAGAAGGAAATGGTAAATAAGCAAACAGCATGGTTGCGTGCAGCAAAATACCAGGACTCAAGGCTGATTTAAAAGTCATTTTTACTTTTTTTTTTAATAGCCATAAGATTACACAACAGATTTGCCTATTACAGTGTTCTGCTGAATTAGTTTGCTGTTCCTGTTGTTAATTTATCTTCAGCTTTGATGGATTTTATTGTCATGTATGAGCTGCACAGGACTATTTCAAGATAATTTACTGCGTGAGGCAAAAAAACCATTCAAATTGACACACGTGTTGTATATATTCCCCTCTTCAAATAAACGTATTGAATGTTCCCTTTCAAATCTATTTTCTGCATTAGCCTTTGGATTTTAGCTAAGACATTTACTGCAACATTCTGTGACTTTTATTTACATTTTTAAAATTACATTAAACTGTTTCGCAAAAAAAAAAAAAGGGGTGGTGGTGGTGGTGGTACACACAACAGTTAGCAAAGCCATGCATCTCTACATTTATAGGTAAAAAAAAAAAAGTAAAAGTAAAAAGTAAAAGTAAAAGGGAAAAACATGTCCTGGAAAATTATAAGCAGAGAAACTTCCCCAAATTTTATCATATTGCTCAAAAGTCTTCTTGCCCTTTTTTTCTTTTTAAAATTAAATTTGACCAACCATATTTCTCAACAACCCATAGCTGCATTTGATTAGAAGATCTCCAAGGTCCTTTCAACTCTGTTTTTCAGTTATCTGTTAATATTATGGAAGGTTAGTTGCTGGATGCACTATTTTTTTCTTCTTCCAGTATAGCATGATAATTCATTTAACCAACCTACATAGCCCCAAATCTGATATGTTTGAAGTTTTGATAAATTCTGAATACTGGAGACAGAGCCATCAAGAACGTATGCAAAATTCAATGATTGATCCACTCATACGAACCAAACCCCAAATGGGACAATAATAAAACAAATCAATTTCTATGTTCCACCTTCTGGAAAGATGCACACACTTTTATCTCCTGAAACATTTGGCTGCGAGATCCTAACAAGATTCACCTACAAACATCTGCAAAGGAAAAATGTACTTGGATAGAAACAGATGATTGTTAGATCTGCATCAGTAAGGAGACCTCAAGGTGTACAAGAATCAAAAACTGTTAAATAGTTAACAAGATCAATTAAAGATATAAATAAAACCCCTTCTTTAGACTGTTGGAACCAAGAGAGCTTTGGACAGTAGAAAACATGGAATGGATTTTGATATAAAAATGCTCCTTTATATGAAGGAGGTCTCTATTTATAATCCATGTCCTCCTCTTATCTGCCTACAAGCCTATATTATACTTTGGGCTGCTGGTTCTCAGAGCTGTAATGAAAAATTAAATGAATCAAGGCCAATTAGTAGACTTTACTCTGATTCAGCAGAGAACCTCCAGAACGCTTGTGCCATCTTTCAATGCTTAACAACTGTGAAATAATCTACATAGTTGATATCAAAACTTGTTTGGACTGAAGGATTAATAATGCTTGACAAACCGGGGCTGAGACTGACCTGCTGAGACAGCAATTGAAGACAAATAAAACAGAGCTCGGGATGGATACAGAAAATTAAGCTTCACTCTGTCAGGCCTCGTGGCTCATTAATGCAGGCCGTGAATCGAGGAATTGCATGTTATTTTAATATTTTATCGTGAGCCGGAGGTGTAGGAAAGAGAGGCTGGGGAAAAAAAGCTTGCACAAAAGCTAATCTGCCTAGGAAATCAGTGCCACTGGCTAGAGTGAAGCCTGCACATACAATACGAGTGGTTGTTTAAACGGTTGACACAAACACTTCCCAGCTCAAGCTTCATTCCTCTGCAAGATCTAACTAATTAGTGCAACAAAGCAAGGGGTTTATTTAGGGGAGATGCCGGCTTTGATTGAGCAAAATCTTCACTTTGCAGGTTTGTTATAAATTGCCGGCGTTAACGTTTCCAAATACAGGAAGTCCTCCACTTACAACAGTTCATTTAGTGACAGTTCGAAGTTTCCATGGCACTGAAAAAAGCAGTTTACGTACATTTTTCACACTTATGACCATTGAAGCATCTCCCCCACCCCACCCCCCATGGTCACATGTTCAAAATTCAGACGCTTGGCAACTGACTCGTATTTAGGATGGTTGCAGTGTCCTGGAGTCACGTGATCAGCTTTTGCGACCTTCTGACAAGGAAAGTCAATGGGGAAGCCAGATTAATTTAACAACTGTGTTACTAATTTAACAACCGCAGTGATTCACTTAAAAACATGCGTCAAGAAAGGTTGTAAGATGGGGCAAAAAGTCTCACTTAACAACTGTCTCACTTAGCAGCAGAAATTTTGGGCTCAATTGTGGTCGTCAGTCGAGGACTCCCTGTGTGCAATCCTTCCACCAGATACAATTTGTTTGGGTTACACACCTTAATTGAATCAAATGCTACTACTGTTTTTAGAATGCATGTTGTGTGCTGTATGCTACCCACTCAGATCTTCAAAGAGGATTGCAAAAATAACCAATTGCTCAGGCGGTAATTTATAAAAATTTCCTTGCACCACGATTGATGAAAAGGCCTCAAACAGATTTCTGCAACGGAGACCCCTTCCCTACCTCCAGAACCTTCCGCTGTTGCTAAAACCAACCCCTCCCCCTCCATGCTTTATAGAACCTGGTTCCTATGCTGCAATCCTACGTACCAACCGAGAGAGAGAGATGGAATTATTTATGCTTAGGGAATCAAAGCTTTTCAACTGACAGGATGAAAATTTTTAAAATGTATTTGAGTTAAAATGTGCTTCGTTCCTAATAGGGAAGAACCTTTCTCAGCTAAATCGGTCCTCACCTATTTTTGTGACTCCTGAGATATGCCCAGCGAACAGACTCATCTTCCCACTGATCTTAATTCTACTGTACATACTGAAATTGGTAGGATGAAAGCACCCCAGGGCTGGTAAAGACTACTTTTGATTTCCTAAGCGTGATCCAGGGCATGCAGTCTTATTTATTTATTTTTCTGCTGGTGCTACATATTGCACATTATTCCTTATCTACTCCTCTCCCGTCTGAAATTGGTTTGCAATAATCTTAGCCAACTTCCTTTGCTGGCTGGCTCGAATTTCTGTTCTTTTCCTTTCTCTAATTCTCAGGAGTTTAGTTAAGAGCATATTATGGTACAGTTTTTTTTTGTTTTTTGTTTTTTTATTTGATTTATATGCCGCCCTTCTCCGGAGACTCAGGGCGGCTTACAATGCGTTAAGCAATAGCCTTCATTCTTTTGTATATTTTATACAAAGTCAGCTTATTGCCCCCACAAACTGGGTCCTCATTTCACCTACCTTAGAAAGGATGGAAGGCTGAGTCAACCTTGAGCCTTCCATCCTTTGGAAGGCTAATGACAGGGTGCACCAAACCACTGTACTATCAAGGCTCTTCAGTTCAGAGAGATCCAGATCCTAAGGGAATCTGAGAAAGATAAAAAGAAAACTTGTTTTAAAATTGAGGAAATAATAATTGTTCTTTTTATTCCCTAAAAGAAAAAACAAGTCTGTACCATATATAGTCCTCAAATTACGACAGCAGTTGAGCCCAAAGTTATGGTTGCTAAGTGAGACAGATAAGTGAGTTTAGTCCTGTTTTGTTACAGCTGTTAAGCGAATCCCTGCAGTTGTTAAATTGGTTACTACTGTTAATTGAATCTGGCCTCCCCATTGGCTTTGCTCGTCAGAAGGTCGCAAAGTGTGATCATGTGACCCTGGGACACTGCAACCGTCATAAATGAGTCAGTTGCGAAGCATCTGAATTTTGATTATGTGACCATGGAGATGCTGTGGCAGTCGTAAACGGGAAAAACGGCCCTACACTGCTTTTCTTTAGTGCTGTTGTAAATTTCAATAGTCACTAACTCAGGGATGTCAAACTGAAGGCCCGTGGGCTGGATCTGGCCCACGAGGTGCTTAGATCTGGCCCGCGGGGCCACCTTGGAAACAATGAAGGACTGGCCCACGGTGCTTCTGCCAGCAAAAATGGAGCTCAGGAGGGCCACAGGAGGCTGTCGCAGCTGAAAACGGAGCTCAGGAGCCCGTCTTTGCTGTCAGAGTGCTCGGGCCACCACAGGCGCCCCCCACAGAAATGACGTTGAGCTGGTCATGCCCATCCTAGCCACACCCACCCCAGCCCCCTGAGGTCAAACACAATCCTGATGCGGCCCTCAATGAAATGGAGTTTGACACCCCTGCACTAAATGAACTGTTAAGTTGAGGAATACCCGTACAAGACTAAGGTGACCAGATTTTAACATTGGTAAAGAGGGACATTGTGGGCGTGGCTTATTTTGTGGGCGTGGCTAGCTGGTCATGTGACTGGGTGGGCGTGGCTAGGTGGTCACGTGACTGGGTGGGTGTGGCTAGCTGGTCATGTGACCGGGTGGCCATGGCTATGCGTATAGGGTAAGGTGAACAGATTTTAACATTGGTAAGAAGGACACCATTGTGGGCGTGACTTATTGTGTGGGCGTGGCTTGGAGGCCATGTGACTGGGTGGGCGTGGCTAGCTGGTCATGTGACCGGGTGGCCATGGCTATGTGTATAGGGACTACTCAGAGGGCTGAAAAGTCATTTCTGACAGGTCCTCACACTTTTGACTGGTCCTCACACTTATGACCATCCTCACATTTATGCCCGTGCAGTATTCTTAACAACCATGTCACTCATTTCACAACTGCTTCTCTTCACCATGGTGACAAGATAGGGCAAAAACGTAAAATGTGAGGACAGTCGTAAGTTCGAGGACTGGTCAAAAGTGTGAGGACCAGTCAAAAATAACTTTTTCAGCCCTCTGAGTAGTCCATATGCACAAAAGGACTAACCAGAGGGCTGAAAAAAGTCATTTCTGACAGGTCCTCGCACTTTTGACTGGTCCTCACACTTATGACCATCCTCACATTTATGCCCGTGCAGCATTCTTAACAACCATGTCACTCATTTCACAACTGCTTCTCTTCACCATGGTGACAAGATAGGGCAAAAATGTAAAATGTGAGGACAGTCGTAAGTTCGAGGACTGGTCAAAAGTGTGAGGACCAGTCAAAAATAACTTTTTCAGCCCTCTGAGTAGTCCATATGCACAAAAGGACTAACCAGAGGGCTGAAAAAAGTCATTTCTGACAGGTCCTCGCACTTTTGACTGGTCCTCACACTTATGACCATCCTCATATTTATGCCCATGCAGCATTCTTAACAACCATGTCACTCATTTCACAACTGCTTCTCTTCACCATGATGACAAGATAGGGCAAAAATGTAAAATGTGAGGACAGTCGTAAGTTCGAGGACTGGTCAAAAGTGTGAGGACCAGTCAAAAATAACTTTTTCAGCCCTCTGAGTAGTCCATATGCATTAAAGGATACAGCAATAGAGAGGGATGAAGGAATGGAAATTAGAGTAGGAGTGAGGGTAAGAGAGGGAGGAAGAGAGGAGGAGAAGGAGAAAGGAAGAGGAAGTAGGGAGGAGAAAAAGAGGGTGGGGGGAAGAGAAAGTAAGAAGGAAAGAAAAGAGAGTGGTGGTAGGTTTGAGGAGAAAGATTGCTGTACAATAAAAAAGATGAAAGGGAAGAAAGCCAACCCCAAGCAAATATAAAGATATTAAGATTAAGAATGAATTGTTAAACTTTAAAGAATAAAAGAGAACAAATATGAATAAATAGCAATAATTAGAAACACACATACAAACATGCAATGTATTTTCTTTGAACAGAATATTTGGCTGGTTCACAAATTTAAACAGCGTTTAGTCATTTCAATTAAATTTACAATTTCTATATTTCCTTTTTGCCATATTTATTCTTCATCTATTTTTTTAAAAAAACAATATTACCCTTCATCCTCATCTCTAATCTTAATCAAATTCAATTTTTCCCTTCTATTCTATATTATACCCCTTCCCATTGTCATCTATTTTTATATCCATCCTCACATTGGTTAATTATGTAATTATGTAATACAGTTGTTTAATACAAATTCAACATTTTAATATAAACCAATTAGTTATATAACTATCTTTTTTGTATATTAATCAATATGAACATGAATATTCCAATTATTTCCATGCAATCCAATTTCTTACAAATCAATTAATTATATTTACCAATAATAATAAACCAAATAATTTCCCCCATATATTCCTCCAAACCACAACTTAACCATTTCTGCTTTCAACACAATATACAATTATTAATAGTATCTCAATTATTACAATTCCCTACTTAAATAGAGCTTTTTTTCTTTTGTGTTTTAAAATCTTGAACTCTCCTCTTTTGCCCAAAATTTCCCATTGTTTGCAGTTTTGTACCTACCTTTTTTGGTGAGGAAAAAGAAAAAGAAAAAGAAAGAAATCTCTCTCTGCCTCATTTTGTCATGTTGCAGGTTTAGTTTCGCTTTCGCCTTTGTTTTCAGTATAGCTGGGGGGGGGGGGGGAATCTGCTCCAGGAACTTTTTGCAGCTTTTTGCAGCTAATTAACCTAGCGGAAGCTGTTAACAGGGGCTGTTTTTTCTATTTTTGCAGGCATGGGTCTATTCATTTTTTTTTTAACACTGATCAGCTGTAGGTCGGCCCTTTGAAGCCCCGCGGCAAGAGTTTAAAGAGTTTTTTTTCCCTCTAGCCATCAGCGGGGATTCAGGAGGCAGAATGAAAAATCAGGACTTTTTTAAAACGCCGCGGGACGCGGGACAAATTGCTCAAAAGCGGGACTGTCCCGCCAAAAGCAGGACGACTGGTCACCTTATACAAGACTCCCCCAGCAATCGTGGTTTATAACCATGGCAGAGCTTCATTTCTATCTCTGGGACCCACATTTAGGTAATGTTTCAGGTATTTGTTTATTTATGAACATTTGTATGGCCGCCCACTAGAGTCACTAGGCAAGCCATCTAGTGACTCCAGGCAGTTTACAAAAATAAAAAACGAATGTAACAAATAAACAATAAACCCTCCACCTGCTAGAGTAGGGATTTTCTAATTTTCTCAGACCACAGAATCTGTCAGTTAAAAATAAATTGCTATAATCCGTGACAAAGAAATAAAGCGCTAATGATAGAAAATTGGCTGTGAACCTGTAACTTTTTTTTTAACACTTAATCTCTCAAGGAAATCCATCAAGGTCTTATGGAACCCTAGAATCCCTGGAACGCAGTTTGAAAAATCCATTGGCATTTATTCCTAAATAAAAATGTGACTAAAGTTTGCAAATGGCTTCGCCAACTTGAACGACTTTATTCTTCGTGGCCTATTCTTTGGGCCTATACAAACCCCAAAAATACCAGCTTCAGTTCAAATTAATATTCGCACTAGGGAGACTGAATTATTTGCAATAATTTTTACATCTCCCTCCGCGAAGCCCATTTTGATGTCTTCGCAGGAAAGAACGCTTTCCTTGCTATTTAATACCTTCACCGTGGGATGCTGCACCTTTAAATAAACTGCTACAAGCCAAGAATGCAAGAAAGTTCATGCAAGGGTCAGGGCAGCTCATCTCTGCTTGAAAAACCTGGTTATTTATTAATCATATTTAAAATTTAATGTCAGAGACAGCTTCCCTCCTGGGTAAGCCTTATTACTGCTGGATCCTTGTTTTTAAGGCTTCTGACAGTTTTAACTGCTGGTGTGTTTTGCAGAACTTTTGCTTGGATGTAGAGATCAGGGGTTATTCTAGAAGGTCTGTTATATACCTTTATAGACTCCTACATAGACTGAGAGCCAGCATCATGCAGCAGGTACAGTACAGGTAATCCTCAAATTACAACAGTTCATTTAGTAACTGTTCGAAGTTACAATGGCACTGAAAAAAGTGACTTCTGACCGTTTTTCAAACTTACATCTCTTGTAGCAACCCCATGGTCGAAATTCAGATGCTTAACAACTGGCTCCTATTTATGATAGTTGCAGTGTCCTGACATCATGTGATCCTCTTTTGACACCTTTTGACAAGCAAAGTCAACGGGGAAGCCAAGTTCACTTAACAACCATATTACTAACATAACAACTGCAATGATTCACCTACCAACTGTGGCAAGAAAGGTTGTAAATTGGGGCAAAACTCACTTAACAAATGTCTCACTTAGCAATGGAAATTTTGGGTTCAATTGCGGTCGTAAGTTAAGGACTACCTGTAACATATCTGCTGGCTCAGTTGGTCTCACTGTAAAATTGGCCTCACTTTAAAAGTCACAGCCCACTTCCCTTGTAGACTTCTGCATCTCACTCATCAGTTTTATGGGAAAAAGCAGGTGGGACCCAGTGGTGGGTTGCCCCGGTTCTTGTGAACCGGTAGTAAAACCGGGGGGGAGGCTCCATCCACCCACCCGGATATTGTCATAAACAAATCTGCACATGCACAGAAGCTTGGTGCGTGCGTGATTGAAGCGATCGCGTGTGCGCAATAGTGGTAGTAAAGGTAAGTAGAACCCTCTCCTGATGGGGCAGCATAACTTTGCAAGTCCTTTTTTAATTAATCAGACGCCTCCGTCAACTCTGAAGTGAACCTGGCTGAGGCCATCTTGGAGGCTTCAGGGCTACCACACAACAGAGAGAGTGGGGAAATAGTTAGGCGGGTTTGATAGCCAAAACAATAAAGTTTTCCTGTGGGAACCAAGGACATTCTCACAGGTGGCTGGCCAGAGGAGGAGCAAAGTAACCAAGCAACCGGCCAGCAACTGGATTGGACAGTGTGACCAGTGACTTGGGGGGAAGGGGAAACTTTTAATTTTAGTTAGGTGAAAGCCGCGGGAACTTTAGAGTTGGCTTTCATCAGTTGTGCCAATACGACGTATCCAATAAATTGTTCTTTGAGGAACGTGCCTGCCTCAGAGTTCTGCTTTCTATAGGTCCATTCCTTTGAACGCTGACAGCTTCCATGAGTCTATTCAGTGTTTCTCAAATAGGCGGATTTCAAACTCCCAGAATTCCCTGATGATGTTAATGATGATATCCATTCAGATGTCCGACTCTTAGTGATTCTATGGGCGAGGTCTCCCCCACATCTTTTAATCTTGCACTACTTCTTTGAATTGTTCTATGCTCTGGCTAGTGTCAGCTTTGATGGTGTCCAGCCACCGTGTTTAACAAGTTTCCTTTCACCACTAACTCTTCCAAGCATGGATGCTTTCTCCAGGGAAGAATTCCGTAGTCAGCATGAAATAAAGTTCACAGGTCTTAAAGTTAGGGAGTTTGAGAGATGCTGATGAGGGCTGAGGGATGAATTGAAGTCACAGTTCCCTGTAGGAGATGACCAGGCTGAGCCTGAGGGAAGGGTCAAATACGTCATCAGTCATGAGTTCCTTTGTGCCCACAAGAATCAAAGTGTAGCCCACCTTGAATTCCTTCTTAACTCCCACTTATGTCCTTTGACTGTTAGTAGTTCAGATTCTTGTAGAGAGCTTAAGCTTGGAATTAATCTTTACACCCATGTGAACTGCCTGATTCTTTGGATTTCCCCAATGTTTGACACTCCCTACTTTTAACCAAATCTTGCCCCTCACTGCAAGAAATAGGCTGCCAACCTTGCGTAACTTTTCATAGCCTGATTCTTTACCCTCCAATAATTGTACAGCAACTCCCATCATTCAATATAGGACGATGGGCTGCAATTACCCTCAGGTAATAAAGGTAGTCCTTGACTAACAACTGATCGCTTAGCAACCATTCAAAGTTGCGATGCATCCAAAAAAAGTATTTATGACCCAGTTCTGACAGCTGGGGCCCCCTGTAGGCATTTGAGTACATTTGGGACATTCAGCAACCGGCCCAGATTTATGGTAGTTTGCGATGTCCAAGTCACATGACTGCAATTTTCAACCTTGAGGTCTTTGGTTGTTTTCTTGCAGACGTTTCATTACCCAAACCAGGTAACTTCATCAGTGCTAGAAGAGAGTGGGGTTGGCTCTCTCTTCTCCTTTATCAATTTACGTCTTTTCCCCTCAGAAATGAGTATTTACAAGGGGTCCTTGGTGCTCTCTGAGCTTGGTTGTTTACTTGTAGTTCATTTCTGTTACAGTTTCATTATTAGACATTTAGATACTTAAAAGAAATTTCATTGCTAGTACTGATGATATTACCTAGTTTGGGTAATGAAAAAACAAACAACCAAGCCAGCACCAAAGACCCTAACCCTAACCGTAACCCTTTCTACTCTGAACTACAAATATTCTCCATTATGGGTATTTGCTTTTGTCTCCAGCAATACAATCCCATTCTGGACAATGGGTTTTTTAACCATCATGGTGATTTGTTTAACAACAGCTGCAAAAAATGTCACAAAATTAGGTTGGACATGTGATGACCCACTTAAGTGGCATAATATACAACCATAATTCTGAGCTCAATTACAGCCATAAGTCAAGTACTACCTGTACCGTTGACTGTCTCACAGGGCGGTTGTAAGTCATTGCGATGACATATGGAAATAGTTCCAGTGCAATTGAATCCCATACATTTACATTCCAGTTTACAGTTCTGACTCTAAATCTAATTAAAGTGCTGCCTTTTAAATTGGTGTGGCAATGAATTAATACATAAATTGCTCTACTTTAGATTTCCAGATGAATGAGACTGAATTTGCATGAATTTCAGTTAAATACCTCTCAATTTACACAAAAATCCCTTAGTCAGGAAGTGAGGATGACCATTAAGCTTTCCTTCAACGTCCATTTTGCGCCATCTACTGGTCTGCTAGGATTCTGTAGGCCATCAAATAAGCATTATATTTCCTCAGTCCAATGTCACATCTGAATCTTGATCAATTGTACTTTTAAACGTGTATATAAACATCTATAATAATCTGCTTAGTTGCAGAAAGACGGCATAAATCAGATGAGTTGAAGTTGTTTGGAGACACAAGAATGTAATTTTTCTCTAGATTCAATCAACAGTCCTTTCATTTGGCAACAGTTAGGTCAAGGTTGGGGAACCTGTGACTTGCCTGATGAAGAATAATAATGAAGCATATACAACTGACAATTGAGGGACATTAGAAATTACAGCCTAGTAGGAATGCCATACAATGTATTGAGGCCACAGATGCTATTTTGATCTCACGAGATATACTTTTGAAATGCCACTTAGTTAATAAAAACCAGTTTTTATCCCAGGCATGAAAAAAAAGGAATACAGAGTATTATTAACATAAACAGGGAAATCAAAGGAAGGAGAGATCAAAAGAGCTAGACATGCAAAATAACACAAAGCATTTACAGCCATGTAATTGCAGCCCCTCAGTGATATGCTTAGATTCCCATTCAATCATGGGTAAGATCAGTGGTGAAACGTAAAATTTGTTACTACCGGTTCTGTGGGCGTGGCTTGGTGTGGGGGGGGTAATGTGACTGGTTGGGCGTGGCCAACTTTTTTTTTTTTTTAAACTCTTAAAACCATTTTTTCTACAACCTCTTTGGCCGAAGAGGTTGTAAAAAAAAATGCTTTTAAAAGCCTCTGATGATCAGGCAACTCAGCTGGGATCGTCAGAGGCTTTTAAAAGCATTTTTAAATGCTCGGCTGAAGAGGTTGTAGAAAAAATGCTTTTAAAAGCCTCTGACGATCCCAGCTGAGCCGCACGATCATCAAAGGCTTTTTTTTTTACTTTTAAAAGCACTTTTTCGTCGGAAGAGGTTGTAGAAAAAATGCTTAAAAAAAAAAGCCTCTGATGATTGCGTGGCTCAGCTGGGCATGGTGGGGGGGGAGGGATTTTTGCTACTGGTTCTCCGAACCACCTGCTGTTATCGCTACCGGATTGGGTGATCCGGTCTGAACTGGGAGCATTTCACCCCAGGGTAAGATGGTACCAAGAAGTAAATGATGACATCACAATGCAAGGTTCTCTTCTTGGATCTGTCTGATTGTGACATCATATGTATGTAAGGTTTAGAGCTTGCATCATAGCACCTGTTTCACCTGACAAATTCTTCAGACTCTGTGGGCATGGATGATTTAACTCTTCTTAAGGCAATTTTTTTTCAAACTTTTTTTCAAATTTTTTTCAGTATGTGTGAATTCCATGGAATCCTGGGAGTCAAAATCCACACACCTTAAATGAAGGGTCCTTAGTGTTCTCTGAGTTTGGTTGTTTTCTTTTAGACATTTCATTACCAGAGTAGGTAACATCATAAGTGTATTTTCATTACCTAGTTTGCTAATGAAACACCTGCAAGAAAACAATCAAGCTCAGAGAGCACCAAGGTCCTCTCATTTTAACCCTGAGCTACAAATATCCTCCTCTATCGATAACACATCTTAAAGTTGACAAGCTTGAAAATAAGGACTGAGTGAGTGGTCATTCTACTTCTACCAGACATTCCATGAGTTATCCATCCACAAACCCATCATGCCACACTTTAATATATGTTAAGTTCCACTCACATGCAGGTATTTAACCCGATTCATCATATAGGTATCCTCTGACATACGATCACAATTGAGCCCCTAATTTTTTATGCTAAGCAAGGTGAATTTTGCTCCACTGTATGACCTTTTTTTGCCATTGTTAACTGAATCATCCAGTCATTAAGTAAATGTGGCTTCTCCCATTGACTTTGTTTGTCGGAAGCTGGCTGGGTAGGTTATAAATGGTGATCAACATAGACATGAGAAAGTGCAACTGTCATAAATACACGTCAGTTGCCAAGAGCCCAAATTTTGATTACATGATTATGGGGATGCTACAATGGTCATTAAGTGTGAAAAAGGCCACAAGTCACTTTTTTCAGTGCGGCTGTAACTTTGAAATGGTCACTAAATGTATGGTTGGAAGTCAAGGACTATCTGTAGTCCCTTCCTTGTTAGATGGACTGTCAGATATCCTGCCTGGAAGTCATTTCTCTTGGCATAGTGCTTAAGAGGTCTTGATGAACTCTTTACACTGAAACAAATTGGAGTGGTTTCTGGCTCCTGTTTAGTGGCATCTCCCAGCAACGAATTACAAAGTGACATTTATGCAGCCCTAGTTTGTAGTGGGAGGTAAGAAAATATTCTGCTCTCACTACAGTATAAATTGATTGAATGTGGGTAACAAGCCAGGTGCTGAATCATCAGGCTGGATTAATCAGCAGTTTGGAAACAGAGATTACAGATTCTCATGTTGCTCTTTTGATGAGCCTGACAAACTGCCTTTTCTTGGTAGATATCAGTCTAATTTAATTATACTGATGGCTACCCAATGTTTCAATAAGGCTTACAATATTAGTGACCTAAAAATAGCCTCCAAAATATATTTTGTTACATTTATAAAAGGATTTCCAAAGAACACAACAAAAGTAATGAATTTTTACTGACTTATTCATGAAATACGTTCCATGCTGCTTTTTAGCAAGGACTGCAGAGCAGCAGATGGAATTAAGAGACTAAAATGAAAAATAAATGCATTGTCAATCGATCACACAATTGAATAAGCAGAACTAAAAACCAGCAAAAGATGCAGATCAATTACCAGATAATGGACAGGCTAGAATGCCTTCACCACTAAATCAATCAACTGAATTTGACTGATGCTGGAAAATCAGCAAATTTGGGGTTAGGCAGGCTTACCTCAAAATGAAATTTCAGATATGGATTGTCAGCTTTAGAAGAGTTTCCAATGGTGAAGACAAAGGCTTATTTCATATTTCTTCATCCTATACCATGATAATTTGACACTGCATCGGTGATGGCTTGGTTTTATGCATGGACTAGATTAATATAACTGTATAGACAATATAAACTATGATTCAATTACTGGCTTAGCATTATGTGATTATTACCAACACCCAGACTAGACTTGTGTAGAAGATTGTGCTCTTTCACAAACTAGGTTTCATGCAGTTCATAATAAAGAGAAGCAACATGTAGAACTGGGCCTGAAAATGTCGGATGGAAAGTAGCTGTTTAATGTGAAGTAAGATACAATGACTATATCCAGTTTCACTTGGCAATTTGTATCCCTATTGACAATGCAAATATCTGTATAAGATGCTAACTGAAGATTCTGAAATCTGCTAAGAAAATTTTACCCATATTACAGCAGTATTCAATTTTGTGCCTTCTAATGACAAAATTACTACAGATTATGTTGGCTGCATGAATCAGGAGTAAACTGGAAATATAAGTGAGATGAAGGGAGAATATGTAATCCTAGAGCCATTTGTGACCCATTTATATCAATATTAACATTACAGTATACCTTGCTGTTGTTTTCTAGCTTTAAGAACTAATGGTTCTCCCATAGCCATCTTTCAAATTGGAGCAATTGCAATTTAATTTCTCTTTACTAGCGCCTTGTAAAAGTCAGACAGGATTTGGATTAGGGGCCTAAAACTGTTAAAATCATGGAGTCTGATACTACAGTATGAATATAAATTATTTTATCTGTCGAACACCTTGTATCATCATTCTCATGCCTTGCAGGCCAAACACTAACTTTTATTTTTTTTGAAGTATCATGTGTACAGACGAGAATGCTTGTAAGAAACTATCTAAGAGACCTCAAAAATGTCCTGTCAGTAAAGGCTGACACCATAATCCACCCATAATCCATCAATAATCTCCAACCCTGAATTTTCAGACACATTAACCTCTAGGGTTAACCATTATAAATGGGAAGAAAATCCATTTGTGTTATAACCTATTTGGTCCTCACTTAGCTTCCCTTGCATTCTCTCCCTGACAAGTGTTCAGTTTAAATACTTCCTGAACTACCCCATCAAAACAAAACAAGAAATTATTGCAGTCAGTCAAGTCCTCCTTTATGACAGCCTCAGTGTTTGAATTGGTATACAATTTATACCGTGTTTGAATTGAATTGAGGGAAAAAAGAGAAAGAAAATATTCAATGTGGACAGATAGGATTAAAAAAAGTAATAAAATAGGCTTTAACAAACTATATGTTACTATGGGAAACAAGCCAATTTTTCTATGGGGTCACCTGGATTTGAATCCGATGATGTTTGTCCATTGTGTTCGAAGAGGACCTTGACATCTAATAGGTTGTAGGCTGTCCACAATGTGTCCGCAGATGGCTGGTAAGGCCTATATGGGCACAATTTGTGCCCGTATTTGAATCTGATGCCTATATGAACTTCTTTAGAATTTTACAAATATATGTTCCCTGCCCTGGTTGTTATTACTGTTTTGAACATTTTCAAATCAAAGCACTTAAAAATGAGGAAAATAGGAGGAAAGAGTGTTACATATATCCACTGACTTGAATTATTTATAAAAATAATGGCAGAATACATTTTTTTAAAAAAACTGTAAATTGTGATGACATATCACAAACTTGTATCCAACAGGGGGCGATATTATCCATCCAATAAGTAGAACCAAAATGTTTGCAAAGAATGCAGATTTTGCTTTTAAAAAATGTTATGTGCAATCTGAAAACCAAACTGAATGATCTCCCAATTAGAAAAGCTAGAATTATTTAATCTGTAAAAGGCAACTGCGCTCCATAAATTTAAATATGTTTGGTGGTCAGTATAAATAGGTAAAACATTCACACACCAGTTTGCTGCTTTGGACAACTAACTGAAATGCCAAACCAGTATTAAAATTTGAGTTGATCTTCATGGAAAAAGGCATTTACTGGCATGTGAAACCTAGATAAGAATAAAAGCATTCCATCAGAAAATGATAGAAAACAAGCAGTCTTTTATTATTCCAAATGTATTTCAATTCAGGGTATACCAAATATTTCATAATTATATACAAATGTCCAGGTGAGAATTTAATCTATCTCTAAATGGTGAATCAGTTTATAACTTAAGTGTGTATCTAAACCCATGCAACCAGGTGAATCATGGTTCAGTTACTCATGTTTGCCATGCTCTATGAACATGTTTATGCTGAACAGGTTACTCACAGTGATTAATCCATGTTGCCAACGCTTTCTCCACAATTCTGATATTAGAGGCAGTCTGGTTTTCATAATTATTTGCTGCCATTTCATAGTTCAATTTCTCATGATCTCCCACCTTTGCAGAAAAACACAAAATCAACCCAACCAGATCAGAGTTAGTGGCAGGTAAAAGATGTCCCTACCTTTACACACTGAGAGAATACATTGGGGCGAAAAAAGGGGGAGGCAGTAATGATTATATTTTCCCTGAAGGACAAATATTTCTAGAAGTGGTTCCTTATAAAGAAGTAACATTTCACAATACTAAATTTTCAGAAATTATGAAAAAGAAAATCTAGCTCTCCCTGTTTTAAGCTTCCTCAAGGTCAGAGAACCAGAGAAATCTTGCTTAGGGTTATCGCATTCAGACTAATCAACATTTTCCCAGAAATGTCACTCCTGCACTTCCCACACTGAATGCTTTCCCAGCCAAAACAGATTCGGAATAACTTGGGAGATCCAATGCTATGGGAATGGGGAACTTTGGTTTCTTCACAGCCAAGAAACAATCAAATATATTTAATAATAATAACAGTAAGAGGAAGAGTTGGAAGGGACCTTGGAGGTCATCTAGTCCAACCCTCTGCTCATGCAGGAGACCTATACTAGTGATTCGAACCACCAAACCTTTCTGATCGACAAGCTCAGCGTCTTAGCCACTGAGACACCTAGCCAGGTTATTTAACCAGGAGCTTTTTTTAGAAGAGCTTATAATTGAATAAAACTGTATTAGATGTGACCAATCTTTGTGTGACTTGCGGTCAGTCGCATTCTCTCAGCCAAACCTACCTCTTTTTTCTTGTTTGAAAAAAGTAGAGATATAGACACTACCTTCAGCATCTAGAAGAAAGCCACTGGTCCTTCAGGGAAAATGTAATTATTATGGCCTCTCTCTTTTTGTCAATGCATTCTCTCAGTGTGTAAAGGTAAGGACATCTTTTGTCTGTCATTGATACTTATTTTGAGTATCTAATGCCCCTCAGTTCAGATTTGTTCTTGATATACACATGCAAAATTGCATACACACTGCATGGAATTTGAGGCAATGTAGATAAGCCTGGGTATACTTCTCACAAAAGCTGGTTATTTTGAAGTTCTTGCTAGAAATCAGAAAGCTGAAGAAGGAAGAATAATATGGTTATATGGTATTATTTCTCTCTTCTCCTTCTTTGAGGTCCTTTCTTTAAGAATTAGGGGAGAAAAGAAAAAAAGTAATCAGACAAGACGAACAAGGTTCTGCTCTTACCCATCAACCTCTGAGTCACTTTCTTCAGCTTTCTGTGGTAACCTTTTAATGCTAATGATTAAGTCAACACTAAGCAACTGAGTTGCACACTGAAGCACTGAAGCTACTAAGTGGTATTTACAAGAAATTGATTCTAGAAGCTTTTGATTTGGCAGAAGCTGCTGATTGCTTTTGAGGGCACTGGTAACTTGGAGACAGAGCTGAGGAAAGGTATTCCTTTTTTGTGTCATGCAGAGTGTTTTTGGAATACTTAGCAATACATTAGCAAGTATAGAACAAATGATGGATGCATTTGAGGACTGGCATTGTTTTGCATAGTTAGATAGATAGTAATGTAACAGGATTTCAAAGAGTCCTCCTACTGGCAGAACTGATCCCAGTTCTATGCAAGAGTCAGAGTAATTCTGATTACCCCTTTGATCATTCTCTTCATATTTAAGCAGCCTGGCACAACTGGCAGTACTAACTTGCAGCTGTACATTTTTATTGACTGCATTAAAAGCAGGCTGTTTATCTTCAAGAAGTTCGTTCTCAGTCATTTGCAACCTTTTTTTTTGAAATTTGGGTTTTAAAGAAGCCGTTTGACAGCCAACTAAGTCATCGTCCCTTTTCTGGAATAATGAGCTCTTAATACCATGCGTCAAATCAACAGAAGGCACGACTATGGTTGAAGAATTATAACTGGATGAATGCAGTAACTTTTCATCTACTACAGAAAAAGATGCAGTGTGTTTCTCCATTTTAAGCCCACAAGGTGTAAGATGCTTGGTGTTGGTTTGAAGTTTTCTCCAATCATTGTGTTCCTGAAATATTGGCTGATTAGGAGATGAATGTTCCTGAGTTTTATTCAGACTATTTAGAAGACCGTGATTTTCCAATTCTGAGTCACAATTCGGAGGAAGATGAATTGCTGTAAACATTTGTTGTAGCATTTTGAATGCTTCACGAAAAGCAGAAGCGTGTTGCTCCGTAACTCCATGTACTGGTCCACAGAGAATCACGCAATAAAGCTGGATGGTAGAGGTTTTCGCAAAGCCAATGTGAACAAACCTTTTGGTTCCAAGGTGGAAGGGCTGGCAAAATTTGGCTACAGCTGTTTGAGTGATTTCATGGTTAATATTATCCAAAGATGGTTTGAAAGGTGAAATTCCGGTAATCTTGCAAATAAGAGAGATTTCCTCTGTTAACAAGCAATCTACAATAGATATACCATTATTTTTGCCATAGCAATGAACAATATCATGCTGTTTTACACCTGATAGTATTACTTTGATGTCATTATCTTGTATGTGCTGTAGAAGGGTTTTGGTTCTTTTTGTAATCCAGGTTTCTGATGCCTTGAATTGACCTTCAGCAGTTACGACAACTTCTATACCCAACTCAGAGAGAGAGGAGTGAATAGGTTCTGTTATTATTATAATTCTTTTATCACCATCTGCAGGACAGTATATAGCAAAGTCTCTGTGAAGTAGTAAGCCGTCTAGGATCCTGGAATCTGAAAAAGGAAGGCCTGTCACAGTGGTATGCAGTTCTGTAAAACATTCATTCACCAAGTATAATGCCTCATTCTGGTATTTACCCGCTGTAACTTTGAAGTAGAAATCACATGTCAAATGAGTTAGAAACTTTTGTCTGTTACTTCCTACTTTTCCACAAAAATAAGGTTCTAACACTAATTCCATATTCCGTCTTGTATCTGAATCAGAAGCAGAAAAGATTGACCAAAAATGTTTCTTAAGGTCTTGTGTCATTATATGGTCCAGGATGTTTGTTTGGATCTTCACAAGAAACTGGGAAATGTGTTTCAAACTGCAATATTTCCCTTGATCTCTTTTATTAAGCTTTTCAAACTGTTGTAGTAAATCAGAGAGTAGAATGATAAAGGTTTTAGCGCCATCTCCAAACAAATTGCAGTGTGTAGAAATGCATGCTATCATAATTCTGTCAAAACCAAAGAAACCAATTGTTAACATAAAAACTGTTTATTTCAAACATCTAAAGTATCTAAAACTCTCCAATTTCTGCCCAAAAGACAGTTCTTGACAACAACAACAACAACAACAACAACAATAATAATAATAATAATAATAATAATAATAATAATAATGATTTTATTTCTATACCGCCCTTCTCCCGAAGGACTCAGGGCGGTGTACAGCCTATTTAAAAACACAAAACAAAACAACGATTAAAATTTAAAATCATTAAATAGATTAGGCTCCAATTAAAATCCCAGAAATTTAAAATACCCCAATTTAAAATTATTATGTTGACAAGACCAACATATATCTATAAAAGACTGCTAAACACAATTATCTTGTTTACATATGAATCTTCATGCTATAATTTCATGCACAAGCTGAAATGAATCATTTTAAGCATATATGCCTTTGAAAAGTTTGATTTGTTTGGAACTAGCAGAGATTATGCAGAAAAACAGATTTTGAGGAGTTGTTGAATAATTAAATAAGAATTTAAATATAAGATTTCATTCAAGGCAGCAGGGTGGGCTTGGAAAAGCAGGTAATCAAATATTTGGCAACAATTATTAGCATTCATGGGAAGCATGATTTCCTAGATTGCTTTAGTTTAGCAATATACAGTATGTCATAGAAGTGAGTACATCCCCCCCACATTTTGTAAATATTTAATTATATCTTTTTATGTGACAACACTGAAGAAATGACAATGTAAAGTAGTGAGTACACAGCTTGTATAACAATGTAAATGTGCTGTCCTCTCAAAATAACGCAACACACAGCCATTAATGTCTAAACTGCTGGCAACAAAAGTGAGTACACCTCTAAGTGATAATGTCCAAATGGGCCCCAAGTAGCTGTTTTCCCTCCCTGGTGTCATGTGATGTGTTAGTGTTACAAGGTCTCAGGTATGAAGGGGGAACAGGGTGTGTTAAATTTGGTGTTGTCGCTCTCACCCTCTCATACTAGTCACTGGAAGTTCAACATGGCACTTCATGGCAATGAACTCTCTGAGAATCTGAAAAAAATGAATTATTGCTTTACATAAAGATGGCTTAGGGGTGGGGGGTCAGCCTGTCAGTGCTCAGACCATATGCCGCACACTGCATTAAATTGGTCTGCAGGGCTGTAGTCCCAGAATGAAGCTTCTTCTAAAGATAATGCACAAGAAAGCCCGCAAATGGTTTGCTCCAGACAAGCAGACTTAGGACATGGATTCCTGGAACCATGTCCTGTGGTTCAATGAGACCAAGATAAACTTATCTGGTTCAGATGTTGTCAAGCGTGTGTGGCGGCAACCAGGTGAGGTGTACAAAGACAAGTGTGTCTTACCTACAGTCAAGCATGGTGGTGGGAATGTCATGGTCTGGGGCTGCATGAGTGCTGCTGGCACTGGGGAGCTAGAGTTTATTGAGGGAATAATGAATGCCAACATGTACTGTGATATACTGAAGCAGAGCATGATCCCCTCCTTTCAGAGACTGGGCCGCAGGACAGTATTCCAACATGATAACAACCCCAAACACACCTCCAAAATGACCACTGCCTTGCTAAAGAAGCTGAGGGTAAAGGTGATGGACTGGCCAAGTATGTCTCCAGACCTAAACTCTATTGAGCATCTGTGGGGCATCCTGAAACAGAAGGTGGAGGTGTGCAAGGTCTCGAACATCCACCAGCTCCATGACGTTATCATGGAGGAGTGGAAGAGGACTCCAGTGGGAACTTGTGAAGCTCTGGTGAACTCTATGCCCATGTTGTGACCTAGGCTTACTGAGTCATTACAAGACACAATTAGTCCCAAACAAACCTATTTTATTATAACAGCTGAGAATTACGTTCATTCCCAGCTGAGTCCCAATTAGTTGCAAAACAAGTCCTTCGGAAGAAGTCCTTTGGGATAATCACCAACCTTTATCTTCTTTGACACCCTGCCAAAGGCCCATGAAGTTCAGAAACAAACAAGAGATGCTGACTGGAAACAGAGTTAGCAATGTTGCTTTCCTGAAAAAGGCCCAAGTGCCTTTGTTTTTCTTTGAAGCCTTATGGGAGGGGCCAATCATCTCCTGGCCTTACTCCCAAGTCGTCCTTTTTGCTTTAGCTGCTCTTGCCTTCTGGCAGCTCTGCGCATGCGTGCACTAGGAACAGGCTCCTCCTGTTTCTCTGCCTCTCTGCTGTCTGATTTTTGGGGCTCCAGAGTCCGCACATCATCCCAGATGGCCCTGGCCCCATCTCTGCCTCTGACGCAGAGCCCTCGTCTGGGCCTTCCCCAGACTCTAGAACTGGCCCATGTTCATCCACAGCCTCCTCACTGTCCAACTCTGCTGCCAGCTATGCAGGCTGCTGGCGGACCACAACAGCTAAAGAGGGTTAAGGCAGTGTTGGAAAAAAATGGTGGCCACACAAAATATTGAGACTTTGGGCCCCAATTGGACATTATCACTTAGGGGTATGCTCACTTTTGTTGCCAGCAGTTTAGACATTAATGGTTGTGTGTTGTGTTATTTTGAGGGGACAGCACATTTACACTTATACAAGCTGTATACTCACTACTTTACATTGTAGCCAAGTGTCATTTCTTCAGTGTTGTCACATGAAAAGTTATACTTAAATATTTACAAAATGTGAGGAGGGTGTACTCACGTCTGTGACATACTGTATGCAGCCCAAAGGCTGTTCTGCTGGGTAGAAATAATAGCAACAATGACAATACTGCAAAGTCCTCAATCAAATATATAATGTACAGGAAGGTCTTTGTGTTCCCGTTGATGGCATTTCCAGGTCTTTGAATAGCTGCAAAGCTGCTAGCGTGGTAAATTAGTTTTTTTTTTTTACTATAATACATTAATTTTTGTTATTCATATTTCAATGCTATCTAAAATCCTATGGCATTAAGCAGCTATAAATTATATTAAGAAAATAAATAAACAATACTATATAGTTCAACACTGTTCTAACAAAATATTTTCTATATTAGCTCAGAGTCGCTTGAGAGAAAGCATATAAATTTAATAAATAAATAAATAAATAAATAAATAAATAAATTTATTTATTATTATTTATTAATTAAATTTCTATACCGCCCTTCTCCAAATAGGACTCAGGGCGGTGCACAGCCAAGGTAAAAACAGAGCATACAAAATTTAAAAACAGTATTAAAATAATTAAATATTTGGCCGTAAATTAAAACAACCCAATTTAAAACAACCCAATTTATTATAAATAAATAATTGATGCACACATACATTTGGAGTCTTTTGCTTTAGTTAAAAAAGATGATTAAGAAAAAATAGAAAGCTCTTACAATTTTTGCCTCAGGCAAGCGTGAAATTATAGGTAATAACTACACCTAGTATTAAGCTTCCTCCATGAGAAAGGAAGAAGTCAAGTTCTGTCTTGTAAATAGAGATGGTGAAATTACTTTTATGTCAGCTCAATCTCTAGAGCTGGATCTTGTATGACAACATTTCTTGCTTTTGAGCAGGAAAGAATAGTTTGTATGAGTACATGTTATATTGCTCAGTGGCTTTTTCACCATGTAATGATAAATCTCATCTTTCTTTCCATCTTTGGAGGCAGAATATTTATTGGTTTGATTTATACGCCACCCTTCTCCGGAGACTCAGGGTGGCTTACAATGCGTTAAGCAATAGCCTTCATATTTTGTATATATCTGCTTAGTAGGGCTTTTGGCCCCTCTAAGCGGTGTTCTTTTTTATACAAAGTCAGTTTATTTCCCCCACAATCCGGGTCCTCATTTTACCTACCTCGGAAAGATGGAAGTCTAAATCAACCTTGAGCCTGGTGAGATTTGAACTCGCAGTAATTGCAGGCAGCTGGCAGCTAAGTACTACTTACCAGCACTTTAGTCCGCTGACCACCAAGGCAGAATAATGTATTTTAGATCTATATATCTCCACGAGAGTGGTAAAATTAAAAAAATTAATAAAGAATTGTGAAGTCGTTGGTGCTCTGAGCTTATTTTTTATTCACAGGCTTTTATTACCCAACTAGATAACATCATTACTGCTGATGATTCAGTTTTGAGCTATATATATTCTTTTCTATTAATAAAAAATATAAAAACAAAAAGCCTTTGTTTATTGAAAATATTCTTTTCTCATTGGTGTGAAGCAATCCTTCCAAGGTTTGCCTCCAAGACAAGGGTGGTTAAGAAATATGGAATATAAATAAATAAAATATAATACTACCTGGGTTTATTAATCTTATTTTCTTATTGCGATTGTATGAGTATTTATGGCTTTGTGTTTATTGTATGATTGCAGCAGCACAGGAACAGTATAAAATAAATGATGCTCAAACAAGACACTAAATGTGAACTCCTAGCTCATATCGCATATTCACTGTGATTCAGTTAATTGATTTACTCAGCTAAAGTTTCTAGGTTGCATGGAATAATCTTATTTGACACTGCTTTATTAACCATGTTCAATCACATAAAAATAAGTTTCATAAAGAATATAGTGTACTTTATATACTTGGGTTGCATACTAAAAATGATTCCTATGTGACCGAAAAGGACCAGTGAATCAGATTCAATTAATAGGCAAACATTTCATTTGCATGGTATGAGACATATCAGTAATCTAGTCCCAGGTTTGCATCACAGGAGAGGATAAAATGTGGTTAGCTAATTCTGGTCCAGAACTCAGCTGAAACTAAAATAACAATACTGCAAAAATGATTTGCTGGTTTTCGATTAACTTGAATCATTTATAAATCATAATTTGTGATACAAAGAGTAGGGGAAAGAAAGGCTCAGCATCTGCTGACCTTCAGGTGCTACACATTTCAAAGCAGGATGAGGGAAGAGCAATTTCCCTGGTCCTATTTGAACTCTCAACAACTTTCAGTGCCACTGGGTGTAGTATCCTTCTGGACCAGGGTTGTCATGTGCAGGCCACGCCCACCCTAGCTCCGTGACTGGGAAAATCATTGCAAAATGTCACATGACGGCAACGTGACACAGCGAGTTTGACACCCATGTTCTAGACCATCTCTGGTGGACTGGAATGGGGGATATTTTCTTACAGATGCTCTTCTCTGCCTTGAAGGTGCAGTTACAGCCAAAGGAGGGACTATCCCCTCCCAAATTCAGGTCTTGCTTGATGAGAAGGCAACTCTCACAAGAAGGGCTTTTGCAAAGTTATACCTAGTATGTCAACAGTGGCCATTCTTGGATCGGGAAGCTTTGCTCATAATCTCTCACACCCTAATCATCTCCCAATTGGTTTACAGTAGTGAGTTCTATATAGAGTTGTCCATAAAGAACATTTGGAAGTACTATCCCAGGCAGTGATGGGAGATACGTGGGATCATCCACCGGCTTCTGGCAAGATTCAAGATAACAAGTTTCCCTTTGATGGCCTTACATGACTTTGATCTGATCATTTAGCCTATGGGTATTCTCTGGCTCAACTCACTCCTGGCTCCATCCTTACACAACTGCCCTCTGATGGAACTTTTTTCTATATCTTTCCCCCCACACTTTCCAACTAGGAAGTTGAAATCCTGAAAAGATCAGATTTTTCTAACCATCCTGAACTTCGGGAAATCTGACAAAGCCTTTCTGGAGGGGGGCACGCTATGCCTGAAGATAGGGTTCACCACTGCATGGCTTTTGTACTTAATGGTTTCGTACTTGTTTATTTTGATACTTTTATGACCATTTGGGGTTTTACAGATAGTCCTCGATTTACGACCACAATTGAGCCCACATTTTTTGTTGCTAAGTGAAACTGTTAAGTGAGTTTTGCCTCATTTTACGACCTTTCCTGCCACAGTTTTTAAGGGAATCCCTGCACGTGTTAAGTTAGTAACATGGTTGTTAAGTGAATCTGGCTTGTCCCCATTGACTTGGCTTGTCAGAAAGTCGCAAAAGGGGATCACATGACTCCCGGGACACTGCAACCGTCATAAATATGAACCAGCTGCCAAGCATCCTAATTTTGATCCTGTGACCACAGGGACGCTTCAACGGCCGTGTGAAAAACGGTCGTCCCTTTTTTGTGCCGTTGTAACTTTGAACGGTCACTAAATGAACTATTGCAAATTGAGGATTACCTGTATTTTCTTTGTATTTATTTATTTATTTTTATTTTGTCAAGCATGTATGAGAAAATAAGTATAAGTATAAACATAACTTATAAACATATAAGTATAAACATGTATAAGCATAAGAAATGAGTACGAATAAATGGGAACAGTAGGACAGGGTTGGAAGGCACGCTGGTGCGCTTATGCACGCCCCTTAAAGACCTCTTAGGAATGGGGTGAGGTAAACAGTAGATAGTCTAAGGTTAAAGTTTTGGGGGTTTGGGGAAGAAACCACAGAGTGCATTCCAGGCATTAGCAACTCTGTTGCTGAAGTCATATTTTCTGCAATCGAGTTTGGAGCGGTTTACCTTAAGTTTGTATCTATTTTTTTTTTTTTTTGAATTTGATTTATATGCCACCCTTCTCTGGAGACTCAGGGCGGCTTACAATGCGTTAAGCAATTGTTTGCTTGTTTATTATTGCAGTTGAAGCTGAAGTAGTGATTGATAGGTAGGATGTTGTAACAGATAATTTTGTGTACTAAGCTTAGATCAGACCGTAGGCGGCATAGTTCTAGGTTGTCCAGGCCCAAAATTTCAATCCTGGCGGCATAAGGTATTCTATTGCAAGAAGAGGACTGGAGTAATCTTCTCATGAAATATTTCTGGACTCAATTGTATTAATGTCCGATATACAGTGTGGATTCCAGGGAGACGAGCTGCATTTGAGAATTGGTCTGGCAAAGGTTTTATATGCCCTGGTTAATAGTATACATATTATAGATTTTATATATAATATAATACAGTTATAATACCGTATTCTATTTTAGGAGGAGACCTTAGCTTCAGAACTGGACGATCTATCACTGAAACAAGAAAATCAATAAAAAATAAATAAATAACCCTCGTCATCTCCTGTTTCTGTAGTATGCTCAGCCCAAGCCCCAGGCCAGTATCTCCGCTCCCCTGCGGACCGCAAAGGGAACCTAGGCCACAAGTTCGACCCGAAAGCGGCTACCTGGCCGTTGGCGAGTCCACATTCAGGGCCTCCAACACACGCCGTCCGTCTCGGGAAAGCAGGACCTCCCCCGTGGGGCGGATGAGCAGAACCTGTCCTCCATGAGGGCCGAGAGACCCGCGGACGACCCCCGCCAGGGCCGCGGCCTCCTGGGCCAAGCGCCCCAATTCCAGGCGCGCCGCGGTCGCCATGGCAACGGCGGCCAGACCTGGTCCAGACGAAGGGCGAGAGACCCCGCCGACAGTGACGTCACCGCCCTCCGCGCTCGTGATTGGTGAGACATGGAACCATTCGGCGGAGTTGATTGGTGAAGTTTAAACTATTTGGTGTGTTTTTTTTCGGTTTAATTCGCCAGAGTGTGGCTGCTCGTGGAGGACGTCAAAGCCTCTGTGAGGCACGAGGGCCACCTTCCCCTTTCTCTGGAATAATGTTTTGTGTGTGTGTGGGGAAGGTTTTCCTCACCTATAGAGCAGCCGTTTTCGATAACGGCTTCAGTAAATATCCTCCTCTCTCGCCCTTCCCCTCCACGTTCCTTTAAGAATGATACTGGTGAAGAACATCTTTTAACAAATTCCGAAATACCCTGAGGAGATTGTCGGAGGACCGCATTCCCACCCCCCGTGAAATTCAAGCCCTTTCGAGGGGTTTCGCTGCCTTGATGCACGAGAGGGGGGATTGCCAAGCGGCGAGCCTCCGTCCCCATGACAACCAAGCAGCCCTCCGCTCGCGCGCTCCCAACGTCACATCGCACTAGGCTCCTGAGGAACAGCTAACCCCGCCTCTTCCCCCTTCCCATTGGCCGGAGCTTCATAAGGCCATCTCGGCATAGCGCCACCGATTGGCCAGGCGGGGCTGAGCCGCGAAGAGCGCGGCGCGCCAGAGGAGTTTGGAAAGGCGATGGGTGATTAGCATAAACTCCTCCCCTCTTCTCATATGGCCTCCGCGCTGCCCCTCCTTCTCCCGGTCTCTGCAGCGCGATCCTTCGCCGGCTTCACCTGGAATATCCTCGGCCGGCCGGCGCATCTTCGTTGCGGGGAGGCGGTTGGGAGCCGGTGCGAGCCCTACGAAGGAAGACGACGAGCCTTGACGAGATCTTCTCCTTCTCCTGTTTTGGGGTGGGGTGGGGTGGAGAAAAAGGGGGCGCAAACTCATCCTCGAGCAACGGACAGAAGACGCAAATCGCCTTTTCTGCTTGTCCCGTTTGGGCTTTTTTGGGGTGCATCGGAGACGGTGGGGAGGGAAGCTCGAGAAACCCCCCAGCCTCGTCTTCTCATTCATCCTTCTGTAGATGTAGGTATTTTAAAACCTCTACCTGGCTGGGTCATATGCGGGCTTGCCTTCCTATCCATTCCTATAAATGCGGGCTTGTTTTCCCTTCCATCCCCAGTTTTGGACTACCTTTCCATCATCCCCAGCCCTCGCGGTCAGGAACCTGAATGGGGACCAGCTCAGGGGGAGAACCTATGGAAAGTAACCTGATGCTTTCCATCGTGGCCAGAGGTCTGGCCCCCCACCTGGTTTGAATGACAGCTGTTCTTCTACTTTTTTAAAAAAAAATGAATTCTCTTTTTTTCTTTCTTTCAGGATCTTTTAAAGTATTTCGAAAGAAGAAGGGGAAAACCCATCACCATGGACTGCAGCACTTTTCTCATACTGGCTTGACTGGATGTTTTACTTTCTTAAACAAGCATGGGGACAGGCAGGTTATTTTAGCTGCCACTCTTGATGAATAAAGGGTCAGGTGCCCTAAAATTTATATATAGATATATCCAGCCCTACAGACTGTTCAACAGTAAGAAATAAGTGAACTTGAGGTACATCCATTATTTTGACAGAGTATCTGCATTCAGATATTGGTGGGGGTGGGGAGGTGTGTGACCAAAAAGGAATTTTGAATCAAATGCATGGTACATAAAAACAATTAGGATAAGGTGAATGAGCCTTATACATACCGGTAGTTTATGGGCATATGCGAAGGAGTTTCGCGAGAACGTGGTGGAAGAAGTTTCTAACTTTCTATTTATACTGTGTCATAAACACCTACAGTGTTCTTATTTGACCAAACTAGGATCCGTGAAAGCTATGTTTCCTCAAACTTTCCTTTGATTTAGGAAAGGTAACAAGAATCTTCTTTATTCTTAAGCAAGCATGAAAAACTGTATTTGACAGTATTCTTCATAGCCTCTGCTAAAACAATTGTTGGAAAGCTGTGCCCTAAATGGCATACTGTAGTTTTGTATAGTACATAGTTACACATATTGTTCCATACTTAGTTTAGACTGTGGCTAGCATTCCGAGTGGAGTAGGACAGCTTTGTGTCACAAAATGGTTCTTCACGAAAGCCAGCGCTCGTGCAAACGCCTTGAAGTTTCCTGACTGCTTTTACTTCATATATGTGCCTTTTTTTTTTTTTTTGGTGTTCATAAAATCTTTTAAACAATTTTGTACATCTTTGGACATAAAAAAACAGAACACTCACAATGTGGACTTTTCTGGGCATTGCTTCCTTTATCTACGTCTACAAAAAATGTGGAGATTTGCTAAGTTATGCTAACAAGGAGGTGCTTATTTCCACCATGGTGTTTTTTTCTCTTGGCTTGATGCTCTCGTATTGGTACCGATCATGGGGACCTCAACAGCAAAATAAGCAGCAACCTCATTGTGGAATGTTTTCCAATTTCCTTGCTGCCTTGCCATTTGTTGGCTTTTTCTGGACTAAATCCCACACTGATTCCATGGAGAAACTGCAGCTGAAGACCAGAAAGGTATGCTCTATTTTAGTTGAATAGTTTAAAAGAGAATAGTCTTGCTTTTTTTTTTTTTAATTTGGGGATTGACAAAATACATAAGATGGCTGTGAAAACACTATTACAAATTTGTGTTCCAGGAGGCTTCTCATGAATTTTACTGCAAAATTAAAATTGAAGGAACCTCATCAGATTTTAGATGATTTTATACTGCTACAGAAGTGTTCACTTGCATAAAAAACTTGGCTTTGAAATTTTATCTTGAATTTACAGAATGTGTCTCAATTATATAATTCTAGGATTTCAGATCCCAGCCAATTATTTCAGCTTGCTGGGACGAGGGCTACAACTATGAAACAACAGGCATATTCTTGTGAAATTTCAGTTATGCACACAAAGCAGCTACAGTACTAGACTACCTATTTAAATTCACCTGCAAGTAAGCCCCCTTGGTTGAATTTGCCACAAAGTAATCACATTTTAACAGTGTGTTTTCAATTATCATTCAATATCATGTATTGAATCAATTCAGTAAATTATGGTTACATAAACCGTGTATGTTTGTGTGTGAACACTGCCAGTGTTTGGATCTAAATTGGGGGTGTCAAACCCGCGGCCCATGGGCCGGATGTTTCACATGCTTGCCCCGCCTGGTTTAGTAAAGGGGAAAAAAGTCCCGATATGTGACGCTGCCATAACGACACGAGTTTGACACCCCTGATCTAAATCTAGCCCAGTTTTTCCCAATGTGATTTTCTCCAGATCATCTAAGTCCTAGGATGACAATTCTTGGAAAAAGATATTGTTGCTGGGATCTCTAAAAGCTGTCCCAAGATATTTGAAGGCAGAAGGATGGAAGAGACAATGTGATTCATGCATTATTTAATTTAACATAAACCTTCCCTCAATCTCTTGGTTTCTAATTTTCAGTATACACTGTGTTTGTTAGTTATGGATGATGGGAATTGCAAGGTGGCCCAATTGGTTAGTGCTGGAGAAACAGAAAGTCCCAGGTACAGGTAGTCCTTGACTTATAACCACTCGTTTAATGACTGTTCATAATTACAACAACTTTATGAGTGTTGCAGCAGATCCATGGTCACATGACCAAAGTTTGGGCACTTGGCAACTGGCATATATTTATGATCCCCATTTGCGACCTTCTCAGCTGGCTTCTGTTCTGACAAAGTTAATGGGGGAAACTGGATTCGGTTAACAACTGCTCAATTCATTTAACAACTGCAGTGATTTGCTTAACAACTGTGCAAAAGTTGTAAAATTGAACACGGCTTATTTAATAACCGTCTTGCTTAGCAAGAGAAATTCTGGTCCCAATTATGACTGTAAGCACCTGTACTGTCATGATACCTCTAAGTGAAGAATTCTTGGACAGCAGAGGTGAAAATCACCTGTTCAAAGGTACATGTAAGCATAATTCATCATAGTTGTCAATGGGCTGTTCTTGTATATTCACGATATGGATGTGCCAGAGCTGGAATGTGGAACTGTTGCCGTAAGAGCAACGAGACCATCCACAGACTAGAACAGTGGCTCTCAAAATTTAGTCTGGGGAGCCCTAGAGATCTGTAAAGTCAAACAAATAAATATTGTAAGTTTCTTTAGTTTTAATTTTAGTTTTAAAAGTTAATGTTCTATCCACGGGTGCTTTGGATAATAGCTTGACTCCCTCTTTTTTGTGGCAACCCCTGAGATATGGGAACACTGCTATCATGTCTCCTCTAGTCCTTTTTTTTATTAAACTAGACATACCCAGTTCCTGTAACCGTTCTTCATATGTTCCTGCCTCCAGTCCCCTAATCATCTTTGTTGCTCTTCTCTGCACTCTTTCTAGAGTCTCAACATCTGTTTTACATCGTGGCGACCAAAACTGAATGCAATATTCCAAGTATGGCCTTACGAAGTGGTATTAACACTTCACGTGATCTTGATTCTATCCCTCTGTTTATGCCGTTTAGGACTGTGTTGGCTTTTTTGGCAGCTGCTGCACACATGCTGGCTCATATTTAAATGGTTGTCCACTAGGACTCCAAGATCCCTCTCACAGTTACTACTATTGAGCAAGGTACCACATATACGGTACCTGTGCATTTTGTTTTTCTTCCCTAAATGTAGAACCTTACTTTTTTCACCATTGAATTTCATTTTGTTAGATAGCGCCCAATGTTCAAGTCTGTCATCATCCTTCTGTATCTTAAGCCTATCTTCTGGAGTGTTGGCTATTCCTGCCAGTTTGGCATCAATCTGCAAATTTGATGAGTTCCCCATTTATCCCCTCATCCAACTCATTGATGAAGGTGTTGAAGAATACTGGGCCTAAAACAGAGCCTTGGGGTACTCCACTGCATACTTCCCTCCATATAGATGCAGTTCCATTGAGTACTACATGTTGAGTGCGGTTGGTCAGCCAGTTACAAATCCATCTGGTGGTGATGCTGTCTAACCAAGATTTTTCTACTTTATCTAGTAGTAGATTATGGTCTACTTTATCAAATGCCTTACTGAAGTCCAAGTAAATTACATTGACAGTATTCCTCTGGCCCACTAATTTTGTCACTTTGTCAAAGAATGCAATAAGATTAATTTGTCATGATCTGTTTTTGACAAACCCATGTTGGCTTTTGGTTATTACTTTGTTTGCTTCTAGGTGTTCGCTGATTCATTGCTTAGTTATCTTTTCCAGAATCTTCCCTGGTATTGAGGTCAGGCTGATAGGTCTGTAGTTTCCTGGATCTATCTTTTCCCCTTTTTTGAAGATGGGAACTACATCAGCTCTTTTCCAATCCATGTAGTAAATATTGATAACTACAACCCATATAAACCAAAGCTCTTTGGGGTTCTCAATTATTTTTGAGAATGTAAAGGGGTCCCGGGATCAAAATGTTCAAGAAGCGCTAGACTAGACGTTTTTTTCTTTTAATGACTCTCTAATCCAGTGGTTCTCAACCTTCCTAATGCCGCGACCCTTTAATACAGTTCCTCATGTTGTGGTGACCCCCAACCAAGGGTGGGTTCTAAATTTTTTTACTACTGGTTCTGTGGGCATGGCTTATTTTGTGGGCGTGGCTTGGAGGTCATGTGACTGGGTGGGCGTGCTAACTGGTCATGTGACCGGGTGGCCATGGCTATATGTATAGGGACTACTCAGAGGGCTGAAAAAAGTCATTTCTGACAGGTCCTCGCACTTTTGACTGGTCCTCACACTTATGACCATCCTCACATTTATGCCTGTGCAGCATTCTTAACAACCATGTCACTCATTTCACAACTGCTTCTCTTCAACATGGTATAAGATAGGGTAAAAAACGTAAAATGTGAGGACAGTCGTAAATTCGAGGACTGGTCAAAAGTGCGAGGACCAATCAAAAATAACTTTTTCAGCCCTCTGAGTAGTCCATATGCATAAAAGGATACAGCAATAGAGAGGGATGAAGGAAGGGAAGGGAAATTAGAGTAGGAGTGAAGGGAAGAGAGGAGGAGTAAGAGAAAGAAAGAGGAAGTAGGGAGAAGAAGAGGGGGGAAGAGAAAGTAAGTAAGAAAGAAAAGAGAGAGGTGGTAGGTTTGAGGAGAAAGATTGCTGTACAGTAAAAAAGATGAAAGGGAAGAAAGCCAACCCCAAACAAATATAAAGATATTAAGATTAAGAATGAATTGTTAAACTTTAAAGAATAAAAGAGAACAAATAGCAATAAATAGCAATAATTAGAAATACGCATACAAACATACAACATATTTTCTTTGAACAGAGTATTTGGCCGGTTCACAAATTTAAACAGTTGTAGGAGGTTGGCACCCACCCCTTTCCTAGAAGAATGAAATATTTTGGGAAATATTAAAAAGGCAGAATATTATATTTCCCTACCTGGATGAGAAATGGAGAAGCATATTTTACAGACAAAGCAGCTCCCAACTTCCTGCCCCCCACCCTTTGTTAATGGGCCAGAGGCAGAAAGTAATCCTTTGTCAAAGGACATTTGCAACACAATAGCAACAGAAACTAACACAATGGGCCCCATCAAGCCATGTGATCCTGTCCACCATTAAACCATCTTTCCAAGCAGTCTCCATGTTTCCAGTGTCTTTTTCCCCACTTGGAGCAGAACCCAGAAGGATATTTCTTCCAACACAGTATTTAGTCATTTCAATTAAATTTACAATTTCTATATTTCCTTTTTACCATATTTATTCCTCAACTATTTTTTAAAAAAAACAATATTACCCTTCATCCTCATCTCTAATCTTAATCAAATTCAATTTTTCCCTTCTATTCTATATTATACCCCTTCCCATTGTCATCTATTTTTATATCCATCCTCACATTGGTTAATTATGTAATACAGTTGTTTAATACAAATTCAACATTTTAATATAAATCAATTAGTTATATAACTATCTTTTTTGTATATTAATCAATATGAACATGAATATTCCAATTATTTCCATGCAATCCAATTTCTTACAAATCAATTAATTATATTTACCAATAATAATAAACCAAATAATTTCCCCCATATATTCCTCCAAACCACAATTTAACCAATTAATAGTATCTCAATTTTTACAATTCCCTAGTTAAATAGAGCTTTTTTTCTTTTGTGTTTTAAAATCTTGAACTCTCCTCTTTTGCCCTAAATTTCCCATGTTTGCACCTACCTTTTTTGGTGAGGAAAAAGAAAAAGAAATCTCTCTGCCTCATTTTGTCACGTTGCAGCCTGCTTACTTTCAATTTCGCTTTTTCAGCATAGCTAGAGGGAAAAAAATCTGCTCCAGGAATTTACCTCTTTGCAGCTAGCTCTTTGAAGCCCCGCGGCAAGAATTTAAAGTTTTTTTTTCCCTCTAGCCATCAGCTGGGACTCCGGAGGCAGCAATAGATTGGGAGTGGGCGGGGTAAGCGAACGGCGACCGGGCGATCCAACAGAGGCAGAGGGTGAGGGTGAGTGAAGGTGTGGGGGGTGGGGCGAGAGAGGGCTTTGGCGACCCCTGTGAAATGGCCGTTCGACCTCCAAAGGGGTCGCGACCCCCAGGTTGAGAACCGCTGCTCTAATCCCTTTTATCGGGGTGGAGTTAGAGTGACTGAATGGAGCTGAGCATTTACTAGCCAGGTACCCTTCCTGATGCCTACCCGGAGTTCTCAGCAGATATTTTCTCTTTGCTCCCTGATAGAGAAACATCTGCTGCTGCCTAGGATTGAACTCTCCACCTCCCAAGTGGGAGGTGAGTGTCTTCACTTCGAGGCCACCGTGCCGCTCAATCTGTGGACTAGACTATAGTTACAAAATTTGAAATACTGAAAATATTTTATATTGGGTGCAAAGGCTATGGAACAATTAAAACTTGAATGAAATCTGAGGCAGTTTTCCCAACTCAACAGGCATGATTTCTTCCATTTGGTCAGCCTTAGTGTCAGTGGGGAACTTCGAAAGGAGGAGTTTATGAATTCTTAAAGCCCATAGGCCTTGGGATAGGAACCAAAGAAATAGGGTCTTCGACAATCACCACTAATGTTTTGTTTTATCTGCTACTCCTAAGGAGGCAAAAATAAAAAACGTGTTTCTCATGATTCAGCACTTTATAAGTCCATTTGTAACAAGCACAGTTTAAAGTAAATTCAGTCACTAAATTTACAATTAGTGAAGTCTACTTTTCAGTAGACTGAACACCAAACATCCATCCATCTGCAAAACACTTTAGTAACAAAATAATTTTTATTCAGGGGTGAAATCCAGCAGGTTCTGACAGGTTCTGGAGAACCGGTAGCGGAAATTTTGAGCAGTTCGAAGAACTGGCAAATTCCACCTCTGGCTGGCCCCTGGCCCCGGGAATGGAGATTTTGCAGTATCTTTCCCTTGGAGTGGGGTGGGAATGGGGATTTTGCAATATCCTTCCCCTGCCACGCCCATCAAGCCACGCCCACAGAACCGGTAGTAAAAAAAAATTGGATTTCACCACTATTTGTATCTGAAGTGCTGAAAATTAATTATGGCAGGAAGCCATTTTTCACTGCTTTTGAATTTATGGAAAGGTTGCATTTTTACATGCAATCTATCTATTCTTCCACTGGGTTGTCCTTGGTGCAGCCACTTGTATTTTGAATCTGCCAGGATAACTGTTCGTACCTTCTAATTGGTAAGTGGGCAAAAAAAAAAAAAAAGAGTTCAATTTCAAGGTTATGTTTGGTTAGAGGTTCTGGCTTACATAGAGTAGTGTGAGTATTTTAGAGTAAATGACATATGTGGTACACTAACCAGTTAGTGATGGGTTGCTACAGTAGTGACGGTGGCGGGAGGTTCCGCCCATCCACCCACCTGTCATCAAAAACGCTCTGTGCATGCGCAGAACCCTCTGCACACGCATAGAAGCGCCGCATGCGTGCAAAGCGTGCATGTGCTCCCACACGCTCCCAGTAGCGAACTGGTAGCGCCGGGAATTGAAACCCACTACTGAACCAGATGTGTCAAACTGATCAAGGCTGTGCTTTTACCATTAGCAGAGAATGGTGCATCGATATGTTTAAACCTGGTAATCTAGTTTGCTCTTTATCTATCTTACTAAAAAGTTATACAAGTAGTCCTTGACCTAGAACCATTCATTCAGCTACTGTTCAAAGTTACGACGGCACTGAACAACAGGATGTTACAACTGGTCCTTGGAGTTTTGGCTGTCCCAGCATTCCTGTGGTCATATGATTGCCATCTTGGTGCTTGTCAACAGATTCACCCTTACAGTCGGTTGCACTGCCCCATGATCAGGTGATCACCATTTGAAACCTTCCTGCTGGTTTCCCCAGAAAGTCAGTGGGGAAGCTGGCAGCAAAGTTTGAGTAAGTTTTTCCCACCCACGCATCATCCCCCAGTCCCTCTGTGTTTGGACCACCCCAGCCAGTTGCATATTTCCACACACCCTTCCCATTCCTTCCTTGCACTCCTGCGCATCCTCTCCTATCTGTGTTCTCATGCGCACTCCCTTGTGCCCTCCTCAATCTTCCCCCACACCCCTCACACTGGTCTCCCCCAACCCAGCAGCAGCCATTTACTTGCCTGCAGGCCTGGGATTTACAGTTTCCTGCCAGTTTCCCCACTGACTTTGGATGTTGGAAACTGATAGGAAACTGCCTCATCTAATGACTGGGATTTGGTTAACGTGGCAACTCGAACTGCAGGGATTGCTATTGCTAAGGGATGTGGTTGCTCTTTATTGACTGCATTGCTTAATGATGGAATTGCCATCGTAAGTCAAGGAGCACTTGTTTGGAAGCCTTTGACTAAGACATGGTGAACCGTGGAGGTTAAAATCCGTGAGCACATTTGTGGATGACCATACGGAAGAAAGATTGTAACTTGGAATGTATATAATAATGTTTATAATATTGAGCATGAATTAATGAAGACAAGGCTCTTGAATTTCCTCACCTATCTCTCTGTCCTTTTGATGGCCTGCATACCTGCTGCCATCGGCTGCCATCAGGATTTTTACATGAAAAATATTTGTGATAATATTTGATGGGTTTAATACAGGGGTGAAATCCAGCAGGTTCTGACAG
Source organism: Arizona elegans (assembly GCA_022577455.1). Taxonomy (NCBI): domain Eukaryota; kingdom Metazoa; phylum Chordata; class Lepidosauria; order Squamata; family Colubridae; genus Arizona; species Arizona elegans. The sequence goes on along the minus strand of JAKOOJ010000002.1, from coordinate 3,815,595 downwards.
GTTCTGGAGAACCGGTAGCGGAAATTTTGAACAGTTCGGAGAACCGGCAGGGGTGAAATGCTCCCAGATTGGACCGGTTTGCCCGATCCGGTAGTGATTTTTCCCTGTGGTTCGTCGATCTGGTAGTGATTACTGCCCGGGTGTCATTATTTCCTGGTTTTAACCAGGGAGTAATGTTTTTTTTTACCTTCTGTGCGTGCACAGAAGGTTTTGCACATGCACAGAAGGTGTGAGTGCGCACATGATGTGCCCGCACATGCGTGAGCGAAGGAGCGTGCTCTTCCGAACAGGTAATGAAGGTAAGTAGATTTCACCCCTACGGCAAATACCACGTCTGGCTGGCCCCAAAGTGGGGTGGAAATGGAGATTTTGCAGTATCCTCTTGCCACATCCACCAAGTCATACCACGCCGACCAAGCCACGCCCACAGAGCCTGTAGTAATAAAATTTGGATTTCACCACTGGTTTAATATTGTTATTTTTACAACATTCAGTAAAGAAAAATACTCAGTGAATGCTTCAATTTTCATTTTTAATACAGTAAATATTGATAAAAGCTCTTTTTAAGAGTCCTCCATAATTTTTAAAAGTGGGAAGTCCTGAGAGCAAAATGTTTAAGAAATACTGATTTGGAAAAACGTAGGATAAAGCAAAGAAGCTTGAATTTGATTGCTGGGTGTGATAAGTGTTTATATGATGGAAGTGAAGGGTGCTTGAAAGTGATGGAAACACTTACCAAATGGTTTGAACCCAAGCAGGCAAGAAAAGAATGTATGATGTTCCCATGGGCGTTTAATATATTTATCACCTGACGTTTAAGGAATCCTTATGGTGTTAGAACTGTGTTGATTGGAAACATGAATATGCATGACCTTTGCTATGCAAATGAAGCCATGTTGTTGACTGAGAATCTGATTTACAGCCCATTTGAGATAGGTTGAGTGTTGCATGAGAAGTACAGATTTGAAAATTTATGGAAAGATAGTTGCACTTGACAACAAAGCTGCACATAGATGATGAATAACAGAGCAAAGCGAAGATCCATGAGAGAGGTGAGGTTTAGAAAAAAAAAAACAAGGGGCAGTGTAAGATATTGCTTATGGCTTTGATGGAAGGAAAAGTGGTTTGCAAGATTAAAAGTAGAGGTTTAGTAAATGGCGATATAAACAAGTTTCAGCTGTTGCTCTTTTTATTATCTTAAGCCTTTACTTTCTGTTGTACTGTTGCCTATTCCTTTCCTTCACTCTGCCTAACATTGCTTATTTGCATGGAGATAGCCCAAGGACTATTTATGTAACTATGCAATTATTTGAGGACATAAGCATCTAGAAGATATGCCCGATAATACGTTAGAACTCTGATGTAACCAGTTTACCTAGACTTTGAAACAGAAATATCTGGCAAAACAGTATTTGGAATTATCTGAAATAATCTATTGACCTGAGGACAGAAATTCTAAACTTGAAGAGGCATCAGAAAAAAGAGGGGAAATTGCCAAGAATTTTACTATGCTGTTGTACAGGTGCTCCCAAAAATCTTAATTGTTGAGTGTTCAAAATCAGAGACTTCTTGGTTTCTCATATTTCATTCCAGTTCTTGGCACCCAAATGCCAAAAATGGCCTTTACATGTGCAGTGATGTGGTCCCGCATATGCTGCATTTAGATACTTGCCTCTTTTTACCTGATGTTGGTGCATAAGCTCTAAAGTTGTGAGGTAAATATTGTGGTTATCCAAATTTGTTAAGTCCAAAATACCTCCTCAAATACAGCTGTTAAGTGTGACGCAAAATTTAGACTGCTTTAAACTGAGTTTGAGTACAGGTAGTCCTCAACTTACAACTACAATTGTGCCCCAAATTTCTGTGCTAAGTGAAAACATTTGTTAAATGAATTTTGCTCCGATTTATGACCTTTCTTGCCACAGTTGTTAAGTGAATCACTGTGGTTGTTAAATTAATAACACAGTTGTCAAGTGAGCCTGGTTTCCTCGTCAACTTTGCTTGTCTGACAGTGACAAAAACGGTGATCACATGACCCCAGGACACTGCAACCATCATAAATATGAGTCAGTTGCCAAGTGTCTAAATTTTGATGATGTGATGATGGGGTTGCTAAAACGGTCATAAGTGTGAAAAACTGTCATAGGTTACTTTTTTCAGTGCTGTTGTAACTTTGAATGGTCACTAAAAGGACTGTTGCACTACTACAACTGTATTGGGAGTACCAAAATGTTTCTGGATTGTGAAAGGATTGAACGGTTGCCTGAAGGATGGCCAGTTGAGAGCTCTTTTCATGTCCTCATTAAGTTGTCCGGCAAAGTGGTACCCATCTATCTACTCACAGCCACCTACTTTCGAACCGCTAGGTTGGCAGGAGCTGGACCTTGAGACGGGATGTCACCTCATTCCACGGCAGCAACTGGGTCTCGAATAAGAGCCTGCCAATCGTCAGCCCAGGGTCCTAACCATTAGAGCCACTGGGCTCCCACTGAGTGTCACTAAATCTGCTGCATATTGTAAGGCCATTGTACCAGCCTAAATGCCTTTTATTTGTCTTCTTTCTGACTTAGGGTACAAGAGGAGTCATCCCTTCACCTGACAGTAGAACAGAAACCGATTCAGCTTCTAGAGCCGCTGCGCAACCTGATCCAGAAGTGATCATTGTGGGGGCTGGTGTACTGGGCTCTGCTCTGGCCACAGTGCTGGCCCGGGATGGTAGGAAAGTGACGGTCATTGAGAGGGATTTGAAGGAACCTGATAGGATTGTTGGAGAACTCTTACAGCCAGGAGGTTATAACACGCTAAAAGAACTAGGCCTTCAAGGTACATGAACTGCTGGTAAAAACACTTCTGTCTTTCATTCACAGATCTGGGAATTAATGCTTTAACTGCAAGTTTTTGAAACTCACTGGACAGCCCGTCAGCTGTTCTACCTCTACTTTGTATTCTTGTAATTACAGGTAGTCCTGGTCTTATGACCACAATTGAGCCCAAAATTTCTGTTGCTCAGTGAGACGTTTATTAAGTGAGTTTGGCCCCATTTTACAACTTTTCTTGCCACAGTTGTTAAGTGAATCACTGCAGTTGTTAAGTTAGTAACACAGTTGTTAAGTGAATCTGGCTTCCCCATTGATTTTGGTTGTCAGAAGGTCGCAAAAGTTGATGCCACAACCTGGGCACACTGCAACCGTCATAAATATAAGTCAGTTGCCAAATGTCTGAATTTTGATCACATGATCATGGAGAATGCTGCCATGGTCATTGTATGAAAAATGGTCATAAGCCCCCTTTTCAGTGTGTTGTCACTTCGCTGTCATTAAATGAACTGTTGTAAGTCGAGGACTACCTATATTACAAAAGCCAGAAAAGAAATAATACTAATAAAACTCCAATTGTACAGCCTAACTTGCCTTAAATTCATGGTTCAGAATTAACACTGAAAAAGAGAAAAATCAAAAGATGGAAAACCAAGATAGTGAAAAAAACCTGCTTGACAGAGGAAAGATTTTATAGCTAGAAGAGAAGAAACGTGGTTAAGATTGTCATTATCATTGCTTGTTGGATATTGCCTTTAATGAAGGGAAGCAAAATGTGTGATTTTTGAACATGAACAGAGTGATGTTTTAACTTCTTCTTCATCCCACCATCAGTTTATTCATGTTTTTCTTCCCTCTTTCGGACCATTTAAGGTAGTTCTTGACTTACAACAGTTCATTTAGTGACCGTTCGAAGTTACAACAGCACTGAAAAAAGTGACTTTTGGCCATTGTTCACAATTACAATGTTGCAGTGCTCCCATCATTATGTGATCAAATTTGAGATGCTTGGCAACTGGCTCTTATTCATGACGGTTGCGGTGTCCCGAGATCATGTGATCCTCTTTTGCGACCTCACAAGAGTCAACGGGGAAGCCGGATTCACTTAACCACTGCGTTACTAACTTATCAACTACAGTGATTCACTTAACAACTGTGGGAAGAAAGGTCATAAAAGGGGGCAAAACTTACTTAACATATCTTACGTAACAAGACAGTTTGGGTTCAATTGTGCTCGTAAGTCGAGGACTACCTGTACCTATAAATATTTAGATAAACATTCCCTGACATCTTTTCTATGCTATTTCCCCAAGATTTATTCTTATTCTCAGGATACCAGTGTTGCAGTTTAAGTGGTCTTTAGCTGTTCAAGTGTTAGAGGAATTTTCCAAAACTGTCCAAGACAAACTTCAAATTTGACTTTTTCACCTATTACCCTGAAGGAAAGTTAAGTGCAATAATTTGAAATAGAGGCAGTAGAGAGATAATAAGATTCAGCAAAGGAAGTACCCTCATACTCAACCAGGTATAGGTAGATTTACAACAGGTTGCTTAATAACCATTCGAAGTTATGATCCACTTTCATGGCTATTTGCAATGTCCAGTCATGTGACTGCACATTATGACTTTTTTTAAAAACCAGAAACTGACATTGATTTCTTGTTAAAAAAACCACTCCCATTGCAAACAGTAAGTTTGCTTAATGGCCATGATGTTCACTTAATGACCGCTTCGTTTTGATTTACAACGACCACAAAAAAAGGTCATAAAATTGGGTGTGGTTATGTGATGACCCACTTAATGACCAGCATGAGTTAGGATCATAATTCTAGGCTCAATTATGGTTGTTCATTGAGGACTACCTGTGTGTGCATAAAAGTTTAAATTCTATACTTTTGCTGAACTTTTATGTAAAGAAAATTTCACTCAAACAAATACAGAGAAAAGTAATTAAAATAAAACACGATTAAGTATACAGTAACCTAAATGAAGACTCTTGAAATTGCAAGATCAAATTAGTCAATCCTAAAGAAAATCAACTTTGACTGTTCTTTGGAAGGACAGAGATTGAAGCTGAAGCCCAAATCCTTTGGCCACCAAATGGGAAGAGTGGGCTCCTTGGAAAAGACCCTGAAATTGGGAAAGGGCAAAAGGAGAAGGGGACAACAGAGGATGAGATGGTTAGATAGTGTCATGGTTGCAATGAACATGAATTTGGCCAAACTCTGGGAGTCAGTGGAGGACAGGGGAAGATTTTGTCCTGTGGTCCATAGGGTCGCAAAAGAGTCGGAACAACACCCACAACAACAAAATGCAGAAACAAAGTTCCCCGTTCTTTCGCTTGGATTATTCCTGGAGATAATTCCTGCTATTTGCCGGATCTGTTGTGGACATAATATATCCAAACTTAGGGACCGTAAGTCTTTTTTCTATTTCCCTGGAAATTCCCTATTTCCCTTTTAAAAGAACAATGCTTTTTTCTTCTCTATCCAGAAGTGGGGGGAAAAAAACAGATAAAATGTCTGGATTACAGGAGCTAAAGCCTACGTGGGAAAAAAAAAGCATTTGAACTTTAACTTCATTCAGACCTGAATCCCAAATTGGATTCAAACTCAGCCCTTGACTCCATTCAGACCGGCTGAAAGGCTGCTGTGTTATGAATCCTGATTGTATATCCCAGGGTGGGGAACTATGACAACTTTATGATCTGTGGACTTCAACTCCCAGAATTCCCGAGCTAACCATGCTGGCTTGGGAACTCTGCGCATTGAAGTCCACAGATTGTAAAGTTGCCTGGGCTATACGTACCACCAGTCACTGCAGATATGTTAGTTTACTTTATTGATTAGCCCTTGGGCCAAGTCCAGACACAAATTATTAACTAAAATCTGATAAAAACAATTTAAAATGGAATTGGAATGAAATACAATAATTTAATATATAGATAAATAAAATACAATAAAATTATATTTCGGTGTCACCCCTATAACCTGACCCAATCCGTCCTACATATGCCGAACACAACCGAACCATTTTGCTTAAGTACTGTGCTGTATTAAATGTTATTTTCGGATTCTGGCCGCACATAAGGTAAGTAATTTTGATATGGGGTCCCAATGGATCATTCGTTTAATATATAGACTAAGGTACCTGTCTGTCACCCTCTTATATAGGCAACGATCAAATAAGATGTGATCCAGGTCATCTACTCTGCTGCTGCACAAATGCAGAGACATCCATTGTAGGGTATAGAATGGAATCTCCCATATTTGACCGTTATTGTGTCAAGGTGTTCAAATCTCACTTATGTAAATGTCTCCCTAAGACGTTTTGGCAGTTGTAACTTTAAATAGCTGTCTATTTGAAAAGTACACTGCAGATATGTGTTTTTAAGATAGCTGCCTCCTCCTAAATCTTCCTCCTTTCTCCATCCATTTATTTTGCAGATGCTGTGGAAGATATAGATGCTCATACAATAAATGGCTACATCGTTCATAACCTTGAGAACAAGGCAGAGGTTGAGATCCCTTACCCTTGCACAGCAGCCGGGCAAGTGCAGAACGGGAAAGCATTTCATCATGGACGCTTCATCATGGGTCTCCGAAGGGCAGCCATGTCAGAACCCAAGTAAGTATAATAATCTAAAATCTCAGCCCAAGTAAGTTAGGCCGCATGCCTAACAGGTGCATCCATCTATTTTTCATTTTAAATGTGCTTTTCTTTTATTCATTGCATTTGAGAATAGTTTGGAGTGAACCAGAAGAAGCATTTTCAATATCAGTTGGATTGGTTTTTAAATGTTCTGTCAATGAAACTCTTAGAAGTTAATGTGTAAACCCTTTTTGTTTTGCTGTTGGAGTCACCAGTGTTACAGTGTTACTCCTGTTGAAGCTTAATTTGTCATTTTTGGCATACTGACAACCTGAAAACAAAGAATAAATTGTCTACATTGAAAGTAAAATAAACCCTTATATCTTGTTGGATGTACATAAGCTATCAGTCCAGAAAATGAATTGGATTTGAAGAGGGATATGATTCGGAGTACATTTGAATTTGTGCATTGCCGAAGCCCTTTAAAGAAGTTGTGTCTTTTCCTGGGTTCATGTGATTGCTCTCGCCACCGCAGTACATTCCTGGAAAAGGTTTAACATGTTCTTACAAGTGTTATGTGAATGTTCCAGGCAATGCAAACATTAATCAAAGTTCTCTCTGTAAGTAGCATTTCTAATATCTAGAAAGAAACTTGTTAAATATGGTGGAAAGAAAAAGTGATTTATAGAAACATCTTAAGAGGACAGAGGTTGGCTTAGGCTATCAAATTAGTACAGTATTTCTCAAGGTTGGGCATTTTAAGATGTGTGGATTTCAATTCCCAAATTCCCCAGCCAGCTTGGTAGGGAATTCTGGGAACTGAAGTCCACACATCTTAAAATTGCCAAGATTTAGAAATACTTTCTAGGAGAATGGTATGCTTTGTGCACTATTGGAAGACCTGAAAGCCCAGGCTCGGGACACATGATTTGAAGAATGTCTGTTTAGATCAGACATGGGCATTTTATGGCCCACAGGCCACATCTGACCTGTGGGTAGTCCGAGTGTGGCTGGCGGCAGCAGCAACAGTGAAGGTGGGGCGTTGGTGGGGTTGGGGCACCAGGGCAGCATTGGTAGCAGGAATTGGTGCAGCATCGGGGGCGAGTGCAGGGGGCGGGGTGTCAGCAGCAATAGGGTGGGGTAGACGCAGCCCTCGACAACTCTTCCAGTTTCTCATTGGCCTCTTGGGAAAATTAATTGCCCCCCTCTGGTCTAGAATGGGGACTAGAACATACCGACCTGATAGCACATAGTTATTCTCCTTTGCTCAGATTTTTCTTAAACTATTTTCTTTCATGGTTGACACTTTAACATCTTCTTCCTTTTCTTTCCTTTTCAACTTCAGAAGTCCAGTTTTCCATATAACAGCTCTTTTGTCTAACAGTGAATATAATTTCATGGTTTATTAATTATGTATTTTATATGAAAATAAAAATCACACATGTAGAAAAAGAGGGGTACAGAGAGAGAATGAATGAATGTTTGTGGTTCACAGTGAACTAGATTTCCCTGTTCCTAGTCTAGCAATTTAACCATTATACCAATGGCAGCCAGACTAGATTATTTTGTCTGTTTCGAGAAGGGACCCTCTCTAGTTTTAGTCTTTAGTGTAGACCAGGTGTATTATACTTGATTGCACTGAGGACCGCATCAGGGTTGTTGTTTGACCTTGGGTGGCCAGGTGGGCATGGCCAGTGCGACATCATTCATGTCAGGAGCACCTGTGGTGGCCTGGGTAGGCCTGGGTGGATCCTCCTGTGGCCCTCTGCCAGCAAAAATGGAGCCCGGGAGCCTGAGTTCTGTTTTGACTGGCAGAGGCACCACAGGCAGGTCCTTCACTATTTCGAGGGCAACCACGTGGGCCAGATCTAAGCACCCCATGGGCCAGATCTGGCCCCCGGGCCTTGAGTTTGACACCCCTGGTATAGACTAAAAAAGAAAAGAGAGAAGAAATACTTTCCAACTTACAACATTTCTAAACAGAGGCACCCATTTCAGTTCCAACACAATAAAATGTATACCATATATGCATTTTTTAAAAATCTGCTTTTTTCCAGTGCAAAATTTATTGAGGGGACAGTGGTACAATTGCTTGAAGAAGAGGAATGTGTAGCTGGAATCGTATACAAAGATAAAGAAACTGGTGATACAAAGGTGAGATTTTCCAGCAATTCTGGTTATTCCAGTGTTCTAGGACACTACATCAGTTTTAAACAAGTTGCAATTCTTAATCAGATAGCTTATTACAGTGATGGTGAACCTATGACACACATGTCAAAAGGTGATACGCCATAATCTTTTGGGTGATGCCATCATGCACCAGCAGCTGACAGTAAGAATTCTTGAAGGCAAATCCCATTGGAGCATGATTTTTAGAAGCTTTGGAGGCCACGTGAGAATGGGGTATATGGCTTGTGCAGCTTCTGGATTGTGCTGAAGTCGTGTGGGAGGGCTGTGCTCTCAAGGAGCTTTCAGACCCTCTGAAAATTTTGTGCAGTTTTAGGACCCTGCAGAGACCGCAAAGGAGCATCCTCTGAAGCCACTTCAAGAACGTAAGCCTTGGGCGATCCCAAGCACATTGCGGTACAGCAGAAGGAGGCCATTTTGAATGGCAGCCATGGTACTAGAGCTGGTCGAGGCCTCAGGCTCTGCTTCAGGCCCAGCCTTGGCGCTGTCACTGAGTACCGCTGTTCATGGCGGCCTAATTGGGGAGAAGATAAAGAATTGTTTCTGTTTTGTTTGCGTGTTTATATGAGACATGCCAAAAAAGTCAAATGAAGCATTTTTCCTAATTTTTGATGCACTGAGCCCAAAACATTCGCCATTATTGGCTTAGTAAAATAATAGGAATTCAAACCATATTTTGAATTAGGCAATGTGGTATATACCTTCCAATGGAATCATTGTTTTTAAAGCACTTAATGTGGATGTCAGGATGTGTGCAAGGTGTAGCTTGAGGAATATAAAGATTTGTGAGAAAATCGCGGGTGAGAAGAATTCAGTGCAGAATGAAACCTTCAAAAATTATTAACTCATTCCTGACTCACATACTACTATGCGTTTCAGGTTGGCCTGTTAAAACCAGTAAGGTACAAGGAGTCCTCAACTTATGACCGGTTGCTTAGTAGCCATTCAATAACAATGGACTTGCCCAGGCTAATTATGTCCCAGATTCGAAATTCTGACAGCTGCCCCCCTTGCGGTCATGTGATTGCATTTTGGGCATTCAGCAACTGGCCCACGTTTATGGCTGTTTGCAGCATCCTGCAGTCAGAGGTCTGTGATTTATGATATTTTTTGGCAAAAAGCACCCATTGCGGACAATGGATTTGCTTAATGACTGCAGAGATTCACTTAATGACCATTGCAAAAACAAAAAGTCATAAAATCAAGGACGGTCATGTGGTGACCCACTTAATTCCTAGCATGACCTATGACTGTAATTCTGGGCTCAGTTACAGTTAAAGTTGGGGACTATCTGTAACAAGTTGTGCATCGTGATCAGGGGTGCTATTCAACAGGTTCTGACAGGTTCTGGAGAACTGTTAGCGGAAATTTTGAGTAGTTTAGAGAACTGGCAAATACCACCTCTGGCTGGCCCCAGAGTGGGGTGGGAATGGGGATTTTGCAGTATCCTTCCCCTGGAGTGGGGAGGGAATGGAGATTTTGCAGGATCCTTCCCCTGCCACGCCCACCAAGCCACACCACGCCCACAGAACTGGTAGTAAAAAAAATTGAATTCCGGCACTGATCGCGATGATCATTATCATTTAGTCCCTATTTAGTTGATTTGTTTTGTATTGCAGGAACTCCACGCCCCCTTAACGGTAGTTGCTGATGGTCTGTTTTCCAAGTTTCGAAAAAATCTCATCTTCAGCAAAGTGAAAGTCCCCTCTCATTTTGTAGGATGCATTTTGAAGGTAAGTGGTTCCATAAAACACGAAGCAATACTATCATCAAATTTGGATGTTTGGTGGTTATAATTACAGTCCTCGACTTACAACCATAACTGAATCCAACATTTCTGTTGTTGAGTGAGAGATTTGTGAAGTGAGTTTTGCCCCATTTTACGACCTTTCTTGACACAGTCGTTGAGTGAATCTCGGCAGTTGGTAAGATAGGAACCCAGTTGTATAGTGAATCTGGCCTCCCCATTGGCTTCTGACCTTGGGACACAGCAACGGTCATAAATATAAACCAGTTGCCAAGCAATTTTGATCATGTGATTGTGGGGATGCTGCAAAGGTGTAACTCTGAAAAACGGTCATAAGTCACATTTTTTCAGTGCTGTTGTAACTTTGAACAGTGTCTAAATGAATTGTTGTAAACCGAGGATTACCTATACCAGTGATGGCTAACCTTTTTGCCATCACATGCCAGAAAGGGGGGGAGGCGGGGGAGGTTCGCGTGTGTGCGTGCCTGCACCCATAATTCTATGTGCCCTGCCCATGCACGCATGACCCCTCCTCCCCCCGCTCCTGGCACGTCTTTCTAGTAGTCTCTGGAGGCTGGGGACAGCAAAAAACGTCACTTCCTGTCCAACTGGAAGTTGGGAAACAGGCCATTTCGGGCCTCTGAGGGGGTGGGGAAGGCTGTTTTCACCCTCCACAGATGCATAGAGAGGACCTGGAGCCAGGTGAGAAAGAAAAACAGGCCTTCCCCACCCCACCCCACCCCCCAGGCCCTCCGGAGTCAGGAAACAGCCTGTTTCCCTACTTCTGGTGGGCCCAGAAGGCCCGAAAATCAGCATGTGCGTGCCAGAGCTAAGCTGGCGTGCCAGACGACATGGCTTCGTGTGCCACCTGTGGCACGCGTGCCATAGGTTAGCCATCACGGACCTATACCATAGAATAGCATTTCACATGTTTTTATCTCCACCCACCACACAAATAATTTCTTTTGTTGCCCTTTTGCTTATGCATCTTCCTTAAAGCAGGCGTGTCAAATTCAAGGCCCGCAGGGTGCTTAGATCTGGCCCGCAGGGCTGCCCTGGAAACAGCAAAGAACCGGACTGCGGTGCCTCTGCCAGCAAAAATGGAGCTCCGTTTTCGGCTGCGATGGCCTCTTGCAACTCTCCACCAGTGAAAACGGAGTGCGGCCTTCCTGACCTCCATTTTCGCTGGCAGAATGCTCGGACCACCACAGGCACCCCCAACACAAGTGATGTCAAACTGGCCATGCCTCCTGGCCATGCCCCCACTCCCCGAGATCAAACACAACCCTGAGGCAGCCCGCAATGAAATCGAGTTTGACACCCCTGCTTTAAAGCAGTTTAATCCAGTTCTTCAGTCCTAGATTCTCTCAAACTGGCTTGCAAAGAATCATCTTCAGGCATGAGTTGGAGAGGAAAGAAATTACAGCGGGGAGAAAACACTCCGCTTAGTGAAATGATTTCAGCCTGATGATGGGTTGTGGTAGAGCCTGTTGCTATTTGAACTTTCAGTCTTGTTGAAAGTCTATGAGCCTTGGGTTATTAGTCAGCCGAAAATTACTCATTGCAATCAAGGAAGAGCAGGAAGGTTCTGGGAAATTCTTTTTTTTAAATAATGTTTTTCTTTCTTTCTTTGTCTATAAAGAATTCTCCTCAATTTAAAGCAAATTATGCCGAGCTGGTTTTAGGCAATCCTTGCCCAGTGCTTATCTACCAGATTTCTTCCAATGAAACTCGAGTTCTTGTTGACATTCGAGGTGAAATGCCAAAAAATCTTAAGGAATATATGGTTGAAAAGATTTATCCACAGCTACCAGGTAAGAACCCTTGCCCAGAGACTTAATAACTTTTCAGGTAGTCCTTGACTTATGACCGCAGTGTAGACAAGAACGTTCGTTGACACTCAGCACAATTGATGAGTGAGCTGCATCTGATATTACAACCTTTTTTGCTCTGGTTGTTAAGAAAATCACTGTGGTAATTAAGTGAATTACATAGTTGTTAAGTGGATCCAGTTTTTTCCATTGATTTGCATATTGGAAACCCCCTGGGAAGGTTGCAAATGGTGATCACGTGACCATAGAGATATTACTACAGTCATGAGGACTGGTTGTAAGTGAGTTTATTCATTGCCATTGTAATGTAGAATCATTGTTGAATGTTCGTTAAATGAATGGTCATAAGTTGAGGACTATTTGTATGCCAGTGACTTGAATAGTAGTTTAGGCATCTTTTTTTTTTTAATTTGATTTATATGCCGCCCTTTTCCGGAGACTCAGGGTGGCTTACAATGTGTTAAGCAATAGCCTTTATACTTTTGTATATTTATACAAAGTCAGCTTATTGCCCCCACAAACTGGGTCCTCATTTTACCTACCTTAGAAAGGATGGAAGGCTGAGTCAACCTTGAGCCTGGTGAGATTCGAACTTACAGTAATTGCAGACAGCTGATGTTAATCACAATGCTTTTAGTCTGCTGAGCCACCAGGCCCTTTGTGCATCTGTTTTAATGCAGTGTTTCCCAATCTTGGCTAGAGTAGAGCAGAGCAGAGCAGAGCAGAACAGAACAGAACAGAACAGAACAGAACAGAACAGAACAGAACAGAACAGAACAGAACAGAACAGAATAGAATAGAATAACAGAGTTGGAAGGGACCTTGGAGGTCTTCTAGTAAAACCCCCTGCCCAGGCAGGAAACCCTACACCACTTCAGACAAATGGTTATCCAACATCTTCTTAAAAATTTCCAGTGTTGGACCATTCACAACTTCTGTAGGCAAGTTCTTCCACTTATTAATTGTTCTAACTGTCAGGAAATTTCTCCTTAGTTCTAAATTGCTTCTCTCCTTGATTAGTTTCACCCATTGCTTCTTGTCCTACCCTCAGGTGCTTTGGAGAATAGCTTGACTCCCTCTTCTTTGTGGCAGCCCCTGAGATATTAGAACACTGCTATCATGTCTCCCCTAATCCTTCTTTTCATCAGACTAGACATACCCAGTTCCTGCAACTGTTCTTCATATGTTTTAGCCTCCAGTCCCCTAATCATCTTTGTTGCTCTTCTCTGCACTCTTTCTAGAGTCTCAACATCTTTTTTACATTGTGGTGATCAAAACAGAATGCAATATTCCAAGTGTGGCCTTACCAAGGCATTATAAAGTTGTATTAACACTTTATGTGATCTTGATTCTATCCCTCTGTTTATGCAGCCCAGAACTGTGTTGGCTTTTTTGGCAGCTGCTGCACACGGCTGGGTCATATCTAAATGGTTGTGCACTAGGACTCCAAGATCCCTCTCACAGTTACTACTATTGAGCAAGGTACCACATATTCGGTACCTGTGCATTTTGTTTTTCTTCCCTAAATGTAGAACCTTAGGTTTTTCACTGTTGAATTTCATTTTGTTAGATAGCGCCCAATATTCAAGTCTAACCTTAAACCAGCAGTTCCCAACCTTTGTGCAGGGGTGAAATGCTACCGGTTGGCTCCGGTTTGGGCAGTTCGCCTGAACCAGTAGTGATAAAAACTACCGGTTCGGGCAAACCGGTAGTAAAAAAATGGTTCCGACGATCACAGCTGTGCTGCACGATCATGGGAACCTTTTTTTTTTTTTTTTTACTTTTTTAAAGCATTTTTTTACTATCAGTTCGGGCGAATAGGTAGTAAAAATGCTTTAAAAAAGTGTTTCTCAACCTTGGTAGCTTGAAGATGGATGGACTTCAACTCCCAGAATCTCCCAGCCAGCAGTGCTGGTTGAGAAACACTGCTTTAAAAAGTAAAAAAAGAAAGTTGGCCATCCCCACCCAGTCACATGATCCCCATCAAGCCTCACCCACCAAGCCACTCCCACAGAACCCGTAGCAAAAAATTGTGCATTTCATCACTGCCTTTGTGGTTTGGCGGCCCTGCTGGGGGGAGAGAGGGGAACTGGGTCGTGTGAGTGGCAGGCTGGCACACACCTGAGTGCCTGCTGGCCCACTGCTCCACAACTTGAGCTGCGTGTGCACCCTCTGGCCAGCCACTCGCGCAGCCCAATTCCAAATAGGCCACGGCCCAGTAGTGGGTGGCTGCCCAGGAGTTGGGGACCCCTGTCTTAAACTACCAAGTTTAAGATGTGTGCGTGTCTTAAAACTGTCAAGGTGGAGAAACATTGTCTTAAAGTTGAAGAACTGAAGTTGACCTTGGGTTATCAGGTTATCAGAGATCTTATTTCTGTTAAGTGTATTTTCTTCTGAATCTTGGCCCAAGGACAAATGTTCTAAAACTCACAAACCACATTTGCTTGTGTTGTTGTTGTTTTTTTTTTTTGAACAGAACACATTCAAGAGCCTTTCCTAATAGCAGTACAGAATGAACGCTTGAGAGTCATGCCAGCCAGCTTTCTACCGCCTTGTCCTGTCAATAAAGCAGGTCTGTGAACAAAGCAGTGAATGCAGAAAATATCACAAACTAACTCAGAGCTGTCCAATCTTGGCAACTTGAAGCCAGCCATGCTGGGAATTCTGGAAGTCTACAAGTCCTTAAAAGTTGCTAAGGTTGGACAGTCCAGATCTAACAAAAGGCTTGGGAGCATGGATGGTATTTTTTTCTCTCTCTGAGTAGAACAAATTATGAGCCCCCTTATGGTGCCAGGGGGCTCATAATGACATTCTAAAATAAGGTGACCATATATTTTTGAATCACAAGATCTGACACTGGAGCATACAGAATTACTTGCATATTTTTTTGCACTTCAGCGAATCTTTTTGACCATTGTTAATAACCCTTAGCCTTTAGAGCAATTCTCTTTAGAATTAAGTTGGCATCCTCTCTGTATGTATCGCAGTAAATGTCAGAATACATTTATTAGTAAAACACAAGTTGGCTTTGGTTGATTAAAGATGTTTTAATATGGATTCCTGAAGCGGGAATATTAATTGATTCATAATTGACTTCACATCAGAGAGACTGAGAGAAAGCCAGCTCTGCAGGAGGGCAGTTACGCTTAGTTCAACTGCAATTTAATAGTACATCATTTGCACTAATTCATCTCATTTGCATAATGACATGTTTACACATGGTGAAGGTAAAGGAGTCCCTGCGGATTTTACTCCGCTAGTCATTGCTGACTACAGGGGGTGATGCTTATCTTCATTTCAAGGCCATTGAGGAAGTTATTTCCACGGTCATGTGGCCAGCATGACACCACGGAGTGCTGTTACCTTCTCACCGAAGTGGTACCTGTTTACCTATTCACATTTGCCTGCTTTCAAACTGCTAGGTTGGCAGGCGCTGTGGCTAGGACAGGAACTCACCCCGTTGCGTGCAGCTCGGGTCTTGAACGGCTTTCCAGCTAACAAGCCCAACGTCTTAATTGCTGAGCCATCATGCTTCTCCCCTTCAGATTCAGAGCCATTTACATGACTTTGATGCAAACTACCATGAGTCATTTGAAATATTTGACAGTGCTAAGCAATGATGTATAGTAGTGGCCAAAATTGTGGAAACCTTTTGGGAAAAGTGTATTTTCTAAAACTAGCTAATAACACCACTTTTTTTGGGAGTAGTACCATAAAATTATATATCAATGGAAAGATAATTTAATCAAGAATGTAATGCATTAACTTTATTAGAATAGCAGTTACTATATAAAGTGGAAAAGTGAAACACGTAGAAAAAACGAGATATACAAAAATTATCACCATAGAAAAAAAGGAGATATACAAAAATTATCATGTGAGTTAATCCTTAGTTGGGTAACCTTTAGCATATCTTCCCATGGAGTGAATCAGGGGTCAAATCTAGCACGTTCTAGCAGATTCTGTCAGGTTCTGGAGAACCGGTAGTGGAAATTTTGAGCAGTTCGGAGAACCGGTAGCGGAAATTTTGAGTAGTTTGGAGAACTGGCAAATACCACCACTGGCTGGCGCCAGAGTGGGGTGGGAATGGAGATTTTGCAATATCCTTCCCCTGCCATGTCCACCAAGCCACACCCACCAAGCCATGCCCACAGAACCGGTAGTAAAAAAATTTGGATTTCACCACTGGAGTGAACCATGTCTTGTAGTTCTGCAGCTGTTATAATGTGAAACCAAGATTGAATGATTGCTTCTGTTAACTGGGTTTTATTGCTGGGTCGCTTCTGACTAGCAAGTTTCTTTAGTCGGCTCCATAGATTTTCAATTGGGTTTAAGGTCTGAGCTATTTCCAGGCCATTCCAGCAGTAGAATATGATTATCTTGAATCTCCCCAAAAAAAAGTGGTGTTATTAGCCATCAAACCTCAAAAATACACTGTTCTCAAAAGGTTTCAATTTTAGCCACTACTGTACTTTGTCATGAATGACATTGCAGTTTTATACACATACTCATTGGTGGGTAATATTGAAGCTTCTTTGCAGTTTTACCAGCCAGTCACTTAACAATTTGCATGGAAAGGCTTTTAAGAAACCTTTCAAACTTTTGAATCACATCCCAAAAAGTGCATCTGTGCAAGTTTTGATGTTACGACTCTTTCCCCTTTTAGGAGTCCTCCTCCTAGGAGACGCTTACAATATGAGGCATCCACTGACAGGCGGAGGAATGAGCGTTGCTCTGAATGACATCAAGATCTGGAGATGTTTGCTACAGACCATTCCGGATTTGTATGAAGACTCTGCTCTACTGCAAGTAAGATACATATATTTTTCTTTCATAAAGAATTGATGGTCTCCATGTTTCTTTTATACAACTTCAAGTACGCACTCTAATTTTATATTTGAAATCTTTTTTCTTTTTTTCCCATCTGACTGAGTACCAAGTGGACCAATCTGTTGGAAATTTATCTTTTGCAGGCCAAAAAGACCTTCTACTGGACAAGAAAGAAGTCTCATTCCTTTGTTGTGAATGTTCTTGCTCAGGCGCTTTATGAATTATTCGCTGCAACAGATGGTATGTGCTTGTCCGGAAATGCATTTTCCTACAAGACTGGCTCTTCTCCTTCTCTTTAGCCTAATAATTTGCGCTGCATCCTTGCTTCTCTTCCTGCGGTCTCCTTCATTCTTGACTGTCTTCAAGTTGCCAAGGTTGAGAAATACTGGTCTTAATGGTTTAAGTCAGAGATCTGCAACCTTAAACACTCAAAGAGCCATTTGGACCCGTTTCCCACAGAAAAGAAAACACCGGGAGCCACAAAACTCTTCCCGTGCCTGAGTATTTCCTGAGCGGCCACAAAACTAGCATATGTAGTTGAATTAAATGTTCTGTTTTCTTCTAGAATTGTTCTTTTCTTGGATTTATCCATGGTTGGCCTACCGGGAGTTGAAAAGCTCAATAAATTGTGTGCCGGCGGGTATTGCACCTTGGTGGTTGTGATGCATATTTTGAGCGACAGGGAGCAGCAGCAGAGGGATGAAAGAGCCACATGTGGCTCCAGAGCCGCGGTTTGCTGGTTTAAGTTAACTGGCTTCCTGTACATCAGGCTGCTCCTGTCTAATTCCCACCTGATGCATGACCTTTTTGAAATATTGGCATTTTTCTCTCAGGCTCCTTCCTCCATACCCAGTCCTCTTTACAGTTAATCAAAGAATTATTCACCTTCCTGTACACTTACTCATTTTTAGGTTGTAAGAAATCTCTCTCTGTATATGTGTATGTATGTGTGTGTGTGTGTGTGTGTCAAGCCCAAAATTGATGCTGCTAACAGAGAAAATTTTAAGTGAGTTTTGCCCCATTTTATGACATTTCTCGCCAGTCGTTAAGTGAATCACTGCATTTGTTAAGTTAGTAACCCAATTGTTAAGTGAATCTGGTTTCTCGATTGATTTTGCTTGTCAGAAGGACGCAAAAGGGGATGACATGACCTTGGGACACAGCAACGGTCATAAGTATGAACCAGTTGCCAAGCGTCTGAATTTTGATCCTCACTGTGAATAACGGTCATAAGTTACTTTTTTCAGTGCTGTTGTAACTTTGAACGATCACTGAACGAACTGTTGTAAATCAAGCACTACCTGTAGATATAAATTCGATGAATCTTATTTTCTGGTTGATAACTTATCTTGCCCCATTTCTGGCCACAGAATGCTAGGCACTAAGCTTGGGGCTCAGAACATGGACATCCCTCTTTGAACCCAACACAGCTCTTACCAGATTTTATTTTTTATGGTTTGTTTGAAAAATAAAAATGAAATCAAGCAACTCCTTTAATTTCAAAAAAGCTATAGAGCACCGTTTCTTTACCTCTACATGAGGTAAGAGACATGAACCTTAATTTCTGGAAACAGCATGCTGACTGGGGAAGTCTGGGAGTTGAAGTCCACACATCTTAATCCTGCAGAGGTTGGGAAATACTCCTGTGGAAGAAAAGTAAAAGAAGAAATACAGGTAGTCCTCAATTTATGATCATAATGGAGCCTGGAACTGCTGTTGTATGTCATAGCGGTCATAAATTAAGGCATGATCTTGATTTCAGTTTCATTTTATGACATTTTTTGCAGTGGTCATAAAGGAAACGATGCGGTTATTAAGTAAACCCCTTGTCTCTAATGGCGGTTTTTGCTGGAAACTGAGATAAATACGAGTTTCCGGCAGAAAAACATTGTCAACTGTGGTTATATGAGCGCAAGACACTGCAAAGGGCCATAAATGTGGACTAGTTGCCAAAAATGTGATCACATGACTGCGGGATGGATGGGTGACTATCAGAACTTTGAATCCAGCTTATAAGTATCCTTTGGGGAGGTCATTCAAAACTTCAAATGGTCGCTAAGTGACCTGTCATAAATCGAGGACTACCTGAAAGAGGTGAACTTTAAAAGTAATAATAGTTGGTATCTACTATTCTAGAAAATAGTATAAAAAATAGGAAAAAAAACCCATAGAAAAAAAATAGAAAAAAGGGACATGGTGGCTCTGTAGCTAAGACACTGAGCTTGTCAATCAAATGGTCGGGAGTTCAGTGGTTTGAATCCCTAGTGCCGCATAACGAGGTGAGCTCCTGTTCCTTGTCCCAGCTTCTGCCAACCTAGCAGTTCGAAAGCACATAAAAAATAGGGACCACATTTGGTGGGACGGTAACAGCGTTCCATGTGCCTTTGGCGTTTAGTCATGTCGGCCACATGACCATGGAGACATCTTCGGACAGTATTGGCTCTTTGGCTTAGAAATGGAGATGTGCACCACCTCCTAGAGTCAGGAACGACTAGGACATATGTGCGAGGGGAACCTTTACCTTTACTATTCTAGAAGTTGAAGGACATGCTGGAAACATCCTCATAGGTTTTCCTTCTGGTACCTGAAGGTGACGGATGATATCACAAGTTCTCACATCTTGCTGCTAAAAATGGGCCAACTAGCCCTGTTCTTCCTTGCTTAATTGTGGCCCCTGATCTGAGCCAAACATCCAAGTACACTATATACCTCACAATGACATAACAAGCTATGTTAACAACTGCACCCTTGCAGAAGGACTTCTCTCCAAAAGTTGCTGTTGCCGTGATGTCAAGTCCATCTGGTAAAGGTTTTGTTCACCTACGTGGGGCAGGGATGAAATGCTACCGGTTCACACTGGTTTGGGAGAATTGGTAGTGATAAAAGCTACCGGTTTGGGCGAACCAGTAGTAAAAAAAAAAGCTACGACAATCAGCTGTGCCACGCAATTTAAATTTGCTAGAATTTAATCCTGCTTTCTAGCAAATCTGAATCGCGCAGCACAGCTGTTCCCTCCCCTCGCTGTTCTACTTACCTTCCCAAGCCTCCTTTTTCCACGTAAAGTGTGCATTTGGTGCACACTATGCAGTGTGTATTTGGTGTGCATTGCACAGGCACACACGCAGCGCAAACGGTGCATGGTGTGGGCAGCAAAGTGGTGGCAAACCAGGGAGGATTTAACCCTGACGTGGGGTAAGATTTTAAAGGGAATGTTTATTTAGGCAAAATATTGTGCTATCGTGCTGTACATTTTCATTTTTCTAATTTTCCCTGGCCTTTCTGCAAAGGTGACATCATGTTTCATCTGTTTGACAGATTCTCTGCAGAAGTTAAGGAGAGCCTGCTTTCTCTATTTCAAGCTTGGGGGCAAATGTGTTTCTGGTCCAGTTGGATTACTTTCCATGTAAGTTGGGGTACTGTGCCCCCCCGCCTCCGATTCTTGTTCAACTTGTTATTGGCAGCAGTTGTAGGTAGCATAACCATGACTTGCCTTAAGAGCCTTTAGAACAGAGGTTTTCAAACATGGCAGCTTTAAGACTTGTGGACTTCAACTCCCAGAATTCTCCAGCCAGAGTTGAAGTCCACAAGTCTTAAAGCTGCCAAGTTTGAAAACCTCTGCTTTAGAAAGAGACACACGGAAGGTAATAACGATCAAACGTTTTCTGGCTAGACAATTAAATCAAGCCATATACCGTATTTTATTTAATAATTATTTACGGTGTAAATAGCTGTGTAAATAGTTCTCAACTTATGCCCCCAATTGGAACTGTAACTTCTATCGCTAAGCAATGCAGTTGTTAAGTGAATCATGCCAGATTTTATAATCTTTTTTTTTTGGCTGCGGTCGTTATGCGAACCTGGCTTCTTCCCCCATTGATTTTCCTTGTGAGAAGCCTCTTGGGAATGTCCGCAAAATGGAGATCACTTGGCCTTGGGACATTGCCATTGTCATAAATACATGCCAGTTGCCGAATGCCAAAATTTTTGGTCACATGACTGCAGGGCCATTGCTATAGTTGTAAGTGCAAGAACTGATCATAAGATAACTTTTTCCGACATCACTGTAACTTTGCACTGTCATTAAACGAATGATTGTAAGTTGAGGACTACTTGTATGAGGGTTGAATGAAGTCTTTCCAATTATTGACTTCTTCAGCCTTTTATTATAATATTAATTAAATCTAAGACCTTCCATGCCTAAAATACTTATAACTGAGTGTGGTCTCTCAGTATGACTCTATGGTTCTTAAAAATGTAAAATGTTAGAATTAGCAAATAAATCTTCTGCTTGCCTGCTTATGTTGGTAACAAATATTGAATAAAATAAAATAGCAAAGAGAGAAAGAGGAACTGAGCAGGAACAAATAGGATTTCAAAAAATTGAAGAATGGGAGTGCCTGAAATGAGCCTAATAAACAGTCAGAAACTAATAACTTGTTATACAACCCCTCTGTTGAATTATCCTGCATTGTAAAGAAAGTTTTTATGGAAAAGCAGAGAGAACTAATATATTGTAAAAAGTGATTTGGGTTCTCAGCTTTCTATGGAAAAGTTTCAAGGGGAAAAAAAAAGCAATATTCTTTATTCTGTTATCCTGCCATATTAATGGATGGCCTATTCATAGTTTCTAGTATTTTACTCACAAATATATATATTCCTCATAATTTATTTCTGCTACCAAATCTTTCTTTACAGTTTGTCTCCGAAGCCCATGGTCCTGATCGGCCACTTCTTCGCCGTTGCCCTCTACGCCACTTACTTTTGTTTCAAATCTGAATCTTGGCTCACCAAACCCCGGGCCATTTTCAGCAGCCTCGCGGTGATGTACCGAGCTTGCTCAGTCATATTCCCACTTATATATTCTGAAATGAAACACCTCGTCTACTGAATACAGATGGGCAAAGAGACGGGGAAGAAAAAAAACTGCTTGGATTTCTTCGCGCCTTCCGGGACGTGTCCGTCTCTTTAAGTCAAAAAGATAAAAGCAGTAACAAAACTGTCGGCCTGAAATCTCACAGCGGCGCTTTGAGGTTTATAAGCACATAGATAATTTTGTCAAACAAGGGCATGTAAAAAACAAAACAAAAATCCAAACATTCTAATCCAAGGGAGCGAGGGGGGGGTGTCACAACAGTTACTTCTGAGAGTAAGTGTCTAGCATATTAGAGGGGATGTTGGCAGATTGCCAAGTTCTTCCCTTTCCTTTCCCCTCTGACATTTGAGGCCCGGACTTATCAAAAAAAATAATAAAAAAAAAATTTGAAAGTCTGAACGACGAGTGTATGCCCAAAGATCACAGCTTAGAAAGCCCCCAGACTGTATTCATGTTTTTTTTTCCTAGTCCTACAGAATTGGCTTTATTTCCTTTCTCCCTGACCAGCTGCTCTTCTTCTATTTCCTTCTTTTTGTGTGTGTGGGGGTGTGGGGGTGTGGGGAAGAAATGGGAGTTTGTTCATCCCCTTAATAGGGACTTACCAACAGTGGAGGGGACAAATTAAAAAAATGGATGATTTTGCTTATGTTGGCACAGTAAGCCATCATAACTGTTCTTAGACCGCAGGTAAAAACTGGCCTATTTAAATGATCTTCCAAATTCACTTTGCAGAGAGAAACCGGAAAAAGTATTCTCTCCAATCTGTTTTTTGGGTGTTTTTTTAACAAAAAATATAGGATTTTATTTATGAAGGAATGATTGCTGAGCTTCCACTGTAGCCTGAAATGACACAGCCCAGGGCTTACCACCTCAGGAAGAACTAAGTCAATACTAAGATTTATGTGATGACTGCAAAGAATTCTAGTTGCCTTCATATTGCTGGCTTCATTAGAACTGTCTCATTTTGAGAGGTTAGATTAGAACTAGGGAACCTATGGTCCTCAAGATGTTGTACTAGAGCAGTGTTTCTCAACCTTGGTAGCTTGAAGATGGGTGGACTTCAACTCCTAGAATCCCCCAGCCAGCAGTGCTGGCTGGGGGATGCTGGGAGTTGAAGTCCACCCATCTTCAAGCTTCCAAGGTTGAGAAACACTGTACTAGAGCTTTCATAAATAAGTGATGGCTGGGGCTGATGGAACATGGAATCGCAACATGTCATGGCAAGGTGGATGGCAGAGGAGGAATTAGTGCCGAGGGAGCAGTGATGTCTATGTATGGCACTGTCTCCATTCTGTCGGATTTCTGGGAAGAGAGTCAAGCATGATGGACCGAAAGATTTAGCTATTGGGTATACTGAGATAAACAGGGTTATGTGCTTCGTACACAAACACACACATTTGTCTGTGTTACCTTGTACAAATAAAGTTTATAAAAGAGATACTTGCAACAACCCTTTTCAGCTACTGTAACAGAAGTAGCTAAAATGGCAGTATAAACGGCACTGCTTTGTTACATTGATAAAATAAATGAAACTAAGGCAGTCAGCTCAAATCGATTTTTAAAAAAAGCATCCGCGGCTCTTACATGTATATTTCTTCACCGATACTTTCTGGCGTTGAGCTTTTCTGTCAAGTAACACGTAAACATATATTCCATGAATATGCTGTGTTTTTGTTTCAAGTTCTGGTACATATTCTAGGGATCGTCTCCATTTTCTTTTCCATTCGATTATAGAAGGAAGGGGAATAGTCTTCTGGCAGGTCCAAAACCATTTTTTTTTTGGGAGGGGGGGCGGCATTTTTTAAATGGGTGCCAGGAATAGGCAGCGCCAAGACAAAAACAGATTCAATTAGAATAAAAACAAACCAGTAGCACTACAGGTAGTCATCCCAAGTTTTTAATATATATATATTTCTGTTGTTGCATTAAAGTGTGCAACTTTTAACAGGACCTTTGGGGAGAGGGGTGAACATCTATATTCTTGTTGTTATTGTTATAGCCCAGAACTTATAATAAATTGCTTTTCTGATCATTTTTGTGCAACTCTTAATTTACATTCTCACATTCTGTTAAGGTTGAGATTCTGTGCTGGTTGCAAATTGGATGCCCAGAAATGGGAAGCAGAAACTCTAACCCCACCTTGATCTTGTATAATGTAAGATGGGAAAGAGAGAAAGTTGGACAGGTTTTCAAGAATTTGTTATTGTATCTTACTATGTTAAATAATATAATTACTATCCAAGTTTCTCATCTTATGCCAAACAAAATTGAGGAGGAGTTCTTTTGACCTTCTATGTTTTCCACGTATTGAAGTAGCTTAATTATATGGAAAAGGCTACCTCAAATTGTGGATGAGAGAGACCTAACAAACTGGAATATGGTGCATTAGCTAAATTAGAAATTTAAGTAACTAGGTAAGATCAAACAGGAGAATTAGCAAGTAAAAATTTATTGAATAAATATAATGCTGTCTTGTGGTCCAACCTTACTGCTAAGACATTCTTTGAATAATACGTGTCCACTACAAGCATGGCTGATTTATTTGGCTAAGGGGACAATGGAAGCTTGCTGAGACTAACAGAATTATGACAAGATTGCTGTGACTTCTGGCTTTTGACAAGGAGAAAGATAGCATCATTGTCTAATATCAGATAAGTCAGGAAGTCAGCAAATCTTGGATCAAACATTTAGCATGCAACTGTCATGAATTGTATATTGTATACAGTTGTGTATTAACATTGTATATGTTATTAACGGGACTGAATCAAGATCACATGAAGTGTTAGTACTACTTTACAATGCCTTGGTTAAGGACACACTTGGAATGTTGCTTCCAGTTTTGGTTGCCACGATATAAAAAAGATGTTGAGACTTTAGAAAGAGTGCAGAGAAGAGCAACGAAGATGATTAGGGGACTGGAGGCTAAAACACATAAAGAACGGTTGCTAGAATTGGGTATGTCTAATTTTATGAAAAGAAGGACTAGCGGTGACATGACAGCAGCGTTCCAATGCCTAAGGAGAAAGATCCCACCAAAGAAGAGGGAGTCAAGCCATTTTCCAAAGTACCTGTAGGCAGGACAAGAAGCAATGGATAAAAACTAATCAAGAAGAGAAGCAACCTAGAACTAAGAAGAAATTTCCTGACAGGACAACTAATCAGTGGAACAGCTTGCCTTCAGAATTAGTGGGAACTCCATTTTAAGTTTTAAAGAAGAGACTAGACAGCCATTTGTCTAAAATGGGATAGGGCCTCCTGCTTGAGCAGAAGGTTGGACTAGAAGACCTCCAAGGTCCTTCCAACTCCTGTTATTCTGATTAACATAATGGTACTATATAAATAATGCACTGGTGAAAAAGGTAAACGTTTACAATCAATTCATTTCACTGTTAATTTTTTTAGCTGCATTACAAAAAATGTTCCATATTCACATGCTGTTCAAAAATGATTTTCGTAAATTGTGTACGTCATAGATTAAGTACAAAATACACGCTGCTTGAATTTAATAATCTGTTGGCTATAATGCCATGATTCCAGTTGTTTTTATGAAGAATATTAATATTCAGTGATTAGCAAACTCGTACATTTGTAGATGCTTTTTTTCCTCGTCATTTTTTGAGGTTTGTTTCTTGTTTCCATTCAGTTGGTATTTCATAGAACTGTCCGAAATTCATCAAAAATGAAATTAGGCACATGGGCTTCGACCACCTAAGGAAAGAAAGGGCTCATTCTTGTTAATATTCTTGTTAAATATTTCTTTCTTTACTTTTTAAATGTTCTTATTAAAGTTAATTGTAGGGTAAAATATAAATAAAACAAAAAACTAAGAAAGAAAGAAAAGTGCAGAAAGAAGCAAAAAGGGAAGAGAAAAAAATACTGATTTTCAAGTTTTTTTCAGCGCAGTAAAATATAAAAAAAGTTCCAGCCTCAATCTTTTGCTTTACATTTCTAAATGTTTCAAACTATTTTTATATTTGTGACATTGGCTTTCTGAAGAGAAGCACTTAGGCATGAAATGGGAAACTGCAACTGTACAAGAATCATTAAGACAAATCTACACTTAATTCATTTAGTTTTGGTTAAGCTTGCCATTTGCAGATCAAGTTTTATTTTCAGAAAAGATAATGGTGAAGTAAGTTATTCAGAGTGTGATGTCCGAATTCCAAGCAAGTCAGCCTTGCAAAGCAAACTGCTCTATTATTCTTTTATAGGAATCTTAGCTGTGACTGCCTTTTAAAACCAGAATTATCAGAAATGATCTTCCTAGAGGAAATGATCACACTGGCTGGAGAATTCTTGGAGTTGAGGTCCATATATCTTAAAAGTTGCCAAATTTGGGAAATACCGCTCCATAGCATATCTAAGGATGATCTGAGAAATACAAGCAAAAATTCTGGGTACTTTTGTCCATTCATTACATTGGACTCATTCTCAAAAAACCTTGTTATACTCACCCTTCTTGGTAATTTTGTGTAACGAACATAATCTTCTAAAAAAAGCAGGGCGCCCACAACATCTGCTGGCATTTCCGGGACCTTCTGGCTGTGAATAGGCACAAAACCACAACACAAAATGTTTTTAATTTTGGTACATCTCTGATGGGCCAGCTACAAAACACATCAATGTTTTAGGAAAACACCTCTCACCTCCATATAGGTTCAGCTTAATTGAAAGATGATTTAGAATGGAGCCATTTTGTGTCACAGCACAGCAGACACAGAACCTAGCTGAGGACTGACTGGCTGATCTCCTCATACCACTTCTTATTTTAAGAGGGATTAAACCTGGTAAATTATCTAAAATGTATAAAGGTATGCCAAATGAATGTTGGTAGTTTAAAAGCAAAGAAGGGACTTTTTAATCATCTATGGTGGACATGTGATAAAGCAAAAAAAAAATAAAATAAAAAATAAAATTGGAGTATGATTCATATTTTAATACAGAAAATTTTGATAATGAAGATAAAGGTGAAACCAGATTTTTTTTCTTTTGGGCCTAATGGAAAAAGACCTGAAAAGATTTGGAAACTTTGGAACTTTGTTAGCAGCAAGACCAGGGGTGGGATTGAAAAATTTAACAACCGATTCACTGCCTGGTTGCTGAGTGGACATAGCCATGGGGGCGTGGCCCACTCAGCCTCCTGCATCATGTGGGGGGGTGTTTTCACCCTCCTGAGGCTTTGCAGCCTTTCCTTGAGCCTCCAGGAGGGTGAAAAGAACGTCCTCCGGGCTCCGGGCTCCGGAAATCGGCTCGTTCCCGGACGGCCTGATTTTTGTCCTCCTGAGGCTTTCCTTGAGCCTCCAGGAGGGCGAAAATGGCCTCCCCTGGGCTCCAGAGGCCGGAAACGGGCCCATTTCCAGACTTTCATTGGGCCCATTTTTCACCCTCCCAGAGCCTCCATGTGGTCCCTGCACTTATCTCACATCCAAAACAGGCTACGTAGAGACTCCTGGGAGGGGCAGAGTGGGTAGGGTCAGACAGTCCTTGTAACTACCAGTTCAGTGAACCAGATTAAAATTAACATCCGGTTCGCCAGAATCGGTCCAAACCGGCTGAATCCCACTCCTGAGGAAGACTATTGTATGCACAAAAATGGAAGGACACTTCGATTCCTACCATGGACAAATGGTTGCAGAAGTTGATGGAGTTGGCAGAAATGGCAAAATTTGACTATTTTGATTAAAGAAAAGAATATAAATACTTTTGTTTCCACATAGAGACCGCTTCTGAACTTTGTGCTTGAAGTGGAAAAGAATGAAACTTTGATTTTGGGTTTTACCGATTAGACTGATAGATTCTTATAGAAATGGCTTGTTCATACTATTATGAAAAAGCAAAAAGTTGTGATTTGATGTTAATGCCTTATTTTACTGCAACAGGAGAGAATCAGAAGTCAATGCTTCTTTTTCCTAATCCTTCCTCACTTCTCTTCCCCCTCTCCCTCTCCACTGCTTTCCTATTTACTTTTGTATTTTGTATCTTATTTTATCTTATAACTCAATAAAAATATTAAACCATGAAAGCTGGTAAGTATTTGACCAGGAGACAAATCCCAGGCCTCTTAAGCTAGACAGGAATTTTAAAAAGTGCTGGTGCTACAAGTTCCGTCAAGGACAGGATTTACACACTTTCAATATGTAGTTTGACTGACTAGCTTAACACATCATGTGAACTCATACTGCTTGTGATTTGTTATCTAAACTGTGCCTTGAGATTATGTGAATTAAGCCATTGACAAAAAAGGAATGTTATGGGTAGGATTATTGATGTACATCTTGGCAAATAGATGGGGAAGAAATGGAGGTAGTGACAGACTTTATTTTCCTGGGCTCCGATCACTGCAGATGGGGACTACAGCCAAGACATTAAAAGACGCTTGCTCCTGGGGAGGAAAGCCATGGCAAATCTAGACAGCATACTAAAAAGCAGAGACCTCACCCTGCCAACAAAAGTGCGTATAGTCAAGGCTATGGTTTTCCCAGTTGCAATGTCTGGCTGTGGAAGTTGGACCATAAGAAAGGCTGAGCGCCAAAGAATTGAGGCCTTTGAACTATGGTGCTGGAGAAGACTCCTGCGAGTCCCTTGGACTGCAAGGCAATCAAACCGGTCACTTCTAGAGGAGATCAACCCTGACTGCTCTTTAGAAGGCCAGATCCTGAAGATGAAACTCAAATACTTTGGCCATCTAATGAGAAGGAAGGACTCACTGGAGAAGAGCCTAATGTTGGGAAAGATTGAGGGCAAAAGAAGAAAGGGACAGCAGAGAATGAGGTGGCTGGATGGAGTCACTGAAGCAGTAGAAGTGAGCTTAAATGGGCTCCAGAGGATGGTAGAGGACAGAAAGGAACATTGTCCATGGGGTTGTGATGGGTCGGACACGACTTCGCAATTAACAACAACAAAATTGATGTACAGTTCTGTGCCTCTTTGGGCGACCACATTTCAAACAGGTTTAAAGAGAATTGGAAACAATTTTAGAAAAGGGACAAGGGAGCCACCAATGATCCAACTTTTAATTTTATTGAGGATGGGGAATTTATTTATTTATTTATTTATTTATTTATTTATTTATTTATTTATTTATTTATTTATTTATTTATTTATTTATTTATTTATTTGGAATTTATATACCGCCCTTCTCCCTGAGGACTCAGGGCGGTGTACAGCCAGAATTAAAAAAACATAAAATACAAATATTAAAAAACAATTAAAATATATATAAATTTGGCCCAAAATTAAAAATACAAACCAATTTAAAACATTTAAAATTTCTTCTTAAGCCAGCCCGGCTTGCTGGAAAAAGTGGGTTTTAAGAGCACGGCGGAAGGCACTAAGGTCTTGGATTCTCCTTATCTCTGGGGGCAACTGATTCCAGAGGGTAGGTGCCCCCACAGAGAAGGCCCTCCCCCTGGGGGTCACCAGCCTGCACTGATTGGCTGATGGCACCCTGAGGAGGCCCTCTCTGTGGGAGCACACGGGACGATGGGAGGTCGTCAGTAGCAGCAGGCAGTCTCGAAGATAGCTAGGCCCGATGCCATGGAGTGCTTTAAAGGTGATAACCTTTGAATGTTAGTAAGCTACAACTTTCATTATCCCGAATCATTAGCCAACTTGCATTGTTGCAAGCTGTAACTTAACAACATCCAAAAGCCAGATGTTCTCCACCCTCTACTGAGCAGCTCATGTCTTCTTAATCATGGAGTGTAACACTCAACTCGGAAATTCAAATTAAAACTTCCTGGATAATGGCCATTTGAAGGGGAATCTAATCCTCCTAATGTATTTGATTCAGCTGCTGTGTTGCTAAGGGAAGGCAGTGCGAGGGCTTTGTGAAGGAAAAGTTGGTACCTGGTGCACTGTTCCATTGTGGAGCGAACAAACTGACCGATCAGACCCAGAAATTGTTCAGTGTAGCGTGAATGAAACTGCTTCAGCAAGGTCAGGAGTCCCAGCACCAGAGGTGGCCAGTCAATGGGATCGGCTGGCTTTCGACACACCATCCCTGAAGGAAAACAAAACCTAACCTAATACATTTCCTCATAGTTTGTGGGGAGGGTTGCTGCATAAGAAGACACAGCTGGTGGCATCAATTCAAAATACTATGGAAAATTTGTGTTGGTGGAGAAAAAGTGGAGAAATGAATTCTCTTTGTAGTATTTACCCTGGATTATAGTCCACCTTAATATTTGCAAGTTGCATCTAAGGAACAGTTCACTGCCCAAGGACAAAAATCCTCAAAAAGGAATTTAAACAGAATTTGTATATGAAAGGTTTCCCCTGTCTAGTTGTATCCAACTCAGGTGTTTGTGTATGCTCATCTCCATTTCTTAGCAGATGGAGCCAACTACGCGCACACACACACAATACGTACATATATTTATAGATATACACTTATCTATCCTGATGGGCAAAAGACCCATATGCATATAACTATATAACTAGATAGATAGATATAAATTGATATATTGATCTATATAAACGCAAAAAATTAAAATCTCAGGTGTTTTCCTGCATCATTGTAAATAAATTGGTTAAAATGTTTAAAATTCTGGTTAAAATCCCAGCTTGAAATTTTAGCTGAGGTTTTAAAGGACCTTGCAGAGTGCTCTGTAAGGATTTTTAGAAGATTTCAAGCTGGGATTTTAACCAGAATTTTAAACATTTTAACCAACTTATTTACAATGACGCGGGAAAACACCCGAGATTTTAATTTTTTGCATATGCACACCCGCGAAAACTTAAGAAGACATCTATATAAATGTATATATAAATATTCAATATGTGTACAGTATATTTTAATGTAATGCATACCCCAAGGAAAGATAAATCTTCGTAGTCATTCAAATTATATCTTATTTAGGGTTCCTCTATTTTGCTCTAAAATTCCAACTTTCTTTGATCACTGTTCATCTCACCAGAACAAATATAGGACAAATTTAGAGCAATTAAACTCTGTGCAATTCTATCTGCAACGAAATTTTGAGTGCTAGTAATTTTGCTAGAGTGAAAATATTTTCCTAATCACCTACGCTTAAAGTTAAAGGATGCAGAATAATTATACTATACCTGAGTTTTTACTGTACTGAAGTTTTGGCAACTGAGAAATCAGAAACAGAAAATTCACAATGGGGAAATACGGCAATCGTTTCGTTGTAATGTAGATCTGGGAAAGAACATTTCGAAGGAAAGAATGTATTAATTTTTTTTTTAAAAAATCCAGATTATTTTACAATCCCCGCTTTAGACAGCAAAGCAATGAAATTCATATATAACTTTTTTTTTAAAAAAAAATCATTTAAAAGAACTGAAGAAAAAGATTATGCTGTGCTAAATCAATGAAAAGAAAGAACAGAGGGAGGAAAAATAAATCTATTAAAAAAAGGAAATAATGGGATAATTCTACAGTTGAGAAAATAGATAGACTATCAGGTTAAGGATCAGATATGTTTTTCTGAAGATGCTCTTTAATTAAGATACCTTCACTAAAGAAGCCTTTTCTATCCACAACCCCTGAATGTTGGATGGAGCTTTTGAAATAAAGCCAGGGGTGAAATACTCCCGGTTCGGACTGGATCGCCCGATCTGGTAGCGATGGTGGCGGGTGGTTCGGAGAACAGGTAGCAAAAATCCCTGCCCTCCCCGCATTGCCCAGCTGAGCTGCGCAATCATCAGAGGCTTTTTTTAATTTTTAAAAGCATTTTTTCTACAACCTCTTCAGCCGAAGAGGTTATAGAAAAAATGTTTTTAAAAGGAAAAAAAGAAAAAGCGTCTGCCAATCAGGCAAGTCAGCTGGGATTGTCAGAGGCTTTAAAAGCATTTTTTTTACAACCTCCTCAGCCGAAGAGGTTGAAGAAAAAATGGTTTTAAAAGTAAAAAAAAAAAAAAAAGTTGGCCACGCCTACTCAGTCATATTACACTCCCCCCACCAAGCCATGCCCACAGAACCGGTAGTAACTAAATTTACATTTCACCACTGAATAAAGCTTGATGTGATGACAAATATATTATGTATTTCTGTTTGCATTGCTGGCCCACTGTTTCTATGCTGTCCAGAGTTGTTGCATGGTTGGGTGATAAATTTAAACAAATAAACAAATACATATTTCCCCCCATATCTCTCCCCCCCCATCTCCCCCTCCAATCTAAGCTCTGCTGCCTCTTTTTCCAATAAATGAATTCTTTTCTTGCCTGCTTCACATAGTTTTTTTCACAGTTAAAACAGAATGGAGACCTTTTAGCAGGGTGAATAAAAATAAGATTTTTTAAAAAAATAATTAAAAAATTGGATTTTTAAAATCTAAATTGGATTTATAAAATTTAAATCAGATTTTTATTTATTTTTATCAAATTTATTTTAATAAAATACTTTTGGAGTAAAAAATTATCTAATGATAGTTTTCTATTTAAGATACATTGACAATTTAGTTTATTCAGCATGGAATAGAGCCACGATGGCGAACCTATGGCACGCTTGCCACAGGTGGCACGCGGAGCCATATTGGTGGGCACACGAGCAGTCCCCTAATTCAGCTCCAGTGCGCAAGCATGTGCCAGCCAGCTAATTTTCGAGCCTTCCGGGCCCACGGGAAGTCGGGAAACAGGCTGTTTCCGGCCTCCGGAAGGGTTCTGGTGGAGGGGGTGTGGAAAGGCCGTTTTTGCCCTCCCCAGGCTCCTAGAAAGCCTCTGGACCCAGGGAAGAGCGAAAAACGGGCCTTCCGGTCCCATTGGAAGTCAGGAAACGAGCTGTTTCCGGCTTCCAAAGTGCGTTCAGGGGGGTGGGGAAGACCGTTCCAAGAAAGCCTCTGAAATCTGGGGAGGACAAAAAACAGGCCTACAGTGCCTACCGTGCCATCGTGTGCCAAAAGCGGGGGGAGCACGGGGGAGGGATCATGCGCACATGCACGGGGGGCAGGGCACATTGAATTATGGGTGTGGGCACACGCGTGTGTGACCCCCCCATGTTCCCCACGCTTTTGGCATGCTATGGCAAAAAGGTTAGCCATCACTGGAATAGAGCTTAGTTATGAAGCACGAGGGTGTATATTCTGCAATATTGGGACTGTCGGTGAGTCAACAGCAGGTTGAGGAAGAGCTGCTGCAGGACAGAGATGACAGTTGCTCTTTCAAAATTATGATTTAAATTGAGTTGATTTAAATCAACTCCACCCTGCCTCTTAGTAAAGATGGTATCTCATAGGTTAGAAAGCTCTGCTGATTAAACAGGCCAGTGGTTGGTGCAACACATTGGGATGGCACCAAGGGCTGAGATACCTTAATAAGGAAAATGGCCTCACCTTATTCAGTGGATTATGGATGCCAGCAGCCTCCAGGTAAGCAGTAATTTCATACAGTAGGGTGTTATCTTCTTTGGGACAAGGCAAAGAAGGATCTTGATAGTGGGCCTCTATATCAGCCAGGATTGCTCTACAAGAGGAAAAGGAATAGCAGAGCAGCTTTAGACCAACCTATTTCTGTATTCTATGTCCCGCAGTAATTAGAATGGATTTGAGAAGCCCAAATATTTGAGAGGACAGCAATCTCACCACCCAATTACTCTCACCCTCCTACCCTTCCACAACAGCCTGAAGTTGTGGGTGCTCCAACACTGGAGGTTTTCAAGAAGAAATTGGACAATCTGAAATGGTACAGGAACTCCTGCCTGAGCAGGCGGCTTGGAGTAGAACAGTGGTCACCAACTGGTGGGCCGCGAGAAAATTTTGGTGGTCCGCAGAAAAATTATTTTCATTTTTTATATTGCATTAAATCAGGGATCTTCAAACTACGGGCCCTGGGACAGATATGTGCAATGAACATTTGTGTTGCTGCAGAGAGTCTCCCACTTTGGGGGTTTTTTGTGCGGGTCGGAGGCGGGGAGAAATTCTGACTTGGGGTCTGCTTCAGCCTCCCGGTGCGGGGCTTTGGGCAAAGGCTGGAGGGAAGTGCTGCTGGTGGCAAAGAGCCGGAGGGCCTCGTTCCAGTGGGACTGCATCATGGCCTGGAACTGGCTCACCATCTCAGCCTGCTGAGCCTCCAGGTGCCGGTACCTGGCCTTGCACTCCCACAGGTCCTTTCCTCTGCTTGGAAAGCCTATGCTCGTAGTCCTCAGTGAGGTGCTTCTGCTGAGCCTCCTTCTTGGTCAGATCCAATTTGAACTGAGCCAGCTGTTTTGCCAACTCTTTCTCGTGGTGGCTGCTTAGTTCCAACAACTGCTTCCTGTTAGGGCCCTAAGAAGCCCAGGAGGGCAGGTGAGCAGTGGTGGGAGGGGAGGGGCGAGTAGAGGCTGGCGAGGCACCCCTTGACGTGAATGACATTGAGTTGGCCACGCCCACCCAGTCACATGACCACCTAGCCAAGCCGATCCAGCTGGTCATTAGGCAGATCATATTAATGGTCCACGGGATTTAAAATTATGAATTTAGTGGTCCCCGAGGTCCGAAAAGTTGATGATCCCTGGACTAGAAGATCTCTAAAGTCCCTTCCAACTCTGTTATTCTGACCTGCACTCCGGAGAGGCTGGATGAATGACCTCCCAGAGCCTACAAACTCTTACATTCTGTAATTCTATCAATATTTATATCAAACCTAGTAACTCTCTGCTCTGTTCCTGGGTGTTAAGGTTATTGTTATTAATACTAATAACATTAATTATATTATTAGTATTATTACAATGTAATTATTTTTTCACTTGGTTTTATAATCTGTAAGACGCCCAGAGTTACCCTGTAGAGGAGATGCACGGCATGGAAATGTAATCAATCAATCAATATAACATTAAAATAACCCACGGCCTGGGAATAACTAGGCCTGGGAACCAAACAGGGAATTTTATGCTGGAAGTAGCTGCTACATTGATGGCAGACTCCACCTCAAACCCCTTCAAAGTGTTTATTTTATTATTCTATTATTTTACCTATGTTCTATTTACAAGTTTTTTTCATTTCTCTTTCTTTTTACTATTATAAACTATCTACACCACCCCCACGGTGAGATAGACCACAACTAAATTTAACTTTGTTAGTACAGTGGTCTAAAGCACCCTGTTATTAAGACCAGCTGCCTGCAATAACTGCAGGTTCAAATCTCGCCAGGCTCAAGGTTGACTCAGCCTTCCATCCTTTCTAAGGTAGGTAAATTGAGGACCCAGTTGTGGGGGCAATAAGCTGACCTTGTATAAATATACAAAAGGATGAAGGCTATTGCTTAGCGCATTGTAAACCGCCCTGAGTTTCTGGAGAAGGTCAGCATATAAATCAAATTAAAAAAAAAAAAAACAAAAAACTACCAAACAAATAAACCCCCTTTTCTATTTCCCCCCAGCAGCTGCTATGTATAGATTTGTA
Source organism: Arizona elegans (assembly GCA_022577455.1). Classification (NCBI taxonomy): domain Eukaryota; kingdom Metazoa; phylum Chordata; class Lepidosauria; order Squamata; family Colubridae; genus Arizona; species Arizona elegans. The sequence continues at coordinate 3,780,379 of JAKOOJ010000002.1, read as the reverse complement.
AGCTTATGATTCTGGAGCATGGAAAGGGTCAATGAGATGAATAGCCATTCACACTTGATCCTCCCAAAATGGGCCTGGATTTCTTTCAAAACCGAATTGATGGTCATGGTTACAATTAAGGGCCAAATAAAGAATTGGGACCACTTAGCTTGGATGAACATAAATCTGGATCAGATTTCAGGAAAATTCCAAACATTGGAACGGATAATTGCTTCCTGCTACCACAATCCATAAATGACTAGAGACTAATTTCACAATCTTTGTGATGCAACCTATTTTTTTTTAACCCATGGCTCTCCCCAAATTTGCTTAGCATTCTGGGTTGAGAGGAACATCCCAAATTGTAGATGTTCCCTTTTGACGCAGGTGGATTTGAAAAGCTATTATGATTTATGTTACCATCCCAGGATATGAGAAGCTATTATTGTCACTGTTGCCATCCCAGTGACACAAGCTGGTCCCCAGGAAGCTTGCAGTCTTACTTGTTAAGGTTCTCCAGGGCAGCTGCTAAATGCTTGGAGTCGAATCTGCAGGAATAGTTAAGCTCGTTGCCTATTTGACGTCTTAAAATCTGCATCTGGCCAACCTAGGGAGAAGACGATGACAATTAAAAGACCCCCAAAATGAAAATGAATGAATAGGAGTAAGTACAATTTATTGCCTAAAACATCCTGGTTTTTTTATATGGACACTTTTTTTTTTTTTTTTTTTTTTTATATATTTCTATACCGCCCTTCTCCCGAAGGACTCAGGGCGGTGTACAGCCTATTTAAAAACACAGACAAAACAACAGTATAAAATTTAAAATAATTAAATAGGTGGCTCAAATTTAAAACCCCAATAAATTTAAATACCCAATTTAAAACTATTGTGTTGATAGTCCGGCTTGGCGGAACAACAGGGTCTTCAATGCGCAGCAAAACGCCCGGAGGTCGGAGATCTTACGAATTTCCGGGGGCAGTTCATTCCATAGGGCTGGGGCTCCCACAGAGAAGGCCCTCCCCCTGGGTGTCGCCAGCCGACATAACTTGGCTGATGGCACCCTGAGGAGACCCTCTCTGTGGGAACGGACTGGTCGGTGGGAGGCTATTGGTGGCAGAAGACGGTCTCGGAGGTACCGGGTCCTATGCCATGGAGCGCTTTAAAGGTGGTAACCAACACCTTGAATCGCACCCGGAAGACCACTGGGAGCCAGTGCAGCTCGCGCAGGAGGGGTGTCACATGGGCACTGAGGATTACTAATGAAAAGTTACCATTATAGCCCTCATGAAGATTTTCCCAAGACATCCCAGATGTATTGATCCTACAACTTTGTCAGGGTAGTGATTTAAGACCACTACCAGCTGCTGCGATGATGGGAATGAGTCAGCAAGGTTTTTGGCTGTTATCCCTTTAAGAACCGGTATAAGAGGAGGCCCTGCTAGGGCGTCTCTCTCTCTCACCGTATTTTCCCCTGCTGTGATTGCTGATTGCTTGACTTCTGCCTATAGTACGTGTATATATAGTATATATTCTTTTGTAGATAGAACCACTATTATATGACAAACCTGTTTGCTGTTAACGCTCTTGGGTTGTCTCACGTAGTAAAGCTGTGCACACTCTGACAGACTTCCAGAATCCCCATTCATTCAAGAAAGGGTAATGTAGGAAAGAGCACCCTAATTCTCTACGTTATGATTCAGAAGACTCAACTAACCAACTAACTAACTAAGAGAATTGCTCCCAAGAAAATAGGCATTTTTTCTCCTTAAGGACATTGTGCGATTCTGACATTAATGGAGCCTCAGCTAACTTAGTTGTTTTCTTATAGCAATCAAAACTTCAGGTTTTACCCTCCTGTTAAAGAACAACGTGGCTGTTACATTTTATTTACCTACATATCCATATCTTTCCAATTTCTTGATCTAGACAAAAGCCTAGGATTTTCTGATAGCCTCCCACCCCAAAATTAACTAGGTCCAACTCTGTTTAGCTTTTTCAACATCAGAATGTCAGGCCTGGAAGCCATCTTTTATATTAGGCCTTCAGACCTGCCATGTTTACTACTGTGGGAAACTGGGAGGGGGGAATTGTATGGAGCATGGGTGATATATATTGTCATAACAACATTCCTTTCTCAAGAAGTTAAGGACAACTTGCCCTGCACCTGGAAGGCTGGAACTGGGAGGCAGTTCTCCAGTTGGAACGATGTTTGATTGATCCAGACTTGTGGGTATTGGGCAGGGACTTAAACTTTTCTGTGGGTGGGGAAAACCTGGAAACTTTCAGATTTGGGTTTTCCCAGATATGCCAATATGACATCTCTAATAGAGTGTAATTTTAAGGGAACTCAAGCCTCAGAGTTTTCTTTCGTTGGGGGCGTTACTTGGAATCCTGATATTGAGATTGTGAGGACATCCAAGTTTTCAGAGACTTGAGATCCAGGTGGATTCTGCTGGTAAAGTACAGCTCCCAAACTTCTCTCAGCTGGAAGGTCACCAGATGTTCCCTCCCTCATGACTGAGATAGCCAAAGTACCTTCATAATTGTGTCCAGGTAGGCAGCCCAGATTTTCTGTGTTTTGGTAATTGCTGTAGAGTAGACTCTATTACAATTGGCTGCAACGGAACATTGAGAGAAAAATAAGTTTCAGAAGTGTCATCCCATCCCTCTTTAGGATTATTATTCTGTATCCTCCACCTGATAAAAATACAGTACAGGTAGTCCTTGATTTATAACAGTTCCTTTAATGACTGTTCAAAGTTACAACGGCACTGAAAAATGCAACTTATGACCGTTTTTTCAAAGTTATGACCTTGGCAGCACTCCCATAATCATGCGATCAAAATTCAGACGCTTGGTAACTGGTTCATACTTAACAACTGTTGCTGTGTCCCAAGGTCGTGTGATCCCCTTTGGCGATCTTTTGACAGGCAAAGTCAATGGGGAAGCCAGATTCACTTCACAACCGGGTTACTAACTTATCAACTTCAATGTTTCACTTAATGACTATGGCAAGAAAGGTGGTAAAATGGGGCAAAGGTTCACTCAACAAATGTCTCACTTAACAACATAAATATTGGGCTCGAAATGGATGCCCCATTTTCCGCCCATTCTGGGTGGCAGGTAACGGAATAGGCCGAAAATGGGGCACGCAGAGGCCGAAAATGGGATGTGGAGGCCAAAAATGGGGCGTGTGGAGGTGGCAGTGGCGATCCTTGCAGCCTGAAACAGCTGATCCTTGGGAGGCCAATCCAACCGACAATCAGCTGCTTGTGCTAATCAGGCTGTGCTGAAGCTGAAACAGGCTGTTTGGTGCAAGGAGGCAAATTGCTGGGAGGCAGAGGCCAAAGGGTGGGGGCAGGTGGGTCTACATTTGGTGTATAAGACGCACCCAAATTTTCATCCTCTTTTGGGGTGTGGGGGGAAGTGTGTCTTATACTCCAAAAAATATGGTAAATCCTGGACATTTTCCAGCCCAGGATCCTGCTTGAAGGAACTTACCCACAAGTCCTTTCAGGGGGCTGACACTCCTCATGAGAGACTTCAGTGCTTCATGGACCCCTTTATCGCGCAGCACTATTTTCTGAAACATGATGAGGAAATTCTAGAGAGAAAAGAAAGAGACGCGTTGGGATATTCTGCAGAAAAGTCCACTGAGGTTGCACATACTGTGTTTCGTATGGCATGAATAATCTAGAATGGAACCCAGGATCTTGCTTGCAGCTGTGTTTTTTCAACTTTGGCAATATTAAAATGTATTGACCTCCAAAGAAATGTGGGCTGGGGAATTTTGGGAGTTGAGGCCCACACATCTTAAAGCTGTCAAAGTTGAGAAAGACCTGATTTGTGAACTGGAGCAGGGCTAGGGCCTGGTTACCTGCAACTCTTTGACAATCATGAAGCAGAGAAGACGGTCTAACCCGTTAAGACCAAAGGTACCCAAAGTGTTCTGGATCTCGGCCAACAAGCGACTATTGGAGACTTCCTGGTGAGTTTTCATATCATACCAGGTATTAAGTTGGTCAATATAGCAGGCAGACCTGATGGGAAACAGGTAAAAAGGTAAGAAGCCGCCACTGAAGGATCTTATCTGTGACCAGGTTGGCAAGGGTGAACAATCTTTAAGCAATCAGATATCGAATAAAGTTGGACAGACAAGAAATAAGAAGATCTGCAATAGTACAACGTAGACTCATTAAATTATGCAATTTTTCATACCGAGGATCAGTCTGTCAGCTGATCAGCTAAAACTTGTGTAGGGTTGGAATGAGATAATAGTTTTGAGTTTTTGACTAGTTCAGGAAGAAGGGGGAAAGGGAGGGGAGAGGGAGGAGGAGAAAGTAGGAGGAGGAAGGGGGAGGGAAAGAAAAAGGAGGAAAAAAATTGGAAGGGGGAGGAGGAGAAAAGGAGAGGCAAGAAAAGCAGGGAGACGGGAAAGGAAAGGAGGAGGAGGAGGAGGAGGAGGAGGAAGGAAAGGAAAAGGAAAGAAGGAGAGGAGCTTTATGAATCTTTTGTCCGGTTTAACCCAGTCCTGCTGGTCATACAGTATATGAAGATGTCAGGAAAAAGCCCATTTTCTATATGCAATATGCAAATTATGCAGCCCGCTTACTTTGGGTCAGTGATTCTCAGAATTTCTCTGCAGAGGCGACCGATAAAAGTAACAGATTCATCTATAGGCACAAATTTGGGTATTGGAATATGGGTGGATTGGTAGATGCTTTGCCAGTCTTGAATCTGAAAAGACACGCACAGTGAAGTCATGCTCAGCTATATTCTGATTATACACCTAATTGTGTGTTTCCAAACCCATCAGGCTGTTTTTCAAAGACCACGGTATCCTCGTGTTATCTATCGGTGTGTTGGGTTTCAGGGCTCTTGACAGCTGCTCTCAGTCTGTCCACATCATCTACAGATAGTCGACTTATGGCTGGTCACCCAGTCAACAGTAACTGAATTTTTGACAGACATCCCCCCCCCCACCCCGCTCAAGGCACTTACAACCTGGTTCCGAAGTTCCGCTCTCCCCCGCTTTAAAGTGAATAATGTGAATCATATAATAATGTGAATGGTATAGGGTCAGCTATATGAACACTGGAGGACCCTCTTTATTCACATTATTATAAAGAAAGAAATGTGCTTGTTCAGAGATTACACTGTCAGCTAAATTCCATTCTTGGCAACATATCTTTTGAGAGGCCTATCTGTCAAAGATGCAAGGACCATATGTAATATACATCTTCTGAGGGGCCTATCTGTCAAGGATGAAGAGACATCCATATGAAACAAAAGTTTATTATTATCAAAGGAAGCCATAAATCTACGCATCAGTGGATACAGAACTAAGGAGGATGTTTAGGTAAAATTATCTCATGTACTATAAATTAATGTAGGAATTTGGTAATTAAAAAGTGTCAATTATCATGTAACAAATGTATGTTAACCATATATGGAAAACTGCTGTGCTAGCAAAATCCTTTGTCTTGGAAAGGTATAAAAACAGTTGTATCAGAACTCTTCCTTTGTTCAGAATTGCAGATTCAAATCTGGTTCTGAAACTATGCAATAAACTGACTCTGGCTGACCCAGGAATGTTGTTCAGTCTTCTCTTTCTACAACACCTTGGCCATACTGTCAGAGTTTGTTGCAGCAATCAAATCCAGAAAGCACACACAAGTAACTGATTCAGCAGGATTCATGAACTTCTCTTTGCATATATAATAGAACACATGAAATAAACATACAATACCAATGGCAGATTCTCCAACGTAGTAGTAGTTACAAGCAAACACAGGCAGAGGAGAGAACAGTTTCAGTTTCAATGCCACAGACAGACTAGTTTCAGTTTCAGAGCTGAGCACAGAGCTAAGCCACTCCCAGGCTCCAAACTGTTTTAGTCACCAATCAGCTCCCATTGGCTGACTTAGTTGCTATGCCTATACGTTGGCTGACCTTGTTACTAAGCCCTATTTCAGTTTGTGAATATTCTGACACATATGACTGCTGTCTGACGCATTTGCCAGAAATCTGCATTTAGGCAACAATCAGGCTCAGCGAGCATCAAGGACACTGTAGTGCAGCCCTGAGCTACAAATATATATATTTTTTCTATTGGCCTCCATACAGTCTACAGCTTTTTAATTAAGGGGGTTTAATACCTTTGTCCTTAAGAAGTTGTTGCATTCCTGCTCCACGTTGTAATTAATAATTCGGGATACTTCCTCCTGCCAAATCTTTAATCCACAGATGTTGACATAGTCCTGGATGTACTCAAAGGAACGGTGGAACCCATCCATTGTGGCTGCCATATCTCTCAGCCTGGGCATGAGCTCGCTGGGCTGTGGAAATAGGGAAGATTAAAAGAGCCATCAGAAGGATATTCACCATCTTTGCTTTCTTAAATTTGTTCTTTCTCCATTCAGGGATAACTACAGAATGGCAGGTTTAGGAAACTCACAATGGGAGATGCTAAGGAAGGACTGCGAGTTTGGACTGCACAGTTGCAGCTGCCATTTTGATTACTTTAATCTCTTTGTGCACATCCCAGTACAGATAGTCTTCAACTTACAGCCATTCATTTAGCGACTTACAACAGATCGTCACACTTACGACTGTTGCAGCATCCCCACAATCTTGTGATCAGAATTTGGGCACTTGGAAACTGGCATTTATTTAACCATGGTTTCAATGTCCCAGGTCATGTGATCAATGTCTCAGGGTCATGTGATTGCCATTTGTAACCTTCCCAGCTGGCTTCCGGCAAACAAAGTCAACGGCAGTGATCTGCTCAACAACCATGGCAAAATAGGTTGTAAAATCAAGCACGACTTACTTAACAACCTTCATGCCTAGGAATGGAAATTCAGTCCCAACCGTGGTCGTAAATTGAGGACTACTTGTAGATGCTGCTATTCCAGAATTTCCTCCTCCAGCTCTCTTTCCTGAAACCTTCTCCTTTCCTTCCAAGGAGAAAGTATTTCACCATTACAAGGTGGAGATAAGGAAAGGCTGCTCTGGTTCCAAGTATTTTTAAATTGTATTCGCAAGCTGGAACATCCCTGCCCCACCACCTTTTAAAAGAATTGCCCATAAATCCAAAATAAAATTTGAGGTTGTGTGATGTGTGAAATCTCTTTCGTGAATCTCTTTCACACATTCCTTGTGTGTGACCAATCACACGTGGCCAATAAAGAATTCCAATGAACCTGTAGGAAGATGACTTGAAGCATTTACTGTATTTTTCAGACTATAAGACGCACCAAGATTTCAAAGAGGAAAACATAAAAAAAAAAAAAAAGAAATAGTTTTTGGTCTGGTTTTTTTCCTCCCCAGCACCCAGGAATACTCTGCAGATCTCCCAAACCCTCTGTGTGTCCCGTTTTCATGAAAAACGGGCCCGTTTTGGCCTCCTGAACCCCCCCACGCATCCTGTTTTTGCCCTCCCCAGCCCCCAGGAGCACTCTGCAGGCCTCCTAAACCCTCTGTGCGTCCCGTTTTTCGCAAAAACGGGATGCGCGGGGAGGGGTTTCAGGAGGCCAAAAATGGCTGTATTCGGTGTATAAGACACACCAACATTTCCACCTTCTTTTAGGGGGGAAAATAGTGCGTTTTATAGTCTGAAAAATACGGTAATTTCTAAAAGGGGAACAAGGAAGTATGAGAATTTTACTGTAACTGTTGGTGAGATAACAAAGAGCTAGGCTAAATTGGAATTAGATCATCTTGTACCTTTGCTCTAGGATTGAAGGTGAGCCCTCGGTGTAGGGCAAAAGCCACGCGTTTGACCAGCTCCTTTCTAATTCCATCTTCAAGCAACTGCTTTGGGTCAACCTAGAAAACCCGTAGAAGAGAGAAATCATAATGTGCCTTTCTATTTGTTGGATAAGTCTTTCCTACTCTTTATTATAGAATAGAATAGAATAACAGAGTTGGAAGGGACCTTGGAGGTTTTCTAGTCCAACCCCCTGCTTAGGCAGGAAACCCTACACCACTTCAGACAAATGGTTATCCAACATCTTCTTAAAAATTTCCAGTGTTGGAGCATTCACTTCTCAGGCAAGTTGTTCCACTTATTATTTATTTATTGGTTTGATTTATATGCCGCCCTTTTCTGGAGACTCAGAATTGTTCTAATTGTCAGGAAATTTCTCCTTAGTTCTAAATTGCTTCTCTCCTTGATTAGTTTCCACCCATTGCTTCTTGTTCTACCCTCAGGTGCTCTGGAGAATAGTTTGACTCCCTCTTCTTTGTGGCAGCCCCTGAGAATTATGCTATGCCTGAACTAAGAGTTTTATCTTGAGGAAGATAAGATCATCTTCAAGGGAGGAAACCTTTGCAGAACAGCTACGTCCTCAATATTCTGATAGTAGATGCCTCTCGAGATTGTTTTTCATCCTATTCTGTTGATCATGGAGGACTTATGAAGGCCTCTTTGAAGATCATGTGGTAGCTATAATTGCAGGGACTAATACAGGCAGTCACCGGGAGTCAATACTGATTTGAAGAAACATAAGGTAAGGTAAAGGTTCCCCTCGCACATACGTGTTAGTCGTTCCTGATTCTAGGGGGGCGGTGCTCATCTCTGTTTCAAAGCTGAAGAGCCAGCGCTGTCCGAAGATGTCTCCATGGTCATGTGGCTAGCATGATTAAACGCCAAAGGCACACAGAACGCTGTTACCTTCCCACCAAAGGTGGTCCCTATTTTTCTACTTGTATTTTTTACGTGCTTTTGAACTGCTAGGTTGGCAGAAGCTGGGACAAATAACGAGAGCTCACTCCGTTACACGGCACTAGGGATTCAAACTGCTGAACTGCCGACCTTTCAATCGACAAGCTCAGCGTCTTAGCCCGAGCCATCGCGTCCCTTTTTGAAGAAACATACATGCACACAAATATCCCTTGAAAAATGACCTTCAAAACTGCTATTCCTTCAGGCGATGCTACTGTGTCATTTTCACAGGGCCCTCACCTATCCCCAAATTCATGAAACTTAACTTGAGCAACCGACAAGATTTTCTCGTCCACCCGCAATGGAAAACGTTACCTTGATGATGCCAACCAATGTTGTTTTCATCATCAGGATGCCTTCTGTGAAAATGGAGATGGCGTGTGTAAGCTTAGCAACCTTTGAGAAAGAGAGGAGAGGTTGGTCATTAGAAGGGACCTCCAGAGCATTGGCAGGTGAAAAGAACATCACTGATAAGGAAGCTGTTTTCTTTTTTTACCACATGGGCTTTTTTCTCCTTATCCCAAAGGCAGTTTTTCAAGAGGCAACTGGATTTTCTCGTTCTTCTTTGAAGACGTTTCACTTCTCATCCAAGAAGCTTCTTCCGCTCTTGTTCAGAGCTGAAGAAGCATCTTGGATGAGAAGTGAAACATCTTCAAAGGAAAAAAAAAAGAAAAAGAAAGTCCAGTTGCCTTTTGAAAAAGCACTTTGGGGACAACTATGACCCAGATGACTAAGAATCTCCATAGACATTTTTTCTCCTTAGTGTCCTGTTTTAAATAACATGCCCAACTGTCACTTCCTTATGACAAGAGGGACGGAAACAAGCTTTCAATTTTCCTGATAAATATATACATTCTTTATTACAGATCATCCAGGTCATGGTTGTCCCAAAGGTGCTTTTTTTCAAAAGACAGCTGAACTTGTTTTTTTTCTTTGAAAACATTTTGCTTCTCATCCAAGAAGCTTCTTCAGTTCATTTTCAAAGAAAAAAAAAATGAAGAAAATCCAGTTGCCTTTTGGAAAAAAGCATCCATGATCTGGATGATTCGAGAATCTCTATAAATGATGACTTACTACCTAACACTGTTCTACCAGCATTTACAATTAACAAACCAGATCAGCTTCTTCCATTTTATTTGGAATATAGAAGGATATGTGGGTGAAGGTGTATATTGTGTGTGTGTGGGGTGTGTGTGTGTGTCAAATATATTTATTTACAGCTTCAGCTTAACCAAGAGACTTTGAAAGGAGGAAGTCCCAGATCTCCACCTTTCCTGGAAAGGTTCCCTGCCTCTAAAAGCTGGTTACTGGATACAAAACTGAGATAGATCAATGATCCCGATTCTGAATATGAGAGTTTATTCATGCACATAGCTCTCATAAAAGTGGCAGTCCTCATTCTCTCATTCTTTGATCTGCAGGAAAACTTTCATTTGCATCTGTAAAATGCCATCTGGTCTGGATAGTACAATAAACTGAATTATTGAGTTTAATAATAATAAACTCAATAAACTTGAGGGAACCAATTCCCTCAACACTGTCAAACTATTCACTAATTTTGCATTACTATTACTATTAATCTTCTCATCGTTCCTATCACCCATCTCCTCCCACTTATGACTGCATGATGGTAACTTTGTTGCTTGTATATTTACGATTTATATTGTTTCCTAGTATGATTTGATTATCTGTACCCTATGACTATCATTAAGTGTTGTACCTTATGATTCTTGACGAATGTATCTTGTCTTTTTATGTACAGAGAGCGTAGACACCAAAGACAAATTCCTTGTGTGTCCAATTACACTTGGCCAATAAAGAATTCAATTCAATTCAATTCAATTCAATTCTAATATTTGTAGCTCAGGGCTGAAATGAGGGGTCCTTGGTGTTCTCTGAGCTTTCTACAAGAAAACAACCAGAGTTCAGAGAGTACCAACGATCCCTCACGCTCTGGATGGTTTAATGAGATCTTAGGAAAAACAACGGGAATTGGCTATGCCCATCAAATCCTATCACTTGAAGGCATCTGGCTGGCTTTGGTGACAAACAAACCTGAGCATGAGTCTGTAAAATTCATACAAATTCCAAAAGTGCACCTAATCTCTCTAACCCTGTGAACTTTGATGCACCTCGTAGCGTGGTCCAAGTTGAGCATAATCTCGCAGTTTGTCTTTGTCCAAGCGAGTTGGCACCTCAATGATGTCGTGAGTCTGCAGTTTTATAATCTTCAGGAGGGAAGTGAACATGCTTTCCGGAATGATCTGTAAAACCTTTTCTCCAAAAACAACATAAAACAAATGCAAAAATATTGATTAGTGAAACAGTAGTTCCTTTAAGGGGTGTGACGCCCCTCTAGTTTTTAGCATGACAGTGAAGCATCTCACTGAAGCATCGCATGAAGAGAGATCTGAATTAGCAAAAGTTATTTTTTGTTACCCGCCAGTAAAGGTTTTTTCATCTTTTATTGGGGGGAAGGAGAAGTTATAAATTGTTCAGTGCCACTGTAATTTAAGACAGTTGCTGAACAAATGGTCATTAAGCGAGGACTACTTGTACACCAAACTGGCTTTCTAGCAGCCACATAGATAAGTGTGATCTACCCCAACAGGATATAATAAACTGTTTAAGTCAATATTATTTAGAATTTGGTGTATGTGTTTACTACCTTCCCTTTCTTTTTTATATTTCCCTTCTCCAGTAAAATTATATTATTTTTATCTAGAGATGTACCTTTACTGATTTAAATAGAGAACATTCTCATTATAAAAGTTCCCAGGTTGAATGCTGAGTGATTACACAACTATTCTTAGGTTGTTGTTCAGTTTTTTTATTGCTAGATTTGGGCAGGAATATCCAAATCAACTTTGTTTCTGGCTTCTGGGGCTGGGATAAAGGAGACTATCCTTGGTTCAAAGGTCTAGAAAGTTCCTGGCTACAATGGCCAGGAGGTTCAGCTTGAAGTGTGATAGCCTGCTCCAAGCATTTTCTCAACTTCAGCCATTTTTAAGACGTGTGGATTTCAATTTCCAGAATTGCTCAGTCAGAATGGGAAACTCTGGAAGTCCACAAATCCTACCTATAACTAGGGAGAAATTTCCTGACAGTGAGAACAGATAATCAGTGGAACTCCTTGTCTCCATCACTGGAGGTTTTTAAGAAGAGATTGGACAGCCATTTATCCAGAATAATATAGGAGCAGGGTGTTGGACTCGAAGACCACCAAGGTCCTTTCTAACTCTGTTATTCTGTATTCTGGCTGAGAAACAATGGTCTACTGTAAAGTTCTTCCAGAGGGGAACTCTTGAAAAATGGCTTTCTGTTCTGACCTAGACTTCCTTAGAAATTAAACAGCACAAACTTAGTCCCGGCAAACCTCTTTAATTCATAGGGCTGTAAATTACTTTCATTTACAGTCCACAAGGCTTGATAAACAGTCTTTCAGAGGAAGGTTATCAACACCCACCTATCTCACGTGGAACGCTGCCAAAGAGCTAATATGCAGATGCAGGGCAAGGCCAAACTTGGCACAGAGTCACAAACAGAATTTTCAAATCTTGAATCGGCCAGATGAACTAATTGCTTCCTGCAAAAGCTCACGTCCCGTTTGCTCTTCCTTTTATGTCTTATGGGAGGGGCCAATCATCTCTAAGCCTTACTCCCAAGTAGAGCCTGTTTCTTAATTGTTCCTGTCTCCTGGCAGCTCTGTGCATGCGCATACTGGGATGGGAACAGGCTCACGCTGTTCTTCTGCCTTGCTGATGTCAGACTCCGGAGACTCTGGAGGCAGCAAAGAACTACCAGATGGCCTTGGCCCCCTCTTTGCCTCCGATGCAGAATCCTCATCTGAGCCTTCCCCTGACTCCAGGACTGGGCCACGTTACTCCCCAACCTCCTCACTGTTCAGCTCTGCTGCCAGCTCTGCTGGCGGGCCACAACACTTTCCTAGTTTGTAACAGGGGAGAAAATATCCCCCCAGAGTGATCCTGCTCACCTTTCTCACATAGGACACCAGTTCTCCAGAATAGTACTGTGATACACTGAGAAGATCAGGACTGTTTGCTTGATTGATGCGAAGTAGGGGCATGTCAAGAGCTGAAGCCAACTGGAAGTAAGTGACACAGAGATGTCAGTAAGGTTCCCAGATATACTTTACCTTATAATATGTTTTTTCTTGCTAGTGGCTTAGTGCAATGAATGAATCTAGGCCTTATAAATCATGGTTTGTGGCTTAGTCTACTAACTATATAAACTCAGCCAGTTGAAGCTTATTTAACAAAATGTGGCTAAGCAAGCTTTGTCTTTGGTGTGTAAACTGAGCCTCACACTTCCACGCATGAGAGTAAAAATAATGATTATGTAAGTGGAAAGTGGACTCAGTGGCTCAGTGACTAAGACGCTGAGCTTGTTGATTGAAAGATCGGCAGTTCAGCGGTTCGAATCCCTAGTGCCACGTAACGGAGTGAGCGCCAGTTACTTGTCACAGCTTCTGCCAACCTAGCAATTCAAAAGCACGTAAAAAATGCAAGTAGGAAAATAGGGACCCCCTTTGGTTGGAAGGTAACAGCGTTCCGTGCACCTTCAGTGTTTAGTCATGCCGGCCACATGACCATGGAGATGTCTTCGGACAGCGCTGGCTCTTCGGCTTTGAAACAGAGATGAACACTGCCCCCTAGAGTTGGGAACGACTAGCACATATGTGCGAGGGGAACCTTTACCTTTTAAGTGGAAAGTATCTTGAATCAAATAGACCCTTAGTTATTTTTCAAAGCCTAATTCCATTCTGGAAATACGCGCCAATAAAATGGATCAGTTCTTTATGGTCTTGGAAATCCAATTTGTAAACTTGAGACAAAGGATTTGAAGAGGGAGAAAAATGAGTCCTCCCCCCCCTCCAAAAGACATAAAGGCTTCCCAACCTGACCTCCCAAAAGCTGGAGTTGTTATATTGTTATACTAACCAACTCACCTTTAAAAAGGTGGCTCGGAGTTTGGTTACCATAGATGGGCTGACTCTTATACTTTCCTGCATGATAGAGGTGAAACTGGAAAGGGAAGGCAGGAGGGGAGAAGAAATAAAGTCAAGATCTGTGAAACCAATATTCCAGGACACAGGTGTGAGAAAATATTTTTGTGGCCCTCTGACAATTGCCAAAAATGAGTGGTGTGGTTTTCTCCTATGCTTAGAAAGATGCATACAAAAATTAGTTTAGTAAGGACTAAAACAGACATAACATGGTTAAGATTTAAATGGCAACTGGTTCATATTTATGAGGGTTGCAGTGTCCCGGAGTCCCGGGATCACTTTTTGCAACCTTCTGACGAGCAAAGTGGATGGGGAAACCAGATTCACTTAACAATTGTGTTAATAATGTAATTGCTGCGATGATTCACTTAACAATGGTGGCAAGGAAGGTCATAAAATTGGACATAACTCACGTCACAAATGTCTCACTTCGCAACATAAATTTTGGGCACAACTGTGGTCATACGTCGAGGACTAGCTGTAATCAGTACCAGTAAGAATAATTCCGAATGCCTCTGTATTGTCATACCTGTCGATGAGCTGCCAAGCGTAGGAAAGGTCCCCTACAATCTGCATGGTGATTAAAACCTCTTCTTTAATGTTGATGGTTCGGATCATTTGATGGAGGAACTTACGAGAGTCTGCGAGAAACTGGCAAACGTGAAGGTTGGACTCCAGCTGGTGAAATTCCTGGACCTGCATGAAGCATTTGAATGCAACTCATTCCCTGGGGAGGTTTTCAAACGTATTATTCCACCAAGCAAATATTTGTAGACAAGGAACTCCCTCCTTACCTCTTCCAAAGCTTGAATCAACTGCACTGTTTTCCTGCCTGCTGCAGTGGAGTCGTTATAATTCAGAGACATGATCTGCTTGGAGATTTCTCTAAACCAAGCTTGCAGATTTTCTGTTCAGGCAGGAAAAGGAATAAAAGGGGTCAACTTGTGATGGCAGGTGTGACTGTCATTGCCCCTGAAACTCCCCTAAATTCTCAGTCTACAAATGTTGTGTTTCCAAATATTGACTAAAAAAGCAAAAATAGAATTAGAGGATTGTTTTCTTTCATTTGCAAACATACTAATTGTCATGCCCCTGTCGGAGTCTGAATCTGAGACAGAAGACGGACAGTTGACAGAAAGTGGGAGAGTGGCTCTGTTGGCTGTGGAGGAAATTGGGGAAGGGCCAAGTCAGGCTGGGCAGAGCAGAGCAGGGGAGAGGTAGAACAAGGGAGAGGGGGTTCAGATGAAGACCAAGGCTCACCCCCTCCTCATCCTAGGGCGTGTAGGGAAGAACGCAGAAGAGAGCAACGTGGGTTGCGTGGTTTACGAGGAAGGGCCCCGATTCCCATCACAAGGGACACCTGGGGATGGAGTTTAAAGGAGAGGCTGAATCCATCTAGTGTTGAAACTGGGGCCTGCATTCCTGGCATTCCTCCTGACTGTTTGAATTATAGTAGTGCTTCTGTGTGCTTATCTTGTCTTGCTGGAATTATTGCTGTGAAGCTTTTGGGACTCATTAAGTTGCTCTGCTGGAGTGACTGATCTGCAGTCATTCTGCTTACAGCGTTTGGACTGGAGTATCTGCGGACAGAAGCTGCTGCAGGTTTGTGGGAGAGCTTTTCTCCAGACCAGAGAGTAAACGGGACGTTGGGGGCAAAGTTGGTGCCAATAAAGGGACTCATGCCGGTTCTCTGGCTGTGTTGCCTTCGTGCCACGCCCCGGGTCATCACACTAACCTTTATGCACCACGGCAATGCAAGACTTAGAAGCCTGATTTGTGGGGGGAAAATACAGAGGCAGGATTCTTGCCATTTTTTTAAGCTTTGAGAAAGAAGATGTATTTCTGCTTATTCCATAAAAGCGTGGAAATATGTTTCCATCTCACTGCCAGAAATGCTTAATTTATTAAATATGCACCTGCCATGAAAGGATTCAACTTGCAATATTTCAGCAGATGTTTCTAGAGGACATAGGTCTGAATAGCAAGCGTCACATCTATCAAATAAATACTGAACACAATTCATCGTTGCTCTTTATTCATTCACTGAAAAAATTTAGCCCTCCATTTTTCTCCTCTTAAAAAGAGCCAACAGCATGAAGACAATGGCCACATCTGCTAACAACTAAAAGCAACCACTCACACAAGATAAAATCAGAATGCCTGAATAAATAAATGCAGTGAATTTTTGTTTCAGCCTACCATTTTTCTCCACTCTGGTTAATGGTTTCACTCCTGAAAAGACATCTGCCAGTTCGGCCATTCTTTCGGATCCTTCTGTTTTATAGCTCTCCCACTTTGTTTGTTTTTCTGACAACATTTGTTTGAACATCTAGTGGAAAGACAGACGTTTCTCAGATTTATTTATTATATTTATATGCCACCCGTCTTACTACCCAAAACTCCTCTGGGAAGCTTAGATTAAAAGACAAGTGGCCAAAACACAAAGTTGTTAATGACGCACTTAAGGATGTCAGTGAATCGCTGCAAGTCCTATTGAAATCACTGACCCAAAAAATCAGCTTGCAGAGCTGGGTCTATGACTCAAAATATCTGATTAGGAAGAAGAGGTATATGTCAGAATGTTGATCAAATAAACTTAAAAGCACTCTATTTGACTCGCCATACGTTAAAATACGTTTGATAAATACATATATTTTGTTAATTTTGTTTTTTAACTATGCTTTTACAGGTTGACCACATCTAACACCGGAACATCGGTTGCTAAGTGAGGAGGTTGTTAAGTGAGTCATGACTGATTTTGCAACCTTATTTTGCCACACCTGTTAGGTGAATTACCCTGGTTGTTAAATGAATCTTATGATCATTAAGTGATTCCGGCTTCCTCCATTCACTTTGCTTGTGGGATGCCAGCTGCAAGAGTCACAAATGGAGATCGCATGATCCCAGAATGCTGAAACGATCATAAC
Organism: Arizona elegans; assembly: GCA_022577455.1. Taxonomy (NCBI): domain Eukaryota; kingdom Metazoa; phylum Chordata; class Lepidosauria; order Squamata; family Colubridae; genus Arizona; species Arizona elegans. The sequence goes on along the minus strand of JAKOOJ010000002.1, from coordinate 3,763,716 downwards.
ATATGCAGGTTGCTAAGCACCCATATTTTGGTCATGTGACCATGGGGACATTACAACGGTTGTTGGTGCAAGAACTGGTCATAAGTCACTGTAGTAACTTTGAACAGTCGCTAAATGGATGGTTGCAGTGTGGGGACTACCTCTGCATGATTTTATTGTTTTGTTTGTAAAAGGCCCGAAGTCATGCAAATATAATGGGTGCTACAGAAATTTGATAAATAAACACATAAAGATAAGAAATCATGAATAATACATTTTTCAAAGATTCTGCAAGAAAATAAGAAAGGATCAGGCCATCTTAAAAAAAAAAACCAAACCCGAACCCCAACCGGGTGGTTGTTTTTACTTTTATATATATACGAGGATATTTACTACTGATGGGGGCAGAAGATGATTGAAGATTTTGAACAAACTGTTGCACCAGCATGTTATTTTACCCTATTATGGGTGATGGATTTAATAATCCAGCAGAAAGACACCAAAAAAGATATTATATGGATTATAAATTTAAAGTTATTATCTTTTTTCTTTTTATAAAATGGAATGCATATATAGATATGTGTATATCTTAGTAAAGTGGGCAGTGGATTATATTTAGAATTGTATTGCATGATTTTGTAGGAATTGAAGGGTTGAAATAGGTTAGTTTACTGATTGATTAGTCTAAGAAAAAGGATCTTTAAGTCATATATTTAGGGGAGTGGAGGAATTGGATAGAACTGAACAAATGTTAAATGTGGATGTAGGGAGAAGGCCGCTTTAAATTGTTATATTAATATATATAAAAGATTAAATGTTAAATTGTAATAATACATTATAAGTTTAGGGGAGGAGAAAAAGGGCAGATTATTGTAAAAATGGGAGTTATAAGAATAATATGCTAAGGGTCAGTATTCTGAGGAGGGAGTAAGGGAAAGGAAAGATATTATGTATGTAATTAGTTATGAAATAGCCTATTGTTGTGAAGAAGTCACAGGGGGGGATGGGTGGTGAGGGGGGGTTAGGGAAGAGGGGGGGGAAAGGGGGAAAAACTTGTATTTGAAAACTTTTTCAATAAACAAAAAAAAAAAAAAACACCAAACATTTATTTTATGAAATTCTTCTTCAAGGATTTTAAAGAGAAAAAAAAGAACTTATGAGGCTGTTTCTCTGGGTTCTTGCAGTGATACATCTATGACCCAAGAGAACAATTGCCCCGACACCCTAAATAAATAGCCAAATCACATAAAATCTGAATTTTCAAGTGTTATCATTTTGGAACGACCCATAGCTTCTTATGTATTGTGCCACACTCCCTCCCACCTCAGAAATGAGCCCCCAGATTTATTTATTTATTTTACCTCTTTCAAAATGAATTCAAACTGGGCTGTATCCAGGAGGAGCTGGAAAAGAATCTTGGGATTGAATCTGGAGTCAGTGAGAACTTGGTCTTTTATCTGGCGGAGGCGCTTGTTATTTGGATCATAAGCTGGGGAGGGAAGGAAAAAGAGGCGTGTTTTTTTTTTTCCAGAGGTAGCAAATTATTTGAAATCATTATTAAAAGTGAACTTGTCCCAAAGGACGAGCTTTTTTCAAGAGGCAACTGGACTTTCTGGGTTTTTTTTTAAAGACATTTCACTTCTCATCCAAGAAGCTTCTTCAGCTCGGACTGGATGGTGGGAAACCATTTCCCACCATTTCCCATCATCCAGTCAGAGCTGAAGAAGCTCTTCAAAGAAAAACTAGAAATTCCAGTTGCCTCTTGAAAAAAGGGACAACCTGGATGATTGAGAATCTCCAAAGACATATAAGTGAACTTGTGTTAAGGTATTTAATAGCGGGAACAGTAAAGGGTATAACAGGCCAGAACACACAGTTGGAGTTGATTTGTTGGAGAGTGTGGCTCCGGCATGAGACAATCTACGTTATGATTGGTTGCTGGATGTAAAGGGGGAGTTTCCCCTTTTTCCCCCCTACCTGTTTCTTCTGTCTGCTCTGTATGCTGTTCAAAGAACTCATGAGGCTGTTTCTCTGGGTTCTTGCAGTGATACATCTATGACCCAAGAGAATCATGAGGTGAATCATGAGGAGAATCATGATATCTGAAGAATCACCTCATGATGTAGTGGTGTGCCTATCTTGCTTGTTCTAAATATAAGTAAAGGTAAAGGTAAAGATTCCCCTCGCATATGTGCTAGTCATTCCCGACTCTAGGGGGTGGTGCTCATCTCTGTTTCAAAGCCGAAGAGCCAGTTCTGTCTGAAGACGTCTCCGTGGTCATGTGGCCGGCATGACTAAACGCCAAAGGCTCACGGAATGCTGTTACCTTCCTACCAAAGGTGGTCCCTATTTTTCTACTTGCATTTTTTATGTGCTTTCGAACTGCTAGGCTGGCAGAAGCTGGAACAAATAACGAGAGCTCACCCTGTTACGTGGCACTAGGGATTCGAACCGCTGAACTGCCGACCTTTTGATCGACATCTCAGCATCTTAGCCACCGTGTCACCATGTCCCTTATGCTCTAAATATAGATGTTAAATATATTTATTTATATAAAACCACAAGTTTGACTGATTCCATTTGGACGCCAGCTGTCCAATTCCCCGACAACTTGAAACCGGCATCACATTTTTTTCTTTTCTTTTTAATTTTTAAAAAGTTTTTTATTTTAAACACATTAAAAACACATTAAAAATCAAACATATTGGAGTAGATGGTATGAATGGTTGAAACATAAGGAAATAAGTTAAATGAATGAAGCAAGGAGGGGGAAAATATGTATGATCTTTTGTTAGTAAAGAAGAAATGATAAAAAGTAGAAAATGAACATCAAATAAATATATACTTAAATATTTGTAAATACTGATGTATAGAAAGAGCAGACCGCTGTGTATAGCTGAAAGAAAAGTGATATTTTTCTCCGGCATCACATTTTTCAGCAGGAGCAAGAGTTTCCATTCCTTTGAAACATTCCAAATGGGATCTGAAGACCTTGTTAGGTTTTTTAACATACATGGATCCTGAATATGGAGACTGCATATGAATTACAGATGGTCCTCCACTTACGGCCAAAATTGGGCCCAGAACTGAGGGGAATTTGAGAAGGGACTGTCTCTAACCAGGGCATGAAAATAAAAGGTGACTTGCCAAACAGTAAAATGCAAAACACAAATAACATTATATAATATTTTACAACTTTCTGCATTGACAATTATCTTTACTTTTAAATTCAATCAGCCTAATCATTCTCTTATTCTTGTATAACCATATTGAACATTCTTATAAACTAAATTGTTATATATACTTACATCCTATTTATTAACATGGTCAATATTTTATCCTTACCAGTATTCAATACTCTTAGATTCCAATTGGTCAACTTTCAATTTACATTTTTATTTCTTGTTTTGATTTCTATTTTTCCCCCATTTTTTGTCTTTTTCTATTATGTTTTTGGTTTTAAAAATGTAAAATATTCAATAAAAACTATTTTAAAATAAAAGAAAATAAAAGGTGACTTGCAAACTTCCCTTTTCTAAATGATTCTCCATCCTTATTGTAAAACAAACCATCATCACCTCTTACCCAAGTCTGCAGTATGAAGCATCAGCCAACGGATGGCCACGTTGCAGTCCCTTAAGCAGTTCAGCAGTTTTGGGATGTTGTCCAGCACCATCTCTTCTCTTAAACAACCTTCTTTCAGAAATTGTTGCACTTGGGTGTGAATACGCTCAGTGACGGCAGCAGCTCGGCTGGCCTTCAAAGGTAGAAAACAAAGGCTTAGCATTAACAGAGGAACAGCAAAGCCCTAGGGCTTAAATGGACATTTCAGAACTCGTGGGCAAAAGCTCAACTATATCTCCCAGCATCCTTCATGCTTGGCTAAATTGTCTAACACACCTGGGGAATTGTAGTTTTCGATACCCAGAGAGTAACAAGTGCATAACCTGGTATAAATGGTCCTAACCAAAACTATTAAAATTCTTCAGTTTTTAAATATGTTACTGTTGCTCCTAAATAACTTAAACGATAACCCTTAATTTACAAAATGTAAAAAAAAAATGCAGATGTTCAACATATTCCAGGGGTGGGTTCTAATTCTTTTTACTACGGTTCTGTGGGCGTGGCTTATTTTGTGGGTGTGGCTTGGAGGTCATGTGACTAGGTGGGCATGGCTAGCTGGTCAGAGTCATTTCTGGAAGGTCCTCGCACTTACAACCAGTCCTTGCACTTACGACCCGACTCATTTGTTTGCTTTTAACACTGATCAGCTGTAGGACGGCCCTTTGAAGCCCCGCGGCAAGAGTTTAAACAGTTTTTTTCCCTCTAGTCATCGGCTGGGACTCAGGAGGCAGCAATAGATAGGGGGTGGGACCAAATAAAAGGTAAGAATAACGTGGGTGGGTGGGGGAGAACTGGTTTGGTGACGTCATACCGGCTCGGCCGAACTGGACCGAACTGGGAGGAACCCACCACTGACATATTCTAATGGAATAAGTTACTTTCCAATTTATGAAGAAATCTATCATTGCCAAATTCGGAAGCAAATCATTCTTTCTCTGTTCAATGTTAGTTCGGGTGAAGTTGCTTTCCAAGTTTCTTTTCTAATCAGCAATCTGTTTGTGGTTGTTCTCAAAAAGCGAAACAGGGTTAGATCTGGTTAGTGCTTAAATGGGATATATTAGTACCAGGCAATCTCAACTGTAGGTGATTGTACACAGAAATGTAAGGGATTATGTCTACAGAACAGGAGAATTTATTTCAATTAATTTCTCCGCTTTTATTTCTGCTCTGCCACGTAATGCCATGGAAGGGACTCTTCAGTAACATTAGCATCATTCAGATTTAGTATTTATTTGCCTGGAGAGTTGAAATGTATCCTAGGAGAAGGAAGTGTCCAATTACTTTTGTCCTGCTGCTAAGCAAGCAACAGATTTTCCGTGAAGTCATCAGTCCTTGAAATGGATGCAGAGGAGAAAGTAGCTACTCTTGTGAAGTATAAACAAGTACATTTGACTGAAGCTTGCTAATGAGAATGCTACAAGGGCACAAATGGTCACTCGGGAATTTTATAAGTCCGCGAAGGGCGCAAAAGTGGATTGAGACATCTTGTCCAGCTTCTTTTATTAAATTTCAGCCACAGTCAATGTTGTGACCTATACTCACTTAGTCATTACAGGACACAATTAGTCTCAAACAAAACTATTTTATTATAACAGCTGAGAATTACGTTCATTCCCTGCTGAGTCCCAATTAGTTGCAAAACAAGTCCTTCGGAAGAAGTCCTTCAGGATAATCACCAACCTTTATCTTCTTTGACACCCTGCTAAAGGCCTTACTTGACAAAGCCCCACGAAGTTCAGAAACAAACAAGAAATGCCCACTGGAAACAGAGTTAACAACGTTGCTTTCCTGCAAAAGGCCCAAGTGCCTTTGTTTCTCTTTTAAGCCTTATTTGGGGGGGGGGGGGGGGCAATCATCTCCTGGCCTTACTCCCGAGTCGTCCCTTTTGCTTTAGCTGCTCTTGCCTTCTGGCAGCTCTGCGCATGCGTGCACTAGGAACAGACTCCTCCTGTTCTTCTGCCTCTCGGCTGTCTGATTCTTGGGGCTCCAGAGTCCGCACATCACTCCCAGATGGCCCTGGCCCCATCTCTGCCTTCGATACAGAGCCCTCGTCCGGGGTTCCCCAGACTCTAGGACTGGCCCATGGTCCTCCCCAGCCTCCTCACTGTCCGACTCCGCTGCTAGCTCCACGGGCAGGACCACACTATGGTTCTAGGCATCTACTATTCTTCCTCAAAGGTTGGCCGAGACCTTCCTTCCTTCCTTTCCTCCCTCCCATTTTAAAGTCTTTCTGATGTAGTTCTACAGTCATGGGAAGATGCCCCCACTTCCCATTTAAATCTGCTATGCTCTCCTTCCTGATAAAGCTCAGCATTAGAGTGCACACCTTCCTTTCCCCACTTGTAGGTGCAAATTCAGGGTGCCAAGGATAACAAGACAGGAAGGCCTTAAGGTAAGAGGCCCTTGGAAAGCTTTACATTTGCTGAGAAGATCACAAGTTGATAAATTTAATGAAAACAAATCAGATTCCAACATAACTTCACTTATCCTGCTATAAGCTCACATTTCCTTACCTGCTCCTTAACATTGGAAAGATCCAATGTGTAGTTCAGAGCTGTTTTGGCAGCCTTGTATGGCTCCCAGGCTTCTCCCAGATTGACTGATATTCCCATGTAAATGCTAATAACCTGCAAACAGAAGCCAAAACAAAGTCCCTGAAAACTCCATTTATGGGGAAAGAAAAGCATCAACACGTCACAAAACAGATTTATGTATAGTTGGCTGAGGAGATGGCTAATCATGTTTGCAGTATTAGCTATGATGGCTATACATGGCTTTAGAGATGGTTAACCATGGTTATGCATGTGGTTAGCCATGGTTGTGGGTGTGACTAGCTATGGTTGTGGATGTGATTAGCCATGGTTGTGGAGGCAGTTTAGTGGCTCTCTGGCAGACATCATTTTAAAGCTAGTGGAAAATCAATGCTGGACACGGTTTTAGGTTTAGTTATGGTTATGGCTATGGCTAGCCATGATTGTGAACAGAGTTATCTGTGATTATGTGGCCAGTTAGCCATGGTTGTGGAGACAGCTTAGTGGCTCTCTGGCAGGCAAAATTTTAAGTTTAATAGAGAACAAGGATGCTTGATCAAACTATAGTGGGAAAACTTAACTGGCTCAAAACTACAACAATCCCAGAATTAATTAAATGTAAAAGGCCCAGTGGACTCTCAGATCTCTAGACCTGGATTCTGAATGGGTAAAGGGGAGAATGGAATTGTCCTCACTGGCTTTGCCTGGCTCTCTTGTATTCACACCAAGGATCTGAAATGACGATGAAGCGAAAACCTATGGGCAGCCTTGGGAGTGGGGTCGGCAAATGAGGAAAAATTAACACACAAACATTATCACACAAACAGCATTGTCATACACTTAGATCAGACATCAAGACTCAGGGACACAATGGCAGCATTGGCTGGATGACCTTATGTGTCTTAATTTGAGCATCCCTGAAATTTATAATGTAATGTAATGTAATGTAATGTATAATAATATAATATAATATAATATAATATAATATAATATAATATAATATAATATAAGTAGAATAGAGTAGAGTAGAGTAGAGTAGAATAGAATAGAATATATAAGAATGGAATGGAATGGAGTGGAGTGGAGTGGAGTGGAGTGGAGTGGAGTGGAGTGGAGTGGAGTAGAGTAGAGTAGAGTAGAATAGAATAGCTTTATTTGAGCAAGTGTGATTAGACACACAAGGAATTCGTCTCTGGTGCAGAAGTTTTCAGTGTACATGCAAAACAACAGAATCATCACCATTGGTATCAATAAGAGTAGTAGTAAAGAAGATAATAAGATAATAATACAACCATACTACATGGGTAAATATAAATACTTATCAGACAATACTGTGAGGATTAGGTGTTTAGCAGTGTGTTGGCAGGAGGGAAAAAATCTGTCCCTGTTTTGGCATGCAATGCCCTATAGCAGCGTCCCGAGGGGAGGAGGTGAAACGGTTTATGTCCAGGATGTGAGATGCTGAGGCAATTCAATCATTAATAGCAGCATTAACAATATATTTACCCAGTTGTCTGGAAAATATTTATCTACTATTTCTCTCATTTTTGCTTGTTGGGTGTGAAGGATGGAGGGGTCGAAGTAAAGCGTCACATACAACATGGCTGCCTGCGTCGCCAGAGCTGTGCTGCGATGTTCTGGCAGTGGATATGCAGCAACCTGAGAAGGGAACAGAGTGAAAGGGCACCTTATGAGCCTGCTGACCATTTTCCTACTTCTTCCCCCACCCTGGGCCTTTTTCCAGCCTGACTTACCTGGTTGTAGATATCATCTGACCTCAAGCGGCCAATCACCATGCTGATGAATATTTTGTTGATGGGCACCCTGCTGAAGTAACTCTCGGGATAGTTTGCGGGCCTTTTTGCTCCAATTTGACTCGAATACCCTGTGCTCCGAAGCAGCTTACATATATCATCCATATTGGAGTCAGCAGAGCGAGCAGCACTGGATGGGGCATGACACGCACATGTCACCAACGGAGGAGCTTATCAAAGTACAAGTAGTCCTTGATTTATGACCGGTCATTTAGTGACTGTTCAAAATTATGATGGATCCTGAAAAAGCTACTTATGACCTGGATTTAGAGTTCCGACATCCACTCCCACCTTGTAGTCACATGATTGCATTTTAGGTGCTTGGCAAACAGCTTACATTTACAGCCATTTGCTGTGCCCACAATTTAAAATATTTTTGAAAGAAACTAGCGTTTACTTTATAATGCCTTGATAAGGCCACACTTGGAATATTGCATTCAGTTTTGGTCGCCACGATGTAAAAAGGATGTTGACTTTACGACTCTTTACGACTTAAAGAGTGCAGAGAAGAGCAACAAAGATGATTAGGGGACTGGAGACTAAAACATATGAAGACCGGTTGCAGGAACTGGGTATGTCTACTTTAATGAAAAGAAGGACTAGGGGAGACATGATAGCAGTGTTCCAATATCTCAGGGGCTGCCATAAAGAAGAGGGAGCGAAGCTATTCTCCAAAGCACCTGAGGATAGGAAAAGAAGCAATGGGTGGAAACTAATCAAGGAGAGAAGCAATTTAGAACTAAGGAGAAATTTCCTGACAGTTAGAACAATTAATAAGTGGAACAACCTGCCTGCAGAAATTGTGAATGCTCCAACACTAGAAATTTTTAAGAAGATGTTGGATAACCATTTGTCTGAAGTGGTGTAGGGTTTCCTGCCTGGGCAGGGGGTTGGACTAGAAGACCTCCAAGGTCCCTTCTAACTCTGTTATTCTATTCTATTCTATTTCCAGTTTCCAGCAAAAATTTCCCCATGTTGAACAATTGTTTATTAATGACTACGGCATTTGCTTAACGACCACTACAAAAAAGATAATAAAAATCAGATTCAGTCACATGGGGACCCACTTTCTGACTGTCACAACTTAAGACCAAAATTGTGGGCTCCATTACAATTGTAAGTTGAGAATTACCTGTACAGTAAAAAGGATAAATTTGAAAATCCTTTGATTTCATAGGTACATCCTAATCCGTTTTTTGGTAGCAATATGAAAACAGTTTTTCTCTCTTGTTCCAGGATATTTTTTTTCAAATTCTCAGTTTGGCTTTGAGCCCTGGTATTTCCTGAATGTCTTTCATGGAAGCACTAGCCAGACCAGACTCTACTTATCTTCCCAGGTCAGAAAGACTGGCTCAATTTTGCAATCAATGGCATCAATGAGAAAGTGGGAACTTTAAGATGAGTGAGCTCCAGAATTTCCCTGCCAGCCATGCTAGCTGGGGAATTCTGGGAGATGAAGTTCACACATTTTAAAACTTTGAAAGTTGAGAAACATTGGAGAGAGACTTTCCTTTAAAGGCATTGCAGATGTTTCTTAAAACAAGTATATTGATGCAATCAATATACAGTAGTGGCCAAAATTGTGGAAACCTTTTGGGAAAAGTGTATTTTCTAAAACTAGCTAATGACATCACTTTTTTTTGGAGTAGTACCATAAAATTATATAGCAATGGAAAGATAATTTAATCAAGAATGTAATGCAATAACTTTTATGAAGGATTTGCTATTAGAATAGCAGTTACAATAGAAAGAAGAAAAGTGAAGCATATAGAAAAAATGAGACATTCAAAAATGATCGCCATAGAAAAAATGAGATATACAAATTAACTGATTAACGTCAGTTAATCCTTAGTTTGGTAATCTTTAGCATGAATTACGGCCTTACAACGTCTTCCCATGGAGTGAACCAAGTCTTTTAGTTGGTTTCACATTATAACAGTGAATTATAATGTGAAACCAAGATTGAATGATTGCTTTTATTAACTGGATTTTATTTATTTATTTATTTATTTATTTTTAATTTGATTTATATGCCGCCCTTCTCTGGAGACTCAGGGCGGCTTACAATGCGTTAAGCAATAGCCTTCATACTTTTGCATATTTTTATACAAAGTCAGCTTATTGCCCCCACAATCTGGGTCCTCATTTTACCTACCTTAGAAAGGATGGAAGGCTGAGTCAACCTTGAGCCTGGTGAGATTTGAACTTGCAGTAATTGCAGGCAGCTGATGTTAATAACTGTTAATAACAGTGCTTTAGTCTGCTGCGCCACCAGGCTCCTATTGCTGGGTCGCTTCTGACTAACAAGTTTCTTTAGTCGGCTCCATAGATTTTCAATTGGGTTTAAGGTCTGGGTTATTCCCAGGCCATTCCAGCAGTAGAATATGATTATTTTGAAACTCAAAAAAAAAAAAAAAAAAAAAAAACCCGAAACCGTGGTGTTATTAGCCATCAAACCTCAAAAATACACTTTTCCCAAAAAGGTTTCCAATTTTGGCCACTAATGTAATGGTTGAGTTTGAATGAAATAATCAGCCACAAAATAGCCAATTGATCATATCCTGAATCAGAGATATTATACCTGTATCGATAATAGGAAACCAGCATTCTCTCCCGGACTTCGCCTTCAATTTTCTGATCAATGACAAGGAGCATGACACCATACAAATAAAGGGCTTCACACTGCAGCAAACAAGACAGACAGACAGAGAAATTCATAGTTAAAACTGCAAGGATATTAAGCAAAGTGTGTGATTTCCTGTTACATCAAACTCATTTATTACAGTGTTCTCCATCATAGAAATTTTGTGATGTGTTTAATAACAATTTTCTAATTCTTTGGTGAAAGCAGTTTGGTGTAGTGGTGAAGGCATCAGGTTAGAAACCAGGAGGTGAAAAGATTAAAATATCTAAAAAACAAAATATAGTAAATAAATATTGCTGCATGATTAGAATAAGTTTACCAATAGCTGTTTTCCATCCTCATTCAGCAGCACTGTTTCCAGAGTTTGCTGAATATAAATGCCTTCATTGAGATCATCCAGGTATCTAGAAACAATAAGAATGAAATATAAATATAAATCTTCTGCAGAGGTGGAAGTTAGCAAAAACTCCTGTTTATATACAGATTTATTCCCTTCTTTAATTGGGCTTCCAAACCCTTTGACATAAATTCTTTCCAAAGTTCCTTTGCATCCAAAAGAATAAAAAGCTGATGCAGTCGAAGAGAAGGAAGAGTTATAAAACTCATTATTTGGCTGTCATTTATGGCTTTATATCCAAAGGATCTTAATGAATTTTATTTAGTTATGTGGCATGTTAAGAATTGTTTATCACTATCAAACTATCTTGGGAGAAGTGTCTCTTAATCACACAGTATTTAAATCATTCCTTGATACAGTGTCTTTCTCTTTACAGGTAGTCCTCACTTAATGATCATTCGTTTAGCAACTGTTTGAAGTAATACAACAGAATACAACAGACACCTTCAAAAGCTACTTATGACACAGTTCTGGAGTTTTGATGGCCATAACTGCGTTATGAGAGTAGTTATAATGCGTTAAAATGAGTATATGACGCACCTTTTTCCCCCAAAAAAGAGGTTGAAAATACTCCGAATGTAGCTCCGCCCAGCCTCTTAAACGGAGATTTCAAAGGCTGAAAAAAGCCTCAGAAATGAAGCTTCAGAAAAAAAGCCTCCGAACAGAGCTTCAGAAAAAAAAAAGCCTCTGAAAGGAAGCTTCAGAAAAAAACCCTCTGAAACAGAGCCTCTGTTTCAGAGGCTTTCAGAGGCAGAAAAAATAGTTTTTGCTGAAACAGAGTTTCAGAAGTTTCAGAAGCTGAAAAAAAAGCCAGGCACAGAGTTCACAACCAACGAACCTATTGCTAAAATTCACCTCTGGGAACAGCTGATTGGGCGTCTTATACACCGAAAAATACGGTAATTGCAGTGTTGCACAGTAACATAACACTTTATGGGTTTTTTGGGGGCGTTTTTGACTTCCAATAAAAAATATCCATTGGAACACATTGATTTGTTTCCACAACTGTGGTGTTTGATTAAAGAGTGCCCTAAAAAAAGTCATAAAATCAATTCCAGTCATATGGGCACCTCAATTTATGACCATCATGACTTACAACAGAAATTCCAGACTCCACTGCAGTTGTTAAATTGAAGATTACCTGTACTAAAGTATATTACAAGTTAAAAAAGGCTTACTAATGTCAAAATTTAATGTCACATTTTTACATCAGTATCTTATTAGGTCTGTCATATAATAGAAACATTGAGGAAAACTCTGAAATGGCATCTGCATACATTCTCTTACACCTTTTTTCCCTAATTTGATTATTTACTTAATTCATGTTTCAAATCTGACAAATATATCATGGCTGATAATCCTGGACAATTAATCTGAGATCATGCCATCTTCTTTCCCAATTTTTAAAATATTCTATCTCAAACATTTTGCTCCAAATATGAGTGAATTCATATTTACAAATTCTGAGTGTTGTATGTGTGTGGAATTCTGCTGTGTTTCTGTTGTGTTTTGAAAAAATCTGAAATCTAAGCAACAATGACTTAATGATATTTCACATTATCCCATGCTATTTCCTTGGCTGTAATACAAATTCTGTTCCAAATGAGTTGCTGCTATTTCAATTGCATGTCCAATTGCTTACCTGTTTAAATCAACAATATATTTATGAACACTTTGGAAAGCCAAATAAAATCTGGTCAAAATTTCTATGTTGTTTTCACGAAATTCATCATCTAAATCTTGCAGTTCAGGTTTGGCTTCTAGCTTCCCTTCACACAATTCAGGCCCCTAAAATGGGGGGAAAATCAGGAACAGAATTAGTATGTTTGGGATAGAACACTAATCATTTAATACTTCATTCATTAGCATCTGGCAAAACTGAAATTAACTTTAAAGAATGCTTCAGTACAGCACAATTCTTACTTTGAAGTAGCTGAAATCAAATATGATATCTCCATATTTTTGTTGATCGGCTTTGTCTTTGAGGCGGAATACAGGCGGGACAAACTCGGACAGTCTCAGTAATTCAGCAATGATAGCATTTCCACAAGACACAATCCGAAGAACGGCTTGTCCACAATGATTATTTTCTGCTAAGAAGTCCAACATGGCGAAGAGGAAGAAGGTAGTATTTTTTCAGTGCAGGTTTATATAGTCGTCAAAATTATCTAAAGAAAAATCCTTTGCAATTCCTCCATTACATTCCTGAAAAAGTCATTAACCACAGAAAGAACATTTTAATGTTGTTTTTTCATGCTACAATTTTATTATTATTATTATTATTATTATTATTATTATTATTATTATTATTATTAATTCAAACAGAAGGTTGAATTTTGCAATAGCATTTTTACTGCAGAAGATAATTTAAAAGTTCTATTTGGAAGTAAATGTAGACCTCAGGATACCGCAGTTTGTGACAAGGATTTAAAGATTTATCCAGATTTTCTGGTTACAAAACCAGAAACATTCCTGTGTTACATTCCTATGTTGAGTGATGGTATAACACAAAATGTCTGCTTAATACAATCATTAATAATGAATAGAATTATTAAAATGAGATTATTGATGAAGTCAAATAGAACCTTCAGGTGCCAGGCTAATATATCTTGGAGAAACCAAATGCTACATAATTTAAAAAAAAAAATCCATTACGCTCTCATGTGACTTACTTTCACAAAAACATGCCGCTTTCATGAAAATGAATCAGAGCAGGAAGCTAGAAACATTTTGGCAATATGCCGAGTTTTTAAAGAATTAAGAGTAGCCACATAATTTTGAATTTGAAAACCATTCTGATTAAAAAACAATTGGATGGTCAGGGTGAATTGTAATTGTTTTCAACAGGAGAGGAAAACAAATTCCCATTTTCAGTATAAACATCTTTAAAATGAATAAAAATGTCTGAACTCAGGGGTTTCTTTTGCACAAGTGGACATCAGTTAGGCGATTCAGCTTTCTTGCTATCATTTTAAAACTTCTCTTTTAAGCTGATATTTATGTTCCACATTTTCACTCTTGGAGATCATAGCACACTTGTAAGGTAGGCCAGACTGACAATGATAACTGAGCTGGGGAATCTACCACTGGGCCCCAAAATGACTTTGCCTTCCACGTTTAATTAACAACTAATTTAATTTAATTAACATTATTGATTAGGCCCTTTATTAAAGGCCAGGCAGAATTATAAACACACTTATAGTTCTTTTTATAGCTTTTTAAACTGCTTTTAATTGCATTTTAATGCTTTGAATGTAGCTAAATTGTGTTATATTATTAAATTAGGCAGACTTTGACGGCCCACGGATGACTTCACTAAACTGTAATGTAGTATTATGTCTTGTTCTGTTCTGTTGCCTTTTATTTTAATGTTTTATTTTTTTTAATTCTGGCTTGTAATAAAAAAAAAGTGACTGATTAACGCTTCTGCTTTTCAATTGTATTGATTGCTTGGTTTTTCTTAGCTAAACCCTGCACGCTGCCCAAACTCCCATATGTGATACGGGCAGCTGTATAAATTTAATAAATAAATACATTTTTCTCCCCCAAGAGGCATCAAACTGCACTTCGGTATTATGGCATTACCGAGAATAACACTCAATATTTGATCATGAATTAACGAATTTTCCGTACAGGACTTACTTTCTCCTCCCCTCTTCCTGCAGAGAGGAAGAAGAAGAGATGGACGGAGACTTCTTTCTCTTTGGCTCCCCTTGTAGCAGACCCGCGAGTCAGGACCCTGCGGGGTGCACGCAGCTCGTCAGAACGCGTGTAAAGTTGAGTGCAAGGCGAAAAACAGCCAGCAAAGAGAAGAAATCGAGCCGGAAACCGAGGCCAGGCTGCAGACGGCCATCAAGACAAGGCAGGGCCGGGAGACCTTCCCTTCATCTTATGTCACATGAGGGTTTGTGCGATCATGTGAACAGGCGCCGGCGTATGAGAAGCCTCGCCGCCCTTCCGAGTCGTCCCGCCTTCTCTTGCAAAGCATCTGAGCGAAGATTCAAAATAAGAGAAAATAAAGAGGGTCTTTTTCCCCCTCCTCAAGGAAACAGGTAAGGTGGGGTGGGGTGTGTGTGTGTGGGAAAGGGATGCTTAGAGTAACCGCTGGAGAAATAATTGCATCCAAGCCCCGCGCTCGATCCGCGTCCCGGATGAACCCGTTTCTTGCATTCACACGAATGCTTTTCCATTCCCCCAGCTAGCAAAAGGGCTGCCTTTGCCCAGGACTCGGCTTCCGTGCAAGCTTGGGGAGCTTTCCTGACTGTGTGTGGATGCAGTCATGGTTTTGGGCGTGTTGTGCGAACGGAGCCAAGTTTTGTTTTTGTTTTTTTTAATGGAAAGAAAGCGGGGAGAGAGAGAGGTTTTATTTCTGAAAGGATGCTGCTGTGTGGAAATCTGGGAGTTGAAGTCCACACAACTGAAAGTTGCCTAGTTTGAAAAAATAAAATTGATTTATATCTCGCTTTTCAAGAAGTTCCCTGATGTGTTTGGTTGAGTTCTAGCTCACCTCGGCTTTCCAAATTGTTATTTTTACTTTTCATAATCATAATCATAAGTTTATTTGTCAAGCATTTATTATTTATTTATTGATTGATTGGTTCGATTTATATGTCAAGCATATATAAGATAAAAGTAGAAACATAATTTGAATACATGAAAAGAGTAAGAGTAAAAAGGAATATTAGGACAGGGACGGTAAGCACGCTGGTCACTTATGCACACCCCTTACAAACCTCTTAGGAATGGGGTGAGGTCAACAGTAGACAGTTTAAAGTTTGGGGAGTTTGGGGAAGAAACTACAGAGTCAGGTAGTGCATTCCAGGCATTGACCACTCTGTTACTGAAGTCATATTTTCTACAATCAAGTTTGTTGGCAAGTGTTTTTTTTTTCTTTAACCACACAATCAAGTCCTTGTTTTGTCGTTGGCCAAGCAAAGAAAACATAAGCACGCTGCTACGTCCCAGTAAGAATAATTCATAATCATTCAAGAGCTATATGGGATCAAACTGGCATTCTGGGTTAAAGACGAATGAAATAGACATTTATGAGAAGCCACAATCTCAGGTCTATATCCAGGTATTATAAAAGCGGACCCCATGGCTAGGTTCATTTCTGGTGCTGAAACATACGGTATTTGGTTTTGGTTTGGCAGGATTGCCAATCAAATCTCTGGTTTAGCATGATGTGAATCCCAGGTACATTATTGTGCTTCATTCAACAGGTGGGAAAGAAAAGGTCTCAATTTTAAGCGATCTTGTGTACACACTGGTGTAGCGTCTCAAGAACAGTGCGAAGTCGCTGGTGCTTACCATCGTCTGAGATAGTTCTGGAGTCTAGCCTAGGGGAATTTTTTTTGTGGTCTAACCCTATGTGAGAATGACCTTGGGAGACGGATACTGTCTGAGGAATGGTTAGATAATAGGAATAATTTCAAAAAGGAATAGAAGAGAAGGGAAGGAACGGAAGAGTTGAGTTGGAAGGGACCTTGGAAGTCCAATCCTGCTTAGGCAGGAAACCTTATATCATTTCAGACAAATGGTAGTCCAATCTCTTCTTAAAAACTTCCAGTGTTGGAGCATTCACAACTTCTGGAGGCAAGTTGTTCCAGTGATTAATTGTTCTAACTGTCAGGAAATATCTCCTTAGTTCTAGGTTGCTTCTCTCCTTGATTAGCTTCCATCCATAGTTTCTTGTCTTGCGCTCAGGTTCTTTGGAGGATAGCTTGACTCCCTCTTCTTTGTAGCAAACCCTGAGATATTGGAACACTGCTATCATGCCACTCCTAGTCCTTCTTTTCATTAAAGATAAGAGAGAGCATAGCTCACAGTTATATCGTGGGTGGAGCAAGAAGAAACCCTTCCTAGTATTTCAGAATATAAAATAGATGGTGGGAGACTTGTACTTTCAGACTTGCATGATTGTCTTAATGTAAGTCTTACAATAATTGAATTACCTTATGTAGCCATATTCCCGGTATAGTCTACCTGGTAAAGCTGACATAATCTGGCTATATCATGCATAGTGTGCAAGATTAACCAAATGCTGCCACCTGGTGAGACTTATTCAATAAGCAATAGTTGGATCAGGGCTTAGGGTGTCATTGTTTAGATATACAGGTCCTGCTAAATTGCAGTGACATCTGTTGGACCCATTGTTGCTATAGAAACTAAGCCCTGACCCTTCACAAACATAGCTTAGTGTGGTATCTGATATGTCAGTATTTTCCATAAACTAACCAATGATGAAACAAACAGTCATAATGAACAAGTAAAAAATTAGCTGCAGTTAAAATTACAGCAACAGTAAAAATGGCACTTGTACTCCTATGAAATCCTAAATCTAGAATTGCCCAAGTTAGGGTTGGATGTTATTATTATTATTAAATGTACAGGTAGTCCTTGACTTACAACAGTTAGCTTAGTGACAGTTCAAAGTTACGATGACACTGAAAAAAGTGATTTATGACCATTTTTCACACTTATGACCATTGCAGCAATCCCATGGTCATGAGATTTACATTTCGATGCTTGGCAACTGACTCACATTTACGATGGTTGCAGTGTCCTGGGGTCACGTGATCACCTTTTGCCACTTTCTGACAAGGCAAGTCAATGGGGAAACCAGATTCACTTAACAACCATGTTACTAATTTAACAACTGCAGTGATTCACTTAACCAATGTGGCAAGAAAAGTCGTAAAATGGGGCAAAACTCACTTAACAAATTTTTCACTTAGCAACATAAATTTGGGGCTCAATTGTGATCGTAAGTTGAGGACTATCTGTATTTGCCTGTATTTGTGAGCACTGCACACCAGAACAACTAGACACAAGAACAGTTTTTTCCCGAATGCCATCACTCTGCTAAACAAATAATTCCCTCAACACTGTCAAACTATTCACTAAGGCTGCACTACTATTAATCTTCTCATCGTTCCCACCACCCATCTCCTCCCACTTATGACTGTATGACTGTAATGTTGTTGCTTCTATCCTTACAATTTATATTGATATTGTTTCCTGATTGATTATTTGTACCCCATGACTATCATTAAGTGTTGTACCTTATGATTCTTGATGAACGTATTTTTTTTATGTACACAGAGCATATGCACCAAGACAAATTCCTTATGTGTCCAATCACACTTGGCCATTAAAAAATTCTATTCTATTCTATTCTATTCTATTCTATTCTATTCTATTCTATCCTATCCTATCTCGTTTCGAAGCAACTCTTCTCAACCTTGCTAAATAGAGATGCTAAGGTTTTGACTGCTACTTTGGCACAAAGTTTTCAGAAGTTATTTACCTCAGTAAAAGCATCTAACAAAAGTGTGCATTTTTAGCTGTTTTCTCTCAAGGTGAAAACATTCAGTTGTGCTAGGAGAGCTTTTACACAGGTTTGCATTGCGTGTCAGTGAGGCCTGATACTCATGCTTTAGTCACCCTCTGATTGGATTACTGCAGTTCGGGCTACATGGGGATGCCCTTGAAGAGTATCCCCTAGTTTCAGCTTGCGCAAAATGCAGTGGTGTCGGCAATTATACATGTTAATAACACCTCTGCTCCCAGAGCTGCATGGGTTGCCAATCTGGGTTTAATTTAAGATTTTGGTCCCTAAAGCCCTTTATGGCATGGTAACAACTGGTACATTATTTGGGGGACTGCCTTATCCTGGTTTGATCTGCTCATCCTCTCAGATCCATCAAGAAAGACAAGGGCCATCTCTCTCAGGCAACTAACACCTGGAGCACCTGAGGAGGTGGGCCTTCTCTGCTATGGCGCCTGTCTAAGGCTGGTTCTAAAGTTTGGTCTTCTTTATATTCAATTTTGGCCCATTTTTTTTTACACTTTGCTCCTTAACTTTAGTATTAGAGCTTACAGATCCTCCCTGGTGGAATTAAAATTTGAAGATTTGAGGCAAAACGGGCCATTTCTGCTCAGTTGCTACTTGGCCAAACAGCTGTTGTGACTTGTTCGTTTACAATATTCTACATGAATATTTATATTCATGTAGTACGTATTTATAACATGTAGTACAAAAAATACAATGAAATAGCAGGATGGGTTCATTTCTGGCCTGTTTTCATCCAGGTTTTGAATGGGAGAACATCGAGAAATCCTGGGACAGAAAGAAAACCAGGAAGTTAAAAACTTGCTGGGAAAAGAATGAAACTATTTCCATATTATTGCCAAGAAAATTATGTGAATGTATTCTTTTGGTTGTAGTAGTTGAGTCTAAATTAAAGGATTTTTCAGCTGTTATACAAAGAGAATTAAAAGTCTTTAAGCTTTAACAGCTTAAAAGAACACTATGATTTTTGTATATATTTTATATATATATTGTTTTGTTGTTTGCAATATTTGGATTAATATACAAACTTGTTTTCTATGTATAGCCAAGAATTAATTTTTCTCTCTCCTTGTTTAAAGCAAAACCATGCATATATTTTCTTTTCGAGAAAGCCTAATTTAACATTCAGTTTACATTTTTTATGTTTAAAACTGCTCACCAAATATATTTTAGAGGATTTAAATCATCTTCTTCCATTATTTGCAAAAGACTGTGTTCATTATTTTTATTTATTTTCTTATGTATATTTTATTATTCTGCTAGTGAGATGAAAGGTTTTTCATAGCATGTGTGGCTTAGGAGGAGAAAAACACCCCATATTTATTAAAAGCCATTACACCACTTCTTAAAATGAAACAAATCTCCCAATTAAAATGAAATAATAGCAGAAGTTGAAAGGCGTTGAAAGAATATGTGAATGGGTGGTTGACTTAAAGCCAATGTGATTATTCTATATGCCTGCTATACCACACCTACTATACACAGCTAATATATTAAGTGACTACATGTTTAATAAAGTGTATATATTGTGCATGATCCAACCTCATGTGGAGAAATTTCATCGGTTGTGATATAATAAATGGTGTTATATCACCAGGCCTGGGCCTCATGAGACCAGGAGAGATGGCTCTATCACTGAGATGGATATACTCACTTTCTTCATGCCTGGAATTTGGACATTATTTTAATAATATTTAAATTTTAAATATTAATAATATAATTCAGTATAATATAAATAATATAATGTAATATAATATAAATAATATAATTTAATATAATATAAATAATATAATTTAATAATAATATTTAATTTTATGACGCTGATTTTTTTACATATTTATAAGATTGCTTTTATATATTTATATGGATTATGGTACACAGCACAGAGTCGCTTTCAGTGAGATGGGCAGCCATATAAATTCAATCAACAAATTAATGTCACATGTGCATGTTGCTCCTCCATCTGCTAGTTGAACATGTAAACTTTTTTTTAAAGATTTGGTTATTATTATTATTATTATTATTATTATTATTATTATTATTTTATTCATAAACATTTTTGAATACAGTGTATTGTCAGGGTATACCATTTACAAGACAGAAAGAAAAAAAAAGGTCAACTGGAAAATAGTAATAAATATTAACACATGAACTAATAACAATAATAATGTAATAACACATGTACTGAGAATAGTAGTAATAATATAAGCAAATAATTTTAACTAAGTTTCTTTTTATATTGGCTTATTTACATTTTTGTTAATTATAATGAGTGTAATTATAAACCTTCTCTATTGTTAATACAAACATTCGTAGTCTTTCTTCCTCTAATTTCTACCTCTCGTCTCTTAACCACTCATAAAATCTGTTCCACATCAAATAATATTCTGTGTCTTTCATGTAAACTTTCATTTGGTAGGAGGATGTTGACTGCTTGTTTTTGTGATTTTTGAATTGGTCTAAGAAAAGGCTTGTCCTTAAGATGGACACTGATTGCAGGTTCTTATTCCTTCCAAAATAGATTGAGATGGACAAGACAGTTATTTTTTTTAAAGGCTATGAAAATTGTATTATTTTATTTATTGGCTGATACCATTTTTAAGCCTGCTTTCTGTTTAAACCACGTTAAAAAAAACCATGCGTGTCATAGAATAATAAAAATTGTAGTGATAACCATTGTTTGTTTTTTTAGGGAACTTGATCAGAATGTCTGGACGTCCATTGATTTCCCTTAGTGGTGTGGACACATGTCTGACTTCTCTGAAAACCTGCAAGACCTACATAAACACTGGCATGGATGTAACCACAAATGTGGCCCTTGATCTTGTGGAAAATCACAGTGAGTTCAAGTTTTGGGATCTATTCTTCTTGCTTGTTTTTCAAAACTTTCAAGGTGTTTTGGGATCCTGCCACATAGGCTTCAGCCCCGTTCTTCCATTGTGTGATCCAACATGGACATTTAGCTATGTCAGCTGATTTTCTGTCAGCTTGAGCTTGGCTACCATGCAGCATAACAAACAAAATTTCTGATTTGCAATAGGAGTTTTGAGGATGGGCTGTTCTCCCTTGCAGCCTGAATTCTAAGACCTTCATAAGATCCTTGCTTTTTCGATTTCTTTCCAGCATCTGGGCTCAGAGAATCAATATGTCCTTTCCAGGTGCTAAACTGCTTTTTATAGATGTGGTTGCAACTACTGATAGTGGGGGAAAACAGTGAGCTACAAATTGTGTGATGCCATCTCCAGAGTGTTCAGTGGCATTTAGGTAAGGGGCAAATGCCATCTTTGAAAGTGAGTTGGCATCTCCTTGTATCAGTAGCCCAGTTTTGGGGGTACATGTTGCCAGATGAAAGTTCAGAAAACTTGGAGAGCGGGGGAAACTAAGACCTTTGATCATCTCCTTTTCTGACTTTACCAGAAGCAAAAATATTTGTGTTTTTCCAGAAGATGGCTGTAATTCAACACGGAGTGCAGTTGCTTGCCTTTGTGGATAGGAGGCATAGTTGTGAGGCGCTCAGGTTTATTTATTCTTATTTATTTTACAATATTTGTAAAGCACCTTAATCCAAAAGATGGTAGGCTATGTAATAAAAAGAGAAGAACAACATATTAATTAACTGCATTCAAAAAGGGCAATAAAATAACTAACCCTACTACATTCTGATAGATGTATATAGCCCACATGCTCACTGAAATAAAATGGTTTTAAGAGAGGAAAGTTGCAGCCCTGGGTTTGGTAGTGGAAAGCATGTTTTGGGACTGCTATCAAAATACCTGTCTTTCAAATCATACCCCACTTAGATCACATGGAAACAGGACTCTAGTAGACTTCCTCTTGAAGTTTAGGCCAGATAGGCAGAATTATACTTGACCTGAAGAAGGCCATGTTAGGATAAAAATTGTGATTCAGCCCAAATGTTCAACATCTTGTTCCAAATTCTGGAAATCCTTCTTAATTTTCATCTATTAGTTCTAGTCCTCTTCTCTGGGGCAATGCCCACACCCTCTTTTATGCAACTACACTTCAGATTTTTGAAGGCTGTTTTCAGATCTCCCCAGTTGTCTCTTCTATTGGCTAAACATACCAAAATTTAACTGATCTAATGCCAAGATTTAAGATTATCTGTTGTTATTTATTTTTATAATACTTGAGATAATATCGTAACCATAAGATCAGTTTAACCATAAATATTCACTGGATCAAAAAGAGGGTTCAGTTGGGTTCACTTGGCAAATCTGCACAGATTTGGGAGTTGAATTGGGTGGCTTGAAATCCCTTCTAATTCTGTAGTTGAATATTCATTTATTACGTTTGTGCCCTGCTTATCTCCACCACCACAGCCCTGCAAACTAGGTTGGGCTGACAAGAGAATGATTGGCCCAAAGTCATTCTGCAATTTTTATGGTGAAGTAGGAAGCTGAATAAGGGTATGTTTTGTCAAGATTCATGTCCCTAACCTATGCACTCTACTGCCTCTCAAAGCTTTCTCTCTACATCTCCCAGATAATTCACAATTCTTTTACAATTATCCTCCCACTTGTGACTGCATGACTGTAACTTGTTGCTTATATCCTTGCGATTTATATTGATATTGATTGTTTCCTAGTATGATTTGATTGCTTATTGTACCGTATGACTGTCACTGGGTGTTGTGCCTTGAGATTCTTGACCAGTGTATCTTGTCTTTTTATGTACACTGAGAGCTTATGCACCAAAGACAAATTCCTTGTGTGTCCAATCACACTTGGCCAATAAAGAATTCTATTCTATTATTCCCTAGGTGGTGTTGGGATTTGTAGTTTAATATCGTAAATGAAGTATTGTCCTTTGAACAACTATGGAAAGAGCATACCATGAGATGGCAGCAGAGACTTCATATTGCATAACTCATGAAGTTATTTATGGTCATACTTCTGCTAAATGTTCTGCAGGTTCCTAGTATTGAAAGGCAAGAGGATTTAGGACCATGTCTTAAAGAAGGCATGAACAAAGAACTCCACTGTAAGAATTAACAGATCAAACTCTTCTTTTAGAATAAATTTAAATCAAGATTTTAGCATGCTTTTCTGTACTGGGAATGTCACATTTTCTTGCTTGGCATTGCCTACTGGGATTCTCAGTCTTCATGCCAATGATGTCATGAAGTGATGGCATGCCAGTGATGGGGAAACAGTGATTTCCTCTCATTTGCCTTGTGCTATTAAGTCCTTCTTGGTAGGGCTGTTCAGTATAGCTGAAGCTGCTTTCAAGGTATAAAAATGGATAATGATATTTAAATTTTTTTGCAGGTTTGCCTGACAATTTACATGCTGAATTATTACAATTTTGCTCAAAGTCTCATAAAAACAGTGTAAGGGGTTAAATAAAATAATTATAATAATTATAAATTGTTAGCTCTAGAAAGTTGGCCAGGTCACAAAATAGATCCCGCAGATATTTCGGGAACTGTCCTTTTGCATATCAATACTAAGGAACTGCAGGACATTTAGCACAGGCATGTAAGATATAATAATAGATTCTACGAAGCCTATCCAAGTTTCTCTGTGTTGCATTTTATACTGAACAAGATCAACATGGGGTTATTTTGAGTTTCTTTCTCATGCTTCTGTCAGTCTCTGGACTGTTCAAATTCTTTAACAGGTCTCCTCTGTCTTCCCCAAATTAACTCTAAATTCCTTTGTATAAATAGGCCTTTTGTGATACAGAGTTGAAATCTATACCAACCAAGTAATTTTACCATTAATTAGTCCCTAAGAATATGAAAAACCTGTCACTTTTCACACAAACATCTATATTTGGTTAAGGAATCCTTTTTTAACAAATCCAAATCACCAAGGCCACTTTTTTCCACCCGATGCCCTTAAGAGGTTTTGAGATTCCCAACTTATGCACCTGGTTAGGAAATATGGGAAATATAGTTCAGTAGATCTGAAGAGGCTGAATGAGAAAAAACTGTCCAGTTGTTAACAAAAAAAAAAAAAAAGGCTGTTTGTATCAAAAGCAGTTAATAGTTTGATATTTTGGTTATCAATATGGCATCGTTGTGACAAGTATAGAAACATTGGACATCATCAAGCTTTATAATATAGATCCACCAGAGTCCTGCTTATAGGAGCCTCTGTCTGGAGACAGGTCCTATTTTTTCTTAGAGGAAGGGAGACAAGAACCAAACAATGATATGAGGGCCAATTTTGAAAGTATTTTGGCTACGAATGATCTTGTGCTTCAAGGATACCAATCTCAAGCATAAATATGCAAGAGCAACCAACTAATACAAAAAGATATGTAGGAGTGTGGTGAGAGCCAATGGTTTGTAGTGGTTAAGGGATTGGACCAGGAGTGGGAAGACCCGGAAAAATTCTCTAAAATCCTCCCTCCTTGTATTAATTTTTTTTTTAAAAAAAATCTACTGTTTAACTATAGAAAGCTAAGTGGTTAAAATAGTGTTTATCCTAGTGTTGAGACTCTAGAAACAACAAAACGATTAGGGAGCTGGAGGCTAAAACATACAAAGAACTATTGCAAGAATTGGGTATCTCTAGTTTAATGAAAAGAAGGAATGTTTGTGGCTTTGCCCAGAAATAAAGAAATATTGGAAAAAAATAAAAACATGGATAGTAGAAATAATAGATCAAGAAATTAAATTAGAACCAGAAGTTTTCTTATTAGGCATGATAAAAAGGAATATTAGAAAAGACAAAATATTTGACACTACACATAATTATGGTGATCAGACTGGCTATAGCACAACTGTGGAAAACAGATCGTATGCCAACAGATCAGGAAGTAATTCAAAAAATCTACACATGCGCAGAAATGGATAAATTAACTCTAGAATTAAAAGACAAGGAAGACTCAAAATATTTTATAGTATGGAATAGATGGTATAAGTGGATAAACCAAAGGAAAAAAAAGGGTATAGATAAGAATTAGGGGAAATGCAAGTAATAATTAAAAAAAAAAAGCACCGTCAGATAGATAGAATAGGTAAATAAGCCACTGTTTGTATATTTGTATATATGTGTTTATATAATCACATGTATTTAGTATGTTAGTGTAACTGTGGATTGAAAATGTAAATTTTATGAGTGAGAAAATCTGTATATTTTCTCTTTTTTTTTCTTGTTAATATTTTTAAATTCAATAAAGTTTATTTTTTAAAATAAAAAAAGAAAAGAAAAGAAGGACTAGGGGTGACATGATAACAGTCTTCCAATGTCTAAAGGGCTGCCACAAAGAAGGAGTCAACCTATTCTCCAAAACACCTGAAGGCAGGACAAGAAGAAATAGATGGAAACTAATCAAGGAGAGAATCAACTAAGGAAAAATTTTCTGTCAGTGAGAACAATTAATCAGTGGAATGGCTTGCCTCCAAAAGTTGTGGGTGCTCCAACGTTGGGGGTTTTTAAGAAGAGATTGGACAACCATTTCTCTGAAATGGTATAGGGTTTCCTGCCTGAGAAGGGGGTTTGACTAGAAGACCTCCAAGGTCCCTTCCAACTCGTGTTATTTTGTTATTCTTTGGTCACAATGTATTTCCCATCTCACCTTAATGGAAAGATAATCCCAAATCCCTACTGAGTCCATTCCTTTGTTATTCCATCTAAATGTTTTAAAATCTTGCTTTTTCAAACTCTGGCAAGTATCTGAGGGTCATGGAACTCTATCCTACTGACTACTTGAAAATCCAAAATTATGCCTGTTAGGGATTTTAAACATTTTCCCCAGTGGCCCACATAGTTTTTTGTTTTTGTTTTGTTTTTGATTTTTTTTTGTTTTTAATTTGATTTATATGCCGCCCTTCTCCAGAAACTCAGGGCGGCTTACAATGCGCTAAGCAATAGCCTTCATCCTTTTGTATATTTATACAAAATCAGCTTATTGCCCCCACAAACTGGGTCCTCAATTTACCTACCTTAGAAAGGATGGAAGGCTGAGTCAACCTTGAGCTTGGCGAGATTCGAACCTGCACTAATTGCAGGCAGCTGGTCTTAATAACAGGGTGCTTTAGACCACTGTACTACCAAGGCCCTTCCTTAGATAGTTCCTTTTAAAAAAGTGATTTGTTTTTTAAGAGAAGCAACATTTTAAAAAATAATCCCTAGAGCAGAGATTTGTGGGGCTGATCCTTCAGTCATGTCTACAAACCATGAGTCAGCTGAATCGGGTTGACCTAAGGAAGGAGTTGAAAATTCAGAAAAGACTGGAAAGTTCTCCCTACACATACTGTTTTTGTGGGGGTGGGGGCACAGTTCACAAGTCCAGTATTGCAGTAACATCTTTATTCTCTGCTTGACTTGTCATTATTCCTCAAAAAGCTTTCGTTATGTTGTTAACCTGACATTGTCTGGACTGGAGAAAGTGGCCAGGCTTTACATATCAGGGTTTCCCCCTTCTATCAATTTCCTTGTTTGGAAATGTCTCTTGCAAAGGTTAAAGAAAGAGGTGGGGTTTCTTTCTCACAAAGTTGGAAGTTACTTCATTTGACTTGTTTGTAATTTTTTTAAAAAATAAAAATCAGTTTCCCAACTAACACTTGGGAAATTGTGACGGTTTTTTTCCCCAACCATTACCTGGGGACCCATAATCCACAATTATCTCTTTTAGAGAGTATGAATTTGCCTCCAATGTCGCTCCTCGAAAGCTACCTGAATGGAATACAGTGGCCATCTCCTATCAAAATTTGGGATTTTCCATCCAAGGTTTAGATTGAGGAAGGTGAAGGATTTCAGTTGATTTCATTAAAAGGTATAAAGGTAAAGGTTCCCCTCGCACATATGTGCTAATCATTCCCGGCTCTAGGGGGCGGCGCTCATCTCCGTTTCAAAACTGAAGAGCCAGCACTGTCTGATGATA
This sequence comes from Arizona elegans, assembly GCA_022577455.1. Taxonomy (NCBI): domain Eukaryota; kingdom Metazoa; phylum Chordata; class Lepidosauria; order Squamata; family Colubridae; genus Arizona; species Arizona elegans. The sequence goes on along the minus strand of JAKOOJ010000002.1, from coordinate 3,736,517 downwards.
ATTCCCATGGTCATATGGCCAGCAAGACTAAGGCGCACGGAACGCTGTTACCTTCCCACCAAAGGTGGTCCCTATTTTTCTACTTGCATTTTTTACATGCTTTCGAACAGCTAGGTTGGCAGAAGCTGGGACAAGAACAGAAGCTCACCCCATTACGCGGCACTAGGGATTCGAACCGCTGAACTGCCGACCTTAGCCACTGAGCCACTGCGTCCCTATGGCCATTTCCTATCAAAATTTGGGATTTTCCATCCAAGGCTTAGATTGAGGAAGGTGAAGTATTTCAGTTGATTTCATTGAACACAGTCAATTTGAGGAGAAAACTAGATAACCCATGGCCCTGTGGGTCACCCTTTCAGAGATACCAGTATTTCCTTACCAGATTCTTCAGTGCCTTCAATAATATGTGCTACCTTCACTGGAAAAGTTGAGATACATTCAGAGATGTACAGTATCTGCCTTGAAAGTAGCCCATGTTGAACTGTATGGCACCGTCAAATATCAGCCCTGCAAATGTTTTGGGGCGTTTTGCATTATGTCATAAACTTTTAAATTATAATTATGCCATAAAATGTTTTATGAAATTTGCCAAATTTCAATTCCATGGGATTGATGGTTCCTGAATTTTGGACACATTCTGTAAGTTAGGTAAGTTAGGTAAGTGAGGTACTTAGTTCAAAACATTTTGCACTGTTTTGCCTAATTAAGGGTGATGGGAACGAGAGATTTAGTACAGGTAGTCCTCGAGCTATGACCAGAATTGAACCCAACATTTCTGTTGCTAAGCAAGATAGTTGTTAGGTGAGTTTTGCTCCATTTTATGACCTTTCTTGCCACAGTTGTTAAGTGAATCCTTCCAGTTAGTAACATGGTTGTTAAAGTGAATCTGGCTCCCCCATTGTATTTGCTTGTCAGAAAGTCACAAAAGGTGATCACATGACTCCAGGGCACTGAAACTGTCATCAATATGAGCCAGTTGCCAAGCACCCAAACTTTGATCACATGACGGTGGGGATGCTGCAATGGTTGTAAGTGTAAAAAATGGTAATAAGTCATTTTTTTCGTACCATTGTAACTTCAAACAGCCACTAAACGAATTGTTGTAAATTGAGGATTACCTGTAGTAAATAGATTCAAAACACTGTTTTGATTTGGTTTGGGAAAAACAATTTTTTCTAAATCAGGGTGGTAAAAAATATTGAGTTGGACATTAGCCTCGCTGTATCCAATGGGACATATTAATAATAAGGTTGAAGTTACATGTTATCTTAATTTGTAATATGAATTGCTTGGTTTTGGCTTAATATAATACATGGTTTCTTAAACAAACCATGACTTAGCATAATGCATGAATCCTGCCGCTGGCTGCGTCCAATCATCAAATTAAAGAATATGATGGTCGAATGATAGCCTGTTGAACAACTGTTGGCTAAGCATAATGTATGAATCTTGGCGCTACTTGGGTTGATACATCATATTAAGCCACACTATTGCTTAAGTGTGATATTTGTATCCGATAAAACGGACTATATAAACAATGGACTGTATGGACTGTTGTGTGTAAATTAAGTTAATTTGGCATATTCAGCCAACCACGGCTAGAGAAAATTTGGTAGTATGATAGTTGAACATAACCAGTAGTTGGATCCCTATAGCATGTTAAGGAGTAACATTGTTTGTTTAGAAACTCAGCCACTGTGGCTTATTAAATATGGTTATTCCTAAACCATATATGATATGCCATACGCTAAATAAATAATATGGTTAATGACTTTCTGAAGTCAAGCCAATTCTAGCTTATTTAACAAACTATAGCTACACAAACTTTAAGTATAGTCTGTGCACTCAGGTGCTGTAGTGTGTTTAGAATCAGTCACATACATACATACATACATACATACGTGTGTGTGTGTGTAGATATGTGTCCGTGTGTGTATGTGTAAAATGGAGACTCATAGTAACATGGAATTGTAAAATCAGAATTTGGAAGCGGCTATTCAGGCCATCAGATTTAGGGCAAAAGTCCAAATTAAAGCATTTCTAACTGTTTTAATTATCTAACTTGAACACAAAAAGCTGCCATTCTATACTATGCATTCTGGAATGACGAAGAAAGGGCCTGTTTTATGGTACCTCCCAAGATTCTCCTCTTCTAAATATGGCCATTTTCTTTGGTCTTTCTTTTTCTTTTTCTTTTTTTAAAACAAAAGTTTTTTATTTTTCATATTCAAACAACCAAACATTACACAATCAATTATCATGCATCATTTTATCTCCACCCAACCCCCCCTCCCCAATTCCCCCCCTGACTTTCCAGAGCAAAAACAGGATATAGCATTTAATAAACATAAGCTAAAATATGCTAGCTATTACAGAATTCAAAGCTCTCTCACACTTGTTAACTCCCCTTTTAAAAATTATACTTCAACCTTCCTTTTATAAATTCTCTTATCACATTTCACCTTTGTTAAAAAAAACAACAATCTTATTTTAAACATTTTAAAATTCTCTTACTACATTAGCAGAACATTCTCCAAAATATAAGTTTCAAAACTTTCAAAAAGTTATCCATTAAATTTGAAGTTATCCACCTTTAGACTTCAATACTTTAAAGCTACCATAAAATTCAGAAGTTATCCAATTTTAATTAAGTCTTTTAACATCATGAGACAATCTCCAAAATATGACCAGTCTTTCTTTCTTTCTATATTTTTACCTTTAAAGTCCCATTTTCCATTTTCTTTGGTCTTTCTTGTAAGGCTTAGCTTCTTGTCTTCTGAGCATCCTTGTCTCCTGTGACCCTATTGCAATTTCTCAGAAGTCTTCTTAAAGTGTGATAATTGTAGAATTGGACATAGTGCTTGAAATGAGTTATGAAGACCTTGCTTGTTCTTCAATTCCAGTTGGACAATTTATAGTTTAGACTGTAGATTGGTTGATTTAGTCTGTTTTGAAAAAAGAACTGGCAGCAGCTGTTAATTCCCACAACAATTTTGTTGAGATCATAACTAGGAATTGAGGAGAGCCATAGCAATCAGTGCTTACTTATTCACAGCGTAAATACAATGGGTAACCTTTTCTCCCTGGTTAATAAGCATATCCTTTGATTTGTCCAAGCCTGCAGGTGTTTATGATTTTCCTTTATTTGCATCATCACACTTTTTTGAACTTGGAAGAACCGGAATGGTTTACGTCCATAGAAAGCATAACCAAATAGTTATTACAATACAAGTGTCAGTGTCATTTTAAAGGGATGTCGCTAGAAGCTGTGGGCATTAAGAAATATGTAAAAAAATAACTCCAGTAAGATACAGTAAAACCGTGTTTTAAAAAACCTGATAAAAAGACAATAGTTATATAACAGGAGATTTCTGGTTTATCTTCCAGTTTAGGGTAGCTTGCAGCTTATCTTGGCTCATCTCATAATATTAACAGGGTCAGACCTGATCAGAACCTTACGATGGTTTTGAATACCAGAGCCATAAACTATGAAAATACATCCCAGAAGAATGCAATGGGACACTAATGGCTTACTGTGACTTATGAAGTCAACCGAGTCGAGTGCAGCTCAAAGGAACTTCCATAAATGCAATTTGCTGATGCGGCATTCTGCAATATTTCATTTTAAATTCCTTGCAAGATCTTTTCTTTCAGAAAAAAAGCTCGTAAGTTCAAAATTGGGCTTCTCTTTTAAAACGAACAAGGAACCTTTAAATATAGAACATCAGTGGGTTTTTATGGGGATAGCTTGATAGAGATAGTAGCCCACAAGCATTCTTCTCATTTTGTCACTTAGAGACCAAGCATATTGGTTGAGCAATCTTTGGCCAAGGCTGTAGGCTGCCGGCTGATGATGAAGAGACAGCAGATCCTGTCATACATGTGGTAGGGGGAGTTAAAATTTCCTATTTTTTTTATGGGTTTCTGCAGGTGGTTTCCTAGTTTTAAAAAAATGATGTGGCAGCTATTTTCGAGTTTATTCTACTTCTGTATTCCAGTATAGTTTAAGGACTCAAATTGGTAGCCACTATAAAGGAATATAGAGCTTATTTGGGGGATAGGGAAAAAATGAATGAGGAATGAATGGGGGGGGGGCACTTATTTTAATGATTATACCGTCCTGTGAAAGGAAGAAGCACGTCTGTGATTTTGTTTGGTATAAGGTGGGACAGAGGAAAACTTGGAGAGATTTCCAAGGTTCTATTCTACCTTTCTACAAGTTGCCAGCCCTACAAAATAGATGAGATTGGGAAACCCACACTTTAAGGAAGCCTCTAGCTCTGCTTTACTGATGAGATAGCCTGTAGTAATAGAATCTTGCAAGTCAGGGTGGTGTTTGCTTGAGCTTTTTATGAGCACAGGTAGTTCTTGACTTACGACTTGTCACTTAGCAACCATTCAAAGTTACAACAGACCCCCCTCAAAAGGTACTTTTGATCTGGATTTGAACTTACAAAGGCCACCCCCTTGTCAGTGGTGGGTTGCTACCTATTTGCCCCGGATTGTGTGAATCGGTAGAATCGGCAGCGGCGGGAGGCTCCGCCCACCCATCCAGAAGCTTCTACGCATGCGCGTAGAAGCATCATGCGTGCACCCACGAGCGAACCGGTAGCGACGGGTTTTCAAATCCGCCTCTGCCCCTTGTCTGTGGTCACATGATCGCACTTTGGACACTTGGCTGCTATCTTATCAATAGCATCACGAAGCATAACTTTACCCTGTGTTGGATCTCTTTCCATATTCCCCAAAGGGCAGGGGATTGAAGGAATTGAGGTGCAGCACATCTAGAGAGCATCTACATAGGAAAGACTGATTGATCCTGGTGGGAATAAATTTTCTCACGCTTCTCTTTCTTTGGATTTATTGTGTTTGGCAGTTGATGGAAGAGAGCAGGCTGTGTTATAAGACCCTTTAATATTATCTTTATACCAACACAGCTTGGCTTTAGTTAGCTTCTCAAATTCAATACAGGATGACTCATGATTTTTCGTGCCTCTACTTTTTTTTTTACTACTGGATGGCACAATTTCTGTCTTCCTGGATCCAAAACAAGGCATGCCTACTTACTTGTAGCTGCCATCAGTGAGGGCTTTTTCTTACTATTGGGGTGTTTCTGTTTGTACTAACAGAGAGTTAATAGGTGAATTAAATTTGATGCTCAGTGCAGACTCAAATTCCAGAACGCAACTTTAGATAGGCAGAATCATAGAAGTACAATGTTCAAAAGGCTTCAGAGGTCACCAATTCATTTGGGAGGTAGGGATGTAGATCAGAGAAGGCTCATAACTCAATGCTAGAACAAACAGTTTGTCTGCAGAAGGTTGTATGTTCACACGGTGACATCTCTATATTTAAATAACATCTCCTTCATATCAAATTTGACTTTTGGTAACCTAATAGGGACACTCATTCTTGGTACCAATATAGAAATGCTTTATCACTGCAACTTTTGGGATGGTTTTTCAACACGTCAGTTTACCTTTCAGCTCTTCCTAGTGGCTTCTCATCCAAGAACTGATCAAGTCTGACCCCTTAAAGGTTTTTCAGCTCAATCAAAGTCAGTTAAATTTACCACATTGCTTTTCCAAGCAAGTGTCTCCAGAGCAATTCGGCAGATACTTTGTGTGGGTTGTAGACTCCATCTCATGCTACCACTAGAGTGACAGTACCGCCAGCATTCAAAAGTGACCAAACCATCAGCCAGAAAGCATAGGAACTGAGAAGGGGTCTGTGGTCATCACCTGCAGAACCACTCCTTTATTGGGGATGTCTTGCTAACTGCCTATGCTTTCCACCTGTTGCCTATTCCATTTGCACAACAGCATGTGAAATTGATTGTCAATCAGTGTTGCTACCTAAGTGGACAGTTTGATTTCACAGAATTTCACAGATTGACTTGGAGTTACATTGTGTTGTTTAAGTGTTCCCTTTATTTTTTTGAGCAGTGTAATAATGTGGCTCCTTGGGAAAATTAATTGCCCACCTCTGCTCTGGAGGAAGTGTCTTCCGAAGGGGGAGCATGATAGTGAAGATCTGCTGCCTAGCCCCCCCATGTACTTTGTGTGGTGGGGAATTCTCAACATGGTCTCATTAGGTCAGTGGTGGTGAACCTGTGACACGTGTCAAAAATGCATAACATTTTGGGTGACATACCAGCATTCAGTAACAATTATTTTCCATAGCACGCCCTGTTTTTGTGGTATTTTCAGAGGCTGTGTGAGAATGGGTCTCTGGACCCTTTGAAAATGAGTTTGTGCTGTCCGTTATAAAGAATTTTTGACATGCCGACCCCAAATAGTTTGCCATCACAGTCTTAGGTGGACAGCAAGGAAATTTGTGGCTAATCCCTAAAAAGTCCTCCTTTGGAACCGATTCCCTGAACCAGGGGTGAAATCCAGCAGGTTCTGACAGGTTCTGGAGAACCGGTAGCAGAAATTTTGAGTAGATCGGAGAACTGACAAATACCACTTCTGGCTGGCCCCAGAGTGGGGCGGGAATGGGGATTTTGTAGTATCCTTCCCCTGGAGCGGGGAGGGAATGGGGATTTTGCAGTATCATTCCCCTGGAGCGGGGAGGGAATGGGGATTTTGCAGTATCCTTCCCCCAGGAGTGGGGAGGGAATGGGGATTTTGCAGTATCCTTCCCCTGCCACACCCACCAAGCCACGCCCACCAAGCCACACCCACAGAACCGGTAGTAAAAAAAAATTGGATTTCACCACTGCCCTGAACCCACTAAGAACAGGTATCCCTCTGTAATGGCAAAGTGTCTTTCTTTATTTATCAAATTTATGTAGCTACCAATCTCACCAAGAAGTGATTCCTGGATGTTCTGCTGACACGCGGGTTGCTGTGCTATAGCTCTTCTACAACTTTTGAGCCATCTCTAAAGTAACCCATCTTGAGTCTGCTGGAGTCGTCCACGTTAGTGGCGACTGAGTCCATGAGGTTAGTTTATGCCAGGGTGGATAAAAATCAATGATTTAAAAAAAAAATCAGATTTTTTTTATTTAAATCGGATTTTTTTTATTTTTATCGAATTTATTTTAATAAAAAACTTTTGCGGTAAAAATCTATCATAAGATAGTTTTCTATTTAAGTTACATAAATAATTTAGTTTATTCAGCATGAGCTTAGTTATGTAGCATGAGGCTGTATATTCTGCAACACTGGGACTATCGGTGAGTCAACAGTGGGTCAAAGGAGTAGCAGAGATGGCAGTTGCTCTTTAAAAAATTATGATTTAAATCGAGTTGATTTAAATCAAGCCTTTTTACTAGTGGTTTAAATCATGATTTAAATTGTGGTTTAAATCAACTCGATTTAAATCAAATCCACCCTGGTTTATGCAGCCGGAAATGAATGAAAGAACGAAGCTGATGGAGTCAGCAAAGTACCCAGGCACTTAGTCCTAACCTCATGGTAAAAGTGCCCTTCTTTTTCAACTCTGAATGCTCTGCCTCCTCCAATAATGCGGGGGTGTGGAGTGGAATAATAAAGGACCAACTTCATTTACTTCCATTAGTTCCAAGGCTTCTCACGGGTACAAATTTGACCTTGTTAATTCTGAAACTATTTGTCTGTGACAGTCTGTGGGAGTTGAGTAATGTATTAAAACTTTATCTAGTCTCATTAAGTTTCAAAGCACCTTGGGAGACTTTAGTGAAGGGGAAGAGCAGAAGTTTTGGAGCTACCTTGGTCAAGGGCAGGGGTGTCAAACTGGCATTATCATGGTGTCGTCACGTAACATATCGTGACTTTTCCTCCCCCTTGTGGGCGTGGCCAGCGTGTGACGCATCTGGCCCGCGAGTTTAACGCCCCTGGTGTCACCCCTAGACTGCACCCCTAGAGCAGTCTAGAGGCCTGGCTGTGAGATTCTCTGAGTTGAAGTCCACACATCTTAAAGTTGTCAAGGTTGAAAAAACACTGTTCTAGAGGATCCAGAAAGAAAGGTTCCTTTTCACTCCCACCTTGCACTCATTTCGGGCACAGGCTGAATTCCCACTTTGCCCTTAGCTGTACAGGTAGTCCTTGACATGTGATCGTTCAATTTAACAATGGCTGAAAGTTTTAAGACACCCTGGGAAAAAGTGATTTTGGACCTGTCCTCAAAGTTACACAATCCCCACAGTCTCATGATCGCAATTCGGGTGCTTGACAACTGGCTCACATTTATGATGGTTTCAATGTCTTGCAGTCATGTGATTGAGATTTGTGACCTTACCTTACCAGCTGGCTTCCAACAAGCAAAGTCAAATGGGGAAGCCAGATTTGCTAAATGTGTAATTTGTTTAACAATCATGATAGAATGGTAGGCAAATTGGGTTTGATCATATGATCACTTAGCAACCAAAATTCTAGTTCTACTTTTGGTTGTAAGTCAAGGACTGATCTTCCTTCCTTCCTTCCTTCCTTCCTTCCTTCCTTCCTTCCTTCCTTCCTTCCTTTTACCTGTTAGTACCCTTAATTTATCAGCATGAACGATCATCTTCCACCAGGGGAATTGGCAGGGTTAAATGATGTTTATGGGACTGTTAATTCTCAGATGGAAGCAACACAAAATATCCAGTGTTCAGAAATACCTTTGAATGTGACTAGCTCCTCAATTAATCTCTCTGCATTACTTCATATTGGTCCCAGTGAGGTTTTTTTTCCCTATTAGTTATACCACAGTTGAGTTGGAATAAACAAATCAAATGGTTCAGTAAAGTGAACTTAAGTGAACTAGGATGAGAGAGGAATAGTTTTAATTGAGGAAGGGTGGAAAAAAAATGAGAAAATGATCCAGATAAAATCAGGATGTGAGAGGAACAAGAAAGGTCATAGTTGAATGTGTTCTGTATGGTGCATTAACACTGATGATAGAAGTTCACATTTTGAAGCTTTATGCTAGAGTGGGTTATGTTTATAAGCAACAATGAATAGCTTGTTGGATAAATAGTGGAGTGGGAAAGGTAATAAATGTCAGGTGTGCTTCCTTCAAAGTTGAAAAGACAATAAAGTTGAAAAGAACACATTGCCAAGGCAGGAAAATAGAAATGTTTATGTCCTTATTTAAAAGTCTGGCTTTAATTTAAATTAAATTAAATTCCTATTTATTTTCTTTGATATGTACTAGTATCACCTTCCAAAATTACTACTGTTATATCTTTCCTTTAACCTAAGTGTTTCTCATTCTGAGCAGCTTGAAAATGTGTGGACTTCATGATGGCTGGGAAATTCTGGGAATTGCAGTTTACCCAGGTTGCCCAGAATGAGAAGCACGCTTTAACTTAAGGACATGCAGATAAAGGGACAAAGAAGAGGGAGGGTCAGCCTATTCTCCAAAGCACCTGAAGGCAAGGCAAGAAGCAATAGATGGAAACTAATCAAGGAGAGAAGCAACCTAGAACTAATAAAAGAAAGGAGAAATTTTCTGACAATGAAAATAATGAGCATCACGGTTTGTCTTCAGAAGTTATTGGGGCTCCATCACTGGAGGTTTTTAAGAGGAGACTGGACAGCCGTTTGTTTGAAATGGTTGGGTCTCCTGCTGCAGCAGAGGGTTAGGACTAGATGACCTTCAAGAGCTTTCAGTTCTGTTATTCTGTGATCAGTTGGGTTAACTGAATCTCCTTCAACATGTTGGTTTTGTTGCACCCATTCACTATGTCTCGGTAGGTGGCAGCATCTAACTGACCTTGGCTACTCTTGAAAAAACCCAGCAAGATTGGTCTTGATTTATCATTTCTGTCTAGTAGAAGACTGGCTAGGAAATCCTAGAGATGTAGCTAAATTGGGTAATGGGGAAGAGAGAATTGAGCTTAAATTAAGGGAAACTTTCCTTTGATATCACCAGACAGCTTTTATTTATTTTCCAAATTTCCTTTATTTATTTTCCAAATTTCCTTTGTAGACAAATTTCCTTTGTCTACAAATTTCCTTAATTTGTAAGTCAACTTGATCACAGATTTTCCCCGCTTGCTGTCTTTTGAATATTAACTTCTGCTTCTGACAGACTAAATGGTAGACACAATTTTCCTGATTGATTTACTTGAAACCATTTGTTTCTGAACTTCCCACTTTGAATGAATTTTCTGGGCTGGGGAATGAAGTAAGCAGTAAGTATGAAAAACCCAGCAAGAAATATAAACGTTGTCATGAATCAGTTGCTAAAAGACACCAATTTGTTCAGAAGGTAGCAAAAGTTTAAATTTTAGGTTGCTGATTATACTTTAAAAGCCCTTGGAAATGAAAAGGCCTTTTCATCTTAAGGCAAAGAAAGATGTAAGGAAACTGGTTTGCAATTCTCTAGACCAGTTTCAAAGTCTACATGCCTGGCATGTTTTGCTAAAGATGAGCACAGTCTCATACATTATCTGAAGACTTGAGAAGTTAATGTTATAATTGGGGAAGCAGCATTCTTTTCAGATGGAAGACGTGTCTAGGCTAGGAGTTTAGCTTTGCAACAGGTTGCAGCTGTGGACAATTTGTGGCACGGATAGTCAAATAGGTCACAGGGTGGAAACCAAGTGATGGATGGGCCAGCTGTCAAATATCCTATAAGGCAGGCAAGATGGCAGATACATGTTCAAAAGCCAGATTGGGAAGAGAAGCTAAGGCCAGAAGATCTGTTCAAATCCGATTATGTCTTCACTGGTTGGTGAAATTCCCTGATTTTTATATAGCTACCAATCTCACAAACAAGTGACTTTGGGTGGCAAACTGATGGTCCTCAAGGCAATCTAGACCAGTTAATGGAGCTTTGAGCAGCAGTGAGGAATCTCTGGCCTTCAGGGATTTGGTCAAGTCTCATATGTCTCCATTAGTTAGTGAAGTTCACCAATGGCCTTCAAGCAGTCTAACTCTATCAGTAGAGCCTTGAGCAGGAGTATGGAGTCTCTAGCCTCTTCTAGAAGTTGATAAACCATAACTTTCAACGTTTTTCAGTATTGGCTGTGTTGTTTGGGTCAAGTGCGAGATGTGGTTCAACTCATCCAGAAAGCTACAAGTATCTTTGCATAAACCTAGCAGATACTCTACTTATTTTGCCTGCATAAGGAGAATGGATCAGGGGTGGGATCCTACTGGTTTAACAACCTGTATGCTAAGCACGCATGTGCGCAGTTTGAAGAAAACTCACCTTCCGCATTGCTGCCGGCAAGGAAAACAGCTGAAGCATGACAATCCACTCAGCCGTGCTGATCAGCTGGGCTTCGGAAACGGAAATATACGTGACTATAACTCAGGAGCAGGCAGGCCCATTTCAAAATCAGAGTGAACCGGTTCGCTCGTGGCTGAAAGTCGGAGCTAGCAGTTCGCCCGAACCAGTCTGAACTGGTAGAATCCCACCACTGGAATGGATGGTTTGGCTTGATGGGACTTTATAGAACTACAATGCAGTGGGCCCTGACAATGCAGTGGGAAAAATCATAGTGAAAAAGTAGTATATATGCTTTGCATTTCAGGAGATTCTAGTCAAACATTGAACAGGGTAACTTGAAGGATTACGCTTCATGTTATAATTATAAATGTCTAGTATAAAAAAGGTCACTCCTGCTTGGGGGCCTATCACGTGAGAATTAGTGAAATGTTAAAACAAATGACACCCAGAAGAGATAGCAAAGCACAAACAACTGTGTTCCTTCTTCCTCCTTTTCCTTGGTATATAGAACAGGACGCCCAAAACATTTATATTTTGCTGGAGCATAAAGTTCTGTTTTGCAAATATCCAAGCTGTGATAGGTAAGGATAATAGGAGTTGTAATCCAAGCACATTTGGAGAGCACCAGGTTGAGAAATAATGCTGTACTATTGAAAATGGTATGCACAAACGGTGCAGACACATGCTAAAAAATTAGAGGCCTATTTAGTTTCTGTTGAGCATCATTAAATTATCAACAGAGGCACTGTGGGTGGATTGTTGAGCCCGGAAGAATAAAGTGTAAGAGATAATTAGTTAATATCCGTCTTGTCTCAGTTGGGCTCCACCTGTTTATTATTAGCTCCTTTTTTTTAAAAAAAAAAAGTCTAAAATTCATAGCAATTAAGCCATTCTCAGTAAGTCTGAGGGTTGTCAGCTACTTGTTCTCTCAATCACTTTCTGTAATGAGAATGCTATTGTTGCAATTCCTTGCATTATCAATGTTCTGATGTATAACTCAGTGAAGGTTAGTATTGGTTGGAAGTATGATTCATTGAGAGAGGAGGATGACATGTGTTCACCAAATTTATGATTCATGAAATGTGATCCATGTCAGTTCTGAAGGAGAGAAGAAGCTCATTGGCCACCTGGCTGGTGTGGAATTGCTTCCCAAAGGATCGTAGGAAAGCAACTGTATGAAAGGTAGGTGAGGACAGGAGGAGACAGGAGTTTGTTCTCAAGACTGATATCTACAACTTCACCTGGATGTCTGTGAGTGACACTTTTTCCAAGTCTGAGAATTGGATATGCTTTGGAGAAAGAGGCTTCTTAGCCTTTCACTTATTACATTCTTGTGCTTTTGGCTGTGTGCACACATTAGGCTAATCATAATTTGCTTTAAGCATTATGTTGCATAAGCACAGTTTCTGGGTTCTCGTGTCCCATTAATCCATAAAATATGGTTTACAAACCACAAGGGCCAATTTTCTGTAATGAGCTCCAATGAACAATATCTATATAAATACAAAACAATACAATTGACCAAGTAGGTTTGACAAAAGAAAACTTTTCACTCAACACATAATTATGGGATTTATGTTTATACAATGTTGTCATAGCAGGTTTGCTCAAGATATTTTGATGCCTGAAGCAAAAGATAAAATGATGTCCCTTCTCCATCTTACATACAGAGATTGACAAAGTTGATATCTTTCACTCTACTTATCTCAATCAAGTAAGTTTCACAGTCCATTTAAGAAGAGAAAAGAGACTTAGGAATTTTCCCAGAGAGATAGTTATGCAATTGTGAAGCTACCTTGGAGAAGACTCTTTATCTATAGCAGTAGATGAACTTAAGGCTCAAGTGTACACTGTTCATCAACAAATGAAGGCAAATATACATGTCCTCAGATAATGTTGCAGAATCCAATCTGGGACCAGAGGTTTTGTTTTTCGAGCTTTCAGGCTTGTGCTGAAGATCATCCTCAGGGAACTTGTCTCTAGTACAGAGACCAGCACACACTCTGCTAGAAAGATGTTCCCTGAAATTTGTCTCCAGCATGAGTCCGAAAGCTCAGAAGATAAAACCTCTGGTTCCAGTGACCGATCCAGATTGGATCCTGCAACTTTCCACTAAGTAACATGCTTAGACAGCAAAAAATCTTCGGTGGTTTGCCATAATTCACAAGATATGTTTTTCTCCCATTAGTTTATCCCTTGTTTTCTCCATTAACCCATTTCCTTTGCCCAACATGCTGAACTGTGAACCAACCGTATGGATTGAATTGCCACATCCTTCATTAAAAAGTGATTGGCAACTTTGTGGCTCAGCAGCTCGTGAGGATCTAGCCCAGGGGTATCAAACTCATGTCATGACGGCATCACATGATGTATCGGGACTTTTTCCCCCTTCGTTAAACTGGGTGTGGGTGTGGCCAGCATGTGACACATCCCTAACCTAGCCTATCACTTTAAATGAAGCCCAGAAATGGATGTGCAAACAGTTTAAATTTCAAACTGGTCCAGAATGTGGCTGCGCGGGTGATTATGGGAGCGTCATGGCGCTCCCATGTAACACCTCTCCTGCGCGAGCTGCACTGGCTTCCGGTGGTCTTTTGGGTGCGATTCAAGGTGTTGGTCACCACCTTTAGAGCGCTCCATGGCTTAGGATATCTACGAGACCGCCTTCTGCCGCCGAGAGCCTCCCACCGGCCAGTACGCTTCCACAGAGAGGGGCTCCTCGGGGGCCCGTCGGTCAAACAATGTCATCTGGCGGCCCCCAGGGGGAGAGCTTTCTCTGTGGGAGCACCTGCCCTCTGGAACGAGCTCCCCCCAGAGATACGGACGATCCCGGACTTACGAACTTTTCGCCAGGCCCTAAAGACTTTCTTATTTCACCAAGCCGGGCTGGCCTAATTTTTAAATTTTTAAATTGTTTAATTTTAATCTGAACTTTAATGGGGTATTTAAACTGTTGGGCCAAATTATTTAATTTATTTTAAATTGCTTTTAAATTTTGTATTGTGTGTTTTTACCTTTGGCTGTTCACCGCCCTGAGTCTTTCGGGAGAAGGGCGGTGTATAAATTTAATAAATAAATAAATAAATAAATAAATAAATAAATAAATAATAAAAGCAGTTTGCACAAGCTGAATATTTGTGCTACATTTTGCATGATTTGCATGCTTCCAAGTTGTTTCTAAAGTTAGCCCCAGTTAGAAAGAATTGCTGCAATCCTGTTTAGTAACTGAAACCAGCCTTGTTTAAGATAACTCATCGGAGGATTTGACCTTCCAGGAGGAAGATTAGGTGAGCAAGGCAGTAAGGTAGATTGCTATATTACAGTGTTTCTCAACCTTGCCTTTGAGATGTGTGGACTTTAACTCCCAGAGTGCAGGCTAGGGAATTCTGGGAGTTGAAGTTCACACAACTGAAAGTGGCCAAGAAACATTGCTATAATTAGTATACGAGGCACTGAATCTATGTTTTGCTTGGGATGCTACAGGATGCTAGCTAAGAAAGCACTGAAGAGACCTTTAGCATCCTGGCTAGAAAACGTCCTGTTTGTTTGATGCTGTTCATAGACTCTACCGAGAAAAGGAATTGCTCAATGGGAAAGGAAGCTTACTCTGGACTTTTGTACCGTTTACATGCCTTTTCCATGAAAAACAATACCAAATTATATGTTGCAATGGAGAAGGGATTTATTTGGAGGAAAGGTGAGAAGTCAGCTTAAAAGACATGTGTTTGGATTTTTTAAAATAATAGGTTCTCCTTTCTTGTGGAAAGATAAATCTTATGATCTGCTTCAGTTTTGTGGGCAAAGCACAGCTTCTGGTTGATGCTATTTCAATTTGGATAAACCTTTATTATTTTTGTTGGGCTAGAAAATGCTGACTCAGATTTGATTTTATAAGGGATGACATTTAAAAGAATGGGGGCTAATTATAGTTTCAACCATAGTTCCGCAGGAGAAGGCATTCATATTTCTGCTAAATATTTCTGGAGCAATATGATGACTCATTAAATACAACTTCTGCACTAAATACCCTGATTGCCTAATGATTAGGTGTTGGTAACTGAAATCACACGCACTCACACCATTCTTTCTCTCTCAAAATCCTTCTTGCATAAAACGAAGGAAATGTTGTTCTGAGTAATACATTAGCTGGGGTTGCCCAAGAATTGTAAAACGGCCTTTGGTTGCACAACATGTAAAAATGCAGTCTGGAAAACGTCTGTTATGCCTATGACAGAAATGTTACTTCTGTAATTACATAGGCAAAAATAGTAAAAAAAAAAAAAAAGAGGATAATCTTTTTGATAGTGGTGAACAATATAATAGATGCTGATAATAAGTGTTAAATAAGTGTACAGTGGACTAAGCACCCTGTTATTAACACAGCTGCCTGCAATTACTGCTGGTTCGAATCTCTCCAAGGCTCAAGGTTGACTCAGCCTTCCATCCTTTCTAAGGTAGGTGAAATGAGGACCCAGTTTGTGGGGGCAATAAGCTGACTTTGTATAAATATACAAAAGTATGAAGGCTATTGCTTAACCCATTGTAAGCCGCCCTGAGTCTCCGGAGAAGGGCGGCATATAAATCAAATAAAAAAAAATATATTTCATAGCCAGTTGGTGGATAACTGGTGTAGGACAGTGGACAAAATTAAGTTCGTTTGCTTCCCTTCAGATCATTGTGGATTTTTAACCCATACTCTCTTGGGTTTATGAAGATAAAGTGGGAATGGTTTTCAAAAATATAGATGGTTTTCTTCCAAGTAATGGCTTGGATTAATGTAACCTCTTAGGAAACAGATCTTATGATCATCTCAGCACTTCACATACCTCTACAGTTCAAATGTAAAAATGTGACTAAAATTATTTACTTGGAAAAAAAAATAGTTCAAGTAACGAAGAATTTTACATGCTCAGTAAAAAAAAATGTATGAAAGTAATAGTGATATTGATTGAATGCTGTCCTACCCTTGGCGCATAGTCACATGTTGCCACTTTAAAATTAAGAAATCTAATTTTGCAAACAAATCAGAAAGAAAAGTCTTCTTTCCATTTCTTCTTTTTCCAATCAGATCAAGAAAAAAAAAGGGGGGGGGCTCCTGTAATGGTGCTACTATCAATCTTAGTTTGATATAAGTGACAACTCTGGGGCTAAAACAGAAATGGGAATATATCAAGCCATAATTAATGATGAGCAGATGGATAATTCAGAGTTGATCATAGCTAGGAAAATAATGATTAGCCAGCCCATCTGTCCTGCATTCTAGGAAAAAGAGGTTCAAGCAGCTTTGAGAGGTCCTGCTTTAATTGATTTACTAATAATTAGCTTTAAGAGTTTTGGCTTATTCAGTTTCCAAGATTCCCTATATTCATTCCTTAGCGTCTTGACAATAAGCTGAGCTACAGAAACTCACTGTAAATCTTTCAGGGTTGTACTCTGCTGTTAGAGATTTGATGGTTCAGAGGGAGGAAGAGGAAGATTTTAAATCTATACTCATTTGTGAGTTGCAGACTCATTTAACTCCTATTTCCTGGAGAGCAGGTTGAAGATAATTTCCATAGGGACACATTTTGTCCTTCTCAGTTTAATCAACCGAGTTGGGAGCTGTATATCTTGATGCAGTTGGGCATTTCCCATTAGTTGGAAACACTCTGTTACTCAGCCTATCACAGGTAAATCTATTGCGGTATAAGAATTTAAGGGTGGGGGGGCTTTTTTTGTCCCATATTTTGTTATCACAGGGAAAAGCAGATGACTCTTAGGAAGTCCACAAGTTGGAAACTCTGATTTGGGTGCCATAAGATACTAAAATCTAAAGACTAGTAGTTACTATTAGTTTAATCCTTTATGAATTGTCTATTCCTCTTCTAAAGTCCTTCATGGGAGACTCAACTCTTGGAGATTACAAGTAAATATCCAAATTTGCAGGCAGTCTATATAACCTACAACCATTTGTTCAGTAAGCTTTCGAAGTTACAGAAACTTTGGTCCCAATTGTGGTTATAAATCAAGGACTGTAAACAGATTCAACCTAGAAATCAGGAGACATTTTCTGACAATGAGAACAGTCAACCAATGGAACAGAAGTTGCCTTCAGGAGTTGTGGGAGCTTCATCACTGGAGGCTTTCAAGAAGAGATTGGACTGCCATTTGTCAGAAATGGTGTAGTGGGTCTCCAGCTTGGGCGCGGGTTGGACTTGATGACCTACAAGGTCCCTTCCACCTCTGTTAATCTGAGAAACTACCTGTACTTGGTAGCAATATGGAGGTGGTGGTTGTTGCCATCTTATGGGATACAATTTTCAAATTTTACAGTCTAGCCCATAACTTTTTTCTCTGGTGGTCTCCCATGCTAGTATTTAAACAGGTCTGACTCTCCTTAATTTCCAAGCCCCAACAAGATGGTTGGTGATATTCATTGGATCTTGTAGCGATGAGTTCCACAGTTGAACTGTGTCGTCTTTAGAGAAACACTTATGGCAGCAATTATGAGTGCCAATGTTAATGGTATGGAAAGTTGAATTGCTGTATTTACATGTACCTTGAAAAAGACGGTTGATTTCCATGAAATGTTTAACCATAATAGACCATGAATTGCAGCTGTGATCCTGGCACAGCACTATTTTGATTTAATTAATTTATTTAGGGTTACTTACTTTAATCTTAATGCAGCATTAAGATGCATCAAGCCTTAACGCATCAAGCCTTTACTTGATGTCTCAGAATATTAAATGACTATAAATACAATTTAAAACATATTTTAAATGGTAAACAGACATTTAATGGAAGAATTTGGTGGAATAAGATAGGCAAATGGCTTTTGAAACTGAATCCATCCAAAGGTGCAGGAAATCCTTGATTTATAACAGTTCATTTAGTGACCATTCAACAGCACTGAAAAAAAGTGAGTTATGATCATTTTTCACACTTATGACCATTGCTGCATCCCCATGGTCATGTGATTTATATTTGGATGCTTGACAACTGATTCATATTTCTGATGATTGCAATGTCCTTGGGGACCTTTTGTGACCTTCTGATAAGCAAAGTCAATTGGGAAGCCAGATTCACTTTAAGAATCACGTTAACTGGAATGATTCACTTAGCAACTGTAGTCATAAAATGGGGCAAAACTCACTTAACAAATTTCTCATCTAGCAACATAGGTGAGAAATCTATGGGCTCAATGGTGGTAATAAGTCGAGGACTACCTGTATTTGAAATTCATGAGGGAGAGAACATGATCATTTCCCTCAAACCATCACTGAAAGAGCCTGTTTGTGATCTCCATCAATGATGGTTAGAACTGACTTTTAAAAGAAGCCACTCAGTCCGGTTTTCTATAATTAGAACGGCAGAAAAAACAATTAGTACCAACCTGCCTTCCATTGAGGATCTGTATACTGCATGAGTCAAAAAGAGGGCTGTGAAAATATTTAGACCCCTCGCATCCTGGACATAAACTGTTTCAACTCCTATCCTCAAAACAATGCTGTAGAGCATTGCACCCCAGAACAACTGGACACAAGAACAGTTTTTTCCCAAACGCCATCACTCTGCTAAACAAATAATTCCCTCAACACTGTCAGACTATTTACTAAGTCTGCACTACTATTAATCTTCTCATCGTTCCCATCACCATCTTCTCCCACTTATGTCTGTATGACTGTAACTTTGTTGCTTGTATCCTTACGATTTATATCAATATTTTTTTCCTGGTTACTTATTTGTACCCTATGACTCATTAAGTGTTGTACCTTATGATTCTTGATGAACGTATCTTTTCTTTTATGTACACTGAGAGCGTATGCACCAAGACAAATTCCTTGTGTGTCCAATCACATTTGGCCAATAAAAAAAATCTATTCTATTGCCTAATCTAATCTATTCTAATCTATTCTATCAATGCAGCATTTAGGGAAATAGTTTTTACATGTTTAAATTAAACTATATTGCCCCTGCTTTTTTCTCGCATACATTTACTATGTTTGTTCTAATTTGGTTCTCTCTAAACATCTTCAGATTCTGGTTGTCTGAAAGAGTGAATTCCTTTTTTTTATTTTTAATTAAGTAAACACTTATTTTGCAGATGACCTGGAAGAAATTAAGACAATGGAAGAAGTCATGTTAGAATATGCTGTAATGAGCAGAGAACTGAGTCATTATGTGCAAGCTGTTGAAGAAACAGTAAATCAGGTAAATGTGGCTGATCTTTAGTCCAACTTTTATAGCTTTCCCATGTCATGAAAGCAAACTCGGAGTTTGAAACACTCTAATGATTAACAAATTGTATGAGATCACTTTTCTTCTCTCGACATGTGACAGATAACGAATTAGGAACTTAGTCACAGAAGCCGGTACTGTATTCATATATACGTTTTGTGTCTTAGAACAGTGGCCAGTATCTGCCCTGCCCATATGAGAATCATTTGTTTTCTTGTGCCCTCTTTAATTTTAAAGCTGATCTTTGGTAGTGGCTAAGGAAGATATGGATGCAGTGGCTCAGTGGCGAAGACGCTGAGCTTGTGGATCAAAAGGTCAGCAGTTCAGCGGTTCGAATCCCTAGTGTCGCGTAATGGGATCAGCTCCTGTTACTTGTCCCAGCTTCTGCCAACCTAGCAGCTCGAAAGCACATAAAAAATGCAAGTAGAAAAATAGAGACCACCTTTGGTGGGAAGGTAACAGCATTCCGTGCGCCTTTGGTATTTAGTCATGCCGGCCACATGACCACGGAGACGTCTTCGGACAGCGCTGGCTCTTCGGCTTTGAAACGGAGATGAGCACCACCTTCTAGAGTCGGGAATGACTAGCACATATGTGTGAGGGGAACCTTTACCTTTACTTTTACCTTTAAGGAAGATGTGGGAATTCTTTTATTTTTCCTTCCTTGTAACTTGGAATAAAAGTGACCTCCCTTAGAAGTATATCTGAAGCACTTTAAGTCAGGGGTTTTCAAAAATTTTAAAGTCACAGAACCCATTAGTTGTTGTTTTTTTTAAGTCCTTGAATTCCAGATCAAGAGCTAAAGCTGTAGTGATGGAAAATTGGCTGATTTTGAAGGAAGGTTGGTGTGTATGGGGGGGTTGCTCCTGGTCTCTCATAGACCCCCGTCAAGTTCTTTAAACTTAATTGTAGGGGTCAGTGGAACACAATTTGGAAAATGTCGTTTCACTTATTCAGTATGTTATATGAGCTCAGCATTTGTTCCGTACCAATCCCTGGATTTTAACAAGTGACATACTTTTGCAAGCTTCTATAAAATTCTGGAACTGTTTCAAATATTTCAGTGGAATTATGAAGTACTCAAAATTGTGCCAAAAAAAAAAAAATCCTTGGGGGTGGTGGGAAGGAGAGGTTAGGGGAGCTATCTAGCTGTATATGGAAGATGAAAATCTAAAGAGAAAGAAAAAGTTATGTGGTAGAATAAAGGGAATGGTTAGTGACCGTGCTATGAAAGTTTGAGACACCGCCAACTCCATCCATTCCCAAACCAGGACCATGCTGCTATGCTGGGACTACAACTCGCAGGCAGGGATCTAAGGAATACTGGGAGCTGTAGTCTCAACACATCTACAGAGAACCAGGCTGGGGATGTCTGAACTATTTAATGAGATGCAATTATAATATGTTGACATGAAGGTTATAGAGTTGGGGAAGGAATATTAACAATTCAGAGACTTTTCTGGTGATTTATAGCACCAAATCTCTGACAGGGGTGTCAAACTTGCGTCATTATGGCGTCATCATGTGACGTATCGTGACTTTTTCCCCCTTCTCTAAATCGGGCATGGGCACGTGACATATCCGGCCCACAGCCTGCAAGTGGAACAGCCCTGTCTTAGAGGTTCGGGTTTGGCCAAGAAAATTGGGTAACCAGGTGGTATTGCAAAAACTGTAGGATTGATTGAAGCCAGAGATCAGAGAGTTGGCTTGGACAGATCAGAAAGCAGTGAGAGGCATGGAGGTGGATTTGACATGGTGAAAAGAGCTGTAGCATGAAACACGCCAAAACTGTGTCTTCAGACATGTTTCTTCAAAGCTTCACTGGCAAGCTGGATTAGTCCTTTCGTCCAGAGATTCCACATCCCTTAAATGTCTTAAAGACTAAGACAGGGGTGTCAAACTGGCGGCCTGCAGGCCGGATGCGTCACGCACAGGCCACACCCCACCCCAGCTCCGTGAAGGGAAAAAACATCAGGAAGCATCACGTAATGGCAACGTGACGCCGTGAGTTTGACACCCGTGCTCTAAGAGATGAATAGATAAAGGAGCATATTTGTAGCTCAGGCTTAAAATGAGGGGTCCTTGATAACTCTCTGATCTTGGCTGTTTTCTTGCAGATGTTTCATTACCGAACTAGGTAACATCATCAGTGAGCTGCATTGATGATGTTACCTAATTTGGGCAATGAAACTTTTGCAAGAAAACAACCAAGCTCAGAGAGCACCAAGGACCCCTCATGGATACGACCCTTAGCCTCTGTTTCATCACATTAACTTGAGATGAGGGACGATGAAATTCTGGTTATTGATACGGTTGCCACAGATTGAGAAGGCTTGGCTGTTCTGTCAATTTTGGGTGCAAGGCCTTTGCCCTCCAACGTAAGTGGGGGAAAGCGAAGGGCAAAGGCCCCTGGGCTTGTAGAAAAGCAGAACTGGCATTCCTGCTCTTTCGTCGCTTTCAGCAAAGGTGTTGGCAGAAAACGCCCTTTCTCTCTTGCCGTTAATAAAAATCCGAGGCAGAACACTTCAGTTTGATGCATTTTACATGGATGGTGTTACAACCCAGGCTGTTTTGATGGAAGAGCTGACCTCGGATGACCCTGTCAGCATGATTGCTTTACAGGAATCACAGTTAGTGGCATTCATTATGAAGCAGCCGCAGTCGCTGTTTTTGGCAGATTGGTGGGTGTTGAGTAAGTAATCATGAGATCACTTGCTGGTTCCCAGAGCTATCCATTTCTTTTCTCCCCCCCACCCTCTACCTCAAATAATCCTTCACCCCTGCTACTTATAAAACAATAAAAGGGTCTGTCGAAAATGAAAGATTGGTAGCAAAACGTATAGATAGGTGCGTAGCTGAGAAAGCCAAGTTTTTGTTGACTTAAGCTGTTGTAAGAGCAAAAGGGCAGGTGAGCCACGCCAACATCCTCATTTGATTGACTCAGCGCTCATTGAATAAGAAACCAGCAATTGAGTTGCTGTAATATTTCTAACAATTGGCTTTGGGAAACCCTTTGTTTGAGCAGAAATGGAAACTCCCTTCGGTGCTCCTTTTAGCTTACCTGGCAGGTAACCCACCTTCTGTTACTTCTCTTTTTTAGTAGGCTTAGGTTATTTTTTATTTCTCACCCCCCCTTTTTTTTTCTTCAGATTGATCAATATTAAATTAATAAATTTAAGTGATGGGCTTAAGTCAGGGCTGTCAAGCTGTTGGCCTGCAGGCTGGATGTGTCACACGCTGGCCACGGCTACACCTTCTTTAGTAAAGCGGGGGGAAAAGTCCCGATACGTCACGTGATGCTGCCGTGACAACGTGATTTTGACACCCCTGGCTTAAGGGTAACTTTATTTAATTTTTTAAAAGGAGGAAAAGTTTATATTTATTTAAAACACAGGTGTCAAACTCGATTTTGTCATGTGACACCTTGTGACTTTTTTGCCTTTGTGGAGCCGGGTGGGCGTGGCCTGTGCGTGATGCATCTGGCCCGCAGGCCGCCAGTTTGACACCCAGTGGCAAAAATTATTTTCATTGTTTTCTTTGTCATGGGGCAGCATAAAGGGCAGGAATAAGCTCTGGACAGAGGATAGAGGACAGTCTGAGGGAATCCTCAGTTTATGCCTGCAATTGGGACCAGAATTTCGCTCATAACAGCCATAAATCGAGGTACCCATGTGATTGGACTAGATTTTATGACTCTTTTTACAGCAGTCATTAGGTGAATCACAACGTAAATGTGAACCCATTTCCCAGATGGACATTTTTTGCCGGAAAAATGCTGCAGATCAACAAAAAATGTCATGAAATGTGGTCATGTGACCACAGGATGCCACAACCAATTGTAAATGTGAAGTGCCAAGTGCCCAAAATCACAGTCGTGTGAACACAGTGGCGGGGAGGGCGCCAAAACATTTTACGAAGGCTGGAAGTACTTTACGGGCCATAAAGTTAAACTTTCCAAAGCTGTCGTAACGCCAAACAGTTGTTTAATGATAGGTCGTATGTCAAAAAGTACCTGTCAAACATATGAAATTTTTATGCCGCCATTAGTCCATCATAGATGGCTGACATCTGCATTAAAAATCGAATATTGAAAAAAATCTGGTGTTAGCACTTTTTCAAACTAAGATTTTGTTAAGGAAAATATGCTTTTTCTGATAATGATCAGTTGGGTATATGGATTACACCAGGGGTCAGCAACCTGCGGCTCTGGAGCCACATGTGGCTCTTTCACTCCTCTGCTGTGGCTCCCTGTCACTCAAAATATGCGTCACAACCGCCAATGTGCGACACTCGCTGGCATGCGATTTATTGAGCTTTTCAACCCCTGGTAGGCCAACCATGGATAAATCCAAGAAAAAAGTTTCAGAAGAAAACAGAACGTTTAATTCAACTACATATGCTAGTTTTGTGGCCGCTTAAGAAATAGTCAGGCACAGGAAGGGTTTTGTGGCTCCCGGTGTTTTCTTTTTTGTGGGAAATAGGTCCAAATGGCTCTTTCAGTGTTTAAGGTTGCAGACCCCTGGGTTACACTGTTCACTGCCCTCAACATCATATACGGGTAGACCTCGACTTACGAACACAATGGAGCCAAAAATTTCTGTTACTAAACAACCCAGTTATTACCTGGATTTTGCCCCATTTTACGACCTTTCTTGCCACAGTTCAGTAATTCACTGCAGTTCTTAAGTTAGCAACACAGTTTGATAAGTGAATCCGGCTTTCCCATTGACTTTGCTTGTTAGAAGGTCACAAAAGCCGATTACATAACCTTGGGTCACTGCAACTGTCATAAGTTTGAATCGTTTGCCAAGCATCCGAATTTTAATCATGGGGATGCTGTGACGGTCATAAGTGTGAAAGATGGTCATAAGACATGTTTGTGCCATTGAAACTTTGAACGGTCACTAAATAAACTGTTGTAAGTCGAGGATACCTGTATTTGGAGGTATATTTTAATAATACTGTTCCTTTCAGCTGTCATGATATCAACCAGTAGATATAGCATAGTGATTTAACCTAGCTTTAAAACATCAGTCCACAACCATTCTGGCTGGGCAGATTAGCGGAGGAAGGGGTGGCGGGTGGTGGGAAAGGGGATGGTTGCACAAATGCAGCGCATTCACCCACCCCTTCTGTGGCCCGGTTCTGAATGGGCTAAATCCCAGCATCAGGCCACGAACGTGGGGTTGGGGACCCCTGCTTTAAAGCATAATTATCTGCAGTATGGCTTCCTCCTCCTATGAGGACTAAATTCCATGTTTTTATTATTTAGATTAGATTAGATTAGAATTCTTTATTGGTCAAGTGTGATTGGACACACAAGGAATTTGTCTTTGGTGCATATGTTCTCAGTGTACATAAAAAGACAAGATACATTTGTTAAGAATCATAAGGTACAACACTTAATGATAGTCATAGGGTACAAATAAGCAATCAAATCATACTAGGAAACAGTCAATATAAATCTTAAGGATACCAGCAACAAGTTACAGTCATACAGTCATAAGTGGGAGGAGATGGGTGATAGGAACAATGAGAAGATTAATAGTAATAGTAATGCAGACTTAGTGAATAGTTTGACAGTGTTGAGGGAATTATTTGTTTAGCAGAGTGACGGCGTTTCGGAAAAAACTGTTCTTGTGTCCAGTTGTTCTGGTGTGCAGTGCTCTATAGTGTCATTTTGAGGGTAGGAGTTGAAACAGTTTATGTCCAGGATGCGAGGGGTCTGTAAATATTTTCCCAGCCCTCTTTTTGACTCGTGTAGTATACAGGTCCTCAATGGAAGGCAGGTTGGTACTAATTGTTTTTTCTACAGTTCTAATTATCCTCTGAAGTCTGTGTCTGTCTTGTTGGGTTGCAGAACCAAACCAGACAGTTATAGAGGTGCAGATTCCAGACTCAATAATTCCTCTGTAGAACCACTCTTTTTTTACCACTCTTGAAATGAATTCTGTTTCCTTACAGCAACTTGTACGAAAACATCCTAAAATTGTAAAATTTCTAAACTAAAAGGAGCCGGCAATAATTTTGTAATATAATGGATGGGGCACAAAGAGAATTTACATATATTATTCTACAGGTAAGAGTAAATGCTTGACTGAGAAGAAGGATCTGTATGTAGGTAAGTTGCAAGTTTGAATATTCAAATACGATATTCAAATTAGCACAACCCAGAATTGAGTTAAAGTGAGGCTAACATATACACAGTTGTAGTTTTTGACAATCTCTGTGCATGCAAAATGGAGACATGGAAGGTTTTGTCAAAATATATATATTTTTTTAAAAAGTATTCATTTTATAAAGAATATACACACTATGTTTATACACAGTATACATTTTAAAAAGAGGCTTGCTGTTTACATTTGAGCAAAAATATAATGTAATTGAATGACATGAATGTGGTCATAGCAACACTAAAAGGACAAGATATTGGCACACCTGTATGTATGGCAGATTTTTATTTATTTACTTTGCTTTCTATAACTACTCTGATTTTGTTAACCATAAATTTAAATCATAAGTGCATTCTTTTTTTTTCTTTGCTGTAATATTTTATTAATTGTACATACAAAAAATTATGCTTAAAAGTTTTCATTGCCTACTTCCATTGAGCTGGAACCAATTGCCATACTTTCCATGGAAATATCCCTTCAAATGGAGCAATTTAAACAATGCAACCATTGATTCATTAATCGCACTAATCAGGACCTGTCTATAATCTTTCAACCAATTTTCCCTCTTTGCACATGTCTTAAAACTGGACATGTTGGATGTTTTCAGGAAGTTAGAAGACAGCTTATTAAAAGGTGCAACAGTTGATCTTATCTCTCTCATTACTGACCGGTTAATTACAAAGTGTGTTACTGGAATAAATTTCGTATCCTATAATTGGAGAAGACAATATTCCATATCTGGGACACGGAAGGGACAAGAAAAGCATCTTGTTAAGAAGGGCTGATGTGGTTTTGATGCTAGCTGCACAATTTGCCACCCTGTGAATGTGTAAAAGTATGAGCCGTCAAATGTACATTGGTGGTGTGATGCAAGACATTGGCTGGCTGCTGAATGGGCAATAGCTTGGGTGGTGCTCTGGTTCTTCATGCAAATGTAACTTCTGGTGGGAAATTTGCTAACACTTTCTCAGCAGTCTTCGTTGTATAACACTTGGAACCTGGAAGTTTTGCAAAATAAATCCAGATAGGAATCATTGTTGCACGAGGAGGGAGGAGACAGAAAGGGAAGCGAAGGAGTGATATAGAGGAACTCATCTTGACTGATATGAGAAGGAGGTTACCAAGGAAGACTATTGAAACCAAATTATTCTGCCGTAATTTTCATAGACGTTGGGAGTTTTAAATGCAAAAATACACAAACACACGTATGTATGTATGTATGTATACATATAAATGAAAGCATATAGGCAGTCCTCGACTTACATTAGTTCATTTAGTGACTGAAGTTACTAAACTGAAACAAGTGACTTGTAACCAGGGTGGATTTGATTTTAAATTATTGGGAGTTTTAAATTGTCTCGGGCAAAAATTATTTAATTGGGTTTTAATCATGTCTTAACTTTTGTATTTATGTGTTTTATTTCATGCCTGTTCACCGCCCTCAGTCCTTCGGGAGTAGGGCGGTATACAAATTTAATAAAATGAAAAAAAAATGAAATGAAATCGAGTTGATTTAAATCACAATTTAAATCATGATTTAAATCACTAGTAAAAAGGCTTGATTTAAATCAACTCAATTTAAATCATAATTTTTAAAGAGCAACTGTCATCTCTGCTACTTCTTTGACCCACTGTTGACTCACCGATAGTCCCAGTGTTGCAGAATATACAGCCTCATGCTACGTAACTAAGCTCCATTTCATGCTGAATAAACTAAATTATTTATGTATCTTAAATAGAAAACTATCTTATGATAGATTTTTATCCCAAAAGTTTTTTATTAAAATAAATTCGATAAAAATAAAAAAAAATCCGATTTAAATCAAAAAATCCGATTTAAATAAAAAAAATCTGATTTTTTGATTTTTTTAAAAAAAATCATTGATTTTTTTTTATTTATTTATTTTATTTTTTATTTTAATTTTGATTTATATGCCGCCCTTCTCCGGAGACTCAGGCAGCTTACAATGTGCTAAGCAATAGCCTTCATACTTTTCTATATTTATACAAAGTCAGTTTATTGCCCCCACAAACTGGGTCCTCAATTTACCTACCTTAGAAAGGATGAAAGGCTGAGTCAACCTTGAGCCTGGCGAGATTCGAACCTGCAGTAATTGCAGGCAGCTGGTCTTAATAACAGGGTGCTTTAGACCACTGTACTACCAATGCTCCATCCCTTATCCACCCTGCTTGTAACTGGTTTTTCACACTTACAACCTTTGCAGCATCCCCATGGTCACGCGATTCTTGGCAACTGACTCATATTTATGACGGTTGCAGTGTCCCAGGGTCATGTGATCACTTTTTTCGACCTTCTGACAAGCAAAGTCAATGGAGAAGCCTGATTCACTTGACAGCCATGTTATTAAGTTAACAACTGCAATGATTCACTTAACAACGGAGGCAAGAAAGGTCATAAAATGGGGCAAAACTCACTTAACACATATTTTGCTTAGCAACAGAAATTTTGGGCTCAGTTGTGATCGTAAGTTGAGGACTACCTGAATTGTGTTTTGCAGTGAAAAATAGAGACAAGGACTCTAAGATGTATTAAAAAGGCTGTGTTTATTTGAACCGTTGGCTGCTCATCTGGAATCCCTAATGCATTTTCTGTGCTCCTAACTGTGGTTGCTGATAATTGACAGTACAATTTATTCCTATCTTAAAGTAAACATAGATGTAAACTATAAAAGAGATGTAGCCCGCTTGGTTTTTTTTTTTTAAACCTTAACCCAGGGGTCTGCAACCTTAAACACTCAAAGAGCCATTTGGACCCATTTCCCACAGAAAAGAAAACACCGGGAGCCACAAAACCCTTCCCATGCCTGTCTATTTCTTGAGCGGCCACAAAACTAGCATATGCAGTTGAATTAAACATTCTGTTTTCTCTGAAACTTTTCTTTTCTTGGATTTATCCATGGTTGGCCTACTGGGGGTTGAAAAGCTCAATAAATCGTGTGCTGGCAGGTGTCGCACATTGGCCGATTTGATGCATATTTTGAGTGACAGGGAGCCGCAGCAGAGGGGTTAAAGAGCCACATGTGGCTCCAGAGCCACAGGTTGCTGTCCCCTGCCCTAACCCATAAAGAAACTCCTGAAATGGTTCCCTCAACTTTCTGATTTAAATGCCTCCATATATACATGTATAATGATTGCAACCCTTTTGGGTCAGTGGGCAGGGCTGATTTTGGTTTGTGGATGGTCTTCCACATTAAAGAAATGATTGCTTGTGTCTCAAAACATTGCTTTATCCCCGTGACTTTCAAACTTGGCTACTGAAAGGTGCGTGGACTTCAATTCCTAGAATTTCCCAACCGAATGGTGACTGGGGAAATTCTGGGAGTTGAAGTCCACGTATTTTCCAGTTGTCAAGTTTGAAAAACATTGGTTTATCAAAAGGCAAGTTGGATATACTTCATCAAGTTTTGTTGCTTCTTTGGAATACAAGGAAGCGATAATCTTTGGAAGAAAAATTATATCAGAAACTATTGTTTTGCTTGGCATTTAAATTTTGCTTGGAAATCAATCAAGCTTAAAAAGAATGGGAAGGGACAGACAGAGACATAAAGAGAGATTTTTATGAGCACGGGATTTAGAAATGTAAAAACAAACAAATACATTGATACCACCGATGTAATGTTGGAGATCTCAGATTTGCCATTAAATTAAATAGTTGCAGTAAGTGGAAAGGTGATGCAGAAGATATTGAATACTTTCCTGAGATGTATCTATCTCAAATTCTGATCAGATGTTTTTACAATTGATTTAATGTGTTATAGTAGTCCATGTACACCAGCTTTTCCAATCCTAAGTAATGTTGTAGGGATGACTTTATTTTAAAATGCATTCCCCCCCCGCCCCGATTTTTTTCTTCTTTAACATTTAATAGTAATTTTGCTTTATTTATTTATTTATTTATTTATTTATTTGATTTAATTTGATTTAATTTGATTTGATTTGATTTGATTTCTATACCGCCCGCTTTGCATCCTTACTCTCATTTCTGAAAATGAAAGAGGGATATTACTTTCTATTATTGTTTTCCTTTTTATGTCAGGGAGTGTTACAGCTTTTAAAAGAAATCCTTCAATTTCAGTAATTGTGCCGCGCTAAAAAATCCTTCCAGCTCTGAGGCACTAAAGCTACTTTCAAAACAGTTTGAATCCTTTAATAAACTTATAGCCCCTGTAAGCTTCGTTTTCAAAATCCAGTTTGCTTACATTTCTGAATCCCTAAAGCTCTGAAAGAGGTAAAATCCCTTCCGTCCCTATGCAGTCTATGAGTAGCTGATCTTATTTATTAATTTATTTTGACGTGGATGTTGATGAGGAAGTTACGCAAACTGAGACTTGCATTCTGAATGTTTTAGCATTTGCCATGTTCATTTTGAAAATGGAACTAGAAATGGTTTAATGACAGGAGAAACTCTCCTGAGAAAATCCAACTGATATTAAAGAAGGGGTGACAACTGAATAACCTACCCTGCGTATCCCAAAGGTGCTTTTTCAAGAGTCAGCTGGACTTTCTGGTTTTTCTTGGAAGAGGTTTCACTTCTCATCCAAGAAGCTTCTTCAGCTCTGAGCTCACTTTGGATGAGAAGTGAAACATCTTCCAAGAAAACCCAGAAAATCTTGAAAAAGCACCTTTGGGACAACCATGACCTGGATGATTGAGGATCTCCACAGATATCTACCCTGTGTAATTGCAGAGATATTCTTAGGAAATCCATAGGGATGCTATTAGAGTCAGCAATGGCTCGCCGAAACTCCTTATCTGGTGCCCCAAAATCCTAACTCCATCAGCAAAAGAAACATTATTAAGAAAGCAACAAGAATGTCCCAATAGATTACAGATAGTCCTTGATTTATAACCATTTGTTTTGTGACCATTTGAAGTTACAAATGGCATTGAAAAAAAGTGTCTTGTGCCTGTTTTTCACACTTACTGCTGTTGCAGCATCCCTGTGGTCATGTGATCAAAATTTGGATGCTTGGAAACTGACTCATATTTATGACAGTTGCAGTGTCTGGGATTTTGCGAACTTCTGACGAGCAAATTCATTGGGAGAACCAGATTCATTTAATATCTATGTTACTAACTTAACAACTGCAGTGATTCACTTAACAACTTGGGCAAGAAAGGTTGTAAAATGAGTCAGAACGTATTTAACTACCGTCTTGCTTAGCCACAGAAATGTTGGGCTCAGTTGTGGTTATAAGTCAAGTACTATCTGTATATATTTGACAGGTGAGTGGGGCCAGCTTTCTTTCAGGAAGATAGGCTTGCCAAAACTGACTACCCTTGACAAGCTTCTCAGCACTGTATGAGGTATTGGTCTAGGACAGTGAAGAAGGCTAATCTTTTACATCACCCCGTGCCGACCTGCGAGCTGGAAATGGCACGCAAAACCATCCCGCCTGGACTGCGTGGCCTCGCTGGCCTTCATGCACGCAGGAGCGCTGAAACCCGGAAGAGCTGAGTTCCATTGTGCATGCGCGGGCCGGCACCCAAACATCCGGTTTCCGGCACGGAGGCGCGCCCGACATGGAAACCCAGAAGTTTGGGTGCTGACATGCGTATGCGCGATGGAATGCTGCTCTTCCATGTTTTGGTGCTCCCACATGCGCAAAGGCCAGCTGACTAGCGTGCGTGTGTGCACTGAAACATGGAAGAGTACCCAGCAAGGCCACATGTACCACGTGGGATGGTTCTGCGTGCCACTTCTGGCACCCATTCCATAGGTTTGCCAACACGGGTCTAGGAGTATTTTATCTTATATTTATAAAAGTTTGATAAAAAGGGGACCGTTCTGATAAGTTGCAAGGATAGAATCTTACATTATCTTCTGTACAGCTCATGGGCTAGGCTACTGTCTTTTATTTTCCTTTCCCTCTTCAAACATATTTTCTGTAAACCCTTAGCGTGTTGTTTTGTGGAATGACTAATGCATATTAGTGGATTTGTGTTCAGTTCTGAGTCACCACTTTGTTTTATTGTGACTTGAAATCCCTATAGAAATGAAATATTGTAGAGGACTTTAACCTTTTGTTCCAGGGATGTATTTTGACATAGTGGTTCTGTGTCAACAATTCTTCTGTTGTGGGGCAAGCATTTTAGCTGGTGAAAAAAAAAACACAATAGAACATTTTTGTAATAGTTTACTTTTATTTTTTAATAGAAAAAGATGAGCCAAACCATATGGAGTAACCATTGTGGAAGACATATTTGTTTTTACGTTAGCACTAGCCCTGGAATACAGCCTGTTTCTAATAATTGAGTTTCAAACTAGGATCCAGAAAACATGTAGCTCAATTAGCACACTTACAAATAGACTTTGCGTCTTAGAAGCATAGCTTTTCTCAATCAACAGGTGGTCTGCTTTTCTCTGGCTATATTAGGAAAACAGCCTCTTAAAAATACTGTTTAAAGTCTTTAAAAACATAGTAAGCAAGTCTCTGGGTTCCATTAAAAAATGTTCTTATCCAGGACAAAGTTGGGCAAATATGTGATATGTCAAATGTGTTGCATTTCATGATAAAAAGCAAGTTGTCCAATTCAAAACAATAATGAGGAATGGGGTGTAAACTCTTATAATTTATTAAATTCTTAATCCAGTTAAATATTAGTTAATTCAGTTCTTTTTCAAAAGTGCTTGCTTCATTCATTCATTCATTTATTCATTCATTCATTCATTCATTCATTCATTTCCTATAGCCAAATGTTGTCCCTTGGAATTATGCATTATAACATTGGTTGTGAGGTATGTTGGAGATACAATTTGAATAAAATTTCATAGTCACATCCATGTAATTTTGTTGGAAATGGCAGAGAAGTGGATGTGTTTGAAATGTTCTGAAGGCCTTCAATTTAAAAACTAACCAGATCTGAGCATGCTTAGCCTTTTGAGATCAGACTGAGTTGGTTAGATCCTACCATCTAGTTGGGTGTGAGCTAGAGAGACAATTTGGTGATATAGTCAGATGAGCCAGAGAGTCAGTTTGGTGTAGTGGTTAAGGCATCAGCCTAGAAACTGGGTGACTGTGAGTTCTAGTCCTGGTATAGCGAACTGGGTGATATGGGGCCAATCTCCCTTTCTCATTCCCTCTCTAAACCCTAGGAAGAAGGCAAGGACAAACCACTTCTGAAAATCTTGCCAAAACAACTGCAGGTCCAGATAGTTGCCAATAGTCAACACTGATTTGAAGGCACATGTGCGCACGCAGACATGGTCAATTAAGTAATTATTACTTACCCATCGAACTTTATGCTAAGTGCCTATTGCCATTGTGGACCAAATTCAGCCTTATCTATAGTCATAGTCATTCTTGAGGCAGGGGGCTGGGGGACAAGGACACTGCAGTACAAAGTCTTAAGTTTATTGCCTGCAAATATCATGGCCCGAGTACAAAATGGAAGATGTATATCATGACATTTCAGCGCACATTTTATCATTCTGGTGTCATGATGGTTAGTAATAGATTAGAGACAATCCCATGTTATTTTTCCCATTGTCTTGGTACCATATGGAAACCTATAAGTACTATATTTTTTTTAAAAAAAATAAGTACTTGGGCCTGATATTTAACCTTGAAATTGTTTTTATTAGGGTTTGTCCTGCATGGGTCAGGGTTGGCTTGCCTTTGAGTAACTCACTTAGCATCCTGACACAGTCATTAAGTGAACCAACTGTTCACTGTGGAATGCTTTTACCAAAACACAGAAATAAATGCCTTTTTTTAAAACCAAAGGTTGTAAAACGTAGTGATGTGATTGCAGGATGCTGCAAATGGCCATAAGTGTGGGCTGGCTGCTGAGCACTTAAATGCAGTCACATGACCATAGATGAGAGTGGCTATTGGAAGTGCAGAACCGGTTTGTAAGTACCCCTGGAGAGGTCCGTCATAACTTTGAACCGTCTCTAAGTGACTGATTGTAAATTGAAGACTACCAGGACTATGTATAAAGTATTTTGAAGGCCTTGAGGGTTCAAGAGCCCTCTGCAAAGAGTGCTCAGATCCAACAAATGTTAATGGAACTGAATTTTAAGTTTGAAATTTAATATTAAATAGTTTATTTTTAATTCATGTATTGAATTTATATGCTACCCATCTCATTGTCGAACAGGTCTGCACTCATCTGATTAAACACATTTTATTTATTTATTAATTAAATTTGTATGCTGCCCCTCTCCGAAGACTCAGGGCGGCTCACAATGCATTTAAAATCATTATAAAAAACATTTAAAAATTAAAAACATTAAAACTCATTCACACCATTCATGGCCGGATCTCACCAGATCGCAAGAGCAAGATCAACGGCCCCAGGCCTGCCGGAAAAGCCAGGTCTTCACCGCTTTTCGGAAGGCCGATAGGGTGGGGATTGTCCGGACCTCAGGAGGTAACTGGTTCCAGAGAGCTGGGGCAGCCACAGAGAAGGCCCTCCCCCGCGGGCCCGCCAGCCGGCATTGTTTAGCTGACGGGACCTGGAGGAGACCAACTCTGTGGGATCTTATCGGTCCCACAGTGATTATTCCATGTGGATTTAATGATTTTCTCATTATGCCATCCTAAAAAGTACATTTTGTTGGAAATTTTTTGAGGAATTCTTGGTGTCACATCCAAAATTTGGAAGTGTAGACACATGTAGTCCTATTCTACATCTATGTAGACTAATACTGCACATCCAAAATTATAGAAACTAATAAGCCACATTGAAGAAGTTGAAGATGCTCTCTACAATGGATACGTTTGGGGCCAATATTTGTAGCTTTTGTTCATTTTTCCTTTCTTTTCCCTTATTCCCTGGGAATAATTTTTTTAATCTGGATTTTCACAATGCTAGGTTTACCACATACATTGAGAAATTCAGGAAAGACTGATATAATGCTATCTGGAGCCATCATGGATTTCAACTGTTTTGCAAGAATTCATTGCTTAAAGTGTAGCAGGGATTATATTTATGTGGAGAAGATATTTTCTGGAGAAGAAGATAGATAAGAGGATGAATAATAAAGCAATTGACCAAACAAAAAGAAAAAAGAAAGAAGGGAAAGGAAAGGAAAGGTTGGAGAAACAGCAGAATGCAGGAAAAGAAGAATGAATAGTCTTAACTTCTATGGAATCCTTGATGCTCCCTGAACTTGCTTGCAAAGATTTTATAACCCAGCTAGATAACATCAGTGCCAGATATTGTTACCTAGTTGTCAGATCAATTCCAGGACATGTACTGATGACGTTAGTTAGTAAGGTAATGAAACGTCTGCAAGCAAACGTTTCCACAGTTCAGCCCTGAGCAAGTTATTCTCTTCTATTGATTTGGGGCCTCCTTCATATGTGTGTGTGAGTGTTTGTGTGTGTATGATTGTGGTTTCTCAAAATGCCATGTGCATTTTTGTATTGATCGAACACAAACAGCCCCCCAAAAATGTGTATTATTGGAATATAAATACATCTGAACCACAAAAGATAGGTGATCACAATGAAATGTAAGGAAATAGATATGAAAAGAGCATTAATAAGTCAAGTCAAAGACTTTTCTAGCTCAGCATCCTGTTTTCTGGATCCTTCGTGGATGTTTCTGGGAACCAGATGTTTCTACGATTTTTTGCAAACAGAGCATAAAGGTAGTTACAATCTGTAACAGATGATCCCAAAGTTTTTTTTGGTTCACAGCACCTTTAGAGTCTCAGTAATTTTTTTCCACCGGTCCCTATTATGACCCTCCAGTGCCCCTGTGAATTTATTGTGTCAGTCGCGAATTACAAGTCTATAGGATATTTCTCTGCCTCCGAGAATAGGAAGTGCATGTTCTTACGGGGCCTTGTACTTGACTTAATCACTTTAAACCACTTAGGCCAATAATTCTCAGTTGCTATCTAGTGTTTTTTTGGCATTTGCAAGAAAGTTACAAGTCTTGGAGCTTTTAAATTTTATTCTTCTCATCTCTCATCTCTCCAGCTGGCACTTTTAATTTTTTTTTTTTTCTTTTTCTTCTCCACTTGAAAATATACAATATTACAGTACAATATTATAGCACAGAAAGAAAACAGTGGAATACATTTATAGACTGATAACGTTTTAATGTGAAAAAGTATGAAAAAACAGATATGCACAGAAGGGAGGGAGGGAGGGAGGGAGGGAGGGAAGGAAGGAAGGAAGGAAGGAAGGAAGGAAGGATGGATGGATGGATTATATATAGTAATAGTTTTTTTATAATATGGAGCTACCTTTCCTGGTTGGGGGCTGAGGGGCTGCATGGAGAACCATAGTGCAAATTGACCAGAATCATCTCATGCATATATATGGAATGTTCAGATTTTTCTTGGGGCAGAATTTCATTTCATTTCCCTCCCTTCATTTTCTTTTTTTAAAACAGTTTAAGATCTTCTGTTATATTTTTCTCCAGCTGGGGTCTGAAAAGGTAGTGGGAACCCACAGAAGTTTGGGGCTTCAGATGCCAGCTTTAAATCTTATAGTCTTTTAGTATAGTATATGTAAATGCTGATATTCCCAAACCAGGGTATATATTTTGCCTTTTGGCAAGAAGCTACATCTCTAATTAGTTTTGGCTTTTTTAATCTTGACGTTTGTCTTGTTTGAACATCTTCCTCCAGGGTTTGGGTGAGAATCTTGAAGATGAGAGTGTCAAAATCTCACGGAACCTCTGAGTTGAAAAGATGGAAATCTTTGAATTACAGTCATTTAACATAATCTTATATATATATAGGTTTTATGGGAGGGATATCTGCAGTAATTGAGTAATGGCACTTGCATTTTAAAAAGCTCCTGGCTACCTGGTGCTAATTCAGAAGTACATATCAACATATATACATGACTCCAGTTTCATACCAAGGAGCGTTACTCCTCCCCCTCTGCATATCTGACTTGTAGATAATTATAGAAGAGTCATTAAATCCTTTGTTGATGCCAATCAGCAAGCAGAACTGAAAGCTATACACTTTTTCTTATCTCCATTTGATTCTGTTCATTCCCTTCCCATTTTTTGTGTACTAGCAGGAATTAAAGACAAATTAATTTAAACAGGGAAATGTGATTAGGATCTACTAGTAGCTCTTTGAGTGTTTCACAGTGGATCAGCAAAGATTTATCATTCCCTGTTGTAGGACAATGTGATGTTCCCTTTTCCCCACCTTAAATTATACTGGCTGGTAGGGTGAAAGGTGCGATATAGTGATATAGTCAGATAGATGCAAGTAAAGCGTTCAAGTGACAAAAAGAACAGGATTCTTGAAGATATAATGAATAAAAAGAAAGAAAAAGAAGGGGGTATCAGTCAAGCTCAATAGAGTGATACAGAACCAACTGTTTAAACTTTTCTGCATCTGCAGCAATCTATCCCGTAGAAAAACACAAATGGAGGTAAGCTTTGTGGAGTTCATAGAATAGAATAGAATAGAATAGAATGGAATGGAATGGAATGGAATGGAATGGAATGGAATGGAATGGAATGGAATAGAATAGAATAGAATAGAATAGAATAGAATAGAATAGAATAGAATAGAATAGAATAGAATAGAATTGAATTCTTTATTGGCCAAGTATGATTGGACACACAAAGAATTTGTCTTGGTGCATACGCTCTCAGTGTACATAAAAGAACATGAGTCCAAAGCAGCTGAACTGAGTTGGCATTACACCTTGACTTATGACTGTAATTGATCCTGAAATTACAGTCATAAGTCCTTACGGTCATAAGTCAAGGTATCCCTGTGACTGGAAGTATAAAAACATCATGAATTGCAGTCACGTGACTATGGAACGTGGCAACAGGTCATAAAGTTGATCCGTCTTACATGTCATGTGACCTGACAGGGGTAACAACCATTTTATGACCATTGGAAGTGCTTTGTGATCTGTAAATCATAGCTTTGGATGGTAGTAAAATGATTGTCAGGTTTCGAGGTTGTCTCAAATAAATTGCATTTCAAACAAAGTCTTTAAAGGAAAACTCCTATTTATTAAGCACGACATTCTAAAATCCGACTCCATCGAAGCCAACACTGACTTCCAGACCAAAACCCTCCCTTTCCGTTCCCCACTCCCCTGCACTCATTGGCTATCTTCCAAGTCACTCTACCCCTAATCTACCGCTCCAGCTCAAAGGAATTTCCCCCCTCCCATCCCATCTCCTAGGGGATATTATCTCCAGAGAAAATAAATAGGTGAAAAGTCAAACGTCCCTTTCCAGACACCTCCGCTTCTCCTTCTTATGTCAGCACTAGAGTAAATGCAGCTTGAAGTGCTGACAATGATTTCTTATTAAGTGAGGACTACCTGTAGGTAGGGGGATGTGATCAATTTTGGGAGGCAAGTTAAAAAAGATGGCATATTGGAATCTGGCCCCATATCTGGGCTGACACCCAGATCATGACAAGGACTTAGAAAATGCCAGCTTGGGTCCTCATTTTACCAACCTCAGAAGGATGGAAGACTGAGTCAACTTTGGGCTGGTCAGAATCGAACTTCTGGCAATCGGCAGAATTAGCCTGCAATACTGCATTCTAACCAATGCGCCACCACGGTTCTAACATCCCAGCTTGTTGATAATGTTTTGATGCTGCTCTGGAAGAAAACCAAGCTAAAAGTCTAGGAAATACATAATCAAAAGATGGAAGCAACATTATTAGAAAGTAGACATACAATCCTGCACCTCCAAACGGTGGGAAAAGGAACCTGCAAATTCAACTGTATCCACTCCCGCAACATCATAACATAACAGAGATGAGACCAGTCCTGACCATGATTCTCTCAGATCAGGAAGTGTGAGTGATACAATAGTTGTGTTGACTTTGCATTGATGAGTTTTTCAGCCTGAATACAGATGACATCTGTGGGGTTGTTTCTTGTTAGAATTTTATTCTGTTTTTTTTTTTTAAATTATTATTGTTAGTCACCCATAGTCATGAACTTGATTTGAATGGCCATATAACTATTGGGAAGTATTGTTTCCCTGCCATACCTGATACTGGTTCTCCATCCTTGGTAGGATTCGTGTCTCATATGGCTTTGGAACAGGGATGGTTAACTATGGTAACTTTATGACCTGTGGACTTCAATTCCCATAATTCCTAAGCCAGCTGCCCATCCCTGCTCTAAAAGGTATCAATATGGGGAAGGACAGCACTATGTATATTTGAGTGTCTTATTTTGTTTTGGGTTTGCTGTTATCACAAGCTGTGAGATTGCAATTCCTCTTGCTGTTTTGCTCCTTGCATCTTTTTGCAGTTTTTGCTGCAGCCCAGTAGATGGTAGAATATTGCCTGGACATCCCTATATATTACCTGCTATTATTTCATGGGAATTTGTCGGGTTAAGTTAAACATGCGGCAATGCAGAGGAGACATGTATATCTTTATATATCCCTGAATAAGAATAGAGTAGAGTAGAGTAGAGTAGAGTAGAGTAGAGTAGAGTAGAGTAGAGTAGAATAGAATAGAATTTTTTATTGGCCAAGTGTGATTGGACACACAAGGAATTTGTCTTGGTGCATACTCTCTCAGTGTACATAAAAGAAAAGATATGTTCATCAAGAATCATAAGGTACAACACTTAATGATAGTCATAGGATACAAATAAGCAATCACGAACAATATCAATATAAATCATAAGGATACAAGCAACAAAGTTACAGTCATACAGTCATAAGCGGAAGGAGATGGACGATAGGAACGATGAGAAGATTAATAGTAGTGCAGCCTTCGTAAATAGTTTGACAGTAGTTTGAGGGAATTATATGTTTAGCAGAATGATGGCGTTTGGGAAAAAACTGTTCTTTTGTCTAGCTGTTCTGGTGTGCAGTGTTCTATAGCATTGTTTTGAGGGTAGGAGTAGAAACAATTTATGTCCAGGATGTGAGGGGTCTGTAGATATTTTCACAGCCCTCTTTTTGACTCGTGCAGTATACAGGTCCTCAATGGAAGGCAGGTTGGTAGCAATTGTTTTTTCTGCTGTTCTAATTATCCTCTGAAGTTTGTGCCTGTCTTGTTGGGTTGCAGAGCCAAACCAGACAGTTATAGAGATGCAGATGACAGACTCAATAATTCCTCTGAACAACTGTATCAGCAGCTCTTTGGGAAGTTTGAGCTTTCTGAGTTGGCGCAGAGATGTTAGCTGTCCATTTTAGATCTTGTGATATGGTAGAACCTAGAAATGTAAAGATCTCTACTGTTGATACTGTGTTGTCTAGTATTATAAGAGGTGGTAGTATGGGAGGGTTTCTCCTAAAGTCTACCACCATTTCTATGGTTTTGAGTGTGTTCAGTTCCAGATTGTTCTGGTCACACCACGAGGCTAGTTGTTCAATCTCCCGTCTGTATGCAGATTCATCATTGTCTCAAATGAGACCGATCACTATTGTGTCATCTGCGAACTTCAGTAGTTTAACAGATGGATCGTTAGAGATATATACCAGTTATTGGTATATAGAGAGAAGTGGGGAGAGCACACAGCCTTGGGGGACCCCTGTGCTAATTGTACAGGTATCTGATGTGATTCTGCTTATATATATATATATATATATTTACAGGGAGGATACATAAGATGTGGGTGTGGCCTATTGATGAAAGCAAACGAGCTGGAAATAGATCTATATAGGTCTCCCACCTAGCAGGAAAAGCTTGCTGGCTGCTAGAAAGGAAAAAAGCCCAGGATCGAGTGGATGTGATTCTACTGAGCTGGGGCTGCAGAAAAACCTTGGTTACGTAGGGAAAACCTGGCTAGAGGAAAGACACACACACACACACACACACACACATATATGTATATGTATGTATGTATGTATGTATGTATGTATGTATGTATGTATATATATATATAATTTTCTAGATCTCTTTGTCTCTGTCTGTATACCAAGAGATATGTAGGTGAATCTTTATCATAGAGGGACATTTCCTATCTACATTCCCATCATTTCTTTAAAAAGTTTTTCTGCTTTCAGATTACTTTTCTAACCCGATACTTACGATTTTTAAGACTTCATGAGCTAATTTTACTGGGTGGTTATTATCAGCCCTGTGGAAAAAGAGAGTCAAAATAATTTTGCGTTGATTATATTTGGTGTAAGAAGAGGCAGAGACACACTGGCAAAAATACTGTTACTAGACCCTAGAACATTATTTTTCAAACTTGGCAAGTTTAAGAAATGTGGACTTCATCGCCTAGAATTCTGGCTGGGGGATTCTGGGAGTTGAAGCCCACATATCTTAACTTGTCAGGTTTGGAAAACCCTAGAACAATAGGATTTTCAATAATGCTTGCCTGTCTGTTCCATGACCTGATCTACTTGAAGGGCTTAGGAATGCAGAAGAAGACTCATCTATGAGTTCCCTTAACTTACAACTCCAATTGGAACTGTAACTTCAGTTGTTGAAAGAAGCAGTCATTAAGCAAGATGTCATGTGATTGCTTTGCTCAATGACCACAATCTTGGCATTCTTGGCTCTGGTTGTTAAGTGATCTCATATATTGCTAAGTGGACAGAGTCCCTGTTAGAAGTGTGGGGTGCCTCACAGGTGAGGGAGCATGGGTGAAATTCAGCAGGTTCTGACAGGTTCTGGAGAACAGGTAGCGGAAATTTTGAGTAGTTCGGAGAACTGGCAAATACCACCTCTGGCTGGTCCCAGAGTGGGGTGGGAATGGAGATTTTGCAGTATCCTTCCCATGGAGTAGGATGGAAATGGAGATTTTGCAGTATCCTTCCTCTGCCATGCCCACCAAGCCATGCCACACCAAGCCACGCCCACAGAACCGGTAGTAAAAAAAAATTGAATTTCACCACTGTGAGGGAGGCTCTGGGAGGCCCGGCACAGGCCACATGTAAGTGACTCTCTACTCAGGAGTTGAAAATTCTCCCTGCTGAAATCCAAACAGGCCTCTGGGCAGGGAGGTATACTTGTGTGCGGCCTGTAGCAGGCCGCACTCAACTTCTGAGACATCCTGTGCTCCTTACCTTACCATGATGTCTTTGTGTCAGGGGGCTGAAAATCCTGCTTGGATTTCAGCTCTCTCCAATCTCTAGCACTGGGTGGAAGAGCTCCCTGCCGAAGGATTTCAGCACCGTGCCTGCGTGCACAGAGCTGAAATCCTACAGCAGGAAGCTCTTTCACCCAGCCCTAAGAGACAATAGGGAGGCAGCAGCAGCTCTGCAATCCTCCCTGCAGGCTTCCCCATTGACTTTCTGGGGAAGCCAGCTGAGGAGAATGAAGATTGTGATCATATGATCACGGGACACGTGGCAACCAGTCATAATTGCGAACAGGTTGCCAAGCCCCCAGATGATGATCAGATGGCTGCAGGGGGGTGGGGTTCATCAGATATTTTGTGATGGTAGTAAGTGCTTTGCTTTGAGTTTTAATGTTTAGTGCTTTGAGTTTTAATGTTTTTAATGTTTTTAATTTTTAAATGTTTTCTATAATGATTTTAAATGCATTGTGAGCCGCCCTGAGTCTGAGTCTTCGGAGAGGGGCGGCATACAAATTGAATTAATAAATAATAATAATAAATTAATAAATTTGAATCATTGTTAAATGAACGGTCATACATCAAGAACTATCTGTACTTCTCACTGTACTTTACTACTTTTTACTGTTGCTACTGGTCCTCATTCATCTGCTTCCCCTCATTTATTTTTTATCATATTTGAGAGATAAAGTATGTGTGTGTGAGAGAGATAAAAATGAATAATTTCTGCCTGGCTGAAGCTTGGCCCAGATGCTGGAATCTATAGAGAAGCTGACTAAGAGGCTTGTCCACCAGCGAAAGTAATTAGGGACTTCCCCCTAAAATACTTTCAACCAAGAAAATGGCATTTCTGGAGTTCAGGAACAGAAATTTGGAAATTCCATTCTAAGAGTAATCTGAGGCTACACCGTCCGTCTCGGAGTTTCATGCTTTTGGGAAGAAATTTCCACTCAGCTTGTCTTTTGAAACCACATTCATCCCCAAAATTTTAACCTTGTTGACCTCACCCCATTCTTAAGAGGTCTGTAAGGGGCGTGCATAAGAGCACCAGCGTGCCTACCATCCCTGTCCTAATGTTCCCTTTAATTGTATTCATTTTATGTATTCAATTCACACTTATATTTATATATACAATATTATCTAATACATACTCGAACAAATAAATAAAATAAAAAAATAAAAATAAATGGAGAACCACTAGACTAGAGCTTCTGACCACTACAAGCTGCCTTA
This sequence comes from Arizona elegans, assembly GCA_022577455.1. Taxonomy (NCBI): domain Eukaryota; kingdom Metazoa; phylum Chordata; class Lepidosauria; order Squamata; family Colubridae; genus Arizona; species Arizona elegans. The sequence continues at coordinate 3,693,772 of JAKOOJ010000002.1, read as the reverse complement.
ATGATGTCTCATCATTAAGCAGAACAAGCTCGGAAACTGAATTTGCAATCAGCACGCATGGAAACTGTAGTGAAAATGATATGTTTAATATGTTTCACGTATTCCCCATCTTCCTCTAAAGTAAATTTTGCTATTGGTGCCTCTACCTGAGCAATTAAGAGAGGGAGGATATTTACCTGATGTTAACAGATCTGTATTTTTAGGTTGGAAAGAGCATTTCCTTTTTGAAACAAACAAATGAATATAGGTGCAGGTGGTCCTCGAGTTATGACTGGTTCTTTAGCAACCGTTTGAAGTTACGACAGATCTCAAAAAAGATACTGCCAACGTGGATTTAAAGTTTGGAGGGTCAGGCCTTCCCTGCTGTCCCATGATCGCATTTGGGGCATTCAGCAACCAGCCCACATTTACAGCCATTTGCTTTAATATATCATTGTCATGTGACCATGATTTATGATGTTTTATGTTGGAAACCGGAGTTTACTTCTGGTTTCCAATAAAAAATACCCATTGTGAAAAATGGGTTTACTTACCAACTATGGCATTCGCTTAATAACTGTAGCAAAAAAGGTCATAAGATTTTGTTACGGTCATACAATGACCTGCATAATGACCCACATGAGTTACAACTATACTTATGGGCTCAATTACAGTCATAAATCGAGGACTACTTGTATACATTGTGTATAGACTTGGAGGGATTTGTGCATGTGAGTGCATCATTTTTTTTTAAGTACAGTGAGATAGGAGTTGATTTGTTCCTTTCCAGATGAAAATCTATTGAAAACTCACCACTCATTTCCCCCAATCAGCATTACAATGTGCCTTGGAAATTTTTTTTTATATAAAAAAAGATTGCCTGTAATTTCCTGTATTTGCTTTAACGAATTATCTTCTCCCTCCTCCCAAGTCATCGCAGAAAGAGTTCAGTAAAGCTGGAATATTTTATAGGGGAAAAATATCTAGCTGGATAATGGGTTATAACTTCACCGCAAGCTAGAAAATAAATACGAATCATTATGTTTATGTGCATTCTCCTTATATGTGAAATTTCTAGCGTTGAGACCCGTTATAATAAAAAATCTTACCATATTAATTTTAAATGTTAAAACGGATGAAGTCATATGCACTTTTATATGGAAGGAAAATAAAACTGATGATGCACTGATCCAGCCTGGTGCTGCTCTTAAAACAGACCTGTTTATATTAAAATATTTAACTGTATTTAAAAGACAGAGTTGTAAAACTATTTCCAAGTCACTTTTAACTCAGTGCGTACAGTTAGTTCTTGAGTTACAACCATTCATTCAGCGACCATTTGAAGTTACAACAGCACTAAAGAAAAGTGACTTACAACCAGTCCTCGTACTTACAACCATCACCACATCCCACAGTCATGTAATCAAAAATCAGATGCTTAGCAACCAGTATGTATTTATGAGGTCATAATCTCATAATCACCATTTGTGATCTTCCCAACCAGCTTCTGACAAGCAAAATCAATGGAGGGGAGTTATATTCACTTAATGATTGCATGATTCACTTATTGACTTCAGTGATAGACTGTTGCCACAGCCTTAGCAAAAGAGGTCATAAAATCAGGTGCAACTCACTTAACAGCTGCCTGCCTTAGTAATGGAAATTCTGGTCTCAATTGTGATGATAAGTTGAGGACTGCCTGTACAGTACATGTCAGCAAGAGGTGTCAATTCTTAATCTCCACAGTGGCGTGTTAACAATCACAAACTATACTAATTCAAATTTAGATCAGTATTTCTCTCCCCAGGTCATTCCAGCACATGAGTTTTAGTGGTTAACTAAGTGTTTTTCTCAAGTCGCTGTTTTTACATTTATATGGATCTCGTGGCTTGGTAGAAAATTCAAGAAATGTTCCCTTTTGGTGGTGTAATAAATCAAAATAAATTATGTATTCTAATTCAGACTTCTGTGACTTTTTGCTCTCTAACTCAGGTTGTCCTCAGCTTACAACCACAATTGAACCCAAAATTTATGTTGCTAAGTGAGATAGTTAAGTGAGTTTTGCAGCCATTTTACAGCCATTCTTGCCGCATTTGTTAAGCGAATCACTGCAAGTGTTAAATGAGTAATACAGTTCTTAAGTGAATCTGGCTTCCCCATTGACTTTGCTTGTCAGAAGGTTGCAAAAGGGGATCACATGTGCCTGGGACACTGCAACCCTCAGAAATATGAATCAGTTGCAAAGCATCTAAATTTTTATTATTATGACCATAGGGACGCTGCAAGAGTCATAAGTGTGAAAAACGGTCATAAGTCATTTTTTTCAGTGCCGTTACAACTTCGAACGGTGATTAAATGGACTGAAGTAAGTCAAGGACTACCTGTATTACTTTTATTGATCTATCCAGGTTCTTCTTCTTGTGCCATATCCATCATCGGACACTGGCGATCATTTTGGCAATCCTATTTTCGTCAGCAGCTGCATGAAAAAGTGCTGCTGAGTTTTATCCAAACCAAGTCCCTTAGGTTTTGAAGCCATGATGTTCTTCTTCTGCCTGGTTCTTGTTTGCCTTCAATCTTTCCCTGGAGGATTAAGTTAAGGATGCCGTATTTCTCCATCGAAGAGGAAAAACGTCAGTCAGAGTGGAGATACGTCCCGTCCAGCCAATGACCGAGTCCTATCCAAGCTAAAGCTCAGCCCCTCGAGGCTGCCCCAGTTCTTCGTCTTGGTCTTCGCCTGACAGGACGTGTCCTCCTCTGAAGAAAGTTTTCCTCACATCTCTACTAGTCTCTTTTTGCTGCCTACGATCTTCTTCTCGACCGGCAAGTGTTTCTCGACCTGCAGGCTTCGCGCCTCGCAGCGGGACAGTCTTTTCGCCTAAATTTGTGCTGCGTGTAAACGGCCTTTGCCTAGCAGCTATTCCTGGCGCTAGCGGCTGCTCGCCAGTCCCCCGGGTCGTGATTGTAGCCAGACAGCTAGCGAGTGAAGAGTGCCTCTTTCTCCAGCTGATCGGCGCAAACGGGGGTGATCGGAGAGATAAGGCTGGAGCGGACGCTCGCCTTAACCCACAGCCGTCGCTCATAGCCGGAGGGCTTGTGACGTGGGCGCTCGCTCTCCTGGGCTTGGTTTACTGCGGAGAGAGCGCTAGCCGTTTTTTTGTCTGTTGGCGCCCATTTCGGCGGCTCTAATTATCTTCAAAATGGCGGCCGCCATTCTTCAAGTGGTTTTCTGTCAGAGACCAATTCTCTACTCCAGTGATGGCTAACCTTTTTGCCATCGCGTGCCAAAAGTGGGGGGAATGCGTGGGGGTCGGGCATGTGTGTGCCCACACCCATAATTCAGTGCGCCCCAGCCCCCATGCATGCACACATGACCACCTGCGCTCCCCCTGCTTTTGGCACGTGATGGCATGATGGGCCTGGTAGACCCCTTTTTTGGCCTCCCCAGGCTCCAGAGGCTTTCTAGGAGCCTGTGGAGGTTGAAAACGCCCTCCCCCCCAGAGGTCCTCCAGAGGCTAGAAACAGCCCGTTTCCCAACTTCCGGTGGCCCAGAAGGCCTGAAAATTAGCTGGCCGGCATGCGCATGTGCGCTGAGGTAAGCTAGGGCAGCACTCATGTGCCCGCAGATATGGCTCCGCGCGCCACCTGTGGCACATGTGCCATAGGTTTGCCATCACAGCTCTACTCCGTAGAGCAGGATAGAAAAGATGTAACATCTAGCAAGCCTGATGTTCAGTCTTAGGCTTATGTCGTGACTGCAGAAGACCTTTTTCATTTTTTTTTAAATTTGATTTATATGCCGCCCTTCTCCGGAGACTCAGGGCGGCTTACAGTGCGTTAAGTAATAGCCTTCATACTTTTGTATATTTATACAAAGTCAGCTTATTGCCCCGACAAACTGGGTCTTCAATTTTGAAGAATGCTGTTCGAGCTTTCTCTATCCTTGTCCCTTTACTTCACTGATCATGTTCCAGCTTTCATATAAATTAAAACCGAGGCACGTGAACCTTTTTCTAGTGGTATTCTTTCCGAATTTATCAGTGGTAAATTAATGGGTTGTTTGCTGACGACCATGAACTTGGTTTTTGAAGTGTTAAGCTTCAAGCCATATCCAGGTTACTAAACATAATTAAGTCTGAAGCATATCTGTAACTTAGAACAGTCACTGCATGAAGTGTTGTAAGTCGAGGCCTCCCTGTGGCGCAGGAATACATGTCCCATAATTCCTGCCAGAGAATGAAATGGGTCAGTATATCTGGAAGAGGCCAACTTTACGAGGGCTTAGGGAATCTTTTTTCCATTTATTGTACAGGTATACAGCTTTTACATAAAGCTGATTGTTGGTCTGAAGTGTGCGAAAACCTGGAATTATGGTTAGCCTCCAACAGCACAGAAAATGCCCGTGTGTGGGTTGAGTGTGCCTGTGTGTTCTGACTACACAGCAAGTGAATGAGTTGTGAAGTGCAGCGTTAGCCTTCTTTTCTTTTGAAGAAAAGATAAGAAAGGCCTATTATGTATGAAGGCGAGGAGGAGGAGGAGATACTGAAGTAAAGAAATCTCTTGGAAAATCAGGTTGATCTGCACGGTGCTACCTTGAGGTATAGGATCAGGGTGAGATGAGTCAAGTTTTTTGTGGGATGAGAAAGGAGACAGACTTGCAGATAGAGGATCAGGTGTCTTCTTTAAAGAAAAAAAAAACATCTTTGAACTAAAAAAACCGTCAATCTGCTGTATTGCTAAACCCATTTGTTCTTAACTGCCTCTGCAAATATTGCTACTTTCATAATTAGATATAAGAATTCTTACCAACTTAACAGAACAAAACAGAATAAAATTGTTGGAAGGGACCTTGGAGATATTCTACTTCAAGCAGGGGACCCTATATAGCAGGGGTCTCTAAGCTTGGCAACTTGAAGACTTGTGGACTTCAACTCTCAGAATTCAGCAAAACTGGCTGAGGAGCTCTGGGAGTTGAAGTCCACAAGTCTTAAAGTTGCCAAGGTTAGAGACCCCTGCTATATACCATTTCAGACAAATCTCATCTTCAAATCCTCCAGTGTTACAACACCCACAACTTCTGGAGGCAACTCATTCCACCGATGAATTGTGAATTGGAAGTTGTGGCAACCTCTGCATGAGCTGCTAGTGAGATATGAGACTTCCTGTTTGAAAGCAGAGATCAAAGAGGTGAGAAATAATCCTGCCTTGTTAAAAACAGATGTTTTCTGAAGAATCCCTAAATTTGAATTTTTGAGTTTTCTGAAAAATCTCTAAACCCATTCCGAATTCGTTTTGCAGGGGTTGAAATGAAGTGCATTTGGTAAACATCAAGCCGGAGAAGCTAAACCTTTTTGTAACCAACCTGCCTCTTTTCTCTACCAACAAACTGAAGCCTGAGTTGGATATTTTGTGAAACAAAAAAAAACAAAAAAAAACAAAAAGAAAAACCCTGTAGTATTTGTTGCTTTCCATCTGAGAAGAGGGACTGTAAAAGAGAGGGAAAGAATGGGGAGATGCCCCACAAAATCTAAGATATATACAGCTAGTCCTCAATAGTGTTCAAAATTAGAATGGCACTGAAAAAATTGTCTTATGATCGTTTTTCACATTTATGACAGTTGCAGCATCCCTGCGGTCACATGATCAAAATCCAGCTTGAATTTTGGCAGCTGACTCATATTTATGACGTTTGAAGTGTCGCAGGGTTATGTGATCACTCTTTGCAAACTTCTGACAAGCAAAGTTAATGGGGAAGCCAGATTCACTTAACAACCGTGTTGCTAACTTAACAACTGCAGAGGTTCGCTTAACAACGGTGGAAAGAAAAGTCGCAAAATGGTGCAAAATTAACTTAACAAATGTCTCACTTAGCGACATAAATTTTGGGCTCAATTGTGATTGTAAATCGAGGATTACCTGAACACTGAATGTGAAAAGCCAAGCTGCATAGAAGCGGAGGTTGTGGAAAGGGCAAATGGCTGCGTTGAAACAGATAACTGTGATGGCTATTCATTGATTTGTTGATTTATGGAAGCTTAGCAGTTTCTTGCAAACCAAATTTATCGTTCATTGTACAGGTAATCCTCGATTTACAACAGTTCATTTAGTGACCATTAAAAGTTACAACGGCACTGAAAAAAGTGACTTTGTCTGTTTTTCAGTTACAACCATTGCAGCATTCCCATGGTCACATGATTGAAATTCAAGGCTGACTCATGTTTGTGACGGTTGCAGTGTCCCGGGCATCATATGTTCCCCTTTTGCAACCTTCTGACAAGCAAAATCATCGGGGAAGCTGGATTCGCTTAATAGCCGTGTTATTAATTTAAAAACTGCAGTAATTCACTTAATAACAGTGTCAAGAAAGGTCATAAAATGGGGCAAAAATCACTTAACAGCGGTCTCGCTTAGCAACATAAATTTTGGGGTCAATTATCATACATCGAGGACTACCTGTATTGTGCGAACATAGAAAATAGATTAGTTTTGCCAAATATTCAATTAGTATCTGCTTTTCTGTAAATTAAGACTACATTATCCCATTTAGGTTATCTGGCCAGCCTTGTCTGGGCTTGCAAGCTATGATACGTAGAATGCACCCTGTTTAGTGCTTGGATGGAGAAAGAACTTGGGAATCGTAGTCTGACACCACTGGAAAGTTGAAAAAATAATTCTGGAAAAAAATCAAACTCAATACCTACATTTACTGAAAGGATGGGATTGTTTAGCACTGCTTACTTCTGTATTCCATTTTTTCCCCTCCAATTTAGATTTTCAAACTCTTCTGAGCTGGGCCAAATTTAATTATAATTAGCACGTCTGTTCCTATTCCATCTGCAATTTGGGAATTATTTTTATTGCCCATTAAAGGTTGGTTTTTGAGAATGGCAAGTGAGATTTCTAGAAAGTAATATGCCATTTAGATGAGTGAAGAGAAATTTTCCATGGAGAAAATATGCCTGCTCATCTCTTAAGACACTCTAAAGAGTAGCAACTTGTAATAAGGCGTTATCATTAGATCTTTAAGACTGCCTTGGCATAATAACACAGATATGTTCCTTATGGTGGTTTCTCTTGTTGCAGCCTTTGTTGAATCTCATCAGATAATTGCTGGAAATGGTAGCAAAGTAATTAAGATAACTAGGGAGAAAAGCTCTTAAAGATTCCATTGTAAGCATAATACGCAAGCAAAAGTACCTTGGGCAAAGCAATTGTGTTTCTCTTCCAACTAGCGTGTACGTTTCAATGGCTAGGCTGATTGGGGTGGGTGTGTTGTATGATAGAATTTATAATCCAACCCAACTGGAAGGAATCGGAATCCTGTTCTGTGCAGACCGATGTGGGAACTTACGTTTGTTTGTTTAGCAACCAGTTAAGGTTATGACGGACCTACCTTGGAACTACTTACAACCTGGATTTGAAGTTCTGATGGTTGGGTCCCATCCATGCTCATGTGACTGAACTTTGGGCTGTTGCAGCATTCCGTAGTCATGTGACTTTCAGTTTTGCAAAAATTGGCATTTCCAGTTTTTAGCAAAACCGTGTCTATAGTGAACCATCAGTTTATTTAACGATTCCTCGTTTGCTTAATGTCCGTGGTGTCTGCTTTATGACTGTGGCATTTTTTAGTGACCACCACAAAAAAGATTGTAATTTTTTTTTGTAACCTGCATCTTACAACTTATGACTATAATGGGCAATCTCCATGACAGTCATATGTTGTGGTCTATCTATAATGTTTGATTTATTGTTAAGGGTTAGGACATCTCTGATATTAGGTTAATTTTTTAATGAAGTATAAGGTTTCTGCTTTTTAGCTACCACCATGGTAGCTCTTATTTTGGGGTGTGTAAAGTACTCTTCAGTTTTGACACAATCTTTTTGCAGCATAAAGTTAAACTTGGTTTGTCATTTTATCTTCCTTGAGAGTTAATAACACTACGCCTCCCCTTGAGGGATAAAAGGAAGTTTTATTTTGTTTTTAAAAAAACTCCAGTAAATTTTAGAGCAATTATTTAATTATGTTTAATTGAAAAGCAGTTTTCCCCCCAATTAACTTTAAACTTGCATAAATCTTTTCCTGGGTCAAGAATTAGGTAAGGTAGCATTGAATTTGCTAAGCTTATCTGTAGGTAATAGAGACATCAGTTTTGCTCCTATTTCTTACTGCTTGCATAATTATAACCCCGGATCAGAAACATAATGCAAAATTACTTTCCTCTGCACTTGTATCTGTTACATGATGAAGACTCTTAGATTCATAGCTGAATTTCTTCATTTATGGTTTCCATAAAACAGCAATTTACATCCTGACTTTCATCTGTGCTTCTAAGAAGTGCTTCCTTGCTAGAACGCCAAATAAAATCTATGCAAGAAAAAAAATATGTATCTCTCGTTAATCAGGATTCCGTGAGGCAAGTACCATCAAACAGGCAACGTATTTATGGTCTAACCATAAATATTGACATCTGCTTTATGAAAACAAGGAAACTGACAAGAAGCCCCAAGCATGATTTTCTTGAGAAACTTCCCACTGCCAGTCCAGCCATTCAGAAATTTCAGAATGTTCCAGTGATATCATCACCTTAGTCTGTTTCTGGTTAGATGTGGCTTTATTGGTTAGATCGAAAATATGGAAGAGGAGATGGTGATCAAGATTCTTCGGACTGTGGAAAGGTATTAAGACTTGTCTGTGGTTGTTAAACTAAGGCTTTAACTTCGACTGAGAATAGATGCACGGAAATGCGTGGGACACAGTGTGCCTGTTGGCGACTCATTAAAGTAGCTGTTTCTATTTCTAGGAATATGGGTCCCTGACAGGTGCCTCCATTTTGTAGTTTGCGAACCTGAGAAATTGGGTTGCTGTTTAATGAATGGCAGATCGGTGCTGTGTTTGCGATCCGTGTGTTTTGAAGAACCTCTTCCAGACTGAATCTGAAATATGTCCTGCACCTAATCAATATATCTGTACAAAAACAGAAGCTGCACGTTCTGAATTCCAGTTGTAAAATGTGACCAGAAGAATCCCTTTGCCATCATGTTGTAGGAAGTTAGCACCCACCCCTTTCCTGGAAGAGTGAAATATTTTAGGAAATATGAAAAAGGCAGAATATTATATTTCCCTGGGAAAAGCATGTTTTGAAGCAGCTCCCATCTTCCTGTCCCCACCCTTTGTTAATGGGCCATTAAGGCTTGGGCCAGTCTATTCTACATAACAAAGATCTACCTCCTTCAGGCAGAGCCATAGTAGGAATTGCCAAAGATCCAACAAAGATAGGATTAGCCCTCTACACAATAGAAGCAGAAACTCACCACATGTGTCCTGGGAAGCACATGTGACCATCAGCCAGCAAGGCTAGCTAAGGCCCCCACCCCCTGGGAGTCTGACAACCAATCAGGATACTCTTTCTGGACCCCAAGAAGTTCAGAGCCAGGAAGAGCCTAAAAACCCAGGGACTCACTGTATCTCGTCCCTTTTTTCTTTTCAGGAACTCAAGTCATGTGATCCTGTCCACCATTAAACCATCTTTCCAAGCAGTCTCCATGTCTCCAGTGTCTTTTTCCCCACTTGGAGCAGAACCTAGAAGGATGTTTCTTCCAACAATGTCCTACTTGGGTGGTTTTCTCAAAAAACGTAAAGGAGAATATTTATAGCTCAGGGTTGAAGTGAGAGGTCCTTGGTGCTCTCTGAGCTTGGTTGTTTTTCTGGCAGACATTTTATTACCCAACCAGGTAACATCATCAGTGCTAGTAGTCTGGTGCAGCTGATCAGCCTTCTTACTCTCTGGGTAATCCTTCCTATAGTTTTGTAAAGACTTTTGGGTTTGTTTATACTACATAGAATCTATCAGAGCTCTGAACATTCTGCAGGTTTTGAGAAGAGCTATTCAAGGCAGTGTCTCTTTGAATGAATGCCACTTCTGACAGAGCACACGCTGAATTGCTGCGACCCACTTTGTAACTTCCTATACTGTTTGCTCTGAAGATTACATTTAGCCTTAACAAGAGAGGACGATATGAGTCATCCAGCCAGTTTGCAAAGCATGGAAAAAAAAAAAAAGAAGCTGTCTGAGAACAAGAATCTCAGTGGGTGAATGAAATAATAATGAAGCCAGCAAAGGGAAGTATGATGGGAGGAAGTGTTCACTTTGGTATTGTCACGGATGAAAAAAAGATATTTTTTTTATTAGACGTTGCTGGGTATTTGCATATATATATATATATATATATATATATATATATATATATATATATATATATATGAACCTTGGTGGTGCAGTGGACTAAAGTGCTGTTAAGTAGCACTTACTGCCAGCTGCCTGCAATTACTGCGAGTTCAAATCTCACCAGGCTCAAGGTTGACTCAGCCTTCCATCCTTCCGAGGTAGGTAAAATGACAACCCGGATTGTGGGGGCAATAAGTTGACTTTGTATAAAAAAGAACACCGCTTAGGGGAGGCCAAAAGCCCTACTAAGCAGGTATATACAAAAGTATGAAGGCTATTGCTTAACGCATTGTAAGCCGCCCTGAGTCTCCGGAGAAGGGTGGCATATAAATCGAACCAATAAATAAATAAATAAATGCTGGAACAGGACATTTCTTCATGATTGAGGTGTGTGGTATAGGAGATGGACTTCTTTTTTTATCCTTCCTTCCTTCCTTCCTTCCTTCCTTCCTTCCTTCCTTCCTTCCTTCCTTCCTTCCTTCCTTCCTGTCTTCCTGTCTTCCTTCCTTCCTATCCCACTTTTATAAGGAACTTAAGGTGGTGAACGTTCATAATATTCCTTCCTCCTATTTACCACACAACAACCCTGTGAGGTTGATTGGGCTGAGAGAGAGAGAGTGACTAGCCCAAAGTCAGCTTTCATGCCTAAAGTGGGACTAGAACTCAAGAATATCTTGGTTTCTAGGCCAACACCTTAACCACTACACCAAATTGGCTTTTAAATGGCCATTTAGCTTAAGCAATTCAGGTTTGTAAGAAGAGAGGAATGATTAGTTGAAACAAGACTTGGGGAAAAATTAGCTTGTGTAATCTTTCAGAATTACATAACATATATGTTAGCATTCATGAAGTCAAAATGTATATACGAACAAGCAAAAATGTAGAAGGGGAAAAGCAGAAATTAGTTTGCAAAAGAGAAATCTTCCATTCTCACTCCAAATTCCCCAAAGAGAATATTTTCTCATCCTTCACTCAAGAGAACTTTCTCTCCCACATATGCCATAGGTCCTTTCCCCCTCTTTAGCCTTTCTGTAGGCTGTTCATTCATCTCACCTTGTTGAATGATACCGCTAAGTATTGAAGCTGGAAGTGCAAGTAACCCTCAACTTAGAACAATTCATTTGGTGACCATTCAAAATTACAATGGCAGTGAAAAAACTGACTTCTCACCATTTTTCACACTTAGGATCATTTCGACATTTCCATGATCATGTGATCACTTGGCACCTGGCATGGATCATGTGACCTGCAAGCAAAGTCAGTGGGGAAGCCAGATTCACTTAATGACTGTGTTACTAACACACTTAACGACCGTGGCAAGAAAGGTCAACTCACTTTCTTAGCAATAAAATTTTTGACTCAGTTGTAATCCTAAATCAAGGACTACCTGTTCTCAAGATTCCCATGTCAGGTGTTTGGTAAATAGGGGACTTGGAGGGACATGGTGGCTCAGTGGCTAAGATGCTGAGCTTGTTGATCAAAAGGTCAGCAGTTCAGCGGTTCGAATCCCTAGTGCCGCATAACGGGGTGAGTTCCCATTACTTGTCCTAGCTTCTGCCAACCTAGCAGTTCGAAAGCATGTAAAAAATGCAAGTAGAAAAATAGGGACCACCTTTGGTGGGAAGGTAATAGCGTTCCATGTACCTTTGGTGTTTAGTCATGCCAGCCACATGACCACGAAGACGTCTTTGGACAACGCTGGCTCTTCAGCTTTGAAACGGAGATGAGCACCGCTCCCTAGAGTTGGGAACAACTAGCACATATGTGCGAGGGGAACCTTTACCTTTACCTTAAGTAGGGGACTGGTGCCAAGGAGCTTTAAGGCTGGGAAAAGAATAGCCCGAAGCCCATTGGCTCAGAAGGGGAGGAGAAAGTACTGGTAATTTAACATTTAAAGCAAAGAAAGTGGAAGCGGGTTTCTTGCATTTTCCTGTGGCACATTTCTTTGTATAAATGGCGTCCTAATTCTCTGCAAAACAGCAATACAATGAGTTCTGATTGGGAATGCAGAAATTAGGGAGAGGAAAGAGTGTGTGCTTTATTGCCATGCTAGGCAGGAAGTCCTGATAATACTCAGTTGCAACTCCTCATTATACTTCCTTTCTCATTCGCACAACAGCAATAAAGCCAAAGCCCAGATTACAAATTACAATTGCTTTATTCACATAAGATGCACCTTAGCTTAATAAAAGGGCCAGATTTGCACAGCAGCCCAAGATGATAGGTTCCTTCAATATGGTGAGATTTCCCAAGCTCATTTTATTTCATGTGAATCCGGTCATTGGCTCCTTCCCAGCTGGGGAGTTGACAGTATTGTTTTAATAAGAAAGAAAATGATAAAGCAAATCTCATTTACAGAGATTGGTGTGTTAAAGTATTTAACAAAGTATATAGTGCCTTAGCTGCTTATTTCGTATCCTTTTTATATGTCCCAAATAAATTATACAGGTAGTCCTTGGGTTACAATTACTCATTCAGCAGCCATTCAAAATTTGATGGTACTGAACAATTAGCACTTACGATCAGTCCTCTGAATTCTGCCCATCTCAGCATCCCAGTCACATGATTGTGAAAATCAATGGGGAAGCCAGCAGGAAGTTGGAACTCGCAATCATATGATTTTTATAGGTACATTAAAGCTAATAAAAAGTATGTTTTACTCCGATTAATGGGTAGTATGATTATTTACAATTATTGTGTTAGTATGTTTTAATCTAGAATATTTATAATTATCAAAGTATCAGATTCTTCTCTTATGCTCTATCTAGATTTGTAAAAAATTGGTAGAGCTAGATAAAATAGCTATGTTTAAACTTCAAAAGTGTTACATTAAAAAAAAGTCCTTAGTAATTTTTCATTCATTATTATTATGTCACGTAGAAACATTAAAAAAGTTGATCAATATATTTCTGCAGCCTGTGAAACAAAATAATTTTTCATATCAGAATTCAAGGATGAGCAAAATCTTGCTAGAAAATGAACAACTATTCACTTTCCTCTGATTCTTTTTTTTCAAAAGGACCAGAGGAGAAACTTCATAGACATCCTTTAAAAATAAATTAGTCCATCAATAAACTGTTGAAGTGCTTGAACTTTTTTTTCTTTTTAATTTGGCCCCTGTGAGAAATAAACAAAAGCCATTTTCAGATCTTATAAATCTAGGATCAGGGTGAAATTGACAAGAGTTTGCCAGTTTCTTCTTTTACTTCAAGACAAGAATGAGAAAATGATCCACTGGTAAAATACTTTTAAAAAACAACAACTACAGAACAGGGTATTTCAGGTAAGCAGAAATAATAATTTAAAAATACATTTTTTTCTGTCTCTGTTTCTGTGAGGCAAACGTGATCACTAAAGTTCTGGAACATTACTACAGCAATTATGGTTGTAGAATTTAGGAATACAAACTTGTGAAAATGAAGATTTTTAAAGCTGGTCACAATTTGTGCAAATGTATGTGTTTTGATGCTTTAACTTTGTAAATAGCATATCCCACCCTCCACCTTCCCCAAAGATCTAGACCTTTTAAGACCTGCATGCTGAAAGAAAAGTGATTAATTAATTTATTGACTCTACCAATGAGAGGCGATGTTAACCACAGTCTAATCCAGGGGTGAAATGTAAAATTTGTTACTACCGGTTCTGTGGGCATGGCTTGGTGGGGGGGTGGGGGTAATGTGACTGGGTGGGCGTGGCCAACTTTTTTTTTTTTAACTTTTCAAAGCATTTTTTCTAATGGTTTGAAAAGCCTCTGCCGATCAGGCAACTCAGCTGGGATTGTCAGAGAGGCTTTTAAAAAAATACCTCTCTGAGATCCCATCTGAGTTGCCTGATCGGCAGAGAGGTATTTTTCTAAAAGCCTCTCTGACGATCCCAGCTGAGTTGCCTGATCATCAGAGAGGCAACTCTGCTGGGATCGTCAGAGACTTTTCAAAGCATTTTTTACCACCTTTTCGGCCAAGAGGTTGCAGAAAAAAATGCTTTGAAAAGCCTCTGATGATCCCAGCTGAGCCGCGTGATGATCAGAGGCTTTTTTTTTTTTTACTTTTAAAAGCATTTTTTTGTCAGAAGAGGTTGTAGAAAAAATGTTTTTAAAAGTAAAAAAAAAAAGCCTCTGATCATCACGCGGCTCAGCTGGGCATGGGGGGCGGGCGCGCAGGGATTTTTGCTACCGGTTTTCCAAACCACCCGCCGTCATCGCTATTCGATCGGGCAATCCAGTCCGAACCGGGAGCATTTCACCCCTGGTCTAATCTATCAAAAGTTGATGTTGATGTGCAAGAAGGGCTTTTTTTTTTTAAAAAAAAATCAGTTTAAGTGTGGAGGAGAAGTTGCTGGAGGCTGCCAGATAGAAGAACTGAACAGCAGAGCACAACAATGGGAGTTGCTTCAGAGTGGAGCTGAATTTTTCCTTGCATATCGTTTTCCTGCTGAATGCCCTGTTTGCTGTGGCTTGTTCCTAAAATAGCTACCAAATTCAACCTAAATTTGCTTGCTTCAACTAAACAAATACGTTTATTAGTGTAGGAAGCTTATAGAAAGATATAATCCCATACTCTATCCCCGTGATGGCGAACTTATGGCACGCGTGCCCGAAGTGGCACACGGACCCATGTCACCTGGCACACGTGGTGTTGCCTGTTCCTCTTCCAGGTTTGTGGCACGCATGTATGTGCAACGATCAGCTGGCCTTTTTGTGTGCGGCAGTGCCAGAAACTGGAAGAGCTGGTTTTCCATTTTGCTGCGTAACCATGCACACCGGCCAGCTGATCATTGCGCACGCATGCGCGCAGGAAACCTGGAAGACTAGCTGGCCTAGTGTACATACGCACGCCGGAAACCTAAAGTTCATTTTTAGGTGTACGCATGCACCCTGGGCAGCTCCTCTTCTGGGTTGCAGCCCAGACGAGCGTCCGCACGCTCCCTTTTCAGCACTCAGTGCCAAAAGGTTCACCATCACTGCTCTACCCTTATCTACCCTTAGTGAAGGTCTGTCCACACTTGAGTTTTCAGTGGGAGTCACTTAAATTGCAGAATGCAATTTGTAGCAGATGTGCATTGGTGAGCATTCATGTTTATTTTTTATTTTTTTCTAATTTACATACTGTATTAGATAATATATATAAGTATAAGCAAGAATTGAATACATAAGTTGAGTACAATTAGCGGAAACATTAGGACAGGGATGGTAGGCACGCTGGTGCTCTTACGCACGCCCCTTACAGACCTCTTAGGAATGGGGTGAGGTCAACAGTAGACAGTCTTAGGTTAAAGTTTTGGGGGGTTTTGGGATGAGACCACAGAGTCAGGCAGTGCATTCCTGGCATTGACAATTCTGTTGCTGAAGTCGTATTTTCTGCAATCGAGTTTGGAGCGGTTCACTTTAAGTTTGTATCTATTGTGTGCTCGTGTATTGTTGTGGTTGAAGCTGAAATAATCACTGATAGGTAGGATATTGTAGCAGATGATTTTGTGAGCCATGCTTAGGTCATACCGAAGGCGGCGTAGTTCTAAATTTTCTAAACCCAGAATTACAAGTCTAGTGGCATAAGGTATTTTGTTGCGAGCAGAGGAGTGGAGGACTCTTCTTGTGAAATATTTCTGGACGCGCTCAATTGTATTAATGTCCGATATGCAGTGTGGGTTCCAGACAGATGAGCTGTATTCGAGAATTGGTCTAGCAAATGTTTTGTATGCTCTGGTTAGTAGTGTGATATTACCGGAGAAAAAGCTACGCAAGATTAGTTTTACAACCCTTTTAATGTCTTTTTGGTGATGTTGTTACAGTGGGCTTCGGTACTTAGATCATTTGATATGAGTACTCCAAGGTCCTTGACAGAGTGAGGGGTCATCTACAAGGTCATGTCCACTTAGCTTGTATTTTATGTTCTGATTCTTATTGCGTGAATTTACCTTAAGCCTCTGTTTCCTCATCTTTTCCTTTGCTTTCCTTTTCTCTTTTGCCTGAGAGAGACTTCTTCGAAATGGAAGTTTGCATACTCATAGAAATACTTACCATATTATGTAACTTACATAACATTTCCAACCTGCAGCAGAACTTCCCTACTGAATTGGGGACAGATTTTTGTTTCTCTGCCATATTAATTTTGTAGAGTTTTGAGCTTTAAAACATTTGTGACCTAGAGCTTCTCAATTTAAATTATATGTCTCTGTCATGGACTGCATGGTTGGTTCTAGATAAGGCAACATATTTTTCAGTTTCTATCCCTGTAACCCATAGGGAGAATTAAATTACATTTGGTTTAATGGTGGTTGACCATTAAGATCATGTATTGGAATAATACGAAAGTATTTAATCTACTTTACAAGGAGTCCTCAAGTTATAACCATAATTGGGACTAGAATTTCTATTGCTAAGCAAGGTGGTTGTTGAGTCATGCCCAACTTTATGACCATTTTTTTTGCCATGGTTGTTAAGTGAATTCTTGCAGTTGTTACATGAATCATGTGATTGTTAAGCAAAACTGGCTTCCCCATTGACTTTGCTTGTCGGGAGCCAGCTGGGAAGGTCACAGATGGAAGTTTCATGACTCCAAGATGCTGCAAATGGCATAAATATATATTGGTTGCCACATACTCACATTTTGATCATGTGATTATGTTGCAGTGGTCATACATGCGAGGACAGGTCATAAGTCACTTTTTTTTTAGTGCTGGTGTAATTTCAAATGATCATTAAATGAACGGTTGTATGTCAGTGACCACCTGTAGACTTGAAACTGTCTGTCTGCCTTTTTTCCTTTATTTATTTTTGATCTTAGCTCCTTCTGTCTATAATACAGTAGCATCACTGATTTAGATTGTACTTTTCAAGTGAAATAATTAAATCAAAACAAACAAGCACCTTCCCTGAAAAACTTACAGTGATGTTTGGTACCAGATGTAAGTGACACTCAAGTTACATGAAGTCTGGCACAAATATAAGGAATATAAATAGAAAATAAATTCATTAGTTATATTATTTTGATTAGGAAGGCCTTTGAAAGTGTGTAGGGTGGTCGGAGGAAGGATGACACAGGGTTCTCAAGTGAGTTAAATTAATGTTACTGTATGACTGATCGTAGATTCCTCCCAACACATTAATTCGCTCCTTTGCCATTTAAATTAAAGCTTCCAGAGTTCCTTTCTAGAAAACCCATTGCTAGGTACTGTGAGGGCAACCCTGGGGTCATTAACTGAGGCGAGACCAGGTAACGTCAAACAGGAACATTTATTGCTAACAGGACTGGTAGAGAAACAGAGCGGCAACAACGGGGTTTGACAGCTATTTATACTACAGCTGTCAAACCAAGCAACCAATAGAAAGGCAACATTCTCCCGCCGGCTAGTCCATGCGTCTTAGCCAATCAGAGACGCCTGTCGTAAGTCGAGGACTTAACACCCCTTCCCTCCTGGATGGGACAGGCGTAGTCGGCCAAGTAGGCTGGGCGCCTGCGCGGCCGGGTCGATCTTCGCAGCACGGGTTCAGCGGCGGCGGGAGCTGGAGGCGCCTCTGCGATCGGCGGAACTCCCTGCGACTCATCTGGCACCCTGACGCCAACTTCGTCGGTAGGCGGCTGGAATGGTAAGACTGGTTCCGGAGGCGGGTTTGAGTCAGGGAATGTGGGAATGTAGTCAGGGACTGGACTTGTTATGTTGTCTCCCAGGTCGGCTGGGTCTTCCGGCCTGGGTGTTAAGCGAACTCTCAGCTGATTAATGTGGCGATGCCAAAGCCGGCCATCGGGCAACCGGACTTGGTAAGAGTAGGGGCCAGTGACTTGTTCGATAGTCCCGGGAAGCCACCTTGGTTCGCCCCCAAAGTTCTGGGCATAGACTGGGCTGCCCACGACGAAGTTGCGGTGTCGGCCAGTGGAGTCTGGGGGCGCTTCTGGAGCGTAGGAAGGGTGAAGACGGTCGAGGTCAGTGCAAAGGCGTCGACCCATCAAAAGTTCTGCGGGGCTCCTATTGGTCGAGGGGCATGGAGTTACGTGTTGTGCCAACAGGTAGCGGATCAGTTTCTCTTGCCAATCCCCATGGTCATAACGAGATAGGGTTTCTTTGGCTGACCTCACGGCCCTCTCTGCCAGCCCGTTACTGGCAGGACAAAATGGTGCCACCCTGGCATGGCGAATCCCATGGCTTGCTAAATACACTTGGAAGGCTGCGGAGGATAGCTGGGGGCCATTGTCCGAGACGATGACGTCTGGCAACCCATGGGTGGCAAATAGTCCTTGTAGGGCTCTTATGAGCGCGGCAGACGTGGTGGATGCCATGGTGACTATCTCTACCCACTTAGAATAGGCATCTACCACCACTAGGAAGGTCTGCCCATGGTAGGGCCCGGCAAAGTCCACATGGATTCTTGACCAGGGAGACTTGGGCATTTCCCATTCCCTAACTGGGGCAGCGGGGGCCATTGGTCTAGAGAGCTGGCAGGGTTGGCACCCTGCGACCCACTGGGCGGCTGCGTGGTCGAAGTTCGGCCACCAGACATAGCTGCGTCCCAGGGACTTCATCCTCCCTATGCCCGGGTGTCCTTCGTGCAGAGCTTCTAGGACTGGCTGTTGTAGCTTGGCGGGCACTACAACCCGATCGCCCCATAGCAGGCACCCCCGTAGCACAGATAGTTCGTGCTGCCTCATATAGTAGGGTTTGAACTCAGGTCCCACATTACCTGGTGGCCATCCCCTGCGCACCCAGTCTAAGACTCTGCGGACAATGGGGTCCTTGGCAGAGTGTGCAGCAATGTCAGTGGCAGTGATTGGTAGATGCAAAGAGTCAATGAGAAGGACAGAAGAAATGGGAGAGGGGTCGTAGACAGAGATGGGGAGGGGGCAGCGGCTGAGAGCATCAGCGTGAGCAAGGTGTTTGCCAGGACGATGAATGAGGGTGTAAGAATAGGCAGCTAGAAATTCGACCCAGCGTGACATGCGGGGGGATAGGACCTGGGGTGTTGCAATGTTGCCAGCTAGTATGCCTAGGAGGGGCTTGTGATCTGTCACGAGTGAACGGACGGCCATATAAATATTCGTGGAAGCGTTTGATGGCCGCCACGGCGGCCAGGGCTTCCTTGTCAATTTGTCCATAATTACGCTCTGTGGAGGAGAGCGTGCGGGAGTAAAAGGCAATTGGGGCTTCTGTGCCATCAGGAAGGACATGGCTGAGGACAGCCCCAATGCCAAAGGGGGAAGCGTCTGCCACTAAGATCAAGGGGAGGCTGTCCGTGTACTGAACGAGGACTGAACGGGACCACAGGCATGTCAAAAGAGATTTGACTGCTGAGAAGGAGGAGGCTTCTCGGTTGCCCCAACGCCAGGGGGTCTTTTTGTCTAAGAGACGGTGAAGGGGCTCAGCAACGGTGGCCTTGTGAGGGAGGAAAGAGCTGTAGAAGTTTAAGAGGCCAAGGAAGGCTTGTAGGTCAGTTTTGTTTGTGGGTGTGGGGGCCCTTTTGATGGCAGCTATCTTAGAAGGTGTGGGGTGAATGCCGGAGGCATCAATGAGATAGCTTAAAAATTCTACCTGGGATACCCCAATCCTGCATTTTTCTTTCTTGAGCCTGAGGCCAGCCGTTTGGAAACGGCGCAGGACGGTCCTTAGCTTCCCCTTAAGGTCTGCTGTGTTAGAAGCTGCGATGATGATGTCATCGAAGTATGGAACTACTCCAGGCAGCCCCTGCAGGAGTCGCTCCATAAGGCCCTGAAAGATGCCCGGGGCAACACTTATGCCAAACTGGAGACGATGGCACAGGAATGCTCCCCTGTGTGTGACAATGGTTTGGGCTGCAGCAGTGGCCGAATCAACAGGGAGCTGTTGGTAAGCCTGTGCCATGTCCAGTTTGGCAAAAACGGAGCCCTTGCCCAGTGAGTGCAATAAATGTTGCACTACGGGCACTGGATATGGATTAGCCTGGAGCGCCTTATTGACGGAATTTTTGTAATCCGCGCAGATGCAGATTGACCCGTCAGGTTTGATGGGTATGACAATAGGGGTTTCCCAGGGGGCGTGGTCCGTGGGCTCTAGGATACCCTGAGCTATGAGTTTGTCTAACTCTTTATCGACTAATGGCTTGAGAGCAAAAGGCACTCGTCGAGGCTTAAGCCTAATAGGGGCAATTCTAGGGTCTAGATTGAGGGTGATGGGTGAACCCTTATATTTACCTAACTCTTCATTAAAGACGTCAGCGAATTCTGCCAGGATGTCTTCAAAGTCATGCGGGGTGGTGGAATGGATGCCCGTGATGCCCAGCCCCAGAGCGCCAAACCAATCAAGTCCAAGCAGGCTGGGCAGAGGATCTCTCACGATGAGCAGGGGTAGCTTGCCCGTGAAGGTTCTGTGTTCTA
Source organism: Arizona elegans (assembly GCA_022577455.1). Lineage (NCBI taxonomy): Eukaryota > Metazoa > Chordata > Lepidosauria > Squamata > Colubridae > Arizona > Arizona elegans. The sequence continues at coordinate 3,673,227 of JAKOOJ010000002.1, read as the reverse complement.
CAAGGAGATTGGCGCCGCCCAGGATGGGGATGTCGTTGCCTTGGTAGTCTCTGAGGCGAACTTGGCTTGGCAGGAGAGCGTTTTTTCGCATTTTTGGGGTCAGCCGCTTCAGGGTGTCCCAGGAAATCAGAGATTTGGATGACCCAGTGTCTAGCTCCATCCGACAAGGGGTTCCTTCAATGGTTACCATGAGGTAAATTTTTTTTTTGGGACTGATTTTTTTCTTGGCGGGCCGACCTTGCAGGGACGTTGTTGGCCCTGGAAATGGCGAAACAGTCACCGCCCGGCCTTGGCCCTTTCGGGAACGGTCTGCTGGGGGGCTTGGATAGAGTGCCAGGTGTATTGGCCCGGCAGACCCGTGCCAAATGTCCTTTCTTCCCACATCTGCGGCAGATGGTGGTCTTAAAGCGACAAGCCGCTCTAGGGTGCAACTCTCCGCACCCCTGACAGGAAGGCCCCACAAAGGTTTTGTTTGAGGGGTTTCCCTGTCCTTTGACAGTTTTAAGGCGGCTAACTTCGTCTTCCTCTTCTTCGGCTACCTCAGGTTCTAGGTCTTCTGAGTGCACGGTGCTGGGTTTGTTAATGAGGGCACTGGGTTGCACTTTATGGATCTCTAGAGTGGACTTGCTTGACAGCTCGCAAGCCTGCGCCTCTTCAATTGCGGTTGCGAGGGTGATATCTTTTCTCCCGAGTAGGTGTCGTTGTACCCTCGGGTCCCTCACACCGCACACGAGCTGCTCCAGGAGGGAGTCTTCTAGATCGGCAAATTCACAGTTTAAAGCTGCAGTTCTGAGGGAGGCGATGTAATGGTTAATGGACTCTCCCTCAGCCTGTAAAATTTGCCTGAAAGCATACCGGCGGGCGATGCGCGAAGGGGTAGGCTCATAGTGGTTCTTGAGCTTTTCCCTCAGGACCTCCCATGGCACCGACTGTACTGGAACCGGAGCTAGCAGGGCCATAACGACTGAGAACATTTCGGGACCACAGGCATTTAAGAAGTGCGCTCTTTTCCGGCTGCTGGTCAGCCCCGTATAGTCGTTCGCCTCCAGAAAACATTCGAACCGTGCCTCATACGACTTCCAGGTTTCTGTAGCCTGGTTGAAGGGGGCGAATGTCGGAGGTGCCATTCTTTAGACGGAAGGGCTCTGTTTCTGAGAGGAATTTCCTCTACACGACGTCTCGTCGTGAAGTGACTCAGCTGAGCGCCTTGGCTTAGCGCTAGTGACTTCAGCTGTTGACCACCTGTCTCTGTCCTCAGAATCCCACCTTCGTCGCCAGTACTGTGAGGGCAACCCTGGGGTCATTAACTGAGGCGAGACCAGGTAACGTCAAACAGGAACATTTATTGCTAACAGGACTGGTAGAGAAACAGAGCGGCAACAACGGGGTTTGACAGCTATTTATACTACAGCTGTCAAACCAAGCAACCAATAGAAAGGCAACATTCTCCCGCCGGCTAGTCCATGCGTCTTAGCCAATCAGAGACGCCCGTCGTAAGTCGAGGACTTAACACTAGGGTTGCTGTCAATTCTGGAGTTCATATCCCAGTTTATCCATCTATGGCAGTGAGTGAAATTGTAAATCTACTTAGCCTGCCAGGACTTGCTGGTGTTGTCAGGTTAATTACAGCCCAGGATTGGTGTGGTTAAGATGGCAGTGCCAGCAAGGTCGGGCATAATTCTTGATGCTTTCAATGAATAAGAGTTCGGGTGCCAACGGAGAGGTAGAAAGCTGGGTGGGGGCAGCCCGGCAGTGCTGCCAAATGGCGTTCTGTGGACATTTTGCCATTAACTTAGAAACACCGCCATTATTTAGCACCATCTTGTAATTATGCCAACTCTATGCTAATATATACACACTTGGCTAATTCATTAGGCAGCATTGTTGAATATAGATCTTAAGTCTACTACATAGCCCCAAATTTGCATGGCATTGCCATGGCAGACCCAGAAGTGGTGTGCCCACTAATTAGTAAGTGACAGGTTGGCATTAGCAGGAGCTGGAATCCATTAGAAGGACATTGAGAACTGTTGATTCATGTCCAACTCAAACCAGCCAACCTCAGAGCAGATTCAGATGTAAGCTGAGCTGCAACAGGATTGCCAAACCACACAGCTTTCAGGCCATGCTGATATTTGTTTCTTTTCGGTTTTGCTGTTCTCCTAAAATCTACCTTTTAAGAATTTGTAATTTATAGGATAAAAACCATATCTGGAAGAGATAATTCTCCAGATTTGTATTTTAGTTTTCAGCCGGCCTTTAATGAAAAAAAAAAAATGGGGGAAATGCTGCAATATATTGGATTATTTGTATTTATTTAAAAATAAAAAGGTAAAGGCTTCCCTACACATATGTGCTAGTCGTTCCCGACTCTAGGAGGCGGTGTTCATCTCTGTTTCAAAGCCGAAGAGCCAGCGCTGTCTGAAGACGTCTCCGTGGTCATGTGGCCGGCATGACGAAATGCCAAAGGCGCACAGAACGCTGTTACCTTCCCACCAAAGATGGTCCCTATTTTTCTACTTGCATTTTTACGTGCTTTTGAACTGCTAGGTTGGCAGAAGCTGGGACGAGTAATGGGAGCTCACCGCGTTACGTGGTATTTGAACCGCTGAACCGCTGACCTTTCAATCGACAAGCTCAGCATTTTAGCCACTGAGCCACCGAGTCCCTCTTATTTAAAAATACAGTACATCAAAATTAGTATTTTTCAGAGAAAGCATAAATACAAAACAAAAACTGAACTTCTGGTTCTATTTCAGCCTTTGATAACTAGCTGTTGATATACTGACACAAATTCCATTTTCATTTCAGTTTTAGAGGCATTCGGACTTTTTTTAAAAAAACAAGGACCAACATTTGCTCCTTCAAGGAATGACATGCAGCTTCTTGTTGTGTTCCTGACCTCTTTAGAGTCATCCTGGTTTCCTTGAGAGATTCCATCTATCCCAAATTGGTTTTATCTGATAATAGTTTTTTGAGTGCAGAAGTGCAGGAAGTAAATATAAATTTATTTATATTTTAGCTGCAACTGTAGAGTCGCTTTGGGTAGTGGGATGGGCGGCATATAAGCTAACTGCCTGCCTGACAATGAATGAATGAATGAATGAATGAATGAATGAATGAACAAACTTCTGTCAACCAGATCTTGCTTATTTAGCCATTAAGACTATGTTTCTTTATGGATTTTCTGATGGAAACCCTGCAGGCTTTCTGCCATCAAGAGCCTGACACTATGAAGAGCCTTTCCCCACCTCTCCAATAATGCAGGCTTAGTTTGCACAAGCCGTGTACCATACGTGTAGGTCAACACCCTCAAATGTGCCTCATTTGGCATTGTGGGTCCTTAATGCTCACTGAGCTTGCTTGGGAGACATTTCATTACCAAACTAGGTAACATCATCAGTGCTAGTAAGGGAGTGCGGTTTGCTCTCATTGTTCTCAAATGACACAAACACTGAGAGGTTTGCCTTGTCAGTGTTGGTGTCATTTGGCATTTTCCAGTTGTCTGGGAATCTGTTGCTCAACCGTCCCTTAAGTCATGATCTGAAGCAGTCTAAGCCAGTCTCAGGATCAGATATTAACTTTCGGGAAATTGGGATTTCTTTGTAGTTGGAAATCCAGTCCTTTTACTGATTTATTACCGTTTCACATTTCACATGGTCTAATCCCTTATTTAATTTGGTACGCGGAGGAGCCAGCTTTTCATTCTATCCGCAGAAGATATGAGTGCCGCCGCCTTTTTGAAGGCAAGGTTTAGCATTGTAAGCCTGTGCTTGAGAAAAGGAGAAGGCATATAAAATAAATAAATAAATAAATAAATGTATTAGTAGTGGGTCATTTCTTTATTTTTCCTTTTTTTAAAAAAAAAAGCAGAAAGCAGAAACCTTTCAGCCTTTCAGTTAATAGAAAATGAGTCACTTCAAAGATTTGCTTCTCAGATGATTCAGATAGGCCACATGTGACTCAACTTGCAAATTTGCTCTGCTCTCATGAGTTCTTTCTCCCCTCCCAGTGAATAATGGTTGTCCAAATATAAATAAATTAATGATGGAAGGAGAATTTTTATTTTGCCTCGGGCACAAAAGCAAATGCATTCATAATTTTTCTCAAGGCATGCTGGAGAAATAGAAGGCCACGAGAAGAACATCATCTACTTCCCAGCCCAACAGCAACGCAAACATATTTCATTTTGTTGTTGTATTCTAATACCCTCTGTTGTTTTGCAGCCTTCTGATTTAAAAGCATTATACAGTCCCAAGAGCTGGGTGTATTAGGTGCCATAATTTGAATAAATAATTCAATTTGGGTGCAGACTTCCTTTTCCTATAGTCCAGTTTTTCTCAACCTTGACGACTTGAAGATGTGTGGACTTCAAACTCCCGGAATTGCCCATCAGCCATGTTTTTTCCTCAGGACTACAGTTTGGTGGAAGCTCTTTCTAAAGAGATCAAGCCACTTAATATCATGTGAAAATCAGAGAGGATTGATGGAATAGCAAATTATTTGCTGATCTGAAGAAAAGGGATTATGGTACTTATTTAAAAGCAAATAGTGTTCTTTACTATTAATACCCTGTTTTCCCCAAAATAAGACATCCCCTGATAATAAGCCCAATCGGGCTTTTGAGTGCATGGCAATAAGGCCAAGCACTTATTTCAGGGTTCAAAAAAAATATAACACAGGGTCTTATTTTTGGGGAAACACGGTATTATAATTGTCTTTGTCCTGTAGAGAATCCATATGGTCATTTGCAAACTATACGACCAACTACCCTGTTTCCCCCAAAATAAGACATCCCTTGATAAGAAGCCCAATCGGGCTTTTGAGCGCATGGCAATAAGGCTAAGCACTTATTTCAGGGTTCAAAAAAATATAAGATGGGGTCTTATTTTCGGGGAAACATGATATTTTTACCTTTTGGAAAAAGGCAACATTCTTCTAATTATTGAGCTGATTGCACAAGGTTATGTGTGTAATGGGCTGATATGTTCTCTTTCATGGGATAACTTCTCACTTTCCTTCATTTTTCATAAACCGTCACACTGAGTCATTTGCTTGATTTTCCACATTTTATTCAAATCCTGGCAGTTTGAAGGGATTAGTTCAAAGCCCACCTTATTTTCCCCCTGTGTGTCAGTGCGTAGGCCAAGAACATTATTTCAATTGATGGGGCATCTCATCCTGATTATTTTTCCTGTTTTGGGGTGGGTGTTAAAGTGCCCAGCTCTACATTAATTTGAATACAGTTAGCTCTCAATTTATGACCACAATTGACACTCAACATTTGTGTTGGTAAGTAAGACAGTTATGTGAGGTTTGCTCCATTTTGTGACCTTTCTTGCCACAGTTGTTAAGTGAATCACTATAGTTGTTAAATAACACAGTTGTTAAGCGAATCTGGCTTCCCCGTTGACTTTGCTTGTCAGAAGGTTGCAAAAGGTGATCCCATGACCCGGGACACTGCAACCATCATATGTACATGCCAGTTGCCATGTGTCTGAATTTTGATCACCATGGAGATGCTGCAATGGTAGTAAGCGTGAAAAATGGCCGTAAGACAATTTTTTCAGTGCCGTTGTAACTTTGAATGGTCACTAAACAAATAGTTGTAATTCAAGGACTACCCCTATGTCAGCTTAATCTTGTGGTTGAGTGCTCTTTTTGTTCTCGAGTGGTCTTGTCAAACCAGCACCTTCTTTATGCCATTATGTGACCAATATATCTTGGGCCCCTGGATAATGGAAGGACATTTTGGGGACTGCACAAAAGTGTGCATATGTGTGTGTTTGTGTGTCAAAGGATGGAAGCAGCATCACAATGTACTGTCTACTCTGCCCCTTTCGGATGTGCAGTCTGATACCACGAGACTACAAGAAAGGGAAGGAGGTTGCCTCTCAATGATGCAATGTTGCCCTTGCCAAAATGAAGAGAGAATCAGATCCTGTGGACACTCCTGAGTCTAAGCTCACTTCCTTTACTATTTGGAAATAACTGAAGTCTTAAAACGTGGCAGGAGGTGAGATGAATTACAGAAGTGGTCCATGAAAGAGAGTCAGCATTGTTCCAGATAAATGCTCATCCTACGTTTCTCTAGAAGTATATGAATGCGTAATTGTTTATGTACTTTTGAATTGTGCAAAAGTTGAATATTCATTCACTCTTCAAATGAAGGGGCAAAGAAAAGTTTGGTTTTTTTGTTACCAGGATCCCATATACATAAATGCATTACTAATAATATTTGGTATGTTAATACCTCTTCTATTTGTTATGCAAACACCTAATTATTTCTGGCTTTCGAGGGAGGAATGGTGGGTTGAAGAAATCTCTCTGGAAGTGGAATTGATGATCCTGGCAAAGACCAAGGAACCAATAGCAATAACAATAGCACTTAGACTTATATACTGCTTCACAATGCTTCACAGCATTCTTTAAGCAGTTTACAGAGTCAGCGTATTGCCCCCAACAATCTGGGTTTTCATTTTACTGACCTTGGAAGGATGGAAGACTGAGTCAACCTTGAGCCTGTCATAACTCCTGGCTGTGTGTAGAGTTAGCCTGCAATATTGCATTCTAACCACTGCACCACCATGGCTCTTTGAGTGAGTGAGTAGACTGGTTTCTTGGAACTTCTTCAGATAAGGAGAGATCAGGAGATCACCCATATATGTTCTGAATGACTGCACCTCATGAGGAGACTACAAGACAGTGGGCTCCTGCAGGTGTAAGTCCTGGGAGACGATGGGAATTGCCATCTTCCCTGCAACTGAAGTCAATTTTTTAAACACACTTAAATTTGCTAATCTCACTTGCTAATACTTTCGGAATTTGATTATTTAAGCTATTGAAGACCACAAATTAGCCACAATATCAACAGTTTTCAGTCATGTTGTCTGCCTCTAGGGATATGCTACGTCCAGATGTGGAACATATTTTGTAGGATTCAATCTGGGTTGGTCACCAGGACCAGAGGTTTAGTCTTCCAAGCTTTCAGACTCATGCTGGAGCCCATCCTCAGGGAACTTCTCTCTAGCAGAGTGTGTGCTGTGGGCTATTCTGTGTGTGATATTTATATGGTGCCTGATTGTGTGTGGCTTTTAGTTGTTGATTGGGGGTGTGGATGACTCTGGATATTAAGTTGGCTGTTGTTTCCTTGTGCTGCCAAACCCTCACCTCCTAAGTACTTCATAAACTGGTGATAAATCAGCATTCCTGTTGACCGACAAGGGGTCCATTTCCCAGGCCTCAATCACTTCCCTGGCTGTTTTTGTACTTGCTCGTCCAACAATCTTAATAGCTGCAAAATTGAATGTATGTCCTTGTTCATTGCAATGTGAGGCTGCCAATGAGTTCAGGTCTTCTCATCTGATTGCTTGCTTGTGTTCTTGCCACCTGGTGGTTAGCTTCCTTCCCTATGTCCTACATAGTCACAGGGGCAATCCACGCAGGGGATGTGGTAGATTGCATTGCAAGTATCTCCCACCAGGGGTGAAATGTACTTACCTTCCTTACCGGTTCGGAAGCGCATGTGCCGCGCACTTGCTTGCTTTGCTCGCGCGCAGGTGCACACATCACATGTGCACGCATACACAAAACCTTCTGCGCAGGTGTAGAAGGTAAAAAACAGGAAGTAATGACACCCGGGAGGGTGGGTGGAGCTTTGCTCTGCCATTGTTACCGGATCGCCGAACCAACCGCCAAGATCGCTACTGGACTGGGCGATCCGGTCCCATCTGGGAGCATTTCACCCCTGTCTTCCACCTCCGAGAGATCTTTACAATGCATAATTTGCCCTCGCATAACAGCCTCTGGGCAGTGTGCGACACCGACTTGCAGATCTTGGAAGTTGCATTCTACTGCTTCTGAAATATCTTTGAGGTATGTCAGGGTGTGCCATGTAGTTGGTTTTGTACTTTGTTTCTTCCTTTCTTTTCCCACCATGTTGCACAGACATCTTGTAACAAGTGCTTGTGGGTATCCGCTCTGCCTGAATTGTTCACGTAGGTACCTGCTCTCCACTTGTTTAGCTTGCTGGGTACTACAGGGGGTTCTCACCCTGCGATATAGGCATCATACCAAAAGAGAGTTGCATGGGAACTCTATGACCCACGGAGAGGGCACGCAACTTGGCGTCCTCCTGGATTCACGACTGTCTTTAGAAGAGCATTTGACGACCATGACCGGGAGGATTTTTCATCAGGTCCGCCTGATTCGCCAGTTGCGTCCCTTTCTAGATCGGGACTCCTTACGCACAGTCACTCATGCCCTCGTCACCTCCCATCTGGACTATTGCAACGCTCTCTACATGGGGCTCCCCTTGAGGAGCACTCGGAGGCTCCAACTGGTGCAGAGTGTGGCCGCTCGGGTGGTTATGGGAGCGACGTGGCGTTCCCATGTAACACCTCTCCTGCGTGAGCTGCACTGGCTCCCAGTGGTTTTCCAGGTGCGCTTCAAGGTTTTGGTTATCACCTTTAGAGTGCTCCATGGCTTAGGACCTGGTTATTTACGGGACCGCCTGCTACCACCAATAGCCTCCCACCGGCCGGTACGCTCTCATAGAGAGGGGCTCCTCCGGGTGCCGTTGGCCAAACAATGTCGACTGGTGGCCCCCAGGGAGAGAGCCTTCTCTGTGGGGGCACCAACCATCTGGAATGAGCTCCCCCCGGAGATACGGAGGATCCCAGATCTGCGCACCTTCCGTCGCGCTCTCAAGACTTTTTTATTCCATCAAGCCGGCCTGGCCTAAATCTTTCCCCTTTAAAATGTAAATTTTAATTTGTTTTTAAAATTATTGGGTGTTTAAATTTGTCTCGGCCAAATTGTTTAATTCGGTTTTATTCTGTTTTTAAATTTTGTATTTATGTGTTTTATTCTGTGGCTGTTCACCGCCCTGAGTCCTTCGGGAGTAGGGCGGTATACAAATCCAATAAATGAAATGAAATGAAATGAAATGAAATGAAATGACCTGAGAAATAGCTTAGAAGTTGGGATAATCACAAGGGAGGAAGTAGCTTTTGAGGGAAGCTGCCAGATTTGAGTTGCAGCCTCTTAAGGTAAGAAATAGTGCTGCTGTGTGCCGTCGTTTTCCACATTGCGAAGGAAAACATGTGAATCATAGGAATTGTATCATGGGAGGTGGTCACCGTTAGCAGTACAGCAAACCATCTGTTTGAGAGTCAACTGTAAACTTTGTTTGAGAAAACTGCTTTTGGTATGTATCGCATGTGGGCTGCCTTTCTGAAAGGAATCTGCCTGTGAAGGCCAAAACAACTCTCTCTTGCAACCCCGCAAACACATGAAAAGTGAAGGAATTCATTCATGGAAATATCATAGCGGGTTGAGGGCACCTCGGTGCTTCTTGGCTGAAGTCACAAAGCTGGGATGAAAAAGTCACCCAGAAGAATCACTAGAGGCAGAGAATGCTTGGATTAGTCTCTTTCTCACCCAAGTCACTTTTACTTATGTTTAAAATGCTACAGCACTCTTGAAAACAAAGTTTCCTAGAGGGGGTGGAGGTGGTTAAACATTGCAACCTAAAAATAGCAAAATGTAATGAGAGAAACAATGAAAGCAATTAAAACACTTTCTGCATAGCGGCAATAAGAGATGATAATGATAAATGGCACATGTTTTCACTAAGCAAAAAAATCTAAAAGGTCTTTTGCAGGAGCCAATGTATAAAGCCGTTTTGTCCTGTATCCACGTTAATTAATAATTTTTTTTTTAAATGTCAGCATGAATTCATGCTTAAATGCGCATTTAATGTCAAAACATGACTTAAAATTGTGTGTGTTTTACACGTTTACACATACCCACAGGGAATACAAACCGCTTTGTGGTGCTCATTTTGCTTTTAATCTGGAATAAATATGGACTACACAATCAATATGGATGGAAACTTATCAAGGAGAGATCCAACCTGGAACTAAGGAGAACTTCCCTGACAGTAAGAACAATTAATCAATGGAACAGCTTGCCTCCAGAAGGTGTGGTTTTTATAAAGAGATTGGACAACCATTTGTATGAAATGGTATAGGCCTCCTGCTTGAGCAGAGGTTGGACTAGAAGACCTCCAAGGGCGCTTCCAACTGTTATTCTGTTAAATCCACTGCAGAGCTCTCAATCTTGACATTTGCTTAGGAATTTAAGATCAGTTCAGTTCTCGATAGAATTTACAAACTGAGTTTCTCGAGCATCTTGAATTTGAAGAACTTTGCTCTTGAATGATGACTGCAAACGATGAGTTTATTTTTTCAAGAGCCAGCTCCAGAAGCTGTACATAGAGAGCAGAAAGTTAACTCCAGTCAAATTGCCCTTCGGCAAAATCTTGGAAAAGCAGCTAAAATCCTGACCTTGAGAGAAATTAAAGTTCTCTATTCTATTCTTAGGCAATAGCATATTTGAGTTTGGCTGATCTTTTATAGGAAATGTAAGAGGACCAGGCTGTTGTCTATGGAGATTCTCAATCATGCAGGTCATGGTTGTCTCAAAGGTGCTTTTCAAAAGGCAAAAGAGCCTTGGTGGCGCAGCAGACTAAAGCACGGTTAAGTAACACCAGCTGCCTGCAATTACTGCAAGTTCAAATCTCACCAGGCTCAAGGTTGACTCAGCCTTCCATCCTTTCGAGGTAGGTAAAATGAGGACCCGGATTGTGGGGGCAATAAACTGACTTTGTATAAAAAAGAACACCGCTTTGGGGGGGGGGGGCGAAAGCCCTACTAAGCAGGTATATACAAAAGTATGAAGGCTATTGCTTAACGCATTGTAAGCCCCCCTGAGTCTCCAGAAAAGGGCGGCATATAAATTGAACCAATAAATAAATAAATATATAAATAAACCGGACTTTCTTGGTTTTTTTCCTTGAAAACATTTCACTTCTCATCCAAGAAGCTTCTTCTTAGGCCCAGTACTCTTCAATATCTTCATAAATGATTTAGATGAGGGAATAGAAGGGGAACTCATTAAATTTGCAGATGACACCAAACTGGCAGGAATAGCCAACACTTTAGAAGATAGGCTCACGATCCAGAAGGATCTTGAAAGACTTGAACACTGGGCTCTGTCTAACAAAATGAAATTCAATGGTGAGAAAAGTAAGGTTTTACATTTAGGTAAGAAAAACCTAATGTACAAGTATAGAATTGGTGGAACCTCAATAACAACAACAGCAAGAGGGATCTAGGAGTCCTAATAGACAATCATTTAAATATAAGCCAGCAGTATCCTGGCAGCCATCAAAAAAGCCAATGCAATCCTAGGCTGCATTAACAGAGAGACAAAGTCAAGATCATGTGAAGTCTTAGTAGCGCTTTATAATGCCTTGGTAAGACCACACGTGGAATACTGCATCCAGCTTTGCTCGCTCCAATGTAGAAAATGTTGAGACTCTAGAAAAAGTGCAGAGAAGAAGAGCAAAGATGATTAGGGGCTTGGAGGCTAAAATATATAAAGAACGTTTGCAGGAATTGGGTATGTCTAGTTTAGTGAAAAGAAGGATTAGGATTGACATGATAGCAGTTTTCCAATATTTGAGAGGCTGCCACAAAGAAGCGGGGATCAACCTATTTTCCAAGGCATCAGGAGGCAGGACAAGAAGCAATGGATGGAAATTAATAAAGGAGAGAACCAACCTAGCACTAAGAAGAAATTTCCTGACAGTGAGAACAATTAATCAGTGGAACAACTTGCCTCCAGAAGTTGTAGGTGATCCATCAGTGGAGGTTTATAAGAAGAAATTGGAGTATAGGATCTCCTACTTGTACAGGGGTTGGACTAGAAGACTTCCAAGGTACTTCCAATTCTTATTCTGTTATCTTTTATGGTGGAAGGTTAGTTGTTGGAAAGTAGTCTTTGACTTACGACTGCAATTGAGATCAGAATTTTGATCGTATGTTGTAATGGTTGTAAGTTGAAACAGTTTCGTAACCAGATTCAATTTTACTATCCTTTTTACAGCAGTTGTTAAGTAAATCACATGGTCATAAGTCTGAATCAAACAGTTGTTAAACAAATCATGCCATTGTATGTCCGAATCCATTCTCCTGTATGGGCAATTTTTGCCAGAAACCCGCAAAAAACATTGCAAATAAACAGTCATATGACTGCAGGACACTGTAATCAGTCATAAATGTGACACAGTTGCCAAACACTTGAAATACAGACATGTGATGGCAGAGGTGCAATAGTTTATGATGAACTGTTTTATGGCTCATAAAGCTCCTTTTCCAAGGCTGTTGTTAACTATTAAAAGTCCTGTTGTAAATCAAGGACTATCTTAAAAAGCCATCAATATATAATACAATATAGTACATGACAATAAGTGAAAATCAATGTGTGTGAATAAATAGAATCCCTCAACAGAAGAGGAGGAGAAGAAAAAGAAGAAGGAGACATAGAATGCTTAACAAATGATTTATCTGAGATTAAGGAAATAATTTGAGTTGTCCACTTGATTGTTTAGTGTACTTATGCATATATGTGTAAGAAATGCCTATTTCAGCCATAAATTTATGTTTTTTGCTTCCCTTGTTATATGGAAGTGAGATTTGATTATGTCAGAAGAAAAATAAAAGTTAATTGCAAATGGGAGTGGAGTACCTAAGAAGTTTCTGTGGTGAAACAAGAAGAGATGAAGTCAAGAATATATGGTGATTAAATGAATGTGGTCAGAATACAATCATGATTGTTTGTACAAGGATTGCAAAACAAGTATAAGAAGGAGGGGAAATGAGATTAAGAAGAAAAATGAAAAGATAATGGTTGAAGTTGATGAGTTCCTCAAAAAGAAGGTTGTTTTTTTTTTTTTGGTTTAAAAAACAAAAGGTACCATCTAATCTGGGGATGATCCAGCAGTGAAAACCACTTACCTTCGCTACTGGTTCAGGGACGGGAGCACGCCTCTTCTGCGCATGTGCAGAGGGTCAAAAATGGGATGTGATGATGTCCCGGCAGGTGGGCGGAGCTTCCCATCGCCGGCGCTACCGGTTCACGTAAGCCAGATAAATCCGGCCGGATTTCACCGCTGGGATGATCTGGTAATGTTGGCATGAAATCTGTAAGGTGGTTACATACAGATAGTCCTCAACTTAACACCACAATTGGGACTGGGATTTCTGTCTCTAAGCAATGGAGCAAGGGAGTCACACCTGGTTTTATGACCTTTTTTGGCACGATGAATCACATGATTGTTAAGCAAAATTGTACATGACCATCCATTCCCCCATTGACTTTGCTTGTTGGAAGCCCCTGAGATCATGAATGGTGATCACGTGATCCCCCCCCCCCCCCCCAAGATGCTGCAACAGTCATAAGTCACTTTTTAAAAGGCGGTCATAATTTCAAACCGTTGTTAAATGAATTGATGTACGTCAACAATTAATTATCTGTAGTTACGGAAACAAATTATGTTTCATGGTTTTATTAGTTTGACTGCTTTTAATGTTTTTTTTGTTGTTCTTGTGCTTTTTGATTATTTATTTTACTGTCCTGTTTTAAACTTTGTTCAACTGCCCAGAGTCATATATTATAATGGGAAGCTATATACATTTGTTTAATGTTTAATTTTTATACTCATTGTTTACTCCAGATGTAGCTGGTTCTAGAAATAGAATAGCATAGTTGCTATTATGCTTAACTATTAGCATAGTTGCTACTATGCTACAAGAGTGCCATTTTGGAAAAAAAAAGTATTTATAAATCCAGTGCCAATTCAGGTCTCTGTAAATGGGGTCTTTCTGAGAAAGTGATTCTGAGGGGATGATTGTTTTTTTCAAAGAGAGAAAGAGAACAATGGTTATGGTTTGGTCAAAGAATAATTCAGGATAGCAGAGACAGCTTATATTTCCACCCCGTAATGAGGCTGTAAATTGTGATGTGTAACCAAGTGATGAATCATTGCATTGTAAAGCAGTAAGCAGCAATTTTGCAGTAGGTGCAGTACTGAAGTTTGATCACAAATCTTCATTCCGATTGTAGATATGTCTGTAAAATGTGAATCAGTCATATATATACTAACCTACCTTAGCCACCAGAAACATCCTTCCTGCTTGTCTTTATTTTTAGCCTTATAAAACGTGACAGATCACAACTGCTTTTTTTCCTGGTTAATTTTTCATCATTTAGTCCCCTTCTTCCCCAGCCTCCTGCCTTCCAGTTGTGTTGCAATTCTTGCCGTTGTGTGGGAATTATTGAAATGGCAAACTGTCACAATTCTCGATGCATACCTTGCAACAGAAGGTTTCTTAGATACAGTCAACATTTTGGCTCCCAAATTTTTGCACATCTTCATAAAGCAGCACACGTATGCACACTTAACAGAGAGTTTACCATATTCACCTGGAAACTTTTTGGTCTCCTGTTTGATCTAAAAGGTTATTGGTAAAATGCCAAATTATGCCCAAATTAGCAGCAGATTCAAAGACATTAAACTGAAGTTTCAGACATGTGGCAACAGCAACAAATATATTCTTAGAATTGTACTAGTGATTCAGCTTTCTGGATACCACAGTTTCTCCTTTCCCCTTTCGTTGTACTCATGACAGTTCTACTGCAGTACATGCTAACATTTATATAGATTAAATGTTGTTTTAAATTGTTTAGAAGCTCATGTCTAATATGTCCACGGAAAGCAGATGCATTTTCTGGATTGTGAAAAGCTGAGACATTCTTCATTCTTTGCTTTCAGTTTGAGGTCAACTGCATAAAAATTTATACAGGTAGTCCTCGATTTATAATCATATATTTAACCGCCATTTGAAGCTATGATGGAACTGAAAAAAATTACTTACAACTGGTCCTCACACTTATGACCCAACGCAATCAAAAAGGGCCTGGTGGCTCAGCAGACTGATAGCATTGTGATTAACACCAGCTGTCTGCAATTACTGTAAGTTCGAATCTCACCAGGCTCAAGGTTGACTCAGCCTTCCATCCTTTCTAAGGTAGGTAAATTGAGGACCCAGTTTGTGGGGGCAATAAGCTGACTTTGTATAAATATACAAAAGTATGAAGGCTATTGCTTAACGCATTGTAAGCCGCCCTGAGTCTCCCGAGAAGGGCGGCATATAAATCAAATTAAAAACAAAAACAAAAAAAACCTCAGAGGCCAAGGGTGCTCCTCAAAGTCCAAATTTATTAGGCATGTCATATTGGCACATCTGGCGAAAACCCGACTCTGAAGGTTCCTGAGGTTTTCCCCATCCAAATTAAATTCACAGTTCCTTCCCCCAGTCCACATGTCCATCACATGATCTATCCAGGCCACAGTCCCAACCTCAGCTGGTTTCAATCCATGCCTCCCCAGCACCTGGTGGGAACGTCCTTGATTCCCAGGAGAAAGAATTTTATTTTGGCTACAAGTCCCCAGCTATCTCTACTCCCCCCTCCCATTCCCATAGCTCCAACCAGCCTTCTGTGGCAGCCCTGAAGATGCTCCAAAATGGCTTCAGGGCAAGGGTGGGTTCTAAAAATTTTTACTACTGGTTCTGTGGGTGTGGCTTATTTTGTGGGCGTCGCTTGATGGTCATGCAACAATTCTTTAGGATTTAGCAGAGGTACTGGTCTACCAGGCTTTTAACTACTTGCAGAGCTGTACCGGTCTACCCATGTATTTTTGCAGGCATCGGTCTACTCATGTATTTTTGCAGGCACTGATCTACTCATGTATTTTTGCAGGCACTGGTCTACTCATTTATTTTTGCAGGCACTGGTCTACTCATTTGTTTTCTTTTAACACTGATCAGCTCAAGGGCGGCCCTTTGAAGCCCCGTGGCAAGAGTTTAAACAGTTTTTTTCCCCTCTAGCCTATCAGCTGGGACTCAGGAGGCAGCAATAGATTGGGGGTAGGGCCAAATAAAAGGTAAGAATAATGCGCGGGGGGGCAGAACAAGTTCGGTGACGTCATATCGTCACCGCTACCGGCTCGGCAGAATCGGGAGGAACCCACCACTGCTTCAGGATTGACACTGGACACTTAACGATTGGCATGTATTTACAGTAGTTGCAGTGTCCCAGGCTCATGTGATCACTCTTTGCCACATTCCCAGCCAGCTTCTGACAAAGATGTCTTTGCTTAATGACCATGTGACTCACTTAACAACCATGGCAAAAAAAGGCCACAAAAATCAGGTGCGAGTCACTTAACCACCTTGCTTAGAATGGAAATTCTGATCTCAGTTGTGGTCGTAAGTCAAGGACTACCTGCATATAGAATATTGAGCACAAAAACAAAATTATGCAATTTTAGCAGACCCTGTTTTATACGTTTCTGTTTGACCTTGACTTGTTCCCCATTCAAAGAAGGCATAGAGAGTCACGCAGAGGCTCAACACGCAGGGATTTTGGCAAAACTTTGCATTTGTGGAATGGTTAAATGTTGTTTTAGCAACATAGCTAGCAGCTCCTCCTCCCCAATCTTCATTTAAAAAGAGGAGGAAAACTGAGCATTTTAAATATCTGTCATTTTTAATACATGCCCCTCTTCACCATTTTTTAAACTGAAGAAAATGTTTAGAGCAGGGGTCAGCAACCTGTGGCTCTGGAGCCGCATGTGGCTCTTTCACCCTTTTGCTGCAGCTCCCTGACACTCAAAACGTGTCACAACCGCCAATGTGCAACATCCGCCGGCACACAATTTATTGAGCTTTTCATCCCCCAGTAGGCCAACCATGGATAAAGCCAAGAAAAGAAAAGTTTCAGAAGAAAACAGAATGTTTAATTCAACGACATATGCTAGTTTTGTGGCTGCTCAAGAAACAGTCAGGCACGGGAAGGGTTTTGTGGCTCCCGGTGTTTTCTTTTCTGTGGGAAACAGGTCCAAATGGCTCTTTCAGCATTTAAGGTTGCAGATCCCTGGTTTAGAGGATCAGGGGTGTGTGGGTATGCTTGCATGTGCCTGATAATAAAGAAATATTTAATTACAGTTTACAATTTGAAAACTGCTACTCCATTTTTCTTAGTGCAAGCAGAAATAATATCATTGTACCAGGAAGGTTGGACGTAGCATATGTCCCCTTTTAGGTGTCCCGGAGGACAGGGCCATTTCTGTTTTGAAAATGCAGCTTCTTCTTTGAAAGTCTTGCAGAAACTTTCTCAAAAGCCAGCATGCGGTTGTACGTTTTCCCCTCTGTTCCCACAGGGTGTTTTCCATATTGCAGCTTCATGTTGCTGCTCATTTATCACTAGGGCCTGTCAGCTGGCAGGGTGACTTCCTACCCTTTTCCATCTTGTTAGAAGAGCTGGCTGCCTTGTTTAACATATTTTATCCACCAAGAAGGGGAAAAAAAACCTGGTGGAAAGTAGACTATGAAGAGGAATTTCCTTAGAGTATCCTCAAGATTTAGAATGCCTTTTTTCACCTTGTCCTCCCTTTCACTTTTTTCTTTTTCTTTTTAATTTTGGAGAGCTTGGGTGGAACAAGTTATGCTAGTAAACCCTGGAATGACTCGCGTGTTTAGCTATTGCTCAGGATGGGCTGATGTTAGAAAATCATCCTGTGCAAATGACTTCTCGGCTATGGATTCATCGGAGGCCATATTACCTTGTCCCTTACAAGAAATTCTTAAATTGGGATGACCACATGTGGCAGATAAGCTTAATATCTGTGGAGATTCTCAGTCATCCAGGACATGGTTTATTTATTTTATTTATTGGTTCAATTTATATGCCACCCTTCTCCGGAGACTCAGGGCGGCTTACAATACGTTAAGCAATAGCCTTCATACTTTTGTATATACCTGCTTAGTAGGGCTTTTGCCCCCCCCCCCAGCGGTGTTCTTTTTTATACAAAGTCAGCTTATTGCCCCCACAATCCGGGTACTCATTTTACCTACCTCGAAAGGATGGAAGGTGCTTTTTCTCAAAAAGCAACTGGACGTTCTGGTTTTTCCTTGAAGACATTTCCCTTCTCATCCAAGAAGCTTCATTCAGTTCATTGAACTGAAGTTCAATGTTCAGTGAACTGAATGAAGCTTCTTGGATGAGAAGCGAAATGTCTGCAAAGAAAAACCAGGAAGTCCAGTTGCCTCTTGAAAAAAGCACCTTTGGGACAGTTAAGCTTATTTTTTCTTCAGCACCTGGCTGTTGATTTCTGACCAGATACAACCTGACATCCGATTGTGCACTGGGCAGGGGAATACAACAAAATGTCTTCCCATGAGTGTCCAACATCGTATTTGTTGTGATGTCCTTGTCTGAAATAAGTCATATCTTTTGGAGGATAATGTCACGATGCATATGGTGTCATTGCAGCTTCTACCAGATGGCTAGGGTGCGTCCATGGATCATCACCACAGTTGGAAGTCTGCATGACCTTTTTCTTGGCAGATCAGAAGTGCTTTTCATTTGGGAATGAAATAATGAATAACCTGTAATGGGAACTCGCACTTAATATTCTGGCTTTAGTCTCAGGTCTTGTAGGAGCATGGTGGCTCGAGAGGTTGGAACACTGGGCATGAGGTTAGCAAGGCCACGTTCGAGACCCGAAAGCTGCTGTTGGGCAGGGTTAAATTCCCGTTTTTCACTCCAGCTCCTGAAAGGAGACCCCAGCTGGGCATCCCGAGGACAATGGTGATGTCACCCGCTAATCCTTTCAACCCGGAAACGCCTCAGTGCTTCTGACATGAGTGCAGCAGTCTCAGGACTGGAGTTAACCTATTAATATATTATTGTATTTTGGGAAGAGCCTTTTTTTGTGTACCTTTTAAGATCATTTTAGTCTGGACCAGGGGTGCTATTCAGCAAGTTCTGACAGGTTCTGGAGAACCGGTAGTGGAAATTTTGAGTAGTTCAGAGAACTGGCAAATACCACTCTGGCTGGCCCCAGAGTGGGGTGGGGATGGAGATTTTGCAATATCCTTCCCCCAGGAGTGGGGAGGGAATGGGGATTTTGCAATATCCTTCCCCTGGAGTGGGGTGGGAATGGAGATTTTGCAGTGTCCTTCCCCTGCCACGCTCACCAAGCCACGCCCACCAAGCCACACCATGCCCACCAAGCCACGCCCACAGAACCGGTAGTAAAAAAATTTGAATTCTACCACTGCTCTGGACTCTCTGCGTGGTCTCATGTCTTATCTGTTTCTATGGATGTTTTGATTTTGTACACCGCTCAGAGTCTACTGAAGATGAGAGACTATCACAAATTCGAATGAATGAATGAATGGTTAAACGAAAGAACAAATGAATGATACCCTATAAACCATACGGTAGATGACATATTTCCACATTTGCATTAAATACAATAAAGAAAGAACTGGCAATTGCCTTCTTGCCAGCTTTGTTTAGCCTGTCTTAAGTTTGCTGTTTGGAGTAGCCAGAAGTGGAGGACATTACGTCAGAGAAACTCATGGGTGGAAAAACAATTCCTGTTTGAGGAGAGAGAACATTTCAGGAGTGGAAATTAAAGTGAGCTGATAGATCACAGAAGCTAAACATTAGAAAGTATGTTAATGCATTTGAAAGCTCTGAGTCAGTGATAGAGTATTGATAAACCGGATTGCTACAGAGATGTTTTTCCAATAGGTATTAGAGAAAGGCTGCTGTTGTTATCATTGCTGCAATTGCTATAAACAATCTTGAGGGGATTAGCCCATTAATGCTTATGTGCTAAGGCCACTCCCTGCTTGCACTGGTTGTGTCACTGGCCAAATATTTTAGATACTCTCTGTTCCTCCACCCCCATGACAAAATAGCATGTGAATTTTCAGTACATTAGCCAATCCCAGGGAACTGTTGATTGAAGCGTATGATTGTTTCTTCATTGACAGAAGTGGCATGAACATTGTCCTTTACCTCACGCTAGTACATTTGAAGCAACCCGCCAGTATTTGCTATCAGGGTGTTTGGTTGGCTGCAAGCGTTTCTTTCAATCTGACATCTGGAAAGCAGCAGCCCACCAAAGATGGTGCTTCCATCCTTCACTAGGAGAGGTTGCAGGATTGATGAGTTGACATTATCTGATTCACAGTGAACGGAATCAAGATGGCCCCATTAACCATTAAAAAAAACAACACTTCAGGATGACGTTACTGCAGACAGGACAGAAAAGATAGATCTGGACATCTTAGCCCTCCTCATAAACAAAATCACTCCATGATCAACTCTTTAGGAAGCAACCTTGATTTGGAGTCTTCTCCTTGATAACATCTCAAGAATAACATTTTTGAACTACCGGTAGTCCTCAACTTACAACAGTTCATTTAGCGACCATTCAATGTTACAACGGCACTGAAAAAAGTGACTTATGACCATTTTTCACAGTTACGACCTTTCCAGCATCCCCATGATCATGTACTCAAAATTCAGATGCTTGGCAACTGGTTCATATTTATGACAATTGCAGTGTCCCAAGGTCCAGTGATCCCCGTTTGCGACCTTCTGACAATCAAAGTCAATGAGGAAGCCAGATCCACTTTACAACCGGGTTACTAACTTGTCAATTGCAGTGATTCACTTAACAACTGAGGAAAGGAAGGTCGTAAAACGGGGCATAATTCACTTAACAATTGTCTCACTTAACAACAGAAATGTTGGGCTCAATTGTGATCATAAGTCGAGGACTACCTCTATTCGGAGACTGTCACTCATATGATTCCTGCCATCTCTTTTCTGAAAGAGCATAACTATAAATAAATATGGGGATTGTGTGATACTCCTTGAACTTTAAAGCAATTTTCTTTATTTACTGAACTCCTTGTCTATAGGTAATCCTTGACTTATAACCATTTGTTTAGCAACCATTCAACATTACAACATTACACTGAAAAAAAAAATGACTTACAGTTGATCCTCACACTTACAACTATCACATCACTTAACGACCGTGTGATTCACTTAACAGGTGCACTGATTTTGCCACAACCGTGGCAAAAGAGGTCACAGAGTCAGGCACAGAATTTTTGCTTGTAAATCAAGGATTACCTGCATCTGCTGGTCTTTTTGACTCCCCAGTTTCGAACTCTTAATATCGATAAAGATATTGCGGTACAATACTTCATTCATTCATCTCCATATTTTTGTCTTTCAAACATTCCTCTTACGATGCAACTGCAGATTCCACCCCTTCCCCTCCTCACCCCTTCCCCACTTCAGTCTTTCAAAGATTTCATTCCTGCTTTGATGGTACTTGTCAGTTTTCTTTTCATCACAGTTCGGTGCAATAGGCACCGTCACTAAAAGATTCAACAGATTAGGTTAGGTATGGTACCGGTTTGGCTGGTTGTTTGTTTTTTTTTTTAAGTTGGGGGAATCCTTTCCAGAGCACTACTGAGAAGAGAGGGAAAAAAAAAACATGAAATGCTAATTATGGAGCTCCCCACAACACTTCTCAGCTTTGTTGGAAAGAAACCTGTTAATTTATCTAGACCAGGGGTCAGCAACCCTCTGGAGCCGCATGTGGCTCTTTCATCCCTCTGCTGCGGCTCCCTGTTGCCGGTCGGCTCCACAATTGATAGGGCTTTCGGTTAGGATAGGTAGAGGAAAAAGGACACCGCACAAGGAGGAGACTCTATGGTGGGGGAACTAGACTTCCGGTCCGCAGAGGAAAAAGGACACCGCGCTAGGAGAAGACTCTATGGTGGGGGAACTGGACTTCTGATTGGCTCCAGAATTGAATGAGGGGCTTCCAGTTAGGACCTTTGTGGCTCTTTGAGTGTTTAAGGTTGCCGACCCCTGATCTAGACTCTAAATTACAGTAGCTCTTTAGAAGTGAGTCCAGCTATAGCTGAGTCTTTGTTTACACCTGGGACACCTTCCTAATTTAATATATTCAAAGACCACATGTTGGTGGGCAAAGCAGAGGCATCTTAGTTCTTCACACAAGTCCTTTATATTTCAGTTATGACGGTATTTTTTCCCTGTATTAGCCAACTCAGATTCTTAGTACAGGCAATCCTTACTACCACAACTGAGCCCAACATTTCTATTGCTAAGTGAAATAGTTGTTAAGTGAGTCTTGCCCCTTTTTGCAACTTTCCTCGCCAGAGTAGGTAAGTGAATCACTGCAATTGTTAAGTTAGGTTAACATGGTTGTTAAACGAATCTGGCTTCCCCATTGACTTTTTCAGAAGGTCGCAAAAAGGGGATCACATGACCCCGGGACACTGCAACCATCATGAATACGAGCCGGTTGCCAAGCATCCGAATTTTGATCACGTGACCAAGGGTATGCTGCAATGGATGTAAGTGTGAAAAATTGTCATAAGTCACTTTTTATAGTGCCTTTGTTTGTAACTTCATTAAAAGTAACAGTCACATTTGTTTTTGCAACAGACACTAAATGAATGGTTGTAAGTTGAGGACTATCTGTCTGGCTGGACTATACCCAACAAGAAGACCTTCTCAAAAACATTGGAGAAATATCAATATAATAAGAGAACACCAAAGCACCTGAGGGTAGGACAAGAAGCAATGGGTGGAAACTAATCAAGGAGAGAAGCAACTTAGAACTAAGGAGAAATTTCCTGACAGTTAGAAAAATTAATCAGTGGAACAACTTGCCTCCAGAAGTTGTGACTGCTCCAACACTGGAAGTTTTTAAGAAGATATTGGATAACCATTTGTCTGAAGTGGTGGTAGAGTTTCCTGCCTAAGCAGGGGGTTGGACTAGAAGACCTCCAAGGTCCCTTCTAACTCTTTTATTCTATTTCTATTTCTAAGGTTTTCAGCACTAAACTCATAAGTAGTGGAGAAAAACATCACCTCAGTTACCTAAGACTGAGTCTATTTAGGAATTATGGAATGTAGACTGTCGGTTGGAAAAGCAACCAGAAACCTGTCTATGTGAGGGGTGGAAGACCCTGCCTTGCTGGAGGCACTTTGAAAGGGCATATTTCAAAAAGCAGAAGTCAGAAAGGAGCTGAGAATACCCTGTAGCAATTTTTGCAGGTTAGCCTTATTTATTTATTTATTTATTTATTTATTTATTTATTTATTTATTTATTTATTATATTTCTATACCGCCTTTCTCCCGTAGGACTCAAGGCGGTGTACAGTCAAGAAAAATATAGACACACAAACATCATAAAATTATTGAAAGTTTCTTTTAGAATAGAATAAAATAGAATTCTTTATTGGCCAAGTGTGATTGGACACACAAGGAATTTGTCTTGGTGCATACACTCTCAGTGTACATGAAAGAAAAGATAGGTTCATCAAGAATCATAAGGTACTAATGAGAGTCATAGGGTACAAATAAGCAATCAGGAAACAATAAAATTAAAAACAATAAAATTTTCAATAAAAAATTACTTTTCAGTTCAATTACTAATTGAAAAATTATTTTCCAATAGGACTAATTAAAAACATTTCCAAAGCAATCCTTTATATTCAAGGAAATTTGCAAGCATATTTATTTTGAATGCTGTTTATAAACTTAGTAAAGGCTGTAAATCTTGCCTTTTGGAATGAAGGAATGGATTTGCTTGCCTTACATCTATGTAAACTAGGCACTCTTGGCTTGTGGGAGAAAATAAGGAATAAGTCTACCACAAAGCACTTATACTCTTGACTATCAAAGTTTAATATTGGAGAGGTTGATATAGCAGTACTTTGAGGATTAAAACTGTCTGTCTGTCCGTCCATCCATCCATCCAGAGCCATGCACACCCTTGACAAAATAGCATAGAAGAATATCCAGAAGTGAAATTTGAACGCTGCCAAAATAACTTTTTCTTTCGCGTCTAAAGAACGCAAAGTGTTTTTCAGTCTTAGCAACTTTAATGTACGGATTTCAACTTCCAGAATTCCCATGGCTGGCTAGGGAATTCTGGGAGTCGGAAGTCCACACCTCTTAAAGTTGCTAAGGTCAAGAACCCTGGCGATGTGAATGGGTCTACAAATCCACCACGATGTGAGCTCAGCTTGAAGGTAATTCTTAACTTTTTTTTAAGGATGGTACGGGGAGGGGAGGAGGAGGTCAATTCTCAAAATGAGTGGTATAAATAAAATTCAAAGGTAATTCAGTGAAACATTTGCCCACCACCTACTGATCACCTATCATTGCTTCCGTTCCTCAGAGCTTCTTTGCGGTGTTGTATTTCTATACAGCTATTAACACATTTGCAGCTCAGCTTGTGAAAGAAGTTTAGATATCTCTAATTTTGCCAGCCTTGCTCCCAAACTTCGTATCTCTTTGGCTCCAGTTCAAATTATGCTTGTGCAAGCAGACAGGAGAATGCTTGTTTGAAAGTAAACTATATTTGATTTTGGTGTCTTATACACTCCACAGTATATGTTGCTGCGACATATGGAAATTCAAAAGCACCAACTTCCCCTTCATACCTCAAACGAAGTAGGATGGGAGCAAGGTTTGAGACGACTGCTTGGGAGCTTTCCTTGTCATATAAGAGATTTAGCGAAAGTGTTTGTCATTAGTTCAGGAATTATTGGCTGCTACTAGGATATTATTTAAGGGGTGTGTGCAAGTGTGTGTGTGTACATAGTCATACCTGAAACAATGTCTATCTCAAATTGGCATTGTGAAGTGTATGTGAAAGCATTCAGGTACGGGCAGGTGAACTTTCCCAATTTCTCCTGGGTTAAATTGTAAGAAATGACATCCCGTTGATGTTAGTTTTATTTTATTTTATTTTTATTTTATTTTGAATTTGTATACCGCCCTTCTCCCTGAGGACTCAGGGCGGTGAACAGCCAAATAAAAACATCAAATACAAATATTAGAATACAGTTAAAATATATATATAAATTTGGCCCCATTAATTAAAACGATAAACAAAACAATTAAAAAACACTTAAAAAGAATTAGGCCAGCCCGGCTTGTTGGAAAAAGAAGGTTTTAAGGGCACGGCGGAAGGCACTGAGGTCATGGATTCTCCTTATCTCTGGGGACAACTGATTCCAGAGGGTAGGTGCCCCCACAGAGAAGGCCCTCCCCCTGGGGGTCACCAGCCTGCATTGTTTGGCTGATGGCACCCCGAGGAGGCCCTCTCTGTGGGAGCGCACGGGCCGATGGGAGGTCGTCGGTGGCAGCAGGCGGTCTCGAAGATAGCTAGGCCCGATGCCATGGTTAAGAGTGATTGCTTGGTTAAAGAAATCTCAACTGACTAATTGCAGGGAACGTGTATTTAGAATAGAATAGAATAGAAGACCTTGGAGGTCTTCTAATCTAACATCCCTACTCAGGCAGGAAACCCTATAGCAGCAATGGCGAACCTTTTATTTTATTTTATTTTATTTTATTTTATTTTATTTTATTTTATTTTATTTTATTTTATTTTATTTTATTTTATTTTATTTTATTTTATTTTATTTTATTTTATTTATTTTATTTTTTTATTTTATTTTATTTTATTTTATTTTATTTTATTATTTTATTTTATTTTATTATTTTATTTTATTTTTTTATTTTATTTTATTTTATTTTATTTTATTTTATTTTATTATTATTTTATTATTTTATTTTATTATTATTTTATTATTATTTTATTTTATTTTATTTTATTTTATTATTTTATTTTATTTTATTATTTTATTTTATTTTATTTTACTTTATTTTATTTTATTTTATTATTTTATTTTATTTTATTTTATTTTATTATTTTATTTTTTTATTTTATTTTATTTTATTATTTTATTTTATTTTATTTTATTTTATTTTATTTTATTTTATTATTTTATTTTATTTTATTTTATTATTTTATTTTATTTTATTTTATTTTATTTTATTATTTTATTTTATTTTATTTTATTTTATTTTATTTTATTATTTTATTTTATTTTATTTTATTTTATTTTATTTTATTATTTTATTTTATTTTATTATTTTATTTTATTTTATTTTATTATTTTATTTTATTTTATTTTATTTTATTTTATTTTATTTTATTTTATTTTATTTTATTTTATTTTATTTTATTTTATTTTATTTTATTTTATTTTATTTTATTTTATTTTATTATTTTATTTTATTTTATTTTATTTTATTTTATTTTATTTTATTATTTTATTTTATTTTATTTTATTTTATTTTATTTTATTTTATTTTATTTTATTTTATATGCCGCCCTTCTCCGGAGACTCAGGGCAGCTTACAATGCGTTAAGCAATAGCCTTCATACTTTTGTATATTTTATACAAAGTCAGCTTATTGCCCCCCATAAACCGGGTCCTTTTAGATACCGAGTGCCCTAACTGTGCATGTGTGCATGACCAAACTGAAAGGTGAGTGCGTGTGTGTGAATGCACCAACGTGTGCATGCGTGGACATGTGTGGACATGCACATGCATGAACATGTGCACATGTGCAGCAGAGATCCAAAGACCAGCTGGGCGGCGGGAGGCAGGGCATCCCAACACCAGCGGGGCAAGAGGTAAGATCTTTTTCTTTCGTGAGCTTCTGTTTCGTCGTTTGCAGGGAAACAGAAGCTCACGAAAGAAACTCCACGGAGATCTGACCTGGGGCGACGGCACGCGTGCCAGCAGAGAGGGCTCTCCGTGCCACCTCTAGCACGCGTGCCATAGGTTCGTCATCACGGCCCTATAATATACAATTTCAGACAAATGGTCGTCCAATTTCTTTTTAAAAACTCCCAGTGTTGGAGCATTCACAACTTCTGGAGGCAAGTTGTTCCACTGATTAATTGTTTTCACTGTCAGGAAATTTCTCCTTAGTTCTAGGTTGCTTCTCTCCTGGATTAATTTTCATCCATTGCTTCTTGTCCTGCCTTCATTCAAACATGCATGTTAATAGAATAATAACTCATAGAAATGGGATCTTCACAGATCCCCTCTGTAGGGGGACAGAGATGCAGGGAAACACTTGAGACCCTGGATAACCCCTATGATGAAATAATATTTTCTGGTTTATGAACAATACTCTAGGATTTAATATGTCTGATTCAGGAGCTTAGTAATACTGAATGAGCACCTAGTCTCCCTTTTGGTTACTGTATGTTGGGACCTGTTGTTGCAACTCCCAACTACTCATCCTACATGTTGACTGGGAAATTGGGGAAGTAACAGTCACAACCAGTTTGGAGAGTTTAGGGCTAAGGAAGGACACATGTTGCAGAAAAGTTATGTGTATTACTGTTCATTTTAATCTTGCAGGGTACATCCAAAATGATTTTAGATTATGTTCTCTGATCTTTCTAGCTCAATGCTGGCTGGGGAATTCTGGGAGTTGAAGTCCACACATCAGTGGTAGATTGCTACCGGTTCTCCCCGGTTCGGGAGAGCCGGTAGTGGAAATCTTCATAGGAGAGCGAACCGGTTCGCTCTGAATGTCATTTGGGCCCTTCCCCCCGCCCCCGCGCTATACCTACTTTTATTTCATTTGTTTTTTGGTCAGGCACAGCAGAGGGGATTGCCATGCCTCAGCTGTTTTTTTTTCTCAATGCGCTTGCGTGAAGCGCAAATTCGGCGCATGTGCGAGCGAAGCTATCATGTGCATGGCGATCGCGTGCAATGCGAACTGGTGGTAAAACTGATTAAAACTCACCACTGTCACGCATCATAAAGTTGCCAAGTTTGAAAAACGATGCACTGGGTGAAAATTGAGCAGTACTCTCTCCCATACAATCTCCATGGAACATATACAGTATTAGCTTTCATAGATATTTGCACATTTTTAAATAGTTCCCCAAATAATAGCATTTTTTTTTTTCAGATTGCAAGATATCCCTGTTAATTACTGATAATAGAATCTGAACTAGCCAGGACTGATTAGGAAAACTATTTTGAAGTTGTGCAGGTTAGCTTCATGAAAATTTTGATCTAATATGTAACTCTGGAAAAGAAAAAATAAGTTCCAGTCTTGTAATCATGAGGGGGAAAGGGAAAGTAAAATAATATAGCATATCCCTTATATAAATCTATAGTTAGAGTGCACTTGGAGTTCTAGCTATATTATTCTAGCTATATTATATATTGTTCTATACTGAGAGCCATTTTGGCCTAATACTAAAGCTGGCTGGTCTTTACTACTGGAAACTGGGAAACTAGGAGACTGTGAGTTCTAGTTCCTCCCTAGGCATGAACGCTGGCTGGGTGACCTTTCACCAATCATCAAGAGACTGTGAGTTCTAGTCCCACCTTAAGCACGAAAGCCGGCTGGATGACTTTGGGCCAATCACCAGAGATTGTGAGTTCTAGTACCAATTTAGACATCAAAGTTGGGTGGGTATCTTTTGGGCATTCGTTCTCTCTCAACCCACCCCACCCCACAGTTGTTGAGTGGAAAATAGGAGAGGAAGAAGTATAATTTTTTTTGTTAAATTATTTGCCGCGTCTTTCACTGTGGGGCTACTCTAGGTGGCTATATTATATACGTTCACTGCTTTTAATTAACTATTATGAAGTAATAAAGGCAGGTTAAAATATAATAAATAAAATTGTCAAATCCTTAGAAACCATAAGAGGAATTTTCTTCCATCATTTATAATGATGGTATGGTAGGGTCTTCTGGTATGGGTAGGCTGTATTACGGTCATATCTCAAGGACTACCTGAAGGACTACCTATTTGTACATAGTTGGTATTAAATAACAATTTATGATATCAATATCACTAGCATAAAATTAAATAATTTTAGTTTTTGAAATTGAGGAGATAGCTGTAGATTACATCAAAGTATTTGTTGTACAATAAAGAATTTGGTCTGGAGCTACCATAGTTACTTGGTATTGAAGTTGATATATACACCTGATATATTGTTAATAAAAGGGAAAAAATATAAGATGAACTAATTTAACAAGAATTAAAATACCCAACAATAATTTTGAAGAACAAAGAAAAAGGATTATGAGTTTCTAATGTTTCCCTTTTTGTACATCTGTTCATTTGTCATATTGTATGTATGGAGACCATTATTGCTTAAATTTGATTAAACTTCTATTAGATATATATTAGTTTTGCCATTGCTATATATTCCCTAAGTTTAAATTCCCAATAAGATATTATTGGAATTGTATCTTTCTTCCAATGTTCAGCAAAATTTATTCTTTTGTTGTAAACATATATCTCATCAAATCATGATGTTTCTGATAATTTTTTTCTGAGATTATTATGCCTAGTAAAAAGATTTGTAGTTTCATTTCAAATTTAAATTGATATTTTACATGTCCACCATATGTGATAAAATGTTCTTTCTGATTCACGACACTTCCATCGTTTATTATTATGTGATTTGTCTGTGATAAATATTATTTGATGGCATTGTGCATCATCTGTAGAACATTTTGTATCAATTTTCCTTTAAGTTGTAACTTGGCATACATTTTACAGATTTAGTCCATAATTCTTCTTATGGTTGTTCCTTTAATGACTTGGAAGTCTTCAGATTTTACTGACAAAATGGTTGTCTCTAGCACGAGAATCACTGGTTTCAGTCCGTAGATTGCTCATCAAACCTCAAAGGAGATATTGTTGAACTGAAAAAAAAAGTGTGGGCAATTATAATAATGAGTAGGCTGGAACTGAGAAGAAAAGACTGTAGCGATTGTGGAACGAGAGCAAGTAAGAGGAAATATGATAGACTAGAGGCATATAAAAACTGAAGATGTAGAAAACGTGGATGGTGAAAATTTTTTCATATCAATATTCGGTATTAGAACTCAGTTCATCCCTTGAAACTACAAGGGAGATTCAGAACTGGTCAAAAGAAGGAAGTTTAGTTAAGTGTCCCTCAAACTAGGTATCTTCTTAAAACAGTGTTTCTCAATTTTGGTTGCTTGAAAGGTGTAGACTTCAACTCCCAGAATTCCACAGCGAGCATGGGAATTGGGAGCTGAATAGTGGTGGGTTCCTCCTGGTTCGGCCCGGTTCGACCGAGCCGGTAGCGGTGACGATATGACATCACCGAACCGGTTCTCTTTGTTTGGGAGCTGCCCCCCCCGCCCCCCCGTGTTATTCTTACCTTTTATTTGGCCCCGCCCCCAATCTATTGCTGGCTCCTGAGTCCCAGCTGATTGGCTAGAAGGAAAAAAACTGTTTGCCACGGGGCTTCAAAGTGCCGCCCTATAGCTAATCAGTGTTAAAAGGCAGTGTGGTGGTAGACCGGTGCCTCCAAAAACAAATGAGTAGACCGGTACAGCTCTGCAAGCAGTTAAAAGCCTGGTAAACCAGTACCTCTGCTAAATTCTAAAGAATTGTCACATGACCATCAAGCCACGCCCACAAAATAAGCCACGTCCACAGAACCGGTAGTAAAAAATTTTAGAACCTACCCCTGGAGCTGAAGTTCTCATATCTTCAAACAGCCATGGCTGAAAAGCACTATCCTCGTGTATAGGTCAATTCCTAGAATCGCTTACCTATTCTATCTATTACTGAGAATTCTGGGAGTCAAAATTCAGAAAGTAGGACTGGGGACTACTGGTCTACTTATAGAGGTAATCCTCCACTTATGACCACAACTGAACCCAAAATTTATGTTGCTAAGTGAGAAATTTGTTAAGTGGGTTTTGCCCCATTTTACGACTTTTCTTGCCACATTTGTTAACTGAATCCCTGCAGTTGTTAAATTAGTAACACGGCTGTTAAGCGAATCTGGTTTCCCCATTGACTTTGCTCGTCAAAAGTTTGCAAAAGGCAATCACATGACCCTGGAACACTGCGACCGCCATAACTGTGAGTCAAGTTATCAAGCATCCGAATATAAATCACGTGGACCATGGGGATGCTGCCACGATCGCAAGTGTGAAAAACGGTGATAAGCCACTTTTTTCATTGCCGTTGTAACTTTGAACAGTTACTAAATGAACTGTTGTAACTTGAGGGCTGCCTGTACTGAGGAATTTGTTGCCTTCAGACTTGGCTACGGCTATTATTTTAGGTAGCTTTAAAAACAGGCTTTTGTGGGGACGCGGTGGCTCAGTGGCTAAGATGCTGAGCTTGTTGATCAGAAGGTTGGCAGTTCAGCAGTTCGAATCCCTAGTGCTGCGTAACGGGGTGAGTTCCCATTACTTGTCCCAGCTTCTGCCAACCTAGCAGTTCGAAAGCACGTAAAAAATGCAAGTAGAAAAACAGGGACCACCTTTGGTGGGAAGGGAACAGCGCTCTGTGGGCCTTCATTGTTTAGCCATGCTGGCCACATGACCACGGATACGTCTTCGGACAACGCTGTCTCTTCGGCTTTGAAATGGAGATGAGCACCGTCCCCTAGAGTCGGGAACGACTAGCACATATGTGCAAAGGGAACCTTTACCTAAAAGCAGGCTGGACAAATTTTAATTTTGTGCAGAATTCAAAATTTCAAAACATCTAAGAACAGAGTGAAGTAGTGATCTGGCAAATCCTAAGGAGACGTTGATGCATTTGGCTGAGGCTTTACAGAGAGAGAGGATGCTTCCTACTGGACATGGTTGCATTCCTTCCTCCATTAAGTCTCTATCAATGTATTGGTGGGGAAAAATGGTAAATACAAATTAATGTTGCTTTGTCTCTCCCTTTTCTCACAGTGAGTTCAGTCCATTTGTTTAATTTTTAAAAAGAATATATAACCTTTCTGTTGAATTAGCAAACCTAGTTTCAATAGCACAATTTCTGGTAATGCTTCATTTCTGATGACATTTCTTCCGTTCTTTTTTACTGCTCTGGAAGCTTTAAAAATGTGTACATGGTGCAATGTTATGATAGTATTTTGTGGCAGATTTGTTTTTTAGCACCTTCATTTCAAAATTCCCCATTTGAATCAAAGCAAGTCATTAATTAAGTCCGTTAATCCAATTTTAATGAGAATTGTGGCGTGGACTGTAAAGTTGGTGTAATAATTTCCATATTCTTGCAGTTCCGGAATTTAATGTCATTGGAGCAAAGTAAATAATCTGGGAATTTTAGACAATCACTGCCTTTTTTTTTTCTGATATGCTCAGAGAACTGATATTTGCTTGGGAATAACTGGTTTAAATCTATGTCATCTTTTATTTTATGTGTTTTTCTTTCCCAGATAAAAAAAGATAAACCAGAAATTGTCCCAAATTTAAGACATCTAGTCATGGAGAGATTCGGAAACCTGGAAAGCAAGAACTGTAATGCTGATTTACAAAGAAATGAGAAAGTTGTCCTATTTAAGGAGCAGATCAAGCAAATGAAGGCTCAGTGTAAGTGTGGCTTTATCTCTAAGTCGTCATGTTGTATATGGTCTCAGTACCTCTGTTACCTTTGTCTCTTACTACAAACCTGTGATATTTATTCATGTATTAAGAAAATTTTTAGAGCCGTCCAACTCTAGAGCAACTCCAGGCAGCTTGTGAGAAATAAGACCCCAAATACAAAACCTAGCAACTCCCTAGCAACACCAATCAGACAAGTCGCTTGATGGGCTTTGTATCACCCTTGGGTCCCTAGGCCCACTAGCAGAACCATGCAGGGATGAAATTAAAAAATTTCCCCTACCAGACCTGTGGGTGTGGCTTGTTGGGGGTAGGTCATGTGCCTGGGTGGGCGTGGCCAACTCAACATCACTCACATGGAGGGGTTCCTCACCGGCCCCTCCCCTCCCAGCCACTCCTTGTCGCGAATGGTAGGAAAATGGGGAGGGAAATATTCCTGCCTTCCCTCAGTCTGTGCTGAGATTGAGGAATGGATGACAGGCAAGAAAATCCCCTTCCTCATTTTCCTGCATTTCACAAAAACGGTTCCATTTCAGATGTCCCCCTCCCTCCTGGGAACTACTTTAAAGGAACAGGCTGCAGCAGCTCCGTTGTGAATGGAGGGAGAAAAGTTAGCATTCTCTCTGCTGCATTTAACATTGAATTCTGTGGAATATTGAGTGGCCGGGTGAGTGGCGACCGGCCGGGCGTGGGTGGGGCCAAGGAGGGGTAATTACTACTGGTTCAGCGAACTGATGCCCATAATCTCTAGCGGTTCATCTGAACCGGTGGGATTTGACCTCTGGGACCATGTCTTAAGGGTCTTTTGAAAATATCAAGGTGAGGATCAATCTGATTCCCACAGGGTTGATGTTCCACAGGGAGAGAGCCACCATGGAGAAGGTCCTTCTTCTTGTTTTGCGCTAGATGAACCCTCATAAGAGAGGGTTTCCACCTGCCTCCCTGCTCTGGTGGGTTGTGTAGATGTAAATGAGAAAAAAGATGGTCCTTAAAATAACCTGGTCCCAAGTCATATAAGGTTTTTAAAAAATGAAACCAGCACCACGAATTGGAGCCGGAAGCAAATCTGCAAGAGAAGTGACAAATGTGCAAATCTAGACTTGCACAAAACCATCTGGGCATCACATTTTGAACTAATAAAAGTTTCTGGGTACTTTTCAAGGGCAGTCCATGCGCCTTGCAGTAGTCAGAGGTAGAGAAACCACTGCTCTGCATCTAGTTTAGTTTAATTTAGTTTATTTGATTTGTATACCGCCCTACTCCCGAAGGACTCAGGGCGGTGAACAGCCAACAATAAAATACATAGATACAAAAAATTTAAAACCAGAATAAAATCAAATTAAATCATTTTGGCCCAGACAGATTAAAACACCCCAATAATTTAAAAACAGATTAAAATTTACATGTTTAAAAAGGGAGAGATTAGGCCAAGCCCGCCTGATGGAATAAAACAAGTAGCACATAAATCTTTGCTCAGCCCTCCCATCTCAAATTACCTCTTGGCCTTTCGAAGAAGAAGAAAGGCAAAACAGTATACCTAACTAGAACGTTGTGATGAAAAAGTGCATAGAGGGTTTTTTTTTTTTTTTGTGGTCTTTCTGTTCCCATCCATTTTAACAACTGGCCTTTTCGAATTTCTCCATCAAATGTGTGAGGGATGATTTCTCTGGATTCTTTCTTGGGAAGAGGAAAAAAAATCTTCTAATAATTTCTCAAGGACAGGAGTCCTCCATTTTAATGACCAACTCAAAAAGAACTCCTCGGAAGGAGCTTCCTCCTAATGCATTGAAAGGGATTGAATTAATCTCTCTTTGGGATTGAATTGAAGCATTAAATTAAATTTAAAGCTCCGTGAACTTGCAAAAAGCCTTGTCTAGCATCCAGAAGGACTTCATGCCCAAAGACACAAAAAGAGCCTTCTCATTAGTAAATGAGTGTGAGCACACAACACTTCATGAGATTTTCACCAACATTCTCTTCTCTTTTGAAATAATTTTGAGAGCAAATTCTCTATTGTCAAACTGAATGGAAGCCAGAACGATTCCTCTTATACTCTGTTTCCAATTAATATGTACATTTAAACAGATTCAACGTTTTCCTTTTAATTTACTAGTAAATTGTTTTAAAACACAAAAGAGGAAAATGGGAGGAAGAAGCTATGATTTTCATTCCTTTTATTAGGCTCCCAGGAAGGTGTCCCAGTAGTAAAAAAATGATTTTTCTTTAGTCTCTTGGTGCTGGTTTTATTTTTATAATTACCGGTATGTAAGGAAAATCTTGCTTCATAGCCTTCTTTAATATTTGAAGGTGATTTTTTTTTAAAAAAAATTCATACGTATGTTACATTCTCTTTTTGATATGATCTTTCTAAACTGATTAGGTAAGCTGTTTTTGTTTTGTCACTCTTAACAAAATTGCTCCAATTTCACAATCCAGTCTGTGTTGCAACTCTAAAGAGACCTTTGCTATAATCATGGAACTGTATTGTTAGAAAATGCTTACGGTGTCTGTTCCCAGGTTTACAGCTTGTGTATATAAGCCCTGCAACACCGCAGCATATTAAAATCCCTATGGCCCAATTCAATCATTTTGGGGCTGCTGTGGGAAAACTGGGATCCTTGGACAGCTTGTTTTCAAAATTTCTTCCAGGCATCCACAGCCACAATGCTATTGGGAATAACACAGGTTGCATTTCCAGTTTGCAGAATGCAAGGAAGAAACCAGAGGGCCTATCTGTGGAACTAGTTCACATCCCAATTGATTTTGGAAAAAAAATAATATGCATTTAATTTTGATGTTCCACAAGCACTTTTTAAACTGATGTGGAGTCACTTCTTTCAGACTCTTAAGGCTAATTCTAGGCTTATTGTAACCTACCAAAGCTTCGGATGGTGAGGCAATAGTTTGCTTGAAGGAAATGTCTGGAAACTGCTTCTCTAGAGCATGTTTTCATAAAGTAGATAGATAATTGTGGATAGGTAACCTTAGGTAGAGGGATGCGGTGGCTCAGTGGCTAAGACACTGAGCTTGTCAATCAAAAGGTGGGCAGTTCAGCGGTTTGAATCTCTAGTGCCGCATAACGGGGTGAGCTCCTGTTACTTGTCCCAACTTCTGCCAACCTAGCAGTTTGAAAGCAGGTAAAAAATGCAAGTAGAAAAATAGGGACCACCTTTCGTGGGAAGGTAACAGCGTTCCGTGAGCCTTTGGCGTTTAGTCATGCCGGCCACATGACCACGGAGACGTCTTCGGGCAGCGCTGGCTCTTCGGCTTTGGAACGGAACGATTAGCACATAGGTGCGAGGGGAACCTTTACCTTAGGTAGGCTGAAAACCTTTTGAAGATTTTTAGAGTAAGGCATCTAAGTTCTTCAGGCACTGGGATACTGTGGATTTCAAAGGAAAATCAAAGGACAAGTTTCTCTTCAGTCAACTCATTTGGATGACATAGACAAACTCATGGGATTATCTTGCTAAGAATACGGAAGTGTTTACTATTGCTGATTTTCAAATGTTGAGATTCTCGGTAGAAAAGCCCCTTTATCTCAGGGACTGCCACAAAGAAGAGAGAATCAAGCTATTCCTCAAAGCACCTGAGGGTAGGACAAGAAGCAATGGGTGGAAACTAATCAAGAAGAGAAGCAACCTAGAACTAAGGAGACATTTCCTGACAGTTAGAACCATTAATCAGTGGAACAACTTGCCTCCAGAAGTTGTGAATGCTCCAACACTGGAAGTTTTTAAGAAGATGTTGGATAACCATTTGTCTGAAGTGGTGTAGGGTTTCCTGCCTAAGCAGGGCAATGGACTAGAAGACCTCCAAGGTCCCTTCCAACTCTGTTATTCTATTTCTATTTGGTTCTGTTCTGTTCTATTCTGTTCTATTCTCTGTCTATTGACTGGTTGCCCCCTTCTCAACATTAATGCCTGATCCTGCTTAGCATTCTGAGATCAGCCAAGACACGGCTGCCTCCAGCTTGGTATAATAATTGTATTAAAATACTTTGTTGGGAGAGGAAATGAGCAATTATGAATTACAGACTAGATTTCTGTTCTCGGCAAAGAAAAGAAAGAGCTCTTAACAATATACTTCCTTAGCAAGAGAAGTCTGTGCAAAGTCTGCAGGTAAGAATGCTGATATAATGTGCTAATGCAGAGGCCCGTGGCCCACTATCGGGCCGTGGCCCATTTAAAACTGGGCTGCTGAAGAGGCAGGTGAGCGCGCAGCTTCCCTTGCACAAGCAGCGGGCATGTGTGCTTGGGCACAAAGCTCCATTTCCACAGGTGCATACGCTTGCCCATGAAGCTTCATTGTGCAAATGGAACTGTGCACGGGCCTGCCACTCGCACAAAACCGTCCCCTTTCCTTCCCCGTCAGACTGCCAATCTGGAAAGTTTGGGACCGCTGTCCTAATGTACCTTCAGCAAAGGAGAACTCACTTGTTCTCAAAACTTTGTTCCCCTGAAGAATATATTATTAGGATATTGTGAGATGCATAATACTTGAGAGTGAGCCGCTGTGAGTTAGAGAAGAATGGTTGAGGGGCATAATCTTTGCTTTGTAATGAAGAGGTGGGCAGAACATTTGAAATTTCAATGCCCCAATCTGTAAAAAGCATTCCTAGAGAATCCTGGGAAATGTAGTTCTTTGATGGGGAGGGCCACCGAACTCCTAGCACTATTTTCAAGTTAAGTTCTCAATTAATTTGGGGTTTCTACACAGCCTTGGTCCTTAACTAGTGGGCAAGACCTCCATCAATCCCTTATTGATGAATAACTTGAACTTGAACTTCAGTGGAATGCATAAATAACCCTGGTGAATATTTTAGGAGTTGTATAGGCTGCCCTGGAACTCAGTGCCCTGAAATTCAAATTCTACCTGGGCAGTTTGATTTTTTTTTTAATGTCTCCTTTTGCACATGAAGTCCATTAATCCTGGTGCAATATTGGGAACATAAGATAGTTTAGGAATAATTTCATTCTCGTTTACTGCAGCCTTCTGCAACTGTTCAGATGTAATGAACGATAGATTAATATAGTAAAATGGGAATTCTAGGCCTAAACCAAGTTTATCTTTTGAAAAAGAAGCTGGTGTTGGCTAGGAAATAGATCATTTACTGATACTATATTGGCTTGGCAGTCTTCATTTTCTCACAACCACAAAGGTTATGCTGCTAAGGTATGCAAAACAATAACCATGCAATTGTAATGGAATGTTTCTGCCTTAGCTTCAGGGGGAATACATACCATCATGCATATAGGTAATTAACACTCACACATACATACAGGTCTAACTCTTAAAACTCTCAAATATTTGCTCAAAAGATCCAACTTATGGCAACAGCTGTTGTTAAATTCTCATGGAGGAAGAGGTAGGGTGGGAAAATCGGAAGGCGAGAGTCTTCTTCAAGTGGAGCTTGATGACTTCATGGATATATTGTTGTAGAGCTCTTGAAAGCCATGCAAAAATGGTTAGCCACCACCTACTTTAAGGAATCTTTAAAAACTTCCCATTCTAGTATAGAGCCTCAATATTTCTTAGTGGTCCCCTGTCCAAGGCATGACTTTGCTTAGTTCCCTCCATCATCCAGAACAGATCAATTTACTACTGTCAACTGCTGAGATGGGTATTAGAAAAGAGTATTTAAATTCATTATTGAGTCACCTAAATAGACCAGCAAGACTGGTGATCATGATGATAACAAATAAAATTGTCATTCATTTTAAGAAGTCTTAATCTATAAATCAAACAGAGCTTAATCTTTTAATTATTAACTGATTGATTAAATCTGCATCCATCTGCAAATAACTAAAACAATATATTGGACGGGAAAAGCCCACACAATGTTTTTAGAAAGCACTTGCGCTTGTCAGCCAGCCAAAGTCTTATAAAATGCACATATTTTTGACTTTGGGATTTGAGGATTACACTTGATTTCATTGGAGAAATACTCTTCATTGTTAAATATATGATTATGAATTGTTTGTAGTTAATAGGTTATTATAATAGATTAAATTTAAATTAAGAATACTGTATATGAATTGTTTTTAATATTAATAATATACAATTATTAGCACTTTAAAGGTTGTTACGTAATTGCTATTATTCGTTTAAAGCTAGAGGTTGTTGTATTTTACTATTGTTTCTGGACTGGAAAAAGTCAAAGGTCATCTTTTTTAATCATTTGTTTTATGTACTTTTTTGGTCACTTTTTAACTTTAGCATTTTATTTCTTTCTGTTTTTTCCTTTTATGATAGTTTGTGAATGATCCTTGGGTTCTCTGAGTTTGGCTGTTTTCTTGTCTATGTTTCATTACCAAACTAGGTAATATCATCAGTGCTAGTAAGGAGTGGGGTTTGCTCACAGTTTATATTCTAGTGGCTTGCCCCGTCTGTGTTGGTGGGGATGTTCTTGATGGTTTTGGGTACAGGTAGATAGTCCTCAACCTATGACCACAACTGAGCCCAAAAT
Source organism: Arizona elegans (assembly GCA_022577455.1). Classification (NCBI taxonomy): domain Eukaryota; kingdom Metazoa; phylum Chordata; class Lepidosauria; order Squamata; family Colubridae; genus Arizona; species Arizona elegans. The sequence continues at coordinate 3,634,699 of JAKOOJ010000002.1, read as the reverse complement.
TTATGTTGCCAAGTGAGAAATTTGTTAAGTGAGTTTTGCCCCATCTTATGACTTTTCTTGCCCCATTTGTTAAGTGAATCACTGCAGTTGTTAAGTTAGTAACACAGTTGTTAAGTGAATCTGACTTCCCCATTGACTTTGCCTATCAGGAGGTTGTAAAAGGAGATGACATGACCCTGGGACACTGCAATCGTCATAAATGTGAGTCAGTTGTCAAGCATCCGAATGTAAATCAAATGATCAAATGAGGGATGCTGCAATGGTCATAAATGTAAAAAACGATCATAAGTCACTTTTATCAGTACCGTTGTAACTTTGTACGGTCACTAAGTGAACTGTTGTAAGCCGAGGACTACCTGTATAGCTGTTGACTGTTAGCTCTTTTGGCAGTTCCTTGATTGGGGTATTGTTTACTTTTTGATTGCTGGTTTAATGTTAATCTTAGTGTTAATCTCTACTCATCTGGGTGTTGATTGCTGGTGGGGAGGTGTTTTCATTTTTTTGTTTCCTTTTTGTCTTGTTGATTGTCTCTCTTGCACAGTATGTAGATATTGTTTATGTCTATGTGCCTGTTGATGGCTAACTTGTCAGAGTGCCAGGCTTCCAGGAATTCTCTAGTGTTGTTTGGTCTAGGTTATGGTCACAATTTCCCAGGTGAAAACAACCAAGTTCGGAGAGCACCAAGGACCATATATTCTCCTCTCCTTTATATTTTTATTGTTCTTTTTAAATTTTAATAATTTTTTTTTAAAGAAACAAATTAAAATAAATATGTTAAGGTTGGCATTTGGGACCAGTAGACCACTACTCATTTTTATGGCGAGCCGAAATTTATGGCTTCCTTGATTCTATTTCTGTTTATCCTCTACCAAAGGGTTTGAGTCCCTCACACCATTCTCCAGATAACAAGAGAGGTAGAACGCAGCCCCATTGTGTTAAATATTACTTTCTCATCATTAGAGAATCTCGTTGATTCTCTATGAATCTCCAAGATTCAATGCAGTCCCAGGGCTCCCTGTACAGTTATTCTGGGATAAATTAGGGTAATAAATTAAGGACTACAGGTAGTCCTTGACCTAGGACTCCAATTGAGCCCAACAATTCTGTTGCTAAGTGAGACATTTTAAGTGAGTTTTGCCTCATTTTAGGACCTTTCTTGCCACAGTTGTTAAGTGAAGCATTGCAGTTGTTACATTAGTAACACGGTTGTTGAATGAATCTGGCTTTCCCATCGACTTTGAAGGTGGCAAAAGGGGAATCACATGACCCCAGGACATCATCAATATGAACCCAGTTATCAAGCATCTGAATTTTGATCACGTGATCATGGGGATGCCGTAATGGTCGTAAGTATGCAAACTGTCGTGAATCACTTTTTTTCAAGTTACCTTGTAACTTGGTACGGTCACCAAATGAACCGTTTTTAAGTCGAGGACTTGTGTTTATGCTGATCTCTGACTGTGTTGAAGATAGATTTGATTTGAGTGGAGATATTGTTAATCATTTGCAGGAAGTGGCTGTGGAAAGATACTCCTGCAAATTCTTGTACTACACCAGATACCATCTTACCAGAAATAGCAGATAGCATGTCAGAAATGGGGCAAAACAGCCAGACAGTAGTCAGAGCATCCGAGGTGATTCTCTATCTTCCTCATCCTGCCCCACCTTACAGCAAGGAAACATAAGTAGACACGCACATTTGGCACTAGAGGTTAAAACCAGGGATGAAATCCAGCAGGTTCTGACAGGTTCTGGAGAACCGGTAACGGAAATTTTGAGTAGTTCGGAGAAGAGCCTTGATAGTACAGTGGTCTACGCACCCTGTTATTAACACAGCTGCCTGCAATTTACTGCTGGTTCGAATCTCTCCAAGGCTCAAGGTTGACTCAGCCTTCCATCCTTTCTAAGGTAGGTGAAATGAGGACCCAGTTTGTGGGGGCAATAAGCTGACTTTGTATAAAAATATACAAAAGTATGAAGGCTATTGCTTAACACATTGTAAGCCGCCCTGAGTCTCTGGAGAAGGGCGGCATATAAATCAATTTTTTTTAAAAAAACAAAAAACCGGCAAATACCACCTTTGGCTGGCCCCAGAATGGGGTGGGAATGGAGATTTTGCAGTATCCTTCCCCTGCCATTCCCACCAAGCCATGCCCACAGAACCGGTAGTAAAAAAATTTGTATTTTGCAGGAATTGGGAATCTCTAGTTTAATGAAAAGAAGAACAAAAGGTGACATGATAGCGGTATTCTGATATCTCAGGGGCTGCCACAAAGAAGAGGAGGTCAAATTATTCCCCAATGCACCTGAAGGCAGAACAAGAAGCAAAGGATGGAAACTAATCAAGGAGAGAAGCAACCTAGAACTAAGGAGAAATTTCCTGACAGTGGGAACAATTAATCAGTAGAACAACTTGCCTCCAGAAGTTGTGGATGCTCCAACACTGGAGGTTTTTAAGAAGAAATTGGACGACCATTTGTCTGAAATGGTGTAGGGTTTCCTGCCTGAGCAGGGGGTTGGACTAGAAGACCTCCAAGGTCCCTTTCAACTCGGTTATTCTGTTACTTTTTATAAATTCTGCTGTGCACTTCTCAGAGCTTTTTCTCACCTAAGAATTTACTCAGCACTTCAGGGAATGTTTTGCAATACAAAATTGCCTTGACCAGTCAACTGACTGATATTTAGGCTTGCTTCACTGCTCTCACTCTTCCCCAGACATTCAACCCAACAGTATTTTTTTCTCTTTTGCCCCCCACCCCCACCCCTCCCGAAGTTAGAACTTATTGCTTGTGGAGAGCAGGGGTGCCAACCCTCTGCCTAGTAGCAGTGTTGCGAATTGGTGACGTTAACAGAGAAGAAAATGTTTCGATCCTTTCAGCTTAGTGCTACAGTTGCCCAGGCTTAGCAATTAAGCAACTGCAGCTGATTTTGGTGATGTTCAGCAACATTTTTCCCCTCTTCATCAGATCATTCTGTTCCCATAATTCTTGATTGTATAAGTAATTCATTTGTGCAATTGAGTTGTATTACAAAATCATGACATCTTGTGACCAGGCTTGCTTGCACTCATCAGAAATTTTGTCCATCTTTAGGATTAGTAATGTGCATATGAGGAGACTGTTGGATGAGTTGCAATTTGTTTATACACTCCATGCTCCTTTTAAGAATCATTTCTCTCAGATTTGACTGATGGTAAGCCTTCAGTTGTTTAAAGAGTTATAGACTTCTATTTGTGGCAGCCGTTTATTTCTTAAGTATTAACAGGTTGTATGATATTCTTAACACTGCTATGCATAGCCGAGATCCACTGCTTTGTATGTGATTGTTAATAATATTACAGCCAATTATAAAATGCAACTTGAGTTGTAAAACAACCCTCCTTAAGTAATCTCCTTTCTTCATGCCTATTAGACAACCAGGGCTGAGTAGGGTTTGATGGGAGCTAGAGTCTCAGTATGTCTACAAGATGCTGTAATGTACAAGTACAGATTAGGAGAAACCTGGCTAAAAAGCAGTCACTATGAGGGGGACCTTGGAGTCTTAGTGGGCAATCACTTAAATATTGTGCGGTGGCAGCCAAAAAAAGCCAATGCAATCCTTGGTTGCATAAACAGAGGGATAGAGTCGAGATCATGGGAAGTATTAGTTCCGCTTTATAAAACCTTAACAAGACCACATCTGGAATACTGCATCCAGTTTTGGTCACCTCACTATAGAAAAGATGTTGAGACTTTGGAAAGAGTGCAGAGAAGAACAACTAAGATGATGAAGGGCCTGGAGACTAAAGCATATAAAAAATGGTTGCAGGAATTGGGTGTGCTCAGTGGCTAAGACGCTGAGCTTGTCGATCGAAAGGTCAGCAGTTCAGCAGTTCGAATCCCTAGTGCTGCGTAACGGGGTGAGCTCCTGTTGCTTGTCCCAGCTTCTGCCAACCTAGCAGTTTGAAAGCAGGTAAAAAATGCAAGTAGAAAAATAGGGACCACCTTTGGTGGGAAGGTAACAGCGTTCCGTGCACCTTTGGCATTTAGTCATGCCGGCCACATGACCACAGAGATGTTTTCAGACAGCACTGGCTCTTCGGCTTTGAAACGGAGATGAGCACCGCCCCCTAGAGTCAGGAACGACTAGCATATATGTGCGAGGGGAACCTTTACCTTTACCTTTATGTCTAGTTTAATGAAAAGAAGGACTAGGGATGACATGAAGCAGTCTTCCAATATTTTAGAGGTTGCCACAAAGAAGAGGGGGTCAACCTATTCTCTAAAACACTTAAAGCCAGGAACAAGAAACAATGAATGGAAACTAATCAAGGAGAGAACCAACCTAGAATTAAAGAGAAATTTCCTGACAGAACAATTAATCAGTAGAGTAAGCTGTTTCCAGAAGCTGTGGGTGCTCCATCACTGGAGGCTTTTTAGAAGAGACTGGACAGCCATTTGTCTGAAATTATGTAGGGTCTCCTGCTTGAGCCTGGGGTTGGACTGGAAGACTTCCAAGGTCCCTTCCAACACTATTATTCTGTATACTTTGCTGGGTTGGGGAAAATAGATGTAAACTACTTAAATCAAGGCAGGGTTACACTTCTGCCAATGTCAGAGAGGAAATACATAGAATAGTTAGCAGTTCTTTCTCTTGGAAGCTTAAGAGAGATAAAATCCAAAGAAGGGCCTAAATATTGAGACTTTTTTAAATGCCAGCAAATACATGTCAAAAATATTGTAGAGAAAGGTTTTACCAGAGAAGGGACAATTCCCGTTAGAGAGAAAGAGAGAATGAGGCCACCTTATGATTTATTGAAAAATTTCAAAATTTCAATGCTGATGTCCGAGCGAATAAATTATGCAATAATTTTAATATGTTGGTGTGATCCATCTAGCATCGGACAACACAGATTGCATTCCAAAACATTTTAACTACGAACCGCCAAACTTGATTTTAACTTAGTCCATTGTGCTGTGTGAATTCAGCCAGTGACTTTTTCCCTTTTTCTTTGCCCTTGGAGAGGGGACTGTTGCTCATTTAACCACAGGCTTCCAAAAGAAAAAAAAAAATAAACTCCTAATGAAATATTTTTGTCCACTGGGGATAGAAATGAGGACGGTCAACCTTAGCTGAATCTCCTGGGAATGAGCACCGTCATTTACCTTAAATCTGCATGGTGATGAAAAGCCAAGGGAGAGAAAAATGTTGACAGTCTTTGACTTTAACAAGTTGTGTCTGGACTCGTAAACAGAGGTTGTGTAGGAATCCTCTTCCCACAGTCAGAAGAACAGTAAGTAATAGCAGCTTGATTACTTTATCTCACTCTAGGCTGCAAATAATAATTACAGCAACTTAAGTCTGATGAATAAAAGCCGTGCATTAAAATGCAAAGGAAGAAAGCATTTCTTTAACAGGCAGTCATAATCATGTGTAATTGTTTGGCAATCTAATGTGGCTCTTGTAATCCATCTACATAATTACCTTTTGGTTTCCCCCCCCCCTTTCTCTAATATCCACCCCTGCACCCCTGGGATATTACTGAAGCAAACTTATTTGAAATATTTCCTTTGAACAAGCAGAAATCAAGGGACTCTGATAGCTTGTTCCCATTGATGTTTCATGATCCTCAGACCTACATGGGTAATGCACCATTAATTTTTGGCAGCTGCCAAGCACAATGTATTTCAAAACATGGATAGGCAAACATGAAGAAGTATTGGCTCTCATTTCTTGAGCAATCCACCCGAATTAGCTAGGTGCTTTTGGGACTGAATCCTATATCTTATTGGCAGAGAGCCCCTTTGAATTTGGAGCAGCTCAGACATGTTGTTCTGTTGGCCATTATGAAAGTAGCAGATGGCTGGGAGAATGTTGTTTGCTTCTATACAGGTAGTGCTTTCCAACTGCTAGGTGAGCAGGAGCTCAGGCAAGGACGGGAGCTCACCCCATCACGTGGTGCTCAGGTCTCAAACCTGGGCTGCTGGCTTTCCAACCGACAAGTCCAGCATCTTAACCTGTGGTGGGATTCAGCCAGTTTGCACCACTTCGGGAGAACCGGTTGTTAACTTTCTGAGCAGTTTGGCAAATTGGTTGTTGGAAGAAATCAGTAGGGCAGAGAACCGGTTGTTAAATTACTTGAATCCCATCACTGGTCTTAACCACTAAGTCACCATGCTGCCCCACTCAGTACAGCATAGAAGTAGAAATCTCTTGTTTGGAGAACTTACAATGTACAAATGGACATACAAGAGACAAGAAAAGAAAGTGATATAGGGGAGGGAATTAAAGCCCTAGGAAAAATATATTTATTTTAATGCAAGTATTTAGGCTTGCAAAAGAAGGCTATGGGAATTGAAGGCTACACTAAGATTTTCTAGGAAATATGTCATACAGGATGGATCTTATGGGATAGATGAGTCTATATTGTTTTATGCAAACTGGATGCCATTTAGATACGTTGAATTTTGACTTTCAGAAATCTTAGCAGCAATAGCATTAAAGAACACCAGTTGGTGAAGATCAGTTTTATAAACCCAATTTGTTGCCTAAATCTGAAAGTTAAAAAAAAAATCTGCAGAACTACTGGTAAATATGTATTCTTCATTGTATTTTCCTCAAAAGAATCTTTATTTCTCAATATATTTTATCCAAAAATATGTACTTTTTTAAAAGCCAAAAGCTATATTGCAAAATATGAAGGAATGTGAAATCCCAATGATATTTGCATTCCAATCTGAACAGCTGGCCAGGATGTCTGATTTGTTAATGTACTTTTTGTAGGACTGGGAATGTGAAAAAATAATTTCCCACATAAAAAAAAAAATCAAAGCCAAACTATGGTGGAATTGCAACATTTCCAGATCTGATCTTGAACCATCTTTCTGGAGAAATCGGGGTTGATCACAAACATTACAAAGTTTTCTTATGAACTGTCTACCAGCAAATATGGATACTATCTGAGTCAGTTTTTAGTCTTCTTTTCATCAAGTGGCTAAAAACAAATAAAAGCTGAAAAGGAACTTCATATTCAAACCCAGAACTGCAAGTGTGTCCATATAGCAGTGTTATAAAAATAAACTTACTTATATGTGTAAAATAAAAGCCCAACAATTGCCTTTGTATAAGATGCTAAGATTGGTTAAATTTAATCAGATGTGTATATATTGTGAGTATATATGTTTTAGTTTATTGTACTGGTAGTCTTCGACTTATAACCATTCATTTAGTGATGGTTCAAAATTACAATGGCACCGAAAAAGTGTCTTACAACTGATCCTCACACTTACCACCATTGCAGCAGGGGTGGGTTCTATTTACCTTTACTACTGGTTCACAACGGGTTTGCGCATGCACAGATCGCTTCTGATGACATCAGGGTCAGTGGGCGGAGCTTCCCGCCAATTTTACTACCAGTTCTATAGAACCGGTCCGAACCGGGGGCAACTCATCACTGCACTGCAGCATCCCCACGGTCACACATTCAAAATTTGGGTGATTGACAATTGGCAAATATTTATGATGATTGCAGCATCATAAATATTGAGTTATTTGATTACCATTTGTGACCTTTCCAGCTGGCTTCCAACAACCAAAGTCAATGGGAGAAGCTGGATTTGCTTAATGACCGCAGGATTCACCTAACAGTTGCAGTGATTCACTTAACAACTTTGGCAAAAAGGTCATAAAATCAGCCATGATTCACTTAACAACCATCTTGCTTACCAACCGAACATCTAGTCCCAAACTACTGCAATGCTCTCTACATGGGGCTCCCCCTGGGGTGCACCCAGAGGCTCCAGCTGGTCCAGAACGCGGCCGTGCGGGGGATTATGGGGGCGACGAGGCGCTCCCATGTGACACCTCTCCTGCGCAAGCTGCACTGGCTCCCGGTGGTCTTCCGGGTGCGCTTCAAGGTGTTGGTGACCACCTTTAAAGCGCTCCATGGCTTAGGGCCGGGATACCTATGAGACCGCCTTCTGCCACCAATAGCCTCCCATAGGCCAGTACGCTCGCACAGAGTGGGCCTCCTCAGGGTGCCGTCCGCCAGACAATGTCGGCTGGCGACCCCCAGGGAGAGAGCCTTCTCTGTGGCGGCGCCCGCCCTCTGGAACAACCTCCCCCCAGAGATACGTACAATAACAGACCTCTGGATTTTTTGTCGGGCCCTGAAAACCTATTTATTTCAACTAGCTGGGCTGGCTTGAGTTAAATTTTAAATTGATTTTAAATTGGGCTGTTTTAATTTACGGCCAAAATATCTAATTATTTTAAACTGTTTTTAAATTTTGTATGTCCTGTTTTTTACTTTGGCTGTTCACCGCCCTGAGTCCTATTTGGAGAAGGGCGGTATAGAAATTGAAACAAATAAATAAAATAAATAAATAAATTGTGGTCATAAGTGGAGGACTATGGAAAAAGTGCAGAGAAGAGCAACTAAGATGATTAAGGCTCTGGAGACTAAAACATATAAAGAATGGTTGCAGGATTTGGATATGGCTAGTCTAGAGAAAAGAAGGACATGAGGGGACATGATAGCAGCATTTCAATATTTGAGGGGCTGCCACAAAGAATAAGGGTCAAATTATTCTCCTAAGCACCTGAGGACAGGACAAGAAGAAATGAATGGAAACTAATCAAGGAGAGAAGCAACCTAGAACTAAGGAGAAATTTCCTAACAGTGAGAACAATTAACCAGTGGAACTGCTTGCCTTCAGAAGTTCTGGGTGCTCCATCACTGGAGGTTTTAAAGAAACTGGACTGCCACTTGTCTGAAATGGTATAGCATCTCCTGCTTGAGCAGGGTGTTGGATTAGAAGACCCCCAAGGTCCCTTCCAGCTCTATTCTGATTTGAATTGGTTTATCTGCCCAGCCTATTTTATTAGTTCATATTTCAGTGTGTTATGCAATCTCAGAAGGTAGGTTAATTCAGCAACCTGGTGAAGCATGTTGCACAAATGCAATCAACAATTGTGCTTGAGAAAGAGCTTCCAATTCAGGCAGACTAAAATCTACTGTGGTACCCAAATCTGCACTACCATGATGCTCAGATGGGAAGAGGTGAGTTGCAGCCTTTGAAGGGTTTACCCTCTCTTCCCTGTCCACTTCAGGGATCGTCCATGTAATTGCAATAGGCAGGGTTATAATAAACACTATCATTGATTCAAAATTTTGTTCTAAAGCCATGGCAATTTAACTGTCTATCTTTCAGTCTTCAATAGAATGGTACCCATTATCCTACAACATTGCATATCCAGCTGCTGGATCATTCTCCTGATGTCTCTCGTCCTCTTAACTTGTCAGTTGATCTATTGCCTGTGGATCAGCTTTCTCCAATCTAGTCCCTTCTGGTGTATTGTGGCTTCAGCTCCCAAAATTCTTACTCAGCATAGCTGATCTAAATGGAATGGCGATTAGAGCTTGCAGGCTCACTTATGTGTTGCTGCTTCCGTTTTTGCTCGCTGGAATTCCTCCATCTCTGTGTCTCGTTTCCACTGCTTCTGTTTATAAAATCTAACCTTCTGGCATCCAGAATCCTCTTCCTCCTGTTGCTGGCTTCATTTACAGAATGGCTGGCACTGAATTCACATGAGAGACGCGATAAGCTTTCCTTCACAGACACTATCTTCACATAATAATAAAAAGTTTACATTGCAATCACACATCTGTAACAGCAGTTTTATGGTAGCCAGTTGATATCTGATAGCCAAAAATGATCAGTGGGTAAACATAGTTCTCTTAATTGTTTCTAATTCCAACTCTGGCTGAGTAATTAATGGATAACCTCTTTCCTTCAATAATAAGAGAGAGGAAAGCCAAAAGGAAGAGGCAGAATCCCAAAGAACAGGGAGAAACATGTTCCTAAGATTTAAGGTTTAATGTTTAGCCCTTGATGGATTGCGAATGAATGATTGCTTTTTATTTCAATTTATTTGCCATAAAAGTAGCAACGGCGTGAGTCATAAACCAAGGTCCCAAGCTTTGGGTTTGCTAATTAAAAAAAAAAGGGGGGGGGCGTGTTTGTCTCTAATGAATTTGGCTTAACCTTCCGAATTTATTAGTTGCACACAAACATCATAAATGTTGTTGGGGAGCAACCATGGAAACTCTTGTTTTTCCTGCCATTGCTAAATTTACCACGGGTTGAATATTAACACAGTGCCTGGCAATACTTTCAAAGCAAAAATAGCTTTGGTGTGACTCACAGTGACTCATTTTACTGCTAGGCCTGGGACGGTGCCTAGAGTTGACACTGAACGAGCTGGCTGCCTGCATTGCTGTGGATTTTTTTCTCTCTCTCTCCTTTTCTAGGAACTGTGGACACAGCTCATTCTTGCGAATTATCTTGTGCAATACTTTGAATGCAGCAATGTGTTTGTTTTGCTTTCCAAGTCAGATGAATCAGAGGATGGTGAAAGACATACCCATAAGAAACTTTTCTACTTTTTTAAAATATATATATATATATTTCCACAGTTCTAGAAAATGCAGCTTCTCTGAATTTAGCTTTTGGCTTCAGCTGTCAAGAAACAGCATTCTAATATTAAACTTTATGACCCTTTCTCCGTATTATGTAACCTGTTGCTTTTAGAAATGTTCGAATCGCTTGGAAGGTGTTTTTCAAGAAAAGCTTTATTTTCTTGTTGAACTTTGACCCTTCCTATGACTTGGGAGTGGGGAGAGTTCAATTGTCTCTTAAGCAGGCCAAGAAAGAGGAAGAAATTCATCCGACACACACCACATATGAAGGATATCCTTTTTCACTGTCCATATTGCTGATTGTGTGTGCCTATTTTGTGTCAGGGGTGAAAGACCAGGTCCACACATGAGGATCCAACTAAACTGATTTATTGCTAGTTTGCTTGTGGCTATGGAGGGATTCTAGTCTGATCCCTTTTTTAACTCCACCACCAGGTTCTTCCACTCCTTCTCCTACAGTAGGACTGGTTTTGATACCTACAGTTCCTTTCTGCAGCTCTGAAACACTTCACACAGAACTCTGCAAAATTCCAATGTTTGCAAGCTGACATTTTTGTACAGGTGATCAGCTCTGAAACCCAGTGTTACTTTTGGCTTTGAAGTATAGCAGGTGATTGAAAAGCCAACTACATAGTGATACTCTATAACTAATGATGGAAGATCCACTATTGATCTGCTTCTAGATAATTTCATGACCAAATTTGGAGCATCTGAAATAAGCAACCTGAGCAAATACACGCTAAGATTAATTTAATAGGATGCTTTGAAGAGAATATAGGAAATCCTTGTCTTATGGCCATAGTGGAGCCTGCCCATTATAGTTGTAAGTCCTGATGGTCATAAAGCAAGCTATCATGTGACCAGGCCTGATTTTATGACCTTTTTGCAGTGGCTATTAAGCCTTTGTTCATGATGGGGTATTTTTGCAGAAAACCAGAAGTAACCACCGGTTTCCAGCAAAAATGTAATCATGGTCATGTGGGGTTACCAAGTCCTCAAAATGTGGTCTTGTGACTGCAGGAAATAGCCATTAGAAGTTCAGAACCAGGTTGTATCTTTTGAGTGGTCAATCATAACTTTGAATAGTCTGGAAGTTGGGTCATGGCAACTAGACTTCTTTTTAGCTTGAAAAGTTTTGCTGCTTATCCAGACTTCTAAAGTTTGAGCAAGTTGGTTAGGGGGACCCCATATGGTGGTTTCATTTCTCACCTAATGTGAATAAGTTTGTTAGGTGAGTAGGCAAAGAGTTGTTAAGGGCCGTTGCTTCTAAATCCTTCTCTTAGGTGGGTCATTAATTGTGACCTCCCTGTTGAACCTGTGAAGTAGTCTTGATCTTTCTGGGGAACTGATACAAGAGGAGCATTAAAAAAATGGGGGACAGGTTGTGTCTGAGGCCTCCACCTCTATTGAGGGAAGGATTGTACACCAAAACATAAGAGGAGTAAGGTAGTGTTGCAGTCCAATGCAGTGAGGAATGTTCAGAGCTCTACATTGGAGAAATCAAGCAGCCTTTACACAAGAGGATGGCCCAGCATAGGAGAAATATACTACAGGACCAGAATTAGCAGTGTCCCTCCACTTAAAAGAAAAAGGACACTCTTTTGAGGACCACAACGTTCACATTTTGGACAGGGATGGATTTAGGAGCAACAACCTTAACGAGACTCTGCCTACTCATAGATCAGGGGTCTCCAACCATGGCAACTTTAAGACTTGTGGACTTCAACTCCCAGAATTCCTCAGCCAGCAAAGCTGTCATAGATGGCTTGAGAGAGGAGTGAAGGAATCCATTCATGCTGAAGTGGAAAATCCTTCATTTAATAGAGGGGCAGGCCTCAGACACAACCTGTCTCCCATTTCTTAGGCTACTCTTGCATTCAACAAGGGACTCCATCTTAATCTAAATCCTGAGAGAAGGGCCATGTCTTGAAGATTGGAATAGAAGAGAACGTCGGTAACTCGGTGTTGAACTGTGAAGACCTTGGTGCTCTCTGAGCTTGATTGTTTGCTTGCGGACGTTACATTACCCAACTAGGTAACATCATCAGTATGAGTGTTTGTGGAGTTACTGCCTGTTTATATACAGTAGCTTGCTCTTCTAGTTTTGATAGAGGTGTGGTTTCCTTCTTGGCGGTTTTGTGATTAAGAGTATTGTTTTCTGCCTGATTATCCGGTGTTGATCCTTGTTTATCTGAGTTTTGGCTGCTGGAAGCGATGCCTTCTAATCTTTTTGTTTCCTTCCTAGGTTATACATTGTCTCTTTTAAACCTTTTTCTTTTCTAAATAGCAACTAATATTAATTAGTGTTGGAGCCTAGTATAGGAGGAATGGAAAGTAATTGTCACCAGAGGAGCCCTAGCTCTAGATTGCTATTAAATGCCATTTTGCAAGACCTGAGACAGAGTAGGAACTCCTTGAAAATCATTAGGGTGTGGGAAGCAAGTGCAATGAAAAAATCTGAAGTATTTATATTTTCATATTGATCCTGACAGAGTAACTCTGTAAAAGGATGACAGTTCAGACAGATTTTTTAAAAAAACCCAAGTGTAATATGAAAAATAACTGGAATAAAATGTATTGAATGCTGTAATCAGTACCCTGTTTCCCCCCCCCCCCCAAAATAAGACATCCCCTGATAATAAGCCCAATCGGGCTTTTGAGCGCATGGCAATAAGGCCAAGCGCTTATTTCAGGGTTCAAAAAAAATATAAGACAGGGTCTTATTTTCGGGGAAACATAGTATCTTTAAAAAAAAGCTTGTTTTGAACATTGTTGAATGCATTTTTCTAATAGGAGCACATTTCTTCCTACTGAGAAGCATAACTTCCATTCTGCCTTGTTAATTTTTTTTTTTAAAATGGGGTGGGAGAAACAAACCTCCAGCTTATTTTATTAGGAACAATGATTTTATCACAATCACATTAGGTCCTTTAAATTCAAGCTGCTTAAAATACCACACATACATTGATTATTTTCCATCAGTAAATCAGGGCAAAATCTGTGTTGTGCCTTTATTAAAGGAGAATATGATTTCCTTGGACTTTAAAAATAAGAAAGCTTTACTGATTGTTGATAGAGTTTGGATTATAATAGAGAGCATTTCTGAACTGTTATTCCTATCATCTTGCTATTTTTTCATTTCCTTAGATATTTTACCCAAACCAAAACTTCTGAATTTGCCTTTGAGGTTTTGCTTCAGCTTGAATCCTGATGGGTTTACATCCATTCTTGGAAACATTTCCTTTGCCCCATCAAAATGCATCTCCCCCTTCGTCCAATTCCTAGGATATTTCATCATGGAGAATCTCCATATTGTATTGTGAAATTTCACCTTGGTAGCAGTGCTAATTAAAGTAGTTTCTGTGACTGGCCAATGTTAGGTCAAGCGTCATTATTTCTTAAAATTGTTTGTTAGGCAGTTATTCCATAATGCATGTCTTTAGCAATCTTTTCTAAGTTTATTGTACAACCTTATTAAGTCATCCACTCTTTCAGATTAGATATTCTGAATGCTAGAATGTGTTTATTCATATATGGAAGATATATTGTGGTTTCATAGACACCACCCTGTGTAGGAGGTGAAGTAGCTTCCTGCTGCTGTGGCAAGGGAGACAACCGAAGTGACTTTTGACCAACATTAAGTCACATCAAAAATGGCCAACCCATCCGCTTCACGCTGGCGGACTTTATGCATGAGAGGCTGTGGCCTAGAATGTTTCTTGCTGATGGTATATTTATCTAATTAGTGGGAGTTCTTTCTCAACAGTGTAAGATTTGTGTCCCAACCAAGAGTGAAGACTCTGCCATAATTATCAAAGTAAAAAAAAAAAAGAATTAACTCATAATACTCTTCAATAATTCCAGAATTAAAACCAAAACATCTTATGAATAGAGTAACCACAATCAGGAGACAAAGCTGAGATTCAGCAGCCTCTTTTTCCTCCGAATGCTATTCCATTTTATGCCTTATAATGACAAACCTTGGGATCTAGACTGGGTTAGAATAAACCCACTGAAAACATTACCCTGTCAGACCTGTTTTTTATTGCCTATGAAGGTCTAGACTACTTATTGATACTGTTGATTAGAGAAGATGTAATTTCAGTCCAACATCAATTAGACGATGAAGATGGGCCATTAAAGAATGTTTCATCATTCTGTTAGAAAATATTGGATACAATTTACATTTCTTTCTGTTAAGTGCCTATAAAGTATTAGGGCAACACAAGAGCCAAATAATGGTTTCTTAGTTGAGAAGAATGAATTGCCAAAACCTGTTTTGTGGTTGCAAAGAAGGCTTTAGTGACAGAAGTTGAGCACCAATTAGAAACTCTAGGCTTGTTAATTCAGGTTGATATTATCTGGTGCCATCTGATCCAAAGCATTCATCATTTTAGATAGAATGCATGAAAGTCTAATTTGCAATTTCCAGTCTCCCAGTAATTACATGGCTGTTTCTTACTAGTTTCTGCTATGACATTTAAATTTCCTGTCACATGAATCAAAAGCTTGGGGGGGGGGGGGGCTTTGTCAACAAACGTTGACTAAAGCACCGTGCATAGAGAAGGCAAGGATTTCAGAATTAGTCAGAACCCAGAGTAGATAGGATAATCGATTAATTAATCAATGACACACAACTGCCTAAGGTGAAAAATAAAGTCATATATGAAGCAAATGGTGATCCCGGGGGTGTGTGTGTGTGAGTGATGGTGATCGGGTCACACTCTGATTCAGGATAGGCCTATTTCTTCCTGACATCCAATATACTTCTTCCTCACCTTGACATTTTACACAAATAATGAAAGCTCACAGATTTAATGCTGTTCTTTATAGAACCTTGAAGCTACAGAGAAAAAAAGAGGGAGGGGGGCTAAACTTCAGTGATTTCCTGAATCCCACAGAGTTAATCCACTCTGACATGAAAAATGAAAATCCCGTTCTGAATGTGTATGCTCCAGAATCCAGGTAAATGGGATGCCCCTCCCTGATTAATAACCCTAATTCCTCTGAATTATTCTCATCTCCTTTTGAAACTGGTCACCACAGATATTCTCCTAACTGTCTCTATATAGCACAACAGCAATTTCCATAATTTAACCATGCAATTTGCAAAGAAGTACACCTTTTAACCTGCTAGGGTTTTCCCATCACAGTTTCATTTTAGGATTCTGGGATCTTATTTTATGAGAAGGAGAAATAAAAGGCCTGTTCACATTCTGTATTCCACATATAAAGGTAAAAGGAATCCCTGCGGTTTATAATCCACTAGTCATTGTTGATTCTAGGGGGCAGTGCTCATCTCCATTTCAAGGCCATTGAACCAGCACTGTCCAAAGAAATTTCCACGGTCGTGTGGCCAGCATGACATCATGGAGCATTGTTATCTTCTCATCAAAGTGGTACCTACTGTGTTTCCCTGAAAATAAGACCGGGTCTTATATTAATTTTTGCTCCAAAAGACGCATTAGGGCTTATTTTCTGGTTAGGTCTTATTTTTGGGGAAACACGGTACTAAATGCATCCATTTGGCTGACAATCTTAACTGGGGCTTATTTTGGGGATAGAGCTTATATTACGAGCATCCTGAAAAATCATGCTAGGACTTATTTTCCGGTTGGGTCTTATTTTTGGGGAAACAGGATATTTATCTATTCATATTTGCATGCTTTAGAACTGCTAGGTTGGCAGGAGCTGGGGTGAGGACGGGAGCTCATCCCATTGCGTGGTGCTCAGGTCTCGAACCTGGACTACCAGCTGTTCAGCCGACAAGCCCAGCATCTTAACCGCTGAGCCACCACACAGCCCATTCTACATATAATCATATAATAAATCTGCATCATGTATGCCACTCTCCTTTATTACTTTTCCCCCCCAAACGCAATTGTTGTTTTTTCCACTCGGGAGTTGCTCCATTCCACTCAACATGCAAGTGGTATCTTTTATAGATGTACAATAACCATTTTGAGATGTGGCAATCAGAACTGTGCCCTAATTACAAATACAGACACATCATCAATGCATATAGGGCAATACATACAGGTAGTTTTTTTTTTTCCCAGCAGGCTGCATACTGTATAGGGTGAATTAGATCATCCACAATAACCTTTCCTGGTTATTAATTCTAGGTCAGATCCTATCACTCTCCATGTCAATATTTTTTTTACCTGCAAATGGATCACTTTATAGTTATTACTTAATCATTGAATCACATAGCAATTTGCAAACTAGGCAGAAATCCGTGGTTTAAGATCTCTTCATTTTAAAAAATCTTCCATTTCTCTACTTGGTTTTAGGCCTGAAGATTATTCCTTGCGTGTTGCAGAAAAAAGAACAAATTCCCTTCTCCTTTAAATGCCAGTTTTTGTTTCACCATCCTTTCCTTGAAGGAGGGGGAAAAAAATCAACCTTTACCCATTCTAACCCTGAGTAGCAAGATAATTGGATATAGGAATAAAGATGACAGAATGAGCAGTAGAATTCAGAAGACTCAATAAAATAAACTGATA
Source organism: Arizona elegans (assembly GCA_022577455.1). Classification (NCBI taxonomy): domain Eukaryota; kingdom Metazoa; phylum Chordata; class Lepidosauria; order Squamata; family Colubridae; genus Arizona; species Arizona elegans. The sequence goes on along the minus strand of JAKOOJ010000002.1, from coordinate 3,617,734 downwards.
GCCAGAAAAACAAGATGTTTCTAATAGAAGAGAATATTTGTAGCTTAGGGTTGAACTTTGAGATCCTTAATGTTCTCTGAGCATGGCTGTTTTTTTGGGTTTTTTTTGCAGACGTTTTCATTATTCAACTAGATAATAACATCAGTGCTAGAACTCCACTTCCTTCTAGCACTGATGATGTTACTTAGTTGGGTAATGAAACTTCTGCAAGAAAATAACTAAGCTCGGTGAAACATCAAAGGTCACAAAGTGATATTAGTTATCTGCTTGTTATAGTTACAGAAATTATATATGAGATTAAGGCAAAAGATTGGCTTGCTGGAAGTAGCTGATTCCTGTTTAAAGTTAGGGTACATTCTTCAATAGTATCACCTTACTCAGTTGATTCAAAACATATTGTAATTTTTAACTGTGACTATGCTCCATGTGATTATATTACAGAGGGGAAAAAAACAGGGGTGAAATCCAGCAGGTTCTGGAGAACCGGTAGCGGAAATTTTGAGTAGTTTGGAGAACCAGTAACGGAAATTTTGAGTAGTTCGGAGAACTGGCAAATATCACCTCTGACTGGCCCCAGAGAGGGGTCGGAATAGGGATTTTGCAGTATCCTTCCCCTGGAGTGGGGTGGGAATGGAGATTTTGCAGTATCCTTCCCCTGCCAAGCCCATCAAGCCCACCATGCCATGCCCACAGAACCAGTAGTAAAAAAAAATTGGATTTCACCACTGGAAAAACCTCTTGCTACAATACTGTCATTTATTCTGAATGTCAATGAAAACTGGCATCTGCACAGACTCCTATTTTATCCCATGATTCCTGAGTCTGTTTTGGTTTTTGCTGAAATAATATGCAGGTATAGGCTTTCATGGCTGGTCTGTTGGGCTTCGGGACATAGGGGACTGGAGTCTTCGTAAAACATACGAAGAAGGGTTGCAGGAATTGTGTGTGTCTAGTCTAGTGAAAAGAAGGACTAGGAGTGACAGGATAGCACTGTTATAATATCTAAGGGGCTGCCACAAACAAGAAGGGGGCGGGTCAACCTATTCTCCAAAGCACCAGAAGGCAAGACAAGAAACAATGGGTGGAAACTAATGAAAGAGAGAACCAACCTAAAACTAAGGAGAAATTTCTTGACACATCAAATAATCAGTGGAATGGGTTGCCTTCAGAAGTTGTGGGTCCTCCATTAAAAGAGCTTCGGGACATATTGGAGGCTAAGACATATGAAGAACGATTGCAGGAATTGGGTTCTTTTACTTGGGCTCCATGAACTTGGATGGGAAAAAATATAGAACTTTGTCTTCTTTTACTTTATTACCTTTTTTAAATTCAATAATGCATGTAAGCAACAAAGTATTTTATGCCCCTAGATTTCAATGTTTTTTAAATCATTTCAAAAAACATTTTATTAAAGTTATAAGAGAAGATACAAATTTCAGTGTTAATCATTAACTCAGAACACATATTAGTATATTGCATTTTTAAATTTTGTAATGTTTTGCTAGTTGAGGATAATTGGTTTCCATTGTAATTTAAGCTGTATTTGTGAATTTGCCTTTTTGCATTTACATTTTTTTGAGAAGGAGACCCTAAATTTCATCAGATTCTCCAAGAGCCTGTAGAGTAGAGTAGAGTAGAGTAGAGTAGAGTAGAGTAGAGTAGAGTAGAGTAGAGTAGAGTAGAAAAAAATAGATTAGAACAGAACAGAGCAGAACAGAATAACAGAGTTGGAAGGGACCTTGGAGGTCTTCTAGTCCAACCTGCTGCTTGGGCAGGAAGCCCTATATCATTTCAGACAAAGCTTGTCCAATCTTTTCTTAAAAACTTCCAGTCTTGGAGCATTCACAACTTCTGGAGGCAAGTTGTTCCACTGATTAATTCTTCTAACTGTCAGGACATTTCTCCTTAGTTCTAGGTTGCTTCTCTCTTTGATTAGTTTCCATCCATCATTTCTTGTCCTGCCTTCAGCTGCTTTGGGGAATAGCTTGGCTCCCTCTTCTTTGTGACAGCCCCTGAGATATCGGAACACTGCTATCATGTCACCCCTCGTCCTTAAACTAAACCTACCCAGTTCCAGATTTCAGAACCCCCGATCTAGCCTATCCTAATGGTATTCTTAATTGTGCGGATAGACAATAAATAATAGCTTTTAGCATCCTACTTTGCCTTAATCAGATCTTGGGAATCTAAGTCTTGGGGATATTCTAAAAATTCTTCTACCCTTATCTGCTATAATTTTTCGCTCTCTTGAAATGATATCACAGGTGCCCCAGAGATTGAAGGAGGGAGAGAAAATTTTACTGAGATCTTATTCCAGCAAGATAGGATCTACTGTATCTAATTGGATACCCATCTAGTTTCAACTGGTTCATGGCACACTTCCGCCTCTTTGATGACATCCCAGTGCAAAAAGTTGGACTCGCAGGAGTAATCCAAAACTCCTCAATAGCATTAATTTAAGGAGAACCTTGTGGATTGTCAGCAATTTGAGCCTCATTCTTTCAGTTTAAAATAATATAAATCTAACACAGTAGAGGAATCAGTCGGTTATCGTAATCAACTAGCAGGTAAACAAGTGATTTATTTCCCAATAACTTTTTTTTTCCTCATATGATGGTGACAAACTCCATTGCACAAGAACAGTCATATTCCAAAATTGCAATCAGGTTCTGGAGGACTTAATTGCACAATTGCTTACTGTGTCACATCGTAGTGCAATGACCTTGCTGTGGGAAGGGATGCTGTTTTCCTTCTCCTAAAAACTTTGTTTGACTTCAACTGTGTAGGCTAAATACTAACATCCCCCTGTTTTTAATCAGCTGAACTCAGGGATTGGCTGACTTGTGTGAAGCTTTCATATTTGTGTATTTATAAATCAATGTGCTATATCAGACGTTGTAATGGATACTAGCAGTGTTAGCAAACTATGAGTCTGGTGGAGGGGGGATTATTAAAGACAAATTTCTATTTTATGGGAAAGTCTTGATAAAAGTTGATTTATGTTTCAAATCCAAGTCAGTGCTACTTGCATTGCTTTCATATGCTTATAAGGCAGATTTTCCCCCCAGGAATGGATCAGTGATGGCTAACCTTTTTTTCTTCGGGTGCCAAAAGTGTACATACTTTTGGCTATCGCACGTGCATACATGCCCACACCCATAGTGCAAAGCCCCTCCCGCACATCATGCCCCCCGCACATATGCATGACCCTCGCATGCGCATGCAACCCCCCTCCCCCTGTGCATGCATGCGTGACTCCCCCCTTTTGGCCTCACATCCCAAAACAGCACTGGGGGGGGGGTGGAGCCTTTGCCTCCCAAAATGGCTGCGGGGGGGAACAGAAAGTGAGGAGAAAGGTAAGTACCCCCCACGCATGTGCGTGTCTCCTGCTGCAGGGCAGGGCCGAAAATCAGCTGGCCGGCGGGAAGCGGGTGTGCATGTGCAGTGGAGCTGAGCTGGGTGATGGCTCACGTGCCCGCAGAGAGGGTTCCACGTGCCATAGGTTCGCCATCACGGAAATAGATCAATATGCAAGTTCAGTGCTGAAGCTCCCCTTCATTGAGTCTTAATGTTTAGGGCCAAATGCCCCATTGGGTCAGAACTCCTATCAATTATCTTGGCAATTTAATTTTTACTTAAAAATAGCTCTATGGCCCTCAGAGTGTTGTTCCATGTTGTTTTTAATAATCCTTCCAGAAACTAATGGATTGCTAATATTGCTAGTATCCAGCAGCAGAATTGAGGGGAAAATAGCCCTGCTCAACTCGTTGTATGCCATGTCAATTATCTCCTCAACATAAACTCTTCTCTGCTTGACGTAATAGTGATAGCACTTAGACTTATATGCCGCTTCACAGTGTCAGTGTTCCAAATAATGTACCCGTAGAAAGCAGAACTCTGAGGCAGGCAAGTTCCTCAAAGAATAATTTATTGGATACATCATATTGGCACAGATGGTGAAAGCCGATTCTGAAAGTTCCTCTGGCTTTCACCTAATTAAAATGAAAAGTTTCCCCTTTCCCCCCCAAGTCACTGGTCACACTGTCCAATCAAGGTGCTGGCCGGTTGCTTGGTTACTTCACTCGTCCCCTGGCCAGCCACCTGTCGGAGTGCCCTTGGTTCCCACAGGAAAACTTTCTTGTTTTGACTACACAATCCCATCCAGCAATTTTCCCTCTCCCTGCCCTTTCTTCTGCTTTGTGGCAACCCTGAAGCTTCCAAGATGGCCTCAGCCAGGTTCACTTCAGGGTTTACAGCCCTCTTTAAGCGGTTTACAGAGTCAGCCTATCACCCCCAACAATCTGGGTCCTCATTTTACCCACCTCGGAAGGATGGAGTCAACCTTGAGCCGGTGAGTATAATGTTCATTCATAGTCACTGAATGTCCTCAAAGGAACAATGGGAATACATCTCTATACATAGGATAAACATCAGTTTAGAGTGGATGGTGATCACATGTAGACATTTCTATGAGAAATTCTGGATCTTCACTCCAGGATCTCCCAATTTACTATGTAATGCAGTTCTTATACAGTACAGGATCTCTCTCAAAGTAAGTTTTAAACATTGGACCAAGCTGCATCTTTATTGCTGATTTCTCACTTTTCTGGGGGTGAGAACGTTAGGTAGGATGAAATGATGAAATGTGGTTTCTGCTGCACCCAGACTTGAGGGAAAAGATGGTTTGATTAGGGTTTGAAGAGCTTAACAGTAGACACAGAAGGAGATTTGAGGACTCCATCAAAGAAGAAAATCTCAAAGCAGCTATGCAAAAAGGCAAGATATGCCAAGATTTTATCTAGCACAATCTCTGTTGTTTGCTGGATGGAGTTGTGAAAACGGGGGTCTGATTCATTGCAAAAATTACTTTATGTTTCTTCTCACTGCCATTTTTCCATTGCTAATAATTTTACAGGAGCTCAAAATTAGGTAATTGCCATTAGGTAATTATTGTGTTCCTGGTTTCTATTTTCTTTTCCAGTGTTCCTTAGCACTGTAGATTTTGACTTATAATGGTGTGTGCTTTCTAATTTACCCCCAATTAGGGAGAGTTGAGCTGCCATTTGCTCATGTGTGTTAAAAATACATTCATTGAATACATTCCTTTATTGATCTTGTTTCTGTGCTGCTCTTAATCTATGAGAAAGCCCACAAAAGAAACCTTTAAACATTTTTGATATAGTCAGAGAACTAATCGATAAAAATTGTTGTTGCTGTTAAATAAAATCATCAGCAATCATACCAATAGTCTAAAAAGGAATTAACAGTACCAAAACCCTGTTAAAAGTCCATTTGTTAATAAAGCTGTTGGAAAGGCAGTTGGATGTCAGAGCAGTTGGTTCTACAAATAGTGGGCTAAATACCCAATTTTCCGCTTAATGTTGAAGAGAAAGCAGAGATGCCAGAGGAGGCTTATCAGGAACCATTATTCAAGGAGCCATTATATTTCTGTTGTCACATGCTCCAAGCAGGACTTTATAATATTTAGAACCTGCTGCTGAACAAATATTCATAATTGTAAAAGACAGTGTGCTACCATTGTGTGTAAAATATTTATTTATTTATTTATTTTAAAATAAATAAATACCACCCTGTGGGTGGTATGTGCCTTCCTCAATCTTGTGTCTTTGAGGCCTGGGAATTTGAAATTTCTGTGCAGTATTTTAGCTGTTCCCAGCACTGCACTGTTGTGGTCTGCCAGCAGCCTGAGGAGCTGGCAGCAGAGTTGGACAGTGAGGAGGCTGGGGGGGGGGGACCATGGGCCAGTCCTTGAGTCTGGGGAAGGCTTGGAGGCAGAAAAAGGGCCATCTGGGAGGTATGTGTTGCCTCCGGAGCCTCTAGGGTCGGACCTCAGCGAGGCAGAGAAACAGGAGGAGCCTGTTCCTAGTGCACGCATGCGCAGAGCTGCCAGAAAGCAAGAACAGTTAAGACAAAAGGGACAACTCAGGAGTAGGGCTGGGAGATGATTGGCCCTTCCCATAAGACTTAAAAGAGGAGCAAGAGAGATAAAGGTGGGTGATTATCCCGAAGGACTCTTTACAACTAATTGGGACTCATCTGTGAATAAACAGAATTCACAGCTGTTGCAATAAAAGAGGTTTTTGGGACTACTCGTAAGATTTAATGATTCAGGAAGCCTAGATCAGAACATGCACTCTTCTGGAGAGAGAACTCTGATTTTTTCCAGGCATCAGTTGGAGCCACTCTCCCCGCTTACCTTCCTGGCCTCTCCTTCTCTAGTGCATCTCCTTAGCCTGGTGGCCACTGCAGTGAGCTTTTGTTTAGCAGTTTCTAGGGCTTTGGATGGAGTCAGGCCCTTGTATTATTATTTTTTTTGTCAATAATCAAGTCTTACCCTTAAATCTTCACACCCTTTTATAATACCAACTGACTTTCTTTTCTACTTTTTTCTATGTAAATTCTGGAAAAGTTGGGATGTTTGGACATTTAATGAGTGATTTGCTTCCATTTCTTTGTCTAGTCCAGTAGTCACCAAGTGGTGGTCCATGGACCACTGGTGGTTCATGAGAATATTTTTTTAAAGCATTTTTTTACCACCTATTCGCCAGAACTGGTAGTAAAAAAAAGGTTTAAAAAAGAAAAAAAGAGGTTCTGACGATCGCACAGCACAGTTGATTGTCAATCAGCTAATTGTCAATCAGCTGTGTCGCGCGATCGTTGGAACCTTTTTCTTACCTTTTTAAAGCATTTTTTACTACTGGTTCACCTGAACCGGTAGTTTTTATCACTACCAGTTCGCTCGAACTGGAGTGAACCAGTAGCATTTCACCCCTGGGCAAAACTCACTTAATAAATTTCTCACTTAAGAACATAAATTTTGGGCTCAATTGTGGTCATAGGTTGAAGACAACCTGTATTGATTAGTTTACTTTTGGAAGCAATCTTTTTCACTGGACATGCAAGACAAATGGACCATCATCTTCAGGGATTCATTGAAATTCCTGTATTGAGTTAATCCTTGGATTGAAAAGCCCCTTTCAATTTTATGGTTCCATTGATTATCATTTAATAACAGATAAAGGCCATGTTCTTTTGAAGCTAATATTCACTCTGCTTCTTAGCATTAAAGCCTGTGGATGTTAACAGTTACTTTCAAAAGTTTGTTCTTTTTATTCCAACACACTGCTTTATTTTGGAATCAGGCAAATAATAGGTCTTTCAAAATGCATGCCAGAATATTCTATGTCATTCCAAATGCCTGGCAATGTTTTGTACCCAAAATAAGCATTGAATTAAAAGTAACTTGTTTTTGATCTGTTCTCTCTTATGATGATGATGATGCTAATCCAGTTATTGCCGCACAAAAATTTGTTTGCAATTATTTTTTTAAAATCTACAGATAGATTTTGTTTTCCGTAACTGAGCGTATTCTATGTATCTATATAAGTTGATGGGATGGAGGGAACAGTTATATTGGCTTTTTCACAAGCTGGGAACAAAATTCTGAACTTTTTAGACTAATCTTTCCTACCAGGTAAACTTCAGATAGATTGAATGGCAGATTTCCATAATTTTTTAAGAAACTCAAGAGCACCAATTGGGAAGGATGTGAAATATCCTTTGATCTTGTCTGCCCTTTTCAGTGTTTACAGGTTGTGAGAAAACGTATTTTTTTGTCCTTATCTCCTCAATTATTCCAGGGTAAATCTAATACAAGGTAAGCACAGATTCTGAGTTTCTCCCAGAGTTGTGCAACGGGAATTGCAGAAGTCTTTCTGTGATGAAATTATTTGCTCGTTCCTTTTCTCTTCTGCCATTCTCAAAAAAAATCAATTAACGTTGAGTCCAACTGATTCACTATATGCTATCCATATATACGGTACGGTTCAGTGAAGCTGTTATTTTAGATGCCAAAACTAAGATATAATTTCCTCTTAAAATTATTCAGACACCCACTTAGTTATTATTGCCAGTTTTTTAAAGAGTTGACCATCAACTGAAATTATGAAACACTTGGAAAACAAGAGCTACCAATGTGATAAAGGAAAACAAGTCCTGGCATTTTGCATATTGTTGTGTTATGTTTGCCACCTAATAAAAGATGGCATTCATTTACTTAATTGTATGGATTTTGATTCATTCTTCAGGAAGCAACACTGTGTGACATGCATACACTGTGGGAGTTGAAGAGATAACTAGTTCTACAGAGGATCTAGATTTGAATATAGAGGATCTATGACAGGGGTGGGAACAGAAGAAGAAATACCAGATACAGGTAGTCCTCGGCTTACGACCACACATTGAGCCCAAAATTTCTGTTGGTAAGTGAGACATTTGTTAAGTGAATTTTGCCCCATTTTATGACTTTCCCTGACACAGTTATTAAGTGAATCACTGCAGTTGATGTTAGTAACATGGTTGTTAAGTGAATCACTTTTCCCCATTGACTTTGCTTGTCAGAAAGTCACAGAAGGGGATGCCATGACTCTGGGACACAGCAACCGTCACAAGTTGCCAAGCACCTAAATTTTGATCACATGATCATGAGGCTGCAACAAAGGTTGTGTGAAAATGGTCATAAGTCACTTTTTTCACTGCCATTGTAACTTTGAACGGTCACTAAATGAACTGTTGTAAATCGAGGACTACCTGTGTAGACGGAAATGCCTATGAAAGAAACATCGTGAGTGGCCAGATCTTTGAAGCAGAAGTACTGCCAGGCATAGGCCCTAAACAAGGTATTTGCTGGTGGGTTTGTACCATTAGGTTAGACTTTTGCACCCAAACTAATATATAGCGATAATATTTAAAATAGTGTCCTGCTGCTGTATCTTTAGAGTAGTTTGAGAAGCATTGATGGAAACGATCCTATTAACATAGTGTGCTTGGATTTTGAAAAGGTTCCTCTTCATAGAAGTCTCTTGAGTAATATTAGTGGCTATAGGACAGTGTTGGTGAACCTTTTGGGCAAAGTGCCAAAAAAGGAGCGCGCGCACCAGTGGTGGGTTTCAAAATTTTTTACTACTGGTTCTGTGGGCGTGACTTGGTGGGCGTGGCATGGCTTGGTGGGTGTGGCAAGGGAAGGATACTGTAAAATCTCCATTCCCACCCCACTCCAGGGGAAGGTTACTTCAAAATCCCCATTTCCTCCCGATCAGCTGGGACTCAGGAGGCAGAGAATAGACGTGGGCGGGGCCAGTCAGAATTTTTACTACCGGTTCTCCGAACTACTCAAAATTTCCGCTACCGGCTCTTCAGAACTGGTCAGAACCTGCTGAAACCCAACTCTGGAGCGCGCGCATGCCGGAAACTGGAAGAGCAGCCATCCAGTGCGCATGAACGCCCCAAGAAGATGAACTTCCAGTTTCCGGTGTGCACATGTGCACTGGCCAGCTGGACTTCTGATGCGTGCGAAAACCAGCTGACTGGGGCACATGCGCGTGCCGGAGACCAGAAGATCATCTTCCTGGCGTTCACATGCTCACTGGGCGGCTGCTCTTCCGGTTTCCGGTGCTCCCGTGTGCATGAAGACCAGCTAGTTGGCATGCCAGAACCCGGAACCCAGAAGAGCAAGAGGTGATGGCTCGCGTGCCAGGAGAGATGGCTCTGCGTGCCTCTTCCGGCACACATGCCATAGGTTCGCCATCATGGCTATAGGATAAAAGATTCTTGCCTTTTATGAATTGCTGATTGGTGAAAAAACAGTAAGTAAAGAATAAACTAGGAATAAGGAGAAATTTCCTGACAGAACGATTAATCAGTGAAACGGCTTGCCTCCAGAAGTTGTGGGTCTCCATCACTGGAGGCTGTTAAGAAGGACAACCACTTGTCTGAAATCGTATCGGGCAGTGGTTGTCAACCTGTGGTCTGAGGACCACTGGGTGGGGGGGGGGGGCGCACAATGTCCCGGGGAGGATGTGTCCATGATGACTTGAAGAAATGTTATGATTTAAATCTTGAGTTAAGTCTTGAGGGGGTCCGTGACCACAAAAAGTATTTAAAAGGGGTCCATGGTGAAGCAAAGGTTGAGAATCACTGGTATAGGATCTCCTGTTTAAGCAGAGGTTGGACTAGAATAGCTCCAAGGTCTTTTCAACTCTGTCATTCTGTTACTAAGAATAAATAGACAATTTTTTCATTAATGGGAAGTAGGGAATGAACACTCAGGGATCTAGGTTGGGATAAGTTTTTTTTTAAAAGAAAACTTTTTCACAAACTGACTTGCTGATAAGAAGTTTGCTGCCCAAATTAACGGATGAGACTAAATTATTTAGGATGATTAAAAAGCCAGTGTGCCTGTAAAAACCTCAGAAAGGTTCTCTTAAGCCTGGATGAATTGTCAACCACATGGCAAATGCAATTCAGTTTAAGTACCTGTTGTTGCGTGCTCGGGTCAAAAGACCACATTCATGTGGTCTGAACTGTAACTAACCAAGCAAAAGATCTTTGAGTCCCAGAATGGGCAGCAGAATGGAGATATTGACTTAATGTGCAGCAGCTGTAAAATAAGCCAGTTCCTTGCTAGGAGTCATTAGGAAAGGTATTCAAAATAAAAACGCTGACGCTGTAAAGTGCCCTTATATCAATCTGTGCTTTGTCTCTACCTGGAATATAGTGTACAGTTCTCACTGACGCTTCAAAAAGGATAGAGCTAAGCTAGAAAAAATGACCAAAAAGGCAGTTAAGACATTTCAGAAACTTAAACAGCTTCCATATGAGAAATAGCTAGAAACTGGGGTGGGGGGGGGGAGAGGGGGGTGTACAACCAAGAAGAGACAAGATTGCATGGCATGGGGAAATTAAACAGGGAAAAATATTTCTATCTCTCTCCCTTTCCTTTCCTTTCCTTTCCTTTCCTTTCCTTTCCTTTCCTTTCCTTTCCTTTCCTTTCCTCCTTCCTTTCCTTTCCTTTCCTTTCCTTTCCTTTCCTTTCCTTTCCTTTCCTTTCCTTTCCTTTCCTTTCCTTTCCTTTCCTTTCCTTTCCTTTCCTTTCCTTTCCTTTCCTTCCTTCTCCATACTTTCCTTCTCTTCCCTTCCTTTCCCTATATTTCCCTTCCCTTCCCTTCCCTTCCCTTCCCTTCCCTTCCCTTCCCTTCCCTTCCCTTCCCTTCCCTTCCCTTCCCTTCTCCCAGAGCTGATTGAAAAGAGTCTTAAAACAGACAAGAGAAAGTACTTCTTCATCTGAAATAATAGAATATTATAGAACATTGTGGAATTTCTTATAACAGGGCATGGCAGAGGCCCCTAATTGGATGGCTTGAAAAGGGAATTGGCTAAGTTTGTAGAAGACAAGTCTATCAAGAGCTATTATTTCTGAAGATGGGGGTGTTTCTTTACAAGTTGGGTCAAAGATCAGTTGCCAGGAAGCAACCATATATGAGGGATAGGCTTCCATTTCTGGCAAACAAGAACTCCAGAGAGGCATCTGATTGACTATTGTGAGACACAAAGTGAATTAAGGTGGCCTTGGTTCAATCCAGCAGGGATGCACCTGCTTCCTTATGTCTAGCTGCCATGTTGGTTTCCCTCTCATTTTCCTCTGACTTTGTGTCATTTTAAGGCACTGTAGGAAATAAGAACGGTAGTGCTTTGCTCAGGGTATTTGGAGTGCTGGACCAGATCAGAGTTGGGTTTCAACAGGTTCTGACCAATCCTGGAGAACCGGTAGCGGAAATTTTGAGTAGTTCGGAGAACCGGTAGTAAAAATTCTGACTGGCCCCACCCCCATCTATTCTCTGCCTCCCAAGTCCCAGCTGACCGGGAGGAAATGGGGATTTTGGCAGTAACCTTCCCCTGGATTGGGGAGGGAATGGAGATTTTACAGTATCCTTCCCCTGGAGTGGGGTGGGAATGGAGATTTTACAGTATCCTTCCCCTGGAGTGGGGTGGGAATGGAGATTTTATAGTATCCTTCCCATGCTACGTCCACCAAGCCATGCCACGCCCACCAAGTCACGCCCACAGAACCGGTAGTAAAAAATTTTGAAGCCCACCACTGGACCAGATCTTTTGATTGAGCATGGGAGAGGAAGCAACTTTTAAGATTTCTACGCAGCAAATTGCTTGAACTTCAATTGATATCTAAGAAAACATTATCCTGCTCATGTTTTGGCCTGAAGGAATATAGTCGACTTTTGACTTACTCATCAGGTAGATGAGGGACTCAGGAAATAGACCTCAAAAGACAGAGGAAGTGAGAAGCCAGAGGAGTGTTAACAGTGTTAGTAAATGGTGAATAAACAGATTATGATATCATCTCTTCCCCATCTTGGAGCCAAAACCTTCTTCTAGACACCCTTCTTAAGCAAGCACTCTGTAGTAGAACTGTCTTTTTAAAAGAACACTTCATTTTGCATGTGAAAGAAGAGGAAATCCGATTTTTAAGAAGATAACCTGCCCTGTGCACACTGATAAAGATGTATAAGGAACTAAAGAAGCTTCTTGGGTGAGAAATAAAATGTTTTCAAAGAAAAAACAAGAAAGTCCAGTTGCCTTTGGGACAAGCATGATCTGGATGATTGAGATAGACATATACAGTATAAGGAAGTTTCTTCTTTCTTTTGTTTAAATCTGTTTGATATGGAGTATGTCTGTAACTAATTGAAAAATAGTGGGATACGAGAAACGGACCTGGTGTTGTTGCCAAGCTTTTAACTTAAATCTGTGTTCAGTCATAAGACACTACATAGTTATAAATCGCTGCAGATGTATAGAAAGGTTCAAGAAAAAGACAAGGTGCTACAGTAATTATGCCTCCCTTAATAGGGACTCTAATAAATATTATCATGTTAATGATTTAGTTACCAAAATGTAATTGCATAAACATCATGACAGATCAAGTTACTTGTTTATGGGATTCACTTTATTTCCTTTAGTAAATAAATGTCTATCTCTATTGTCTATTTATCTATTATCCATCTGTATCTATCTGTCTGTCTGTCGAATCAATCTATCATATATTTCTTTCTCTTTCCTGACTTATGTGGACATCCTCAGTGATAAGGGGGAAATGATACACCTAATGATAATGCCATTATGCAAATGCCACAACTTACATACCCACATCAGAGTTTAGGATGCACATGGGTAACAGTCTTTTGCGCAGTGGCATCCTCACTTTGAGTCCTCTTCGTTCTCTACAGATGCCATGACTTCCTACGTTCCCTCTTTCCTTTTCAAAGATTCTCAACAGAACTTTAAAACAATGACATCATGTAATTGTAAAGCAACAATTAAAAACATAGCAATAGCAATGATAAACATGCTTGTTTATCTGGTCAAGACCAGTTAATTCAAGTTCCTCTCAAAATAAGTTGTTTTTTTAAGTAATTTTCATAATAAAAGGTTTTTATTACTTAGGCTTAAAAATCTGTAGAATTATAAAAAAGTAGAAAAAAGAAAGAAAATATAAAGGAGTAGGAAAGAAAGTGAGAGAGTATTTAACGAAACAACTTTTGATCTTCTTTGCGGCAATTAAAAACATTACATCTTCACTCTCCTATGGTTCCCTTCTTCCCATATGTAAACCTTTTTAATCAGCAAATCCCCAAATCAACAGTTCACTTTTATCCATTTACAAGAAAAAGCCATAAAAGTTTCCAGTCTTTTATAAAAGTACCGGTACTTCTTGTTCCCTCTTAATCAAACAACTTCGTTTAGCCATTTTTTTTTACAAACATCTGTCTTCAAAATCCATTCCTCCATTATAGCAATTTCTGTAATCTTCCATCTTTATGCCTATAATAATAGCTTCACCGCAATTACTATATATAAAATCAATTGTCCGTGAGCCTTTTGTAGTGACTGTCCATAAGTTCTAGTAAGTAAACCTCCAGTTTCAGAAAAGTTCCAGTTTCATCAGAGTATCATATTTTTAAAATATCTGCATCAACCTTTGTATTTGTATCCAATATCTTTTTGCTTTATCACAAGTTAACTATGCATGATAAAATGTCCCTTCATACTTTTCGCATTTCCATCAGCAATCATGAATATTTTCATACATCTTAAGTAATTTCTTTTGCGTCATATACCAACGGGAAATCATTTCCCAAAAGTTCTCTTTTAGATTATAAGACAATGTGACATCATCTTCTATTGATCCATTCGGATGTTATTTATATGGTTGTTTGTTTATATCTTGCCTTTATTATTTTTACAAATAATTTAATTTTCCCCTCAACAAGAACCCTGTGAGGTGAATTAGACTGAGAGAAAGTAACTGGCCCAAAACCACCCAGCCGGCTTTCATGGCTAAGGTGGGTCTTGAACTCACTGTCTCCCGCCTTGTAGCTTGGTGCCATTTTACGGTACATTATTTAACTTTGCTCAAAATGAGTATTTATAAAACACCCTTTTGCCTAATTCATTGCAGGTCAACTCTTGATGAATTGCAAGCAGTTCTGAGGGCGTGTGGCAATGATTGTGATATTCCTACCACAAGGTACCTTTCCATCTTGCCTGAATTGGTCACAGTCTCTTCGCAACATGGAATGGGAAGTATTACTACATGCTTGCAATTACGAAAAGATATTAAATCAACTAAAGAAAAACAAAATCAATACATTACACCTATAACAAGGTTTTTTTAAAAAATCACTTGTTAGGGCAAATGACAGGAGCAGGAAGAGAAATAACCTCTGCTTCTTCATCAAATCAAGAGAAATTGCCTCTATTTCTGTCCTACCTTTTCTTCAAGGATGTGGTGCTGGTCGGTATAACTTTTTTTCTGTTTTATTTCTCTTCTGTGAAATTGCTTGGACTCTGCTTGTCATTTAACATAACATGCACACAGACACATCCCCCAAAGGAATACATGAATCCAACATTTCCTGGCCTATATTTTCTGCTCTGTACATGATGCTGATTTAATATTTCTGTGTTGATATCCCAAACACTGATGGGAATACTGTTAAACGCAACAGAGGCTTTCATCAATTTGTGTTAGAATTTTTGAAAGTGGTGTTTAGAATATCTTTTAGAGCAGGGGTCTCCAACTGGGAGTTGAAATCCACCAGGCTTAAAGTTGCTAAGGTTGGAGACCCCTGTTCTAGAGATAATATAATGAAACTTAGCTTCTATGAGGATTGGAATGATATGTTGAAGAAAGACTGGCTTTCAATTTGGAGGTAGTCCTTGGTTTAAGACCATCATTGATTTCTGTTGCTAAGCAAGACAGTTGTGAAGTGAGTTTTGCCCATTTTATAACCTTTCTTGCTACTGTTGTTAAGTGAATCACTGCAGTTAAATTAGTAACTTAACAAAATTTAAGTTATTATTAAATTTTCTTAAATTTCTTAAAACGTAAGAAAAAAAAAACTTAAGAAAATATTTATAGACCCCTTGCATCCTGGACATAAATTATTTCAACTCCTACCCTCAAAATGACACTATAGAGCACTGCACACCAAAACAACTAGACACAAGAACAGTTTTTCCCCGAACGCCATGACTCTGCTAAACAAATCATTCCCTCAACGCTGTCAAACTATTCACTAAGTCTGCATTACTATTACTACTAGTCTTCTCATCGTTCCTGTCACCCATCTCCTCCCACTTAGACTGCATGACTATAACTTTGTTGCTGGTATCCTTACGATTTATATTGATATTGTTTTCTGATTGCTTATTTGTACCCTATGACTATCATTAAGTGTTGTACCTTATGATTCTTGACAAATGTATCTTTTCTTTTTATATATACTGAGTGCATATGCACCAAAGACAAAGTCCTTGTGTGTCCAATCACACTTGGCCAATAAAGAATTCTATTCTATTCTATTCTATTCTATTCTATTCTATTCTATTCTATTCTATTCTGTTTTTTTTTTAATTTGATTTATATGCCGCCCTTCTCCGGAGACTCAAGGCGGCTTACAATGCGCTAAGCAATAGCCTTCATCCTTTTGTATATTTATACAAAGTCAGCTTATTGCCCCCACAAACTGGGTCCTCAATTTACCTACCTTAGAAAGGATGGAAGGCTGAGTCAACCTTGAGCCTGGTGAGATTCGAACCTGCAGTAATTGCAGGCAGCTGGTCTTAATAACAGGGTGCTTTAGACCACCAAGGCTCTTCTCTTCTCTCTTCTCTATTCTATTCTATTCTATTCTATTCTATTCTATTCTATTCTATTCTATTCTATTCTATTCTAACACGGTTGTTAAGTAAATCTGGCTTCCCCATCGACTTTGCTTGTCAGAAAGTGATCACATGACCCCGGGACACTGCAACTGTCATAAATTCATGCCAGTTGCCAAGCGTCTAACATTTGCATCATGTGACCAAGGGGATGCTGCAATAAGAGTGAAAAACACTCATACATCAATTTTTTTTTTCAGTGCCGTTCTAACTTTGAGCAGTCACTAATGAATGGTTATAAGTCGAGGGATATCTGTGTTCAGTTCTGAACCCTCAGGTTGATTCACCCATTTTGTATTTGAAATGTAAAGCCAGATTTATCTTCTGCCCTCACTTGAAGGCTTTCCTCTCTGTTACCAAAAAAAGAAAGTTTATAGTCCTGGAGCAGCAGAGAACTGAATGTGCTTCCATAGAGACCGGGCAAGTCCAGGCATGGAACTGGAAGAGACATAGATTGATACAGTCAAGTGAAAACTCCCCAAACATCCTTTGCCATCACAGTAGCCTCTTGAGCGTATAAACAAGTGGGAAAAAAATGTAGATGAGCCAGGCATAAGCAATGAAGCCAGGTTGGTGCCAGATCCACACAAAAGCCAGGAGATGGTTGCTTAAAAGCTCCATTGCTTCAATAGTTCCACCTGCTTCCATTGAAAAGTCCCTTTTTTTCTTCTTCTTCTTTTAAAAAGCTGACATTGAACAGACAATTCAAGGAACTGGCTATTTATTGCTTCCTTGTTTAACAATTTGCAGGGACTCCAGGTTGGGGATTTTCCAACAAATGTTTAACTTTAAAGGGTTGCTAATTTCCAGAATAACCCCATCCGATGTAGAAATGCCAAGGCAGGCTGGGATATTTTCTCTCTGTCGGGGCAGCATTCATGCATTGCAGTAAGCTAAGGTTGTTTAACCATGGCTTTGAATAAACCACTTTTGGTGAGTCTATACAACAAACGAAGCCAGGCCAGATCACAGAGTTTAAACAGAGTTTGGGAATCCAGTCAGAATCTTGTACAGTCTTCTGATTGCAGTCAACGATGGCTACAACACTGCTCTGACAATGATAGTTTACAAGAGGACCATAGTTTACACGCGAACATTCAGCCGAAAATAGATGATCAGGCAACCTCTCTCCGTTTGCTGAGTTATAATTGCCATTTTATTTTGTAATACAGGTAGTCCTTGACTTATGACTGAAATGGAGCTTGGCTACTATGGTTGTATAAATTGTGACAGTCGTAAAGAGTGACAGAGCCAATTTTACCTTTTTTTCAAGCAGGTGTCAAGTAAATGCCATGGCCCCTAAATGACCACTAGAGTTGTTAAGCTAATGCTGCAGGGGTGGGTTCTACTTACCTTTACTACCGGTTCGCAACAGGATTGCTCGCACTCGCTTCACTCGCACACACACCTTACTTCTGCACATATGCAGAAGCTTCTGTGCATGCACAGATCACTTCTCATGACATCAGGATCAATGGGCGGAGCCTCCCAGCGGTTTTACTACCGGTTCTATAGAAGCAGTCCGAATCGGGGGCAACCCACCACAGTAATGCTGTGGTCCTTAAGCGAACCAAATGTTTGCTGTGGGCTGGTTTTGGGGGGGGGGGGGAATGGAAATCGTTTTTTTACAAAAACATCATAAAACATGATCACATGACTGTAGGATGCTGCAAACGACCATAAACATGGGGCGGTTGCTTGACTTCCAAAATGCATTCACATGACCCGGGCGGGGGGGCAGGGGCAACCATCAGAACTTTGGAACTGAGTCATAAGCACCCCTGGGGAGACCTGCTGTAGCTTTGAATGGTCGCTAAGCAGCCAGTTGTAAGTAGAGGACTACATGTATTTCAGTGACCTCTTGATTACGTTTTGTGCTATCGATGGACTAGCGCAATCATGCAAAGAGGATTGCAGGTAATCCTCAATTTACAAACACAGTGGGGGCCAAAATTTCTGTTGTTAAGTAAGACATTTGTTAAGTGAGTTTTGCCCCATTTTCCGACCTTTTTTGCCACTGTTGTTAAGCAAATCACTGGAGTTGATAGATTGGCAACCCGGTTGTTAAGTGAATCTGGCTTCTCCATTGACTTTGCTTGTCAGAAGGTCATAAAAAGTGATCAAATGACCTTGGGACTGAGCAACGGTCATAAATATGAACCGAGCATCTGAATTTTGATCACGTGATCATGGGGATGCTGCAAAGGGCATAACTGTGAAAAACGGTCATAAGTCACTTTTTCCAGTGCCGAACTGTCACTAAATGAACTGTTGCAAACCAAGAACTACCTGTATTTGATTAGTAGGCTGAAAAGTAGACCAAAAAGAGGGCACACTAAAATTTAACCAAAACATCTCACACTTTTTAAAAGAAACTATACAGATTGTTATTTTTTTTTTTTAGAGAAATCCTTTGAAAGGTGTTTTGAAATATGTAGAACTTGTATGAAGTTTCCGCGGTGTTTGTGCAGTTGAGGTCATCTTGCATCACAGCATAGTTTGCACCACCGTACCTATTTTAACTTCCCCATCCTACAGAGAATGCTGCGAATGATCACTTTTTAAATCCTGAATGTGATGATTTCAGAAAAAAGAGTTTCCATTCTTGAGCACCACTTCTGGCCATCTTTTGAGCAGGCTGGGAATGACGGTTTTGGGGCCTTGAACTAAATTTTCCATTTTCCACCTCTGCCATTCTCAACTTAAGTCTATGCATTTCCTATCAAGTTGTTAGAATACAAAGATTGCCTCACATTGTGCACAAAGCTTGGAGTAACTGTGATTTCTGAGAGGGAAGATAACTTCCTTCTCAGAAGCTTTTTGTGGATTTAGAACGGAACAAGGAAACAGAAAGTGAAAATGTGACTTTCTACCCCGCCAATAAAAGTGCACCAATTTAACTGAAGAAGGAAGTTACACTTTCGTGATAATGTTAGTCATTGGTGTTTTTTCCTTTGTCCTTCTAAGGGAGTGAAAACATTTCCTTCCACAATTATGGCAGTCAGGGGTGACATTAGAGGTGAGCCAAAGGGACATACTATCTCTGAAGCCTTCAGCACCAAAATGCTGATGAATTTGTTCACAGCAGCAGGAACCGTTTCTCTGTTTTGTTGTGGCAAAAACAACAGTTTTGTGATACCTTAAAAACTACACATCATACATCACCAATAGCCTCTCACCGCCCAGTACGCTCCCATAGAGAGAGGCTTCTCAGGGTGCCGTCAGCCAAACAATGTCGACTGGCGGCCCCCAGGGGGAGAGCCTTTTCTGTGAGGGCACCCACCATCTGGAACGAGCTCCCCCCAGAGATACAGAAGATTCCGGACCTGTGCACTTTCCGCCGTGCCCTCAAAACATTCCTGTTTCAGCAGGCCGGCCTGGCCTAACTTTCCCTTTATATTGCTTTTTTTGATTTTATTTTAAACTGGGATGTATTAAATGTATTTTTATCGTTCGCTGTTCACCGCCCTGAGTCCCTTAGGAATAGGGCGGTATATAAATTTAATAAATAAATAAATAAATAAATTTGTTAAGCTGGACTGATTTTTTTCCTACTCGGAAAGGAGATGTTAGTGGCTTATTTATACAACACCTAAAAATAGAAGTGGTCTCTAAAAATGTGAATTGCGAGTGCCACAAACATGAATGTGCAAACATATGAATCATATAAATATTTGTGAATGTGTTCGGTGTTGATTCCTATGGCGGTATTCATTTTTTCCTGATGTAATTTCAACATTTTGAGTGGATGTTACATAGCATCCATCTTCACCTTATTTAAAATTAATTGGAGGTTCATTGTGAATTTTGTTGCCTGTTCAGAATGTTATTGCTTAGAAATAATGTAATGGACCCTAAACATTTCCATTGATATTCTGTTTTAGACTTTGAGACTTAAATTTCACAGTGGTTGTGAAGAAGCATTGCATCTTGGGTGCATTTGTTGGACACATTTCTCACTTGTTTACTCCTTTGATGGCTTACAGTTGAATATTTGAACTGACTCGCTTGTGAGTAGGGATGTGTCAAGAGTTAGCAAAGTTTGTGCCCATTTGATTTGTGGCTCAAGGAAAGAGGGATATGTGCACGAACTAGGCTTTAATAAGTGATGAATGCAGGCAAAATGTTTTGCTAAAAAGCTGAAGTTTGTTTTTCAAAAAAAAATTCTCTGGGTTGCTCATAAGCAGAGCAAATGTAAGGCAAATAACATAATTAAAAACAGTGGAAAAAAAGTTGCATAAGTGAGCAATCTGTGAGTAGGATACCAGCACCATCAAATACAGTAGTTTCTTCTATATCTGCTGCATCATCATCGCAAAGGGAATTGGGGTGAAAGCCTTCAGAGATTATGACTGGGATTGCTATGTTTCTCTGTCAGTTTTTCCTAAACTAGAGCCATGCGGACATATTGAATTTCAACTCCCATCGTCTCAGTACATAACCATTCAATACAGAGGTGGGTTTCAGCAGGTTCTGACCAGTTCTGGAGAACCAGTAGTGGAAATTTTGAGTAGTTTGGAGAACCGGTAGTAAAAATTCTGACTGGCCCCGCCCCCATCTATTCTTTGCCTTCCAAGTCCCAGCTGATCGGGAGGAAATGGGGATTTTGCAGTAACCTTCCCCTGCCACGCCCACCAAGCCATGCCACGCTCACCAAGCCACGCCTATAGAACCGGTAGTAAAAATTTTTGAAACCCACCACTGATTCAGTAGCATTCAATAACCATCTGCTCAGGATTCCCTTGGTCACAAGGTCTAAACTGAAACTATAGGGTTCTTGTTAGTAATCCATAACATGGCTAGGAGGTTCATGAGGTTTCCAACACTCTGAAGCCCATTTCTTTCTTCTCCCAGGTTTGGGATTGGGAAAAAAAAATCATTACAATATTTTGAAAACAGAGGTTGACTTTGAAATAGTCCAGCTATTTGGATAAAGTTGATGTCAGCATTCTTTTTTTTTTTTTTTTTATTGAAAAAGTTTTCAAATACAAGTTTTTCCCCCTTTCCCCCCCCCCCCTCTTCCCTAACCCACCCTTTCCACCCAACCCCCCCTGTGACTTCTTCACAACAATAGGCTATTTCATAACTAGTTACATACATAATATCTTTCCTTTCCCTTAATCCCTTCTCGAAATACTGACCCTTAACATGTTAAGCTTATTGAGTATTATTACAATTTAACCTTTAATCTTTTATATATATTAATATAACATTTTAAATCGACCTTCTCCCTGCATCCAAATTTAACATTTATTCAATTCTGTCCAATTCCTCCACTCCTCTAAATATATGACTTAAAATCATACAGTACAATTCTAGATATAATCCACTACCCACTTTACTAAAATATACACATATCTATATATGCATCCCATTTTATAAAAAGAAGAAAAAAAAAAGAAGAGAAAAAAATATATCTTCTTTAGTATCTTTCCACTGAATTATTAAGTCCTCCACTCCCCTAAATATATGACTTAAGAATCCTTTTTCTTAAACTAATCAATCAGTAAACTAACCTATTTCAACCCTTCAATTCCTACAAAATCATGCAGTACAATTCTAGATATAATCCACTGCCCACATTACTAAGATATACACATATCTATATATGCATTCCATTTTGTAAAAAAGGAAAAAACAATAACTTTAAATTTATAATCCATATAGTATCTTCTTTGATGTCTTTCCTCTGGATTGTTAAATCCATCACCCATAATAGGGTAAAATAACATGCTGGTGCAACAGTTTGTTCAAAATCTCCAAATCTTCTGCCCCCATCAGTAGTAGATATCCTCGCATCTGTATAAAAGCAAAAACAACCACCCGAGTGACATTATAATTATAATTATATCCATATGGTTATAGTTGTGGTATTCATCAGGATTATTAATTCCCATCATCCTACTGAGTAACATCCAGATCTTCTGCATGCCCCGGCGAAACTCTCCTGCCTTATAACTCAAAATAATTATAATATATTTACCAAAAAAAAAAAAAAAAAAAAAAATTTTAGATGATTCAAATCCAACAAAGTGAGGCTCTTTTCACATCCCAAAATCATGGCCTTGCAGAGATCTGCCACAATCCTCAGGATAGTATCAAACAATTGTTCGCCTCCACTATCTTTTCAAATATTCATTCATTTTTTAAAGTCCCTGGCATCACTGTTGCATAGTTTAGAAATTGCTGTTTCTATGCGATCTATTTCTTTTCTTTTTCTTTTCCGGGTTGAATTTCCATCCTCGTTTCTTGCCTACCAATTGTGTGTCTGCTAGTTGATTTTCATTCTGCTTTATGTATTGTTCTTGTTGGGTTAGTTTTATCATCTCATCTTTCTTCTCCGTCACTTGTATATCAACTGATTGATTTGCGCACTTGTCTGTGACTTGATGGTTCATCACATTGGAGTCGGATGACACTGCTCTCTTATTTATAGACAGTCCAGCTGGGGTATCCAGGGAATCCAAAGACAATTTATCCATCACAGCCTCTGTAATTTGATGTTTTCCTTTTGTTTCCAACTCCTTTTGCTTATCCTGTATTATGCCTAAAGGTGTTAAATTCATTTTTAAAATTTTTTGATAAAAATCTTCCGCTTTTTCAACAGTATGCAATTGATATCTTATTCCTTGATATCTCAATATTAGGCCAACTGGGGTGTCCCACCTGAATAGGATATTTCTTTTTTTTAATTCAGTCACTAGAAAGCCAAATTTCTTCCTCTCCATTAACATCTTGGGCGGGAGCTCCTTAAAAATCCAAATCTTTCTTCCATGAAATTGCAAGGTAGAATTAAAAGAGTTCTGCACAATATTATTCCTAATTTCTTTATCTGTAAAATAGATCACCACATCTCTAGGCAATTGCCTTTGCTTTGCCAACCAGGAGTTTATTCTGTAAATTCTATCAATCCTGCAATACACTTCATCAGGTTGAACCTTTAAGATCCCAGCCAGAATTTCAGAAGATATTTTCCTTAGATCATCTCTATTATTTTCCTGCAAACCTCTCAGTCTAATTGCATATTCTGTAAAATTATATTGAATCATTAAAACTTCTCTTTCAATCCTCTGTTGTACATTTTCTTCATTACCAATCTTTTGGTCAGTCTCCATTTTAGATTTGTCTTCCGAGCTATTATCCTGAGTGTTTATCAAATCCTTTTTAATTTTTTGAGTCATGTCATCCAAATTCTCCTCAATTTCCTTCATTTTAGACTCTAATAATTTAGTCTTTGCATCCACCCGAATCAGAAAGCCTGATAAACCATTAGTAGCTTTTAAAATCTTTTGATTCAAAAAATCAAACTTTGATTTCACCAATTCACCAATTTCTTTAATTTCCTGCTTAAATTTTTCAAGTTGCTGGTTCACAATCTCATCCCTTCTTACAATCTCTTCAAGGATAAATTCTAATATATTAAAATCGGGTTTCTGACGCTGGAGAGTTGAAATTTGTTGGCGCAATTTCTTGAGAGGGGAAGTTCCCCCCCCATTTGTCCAGCTGTGTAAGTCCCGATGCCATTTCCCACACAGACAAGATTTAGCAAAAAAGAGAGAAGAAATAGAAAACGAAAGGACTTTCCCTTAAAAAAAGAAAAAAAAACTTCTTTTCAATCAACAGCACAGGAGCGAGGTTTTATCTACAAATGTAGCCAGTGATATTTATTCCGCTACATTGTAGTAAGAAGAAACGGAAGGACTTTCCCTTTTAGCCCTTCTCCAGCCACAGCAGACGCCATTTTAAAAGGTTCTTTTTCCCTCTTTTCCTCTCCTCTTTTCTCTTAGATAGATTTTGGAAGGGTGAAATACTTGCGGTTCAGTATTAAGGGTCCAGCTCGTCATTTCTTTAATTATTCTGTTGAATTCGCAGGCTTGCTCTTGACGCCTGGCTCTGCATAGGCAGAGGTCTCCCAAAGCCCGGAGCAACGGCAGGGGATATGGGGCTTCTCATCCGCTCCTTCCCAAAAGTTAAAAAAAAACTTTTGGGACTCTGCGGAGAGTTCTACCCACCCCTGCCGGCTCTATCTCCGTTTCCTCTTGGGAACGGAGTTTTTTCGAGCCGCCATCCGCTGTAACGGCGGCTCTGACAGGCAATGGAAGCTGACGATCCCAAAGGAACGTCTGGCGGCGGCCAGCAGCAAACCGGAAGCCTTGATGTCAGCATTCTGATGCTGCCATAAAAAGGAGGAGACGAGGCTTGACTTTTCACCTACTTATTTTCTCTGTAGATAATATCCCCTAGGAGATGGGATGGGAGGGGGGACATTCCTGTGGGGTGAGGTCAGAAGCTGGGGAGACTGACTTGGAAGATGGCCAATGAGAAGATGAGAATTGGGGAACGGAAAGGGAAGGGTTTGGGGGTCAGAGGGTTAGTATCGGCTACGATGAAGTCGGGGCCAGATCTGTCGTACTCAATAAATGGAATATTTCAGCAAAGTTTAATTGTTTGGGAGTGCAATTTATTTGAGATGACATCGAAACCTGACAGTTGATCAATTAAAATCCTTGACGTTCTCTAAGCTTCATTGCTTGCTTGCTTGCTTGCTTGCAGACATTTCATTACCCAACTAGGTAACATCATCTGTGCAAGTGAGTGTGGGGTTTTCTCCCTGTTTATATACAGTAGTTTGTCCTGCCAGTGGGGTGTGGTTTCCTTCTTGGTAGTTCTTTTATTAGGACATTGTTATATGCTTGATTATTTGCCTGGTGTTAATCCCTATTTATCTGGGTGTTGGCTGCTGGGAGGATGTCTTTTTAGTTCCTTTTTAGCTTTTTTATTGTCTCTTTCATGTTGTGTAAATACAGTTTATATTTATGTGTTTGAATGCCAAGATTGCCTAGTGTTTTTAAATTTAGCTTAGTCTAGGATGCTTACAGTTTTCCAGTTGAAATTATGTTTGGCTTTATCCATGTGGTGTGAGATTAGGGAGTTTTCATTGTGTTTTTGGCTACTAGTGGGTGCTTATAAATAAATAACTTTATTGTCATTGTACGTGTATACACAGTATACCCATGGATGTGTTCTGGTAGGCTTCTGAATAATGTCCTACATAATGGCTGTTACAGTCCTTACACAGCATATTGTACATGACTCCTGTTTTTTCTTCTTCGACTACTGGGTCTCTTGGTTTATTTAAGATATTTTGGAACACTTTAGTTGTTTTGTGTGCTACAATGATGCCATGTGATTATAATAGTCCGTCGGTAGTTTCTGACATGTTTTTGATGTATGGTAGTGTTACCCTTTTCATAGTTTGTGTTGGCTGTGTTGTAATGGTGATCAGCAATCATGCATGGATATCCTTTGTATTGGAAGATATATAGACACTCTTTCCTTTTTCTGGTGTTCCGGATTGCTACAGTATATTTGTTTTCATCTGAATAATGTTCTCACAGAGTTCCTTTTGTGAACATTTGGGTTGTTACTTTGGTAATGCAGCACTTGGTTAGGGTGAATTGATTTTCAGTAGACTTTCCTTTCTAATTTGCTGCCTTTTTCTCTGCTGATTAGGATATCCAAAGATATCCAAGAAAGATAATGTGCTGTTCTTTTCCTTCTTCCCTTGTGAATTTTATTCCTTTTAAAAATGTCTTCATGTACCTTCTCTAGTTGTTCCTGTATTATTATGACAAAGATGTCATAATAAAAATTTGGGTATGTCTAGTTTGATGAAAAGAAGGACTAGGGGATGACATGATAGCAATGTTCCAATATCTGAGGGGCTGCCACAAAGAAGAGGGAGTCAAGCTATTCTCCAAAGCACCTGAAGGCAGGACAAGAAGCAATGGGTAGAAACTAACCAAGGAAAGATCCAACCTATAACTAAGGAGAAATTTCCTGACAGTTAGAACAATAAATCAGTGGAACAACTTGACCCCAGAAGTTGTGGGTGCTCCATCATTGGAGGTTTTTTAAGAAGAGATTGGACAACCAATTTGTCTGAAATATGTATCGGGTTTCCTGTCTGAGCAGAGGGTTGGACTAGATGACCTCCAAGGTCCCTTCCAACTCTGTTATTCTGTGTTGTCTACATATCTAATAAAGAACAACTCTGAATGTACAGGGGGAAGAAGAATATAAAGGCATTCATATATACAATTTTTTAAGCTTATTAGGGCGTCTCATTTGTTAGAAGTACCTAGACTACCTATGAAAAATGCTCTTTCAGTTGCTGCGTTCCATTGTTTTAAAAGGCAAATATATATCTTTGGCAAAAAAAAAAAAAAAAAAACCTCAGCCAAACCTTTGTCCAATTCGAATGTTGTGGTTTAAACAGAAGTATAAACATCTGCCTAATTCTTTCTTCACCGCAGTCGGTGGACTTTTAAACCTGCTTGCTTTTGGCTGCTTTATGCTCTTTGACTGAAGGGCTGCCATTAGCCTTTCTAAGTGCTTTATCTTAACCTCTAGTAGAACTGTGAAACTGCATTCTCAATCTGGTTACTAAATTAATCCTTTTCACCAAATATTCTAAATTTGCAAGCTAAACTGCCAAACTGCCAAAACTAATTGTGGCACGTCCTGTGAATGGTTCACTAAACCCAGAGATCAGACTAAAGATATTGGACAAACACAGGATATTCATACTTTGTGTGCATTACTGTAATCTTAAATTTTCTTTTTCTAAGCCATGGCCCTCAGATTACTTCCTCGAGTGGTCCCAGGTTTTAAAAAAGCCTCTCTGATCCTATCCTAACTTTTCCTAAAAGCGGTACAGTGGTATAACAATACGCATCTGAAACCTTTCTTCCATATATTTTCTTCTCATCATAAACCTGCCTGTTCACTGCTGTTTCCCTTTTAGAAGAAATTGCAATCCTAGGCAGATGGTGGGTTCTGATACAAATGCCCTGATGACTGGGGAAAAAAAAAAAAAGTGATTCTGACTACTTTCTTACTCAGAGTTTTCCTGCTTCATCCTGGCCTATTTTAATTTGCCCTATTCCACCTCTGTAATCTTCATCAGGGATAGTCAACTTGATGTCTGAATCAGGCCCCTGCAGCAGTTTTCTTGTCAGCAAATGAAGATGTGATAAAATGTGTATGTAGTTTCATATATAAGGCCAAGATAAAAGTTCTTCAAGCTTCAAAGAAATCGAGTCATCCTCATTTTATTGCATTATAGAGCAGTGGTGGCTGATGCAGCCTTTAAAATTAAGCAGGAACTACTGGTTATCGCAGGGGGAAAATTAAAGGCAAATTCCTTTCTATGATCCTACCAGAAACCAATGAAAAGTGGAGAAAGAGAAGTAGGACAGGCTGACTAGCTAACAGCACCCTAGGCTGATACAATCTTTGGGTGTCATTTTAAAAAAAGTTAGCGAATTCAATCATTATTTGCAGCCAGTGCTGAACAGAGGCATTTCTACCCTCAGTTTAATATAAAATTTGGTTTTCATATGAGCTTGCCTTTCCTCAGTAAAAACATTTCATGATGAGGAATAAAGTTTTTTTTTTGAAGTTTGGGAGTAATGTCCTGGTTAAATCTGAGGGCATGTATTCTAAAATAATGAATGCAACTGCTATATGGTGCTTTACCATTTGCAGATGTTCAGAAATCAGTTTGCCCAGCAAAATAGATCTCCAAGGTCTCTTCTTCTGCAACTCATACTTTACAGATATGCTGGATTTCAGCTGCATAATGCCTAGTTAGTGTGGGCCTGTTGGATGTGGTTTATAGGGGCTAATTGGCAATAAATAGTCATTGTACCTTAGGATGTATTAAAAAAAATGGTTGTCCATACATTGTTTCTGCCCCTGAAATTTAATACTCCTTTTTACAACATATAGTTATAGCACATTGGAAGATTAATTCCACATCTGCCCTGTTTTAATATGCTATGAAATATGAATGACCTCCAGATGGTAGCAAAGAGATATAGAAAAGTGCTGCTCTTTGCTGCCATCCCATGGTCATCTAGAATTTTGCAGCCCATGTAAGGTTTCAGTCATCGGATCAAATAACCTTGCATTCGTCTGCCTATGTCACAAATTTCCATACATTTTGTTACATTTTTTTAAATTTTTCTTATTGATGATGTGTGTAGAATAGTTCTCTTTAACTGAACCCACAATTTGCATTTTGCTTCTTCTTCTATGTCCCCTCCCCCATTTATAGTTTAGTGCATCCAAAAAAACCCCCATTCATTTCTATGAAATCTGAGATCAAAAAGTTGCTCAGCCCTATCAGACTCTCTAAATGTTTCACAGTAATACTTCTATGGAAATTTAAAAGCCCTAGGTGCCAGCTGCACTGCGGCAGAGACCATAGGACTAGGATTTTGAGGGTTTAGCATTAGGCCAAAGCTTATATCACACACATCTGAATGAGTTTCTGTGGCAGTGACATGAGCCAGGCTTCTCTATGAATGTAATTTAATCAATGAATCTGATTTAAACGATTGAACTTCATTATGTTTATGAAAGAATTTCAGACTTCCTCCCGACGAAACTTTTATCCTTTGTGAAGTTACATAACGGAGGGATTTACGGATTAGGTGGTTGGGTAGCTTTGCAGATAAGTGTTGCCAAAATATCTGGATCTGGTTAAAAGCTAATCAGATGAAGCCAAACAACTCCAGTCCTTTCAACGTGAATTTCCATGTAGCACGTTGAAGAATACTTTCCATTTTATATCATGTGTGGCAATGAGAACAGCCTGGGGTTGTTTTTCTACCATAATTGTGTGAGAGCAGAGGGAAGCAGGCAAGCGTTGCTGTCATCTGCAGCAGCCCCAAAACTTCTGTAATTATTTTAAATATCAAATGAGCAACTGCCCTTTTAATGAAAGTACTTGAAAGCAAATGAAATGATGGGATCTAGCTACAGGAGCTGATGATGCTCGGGAGAGGTAGTGAGAGATGCCTACTGCCCTATTTAAATGAAATTTTGTGAAAGAATCTGAAGTGAAGAGTTGAAGTAGGTTGGGCCATTGCCCTGGTCCAATGGAGCTCTTATGAATATCAGTAGAAGAGACTATGAATATGTCTTACGAATATGTTTTCTTGTGGCTAATCTGGACTTCCCTGTATCTGGCATTAAGTGGATGGCTTCCTTCACACTCCAATTTGAAGAAAAGGGTTTATGGTCTGGTATTTCTCAAATAGCAGTCCTTGTATGCTACGTGGAAGTTGCTTTTTCAAATGGAAGGAATGTGAGTGCTTACGGAGCATACATCCAAGCAAGTTCCTAAATAAACTCAATAATTCTTTTGAAAGAACCTAGCTGCAGAACTTTTTCCTTCTCTTCTCCATCATCCTCTCCTTATTTGTTAATTTACTACCAATTTCAGTTGTTAGTACTTGGTTAGAAGAGCTGTTTACCCTTACAAATCCCTAAAGACAAGCTGTCTTATCTGTATTATTATATATTTGCCTGCACTGCTTTTTTTAAAATTTGCAAATTCTGTCATTCTTATTTCTTTTACTACATACCAAGGGTTGACCCAAGTAGGCAAAACTGCAAAAGAAAAAAAAAAAAGAATGTGCTTCTCAATTATTTCTGAACAACAAACCCCAGGAGAAGATCAGTGGAAAGAATATCAGATCATTTATCCTGTTTGATCAGGAATCACACAACTGTATTAGCTCTTATTGGACAGTGGCATACAAACATTTCTGTAGGGTTAGGAATTCAGATAGTACTTTAGTTTCCAACAAAAGATCATCTGATCAGCAGTTTAAAAACCTTAAGCATTTTTCTTCATATTGTCTTTGATCCAAACATTAACCGCTTCCAAAATAAGCTGAGAAAACTGTACATGGTAGACAGGATAAATTCCAGTGGCTTAATCACAAGCGCCATTTCACCCCTAGTGATTCATAGCATTTTCTAGAATCCTCTAACCATTATTATACTGATGCAAATGTAATGAGGATAGCTTTTATATTGCCTCTGTGATGGCTAGGTAACATTAGAAAGTCATAGAAATCACTAGTGGCACACAGAGATACAGGTAGTCCTCGACTTACAACAGTTCATTTAATGACCTTTCAAAATTACAAGAGCAGTTTCACACCTACAATCTTTGCAGTGGCTCTATGATCATGTGACAAAAATGCAGATGTTTGGCAGTTGGTTCATATTTATGACCTTTGCTGTGTCCCAGGATCATGTGATCGCCTCTTGTGATCCAAGCAAAGTCAATGGAGAAGCTGGTTTTACTTAACAACCGGGATACTAATTTAACAATTGCAGTGATTCACAAAACAACTATGGCTTGAGAGGTCGTAAAATGGGGCAAGGCACTTAATAACTTGCCTTAGGTTCAATTGTGGTCATAAATCGAGGACTACCTGTACATATTTTCTGAACAAACAAGCAACTTGACCACGGGTAGATTGTTTCCCCATCATTTTTCTGAAATATATTTTTCCATTTTGAATCTGTTGAGAAATACAGGTAGTCCTCCAATTACAATCATTCATTTAGTGGCCATTCAAAGTTGGCACTGAAATGGCACTGAAAAACAATGGCACTGAAAAAAGTGACTTATGACCATTTTTCACACTTACAACCATTGCAGCATCCCCATGGTCATGTGATCAAAATTCAGGCACTTGGCAACTGACTTGTATTTATGACGGTTGCAGTGTCCTGGGGTCATGTGATCATCGTTTGCAACCTGACAAGCAGGGAAGACAGATTCACTTAACAACCCTGTGATTGACTTAACAACTGCAGTGATTCACTTAACAACTATGATAGGAAAGCTCATAAAATAGCAATAGCACTTAGACTTATATACCGCTTCACAGTGCTTTATACTCCTCTCTAAGCGGTTTACAGAGTCAGCATACTTCTCCCAATGATCTCCATCCTCATTTTACCCACCTCGGAAGGATGGAAGGCTGAGTCAACCTTGAGCCTGGTGAGATTTGAACTGCCAAATGGCAGGCAGCCGGCAGGCAGCAGAAGTAGCCTGCAGTACTGCACTCTAACCACTATGTCACTGCGGCTCATGGGGCAAAGCTCACTTAATAACTGTCTTCTTTGGCAATGCAAGTGTTGGGCTCAATCATGGTTGTAAGTCGAGAACTACCTATAGATCCTTTTCCAATTTTATGTTAAAATCGCTTGGGTTGCCTGTATTGAATCTCTCTCTCATGCCCACCCATCACTCTCTGTCCAGTTCTAACTGATACCTCCACTCCTGTTATCACATACTGATGGTCTTAAATCTCCTTCTCTGTAAGAATTAGTAAAATTCTGATACCATGGAGGAAGGCTCAAAGCTTCAAGGGAGAAGAGAGTCAAGCCTATTATCCAACTTCTCCCTCTGTTGTCTCTAGTTTCCAGCAGAGTTTAGAAGAATCTTGGCCAAGTTTCTTTACCACCAGGCAGGCAGCTGCCAGTGGAAACATTCCCTGAAGCAGTTCTGGCAGCCAAAAATCGCTGGCTCATGAGAGGGCTTCTTTCCTTCCTTCCAGACACGCTCCAAGCAGTCATTAGACCCTGGCAAGTAGATGATGTTTCCTGCAGCAGCACCACAGCTGGGCTCCAGATCTCTGGAGGACTGGCTAAAAGATTTGACTGCTCCACAAATGGGTTTTGAGATCCTTTCCTCCAATCCACAGCATCTTCCCTTATAGTTAAAATCACAGAAAGCAATTGTGGGACTTCGGTCACACCTCAAAACTGACTTCAAGAACTATGTCCAGTTAAGAGCACCATACTTAAAAAGCAGGATTCAAAGATCTGGTTTGAACACCTGGTCTCTCCGTGTGGTGGAATCTCCAGCTAGATGGAGGGAGGTGTTAAGAGAGGAGGAAGCTTAGAGTCCTTGCACTGCAGAAAGTGGCACAGGTCCAATCAACCCCAGCATCCCTGAAGCCTTATCTGACCCTTCCCGAGGGAATGTAGTCAGTCTGGCAAGATTCTTGTAACATCGATGACTAATAATAAAGCTTCTGCTTGAGATTATTCTGGTTGCTTGCACCTGACACCTGCCATTTTGGGAGTTATTTCATGTTGTTTGTTTTTTTAATTTTTGTTTTCATTTACATTTGATGTTTTTAATTGTTATTATGCTGGCAAGTCTCCCAGGGTCACTTTTTTTTTGTGAGATGGACAGCTACATAAAGGTATTCAATAAATAGAATAAAATAGATATGTCAGTAGCAAGAATCCGGGAGCCAAGACAGAATTCAAAACTAAATAAATAAATAAAAATAATAAATAAAAAAAAATATTTTTTTTACTACTGGTTCTGTGGGAGTGACTTGATGGCTATGGTGTGGCTTGGTGGCCATGGTTTGATGGCCGTGGCAGGGGAAAGATACTGCAAAATCCCCATTCTCACCCCACTCCATGGGAAGGATACTGCAAAATCCCCATTCCCTCCCCACTCCTGGGGAAAGGATATTGCAAAATCTCCATTCCCACCCCACTCTGGGGCCAGCCAGAGGGGGTATTTGCCGGTTCTCTGAACTGCTCAAAATTTCCACTGGATTTCACCCCTGGTTCAAAAGCACTATAAGTTTATTTCATGCTACTTAAGGTTATTCCATGCTATCAATACACAAAAATCTGATCTGCTAATGGTCAATGCAGATTGATTCCAGGTAAGAGTCAACAGACTTCAAGGAGGCCTGGACTTGGGTCTCCTTCAGGGATGCAGTATCTCCAGACTAATGATGTGTTTGACCCCACCCTCAGACTCAGCCTGGTCATCTTCTACAGATAAATTGAAAAAGGTGTCAAGAAGGACACTTGCAGATGATGAGGAAACTTAAATGCCAAGAAAAAGTTTTGAAGAGCTGGGGATGTTTTGTTCTGACCTAGGCTTCCAGAGACAGTAAAAAGCACATGATTAGTCCCAAAAACCCTCTTTTTATTTCAACGGCTGTGAATTATGTTCATTCCCAGCCTGTAATGAGTCACAAATAGTTTGTAAAGAGTCCGACAGAAGTCTGCCACAGTCCTTCGGGATAAGGCTGATAAGCTCCCACCTTTATCTCCCTTGACACGCTTCCAAAGACCTAATTGGCAATTAGCTTTGCAAGGCCACATGGAGCACAGAGTCAAAACTGAGCTTCAGAATTTAAACTGGCCAGAACGAACAAAGTTGCTTCCTGCAAAGGCTCACATGCCTTTGCTCCTCCTTTATGTCTTATGGGAGGGGCCAATCGTCTCCAAGCCCTACTCCCAAGTCGTTCCTTTTGTCTTAACTGTTCTTGCTTTCTGGCAGCTCTGCACATGTGCGCACTGGGAACAGGCTCCCCTTGTTCCTCTGCCTCGCTGGTGTCCGAGGCTCCGGAGGCATCACATAACTCCCAGATGGCCCTGGCCCCCTCTCTGCCTCCGACGCAAAGCCCTCGTCCGAGCCTTCCCCAAACTCCACGACTGGCCCATGTTCCTCCCCAACCTCCTCACTGTCTGACTCTGCTGCCAGCTCTGCAGGCCATCAGCAGACCACAACATGTTTAGCTTTGAGAAAAGAAGACAGAGGAAGTATATATCTAAATATCTGAAAGAATGTCACATAGAAAAGGGTTAAAACTTGTTTCTTCTCATTCTTGAGGAACTGATGGATGTAAATTACAAGAAGGCATATTCCAAGAAAACATTAGAAAAATACATCCTAATAGTAGGAGCAGTTCAATAATAAATTCCAAGGATATATCGATGGTCTTCCATTCATTAGATGTCTCCAAACAGAATCATGAAATCTTTAATTCTTGCATTGAATGGGGTTTGACCTCAATGCCTATTAAACATCTTCCCAACTTTAGGATTCTCAAGAGACCTGCTGGATTCAACAAGGATGTTTGAACCACAGATTAAGCAAGAGGACAACATCTCTGGCATTAGTAGGAAGTTTGAGGAATCAGATATACTCATTTCTTATGTAATAATTTCATAAATTAGTCAGTCCCTTCACTGAGTCCATTGTGTGCTTCCAAATCATAGGATAAGTAAGATTGTCCCTGATAAACTTCCCTCTGGTGTTTCTGGTGTTTCCTGCCCTTCCAGAAGACCTTACTAATAATTTACTCTTAAATGCTGACTTGAAGAAAATATTGTGCAGGATTCTTATATGGCTACTATCCACATAAGGGCATGCACCCAGACCTGTATTTTAGCTTGGTTTCCACACTTCCCAACAAAGGAAATGCCTGTACATTAAGATCATTTGCAATATCTGATATTTGGATCTGTACAAGTAAAGCAAGTTTTAAGAGCTTACTGTTAGACATTTACTGTATCCCAGCAGAGGAAAAATATAACCATTTATTTATCACGATGATAGATTTATGTAAATTAACAGATGTAGGGGCCTGGGAGAGAAATTTGCAAATAGATCTGGAAGAGGAAAATTATGATCAGTGGTATATCTGTCATTTTTTTTCTGCCTAAACATACATCTGCCTATTTTTGGGCATCGCATCAGGCTCAGTCACAAATCTAGGCACGTTCTGACATTTAGCCTCTTATTCAGGAAATGGTATGACACGCAGATAATATGGCTATGCTAATCTCTTTACAGGTAGTCCTTGACTTACAAATATTTGTTTAGTGGCTGTTTGAAGATACAACAGCAAAAAGTGACTTATGACCGTTTTTCACAGTTACAACCGTTACAACTTCCCTATGTGATAAAAATTTGGAAACTGACTCATATTTTTGATATGAGACTGTAGTGTCCCAGGGTCATATGATCCTCTTTTGTGACCTTCTAACAAGCAAAGTCAATAGGGAATCAAGATTCACTTAACACCATGTTACTAATTTAACAGCTGCAGTGATTCACTTAACAGTTGTGACAAGAAAGATCTAAAATGGGACAAAACTCACTTAACATCTGTCTCGCTTAGCAATAGGAATGTTGGGCTCAATTGTCATAAGTCAAGGACTACCTGTATTGCAATGAAGCCACACACTCAGAGAATATTGGCATATGTATATTTCCACATAGAGAACTCATTGCAGTTTTGTAAATGGAAAAAAGGAATTAGTTCTGTATATAGAAATGCTTGTGTGTTTGTGTGTAAATATTAGGCTTTTTTCTGCCCTGCCTTTCCAAGTCAACAGATTTTTGACTATTCTTTTGATCCTTTGGCAAGCATCGGATCTTATATTGACATAGCAGTTATCTCTGGTTTGAGAATAGTTAGTTCCTTCTCTACCAAGTTCATTCTTCACATGTATCCAAATAATACATCTTTTCTCCAATTAACATTTGAACCTGATTTAGAAAATGATCTTTGTGTGGGAGGAAGGAATATGTTATGTAGAAAATTATATACACTGAAATTAAGATTTACATTGCTTAGACGTACCCCATTCATAGTGCCTATCATTTTAAGCTATCAGCATTACGACTTGGAAAATACACACAGTTTTGAAGGTAGATCTGGTTCCCTTCTCAGCTTCCCACTCTGCATGTTAATTAATTCCTCATTTTGATCTTTTATTTACTTTATCGTCCCGTTCCTGATTTTGTAGCTATTGTGGTGGAACATTTTACTTGTGTTTATGCTTTAAGCAATTACCTTTTAGTGTTTTAATTATTTTGTACGTGTTAAATGTCTGCCTGTAATTGAATCTGTATTCGTTTGTGGAGAAAAAAAAACCACGTTGATTTGAAGGGATAGCATTTCAGGGGAATGGAAACAAAATCAGCCAGATGCCAAACCGAATAAGGCCTGAGGGGCCTTCAGAAATTGCCTTCACCCATGACTTATTTCCACATAAACTGAAACACAGAATGTCAATCTCTTTCCTCTCTCCTGTAAGTATAAACAGTGGGGCAGGAAATTGCATGCTGTCATTGGCCTTTATTCAGAATCATCTTTGAAGCTGGCAGGTGTGTGAGTGCAGGTGAATCCTATTAGAGCCTCTGCTAAGCCTGTTGGTCAAAGGGGCTATAAGAAGAGAGCCTTAGGGCCTTGCTAGATCCATCTGGGGTGCTCCGGGATCTAGCAAGGGCCGTGCCAATTGAGGAGACGTTGTTTGCTGATGCTGCATAACAGTCTTAAGGATGTGGTTAAGAAGCATAACAACAAACGGGGTTTCTCTCTGGCTGAAGGTTAATACTGGTGGCAGTATGGAAACTCCCAAGCCCCAAGCTACCTATCTCTCATGAACAATCAGCAATTTGGGAGATCAAGCCCTAACTCCGCTATTGTCAAGACAAGTAGATCTGGGTCTCTTCATGATCCTCTAAACAAATAGCAGAACTTTAATCATAAATCGCAGGTCAGCTTTAGCCAAATGCCTTCCACAATGTAATAGCCGTGTTATAGTCAACTTCGTATATTGGTTGCGTCACCCTGATTTATGGAGGAGATAAAGGTGGTTGTGGAAAACACAGTGCAGTAACGATGGCAACGGTTATTTGATCTCACAATAATTAGCTAAGCATTTGGTTGCACAATCCTTTCACAATATCTCTACGGGTTAGTTCATTAAACCAAATTAGCTTTGGCTTGAACTTTCATCATACGTTGTCCTAATCTTGGCTTCCTCTCAAAAGGGCTGAGGGGGGAAAAAAAACCCCTCTATTTCCACCTCAGATGTTTCTTCTTAAACCGTTCCATGTGGAGGATGCTGTGAATGTGTTTAATGTATACAGTTGTGGATATACCAGGTTGAAACTGCACATTTCTGCATCTCCTTTGTCATTTTAATATGCAGTAGTGTCTCATAAATCGAAGGATGCCATTTTTTAAAACAGCCCTACTTCTTTGAGCTTACTGTAACCTTGCATGCTGACAAACCACAAGGAAAGATTTGCTTGTTACTTTGCTCAGTAACAGAATCACAGAATTGAAAAAGGCAATTTAGGCCACCAGTCCAACCATTGGTTCAATTAAGGAATCTAATTAAGTCATTCCTGAAGATGATTGTCCGACTTCAGCTAGAACACTTCTGGTGAAGAGAAGTTCAATATCTCCATCAATAATTAGGTCCAAACTCTTCTTCCTGTTAGAATTTTTTTTCCCCAACAATCATTTAAAATTTGATTTTCCTGTCACTATTATTCCATATCCAGCATTCAGGAACAAAAAGACCATCACTTCTTTTCCATGACATTCATACAGGTATTTGAAGAACATGGTTGTACCAGATTTCTTTTCTTGATGTTAAACATGTTTACTTCTCCCAACCTCTCCTAATAAAATTTAAGTTTCCAATCCTTTGATTTTCTCTACTGGCCTTCTCTGAATCTGTTCCAGTTTGTGTGGAGTGAAATTCAAGAAAAAGAAATGGGGTTTAACTAGCATAGAATAAAGTAGAATTATTACATTCCTCACCTTGGGGACTAAACTTTTATTTGTTTATTTAAGTTTATACCACTGAATCCAGAATAACCCATGGCAGCGTACAATACAGTTCCATTTGTGCAAGCGGCATATGTGTGTGTGCTCACTGTTTGTGCTGTGTGCCCTTGTGCATGCGCCTGCCACTCACACAAAACCATCCCCTCTCCTCCCTCCTCTCCCCCCCGGCCAGGCCGCCAAGCCGGAAGGGTTGGGGACCATTGCCCTGCCCATTTTTATTTGAAATATTTTCTGTCTTGCTCTTTCAGTGGGTTAGCAGTAGTCAGAGTGGCCTCCACCAAATTAAAAGCTAATAAAAGCAACCAGTCAACAAAATGTTATGTGCTATGCATATTTAATTGTGTGTAACAAGATCACTCGATATATAGAACCAAGTGAATGCCAGAGAGCACGATAGATGTTCCTGAAGACTAATTAAACACAATCAGAAATTGATCCTGGGTGGATGAGTGACTGCTGACCCACAGCAGAATCATGTTGTGGTTGGAATCCTGTGTCCTCTAAATCCTCACTGTAGAGCAGAACAATTTGTAACCAAGGTTTGTTGCTAACTATGGGCTGGTATGCTGGTAGAACCCAACCTGTGGATAAACAGCATTAATTCTCTAAGAAAGTGACATGGATTGCAGGAACAGCTGCATCAGTGATTCTTAGTTGTTTTCCAAGAAACTTTTCTGTACAGAACCGCTAGGCCTTAATCAAGCCTCAAGGAAGTTCCATAATCAAAATTCTGTTCTATTAACAGAAAATACAGATAATCCTCAATCCTTCCTAGCATTTGAGCTCAGAAGTACTATTGTAAATTAGGGCAGTCATTAAGCAGGTCACCACGTGACTATGCCTGATTTTATGATTTTTTTTGCCATAGTTGTTAAGTGAACGCTATTTTCCCAATGGGGATTTTTTGTCAGAAAATGGAAGTTTATGGAAACTATCCGCAAACTAGCAAAAATGCTAAACATCGCAGTCATGTTAGCATGGGATGTTGCAAATGGCTGTAAAATGCGAGCTGGTTGCCAAGCATCCAAAATGCAATGATGTAACTACACTTGTATGTGTGGGCAGCCATTAACAACTTTGAAAACTGGTCATATGTAGCTCTGGGGAGGTCTGTTCATAACTTCAAATGGTTGCAGAGTGGTCAGCCGTTAAGCGAGGACTACCTGTAAACATTTTGAGCAAGTGACTCAAAGATAGAAAAGACAGCTCAGTTCTGCTTTTCGGAGCAGTGCAAAACTTCCTTGACCTCTTTCAATACCTCTCATTTTCCCCTATTCTTTCTTCACTTTTAGTTAGGACAAGATCAGCTGACTTAGAAGTTTGCATCTATTTGGGTCACTTTTGGAACTTTTTTATTGGGCTTCTCCAGGGGTGGGCTGCTGGGGGTTCTAGCTAAGATTCTGTGCAGTTCGGAGAACCCCCAAATCCCACTCCTGGCTGGCCCCGCCCACCCCACCCCTCCCAAATGTTCCCACGTGGCCCATTTTGGGTGCACGCAAGTCCTCGGGGAGGGCGAAAAATGGGCCTACCGGAAGTTTCCGGCCTCCGGAGCCTGGGGAGGCTGTTTTCGCCCTCCTAGAGGCTCAAGGAAAGCCTCCGGAGCCCGGGGAGGGCAAAAATGCCCCCCCCACCTGCCATGGTGCAGGAGGCTGACTAGGTCACGCCCACCCAGCATCCGGGCAGAGAACCCCTTGCTAAATTTTTTGAAGTCCACCCCTGGGCTTCTGCGTATTTGAAGCAGAGACTTACCACTCACCACTAACTATACTTTCCGTCCCTGAGAACAGGATATGAGAGAGCATTGTTTTCATCCCAGCCCGTATCTTAGTTGTCATATTCAGACAGCAAAATGCGCGCGCGCGCGCACACACACACAATTTTCCTGGAGTTTGCTGAAGCAGGCAGGCATAAACTCAGCCTAAACTGAATTTGCTTCTGTAAAGAACTCTTGAGGATTTCACTGAATATTTCCAGCTGATCTCCTCTGCAGAGAGGCGGCTATACAAAAATGTCCTTGTTTTCCCTTTTACATTTTACACATCTCGCATACAACACTGCCCACCATCAACTGTGAAGGAATATGCCAGCCTGGCCTGGCACATGATTCACTCTTGGTGTGTTTGAAGAAGTTTAAAAAAAAAAACAGAAAAACCCAGGAGTTTTGAGCAGATGAAATCATGGATATTTCTGGATTCCCTCAACACGTGCAGTACGTTCCCTCCTTCCTTGCTTGTCCCCAACCTACTCTGCTTTTTAAACTCTATAAAATTAAAACCAAAAAGAACTTTACTGTATACTTCATAAAACAAAGCACCAGCCTCCGGTGTAATTTCCTTTTAAGACCATTCTTTGATTCCGTGTAGGCTACTAGAGGTGGGATTAGGAATGCAGCTTTGTTTGTAAGTGTGTTTATTTGTTTGGAAGAAGACAAAGATAAACTGGGATTTGATAATGAATAGCCTGGAAGCTATTCCATATAAGCTATTCCATATATAAGTAGAGATATCACCCTGCCAACAAAAGTGTGTATAGTCAAGGCTATGGTTTTCCCAGTTGCAATGTATGGCTGTGAAAGTTGGACCATAAAGAAGGCTGAGCGCCAAAGAATTGAGGCCTTTGAACTATGGTGCTAGAGAAGACTCCTGCAAGTCCCTTGCACTGCTAGGCGATCAAACTGGTCAGTCCTAGAGGAAATCAACCCTGACTTTAGAAGGCCAGATCCTGAAGATGAAACTCAAATACTTTGACCACCTAATGAGAAGGAAGGACTCACTGGAGAAGAACCTAATGCTGGGAACGATTGAGGGCAAAAGAAGAAGAGGACGACAGAAAATGAGGTGGCTGGATGGAGTCACTGAAGCAGTTGGCGTGAGCTTAAATGGACTCCAGAGGATGGTAGAGGACAGGAAGGCCTGGAGGAACGGTGATGGATCGGACACGACTTCTCAACTAATAACAACAAGCCTGGAAGCTACAGAGGATAGAGGTGAATGGGCAAGCAGCCATTCCCTCCTCAGTTTTTTTTGAGTATTTCCAACTATTAGATCTGTTCCTTCGCCACTATAGTTGGAGTTTCCTGGATTAGTCTTGTGCAGACATTCATACTCTGGGTATAAAGCATGGGCGTCCAACTTTTTGGCTTGCCAAGGCCTCAATGAGTGAAGAGGGATTGTCTTGGGCTTCCATTAAAATACAGAGAGTCCTCAACTTACGACTGCAATTGAGCCCAAAATTTATGTTGCTAAGTGAGAAATTTGTTAAGTGAGTTTTGCCCCATTTTACGACTTTTCTTGCCATAGTGAATCATTGTTAAATTAGTAACCCGGTTGTTAAGTGAATCTAGTTTCCCCGTTGACTTTTCTAATCAGAAGGTTGCAAAAGGGGATCACATGGCCCAGGGACACTGTGACCGTCATACATGTGAGTCAGTTGTTCCAGCATCCGAATGTAAGTCACGTGACCATGGGAATGCTGCAGCGGTCATAAAGACTGAAAACTTAAGTCACTTTTTTTCAGTGTGGTTGTAACTTCGAACGGTCACTAACTGAACTGTTGTAAGTCAAGGACTATCTGTATATAATACAGCTTATGTATATAAATCAAATAATAACATTAAAAGTTTACGATCTTCTGAGGCCTCATTACTAGCTCTCCTGGGCTGCATGTGACCCATGGATGTGGGCTAGACACACCTGGCGTGAAGAGTTGCTGTTTTGTTTTTTTTGTTCAGTCACTAAGTCGTGTCCAACTCCCCCATGCACCCCATGGACCACAGCACAAAAGCCCCCCCCCGGTCCTCCATTGTCTCCCAGTTTGTTCAAATTCATGTTCATTGCATCTATCATGTTTTCCCGAAAATAAGACCCTGTTTTATATTTTTGAATCCCGAAATAAGCTCTTGGCCTTATTTTTGGGGAGCTCTTATTATTTTGGGATGCGTGGAGCAAGACGGGGCTCCTCTTGCCATCTTACCTGATTTCCAGCTCTGTCTCCCTAATCCTAACTAGAGGAAATGATGGGGATCTGCTGCACATGCATTTAAATATTTTCAGGGAGGACTTATTTTAGCGCATGCGTTCAAAAGCCCAATTGGGCTTATTATCAGGGGATGTCTTATTTTCGGGGAAACACAATATGATGCTATTTATCCGTCTCATCCATTGCTGCCCCTTCTCCGTTTGCCTTCCGTCTTTCCCAACATCAGGGTCTTTTCCAATGAGTCCTCTCTTCTCATGTGGTTTCCAAAGTATTTGAACTTCAGCTTCAGTCTCTGTCCTTCCAAAGAGCAGCCAAGGTTTATTTCCTTTAGGATTGATTGATTTGATCTCCTTGCAGTCCAAGGGACTCTGAAAAGTCTTCTCCAACACCAGGTGGAAAGAGAGGATGCACCAAATTCCTTGAGCTTATGTAGAATCCTGCATGCATCTGTTTTAATGCTGCTGTGGGAAGTAGACAAATCCTGCACAACTTTCCGTGTTTACCATCTCGGTTTTGTTTACCACATCCCTTAATAGCACATACCGTATTTTTTGGACTATAAGACACACTTTTTTGTCTCCCAAAAGGGGGTGAAAATGTCTATGTGTCTTATAGACTGAATAAAAGCCCCGCTCACCTGCCAGCTATTTTTTTGCCTCTGCATGCCCATTTTCAGGCCTTTTTGTGGCCTGTTTTTGAGGGTTTTTTGGCCTGTTTTTGAGGGGGGTTTTTGGCCAATTTTTTCAGAAAAAACATCCTGAAAAAAGTCTAAAAAATGGGCTGAAAAAAGCCTTGAAAATGGGCCAAAAAAAAAGCCTCGAAAATGGGCCAAAAAAAAGCCTCAAAAACTGGCCGAAAAAAGCCTTGAAAATGGGCTGAGAAAAGGATGGAAAAGGCCCGAAAAAGGGGCCCGCAGATGGCAAAAACTTTTTTTTTGTTGATTTCCTCTTCTAAATTTAGGTGTGCCTTATAGTCAGGTGCGTTTTATAGTCTGAAAAATATATAATCACATTGCAGGCTTCTGTATTGCTTTTACATCAGGAGCATGGATTTACCTGTGCATCTCAGAAACCCTTTCTCAGGTTTGGGTTGCTATAACTAAAATTATTTTAAGAACCTCAGAAATAAAGTAACTCTATCCTGAATGTTGTCTAGGTTTAATTAGTATGATGTGCTTTCGTGTTTTAAATGTCATAAATGAGAGAGGATCATGGAAAGCCTTAAGGGAGGAACTTTGCGGGAGGAAGACTTACAAATCAGAAGTAAAGCATTTTTAAAAAGTAAAACAACAGCACTGAATGAGCGACATTCTAGAACAGCAGTAATAATATTTACTTTTTTTCTTTAATGATGGATAATATTTAGACTCTTAATATTTGGAATGGGGTCAAAGACCCTTAAAGAAGTCCAGTTGTTTAAAAGCATTGTTAAGAATTTGGAATATTTTTAACCTCATCTTTGTACTCCTATCTGCAATTTATAAGCATATAACTTTTTTTCTTTTTGACAATGAAGAGCTGATTTTATTTTCTTCTATTTCTTTCTTTCAAGCACCGATATACTGTCAGTCCTTTATATATATTTAGAGTTTTCATGACACTAATAAAAATACAGAAATGTAAAAACAGTAGATGTTTTTGAAACAATTTGGGAATTTTTCAAAACTATGTTGGCTCAAAATGCTTCCCTAATTCATGATTAACTGAATCACCGTATATTCATTTTTCTGAATTCACCTAATATATTGAAGCAATATATTCACCTAATATATTGAAGTCACAGGCTGACACAGTTGATTAAAATACATCGGCTAATTTGTGGTCTACATGCTCCATGATCTCAGGCATTGTATTTCTAATTCTCATTTATATAGAAACCAAGTTAATTGTATGAGCAAGGTTGGTAATCACGGTTTTGTTTGGGTGGAATGGGTCGTGACATCTTCTCACGTTTGACAATGCTAAGAGGATAAACTATTTTTGAACTATTATCTCATCCACTTTTGGAATATAGATAGGAAACAAAATGATTCCATGACATCCCTTGAGTAAAAAAAAAAATAGTATCCATAGGAAATTGGAAAATTTGAGTAAAAGTATAATAATGATAATGATTTTGTGGAAAATCATTTTGATTTTCCACAAATTTAAAACAATGTTGTGAGTTGTTCTGCTGGAGTACATGACAAAACCAACACATGAGGTTAGTCACAGATATTTAAATTTTCCATGTACAACATTAAGCTTATTTATTAAATTACCTCCCTCCAAAGAGCTTGTTTATTAAATATACATCCTATCTTTTTGTAATAGGAGCTCAAAGTGACATATCTAGTAGTCTTTTTCTTCCATTTTCCCCCCACAACAGACTAGCGAAGTATGGTTGATTTCCAAGCCAGTCAGTAATTGAACTCTTTAAAAATTCTCCCAGTTTAGAGCTTAGCATAAAATGCCAAATCCAGACAATGCAGCAGGTATAAAAAGATAAACAGAGAACGAGAGAAATTTATATCTTAAAAGCTTTCCTTAAAACGTAAGGCCTTCAGGATGTCAGTTGTGGGATGTTCTCCTGAAAAGTGAGTTGCAGAGCCAAGGGAGAGTCAACAAGAGAGTTTCTCCTTTAGCTTCCAGTAGAAACAACACAGTCCAGTCGTTCACAAAGAATATTAATAATTAGAACACAGAACATAAAATAATAGGGTGGGAAGGGACTTTGGAGGTCTTCTACTCCAACCCCCTGCCCGTTACCTGGAGATCCTATACCATTCTGGACTTTCTTTGGGCTTGATGGGATGGATACATGTGATCATAGAAAGAATAACAGAACAACAAAACAG
Organism: Arizona elegans; assembly: GCA_022577455.1. Lineage (NCBI taxonomy): Eukaryota > Metazoa > Chordata > Lepidosauria > Squamata > Colubridae > Arizona > Arizona elegans. Next base: position 3,573,532 of record JAKOOJ010000002.1, on the reverse strand, counting down.
AATAACAGAATTGAAAGGGATTTTGGAGATCTTCTCTTCTAACCCCCTACTCATGCATCAGTCCTGATACCATTTCAGAGAAACGGCTGTCCAGTCTCTTCTTAAAACCTCCAATGATGGAGCAGCCACAACTTCTGAAGGCAATCCATTCCACTGATTAATTGTTCTCACTATCAGGAAGTTTCTCCTTAGTTCTAGGAACATAGTGTTTAAAGCTGGCAAAGAGCTACAAATAGGGTAATGAAAGCAAACAGATGAAAGGGAGGTAGTAGAAAGAGAAGCTTTAAATAGTAGAAAGAGAAGTTGTAGCTTCAAGAGGGATGAAGACCAATTAGAAGCCTTGCTCACCTCTTACTACTATTCATGTGTCCAGGGCAAGTTTTGCATTGGCGAGTCTCAATTAACCATAGAGGCTTTCTATGTAAATAAGGATTATCTTTTATTTTTACAGGCAGAATGGAAAAAGCAGTTAAATATCCACAAGAGCTCATCCATAATTTCCATCTCAGCATATGGAATAAGGTTGAACTAAGCAGCTAATTTTTTCATGTGGTGAATTCTAATAATTAATCATCAATTCCAGTCAATCTTGTTTTACTTTTTTTCTCTTTGTCCTGCATTTTTCCATCGTTTGGAAATATAATCTCTGGCACTGCATTCTCTCTCCCTCCTTCTCTCTGTGTATACACATTTGAGGGAGGAAAATTTTTCCAGGATTGGCTACAGTCAGAGTCAACAACCCTAGCTGACAAAAGCTGAGTAAGTTCAGAAAAATATATCTGGAGGTTCTCTTATCTTCCTTTAAGAGACTAATCTTAAATTGAAGGCTGTCTTCCTTTTACATAAATCCAATAACGGAATGATGGGACACACAGGAGGACTCCAAGAGATTGATTTTATTAAGCCATCTCTGGACATAAAAGCCAATTTTTCATATGGTTCTAAACCAGGGGTCTCCAATCTTGGCAACTTTAAGACTTGTGGGCTTCAACCAGTGGTGAAATGTTAAATTTGTTACTACCTGTTCTGTGGGCGTGGCTTGGTGGCGGTGGATAATATGACTGAGTGGGCGTGGCCAACTTTTTTTTTCTTTTAAAACCATTTTTTCTACAACCACTTCAGCTCAGGAGGTGTTCTGTCCCCATCCCACACGCACACACACCAACAGACGTCCAAGAGTTAAAGACCAAACCAGCCGGCAAAATCCTTTTCCTTATGATAACGGAACTTGGCAACAACCTAGTGGTTGCCTGCCAAGTGTTTATTACTTACGAAGAGGAGAGATAACTTCTCCCCGCTTCTGGTACATCAAAGGAAACAGCTCAATAATTACAGAGTCAGTCAAGTCCAAAGATAATCCAGCAAAGTCTATGGCAAAAGTCCGGCAATGCAGAATGGCGTGGAAGCTTTCAGCTTTGTTCGTCACAAGGCTTGACTGGCCACCACGCTCCCTTTTATACTCTGTGGGGTGTGGTCCAGTGACTCAGCCTAATCTCGGGCACTCCTTTTCTTCTGTTGCGCGTGCTTATCTCTGCGATGCCAGCGTGGATCCAGCCAAGACTCATTACTCTCATCACTGTCCACCTGTGGCTGCGTGGACGTGCTTGGCCCCGGCCCTATCTCTTACCCTTCAGCGGACACCGAAGGCATTGCCAAAGAGGAGAGTCCTGGAGAGGGAGGCCTTGCCAACTCCTCTCCTTCACTCTCGGAGTCCTCTCCTGCCGATGACACAGGCTCAGGTAACAAAGCCACAACAGGAGGTTGTAAAAAAAAAATGCTTTTAAAGCCTCTGACGATCCCAGCTGACTTGCCTGATTGGCAGAGGCTTTTTTTTCCTTTTAAAAACATTTTTTCTATAACCTCTTCGGCCGAAGAGGTTGTAGAAAAAATGTTTTTAAAAGCCTCTGATGATCCCAGCTGAGCCGTGCGATCATCAGAGGCTTTTTTTTTAACTTTTAAAAGCATTTTTTCGGCCAAAGAGGTTGTAGAAAAAATGCTTTTAAAAATTAAAAAAAAGCCTCTGATGATTGCACGGCTCAGCTGGGCAATGGGGAGGAGCAGTGATTTTTGCTATCGGTTCTCTGAACCACCCGTCTCCATTGCTACTGGATCGGGCGATCCGGTCCGAACCGGGAGCATTTCACCCCTGACTTCAACTCCACAACTCCCCAACTCTGGGAGTTGAAGTCCACAAGTCTTACAGTTGCCAAGGTTGGAGACCCCTGTTCTAAACCATTCAAAGAATGTATTAAATCACTGCTAGTGCTTTGTAGAGGAGACAGAAAGAAAAGGGAAGTCAACATCTAATTTTCCATAACCCGATAGTACTTTCCACGTATATCAAACTATGGGTCTCACAGCAAGAATGACAAAAAGAAAAATAAAATTGATAGTAGGATTGTATTAATAGTGCAGAAAGCATCTTTTTATCCTTTTCCAAGTGGTAAGAAGAAGGGGAAAAAAATCCCGAAACTGACATGCACGTATCTGTTCAAATTTTTATGCAGCGAAGACCTACCATCCCAACTCATGGTTGGGTGCTGTAACAGCTAAAATATGTGCTAATATTTATATATAAAATTCCCCCTCTCCTTCCTCTTTCTCGAAATGAACTACAAGCTTGGATTATTTTAATTCTGGGAAAAGCTCATAATTTCCCCTTATTCTGCAGAAGGACCCTGAGAAATACATTTTCTTTGACTTGAAGCTTTTGTTTACGATTAGCAACAATGGAAGCATTCAGTTGCAACTTCAAATCCCAAATTGGGATGCATATCTGATATCTTGGTAGGTGTTGCGCAGTTTTTGTGGGAGGAGGGCGGCATGAATATCTCAGCTCCGGACAAGGGACTGCATTGTCTTCTCTGTGACATTGATGTAAAGAGAGAACAGCCCATGCAGTGAAAGTGATCTCATAATCGAGGCAATTAAATAACAGTTATTTTGCCCAAATTGACCACAGCGTTTCCTTACTTTTTAACAGTCCTTTCACTAAGCACTTCTCAGAAATTCAGCTGAAATGACCTTTGTAGCCGTACCAAACTTTTACGGAGAAGACAATCTGTTTGACTTGTTGGTATGTGGTAAAATGCCTTGGATGAAAGAGGTGGGATTCTCATATGCAGGATGGCAATGATATTTTCCCTCTATGGCTACTGCTGGCCTGTCTTTGTTGATTGGTCCAATGCTGCCATTAAATATAGGTGTGGCCTGGAGCACACAATGTCATTGTTTTCTTCTCTCTCTCCCCCTCTCTCCCCCTCTCTCCCTCTCTCCTTTTGTCCCCTCCCTCCCTCTCCCACCCTCCCTTCTTCTCTCTCTCCTTCTCTCTCTTCCTCCTTCCCTCTCTCCCTCTCTCCTTTCTTTCCTCCCCCTCTCTCCTCCCCTCCCTCCCTCCCTCCCTCTCCCCCTCCCCCCTCTCTCTCCCTCCTTCCCCTCTTCTATCTCTCTCTCTCTCTCCCTCTCTCATCGGTTGGAATGGAGCAATGTGCCAGACATCCCAAAGGAAGAGCAGGGTCAGAAGATAGCAAGAGCTGGCACCAGAGTCTGTTTCAGGGCAGGGATCTTGGCAAGAGCCAGTGGTATTGACACCCAATTCCAACCCTCGACTCATAAATCTCAGGAGATAAAAGCTGCAGATACTTATTGGGTCTGATGGTATCGTGTTGATATTGAGAGCAAGTGAAAGCAAGTGTAAATCACTTTTTCAAGGAATTCTGGAAAAACAGGTGCCAAAGAGAAATGTGTTGACTGGGTGGGTTTTGGGCTTCATTTGCTTTTGGTTGCATGGACTTTTTTGTATATTAATAGTTTACGTGGACATGTATATTGGTATCAGAAAACATGGAGTTTAGTGGCAGATCAATATGGAAAGTAGTGGACATCTTATTATCCAAAGCAGCCTCCAACTGAGTTAGCTTTTAGCCAACATCACCCAACCCCCAATGTTTATCACTGAATCACATATAAGTGGAAACAGCTATACTGTCCAATTGTTTAGAGCAGATGCCAAACTGGAAGAGGGTGTGAAAACATTATCATTGTTATTGCTGTTAATATCCCATTTTCCCTTTAGGAGTTAAGAGTAGCATGCAGAACATTCTGTTGAAGTTCCATTACAGCAGGGGTGAAATCCAGCAGGTTCTGACAGGTTCTGGAAAACCGGTAGTGGAAATTTTGAGTAGTTCAGAGAACCGGCAAATACCATCTCTGGCTGGTCCCAGAGTGGGGAAGGAATGGGGATTTTGCAGTATCCTTCCCCTGCCATACCCACCAAGCCACATTATGCCCACAAAGCCACCCCACAGAACCGGTAGTAAAAAAAAAATTGGATTTTTTTGGACCACTGCATCACAGCAACCATTTTGGTTAGGCTGAGAGAGAATTCACAACCTAAAGTCATCTGTTGTGATATCATGTGTAAGAATGGATTTGTCTCTTACCAGGGGTGTCAAACTCAAGGCCCACAGGTCGGATCCGGCCCTCAGGGTATTTAGATCTGGCTCATGGGGCCGATGTGGAAACAGCAAAGGACCGGCTCGTGGTGCCTCTGCCAGCCATAACGGAACTTGGGAGGGCTGCACATGCCTCTCCTGTTCTCTGTTTTCGGCTGCAACAGCCTCTTGCAACCCTCTGCCAGCGAAAATTGAGCTCCCTCCTGAGTTCCATTTTCACTGGCAGAGCGCTCGGCCACCATAGGTGCCCCCAACATGAGTGACGTCGAGCTGGCCACCCCTGCCCTCCCAAGGTCATACACAACCCTGATGCGGCCCTCAATGAAATCGAGCTTGACACCCCTGTCTTAAACCATCACAGTCCTGGTCTAGGGCCTTAGTCAATATAGGACAATGACTCTTTGCATGAAAAACAGGGTACAGTAGAGGCCCGGAGCACAGTTATGGAGAACTCGTTCAAAATATGATTCAATACAGATAGTCTTCGACATACGACCACAATTGAGCCCAACTGTTGCTAAGCAAGACAGTTGTTAGGTGAGTTTTTCCTCATTTTAATAACCTTTCTTGCCACAGTTGTTAAGCGAATCACTGCAATTGTTTAATTAGTAAGCTGGTTGTTAAGCGAATCTGGCTTGCCCATTGATTTTGCTTGTCAGAAGGTCACAGAGTGATTTATTTATTTATTTATTAGTCCAATTTATATGCCGCCCTTCTCCGTAGACTCAGGGCGGCTTATAATGCATTATAGCAATAGCCTGCATACTTTTTTGTATATACCTGCTTATTAGGGCTTTGCCCCCCCCCCACAAGCAATGTTGTTCTATACAAAGTTGGCTTATTGCCCCTACAATCCGGGTCCTCAATTTACCTACCTCGAAAGGATGGAAGGCTGAGTCAACCTTGAGCCTGGTGAGATTCGAACTTGCACTAATTGCAGGCAGCTGGCAGCTAAGTGCTAGCACTTAACAGCACTTTAGTCCGCTGCACCACCGAGGCTCTTCAGAACATGAACATGGCAACCATCATAATTATGAGCCGGTTGCCAAGCATCCAAATTTTTATCTCGTGACGATGAGGATGCTGCAACATTTGTAAGTATGAAAAATGGCCATAAATCAGATCTTTCAGCGCCATTGTTCACTTCAAACGGTCACTAAACAAACTGTTAGATTACCTGTATTTAGAGGATCAGATGGATTAATTCTACTCATTCAAGGTAGAAGAACGGGTCGGTTTCTCTAGAAGATTATTTATCTGTCAGGCTTTCTCGTACCCTCATGGCTCTTAACTTTAATGAACAGAAAACAGGAAAATGACCTGGGCTGCATTGGAATGAAAATGAGAGCGTGAGTTTCAGCAGGGAGCCAAGAAGGGGGCAAAGGGCAAGAGGTCATGACATACGTGTAGAGACCAGGCATGACGCAAGCGGGACAGACGTGATGATGCAAGGGCTAACTTCCAACCTTTGCTGATGACATGATATTGTTATGACATGTGTGTCATTTTAATGTTATTGAGGCTCGAGTAAACACCATTGAATGAGAGTGTGTCTGACTATATATTTATGATTCTTGGGGAGAAAAAAGTAGGGAAGGAAGAGGAATTATTGGTATCTTTTGAAAGTGTGCAAGAGAAACTAAGAGTAATTTTACTGGGGGGAAAAACCCACACTTTTGTTTCCCTGCCTCCTTGGGTTGCTCCGGTCATCATTTCTCCAGCTTTTGAACCTTGGATGTTCTTCAGAATCTAATATCTATTCCCCGTTAGCCTCTTTTCTCCTCTTGGATGGCAGAGCAGTAAATGGTATGTTTATAAGAGGGCTGAGCTTTCCAACAGACAACCACAAATGTCTTTTGTGAAACCACCAGGAAATAGTATCTTTTGGGATATTCATCACTTTTTTCTGCCACGGCTTTAGCTTGCCAGGAATACATTTTCCCCTCTAAAATTGCTGGACTTCGTTGTGGAAGAAAAGATCCCTTTGGAAGCACTAAATGAGGCTCAGATGTTACCTGCTGTTTGCTTTGGTCTATTCACCAAATAACTCCTAAGGGGAACAGAGTGCCTTGCCAGCTTCTTTGTATTTTTACATCTACCACCTTGAAAATTGGAGATGCCCTTTTAGCTCAGCTCTACTCTTTAAATCAGAATAAGTTAAATCTCTGGACCACTGGCAGACCCCACCTTTTTATTTTTTATTTTTGCAGCTCCCATCGTCTCTCTGCCAAACTTGTGTTAAGAAGTTGATGATTTATTGACACGATAATTTTCGCTTTGGGATGGAGAGAGGAAAATCTCTCTTGCCATTTACAGAATCACCGATCCCACACTCCTTTTACTTCTGGCTTTTAAAAATTGTTTTAATACAGTGAAAAAGGAAGCAGACTTGCTGCAAAGTCTCCAAATCCTCTCTGTTTTTTAATGAAAAAAAATTGTCTCTGTGGCGTTCCCCGCCTATCGCAGGCTGTGTTCATGTGGCACTTCGAGGCAAAGGCAGGGCTAACTTTAAAAAACTTGCACACTTCTCATTAAATATCGCCATGGGTGTCCTGAAGATTTCCCTTAACATGTACGACAGATAGTTGACTTACGTCCATAATGGAGCCTGCCAATTATAGTCATAGGGCATAATAGTCACAAAGTGCATCATCATGTGATCAATCCGATTTTACAACCTTTTCTTAGAGCGGTTGTTAGTCAAAACCATGGTTGCTAAGTATACCCATTGTTCACTATGGAGTGATTTGTCGAAACCTGGAAGCAAATGCTTTTTTTTTTTCTTTTTTTTTTTGCAAAACTGTCATAAATCTCACTCTGTAGGACAGTGATGGGGAACCTATGACACACGTGCCGGAAGTGGCACACAGAGCCATCTCTCCGGGCATGCCAGACAAATCCAGTTGCTCTTCCGGGTTCCGCTTTGCGTGCACATGCGTGCCAGAAACCGGAAGACCAGGTGACCGGCATGCACGCGCACGCTGGAAACCGGAAGCTCAGCTTCCCAGCGCATGCATGCTCCATCCTGGGGATGGAGCAAAGGTCATAACTGTGAAAAAAGGTCATAAGTCACTTTTTTCAGTGCCGTTGTAACTTTGAACGGTCGCTAAATGAACTGTGGCAAATCGAAGACGGCCTGTAAATCCTTCTGTTCCGCACCATTCAGGCAGAACTGAAGAAGCCTATTGAATGAGAGGCGAAACATTTTTCAAGGAAAAAAAAAAACCAAGGAAGTCCAGTGGCCTTTTGAATAGCACCTTTGAGATGCCATAAATGAAGGTTGGTTGCCCAGCAACCAAAATATGGTCATGTGACCATGGGAGGGTGTGGGGAGAGACATTGGAATTCTAGAACCAGGTGGTAATTTGGGAAGTCTGTTGGAACATCAATTGGTCACTAAGCAACTGACCGTACGCTGAGTGCTACTTGTACCATCTTGATGTTTCTTCACATTTCATCCTACAACCCGTGAAAAGTACACAGAGTGGACAAAGTCTTAAGTGTGTTTTAAGCAGAGCTTTTCAATAGAAAGAGAAGCTCCAGTTTACTGGCTCCTTCCATGTATGCAAACACTCCACACACATTGTTGTCGTTTTGCCTTTGACCCTGCAAACTGGATATCCAAATATCCATTCGGTACAGAACGACATTTCCTTGGCTAAGGTTTTAAGAGCGCTGGAGTATTCAATATTTGCTATTCAAAGTAGCAGGTGCCCATGGCTAGGGATGATATATGCTTTCGGCTGTTGGGACAGACTGTGCCAGCAACAGAAGAGTGGATAACAGAATAACAGAATTGGAAGGGAGCTGGGAGATCTTCCAGTCCAACCACCTGCTCAAGCAGGAAACCCCCATACTATTTCAGTCCAGTTTCTTCTTAAAAACCTCCAGTGTTGGAGCAATTCTGGAGGCAAGTCGTTCCACTGATAAATTGTTCTAAATTGTCAGGAAATTTCTCCTTAGTGCTAGGTTGTTTCTCTCCTTAGTTTCCATCCATTGTTCTTGTCCTGTCCTCAGGTGCTTTTGAGAACAGCTTGACTCCCTCTTCTTTGTGGCAGCCCCTCAAATATTGGAAAGCTGGTATCATGTCATTCCTAGTCCTTCTTTTCATTAAACAAGATACACTTCTTGTTTATTTATTTATTAGTCATATTTCTATGCCGCCCACTCTCCGAGGACTTTGGATGGCTTGCACCAAAGGCAGTATACTAAGTAGCATATTGCCCCCAACAATCTGGGTCCTCATTTTACCCACCTTGGAAGGATGGAAGGCTGAGTCAACCTTGAGCCGGTGAGATTTGATCCGCTGATCCGCTGAACTAGCAGTCAGCTGAAGTAGCTGCAGTACTGCACTTTAACCACTGCGCCACCTCGGCTCATTGTTCATTAAACTAGGCATACTGAATTCCTGCAACTGATCCCTTTTTAATGCCTGCCTCTGATCTTCTCAGGTGCATGGATCAGAAATCAAATTTGCCCCTTAAAATGCCTGCAAATAAGTTTAGTGGCAGATGCTTTCAAGAAGCATATTCAAGCCAGGCTAAAGCTCCATTGTCTGCATTATTTTCCTGCTGTCAGTGATGAGGAAAGTACCTCTAAAAAAAAGATCTCACCCTCAATTATTCTTTATGAGAAGGAACTAAAGACGCTTTTTAGTTCCTGATAGGAACTAAAGACTTTTTTTTCACCAGGGCACATATTGTAAATCCTTACAGGCATTCCCTTAACTATACTTATTGTATATGGTAAATTTTAAATGGCATATGCTGGATCCCATGTAGACTGTTGTGGAGTCCCAGCTGTGCTTTACATACCACCAATTTAGCTACATTTCCTTTAAAGAAGAATTGAAGATTTTAAAAATTTCATATTCTGCATGATCTGCATAAGATCCTATAACAGGGTTTCCAACTTGCCAACTTTAAGACTTGTGGACTTCAACTCCCAGAATTCCTCAGCCAGCCAATGCTGCCTGGGGAGTTTTAGGAGTTGAAGTCCACAACTCTTAAAATTGCCAAAATACCCCTGTCCTATAGTAGTTTTGTATATAATCTTCCAAGAGTTCTTAGGGGTGCCCAGATCCAATCCAAATATACATATTACCAACAAAGCAACATAGAAGAAAGCAACTGGAAGAGTTACTAGCATTTTCTCACTTTTCCAAGGGATCCTTTCAGGGGTGAAATCCAGCAGGTTCTGACAGGTTCTGGAGAACCGGTAGCAGAAATTTTGAGTAGTTCGGAGAACTGGTAGTGGAAATTTTGAGTAGTTTGGAGAACCGGCAAATACCACCTTTGGCTGGTCCCAGAGTGGGGTGGAAATGGGGATTTTGCAGTATCCTTCCCCTGGAGTGGGATGGAAATGGAGATTTTGCAGTATCCTCCTGCCATGCCCACCAAGCCACGCCCACCACGTCACACCACGCCCACCAAGCTACGCCCACAGAACCAGTAGTAAAAGAATTTGAATTTCACCACTGGATCCTTTATATATTATCCTGGCCACAAGGAAGTTAATACCTTTTGAATGGTTTCTGTGTGGCTGAAGTGATCGTTAAAAGGCTGAATCATGGTGATGATAGGCAAGTTTCCCATAGATTTGCAAAGTGTGCTAGAGGAAACTAGAACAGGGGATCACAGCCTGTGACATAGTCACTGCCTTAGAATGTTACATAAAGGAAACTCACATTAAACCATAATTGTGTGTATAGCATAAGGCGTGAACCCAATCACGGTGCCTTTTTATTGCATTGTGCAAACATGTACCGTGGTTTCCCCATCCCTGTGTATAGATCATTTAACGAGTTTACCTGTGCCGTGCATTGAATTATTCTTGGAAAATGTTTAAACTCATATACATTCCTATGTGAAATGGTTTTGTTCTATGAGTGAGGAATAAAGGAAGAAACCGATCTATTGTCTGAAATCTGGCTGTAGACAAGATAAATAGACTAAATATATATTTGCCAGCATCCTTGTTGATTAATCATGTAAGCTTGTATTTGTTAATCAAATAGCATAAACAGTTAAGTAAAAATGTCTTCCAGCTGAGCAGTTGGGAATACATTCTTATGATACTGTATGAACTGTAATTTACTGAGTAAAATAAGGGAGGGAGGGAGGGAGGGAGAGAGAGAGAGAGAGAGAGAGAGAGAGAGAGAGAGAGAGAGAGAGAGTTTAAATATAATTTGGTGCCCTCGTATTTGGTACTAATTGGGAATTCAAGTCCAACCCATTTGATAGATGCTAGAATCGATCAAGATCTGGTGAAAAACATCTTGGTTTTTAACCTTCAACTTTTTAATATTATTTTTTTTTTAATTTGATTTATATGCCGCCCTTCTCCGGAGACTCAGGGCGGCTTACAATGCGTTAAGCAATAGCCTTCATCCTTTTGTATATTTTATACAAAGTCAGCTTATTGCCCCCACAAACTGGGTCCTCATTTCACCTACCTTAGAAAGGATGGAAGGCTGAGTCAACCTTGAGCCTTGGAGAGATTCGAACCAGCAGAAATTGCAGGCAGCTGTGTTAATAACAGGGTGCATTAAACCACTGTACCATCAAGGCTCTTATGGTATATCTGAATTAGAGCATGTCTGATTTCCTATTTCTTTTGCATCAGCCTTTCCCCATTGGGCACCCTGCAAGTGTAGAGAGACTGTATATTCCCAAATGCCCAATCAGCATAGGCTAGCAAAAATTTCTGGATATTTAAATCCAATGTACCTTAAAAGAAGACAGGGTAGTACACGCTGGGTGCCTCATTTTATTCTCCCAAGAAGCTTGTACAGCGGATTAAGCTGGCATTGATTGAATGCAATCTATTGGACGGACCTTGAAGACAGCAGAAATGTGTGGCCAACTATCACAATTTTGCCCATTAATAAGTCTGTATGGGTGAGAAAGTTTGGTGTAGTGATTAAAGAACCAAGCTAGAAACCAGGAGACTGTGGGTTTTAGTCCCACCTGGGCAGGGGTGAAATGGTCTGAAGTCGGCTACTGGTTCACTTCGCTAACGGTCTGCTTTGCACGCGCATGCATGATGTGTGCCAAATGTCCGCTTTCCGCCCAAATGCGCGCAGGCACTACCGCACAGCGCTGAAAGAGGAAGATTAAGAACCCTTTTCTGAGTCTGCAAAGCTACGTAGAATAGCGAGGGGGGGGAAACAGCTGTGCTGCGTGATTTAGATATAAATCTAAATCTAAATCTCTCGGCACAGCTGATCGTCGGAAATACCAGTTCACCTGAACTGGTAGCATATTTTACTACTGGTTTGGGGGAACCGGTTCGAACTGGTAGCACTTCACCCCTGCACCTGGGGCAGGAAGCCAGCTGGGTGAGTTTGGGCCAATCCTCCTTTCTCAGCTCTAGGAAGAAGGGTATGTTAAACCACTTCCAAAATCTTGTCAAGAAAACTGCAAGAAAAAAATTGGTTACAGAATGATAGCTGTCAACTTGTGCCAATTTTTGGAGATATATATTATTATAAAATATATTATTTACATACTTATCAGCTCTCCACTCATGTAAATTAGGGAGTGACCATAACAGTTTGAGAGCATGTATTTTCTTAACGGGGATGTTATTATCCACTATTAATGTCAGTATTATTTTTTTTAATATATTGTATGTCTATTGCTGATCGATGACCGTAATAAAGTTATATTCTATTCTATTCTTCAAGAAAACTGCAGAAACTTGTCTAGACAGTCCCAAGGAATCAACACTGGCTCAAAACATAAAATACATACTGTATATATGGGGCTTACAGCTTCAAATAGATAGGTGCTAATTTATTGCCCTTTATGTGCTTTGGCTACACTACCTTCTTTTAAACTCTTCAATTTTATAAGGAGATTGTCTCTGCCATTGGACAAGTTGATAGACCAGATAGATTATAGATGCAAAATCTTTTTTTCAAACAGCATCTAGGTTTATACATCTCTTGAGGTGTATAATACTAATACATGGTACACAGAACAAATATGGTTTATTAGGTTTTGGCTTAACATGTTGTGGGAGCTCAACCATTGTTGCTTGGAATTGGATGTAGAAATGCAACTATTGTGCATTAACATTTCATACTGTTGGAAGAAATATCCTTCTGGGTTCAGTTCCAAGTGGGGAAAAAGACACTGGAAACATGGAAACTGTTTGGAAAGATGGTTTAATGGTGGACAGGATCACATGGCTTCAGTTCCTGAGCAGAAAAGGGCCGAGATGCTGACAATGTCTTGTTTTTATGCCCTCTCTGAGCCCCACCGTAGAGCTTCCTGTTCCTGTGTAAAAATGCACTCTGATTGGTGGTTAGACTCCCAGGGGGCGGGGGTCTTAACTAACTGTCTGTCTCCCAGGCTTGGTTGAGCATTGCTGGGTGATGCAGTCTCCCCAAGTGCCATGTGAGTTTGGTTGTTAGATGAGTAGAGGGCTAATCCTATCTTTGTTGGATCTTGAATGAGGGCATTTGCCTATGAATAGACCTAGCTATCTCTTTCTCTCTTTAAGTGTGGACCTCTGCTGTGGGCTATTGAGGATGGTGGGGGCTATTAAGAATGAGTCTGTTTCCTGCCTAAAAACATATTTCTCTATTTCCCATCCAGGGAAATATAATATTCTGCTTTTTAAAATATTTTCTCGAATATTTCATTTTTCTAGGAGGAGGGTGGGTGCTCACTTCCTACAATACGTAAAGCAAACTCTATGCAACATAGGAACTTTATTAGGCCAACTCAAGATGACAAAATGCTGCGGTGAGAATGCCAGTGTGGAATAGTGGTTAAGGGTCAAAGGACTCTTCATCAAACAAGATGGCGAAAACGTGAATACTTGCACCCTGCTACGCCATCTTGAGTTTGGCTCATAAAGATATATGGTTAGATGCAGCAGATCGTGGTAATTTGCTGTTTGGCAACTGGTTATCTCTGCTTCTTTCTTGGTTGTGTTTCTCTGATTCAAAGAAGCACTTAATAGTATTTCTCCAAATCTTGTGATCCAGGTTCTGACCAAATCAGAAACTTTCTTGAAGTGGCACAATTCTTTTGAGATTTCTTCCAAAACAGAACCAGGTAACAAATTCTAGATGCCAAATCTATCCTTGGAATCTCTTTACCCTGAGGACAAGCCCTTTCTTGACTTAACGGTGTGTTTCTCAGGAGTGAGAGTTGTAAAATATTCACACAGCTTGAAGCGTTTTCTCACTTGCTCAGAGCAGCTGGCAAATTAGAGCCCCGTGAAGCAAATACAGGAGGATTCACAAAGACCTTTATCTTTCTCGCTCTCTGTCCGCAGTAGAAAAAGCTAAACAGAAAGGAAATCCCATGGAAGAGGGACAGAATACCCTGCGTAGGCATACCCTCCTCAAACCGAGGCGAGATTGTAGCGTGGTAAATAACCTTTTGCTTTGTCTGCACAAGGTTTTTAATTCAGCCTCTGGTATCTTCCCTTGACAGGATCTCAGGCAGCCCATCTGGGAAAACCCTCCAGCTGAAGTAATGCAGATTACTACAGTTAGTCAGATTGGATGTGGCTTTAGGCATGATGGGGCAATTTTCTGTTGTTATGCCGTTTTCCAGGGTTTGCTTATTCCTTATTCCTACCCCAAGATATTGAGCTTGCTAGCATGGATCTCATACCTAGTTGCAGCAACATTTGGCAAGGTGACTGGAAAATCTGGAAATTGTGGTTCTAATACACCTGGAAGGCACATGATTTGGAAAGGGCTTACTTATTTATCTCCCATGTCTGGTCTTGTGATATATGTGATATATATATTGTTCCTGCATATTGAGCTATCCTAGATAACAGATGTTGATAGGTTGGGTCAGTACTTGTAAAAGAAAATTTCTTTCCCTTCCATTTTCAGACGCAGATGGGAACCAAAGGGGTGCTAAATGAGTATGCCCTGTTTTTTTTCCCTCATTTCCCCCCTCCCATTCCTTGTATCTAGAAAAGTAAACATCTGGAAACAGGCTTTAGTTTTGTCGACTCATTTGCTTTGACGTTGGTATTTTGTTTTGTTTTCTCCTTCTGGGAAAAACAAGGAAAGTGACAGCTAGCCAGCATTAGGGTTCCTGGAATCCTCTCTTTTTTACGGGGCTGTTGGGTTAACTGGTGTTGGAACCGTGAGTAAATTATTCAACTTGACTAGCCTTGTGGCTTGTTTGCACTCAGGTTTTTCCAAAGCAAAATCCTGTGTGTAGTGTCAGCATGCTGGCAATTGTGGACCAATGTTGCATGACCAATTGTCATGCAATGGGTCATCCTGATTATAAGATGGCAGGGATTGGTTTTTTCCTTGAAGCGGTTGCAGCCTGTGTATGAGAATAGTAGGAATGGTTGGAGGATTTACTCTCAGGTGCCAGAAACAACTGCCAGTGATAAAGATCTGCCAACTAATTTTTATCAATCTGAGCATCTTCAAGAGGGTTTGGCTTCAGATAATTATTTTTTTGAGTTCTTCTAGTGGATTTGTCAATACCTCTAAGAAAACTCTCTAGTGGCGATAAAGGGTAATTGCACACATAGTCAACAAGGATTTTGAAATGCAAAAGCCCTTGAGGCCATATCCTATCCTATTTATTGCTCAATATGTTTGCCACTTCTTGGTTAAGATTAATCCTATACACAGAATGGAAGCCCCATTAACATGCTGGCGATAGGCATCTTATGATTCTTTCCCAATTAGAATCTGCAAATTCATTACCTGATGTGAAGAAATGCGCAGAGGGCATTGCCAATAAAGTAACATTGATGACTTGTTCCCAACCCTGAGAAAGTTGAGGTGCTTCAATTGAGTATGCTGTTGAGATGAGATGAAGCAGTTGGCTTGCAACTTCGTCTCTCTCTGTTTCAAAGTGTTTGTACAGAGGTGCAATGCAATAGAATTAAGGCATCTTTCAACCATGCCATTCCCATCGGAAAACTTTGTGCATTTAGCATGTTATGAAACATTTTGATTATTAGGCCTGTGCAGTCTCTTTGGTGGGAAGTTTGTCTCAGTGAGGCACCTCTCAGGATTGCAAAGCTTAATTAGTTTAGTTTTCTTCATCTGCTGTTTCTAATTTTCCTTCCTCTTAAATGTTTTGGATTTTAGCAATCCAGCTGGGTGCTGATTTGAGCAAATTCCATATCCATTATTTTCATCTGGTTGAGGGGGGGGTCCTTGGTGCTTTCTGAATTTGGTTGTTTTCATGATGATGTTACCTACTTTGGGTAATGAAACATCTGCAAGAAAACAAACATTAAGGACCCCCTGATTTCAATGAGCTACAAATATTCTTTATTGGATTTTCATCTTGGTTCTTCTGCAAAATGCTCAACATATTCAAAGATAGTAATGTTTATCCAATATAAAATTTTGATTAGAACATGCAATGTTTATCTTGATAATAATTATATAATAAAGCTGGAAATTGAGACACTTCCTGAAACCGAACAGATAATAGCTTCAAAACAGACCATATGGTTATCACAGAATGTGGCGATGGCAAGCACCATAAATTATTTTAAAAGCAATTAACAGAATAATAAAGTTGGAAGGGACCTTGGAGGTCTTCTATCCAACCCCCTGCTCAAGCAGGAAACCCTATTCTTTTCATTCAATTAGAGAGATTCATGGATAATATTTATTTATTTATTTATTTATTTATTATATTTCTATACCGCCTTTCTCCTTGAATAGGACTCAAGGCGGTGTACAGCCAAGAAAAATATAGACACACAAACATCATAAAATTGCTAATTAAAATTATTACTTAGTTTGGGGAATTAAATTGTAAATTAAATTACAATTAAATTGACCATTGTAACGCTCTCTACATGGGGCTCCCCTTGGGGTACACCCGGAGGCTCCAACTGGTGCAGAATGTGGCTGCGCGGGGGATTATGGGAGCGACGGGGCGCTCCCATGTGACTCCTCTCCTGCGCGAGCTGCATTGGCTTCCAGTGGACTTCCGGGTGCGCTTCAAGGTGTTGGTGATCACCTTTAAAGCGCTCCATGGCTTAGGGCCAGGGTACTTACGGGACCGCCTTCTGCCACCAATAGCCTCCCACCGGCCAGTTTGCTCCCACAGAGAGGGCCTCCTCAGGGTGCCGTCGGCTAGACAATGCCGGCTGGCGACCCCCAGGAGGAGAGCCTTCTCTGTGGTGGCACCTACCCTTTGGAACAATCTACCCCCAGAGATACGAGTGATCTCCGACCTCCAGACTTTTCGTCAGGCCCTAAAAACTCATCTCTTTCAGTTAGCCGGTCTCTCTTGATTTTATGATTTTATGGTTGACTTTAAATTTTGATATGGATTTTAAATTGACAAATTTTAAACTATGGGCCAAATTTAATTATTTTAAATTTATTTTTAATTGTACTTTATGTATAAATGTTTTATTTTGGCTGTTCACCGCCCTGAGTCCGAAAGGAGAAGGGCGGTATAGAAATTTTAATTTTAATAATAATAATAATAATAATAATAATAATAATAATAATAATAATAATAATAATAATAATAATAAAAACCCAGAATTAGATAACATTTTAAAAAATCATTCACATATTCATATGTTTAACTCCGCCTGTTGGAACATCATTTTGAGGGCACAGCGGAAAGCACAGAGATCAGGGATATTCCGTATCTCCAGGGGCAGTTCATTCCAAAGGGTTGGAGCCCTCACAGAGAAGGCCCTCCCCCTGGGAGTCGCCAGTCGGCATAATTTGACTGACGGTACCCTGAGTAGTCCCTCCCTGTGGGAACGAACTGGTCGGTGGGAGGCTATTGGTGGCAAAAGACAGTCTCGTAGGTACCCAGGTCCTAAACCATGGAGCGCTTTAAAGGTGATGACTAACACCTTGAATTTAATAGCCACTAAATGTCTTAGTTTTAGGGATCCTTTATTTTGAATAATAGATGCTGGGGACAAAGAATCGGATCGGGTGTTACCTTTGTCCCACGCTTGTGAGTTGCTAGAGATCATTTCCTGTAGGAGGCTTCTCATATGCAGACATATATGCAGAACATTATCTAATCCCTCCACCTAATTCATGCATATGCTCTCATAAATTTCATTCATAGTATTGCCTCATGTTAGACCCTTGCAAGGGTGATGTCAGCTAAATACCACAGAATGAATTCATTATTAGCCATTTGCAAAGTCAGTGAGATATCTGAATGAATCCCTTGGGAGGCATCTATTTAAAAAGTCACATCAACCTTTGGACTGGACTTGGGCTAATGCACAATACATAAGTCAGGCCCTGACTTAATGCAATATACATGTATTTCAGGCTTTCCAGTTGCTTCATTTACCTACCTGTGAGAGTAGCGAGATGCAAGGCTTAGTCATTGCAACAGACTTAAGTGGATTGCTCTGCAGCTCTTCTTCCCATTCCGTACCGCAGAAACACAACTCTTGATCTTTTATTGATTTATCTGGGCCCTTTGCAGATATATTGCTTAATTTCAGTCTGCGCTTGCCAATATAATTTTGTGAGGGTTTCTTGTTGTAAAAGTATCACGCTGCTTGCTATAAGCTGTAAGGTTCTTGGAAATGAAGAAAACACAATGCTCGGCATGTGTCAGCATTGTGGTGTGGAGCTGATGCGTAAGATAAAAATGGAATGAGCCCTGAATTTCATATTGTGTGGGTAGTGTCTTACTCCAATTAATTAGTTGTAAGTTGTCTGTTGCTACTACTCTGGAACAACTCCCAAACAGAAGAAAGCAGTGATTTTCTAATGCGGTTGTTCCTTTGATTAGTGCTGAGATGTGAGGGAAATGAGAATATCCCTTTAAAAAGGGATAATTAACCAACTATTCTAAATAGTCTGATGGCATTTTGCTAGCAGGAAATGTAGGCTTGTCCCAATTTTAAAGTGCCTCTTAGCAGAACACCTTCAGACAAGTTATTCCAGTAGTAATGGCAGCAGAAAGAGTTCCTTAGCAAGCCTTCATTTTAATGCCCTACCAATGTCTCCATTACAGAGGGATGCTTGACAAACTCTTGCCTTGGTTAGGGCCATCAAAGCAGACGTCTCTGGTGACTCTCTGGCAGCTGTTTCATAATGCTAGTTGGCAACAGTGGTCTATAAAGAGGAGAGAAGAAACTTCACATCTGGAGCAAGAGATTTTAATGAAAAGGAGGACTAGGGCTGACATGAGTGGTGAAATCCATTTTTTTTTTTACTACCGGTTCTGTGGGTGTGGCTTGGTGGGCATGGCAGGGGAAGGATACTGCAAAATCTCCATTCCCACCCCACACTGGGGCCAGCCAGAGGTGGCATTTGCTGGTTCTCCAAACTACTCAGAATTTCCGCTACCGGTTCTCCAGAACCTTCTGGATTTCACCCCTGGCTGACATGATAGCAGTGCTCCAATATTTCAGGGGCTGCCGCAAAGAAGAGGGGGTTAATCTATTCTCCAAAGCACCTGAAGGCAGGACAAGAAGCAATGGATGGAAACTAATCAAAGAGAGATCCAATCTAGAACTAAGGAGAAGTTTCCTGATAGTTAGAACAATTAATCAGTGGAATGACTTGCCTCCATTCTGTCCCTGGAGATTTTTAAAGAAAAGATTGGACAGCCATTTGTCCAAAATGGTATATGGTCTTCTGTTTTAGGGGGGTGGGGGGGGTTGGACTAGAAGACTTCCAAGGTCCCTTCCAACTCTGTTATTGTTATAACTGGTTGATAATTGTTTTTTTCCCCCTTTCTCCTCTTCTTGTCTACTCTTTTTAAAACCGACTTTAGGTTTAATAGACATGTAAACCATAATATTTGGACTTCTTATTTTCAATGTATTCCAAAAAGCCACTTGCACGGAAGTTTAGGTAAAGGTCTGGGATGTGCAATGTTTTGGATGAGAAGTTAGAAATGTTTCTTAGTAATCCCACAGGAATTCCTGTCTGTTGCCTTTTTTCCTAAACAAATCAGGCTTGGTTTAAGAGGTTGCAGATAGTTGTTATGTTCACACCTCTGTACCGTTCCAGATATCTGTTTTGCTTTCAGATCCAGAGTATTGCATGGTCATAAACACATCATTACATTTAGATCAATGTTTCTCAGCTTTAAGGGAATTGAGAATTATTCAGTTAATGGAAACACCAAGCAAATTTTCTTAAAGGGCTTCTTTTTAGCTTCAGAAGTGACATTATGGCATCACTCTGCTAAAATAATTCCCTCAACACTGTCAAACTAGTTATTAACTCTGCATTTCTATTAATCTCATCGTTCCTATCACCCATCTCCTCCCACTTATGACTGTATGACTGTAACCTTGCTGCTGGTATCCTTAAGATTTATATTGACTGTTTCCCTATGAGTGTTATACCTTATGATTCTTGACGAATGTATCTTTTCTTTTATGTACTCCGAGAGCATATGCACCAAGACAAATTCCTTATGTGTCCAATCACACTTGGTCAATAAAGAATTCTATTCTATTCTATTCTATTCCATTCTATTCTATTCTATTCTATTCTATTCTATTCTATTCTATTCTATTCTACTCTGTTCTGTTCTGTTCTGTTCTGTCCTGTCCTGTCCTGCCCTGCCCTGCCCTGCCCTGTCCTGTCCTGTTGCTTTATCAGATAGTGATTTAGTCAATGTACAGTCACACTCAGGTTAAAGGGTTCTAAATAATAGCTGGAAGAATTATTGTAGGGTTTGCCAGATAAAGATATATAAAATGAGCTTGAGACGCCAAACTTGCTTTGTTTCAGAGCAATACAAAACAGCTGGTGTTTTTCCAAAAACACCATGCATTCATAGTAATAGCCAGATGTCCTTTTGCTTTATAACTAAGAATCTTTGTGTAAACTCAAGGATTCTCCAGTAATGCATGCAGATGAGATTTGAGGTAGATTAAGTGGCTAAGGAAGTAGCCTAAAAAATCTAAAAGCCTTCCACAAAATCTGTACATAGCTATTGGGCATGTTGTAAAGAAAACCAGAAGAACTTCCAATGAATAAAATTTCCATACTTTATGTTTCTTAGAAGGGTTTAAGGGCCATTTTCTAGGGTAAAAAATCCCTGAACAATATACAATAGAATTTAAAACTGCAAACATCATAAAGCAATGTAAAAACAGTATTAAAATATGTCTGTCTCTGTATGTATGTGTATTTTATCTCACTCACTGGAGAAGAGCCTAATGCTGGGAAAGATTGAGGACAAAAGAAGTAGGGGACAGCAGAGAATGAGGTGGCTGGATGGAATCACTGAAGCAGTCAGCATGAGATTAAATGGACTCCAGAGGATGGTAGAGGACAGGAAGGCCTGGAGGAATGTTGTCCATGGGGCCGCGATGGGTCAGACATGACTTCGCAACTAACAACAAAATAGATATACACAGTATACCAAAAGTCAGACCACAAATGCTAATCATTAATGATTAGATCACTTTTATTATTTTTTTTTTCTAGTGAAAATGTTACTGCACTAAGTAATGTTCAAAGCTCACGCTTCAAACATACAAGGAAGTGTTTAGAAGGAAATACTAACCAATTGGAAATTTAATGTAATATATATAAATAAATTGGGTATAGTGCCTGACTGTCTATTGAACCTGACTTCATGTATTTATATTTATATATGCTGTGTGTGTGTGTGTGTGTGTGTGTGTGTGTGTGTGTGTTATTTGTTGACACCTTATGTATAACTCAGAGGCCAAGGCTAAATCTGGGGGACTCCATTTGAAAGCCTGTGAAAAATTGTCATATTTCCAATATGATGATCTGATTTTATAATGAAGAAAAACTGTACAGTGATTAGCAATGATTGCCTTCTAATTCTGCGAGCCCTAGAGTGTAAAGTCAATCTGGTTACTTTAGCAGCTTTAAATACCTTTTAAATTCTACAATTCTAATATCCGATTCCTTTCCTCCAGATGTGATGCCTTGGAGTTCACATCTCATAATCTGTGCCCATCTGGTCAATGATTTTAAGAACTGAAGATGAACAAATTTAGTTTACAACAAGGAACACACACCCCCCGTGTGTGTGTGTGTGTGTGTGTGTGTGTGTGAGAGGAACACAGTGTTCTGGAACTAACGGTACTGTTTGTGTACAGAAATCGAGCAAAGAAGAAGATAATAAAACTGTCTAAAGAAATAATAGGTGAGAGTGTTGAATCCCTGCTAAAGAATATGGTGATTGGATTGGATGAGCTTTTTAGAAAGGTTAGGCAATCTTTCATGGAAGAGAATTAGTTTGGTCCAGATATAGCTAGTTACACAGATGTCAAAGTGTTCTGGAACAACATAACTTTCAATTTTAATTAGGAAAGTTCAAGTGTAGCCATGGCCTTTCATCTATTTTTGTTGGTTTTCTGAAGGTTGTTTTCTGTAGAACCAGACAGTCCTTTAATCTGATCTAGCATGATTGCATTTAATAGAAAAAGTATCAGAGACATTGTAGTGCCCGTTATTTGATGTGACTTCTCTCCATAAATTGCCTCTCCATAAATAAGACAACATTCCTCAACCATTTTGGCCTTGAAAACTTTTCAAAGGCACTCAAAGAAAATAAAGACTGGATGCTAAGGGGAATGGGTTTTTTTGCTTATCTACAGTATATATACTTCATTCATGCTTTGATTAATTTTTATAATTGTAATTACTTTTCCTTTAAATGTTCCCTTGATGCAACCTACCGGGAGTCAGCAGGGATAATGGCGCATATATATATATATATATATATATATATATATATATATATATATATATATATATATATATATATAATCCATAAGAGGGCCTTTTAAATAAAGAAATGAAATCTTTAAATGAATTTCAGGTCAAACTGCACTCACGGTTCTTGCTGGTTTTGGAAATGAAAATGCAATCGAAGGAGTTTTTAGCTGACATTTGTGGACTCTTCTCAGAAGGAGCCATTATGGCATATGAGCCAGGCCAATCTGCGGTTTGAAAGGAAGAAAACCCAACCTTGTAGATGATGCTAGAGTCTGCAAATTATGTATGATGCTTGCCGTGAAATAGAATAGCCATTTAATACTGATAATGTTGGATTTGTTGACTGTGGCTTTATTATAATCACCTACATGCTGAGTTGCTTGCAGTTAACAGCTTCCAGTAATAGGATACAAGTTAGGGGTCTAGGAAAACGGGTGAACTTTAGTTGCTACTCCAGGATGGTGATGAGAATAATGGAATATGTTAAAGCAGATACTTGACTTACAACCATTTGCTTAGTGACTGTTCGAAGTTACAATGGTGACTTGTGTCCATTTTTCACCCTTACTCCTGTTGTAGCATCCCCATGGTCAGGTGATCAAAATTCAGATGTTTGGCAACGGGGTTCATATTTATGACAATTGCAGTGGCAAGGAACGTGGATAGGGAAGACAGATTCACTTAATAACCACATTACTAAGTTAACAACTGTAGTGATTCACTTAAAACTGTGGCAAGAAAGATTGTAAAATGGGGCAAAACTCAACAGAAGTCTATTTTGGGCTCCATTGTGATCGTAAGTCGAAGACTACCTATATAGTGTAGATAGGAACTCCTTGCTTTCTGTTCTGTTCTGGAATCTACAGTCACAATATTCATGTTTGGGTAGGTATTTGGAATGAGTAGAGTAGATTAGAGTAGATTAGAGTAGAGTAGAGTAGAGTAGAGTAGAATAGAATAGAATAGAATAGAATAGAATAGAATAGAATAGAATAGAATAGAACAGAACAGAACAGAACAGAACAGAACAGAACAGAATAACAGAGTTGGAAAGGACCTTGGAGGTCTTCTAGTCCAACCCCCTGCTTAGGCAAGAAACCCTATACCATTTCAGACAAATGGTTATCCAACATCTTCTTTAAAACTTCCAGTGTTGGATCATTCACAACTTCTGGAGGCAAGTTGTTCCACTGATTAAATTGTTCTATGTCAGGAAATTTCTCCTTAGTTCTAAGTTGCTTGTCTCCTTGATTAGTTTCCACCCATTGCTTCTTGTCCTGCTCTCAGGTGCTTTGGAGAATAGCTTGATTCCCTCTTCTTTGTGGCAGCCCCTGAGATATTGGAACATGTCTCCCCTAGCCAAGGTCGAAGACCCATGATCTAAAGAGCTTACAACAATGGCAAATACTCTTCTCATCTTAGGCTTTGTACCACATGTTACTCGTTCAGTTTCACTTGAGGTGCGCAGACCATTTTTTACTAATTCTTGGAAGCAGATCCCTGTTCTAGGTTCATGGAAAACACTTTGAACATCTGCTCGCAAGAATTTGCATTGGGAATTTGCAACCCTCTGGTTAAGGGATTTGACTCATTTACGATGGGTTTCACAATATTGCAGTGTTTTTTTGTAGAGAGGACAATGATTGAATTCAGAAAAATGCTTATTTTGTTCTCTCCTCATCTAATATTAGTATGAAAGAGTAAAGACTGATTTCTGGGCACACAGGTTACGGCCTACTCGGGACATGAGCACCTGCTTATTCAGTTCTCTGTATTGGTAACAAAAATAAGCTTTTGAGTAGGCAGCAAGTTAAAATAAAAGGTACTTTCAATATACAGATTACTTGTTCTTCCTGTAGAAGGAACTTAACAGATTACTTGTTTTTCCTATAGAAGGAACTGAATAATGCCCTGAAAAATGACTTACCAAAAAATGTGACTATATTCTCAATTGCAGTAAAATAACTTCCCAAAACTTGGTGCCCTTCGGACGGGTTGTATTTGAAGTACATAATCCTTGGCCAGTCAGTTAGTCGCTACCATGAGTAGAGGTTGAACTGTAATGTATCTTCAGGGACAGTGGCAGTTAAAGGATGTAAATACCATGATGGATGTATTGGGGAATGGAGGTGAACTTTAATTGAAAACCAGGGTGTCAGAATATCATACATATTGCATGTCTTTTAAAAATGGAAAGCTTTACAGTTTTATTCATGAGTGCCACTAGTGAATATCAATGCAGAAGGGAAAAGTCATCTGAAAGACTGGCTCAGCTAAGTCAAAGCTGAACCCGGAGAGAAACGTTTCTTCACCTTGTAACTCCAATTGTATGTATAAAAAAATCAATATAGGTAGTCCTCCAGTTATGTCCAACAGTGGGTTCCACATATGCTCAGGACCGGTTCGCCCACCCACTCGTGCACGCCTTCTATGCATGTGCCTGGCCTTGAAAACGTGGCTAACTAGGATGGCATTACGTCCAGATGGGTCGCTGCTACAGGTTTGCATGAATCGGTACGAACCAGCTGAATACCATCTCTGGTTATGACCCTAATGGAGACTGCCCATCATGGTCGGCACTCATGATGGGCATGAATTCAACCATCCAGGTGACCGGGCTGATATAACCTTTTTTTTGCAGTGGTCATTAAGCGAATGCTGCAATTGTTAAGTGAACTATTGGTTCATTAACAAAAAGGATAGAATCAAGATCACGTGAAGTGTTAATACCATTTTATACTGCCTTGGTAAGGCCACACTTGGAATACTGCATTCAGTTTTGGTCGCCACGATGTAAAAAAGATGTTGAGACTCTAGAAAGAGTGCAGAGAAGAGCAACAAAGATGATTAGGGGACTGGGGGCTAAAGCATATGAAGAACAGGTGCAGGAATTGGGTATGTCTAATTTAATGAAAAGAAGGACTAGGGGATACATGATAGCAGTCTTCCAATATCTCAGGGGCTGCCACAAAGAAGAAGTCAAGCTATTCTCCAAAGCACCTGAGGGTAGAATAAGAAGCAATGGATGGAAACTAATAAGGAGAGAAGCAATTTAGAACTAAGGAGAAATTTCCTGACAGTTAGAACAATGGATCAATGGAACAACTTGCCTCCAGAAGTTGTGAATGCTCCAACACTGGAAGTTTTTAAGAAGAGATCGGATAACCATTTGCCTGAAATGGTATAGGGTTTCCTGCCTGAGTAGTGGGTTGGACTAGAAGACCTCCAAGGTCCCTTCCAATTCTGTTATTCTATTTTATTCTAATGGTTATGGGCTGGTTTTGCTCCAAACCAAAAAATGCTGGGTTTTGGCAAAGCCATTGTAAAATGTGATCACATAACCATGTTTGCAGAGAACATGTGGCAAGAAGGGTCATAAAATGAAACAAAACTCACTTAACAACTGTCTCAATTAGCAACATAAATTTCGGGCTCAGTTGTGGTCATAATTCGAGGAGTACCTGTACATGAGGACAATGTAGCACTTTTTAATCCTATAAAAGAGTTTGTGATTGCTCACATTTTATTGATCAAACTCCTTATCAGCATGATGGAAAACCCCAGCTGAAATTTCTGAAAATCTCATATTCTGCTTGCTTGCTCAGATCTGTGTTATATAAGGGAGTGATGCAATACTTCTACAGTGGGGTTTCCCATTTTTATTCCTGCAAATCAGAACATTTACAAGCAATCTCTGAGTTCTCTTGAACAGGAACGTTCAGGATTCCCATCCCGCACACCCATGTTTTCTGGAAGTTATATAGCAGATACTATAAATACAAAGCTTCATTATTTCACCCAGAAAATGAAGACAATCTGGTAGCATTTTCTGAAACCAGCTGTTGAAAATTGGTTGAAGTTTTACTCAACAAGGATGAAGGAAGGAGGAAGCAACAGAGTGTTCACAGATATTCAGAAAGGAAATATTTTTAAATATGGCATTTAACAAAAACTATGGGTATCAACATTATTAACCCTTTAAAGCAAGGTAGTGCCTTTAAGAAGTACAGATTTATTTTCACATTCTGATCTGTTTCCTAATTTTAAAAAGCTACTTATAAAACTGATTTAATTTGGTATGGATATTTTTCCTCTCCAGGGCTTCAATCTCGGACGTGAAAAAAATTAATAAATTAACATTCGTAATTTTAGATAATTTGTTAAGGCTGATATTTTGATGACTGATTTTCAATTCTAGTCAATATAGACTTGACTCTGATTATCTACTTGTTTGTTGTGTTGTAAATTGTCACATCACTATGCCAAATTGTGTGAGCCATCTTATTTATTTGCTTGGCTGCTTCTGGGACAATTTTATGTCCCCGCAGTGTGTATAGGAGGCAGTATGACAAAAGGAGCACTGTGCCAACAAGCCATAAGCCATGCCCAAGACAACACATGCACACCCAAAAGAAGTGGAGCCTGTGGTCTGATAGTGCAACCCTGCTTTTGTCATTTGAAGGAAGACAACTGGAGTCTGCAGTTGGCCCAGAGCATCTTTCAAAACTCTAGGAAGCTCAGAGGATTAAAAATATATACCCAACTATTAAAACAATATATTAAATGTTTAAAGTCAACAAAGTAGAACCTATTATGTGGCCTCTAAATGCATAATATTAGAACTTTGGATCTGGTTCGTAAGTCTCAAAGTAGGTCGTAACTTCAAATGATCACTAAGTAACTGGTTGTAAGTCGAGGACTACCTCTGCTTCCTTCCTGAGTTTGTTACTTCCAACTCAAGTTATATCTTCTACCTCATTTGAAAAGCATGTTGAAAGGAGAACAACAAACAAAGCATTTCCTCTTGGGTGGATGCTGATTCAAAGGGATGGAAGGGGTGGTGGGGCTATTAGGATAGCTCATTTCCTACCAACTCTTCCCCCTTTGACCCAGTGGTGAAATCTAAAATTTGTTACTACCGGTTCTGTGGGCGTGGCTTGGTGTTGGGGGGTAATGTGACTGGGTGGGCGTGGCCAATTTTTTTAAGCATTTTTTCGGCCAAAGAGGTTGTAGAAAAAATACTTTTAAAAGTTTAAAAAAAGCCTCTGATGATTGTGCGGCTCAGCTGAGTATTGGGGGGGTGGGCAGGGATTTTTGCTACCGGTTCTCCGAACCACCTGCCTCTATCGCTACCAGATTGGGCGATCCAGTCTGAACCGGGAGCATTTCACCCCTGCTTTGACCTCTTACAGTTTTCAGCCTGTTTGAATTGGGTGGATGGATTCTACTAGGGTGAAGTGGCTCCAAAAGTCATGAGGATCTGAGACATAAGATATTTTGTATAAGACAATCAGCCACAAAGAACAGGGGGTAAATTTATTTTTCAAAGCACCCGAGGGCAGGACAAGAAACAATGGATGAAAACTAATCAAGGAGAGAAGCAACCTGAATGGAGGAGAAACTTCTCCAGTGAGAACAATTAACCAATGGAACAGCTTGCCTCCAGAAGTTGTGGGTGCTTCATCACTGGAGGTTTTTAAGAAGAGTCTAAACAGCCACTTGTCTCAAATTGTATAGGGTCTCCTGCTTGAGCAGAGGTTTGGACTAGCACAGGGGTGTCAAACTCACGGCCTGCGGGCTGGATGTGTCAAGCACTGGCCACGCCTACTCCCAGTTTAGCGAAGGGAGGAAAAAGTAGTGATACGTCATGTGATGACAATGTGACATTGTGAGTTTGACGCCTGTGGACTAGAAGACCTCCAAGGTCCCTTCCAACTCTGTTCTGACTGATCTTGACTTAAATCTGGAAGTCTACTGCTACTCACTGCAGCTCTGATGGGATTAAGGATACTTGGCTGTACCAGTATTGACTAAGACAGCAGAATGGTGACTAGATCCTGAGCAGTTATAATTTTGGACTTGCCTTCAAGGGCAACACCACATGGACTGAGTTGCAAGATGACAAGGGCATGAGATCCTGTCCTTGAGCTGAAGTTCAGACTGAAGAGGCAAAGCTCAGCATTCTGAATTTGAAAAGGGAGAAGATAGTTACCCAAGACTGGGCGTCTTGGGTGTGGTGATCTTCATGGGAGAAAGAATGAGATGAGACAAATAAGAAGTAAATTGGGAAATAAATTGAACAGCCCCCTCCAAGCTGAATCTAATCTTTTAGGACTGGAAATAATCCACAGGAGTCTGTGATCATCCAGGTTTTGTCAAAATTGTAAGCAGATCCAGATCATTTTCTAAGGTCTTGCTTCTTGTTAATGTCAGAATATGAATCACTGGTTATGCCAGACACTCACTCTTTCAAAATTGCTGAAAGAACACAAGAAATGAAATTGCTACCCCCAGTTACCCCTCACCCACCCTCCCACATACCCAGCACACACAGAAGCTATAATATGTCTTTTTAAAAAAGGAAAATTGCTCTGTTAAAGGGAATTGGTGTTTCCAAACAAATACAATAATTGCAAATATTTAATTCCTCTCCCACTATATATGCACTGCTGTTGATAAAAAGTGACCTGAATTTTTTGAGATAGTTAATGGTGTCTCAAAGCTTTTCTGCAGCCTTTCTCAACTTCTCCAGGCGTCTAGGTTTCATTAACAGAGGGATAGAATCAAGATCACATGAAGTACTAATACTGCTTTATAAAGCCTTAGTGAGACCACACATAGAATACTGCATCCAGTTTTGGTCACCATATTATAAAAAAAGATGTTGAGACTCTGGAAAGAGTGCAGAAAAGAGCCATAAAGATGATTAGGGACAGTGGTGGGATCCTGCCAGTTTAACAACCGGTTTGGTGATCGCGTGTTTTATACGCGACCGCTTCATGCGTGCATGCGCCTGACATGTGCTGCATATATGTGCGTACTTTTAACAAAACTAACTTTCCACGTTACTTCTGGGGAGTAACACAACTGCCACACATATCAGCTGAGAGGGTAAAGGTAAGTAAAGCACAGAGGCTCTTGAGGCTGGGGACAGCAAAAAAGTCATTTCCTGTCCCACCGGGAGTTGGGAAATGGGCTGTTTCAGGCCTCCGGAGGACCTCGGAGAGCGTGGGGAAGGCTGTTTTCGCCCTCCCCAGATGCACAGAGAGGATCTGGAGCCAGGTGAGAAAGAAAAACGGGCCTACCAGGCCATCACGTGCCAGGAGCAGTGGGGAGGGGGGTTGCGTGCGCAGGGCGGGGCGTATAAAATTATGGGTGCGGGCACGCGCATGAACCTCCCCCGCCCCACCTCCTCCTGGCACGTGATGGCAAAAAGGTTAGCTATCACTGGTATAGGGTCTCCTGCTTGAGCACGAGGATGGACTAGAAGACCTTCAAGGTCCCTTCCAATTCTGTTATTCTGAAATGTGAGCATCTTGGGACTACATCTTCCAGTATTCCCTATTGGTATGGGTTCTATTAATTCCTATTTATAAGATGGAGCTAGCATGGTGGAAGGAGTCCATTGGAATGATAAATTCTGACAATGGAAAGATAGGCATGAAAGACAATGTATTTTCCTTGCTTGTATGTTTTCAAACAAAGGCTGGTTGCTGCCAATTGCAGATGCTTCAAAGCGTATCTTAAGTTGGCACAACGATGGGCATAAATTACTCTGAGGCAACTTCCAACTTGCCACCATTGGATCTTGAAAACCACCCCCTCCTATTTTTCATCATAT
The DNA here is from genome assembly GCA_022577455.1 of Arizona elegans. Lineage (NCBI taxonomy): Eukaryota > Metazoa > Chordata > Lepidosauria > Squamata > Colubridae > Arizona > Arizona elegans. Next base: position 3,543,774 of record JAKOOJ010000002.1, on the reverse strand, counting down.
TCTGATTGCTTAGTTATTTGAGAATAATATTAGTTCCCACTTTTCATTACTCAGATGATTTCATTGTCAAGGAAGTCATTGTCAACGTAAATATTTTGCATTATTCTTAAAAGTGAACTAGGTGTTCTTTTATTCATGAGTACATGGGTCAGGAAGCCAAAAGCAGAATCGGCTTAGTGAGGCAGGAAAAAGACAGCTGCGCTGCCTTTCGAGACAATTGCAAGGGACGGGCCAGTCAGAACAGGGATACTGATTCCTGTATTAGGAAAACAGTCTATAATCTGTGAAGTGGCTCATACTTACGCCTGCTTTTTAAAAAAAAAGTCCTTTCCCTGTCGTGCTTCATAAATAGTTAATCTTTTCTCTGGAGCTGGGATAATTTCTGAGGTAAAAGGTAAAGGTAAAGGTTCCCCCTCGCACATATGTGCTAGTCACTCCTGACTCTAGGGGGCGGTGCTCATCTCTGTTTCAAAGCCGAAGAGCCAGCGCTGTCCGAGGATGTCTCTGTGGTCATGTGGCTGGCATGACTAAACACCGAAGGTACACGGAACGATGTTACCTTCCCACCAAGGGTGGTCCCTATTTTTCTACTTGCATTTTTTTACGTGCTTTCGAACTGTTAGGTTGGCAGAAGCTGAGACGAGTAACGGGAGCTCATCCCTGTTACGTGGCATTAGGGATTCGAACCTCTGAACTGCCGACCTTTTGATCACAAGCTCAGCGTCTTAGACCCAGAGCCACCGCATCCCTTAATTTGTGAGGTACAGACAGACAAATGTGATTGATAATACCTGCTTCTTTGGGTTTCTTTTTTTAATTGGGCTTCTAGTATAGTATATTAATTACAGGTTCCAGTTATGTCTGTTTCTATGTCTGCTTTTTAAAACACTATTTTGGATGGGTTGATGTGAGGAAAAGAGCATTTAAAAAATTCCAGGGAATTTCTTAAAGCTCTTATGGAGATTTATGTACAGCTGTGCAAATAGTCCTTAATAAACGACAGTTGTTGAACACTGGTGTAGAGTTACAATGGACTGGGAAAGGGTGCTTTTATGGCCCATACAGCACTTCCAGTGGTCCCTCTATCCCAGTGTTTCCCAAACTTGGCTATTTTAAGATGCATGGACTTCAACTCCCAGAATTCCCCAGCCAGTATGCCTGGTTGAGGAATTCTGGGAGTTGAAGTCCATACATCTTCAAAGAGTCAAGTTTGGGAAACACTGCTCTATCCCCCCAAGTCATGTGACCACATTTCAGGTGCTTGGCAACTTTTCTTCACATCAACTCATCCAAAATAGTGTTTTTAAAAAACAGACATAGAAAACATTTTATTTATTTATTTATTTTTGCGATTTATATGCTGCCATTCTCCCGAAGGACTCAGGGCGGCTTACAACAACAATCAATAATACAAATCACAAAATAACAAAATAAGTTAAAAACCCCTTAAAAACCATATTTAAAATTATTACAGTTTGTGCAACCCCTAGCAGATCAAGTTATTTGACAGAAGAGCCACGTCTTCAGTTTGCGGCGAAAGGAGAGGAGGTCCGGGGCTATCCTGAGCTCGGTGGGCAAATCATTCCAGAGGGTCGGCGCTCCGACAGAGGATGCTCTCCCCCTGGGGGCTGCCAGTCGACACTGGAACCTGTAATTAATATACTATACTAGAAGCCCAATTAAAAAAAAAGAATCCCAAAGAAGCAGGCATTATCAATCACATTTGTAAGTTACATTTCTGACTGGTTGCAGTGTGCTGTGGCCATAGGACCATCATTTACAATGTTTTTTGCCGACAAAAAATGCCCACTTGGGAGAATGGGTTTGCACTTAAAACTGCATGATTCATTTAACAACTGCCATAAAAATAGTTGTAAAATCGGGTCCGGTCACCATGAGTCCCTCGATTTATGGATGCAATTCCAGTCCCAACTGCAGTGGTAAGTGAAGGACTACTTATATGATTGTTTTTTAAAGATACAGTACATTTAATGTCTCATTTAATATCTTTAGGGTTCATCTAAGCTAGTTGGCCTCCAAAGATCTAACACCCAGTTCCCACCCAGCATGGCTTTTGACCATGTTGGCTGGACTTCGTGTGATTTAAAATTCATTACACTTATCATGCACCAAGTTGAGGAAAATTGATCCAGATAACCCCAGATTATTACTTTGTTGTAATTCCATACTTCGTTGTATGGGTGGATTGCAATTTAATTTTTGATTTGAGCAGTTGCATTGATTACTAAGGAAACTAAAGGACACACAACTTAGAATCAGATCTTAAAGAACCTATAGATGGGACAAAAATGAATAATAAGTCCATAATTGGTTGGAAAGTGCAGAAAAAATCATCCTAGGAACAAAAATCTGCAGCAAAGCAGATTTATTAAAATGAATATATATGAACGTTGAGCATTCCAACTTGAAACACACCTGAAACATTTTATTAAAACTCTGCCATGATCTGTTGGAGAGGTGGAGTTTTAGCAAAGAAAGGGAAGAAAGATAAAAAAATCAGTAAGTCCAACTTCCAATAAAAGCATCCTTAATGGGACCATGCAGCTCTCCCTGTTTAAAATATTTCCTAATATTTTATTTGGAATCAGACTTCTTTTATGAACTGCAAAACCAGTATAGGAGACTTAAAAGACTTCTAAGAGAAGTGTTAGAAATAAATATCTATTGGTTGTAGTGATTTCAGGGCTCATAAATAGGTACTAACCATTGATTTTCACACCAGGAATATAATTTTATGTTATATAGTATTTTTTTAAATCAAATATAGGTGAGAAAGTTTGTAACTACCTGTTATGTAAGGAGAGAAGAATAGGTGGTGTCGGATGGTTGTTAGTTTGTTTCAGTGGTGAAATCCAAATTTTTTTACTACTGGTTCTGTGGGCGTGACTTGGTGGGTGTGGCAGGGGAAGGATACTGCAAAATCTCCATTCCCACCCCACTCCAGGGGAAGGATACTGCAAAATCCCCTTTCCCTCTCCACTCCTGGGGAAAGGATATTGCAAAATCTCCATTCCCACCTCACTCGGGGCAGCCAAAAGTGGTATTTGCCGGTTCTCCAAATTACTCAAAATTTCCGCTACTGGTTCTCCAGAACCTGCTGGATTTCACCCCTGGTTTGTTTTCTCTTTTTTTCCCTTTTACTTTGTATTTTAACTTTGCAAATAAAATCTAAAAATTAAAAATTAAAAAAATGAATATGCACTAACAAAGCAAGGGAGAAGGAATTCTAGATTTTGACCTGGGTAAAACAGAAAAGAAGGCTAACACGATCACCACATCATTAGGTGAGTTCCATAAATTGTATTGGATTCTAACCGCTCTATAATTACTGCACATCCGATTTGCAACAGGAGAATAATTATAGGCCCTGCTCAAAGGAAGGCAACTTATAAAACTGAATGAAAAGTCTGATTCATCTCACAAGGCAACCTACCCACTCACTCTGGCACAGAGATTTCGTCGTCTTTATAGTTCCCCCCCCCCTTTTACAATTTCTAAGGAAGGGGAAACTCCTGACACCTGTCTGAACATGGGCTGCTTGTAACATTTCAATCCAAGTTGTAAAATAATGTTTTGATTATAAGGTTTCGCCCACCTGAAAGGCAATTTCCAAAGTACTAATGACTCTCAGCAATTTTCCCCAATCTTCTTGTGAAATTCCCCTCTCGTTGCGCAACTCTGTCTTTTCTTGGCTGCAGATAAATCAAACTAATTTCTGTAAAACTCTAAAGTTGGCCTGCTTTAGCAATTGACTATTGACGAATCGTTAGGCTCTTTTTTCTGTTGTTGTTTTTTCTCAGAAGTGGAACTGAGTTCTTCAGCGAATAAGTTGATATCAGTCTGCTCTTGACTGGGGCCCTCCAGACTGACAGCACTGTAATTCCAGTTAGCCCCATAGACTAAGCTAAGGACAAACCAAGTTGGAAAAAATTTTGGAGCATGGTGTCAGAGGTGATCTGAATTAGACCTCATTTTTATAGGCAATAGAATTGGCTGAGAACTAGTTTGGCATAGTGACTAAAGCACCAGATTAGAGATCAGGCGACAGTGAGTTCTAGTTCTGCCTTAGGGGAGAAGCTAGTTGGGTGACTTTGGACCATCCATTCCCTCTCACTCTTAGGAAGAAGGCACTAGTAAACCACCACTTCTGAAAATCTTGCCAAGAAAAATGCAGATACTATTCCAGGTTACCAGATTTGGGCTGCAAAAATCGAGACAACCATTAGATGGCAGCAAACAGCAATGGGGTTTTGAAAATCTTTTTGCTACCATCTAGTGGTTATCCAGAGCAGCTCAGATCTGAATGCAGAATGCAGAATAACAGAGTTGGGAAGGGACCCTGGCGATCAAGCAGAAACTCTTATAACTATTCCAAGCAGGAAATCTATACCACTCCAGACAAATGACTGTCCAATCTCTTCTTAAAAACTTCCAGTGAACTTCCAAACCCGCAAGGCTTGAAGGTAACATAGTGTTTCTGACTAGCAATGCCCTTGTCTTGATTTAGACCGTGCCCCCCCTCCCAACCTGTTGCTCCCTTGAGTGCTGCCTCCATAGCCATGTAATCCTGCCAGAGCTCTCTGGCAAAACAGTTGAATGGCTTAGCGTCAAGGGATTTTCAAATCCAACCCTTTGCTTAGGGTAAACATGCAAATTGAAGCCTTGTCTGACAGCTTCCATCTGTCCTGAAAAATACCCAAAGAAGGGGAACTTAAGTACTGTCTAGAACTTCCACTATACATACAGTAGTCAATTTCCTCCAACGTTCTGGCTACTTCAGTTTTATCAGTTAAATGTTCCTTATTGACTTATAGAGTCAAGGATGGCTGAATGTTTTCTATCTTCTTCTTCCCACCAAAGAACCTTGCCAGCAAGACTAGCCAGGGATTTCTACAGCATTCTTTTATCAGTAGAGTTTATTTTAAAGGACATTGTGGTTGGTCTAACATTCCCTTCAGGATTCTACTGTCTTTTTGAGCTATTTGTCTAGGTCTGTGCATACCAATTACAGTCCCGCATGATTCATTCACTGGGAAGTTTCCGTTGTACTTACAGTTTATTTTTACATGGCTTTGGTATATATTCTGCTTCATAAAATCAAAGAACGATGAAGATGCACCGATTCCAGGCAGTCAGTGTCTGTAAATGAATAATGTATTGGACAGAGAAATAAAAGTTCATTGCAATAGGGGTGGTAGTCCTTGACTTACAACCACAATTGAGCCCAAAGTTTCTGTTGCAAAGCAAAACAGGTGTTAAATGAGCTATGCCCCATTTTGCGACTTTTCTTGCTACCGTGGTTAGCAAGGGAATCACTGCAAGTTGCTAAGTTAGCAGTATGGTTGTTAAGTGAATCTCTCTTCCCCATTGACTTTGCTTAGTCGGAAGGTCGCAAAAGGGGATCACAGGACTCCAGGACACTGCAGCTGTCATAAATATGAATCCATTGCCAAGCATCTGAATTTTGATCACGTGACCATGGGGGTGCTGCGATGGTCGTAAGTGTGAAAAATGGTCATGAGTCACTTTTTTCAGTACTGATATAACTTTGAACTGTTACTAACCAATGACTTAAGTCGAGGATTTCCTGTTCTACTTATGGTACTCATACTTATCAGAATCTTAGTTGGAAAGTCCTCTGAAGCAGGGTCTCCAACCTTGGCAACTTTAAGACTTATGGACTTTAACTCCCAGAATTCTCGGAATCCCTGCTCTGAAGGATTTTTAGGAAAAACCTGGCACTCAGCCATTCTCTTGACACTGGCAAGACCTCCATCTTCAGAACCCGATCTAGGAAGTGCCAGCCCTTTGTGGCCTTCTGGAAGGGGAAGGGGCCTGCCAGATATCATGGGGAAAGGTGTTTTACAGGACAGGGACTGCTATGGAAATGGCATGTGTCCTAGGTCCCACTTCATCCTATCTGGTGGAATGGTCAGACACCTTCAAGGAGAGAAGCCAGTTTCTTGAGGTAGGCTCAAACTTCTCCCAGATGACCAAGGCAGACCAATGCTTTAGTTACCCTCAATAGGACATGCAAAGCCGCAGTCCAACACAGAGCAGATCTGAATGTTTTTATCAGTATGGGCCTGGAATAATCTCCATGGAAGCTCTAAAAATAATTTTTTACCAACCCTCTTTCCTTAAGAGAAGACAGGACCATCCTAAACAGGGTTACCAGGCAGGAATCTGCAGAGGCAATAAGAGCAGAAAAATAAATACCTTGAAGCTGGTGGCAAATGTCTATGGAGATTATCAGTCATGCAGGTCATGGTTGTCCCAAAGGGTTTTTTTTTCCCCCCTTCAAAAGGCAGCTGGACTTTGTTTTTCCTTGAAGTGAACCGAAGAACCTTCTGAGATGAGAAGCGAAAGGTCTCCAAAGAAAAACAAAAGTCCAGTTGCCTTTTGAAGAAGCACCTTTGGGATTCTCGTGACGACTTAAACGGTGGTGCATCTGGCAAAATGGACAGCCGTTCACAAAAGCTGTCAGAAATTCATTTTTAAGGTGCCGCAATTCTTGGCTAATTGTCTCTCTGGAGAGATTTGGGTATAATAGCACCCTACAGGCCTGCCTGGCCAGAAGTTGCAACCTTATCCTTGCAACCAAAAAGGCTCTTGCTGTTCATCTGATTCAGCGCTAAACCCAATTGCGGAATTGCCAGTTGTAATCTCAACATAGCATCCTTTTTCTCTCTCTCTCTCTCCCTCTCGGCCTCCGACCAAAGTGGAAAAGGAGCCAAGGACTGGGAGAGACGGCAACGTCTTACAAAGCCTTTGTAAGAAGATTCCCAGGGAAGTGAAAGGGTTGCATCATATAGATTAGAGATGGCCCCATCAGTGTTAATTATCAGAAGGGACAAGGGATGGGTGTGGTGGCATTTTCTTGCTTACTCAAACCATACTTTCTTTCCCAGGGTAAAAGGGGGCAGGAAGATCTACAATCCCCCTCCCCTACTTTGTCAGTATTTCTCGGTAGATTTTGTTGGGGGTGGGGGAGTAATTTAAGGATTAGAGATTCTATATCTATCTATCTATCTATCTATCTATATTAGTAGAATTCCAAGTTCCAGATTTGATGCGATGCTTCAGCCATGCTCATAAAATTAAGGAACAAAGTGGTGTTTTACAATTAAAGATAACACATGAGAGGTTGTGATTGCAGTTTTTGAGAATATGTACAGGGAGTCCTGGACTTATAACCAAATTGCAGTCTGCCCATTCTGGTCATAAGTTGTCACAATTGTAAAGCAGGTCTTCATGCAACCGGATCCAATTTTACAACCTTTTTTTTTTGCAACAGTTATTAAACGAATTTGCAGAAAACTGGAAGTAAACGCTGATTTTTTTTTTGTTAAAATATGCTGGAAGTTGTGGTAACATGATTGTGGGATGCTACAAACAGCCATAAATATGGGCCAATTGCTGTGTGCTCAAAATGCGGTTATGTGACTGCTGAGGGAGAGCCATCAGAATTTTGAAAGCAGGTTGTAAGTACCTTTTGGAGGATCTATTGTAACTGTGGACGGTCGTTACAATCAATTGTAAATTGTACTGTACTGTATTTCAGAGTTCAAAGCACTTTCTGTGTCAGGCAAAAGAAATCAGGAACCAAGGTTGTTCAAATGAGTACAAATTTATTCCATGCTAGCTCTGTACAAGAACCTGAATTGACAAGGCAAATTGGAGGTAGATAAGAGTCAATGGAATTCAAGGAGACCTGGATTTAGATCTCTTGTGGGAACAAAGGGACTCAAGACTAATGACACGCTTGACCCCTTCCGCATCCTCAGCCTGGTCATCTCCTACATTCTATACATTAGCTTTTCCCACCTTGATTTTTCTAGGTGTGTTAGATGACTCTCAAGATTGTCAGCAGGTCCCACAATTCTCTGAAGGGCACCTCACATCTGGAAGGCACCATGGCCATGTTATCTGGGAATTCTTGGGAGGTTTCATCCTGGGAGGACCAGATCAAACATGAGGTGTGTGAATTCAGTGACTTTTGTGACCATCTTTCAAGATGGAAGAAGGTTGTTGATTGCAAAGGTTCTCAAAAGAAATGTGATTTAGTGGGATCATGACCTAAGGTTTCCTCCTTTATTGTTGATGATTTCTTTGATAAGATTTTAGGCAGTAATCTTCTTATCACTGAAATTCTTTGCTTACCCATTCTGAATCCATCGTTTCATCACCACTCCAAGTGTTAAGCACTCTTTTTAAAATACTCTTGTTTCAGCTAGCTATTTATATGCTTATTTATTTATTGATGAAGAACATTGCTCACTGGAGGGAGCGTGGGAGACTTTCCCCATTTATTCATAATGTAAATTTATGCATGATTTATATTGTGTCCTAAAAAAATATGTCCCTAATACCTTGAAGTAGAACTGGAGCAACTCTTTGCCCTAAAGGACTAAGAACACAACCAGATTGTAGGACTAATGTGATAAAGAAAAAAGAGGGGATAGAGACTACCAATAGAGAAGCAAGACAGATTGGATTCTAAGGCTGATTTCGGGGTTAATAAGCATGCCAATTCAACCTTCATAATGTAGACTGCACCCTTAACTGTTATAGGTAAAGGTAAAGGTTCCCCTCGCACATATGTGCTAGTCGTTCTCAACTCTAGGAGACGGTGCTCATCTCCGTTTCAAAGCTGAAGAGCCAGCGCTCTCCGAAGACGTCTCCGTGGTCATGTGGCTGACATGACTAAATGCCAAAGGCACACAGAACGCTGTTACCTTCCCACCAAATGTGGTCCCTATTTTTCTACTTGCATTTTTTACATGCTTTCGAACTGCTAGGTTGGCAGAAGCTGGGACAAGTAACAGGAGCTCACCCCATTAAGCAGCACTAGGGATTCGAACCGCTGAACTGCCAACCTTTCGATCGACAAGCTCAGCATTTTAGCCACTGAGCCACTGTGTCCCTTGCATTAGCTGTTATAGTACTGCCTTTTCAGTTGTCCTTCTCTCTTCCACAGTTGCTACTTTGATCACTAGCATCATTTCAACTTAGTTCCTTAACATGATGCTCTTGAGATGTTGGGACTGTCAAGACCGAGGCTGGCTAAGAATTTTGAAAGAAGCACATCTGACACATTAAGTGGTGCTAGGCTGACAAACAAGGGGCCTTATGAGACTTCCTTCCATCCTATCCAACACGGTATGGATATTATAAGTGACGAACAACCCACTTCCTCCTTCCAATTATTTACTATGAGTTGCTTCTTACATAATGCCACTGCATTGCTTAGTCAGGCAACTTGCAGCTGTAAGAAGCATTATCTCATACTAGAGTGGGCAAATGAGTTCTGTGGAACCCTCTTTGAATATAGCAACTCATTATTCTCATTATTTTCAGATGTGAAACATGAAACGTAGTGCAAGTCTAAAATTGGCTGAAACTCCCAACTTTTATTCCTCAGAACAGATGGGGAAAAAAAATGTGGGACCTTTTCACATTTAAGATAGTCCTCAACTCTGTGAGTTTCATCACCCACTTGGAATCCATTGTCCAATCTTCCACCAATGAAATGTTGCTCCATCTAGATAAGAGAAAGTACGGTAGTTTTTTTTTTTTTTAAAGATGCTGAGCTTGTCAATTGAAAGATCGGCAGTTCAGCGGTTCGAATCCCTAGTGCTGCGTAATGGGATGAGCTCCTATTATTAGTCCCAGCTTCTGCCAACCTAGCACTTCAAAAGCACGTAAAAAATGCAAGTAGAAAAATAGGGACCACCTTTCCATGTGCCTTTGGTGTTTAGTCATGCCGGCCACATGACCACGGAGACATCTTCTGACAGCACTGTCTCTTCGGCTTTGAAACGAAGATGAGCACTGCCCCCTACAGTCGGGAACGACTAGCACATATGTGCGAGGGGAACCTTTACATTTACTTATCCCACCTTTGTTATGTATTTGTTTTACAAGAGTCATCTAAAAGTCTTTCTGTTTACATCCTGGTTCCTTTTGTAATGAGCTATCCAACAGTTATCCTGGAAGGGGCAATATTTAGCAGGCTGCACTTATTTATTTGGCTTTCTAGCTACTGTTGGGAATTCCGCCCACCTCTTCTGTAAAGCTGAAATGTGATCAATCCAACGTAATCAAGGCCTGGTCAGAGTATCAATACACTGTATATTATATGACACAATAAAATAATTAATTGTGCATAGTTCTCGTTGACAGGATGTTGAAAGCAGGTGGAATCTTTGCATGACTGCCTCATGTGGTGTGTATAATTGCAGGCAATCAGAATATTTACATAAGCAGTGAAGAACTTCATTCCCCAGACTGAACTTTCTACTCTAGGCTGACACTGTCTTTTAAGTCTAAAGGCATTCAAGAAAAACTAGAGGACTAAGGGTGAGAGAATAGCAGTCTTCTTATAGTTGAGGGGCTGTCACAAAAAAGAAGGAGTCAACCTATTCTCCAAAGCACCTGAAGGCCGGGCAAGAAGCAATGGATGGAAACTAATCAAGGAGAGATTCAACCTAGAACCAAGGAGAAATTTCCTGACAGTTAGAAAAATTAATCAGTGGAACAACTTGATCCCAGAAGTTGTGGGTGCTCCATCATTGGAGGTTTCTAGAAGAGATTGGACAGCCTTTTGTCTGAAATGGTGTAGGTCTCCTGGTTGAGGAGGGGGTTGGACTAGAAGACCTCTAAGGTCCCTTCGAACTCTATTATGGTCTTATTGGAGCAAGCAAAGCCTTTTGCCTTCATTCCTGATCAATGTGGGCAAGCCAACCTCTCTTATTTTAAAAACTGTCTGCACTACATAAACCATGGCCTGAATTTGGTAATCCAGGAATGTGTAATCCCAGCTAATAACACCTCTCAAGGGAATGCCACTGACTTGCAGATGACTCTGATTTCTGTTTCTTCACCTGATGGGTGTGGAGGAATGGGAAAGAGTGAGCACACATGTGGGTAACACAGCATCTTGCCAGGAGGAAGTTTTTCACTGAAAAAAAAAAAGCCTGTGTGTTTACAAAGTTGTATCATCATGACTCAAAAGCTTTTACTGCAGATCCACCCTTTCTATCTTTTTTCTTTTAAACAATGATTTCTCTTCTTTCTCAACATGTGCAGTTTTGCTCCGAGAATCTTTCACCAGGTCCTCGACCTCCTTTTCTGCACGGTGGAGTGGTAGATCTCAGTGGATGAAAGAGTCTTTTTTTTCCAAGCCATTAATTCAACAGAAAGCCAACTGGCGAGATTTTTATTTATTTTTTTATTTTAAATAGATCTGCACGGCAAACACCTCTAGCATGTTGGGCCCGTTTAATTTGCATCATTTCTCCCAATTCCAGGCTCAGCAGCTGAAAGGCAAAGCTATTTGAAGGCACAGGGGGGATACATTTATACCGTTCCGTGCTGTTAGCTCCTGTTTTGGCTGTACAATATGGTTGCATTTGTGAACAATTTAGCTAAGATGTGGAAAAGGTGCAGCTGGTTTGTATTGACTGGGGCGATGGACCAAGAAATTGGCAGAGCAGCGTTCTGTCATAATTGTCAAATTCAACCAACTGTTATGCTAGATACTTCGGCTTTACGGAGAAGGTATCTATGTATTATGAGCCTGTGGAGCTCTCGGGAAACAAATTTGCCTGTCAAAATTTATTGCAGCGTAGACTTGTTTACCTATGGATTTACCTTTCCATGATTTACTAGCAAAAAATTGCTTCTCTCTTGAATGGCCAGACGGCCATCCATTGTGCTCTAGGGGTCATTTCAAGTAAAGCCACTTAGATTATTATGTCTATTGTCTGCCCATCTGGAAAAACCCAGGAAGAAAAAATCCATAAACAAACCTATGACAAAGTAGGGAATCTGTCTATTTTTTTTCCCAACCAGGAGTAGTCTTCGTGGCAGGTTCACACGACAGAGAAACCTAGTTTACAGGCCAGTTATTTGCAGAAGAGAGAACGCATTTTGTAGGATGGAGAATGTATTTGTTGCTCAGGTATGGGGTGCTGGGGTCACTATCACCTGATCCATACATAATGCTCAGTAGAAATGGGTAGCTTTACACATAACATTAAGCCAAAATCAGCAAATCATAATGTAGTCCTTGATTTATGACCACAAATGGGTTGTTAAGTAAGTTGTGTCCAATTTTACATCTTTTTTTTTTTTTTTGCTATGGTTGTTAAGTGAATTGCTGCAATTGCTAAACAAATCACCCAGTTGTTAAGCAAATCTGACTTCCCCATTGCTTTTGCTTGTGGGAAGATCACAAATGGCGATCACGTGATCATGGGACCCTGCAAACATTAATAAATACACGCTGATTGTCGATCACTTGAATTTTGACCTCATGACCCTGCAGGATGCTACAGTGGTCATGAGTGCAAGGATTGGTTGCAAGTAACTTCTTTCAGTGTTCCTTTTTTCCATTGCAATTTCAGTCTCTAAATAAATGGTTGTAAGTCAAGGACTACCTGTATTATGTTTCGCATTATGTGTAAAGCAGATTTCTGAATCAATTGCTGCATTGGCTCCCGGTGGTCTTCCGGGTGCGCTTCAAGGTGATGGTTACCACCTTTAAAGCGCTCCATGGCTTAGGGCCTGGGTACTTACGGGACCGCCTTCTGCCACCGATAGCCTCCCACCGGCCAGTACGCTCCCACAGAGAGGGACTCCTCAGGGTGCCGTCGGCCAGGCAATGTCGGCTGGCGACCCCCAGGGGGAGGGCCTTCTCTGTGGCAGCACCTGTCCTTTGGAACAACCTGCCCCCGGAGATACGTAGGATCCCAGATCTCCGTGCTTTTCGCCATGCCCTTAACACTTTTTTATTTCATCAAGCTGGGCTGGATTGACACCCCCACCCCTTAGATATTTTTAATTATTAATTGATTTTAGTTGGGGTGTTTTAAATTTTATATTGGGCCAAAACTTGTTTAATTCTTTTAAAATTAATCTTAAATTTTGCATGTGATGTTTTCATCCTTGGCTGTTCACCGCCCTGAGTCCAGTAGGAGAAGGGCGGTATAAAAATCTAATAAAATAAATAAATAAATAAAATAAATTACAGCTGGTTTGCATGATAGTATTCTGGCTTATATGATGGTATCCTTTATACCGAAGATGCTGAACAAAGCATAGCTCCTCCATCAGATAACAAGTTATCAAGAGGACTTTTTTAGATGGAAATATGATACACATAGCTGAAAGAGATAAGGAAGGTGCCTATTGAAATTCCTTAAAGGTAAAGGTAAAGGTTCCCCTCGCACATATGTGCTAGTCGTTCCTGTCTCTAGGGGACGGTGCTCATCTCCGTTTCAAAGCCGAAGAGCCAGCGCTGTCCAAAGACGTTTCCGTGGTCATGTGGCCGGCATGACTAAACACCGAAGGCGCATGGAACGCTGTTACCTTCCCACCAAAGGTGGTCCCTATTTTTCTCCTTGCATTTTTTACATGCTTTCGAACTGCTAGGTTGGCAGAAGCTGGGACAAGTAACGGGAGCTCACCCCATTACGCAGTATTAGGGATTCAAACCGCTGAACTGCCGACCTTTCGATCGACAAGCTCAGCGTCTTAGACACTGATCCACTACGTCCTTCTAGAAATTCCTTACACAACTCTTAAGTAGGATTTCCATGTTTCAAGAAAAGTATACACTGAAGAATATGTATCATGGATAAAATTGGGCATGGTTGTCTTTATACCATAACTTAGGGGTCTTTGTAGGCTTGACTAACTTCCCCTAATCCTCTTAGGGTTTTTATATTCCTTCTAGCAGAGTATTTCTCAATCTTGGCAACTTTAAGACGTACGGACTTCAAGTGCCGGCATTCCCCAGCCAGCCATTTTGTGAGTTGAAGTCCACATGTCTTAGTTAGTATGGTTGAGAAATACTATTTTAGGATGCCCAACAATTATATGCCTAATATGAGCAACAATAGTGTCACTCCCAAGAACCCTATTTCTATAGTTCAGGGGTCTCCAATTCCCGGGCTGCAGCCCCCAGTCGGGGCTTGAACCTTTCGAAATTGGGCCATGGAAATGGTAGGCGAGTGTGCATGTGCGTGCATCCTCTCTAGTGCAAGCAGTGGGCGAGCTCTTGTGTGCATGCTCCATCTGCACGAGTGGCGGGCACGCATGCCCGTTGCTTGAGTGAATGGAGCTGCGCGTATGGGCTTTCCTGATGCACGCATGGAACCATCCCCTCTGCTTCCAACGACCGATCTGCAAAGCCAAAAAGGTTGGGGAATTCTGCTATAGTTTATTCTCAGCAATACCAGCCTCCATAGCAGTATATCAAAGCTGGTGAGATATGGTCAAAAACATTTTAAGGATTCCCACCTTTTATAGCTCTAAAAATTTGTAAAAACAGTATTGTGCATATGAGTGAGTGAGTGAGAGAAAAGCAGGAAAAGAAATCATTATTTGGTTATGAAGACTTTTTTTTTTTTGGTTCTAATGACATATCTTAGAATATAAGCAGGTCTCGCTGAAAAGATCAGAAGGAATGCTGTTTGAAAACACCATAAAAAGTAGCCACTTTTCCACGAATTTGCCCATTTGTTGTCTAAGATAAAGTCTTGTGAAATAGGCCAATATAGTAATAAACCACCTTGCAAGAGATGATGCTAAAATGCTGCAATATCCCATTTCTGCTGAAGTTAAATATTTGTTTTTGAAGTAAAACCTTGACCTATAACATAAATGTCAAAATCAAATAATGTAACAATACCTTTTAAATTCAGGAAGGAATCCCTGCATGCTTCTAAGTTTGTTTAACCTCTCTTTGGTTTTTTTCCCAAACTGGCCACAGTCATAAACATAATCATCCCAGTGCCTTTACATGAGTTGGGAAATATCTGAAATGAATTTAACTGTAGCTGACTAAAACATTAGAATCAAAGACATAGTCAAATGTGTGACAAATGATTGGTTTGTAAAGCTTTGCATCTCAATAGTTGTCAGTTTGCAATCAGTATAGTAGATTTGATGTGGTGGAACTTTAATTTGTCATGGGATTGGCTTCAATAAAGCTTGGGAGTTCATGACCTTCAGAGCATCCATCCGCTTATCTTAGGTCAGGGGTGTCAAAACTTGCGGGCTGCAGGCCATGGCCACGCCCGGTTTAGCGAAAGGGGAAGTCGCAATTTGTCACATGACAACGCCGTGACGACGCAAGTTTGACACCCCTGTCTTAAGTAATGTCAGGCCTGACACATACATACACATCAGGGGTCTCCAGTCTTGGCAACTTTAAGACTTGTAGATTTCAACTCCCAGAAGTCCACAAATCTTGAAATCCATGGCTGCCTGGGGAATTCTGGGTGTTAAAGTCCACAAGTCTTTAAGTTGCCATGGTTGGAGAGCCCTGCTTTAGATCTTGCGTTTGTCTCTGAGCAGATGTTAAGAGAACTGGAGATGGCAAGGATTTTCATCACTCCTTTGTTGAGGTCAGATTGTGTTCTGATCCACTTTTGCCTTGGTAGCTACCCATCCATGCTCTGCAGGGTAGAGGAACCTCTTTTGTTCATCTGCCCCACATACCTGATGGATACAAAGGCTGAAGTGGTTCCATTCCTTCTTCAGTGGGTGTGTCAGCGCTCCAAGTATTTCACGCATAGAAAGCAGAACTCTGAGGCAGGTAGATTCCTCAAAGAACAATTTATTGGATACATCATATTGGCACAACTGGTGAAAACCAACTCTGAAGGTTCCCGTGATTTTCACCTAATTAAAAAGTAAAAGTTCCCCCTTCCCCCCCAGGTCATCGGTCACATTGTCCAATAGTGGTGCTAGCAGGTTTCCTGGTTACTCCACTCCTCCTCTTCTCAGCCACCTGTGGGAATGACCTTGGTTCCCACAGGAAAACTTTTTATGTTGACGGCTAAGCCGAGTTATGTAAAATTCCCTCCTCTCTTTCTCCCCCTTCGCTTTGTGGCCACCATGAAGCCTCAAAGATGGCCTCGGCCAGGCTCACTTCAGGGTTGACAGGGTGATTTTAACCTGTGACAGTGGAGTTAGGCGAGATTAACCTGGTGCCCACTGATATTCAAGGTGCCGGAGGGGTCAGCTTCCCTGCTTCTGCTTTTTCACATCTATATGAAGCTGCTGGGTAGTTTAGGGTACAGTGTCATCAGTAAGAGTGATAATATTCAATTGTTTGTCACTTCTTCAGGCTGGAAGGGTGATGCTGTTGATGCCTTTCCCAATACTTGAAGGTTTTAAGGGTTTGGATAGGAGGCAACAGGTTGAAACTAAACCTTAGTGAGATGGAGTTGCTATTTGTCCATTGGGTTTCTCTGTTGCTGACAGGATTGATGCTTGATGGGCAGACACTATTCCTGAAGGAGTATATCCAGTGGTGGGATTCAAATAATTTAACAACCCAGTCCTAATGACCAACTGGTTCGGCGTGGCCATAATGGGCATGGCCAGGGGATGTGACAGGCAGCACTCGGCCTCCTGTACCCCCGTGGGAGCAAAAACAGGCTGTGGGGGGCACCCTGTCCCCGCACCCTATTTTGGGCCTAGTAGGCCTCCCTGTACTTACCTGGGAGCCAAAACGAGGCACATGGGGACGCCTGGAAGGGGAGGGGCGGGGCCAGCCAGCAATTTAACAGCTGGTTCACCCAAACCGGCTGAATTCCACCACTGTGTATATCCTTACCTCACAGTTGAAGAAAACCTGGGGAGATGTCCTACTTGGGTGGAGATCTGCACTCCTTTTATTTGCTATAAATGCCCCATGGCTTGAACAAGGCACCTTTCCCTTTCATTTAAATTTAACAGGAAAATAAGACGGGTTTAAAATTCAAAACAAAAAGATTTGCTTCCATTTATATCCACGCAGGAGGGAAGGGAGAATAGAGAGTTTTTCTTTTTCCTGCTTTTCTTTTTTTTTTAGCAGCCAGGTGTTAGTTTTAGACTCCTCCTGAGAGAACAGCAGTCGACTTGGCAGTTTTAAGTGGCCCATGTCAACACTACTACTTAGTATTCAGCTTCTATGGTTTTGCACCGCGATTGCAGGAAAACACAGCCATGTTAAAAATGTCCCCAAAGTAGCAAATGGATGGTGTTACTTTGTCTAGATTTTGCAGGTAGCTTTGGGAAGCTTCAGGTTTTGATTTTGAAGAGAATGGG
The DNA here is from genome assembly GCA_022577455.1 of Arizona elegans. NCBI lineage: Eukaryota > Metazoa > Chordata > Lepidosauria > Squamata > Colubridae > Arizona > Arizona elegans. The sequence continues at coordinate 3,526,647 of JAKOOJ010000002.1, read as the reverse complement.
GATTTTTTACCTCCCCATTTTCCACTAGAAAATGATTTTGCTAATTTTCAGCAATATGACACTAAATAGCAAGACCACAATGTCAGGTACTTCCGTGGATTTTTTTAGATTGGTATATCAGATATGTGTATGAGATAGATAGATAGATAGATAGATAGATAGATAGATAGATAGATAGATAGATAGATAGATAGATAGACAGACAGACAGACAGACAGACAGACAGACAGACAGACAGACATCAAACATATACATCTGCCTATTCCAGGTACTTGGGAAGGACTCCATAGGCAGACAAAAATACCAAATCCAGTCTGAATACCTGGCTGACTGTGCAACAAACCATAATAAATATAAATAATATAAATATAATGTTTATGTTATAAAGAAAATAAAATTCTCCTCATCCTATCCGGAAGTAAACACCTTCCCGCCCCCAACAATTGTTTTCTGTCGAGGAAATAACAACACCCACCCATCTCACTTAAAAAATGAATAGAATAGTAGCTTTGGTTTAGTTTTGGCACTGTTGTGTATCTTGTAATTATACTAAAATAACTCCGTTCCAAAAATGTTGTTTCAGGTTGCGTTATGCAACACGCCTTTGAACTGCTTGATATTCTTTTATTGCTATATATTTCCATTTTTATCCCAGAACATCTGTTCTGGCAACATTTACTGAAAAGTGTGTGTTCCACCAGTTTATTCTAATCAGCTCGTCTGAGAATTAAGGCTTGGGAAGGAAAATTGCTACAGGCATTGAAAAAAAACCCACAAATGGATCTATTTAAATGTAATGCAGAAAAAGTCTGGTTTTCATTCCCATTGAATTTATTATGTTTATAGCCTTCCTCAGTCCAAGACACAGGCAAAATAACTTTATCCTAAATACTAAATATGCTATTTCTAGGACTCCAAGATGTGGGCTGCAGAATTCCGAGCAATCAGAGTAGCAGAGAGTTTCCTCTATCTCTTTGTCGTCATCTGGTGGTTCTCCAGATTTTTGCAACCCACATCTAACATTTACTAGTTAGAATAAAAATAGCTCTTTCCATTTCTGGAAGATCTATAATTGGAGATTCTTTGTGGTGAATCTCTAATGAAAGATGATTCTAGAGTCAGTACCAGAGAAGAACATCTCTGCCTGTTTTTGGAATCTGATTTGGTTATAAATGATGTCCTTAAGCAAGAATCTCTACACTGAGAAAAGAGAAGTATGCATGACACATGACTTATCTTGCCCCCTTGTACTGCAATGTATGAAGCAAAGATGAACCTATTTCATATGTGGCAAAAGTTGTTTTTGTAACTGCCATAATTCATGGGTCTCTTACAGACCTTGGTGGGAAAAATTCACAAGGTATATGTGGCCTCTCCATGCCCCAGCTCTTGGTTAATTTATGAGCAAGGATGATGTAGGAGATGACTAGGTTGAGCCTGAGGGAGGGGTCAAGTGCGCTATCAGTTTGGAGTCCCACCCACAAGAGATCTATGTCCAGCCCTCCTTTTTTATATTTATTTATTGATTGATTGATTGATTGATTGATTGATTGATTGATTTATATACCGCCCTACTCCCGAGGGACTCAGGGCGGTGAACAGCCAAGAAATAAAACACACAGAATTACAAAATTTAAAAACAGTATAAAACCTAATTAAATAAATTTGGCCTAGAACAGATTAAAACAACCCTAAAATTTTAGACAAATTTAAAATTTACACTTAAAAAGGGAGGTTAGGGTTATTAAATCCTTAAATTTCGTTGATTCTTATCTACCACCAATTTGCCTTGACCATTAGTAGTTCAGATTCTTGTAGAGAGCGAACATGGTATAAACACGTACACATTTGAGCAGCCCTGGTTCCTGATTTCTTGCACCTGAGACATGAATTCGAATGAATGCATGTTATTACATATTATTTTTTTAAAAAAGGTAATTCAAGATGCTTACTGGAATGGTAAGACTAAGAAGCTGCAATCCGAACGGTCGAGGATATTGCGAAGCACTAGTTCACACATGAAGAGGTAGACACCTAAATTTAATCTTAAAGGCTGCTGGAGTTCTATTTCACTTTGCAGTGCTTAATGATGAGGTCAGCCATCCCTTTAGGACAGTCATAAAAAGATTGGAACATCTATTCAAGTACCATCTTTATGTCTGAATGGCGCAATCTATGCAGATCGAAGGAGATAAATATTGCTATAGAATTTATGGAGAAATTAGATTAGGAGAAGGCATGGGGATTGAGACATATATTCTGGTCTTCCGGGTGTGCTTCAAGGTGTTGGTTACCACCTTTAAAGCGCTCCATGGCATAGGACCTAGTTATCTCCGAGACCGCCTTCTGCCACCGACGACCTCCCATCGACACGTGCGCTCTCACAGAGAGGGCCTCCTCGGGGTGCCATCAGCCAAGCAATGCAGGCTGGTGACCCCCAGGGGGAGGGCCTTCTCTGTGGGGGCACCTACCCTCTGGAATCAGCTGCCCCCAGAGATAAGAAGAATCCAAGTCCTCCGTGCCTTCCGCCGTTCCCTTAAAACTTTCCTTTTCCAACAACCCAGGCTGGCCTAACAATGCCTTTTAAGTGATTTTAAATTTGTATGTTTCTTAAATTTTTTGGCCAAATTGAGATATTTCCTTTTAATTTGTTCTTAATGTTTATATTATATGTTTTTATCTGGCTGTACACCGCCCTGAATTCCCAGGAAGAAAGGCGGTATATAAATTCGAAGTAAAATAAAAATAAAAAGTAAATATTCTGAGGTTTGGGGGCAGTGGGCAGCAGATCTGGGCATTTTGCAGGCCCCCAGGTCATATCCAGCCCTTTGGCTGTCCCTGTCTGGCCCACGTGAGGTCAATCAGAAATTAGAAATCAAATGTAAATAAGTGTGGCATGTATACAATACATTTGTGTTGCTTTATTTTGAAGGTGACTATTTTTTCAATGTACATACCGTATTTTTCAGAGTATAAAATGCACCGGAGTATAAGACGCACATTAGTTTTTGGGGAGGAAAATAAGAAAAAAGCTGATTGGCAGTTGGATTGGCCTCCCAATCAGCTGTTCACAGAGGTGAATTTTGGCAACAGATCCGTTGGTTGTGAGCTCTGTGCCGCTGAACTTCTGAAATTCCATCTCAGAAAAAAACTTTTTTTTTCTGCATCCGAAAGCCTCCGAAATAGAACTTCAGAAAAAAAGAGGCTTTTTTTTTTCTGAAGTTCTGTTTCGGAGGCTTTTTTTCTGAAGCTTCCTTTCAGAGGCTTTTTTTTTCTGAAGCTTCATTTCTGAGGCTTTTTTCAGCCTCTGAAACCTCCGTTTGAGAGGCTGGGCGGGACTATATTCGGAGTGTAAGACACACCCAGATTTTCACCCTCTTTTTGGGGGGGAAAAGGCGCATCTTATACTCTGAAAAATACGGTACATTATGTAAGTGTGCACCTATTGGTTCAGCCCTTCATAGCAGTCACAGTTTCTCATGTGGCCTCTTGGGAAAATAAATTGCTCATCCCTGATCTACAGTAATCTGAACAATTATGTAGGAAAAATAAGTCACATTTACTCCTGGTCCTACTTAGTTTCATGGAACAATCATACATAAGTTTGAGGAGTTTGGATTGAAAAATAAATCCAGTTAATTAGAACAAAAAGTCTATAGACCTTTTGTAGCCCTGCTGGTAGAAGAAAAGTCCATGATAGAATTAAAAAGGACCTGGTAAGCTTTTTAGGTCCCACGTCCCATTGTGTGATTGTGTGCTATAATCCGGTTGCTAATAAATAAAATATCTCCTAAAATTTTGAGCATGCATGAAATCTGTTAAGATTTTGTCCCACGCAGGAGATTTTGCATGGAATCTCAAAGATTGGGGCCATTTATTTGTTTAGAAAATCTGTTTTGAGATTTGCAAGCATGGCCAAGGGAAAAAAACACCCTAGATATACAGGGGGACATATTTTCAATTTCTGTTCTGAACTGCAGGTAGTCCTTGATTTACGAACACGATTGAGCCCAAAATTTCTGCTGCTAAAGTGAGACATTTATTTTGCCCCATTTTTCTACCTTTCTCTCCACAGTTAAGTGAATCACTGCAGTTGTTAAGTTAGTAACACGGTTGTTAAGTGAATTTAACTTCCCTATTGACTTAGCTTGTCAGAAGGTTGCAAAAGGCAATCACCTGACATCAGGACACTGCAACAGTCATAAATATGAGTCAGTTGCCAAGCGTCTGAAATTTGATCCTGTGACCATGGGGAGGTTGCAAGGGTCATAAGTGTGAAAAAGCATGAAAAGATCATAAGTCCCAGTGCCGTTGTAATTTTGAACAAGGACTGTTGTAAGTTGAGGACTACTGTATCATTTAGCCCAGGAGTCTGCAATCTTAAACACTCAAAGAGCCATTCAGACCCGTTTCCCACAGAAAAACAACAACAACCGGGAGCCACAAAACCCTTCCCGTGCCTGACTATTTCTTGAGCGGCCACAAAACTAGCATATGTAGTTGAATTAAACGTTCTGTTTTCTTCTGAAACTTTTCTTTTCTTGGATATATCCATGGTTGGCCTTCTGAAAAGCTCAATAAATCACACGCCGGCAGGTGTTGCACATTGGCAGTTGTGATGCATATTTTGAGTGACAGGGAGCCGCAGCAGAGGGGTGAAAGAGCCACATGTGGCTCCCGAGCCGCAGGTTGCTGACCCCTGATCTAGTCTTAGGTCCAAATCAAAGCCCTTTATGTGTTAAGAAATCCAAGGTTGAACACCTAGTATGCCATGTGTCTAGCAATCCCTTGGAAAATTTATTTCAGTTCAGAAGATCCCTTGAAATCCTGCCAAGGCTGGACTTGAGCATCGATCTGATGGAAAGACCTGGAGTCCTGTTTCCCAATAACTGTAGTGCTGTGTAGCTTTTCAAACCCACAGTCTTGCGAAGGCCATTTGCTTCAATCAAATTGCTTACACCAAGCTGCCACTGCTTGAACGCAGATGTTGAAAGAGCCATGCTGATCTCTTCCATCCTTGGGACACTGACCTCTGACTGAACTACTCTGAATAATCACCTCTCAGGCCATTCACTCTGACGAGCAGCTTACTACTTTGGGAGGGGTGCTGATAAATCCATCTTTCTTCAGAGTTCTCCTGCCTTGTGAAACCTTCCTTTGTGGAGGGGTGTGGCCTCTGTGTGTGCTCAGATTTCACTCTTTTATCGGCGTGTCGTCCAGATAGGTGACTCACTTCTGCAAGCCCAAATGTTGGGACGCTGCTCCAAATAGCTTCTGTTCTCTTCAGAAGGGATTTAAGAACAACAGTAGAGTAAACCTTGGCAACAGAGGTGGTATTCAGCAGGTTCTGACCGGTTCTGGAGAACAGGTAGCGGAAATTTTGAGTAGTTCGGAGAACTGGTAAATACCACCTCTGACTGGCCCATCTATTCTCTGTCTCCTGAGTCCCAGCTGATTGGGAGGAAATGGGGATTTTGCAATAACCTTCCCCTGGAGTGGGGAGGGAATGGAGATTTTACAGTATCCTTCCCCTGTCACGCCTACCAAGCCACACCACGCCCACCAAGCCACGCCCACATGGGAGCGGGGCCAGTCAGAATTTTTACTACCAGTTCTCCGAACTATTCAAAATTTCCGCCACCGGTTCTCCAGAACTGGTCAGAACCTGCTGAAACCCACCTCTGGTCTGTAAATGGAAAGAAAGAAGTGGGGTTCAAATCTACAAGATTGTGAGCTCAATATTATAATGGAAGTTCAGCCTCTTTTTCAATGTCCCTGGCTGTTGACGGAAGGGGGAAAAAAATACAGTGTCAAAAAATTCCTTCTTTCTGCCGCTTGCAGCCTGAGAAAACTGTTCCTTTTGGAAAGGCAATTAGCTGAGAAATAGAACTCACTGATCCTGTTTCAAGTTCAACCTTGGAACAAACAAAAATTTCTCTGTGTAAATGCACATATATAACTTCTACACATATACACACAGCCGCCCTCAAAGTAACAGTACTGGTACTATTTGAACTTCACACGTCCTTTGGAAAGCCCAAAATAGAAGTTACGCTAAATATAAGACTCATCATTATTAGAGGTGAGTTTTGAAAAGTTTGTGCAGAGGCCGTTCAAACCGAATGAAGTGGACACGGTGTGATGTTCTTTCTAGATGAAAGGAAGTACAATCCGGCCCCTGCTATTGAATGCCAGTGGGTGGCGGCCCCTGCTTTTTCTCAGAAGAACATTGGAGAAGAAAAAGAAACACCAAGATTTTGCTTACCAAATGCCCACTAAAAAAAAAAAAAACCAGCTTCAAAAAGCTTGATTCCTATCAGCCCAGAAAGAATAGTGTGTTCCATCTGCCAAGATGCCCTGATACCATAAAAATAAAAAATGGGGAGGATATGCTAGTTATTTATTATTATTATTATTTCTTATTTATTGGACTTCTATATCGCCCTTCTCCTGAAGGACTCAGGGCAGTGTACAGCCATATTAAAACACATATAAATTTACAAAATTTAAAAACAATTTAAAATCAAATATATAAAAAATGTGGCCCACAAATTAAAAAACTAACATACACCCATTATAAAATTCATATTAGGCCAGCCCGGCTTGTTGGAACAGAAGGGTCTTTAGGGCGCGGCGAAAGGTACACAGGTCGGGGATCGTACAAACCTCTAGTGGGAGCTCATTCCAGAGGGCTGTGCCCCCACAGAGAAGGCTCTCCCCCTGGGTGTTGCCAGTTGGCATTGTTTGGCCGACGGCACCCTCTCTGTGGGAGCGTATTGGCCCCCAATACTCTCCCACAAAGCGTATAGTTGCATCAGAGAATGTAGGGGTGGTTGCTTGTACCCATGTATGTATTATCTGACTATGCTAAAGCCTTTGATTGTGTGGATCACAACAAATCGTGGCAAGTTCTTAAAGAGATGGGAGTACCAGACCATCTTATTTGTCTCTTGAGAAACCTATATGCGGGTCAAGAAGCAACAGTGAGAACTGGACACGGAACCACTGATTGGTTCAAAATTGGGAAAGGAGTCTGGCAAGGCTGTATACTGTCATCCTGCCTATTTAATTTATATGCAGAGCACATCATGAGAAAGATGGGGCTAGTTGAATCAAAGTTGGAATTTAGATTGCTGGGAGAAATATCAGCAACCTCAGATATGCAGATGATACCGCTCTAATGGCAGAAAGTGAAGAGAAATTAAAGAGCCCCTTGATGCGGGTGAAGGAGGAGAGTGCAAAAGTTGGCTTGAAACTAAACATTAAGAAAACTAAGATCAGAAAAAAAAAGTTTCTGTAAAACTTTTCAATAAAAAAGAAAAAGAAAACTAAGATCATGGCATCTGGCCCTCTCAATTCCTGGCAAATAGATGGGGAAGAAATGGAGGTAGTGACAGATTTTATTTTCCTGGGCTCCAAGATCACCACAGATGGGGACTGCAGCCAAGAAATTAAAAGACGCTTGCTCCTAGGGAGGAAAGCTATGGCAAATCTAGACAGCATACTAAAAAGCAGAGACTTCACCCTGCCAACAAAAGTGCGTATAGTCAAGGCTATGGTTTTCCCAGTTGCAATGTATGGCTGTGAAAGTTGGACCATAAGAAAGGCTGAGCATCAAAGAATTAAAGCCTTTGAACTCTGGTGCTGGAGAAGACTCCTGCGAGTCCCTTGGACTGCTAGGCGATCAAATTGGTCAGTCCTAGAAGAGATCAACCCTGACTGCTTTTTAGAAGGCCAGATCCTGAAGATGAAACTCAAATACTTTGGCCACCTAATGAGAAGGAAGGACTCACTAGAGAAGAGCCTAATGCTGGGAAAGACTGAGGGCAAAAGAAGAAGGGGGCGACAGAGAAGGAGGTGGCTGGATGGAGTCACTGAAGTAGTTGGCATGTGCTTAAATGGACTCCAGAGGATGGTAGAGGACAGGAAGGCCTGGAAGAACGTTGTCCATGGGGTCACGATGGGTTGAACACGATTTCGCAACTAACAACAAAAACGTCATTATCTGTTTATCTTGCACATTTAAAACAATAATAAAAGAAAGAATCCGGTGACGATACCTTTTAATATCAAGCAAGCACACCTGCCTACCTGTCAGTTTTCCCAGCCCAACTCACTGCCTCTTGTTAAAATTCCACACATGTAAATACCACTAAATATAGGAGGTCAATTTAGATCAGGGGTCTCCAACCTTAGCAATTTTAAGCCTGGCAGACTTCAACTCCCAGAATTCCCCAGCCAGCAAAGTTGGCTGGGGAATTCTGGGAGTTGAGGTCCTCCAAGTTTAAAGTTGCCATGGTTAGAGACCCTTGGTTTAGATGCTTTGACAGACCACCAATTATAGATGACATCCTCTATGCTATGAACATAATACTATATTAAGAATATCTAAGTTATTGGCTGTTGCCATGTTTTCTGACAATGCAGTCAAAAATTAACGTTCCAATTGAAGGATCTGCTTCTGTAAATTGGCTTCTAAAAGTGAAGTCTAGCAAATTTACCAAAGTTACAAGCTCACCCAAACAAATAACAAGTAAATTCTCCTGTTCCTCAACAATACCAGGGTTAGTCGTCCATGGAGCAAGAAAGCGGATATACTTTATCGCTTTTAGGTGATCCTTAATCATTCAGGCAAGCAGGAATTCGGCTGTTCACAATCCTAGAGATTAGAAATTTTGTGTGGTGTGTGCATCAATGCATCACAAGGGAGGATCTGTGCTGTAAATCATTTCTGTGCAATCTCCAAGTCAGTTTGACCCAGGTGAACAGCATTGTTCAAGCAGCATAATAAGATATAAAAGTATAGGAAATAGCACGAGGCTATAATACAGTACATATACTTCCACAGAAGCTACACATTTTTTAAAAAAAGGCTCTTGAATGCAGGAATAAACAGAAGAGTTTTCAACAACTCTTAACAATTGGTCGTATGACACATTCTTTGGGGTGGCACTGACTTAGATTTTATCCTGTCTGTGTGCTGTATAAGTGAATTGTTGTTTTATCTATTCTAAGCCAACTGCAGTGCACGTGAAGATATTTAATTTAACAGTAACAGAGTTGGAAGGAACCTTGGAGGTCGTCTAATCCAACCCCCTGCTCACACAGGAGACCTGTACTAGAGATTTGAACTGCCGAACTGCCAATCTTTCTGATTGACAAGCTCAGTGTCTTAGCCACTGAGCCACCTAGTCAGGATAAAATAAGAGAACTGTTTTAACTTGTAGCTTTTTATGTTTATATCTGTCTTACCCTTTGTAGGCTTATTTACGTAAGCAGAAAATCAGAAAGTAATGGCAGTAAAGAATAAGCTCCTAAGCAAAAAAATAATTTAAAAAATTAAAGATTCTTTTAGTCATTAGAAGATACTATAAATATAAGTGAGGATGCTTATTTCTCTTACATAACCAATGTGATATTTTAAAGTAGCTAGAGCCATTTATATGTACTGATTATATATTGAGGGAGGCTAGATTGAAAAATGAACTTTTATGATGCGACTGATGCCACGGTTCTAATAAGTGAAAATGCAAAAGGATCTGGGAAACTGTGATAATGAAAGTATAGAGAAAAATGGAACTAAGATAAAATATTAAAAGCAAACTAACAACAACAGATACAATCAGCCTCAGAACGAAGATACTGAAGTGATGGGCAGCTTCTGCCTTTTAGAATTGATAGTCAATTGACTGCACTTTTAGTCAAAAGTGCAGACAAGATTGCTGGCAATGGCTTCCTCTGTAACTCTCTATGGAAGCAAAAGTTGGGCTTTGAAGAAGCAAAACAGAAGCTTTTGAACTTTTGGGCTGAAGAAGAATCTTGAGAATGCAGTGGACAACCAAGAACACAAATGGATCCTCTAACAATCCAATCTAGGCTTTTACTCAAAGCACCAATAGCCAGGCTCAAATTTTCATGTTTTGGACACATTGTGTGATAACCCAGCTCCCTAAATACATAATGTGGCAGATAGGAGCCTGGATAGCTCAACAGACTAAAAGCTGTCTGCAATTATTGCATGTTCGAATCTCCCCAGGCTCAAGGTTGACTCAGCCTTCCATCCTTTCTAAGGTAGGTAAATTGAGGACCCGATTGTGGGGGCAATAAGCTGACTTTGTATAAAATATACAAAACTATGAAGGCTATTGCTTAACGCATTGTAAGCCGCCCTGAGTCTCCGGAGAAGGGCGGCATATAAATCTAATTTAAAAAAAGAGAGAAGAGGACTATTAAACAGCAAGGTAGATGGACTTAATTTCAGAAACAGTGGGGCTTTGTGGGGAGATCTCAAGGATCAGATTAGGAACAAATCACCTGGAGAAGGTCTGACTGTTGAAACTAAACTTGATGGCACATCATGAGTCAGGGCCATTTAGCACGGAGGGTGCCACACTCCTCACAATGAAACAGTGTTTTATGAGTGGTGGAGTCAGAATGGACATCAATTTTTTCAGTAAATGAGGTTGCACTCCCAACATCCATGACAAGTTTGCCAAGCATCCGAATGATCACATGAGCACGGGGATGTTGCAATGGTCATGTGGAAAAACAGTCATAACTCCCCTTTTTCAGTTCCCATTGCAACTTCAAACAGTCACTAAACAAATGGCTGTAAGTCAAGGAGTAGTTGTATTTCTTTCTGATCATACCCAATCCGTGTTTTTCAAGCCACTGATGTTAGAGCACTGATAACAGACTTGAAAAGATAGTGTCAAGAACCAACCCTCAATCTTAGTATAAGGCAAATAACTGATAATAACTGATAATGTGACCTTGAGGAAGAAGAGTGTATTAAGAGCTTCCAAAAGTGTATTTCCTTGAATCCCTACATGAAAAGACCTATTCAAGGATTGTTTTAAATTGCTATTGAATGAAGAACTCATTTGATTTCTTAGCAGAGCAAAAGATCTATAAAGATAAGGGCTTGATTAGCGTGGTTAATGAATCCCACAAAATGGTCTTATTGTTCAAGTTCGGACTATTAAAAATGATCTTGCTATGGAAAATAGAGGAACTGGTTCCAGCTCAGTGGAAATAGGCAAATGAAAATGTTTAAACATTAATTTTATAGGTATATTCATAAAATATAGTAAAGAATAAAAAGAATACAACTGAAATTTATGGGAGCTTGAGATATTCCAACATCTTGCTCTATTTTAGTGTTGTTATGTTAGGACCTCAACATGTTCCATTATGTGTTCCATTCTTACTCTAATGTAATAATGAGCTTTTTAAAACATCTGTTCTGTTTTCCTCCGATGGATTCTTCCCTTTCTCCATTTTACACATAAAGAGGTGTGAAGGTGAAACTGCTACTTTTCATGTTTACACTAGATAGATAATCCTAAACACTTCAACTCACGCTCGGATTCAAGCGGTCCCAGTTTCCATATCTAATATCTCCAGTTAACCTGAATTATGGTTGGGGGGCTGGAGAAGGTAGTTGCTTTTAAAAAGCCACTGGCTATCCAGGCAAATAATACTGACTCAACTGTGTGGGACTATATTTCCAATTCATCCATTACTCATCACATTGTTCTGACCTAGGCTTCCTGAGACATTAAACAGCACACGGGGGAAAAAATGGTCTTTATGGAGTTTAAAGACAAGTTTAACTAGCCTTGACTAGTTCTTAAATCAGTCCAAGTTTTAGTTTAATACAGAACTTTCTTTCTTCTAAAGCTACTCATTTCTCCCTTTTCCTAATGCAGTGTTTCTCAACCTTGGCACCTTTTGAGATGAGTTTAGTTTAGTTTAGTTTAGTTTATTATATTTGTATACCGCCCTTCTCCCGAGGGACTCAGGGAGGTGAACAGCTATGGTAAAAACAATGTACAAGAAAAATTAAAAGCTTATTAAAATAATTCAATCATTCGGCCAAATTTAAAACATTCAACTAAGATCATTTTAAAACCCCTATCAAAACCCAATTTAAAAAACCTTTATCCTGTCAGCCCAGCTTGCTGGAATAATAGGGTCTTCAGAGCGCGACGGAAGGCACGGAGGTCAGGGATCCTTCGTATGTACAGGGGCAGTTCGTTCCATAGGGACGGGGCCCCCACAGAGAAGGCTCTCCCCCTGGGGGTCGCCAGCCTACACTGTTTGGCTGACGGCACCCTGAGGAGGCCCTCTCTGTGGGAGCGTATTGGTCGGTGGGAGGCAATCAGTGGCAGAATGCGGTCCTGTAGATACCCAGGTCCTAAGCCATGGAGCGCTTTAAAGGTGGTAACCAACACCTTGAAGCACCTTGAGTGCACTTCATCTCCCAGAATTCCCCAGCCAGCACACGCGCTCACAGTTTCCTACTCTGCTGGTTCATTTTTGAAGGCTTTACGTTGTATTATTTCATTAATTTTTTTTTCCAACCTTCTCCCAAGGAGCTCAGGTGGGAATAACATGTTCCCCCCCCCCTTTTCCCCTAACACCAGCATACTATAACCTGTTCCTTTCAGTGGCGCTGGGTCTCACAACCCCAGCATAGCTATTATTGGCTTGGAATTTGGAGGGTACCCAGATACTTTGACCCTCACTGTGAGAAAGCCCAGGCTGAAGTCTCTAGAGCTAAGCTTCTGTTGATTAAGCCAGAGTTGGCTATCTTCCCATTATTGAGCTTAGTCATAAACCACCACTTTTCACTCATCATGCCCGTATGGATTCACATGACGGACTAAGCCGAAACCAAATAACCCATACGATAGTCCAAGGGTCAGCAACCTGCGGCTCTGGAGTCACATGCGGCTCTTTGGACCCTCTGCTGTGGCTTCCTGTCGGTGATCCCACCACTGGCTGGCCCTCCCCTCCCTTCCCAATCATTCCTTGCCTGGCCTGAGAAGGTAAGGGTGACGGCAGGGGATGGAGGAGTGGCCAGGGCAGAGACAGAGAGATAAAGAGAGAGGGGGAGATAGAGAGACATAGAGAGATACAGGGGGGGAGGGAGGGAGGGAAGGGAGAGATATAGATGTCAAAAGGATTTTGTGGTTCCTGATGTTTTTTAACAACTGGTTCTCTGCCCTAATGATCGGCTGGATAGGCGTGGCTAGGGGGGGTCATATGACTGGTGAAATGAGTGACATCGGGTTGGCCACGCCCACCCAGGTTTTGTGGCTCCCGGTGTTTTCTTTTCTGTGGGAAACTGGTCCAAATGGCTCTTTGAGTGTTTAAAGTTGCAGACCCCTGCGATAGTCCAACACAGTCTGTGAATATTGACAAGTGTACTCAAATTCTCCTCCTTTTTGTTTTCATTTGAGAAGAAGTAGAATCACTCGGATGTTGGCACCCTGAGCATACCTTGGATTCTCTTTCAGCATCACAGGTTTGTCCTCGACTTTACAACAGTTCGTTTAGTGACCATTCGGAGTTGCAACGGCACTGAAAAAAGCGACTTAACGACCGTTTTCACATTTAGGACCTTTACAGCGTCCCCATGATCACGTGATCAAATCTCAGCTGCTTGGCAACTGGTTCCTATTTATGACGGTTCCGATTGTCCCAGGATTATGTGATCACCTTTTGCAACCTTCTGACAAACGAAGTCAGTGGGGAAACCAGATTCGTGTAACAACTGTGTTACTAACTTAACAACTGCAGGGATTCACTTAAAAATTGTGGCCAAAAAAAAAAAAAAGTCTTAAAATTGGGCAAAATGCCCTTAACACATGTTTCACTTAGCAATAGAAATTTTGGGCTCAATTGTGGTCGTAAGTGGAGGACAACTGTGTATTGGCTGTTTGAACGCAATCTTTGTGCAAACTTAGGTTGCCTAGCCAGCCTTCAGCTGTCTGTTTCTGAAATATTTTGGTCTGGTGGCTTAAAAAAAAAAAAAAGGAGAGAAACAGATGTCATTTGGTACACAAGGATGAAGGGTATTACGTAACAGACAGGATGCTCTTCCATTCTATTCCACCAGCTACATCCCTCTTCCCACATGCACGCAACCCACCACTCCCTGCAAAGAAACAAAGTTGTGTTCTGCAGATCCAATTTTTGTTTGTTTTTCTGCCTTGACAGATGGAAGGAGTTAAGCTGGCACAACAAAGCATGGCACCACGTAGAAATAGCTTGATTCATCCACGGCATGAATCATCCCGAGTTTTCAACCCCCATTATAAAACAAAAATTAATCTGGAAAGGCTGGCAGTGAAACTACGATCTTGGTAGCCATGGAGGTAAACAGTGGAGTTGGGTTTTGCCAGCCGTCATTCAAAGCTGTCTCACATATATACACCCTCCCTCTGGCATTGCCCAGCCTTGCAACTGAATACACTGAAGAAACAACACTCACGGAAGGACATTTGCCATTTTTCTTACAAGTCCCAATTTTTCCTGTATGTCTATCCTGAGTTTTGGGGATATATTAAGGATGTAAAAACTCTCCCTCCCTCTCCTGTCTCCCTTTCCTCTCTCTCCTCTACCTCTCTCCCTCCCTCTCCTCCCTCCCTCCCTCTCCTCTCTCCCCCTCTTCTCTCTGCTCCTCCCTCTCCTCTCTTTCTCTCTCCCTTTCCTCCCTCTCCTCTCTCTCCTCTCTCTCCTCTCCCTCTCTCCCTCCCTCTCCTCTCTCTCTCCCCCTCTTCTCTCTGCCCCTCCCTCTCTCCTCTCTCTCTCTCTCTCCACAAAAAACATCTCTACTAGATTGTTGTACATAGAGATATGTAATACATTGTAGATCACTAGCCTACGCTCTATACTGTTTTATTTTTTTTATATTGAAGTTTGTTATAGTGTGAAATACAAATAGAAACAGAGATCATATATACCGTATTATTAATGATGTATTAATAAGCTGAAACTTCAGGGCAAGGTGCATGAAACATCAGCTTATATGGGAAATGCTCTTTTGACATTCCACAACCATGAAACATATGTGGGATATTTGTCCACCTACCCATATTAGCAGCAGCAATAAAGTTGGATAGGAATATGTTGTACTTTTGAAAGTCAGCCCAGAAAAATAACATGATAATACTAGCCAGCTATTATGGTAATGGACATTCTCCCTCTCTCTCCCTCCCTCCTTCCCTCTCTCTCTTTCTCCCCTCCCTCCCCCCCTCTCTCTTTCCATCCAAATACAGTAGTCCTTGATTTACAACCATAATTGAGCTCAAAACTGTTAAGCAAGGCAGTTCTTAAGGGAGTTTTCTCTGATTTTATGACTTTTTTGGCCACCGTTAAGCAAATCCCTGAAGTTGTTAAGTGAATCTTGCAATCATTAAGTGAATCTGGCTCCCCCCCAATTGATTTTGCTTGTCAGAGGTTTCAAATAGTGATCACATGATCCTGCGCAATGCATCTGCCAAATATATATATATATCCCAGTTGCCAAGCGCCCACATTTTGATCACATGATCGTGGGGATGGCTGTAAGCTTGAAAACCAGTCGTAAATCACTTTTTTCAGTGCCATTGTAACTTTGAATAGTCACTAAACAAATGGTTATAAGTCAAGGGCTATGTATATTGGACTTGAGATATGCAGCCTTAATAGTTACACATAGACAGTGCAGAAAAAGACTCTTCTATTTGTCTATTGCTGCCAAGAATGGAACTTAAAGTCATGTTTAAGTCTAGTTGAATTCGTAGAGGTTATGGAAAAGCCCACCTAATATTCACGATAACAGTACTGGAGGGCTTTACCAATAGCAATAGCACTTAGACTTATATACTACTTCATAGTGCTTTACTGCATTCTCTAAGCAATTTACAAAGTCAGCATATTGGCTCCAACAATCTGCAAATGAGCACTTCTGAATACCAGTGGGATAGAATCACTTGTTCAAGAGAGTTTTAAGGGGGAATGCCTACGTAACCGAAATTGAAAACAATGCTTGCTAAATGATTGCCCAACTGATGCAGAGCTGCTTTTGAATTTATTAAGCCATCGTATTTGTGCAAATGGATGTGTAAATCTATTTTAACGTTCTTGCAAACTGGGAGTTGACGTAGCTGAGTAAGAAAGCTTGAGAGGTGGATCTGGACTATCTCTGCCTTTTTTTGAAACATGTAGTCCAGCTTTAACACAACAAATATGAAAGTAGGAGACCAGTTGCATTGCCCCACGTTTGGTGTCTATAGGCAAGAGGAGCTACAAATAATTATCAATAGCACTTAGACTCAGTGGTGAAATCCAAATTTTTTTACTACCGGTTCTATGGGCGTGGCTTGATGGGCATGGTGTGGCTTGGTGGGCATGGCAGGGGAAGGATACTGCAAAATCCCCATTCCCTCCCTACTCCTGGGACCAGCCAGAGGTGGTATTTGCCGATTCTCCGAACTACTCAAAATTTCCGCTATCGGTTCTCCAGAATCTGTCAGAACCTGCTGGATTTCACCCCTGTTTAGACTTATATACCACTTCATAGTGCTTATATAACACGCTCTAAGCAGTTTTGGGTAGAGGACAGGAAGGCCTGGAGGAACGTTGTCCATGGAGTCACGATGGGTCGGACACAACTTCGCAACTAACAACAACAACAAGAGCCTTGGTAGTACAGGGGTTTAAGGCACCCTGTTATTAAGCTGGTTATTAAGACCAGCTGCCTGCAATTACTGCAGGGTTCGAATCTCGCCAAGGCTCAAGGTTGACTCAGCCTTCCATCCTTTCTAAGGTAGGTGAAATGAGGACCCAGTTGTGGGGGCAATAAGCTGACTTTGTATAAATATACAAAAGGATGAAGGCTATTGCTGAGCACATTGTAAGCCGCCCTGAGTCTCCGGAGAAGGGCGGCATATAAATCAAATTAAAAAAACAACAACAACAAAGCAGTTTACAGAGTCAGCATATCATCCCCAACAATCTGGACCCCCATTTTACCAACCTCCGAAGAATGGAAGGTTGAATCAACCTTGAGGCAGTCAGGATCGAACTCCTGGCGGTGGACAGAGTTAGCCTACAATAGTGTACTTTAATCTCTTCTTTAAGGTGATTGGAGGAGGGAGGGAGAGATGATCTAGCCAAGGGGTGTGAAACTCGATTTCATTGAGGGCCGCATCAGGGTTGTGTTTGACCGCTGGGAATGCGTGGCTGGGGTGGGCATCACCAGCTCGACATCACTCGTGTCGGGGGTGTCAGGTGTGCCTCCTTTCAGTACTCAAGAAAGAAAAACCCCGACTCCATTTTCATAGAGAAAGGTACTTTTACTGAGTGTGAACTGAATGCCACCAAAGAGCAAGGTCTGAGGCAAATCACATATAGAAAGCATCCTTAAAACCCTCCCTCCAATCGTCCAGTCAGGATTATCCAATCCACATCCCCCGCAGGGGTCATGTGGGGTGCAGCTTCCGATGGTGCCATCCTCCTGGTATGCCACGACGGTTGATCTTGAGTGGTTATCAGCGCTCTTCCCAGCTGCAGAGAAAACGCTGAGGAAAACTTTCTCCCCTCTTCTCCACCAGCTCACTTCCCCCCTCCCAGACATTCAAATAGCTCCCCCTCCCCCCCGTTACAATGGCAGCCGAGCAAGCAAGCAATAAAAAGGCAGAGGCTGACAGGGGGTGACTGTGGTGGCCCAAGCACTCTGCCGACTCCCGAGCTCCGTTTTCATCTGCGACGGCCTCCTGTAACCCTCTGCCGATGAAAACAGAACTTGGGAGGGCCGCCCTCAGGCCGTCCTCAACCTTCCCGAGCGCCGTTTTCACTGGCAGAGGCACCCGGGTCGGTCCTTCGCTGTTTCCAGGGCAACCCAAGGTGAGCCGAGGTGGCACAGTGGTTAGAGTGCAGTACTGCAGCTACTTCAGCTGACTGCTAGTTCAGCAGATCAGCGGATCAAATCTCACCAGCTCAAGGTTGACTCAGCCTTCCATCCTTCTGAGGTGGGTAAAATGAGGACCCAGATTGTTGGGGGCAATATGCTATTTAGTATACTGTCTTTAATGTAAGCCGCCCAGAATCCTCGGAGAGTGGGCGGCATAGAAATATGACAAACAAACAAACAAATAAATAAACAAACAAACAAACCATGTGGGCAAGATCTAAGCACCCTGCGAGCCGGATCCAATACCCGGGCCGTGAGTTTGACACCCCTGATTCAGCCTATAGATTTGAGAACTCCTTGTGGTCTCCAGTCCAAGTACTACTAACCAGACCGAACCTTTTCCTATGTCCCAGCAATGATAATTTTTTTTTAAAAAAAAAGCCTTATTTATTTCTTATTTATTTATGTATGTATTCACATTTCTGAACTGCCTATCTCCCTCAAAGAGAGAGATTTGCATCTGCAGTTAAATGCGTCATTCTCATGCATGCTACCCAGAGTCACTTGTCGAGATGGATGGCTATAGAAATCAAATAAATAAATCATGACCGAAACAGATCCATCCAGAAAATGAACAAGCGGGACTGAATGTCATTTCTCCCTTCTCTCATGCTACAGTTGGGATCCAGCCGGATGCAGAAGAAGGACCGGCCCTTGAGCAAGTCGATGAGGATGTTGCAGTGACTCAAAGTCAGAGGAAATTTATTTGCCCCATCACACAGGTAGGTCCTACATCTAGGTAGCAGAGAGGAAAGAATGATAGCTAGCAATAGAAGAGAATATTTGTAGCTCAGGGTTGAATTGCGGCAGTGGTGAAATCCAAATTTTTTTACTACTGGTTCTGTGGGCGTGGCTTGGTGGGCATGGTGTGGCTTGGTGGGCATGGCTTGGTGGGTGTGGCAGGGGAAGGATACTACAAAATCTCCATTCCCACCCCACTCCAGGGGAAGGATATTGCAAAATCCCCATTCCCTCCCCACTCCTGGGGTAGGATATTGCGAAATCTCCATTCCCACCCCACTCTGGGGCTAGCCAGAGGTAGTATTTGTCAGTTCTCTGAACTACTCAAAATTTCTGCTACCGGTTCTCCGAACTACTCAAAATTTCCACTACCGGTTCTCAAGAACCTGTCAGAACCTTCTGGATCTCACCCCTGAATTGCGGGCAGGGGTGAAATCCAGCAGGTTCTAACAGGTTCTGGAGAACCGGTAGCGGAAATTTTGAGTAGTTCGGAGAACCGGCAAATACCACCTCTGACTGGCCCCAGAGTGGGATGGGAATGGAGATTTTGCAATATCCTTCCCCTGGAGTGGGGTGGGAATGGAGATTTTGCAATATCCTTCCCCTGCCACGCCCCCCCAAGCCACACCCACAGAACCAATAGGAGGAAAAAATGGTTTTCACTCCTGATTGCGGGATCCGTGCTACCTCTCTGAGCTTGGTTGTTTTCTTGCAGACGTTTCATCACCCAACTCGGTAACATCATCAGTGCTACAAGTGAATTGTGGGGGGGGGGCTAAACTTCACTCTCTTCTAGCTTTGACAATAGTACCTAATCGGGTACCGAAATATGTACAAGAAAACAAACCAAGCACCAAGGACCCCACAGTGATAGCTAGAGAAGACATAGCAGGTTCACAATTGCATTCTGCTCACATTCTGCAATATGAAATCATATGCTGGAGGTTACATGCATATACTGTATAGTGTGTCTCTTACTTTATTTGACGTTTACCAATAGTTTTTGGCTCAAGCCTGCAATGAAATTGTTAAAGAGGAGTGTTACTTTTTCTGTAGTGAAAGCCTTTTAAGTGTGAAATGGCTGCAGACTGATTTTCTTCTGCAAAAGTCCCACCAGTTTGTGCAATATAATTTGGACACAAAAACTGGTGTGGTTAAAAACTAAAGGGATACAATGCCTAATGGACAATTGAACAGAGAAGATTATGGTCTGTTGCCATCCACTTTCTTTGCTTGCTTTTTACCTTATTCATCTAATAAATATATTTCTGGTGGCCTACTAATATTTTGCAAGACACTTGATAAATAAGATCTTAGAGTGCGCAGAAATGGCGAAACTGACAAGTGAGTTAAAAAACGAGGACAACTCAAAATATTATGATGTATGGGGTATTTGGTATTACTGGCTGAACAATAAGATGAAAACATGACTTTAGAATTTTGACTTGGCACATGTATTATAGCTATATTGTATAGAATAATGTATAGTTAAGGATGAAGCTTTTTTTTTCTTAAACTTTTGTTTCACTATATTGTATTTACACTGTACTTCCGAAAGCATAGATAGATTGTACATTTTCTTTCTTTTTGTTTTGAAAAACCAATAAAGTATTTAAAAAAAAAATATTTTGCAAGACACAAGTGAGCCTACTTGTCGTATGCAAACTTGAACATATCCTATTATTTAAGAATGTGAAAAAGATGACTTGTTAATGGGGACTCAGGTTCTACCACCCTTGCAGGAATCCTATTCTTTTTTAAGCATTTACGTTTTATTTTCCCCTCTTTTCCTTCTCTTCTTTTAACCCTTGATTCAGCAATCCTTTTATTTGTCCTACCCTCCCTTTGAGCAAATACCTGCCTGTATCTCCATGTATGCAAGAAAATCAATTCCAAATTACTTCATTCGCTGGCAGCCTTACGTCACAGTAATAATCATAAACAACAGTAGTTGTAGTTGTCAATTAATGGGGTTTAATTTGTGGAGCTGCAACAATAATACAGAAGCCACTGACAGACACTACTGAGTTGTTGATTTGAACAATTGGTTATGCGGCCCAATAATTTTATTGCAGGAAGAAATGAAGAAACCAGTTAGGAATAAAATCTGCGGCCACACCTATGAGGAAGAAGCCATCTTGGAACACATCCGGCGCAGACAACAACATAAGAAGAAAGTCAAGTAAGCAGTCCTGAGTGTTGATGGAAAGTGGAGGGGCGGGGGAGAGAGAGAGAGAGAAGGGAGAGAGGAGAGAGAAGGGAGAGAGAGAAGAGGGAGAGAGAGAGTGGAGGGAAAGAGAGAGAGAAACAGGTAGTGAGAGAGAGAAAGAGAGGAGCGAGAGGAGAGAGAAAGAGAGGAAAGAGAAAGAGAGGAGAGAGAGAGTGGAGGGAAAGAGAGAGAGAAACAGGCAGAGAGAGAGAGAAAGAGAGCAGAGGGAGAGGGAGAGGGAAAGAGAGTGCTCGCCTTATTCAACTTGCAGAAGTAAAATGCAGATTGTGTGTGTTTACAAAATTGTTGCTTGGAAGCCAACCCAAGACCAGATGTGTAACTTACTATCTCATAAGAAGATATGGGTAGTTTTCGCCATTACATTTCCTCATAAAAAATATTGCTCAGAGTGACAACTGAAGGACGCAATTTGATAACACATCTGTAACATGTAGGCCACTGTTATGGAAATTGGAGTACAGATAGTCCTCGACTTACAACAGTTTGTTTAGTGATTGTCCAAAGTTACAACGTCTCTGAAAAAGGTGACGTATGACTCTTTTTCCCATTTACGACCATTGTGAGCAAACTCAGCCTGCAATACTGCATTCTAACCACTGTGCCACCACAGCTCTTAATTTTGGTCTCATTATGTTTATAAGTCGAGGACTACCTATTGAGAGTTCCTGTATCTCCTAGTTCTTTTAATAGCTCATACTCCAGCTTTGTCAGACATGTTGGATTGATAATAAGGTGCCATCACATTGCCTCCTAGCAACCACACAGATTAGACTTCTTCAGGGTAATCTGTCTCCATCTTAATTTTCAAGTCTTCCAATGCTGTACCCATTGCTACTGTAATTGAATTTATCCTGCTTCCTGCTATATAACAGATAACAGATTAACAAAGTTGGAAGGGACCTTGTAGGTCATCTAATCCAACCCCCCGCTCAAGCAGGAGACTCTATACCATTCTGATAGATGGCTGTCCAGTCTCTTCTTGAAAGCCCCCAGTGATGAAGCTCCCACAATTTCTGAAGGCAACTTCTGTTCCATTGGTTGATTGTTCTCACTGTCAGAAAATTTCTCCTTATTTCTAGGTTGAATCTCTCCATCCATTATTCCTTGTCTGGCCTTCAGGTGTTTTGGAAAATAGCTTGACCCCCTCCTCTCTGTGGTAGGCCCTCAAATATTGGAACTCTGCTATCATGTCTCCCCTGGTCCTTCTCTTCACTAGCCATGCCCAGTTCCTGCAACTGTTCATTGTATGCTTTAGGCTCCAGTCCCCTAATCATCTTTGTTGCTCTTCTCTGCACTCTTTCTAGATGCCAACATCTTTTTTATAGTGTGTCGTTTACAGCGTATAGATTTGTCCTCTTCTCTTTCCTTCCCCTTCCTTCTTTTCCAGAAAGCTGTCTTAATATACCGTATCCAAATAGCCTAATTTGCGCTTGGTTGTTTGGGCCTTCAGTGAGAACTCTGGATTGCCTCTTTTAATTATCCCCAGCTACCACAGTTGCTAATAGGAACTGTTATCTGACACATCTAGAGGAACTAAAATGGGAAAAGCAGATTTCTTCTGAGCTTACCAGTCCTGGATGTCTGATAACAGTAGTATAAATAATCAGACGCTAATTACTGTATGTCAGTTGGAGAAAGAAACAGCTCTTTGAAGTATTAGTCCTGAGGACATAGTGTTAGCCATAAAGCAAAGCAATTTGGAACAGGGAATGAGGGATTTAATACAGAAGCATGCCATCCTTTTCCCTAATTTTGCTCTCCATCCCAAAGTATGGCTTCTGTTATCTTAAAACAGCAGCTAAGGCAAGTTGGCAATATTATTTGGTACCTGGGAAGCTTATGACTGTCGCCATTCATTCATTCCTTCACCCACCTGCCTGTCCGTGGCAGGTGCTGCAGCATGTAATTTCTCTCTCAAGGTATAATTAACACCAAGTACAATATTAAGATGAGTCAAGCAAGGATCCAGATGAAATATCTACACTAGAGAGTTATAACAGGCTCTGTTCTGACTGGTTTGCTGGATTGCCTTTGGCAACTTAAGCGCATAAAAGGAACTCTCCTGGATCAAATCATTGGCCTGCCTTGTCCAGCCTTCTGATGTCAATTTACAGCTTAACCAGAAGCTTCCGAGAAGATATGAAGGGATGGCCTTCCCCCCTTGTGGTTCCACAGCAATTGGTTTCTAATCCATGCTACCCCATGTTCAGGAAGTAGCAAATAGCCATCATTTTGATTGTCTATGAATTTGTATTGTCCTTTTTTTTTTTTTACACTATTTGAATTAATGGCCGGTCTAGTAAATGGCAGTAAAAAGCTGAAATACAAGAAGGAACAGTTCTTGCTGAGCTGGCTTCTGCTTGCATCTAAATTTCTAGGAAAAAAATAACATTTAACAATATCCAAGCTAAATATTTAGATGTGTAAGCAGCTGGAAAACTTATCATCTAAGCTCTGACCTTGTTTTTAATTTCTGCTCAAGAGACTCCAGTCTTTATCCCGCACTGTACAGGAACATCCTTTATCTCCTTCCAATGTTTCCTTTTTCAATTCTTAATTTCAAAAGCATTTGAGCTATTGTCTGAATTCACAGATGACATTGTCTGGTTGCTTAGTCCATAGTTGGCTGGGTCCATGCATTGCTCTGTGTCATAACCAGGGCCTACAAAATACACAGCAAGATTCACCTGAGATGGTCAATCAAAACTAGATGATGATCTAATGATGACACAGGGGTGTCAAACTCACGTTATCATGGTGGTGTCACGTGACATATCAGGACTTCCCCCCCCTTCGCTAAACTGGGCGTGGGCATGGCCAGCATGTGACACATCCATCCCGCGGGTCAGGAGTTTGACAGCCCTGATCTAATGCAACATGTCATCTTGAGATCTACTGATGGTGTGTCAGGAAGGAAATAGGGAAAAAAATTCCAGATTTCCAGCAATGTAGAAAGTAATGTTTTAGCGTCACCAGGTGAATCCATGATTATGGATGTTCAGCTGCACCAGCCTTGGGCAACCTGCACACTCTCAGTGTTTCTCAAACTTGGCAACTTTAAGATGTGTGGACCTCAACTTGGATTGTGGATTTAGACTGGAATTAAAGTCTTACAGCAGTGTCATCTCAACACTTGCCGCTATTCTGGGTTTGGGATAAACAGATTCCATTTTAGGCAGCTCAGAAAGTAGATGACTACACTTAGGACAAAGGTCAGCAACCTGCGCTCTGGAGCCGCATGTGGCTCTTTCATCCCTCTGCTGTGGCTCCCTGTTGCTGGTTGTCTCCACAATTGATAGGGCTTTCAGTTAGGACAGGTAGAGGAAAAAGGATGCCGTGCTAGGAGGAGACTCTATGGTGGGGGAACCAGACTTCCGGTCAGCAGAGGAAAAAGGACGCCGCGCTAGGGGGAGACTATGATGGGGGAACCAGACTTCCGGTCAGCTCCAGAATTGAACAGGGGCTTCCGGTTAGGACCTTTGTGGCTCTTTGAGTGTTTAAGGTTGCCGACCCCGACTTAGGAATGGAGCATCTTCCAAACTTCTTTCTTACCATCGACCAGTGTTTCTGAACCTTAGCAATTTTAAGAAGAGTGGACTTCCAACTCCCAGAATTCCCCAGCCAACTGTGCTGCCTAAAGACTTCTGGGAATTGAAGTCCACACATCTTAAAAGTTGCCAAATTTGTGAAGCACTGCTCTAGATAAAGAAATGGCAAAGCGTCCTTCCACATTAGGAAGCTAGTTTCCTAGATAACTCTCAGCAACGTTTAAACACATGCTCATGGACATATTCAGGATTAAATGTTGGCAGTAATACATTTTCTGGGGTTAAATCCTGGTGTTTAAATCAGGGATTCCTTTCGGGTCCTCTTTGGGGGACCCACTCCCAACAAACTGTTGTATGTTGCCCAGACTCACTATGTGCATGATGGGTGCTATAAAAATGTGATAAATAAAATAAATAAATAAGACACCCACCCTCCCTGTTGCTGTTTCAGGAGCCGAGAATAATTGCTGAGCAGCAAAAGTACCAGCCTTGACTGTGTCATACAGCTCCTTTTTGACTGGAGGCTTTCTAGGCAATTTAACAAAATTAATTAATCTGGGTAAAAACATGTGCCAGATAAATAATAATTATCTTCACCTCTTTGTAGATTGGGAGAAACAAACCCCAAACTGTGAGACTCTGTGGTTTGCCCAAGGCAAACGCATCACGCTGGAGACACAGCACCAGAGAACTGCCTTTGTCAGTCTGGGGCAAACGCCTTCCCAGACGAGATTTGGGGCTGCCTGCGGAGTGAAGGGCCTCGGAGTGGCTGCGGCTGAGTCCGTCTCTCCTCTCCTGGGCCCCTGTGCTGCAGAGGCTGCGAATCGGGGCCGGAGAACAGGTTTTATCAGAAGGGCTTGCAGTAGTCATATCTGCAGCACAAGCAGTTTGAAAATGGGCCGGGAACATAGATGTGGCAGAGAGGATTAATATCTACATTTTATGGGGAAGAGGAAGATCCTCAGCAGTTGATTTTTAACAGAATAACGCAGTTGGAAGGGACCTTGGAGGTCTTCTAGTCTAACCCCCTGCTTAAGCGGGAAACCCTATACCGTTTCAGACAAATGGTTGTCCATTCCAATCTCTTCTTAAAAACTTCCAGTGTTGGAACATTCACAACTTCTGGAGGCAAGTTGTTCCACTGATTCATTGTTCTCACTGTCGGGAAATTTCTCCTTAGTTCCAGGTTGCTTTTCTCCTTGATTACTTTCCACCCATTGCTTCTTGTCCTTTCTTCAGCTGTTTTGGAGAATAGGTTGACCCCCTCTTCTTTATGGCAACCCCTTAGATATTGGAACAATGCTATCATGTCATCTCTAGTCCTTCTTTTCATTAAACTAGGCATACCCAGACAGTTCCTGCAACCGTTCTTCATATATTTTACCCTCCAGCCCCCTAATCATCTTGGTTGCTTTTCTCTGCATTCTTTCTAGAGTCTCAACATCTTTCTTTTTTTTTAATATCGTGGCGATCAAAGCTGGATGCAGTATTCCAAGTGTTGTGAACTGCTTGAGCAGGCTATATAGAAGTTTAAGAAATCATTATTATTGTCATAATCGGGGGCTGCGGTGGCTCACATGGTAAGACACTGAGCCTGTGCATCAATGAGGTCAGCAGCTCGGCGGTTCAATTCCCTTGAGTGAATAAACCGCATAAGGACAGGAAAGGAGCCTCCCCTGACTGCCTACCGGCATTCAGGCATCCCGCAGGTAAAGATAACACCGCCCGAAAAAATTCCTTTCACAGAGGCAGCCGGCCACCTTAGTGATCCCTGGCTAACACATGCCATACGCTAAAAAGTTTTTTTTTTTTTAATTGTCATTATCATCATCAACTCTCCCCCCTTCCCTTGGACATGTCCTTCTACCATTTCAAGACAGATCTGATTCAAAATGCAAACTTCCAGTCCATCACAGTTCTGCCCCTTCTTTGAGAAATTGGGAGAAAGCAAAATAAAGGTAATGCTTGAGTTATCACCACTTGCTGAGCAGCCGTTCAATTTGCAGTGGCGCCGAGGGAGGGGGGAACTTAAAAAGCGACACACAAGGTACACAGTGACAAAGTGGCAGCCATCGTAGCGTCACCACTGTCACGTGACTGTGATCTAGGCACCCGAGCGCCCGGCTTGTGATTGTGACATTTCAGTGAGCTAAAGTCATATGATCGCCATTTGCAAACTTCCATGCCAGCTTTTCACAAGCTGAGTCAATGGGGAAAACTGGAAGGGAAGATCGCAAGTTGCTCTTGTAAGATGCTCCTCTTGTTCTCCCGAGGAGCCCCGCGGACTACAAGACCTCAGAGATCTTGTACTCTGTTGTGCTTCTTCCATCTGCCTGTCTGTCAGAGATGGTATTCAGCCGGTTCAGACCGGTTCAGGTGAGCCAGTACTGGTGACCTGCGGGTGGGCGCAATCCCGTCCTATATCGCTGTGTTTTTGACGCAGCACATATGTTGGCTGGAGAATTCTGGGACTTGAAGTCCACAAGTCTTAAAGCTGCCAAGTTTGAAGACCTCTGGCCTAGAGCACACAACTGCAATACACTGTGGTTATTTGGGTATATCTTTCAAACTTTTTAAAGGCAGGAGCAGGATAACAGAAGATAAGAATTGTGAAGATGAGAGGTTTGGGAACATTTTAGGAATGAGAAGGAAGAGCCAACCATGGCTATAGGAATCAAGCTAGGAAAACCTATCATAAAACTTTTTTTTGCTATCCCAGGTATTATCTTAAGGGCTGGAAGCATTACTTCATGTTTTAAAAACCAATTTAAGCTTGCCAATGCCACATGTTGCATTATATCAGACTAGAGATGGTTACAGAACTGGGGAAAAAAATTGTAGTTTGGGCTTATCTGTATTGAGTGATCAGAGTTGGTGTATTCATTATTATTATTATTATTATTATTATTATTATTATTATTATTATTATTATCTGAGGAGGCAACCCTCTATTTTTTATATATATCTAGAGATTCCCAGTCATCCAGGTCATGGCAACTAGATTTTGTTTTTCCTTGAAAACATTTCCCTTCTCATCCAAGAAGCTTCTTCAGTTCTGACTGAATGGTGGAGGATGGAAAGATTTATATTCTTTGCAGTCATCTGGTGGTTGGGGCCACTTGGAGGTTTCAGTGTCACCTGAATAATGCAAATT
Source organism: Arizona elegans (assembly GCA_022577455.1). Lineage (NCBI taxonomy): Eukaryota > Metazoa > Chordata > Lepidosauria > Squamata > Colubridae > Arizona > Arizona elegans. The sequence continues at coordinate 3,499,228 of JAKOOJ010000002.1, read as the reverse complement.
GGTGTGGAACCTCCTTGGAACTTTCTTCTATTTGTCATGCTATTTGGTCTTCTGTAGCGTTTCCGCATCAGCCAAGGAAGCTGTCTTTTCACCTGTCTTCTCCCCTGTCTCTTCAAACCTCTCAGAGTATCCTCTGAGAATCTGCACAGTTCTTTGAAGGTATCAAACAATATGCAGACTCTACAGTCTCTAATGCTATTACTCATCATTACTACCACCACAGGCAAATGGTGTCTCACTTACGATTGATCTACAGGGAGAAATGTTCCTAAATCTCAGCAACTCATTCCTCCCCAGGCTATCCATTCTCACCTGTTTATATAATTACCTTCTGCAGTCTCTTTCTCCGAACAAAGCTGATTTACCTACCAAAAGGAAGGTTAGCATTAAATCTCAGAAAATCTCTCCAAAATCCAACATATGGCATGTTATTTTCTTTGCATTTATTCATTGTTCCTGACTTATTTTTTTTTAAATGCCCCTTCAAACTGAACTACATTTGGATAAAATTAAGTCAGTAGGGAAGGATGTCAGCCCACAAATAATCTTAATTTGTGTGGGTTTATTGTACGTACAATATGTGCCCCAAAGAATGCACCAACTCTGAGCACAGATCTCAAATCATAACCTGCAAGGCAGATTCAGTTTTGCCTTCTAGAACTCTTGAATTTTACAAAATTCAGATTATTCTCACTGTAATTTCAAAGCACTATAACCAATGTGTATTCTGCAGCAGATTGGATGATTCATTACCTAGTTGCCTATATTTATAAACTACTCTTACAACGTAACTTTCCTGAAAATAGAATACCAGGCAACAGTATACAAATAGAGGCACTCCGATTCTAGACTAGGGAATCGGTTTATATATGTTTTTATTAGTTTATAATGTAGCATACAAAGAAAATGCAAAAGTAAATAATAGGAAAAATAGGGAAGGGAAAAGGATAAGGGAAAAGTGAGGAAAAGAAAAGGGGAAAAAGAAAGAAAAGGCATTGACTTCCGATTCTTCACAGGTTCTCAGAGTTATGGGTTTCAAGAGCCATCCACCTTTCAGTTGGTTTTTTCATCAGTACCATTAACTGGAGGATGTATTTTTTTTAAGCTGTTACAATTTTTGGACAACTGGAAATCAGACATTCTTGCTTACCTGTTACTGCTCATCTGAGATTAATGTAGGCAACGTAGCAGGGAAGGAACAGACAACTTTCCACAGTCTAATAATTTCCTATTTGCCAGACTACAAATCCCATTAATCCCTGGGCAGGGCAGACATCTGACCATGAAGCATGGGATTAATGGCAGTCACAGTTCAAACGTCTGGGTGAAATTATGAGCCCTTTGCAGTTGAATCCAAGGTAACTTTCAAAGAGAAGTTTTGAAGAGTCAAATAAATAATGGAGGAAAGATGCAACTCCATTGAAAGGCTATTCCAGACTGAGAAGCCACCAGTTATTGGCTGCTACCCTGCTCAATTATTAAACCAATACAACATCCAAAACAGATCTCAGCATGTGGATAAGATGAATGGAAGCAGCCCTTTGCATTAGCCATTAATGGCCATTAATGGACCACACTAGTCCATTGCTAGTGTCAGGCGTTTCCATCGACAGGCAGACATCAACTGAAACGGAGCTAATTTTGAAGCCAGTGTCTTGTTTCTAGTCCCAAAGGTGCTTTTTCAAGAAGCAACAAGTCCAGTTGCCTCTTGAAAAAAAGCATCTTTGGGACAACCATGATTCAGATGACTGAGAATCTCCATTGATGGCTTGTTTCTCTGTTTGAAACATGGATAAATATAACACTTCTTCTGAAGGTCGTTTTCCCACTGAAGGAGCTCATCGAAACCGCCCCACTGGATTTCAAGATAAAAGTGAGAACTTCTGTTTTGCTAATTTGGGTGTGATTTTAACTCAGACCATTTCCCCTTCTTTACAGATGCCCCCAAGTTGGCTGCAACAACAAGGAAGTCAGGAAAGCAGATCTGATGTTCGATGAAGTCCTCAAAAGAACGATTGACATTTGGAATAAACGGAGCCAGTCAACACAGTAGAGAGAGTCCTGGGCCCTAGCGGTTGTTACAACCAAGAACATGGGGCATTAGAAGAGTTCAACTGAGCCTAGGTTTCTAATTTTCAGCTGGTTGTGTAAGAGATTGTTGCTGCAAGTATTTCAATAGCAGGCAAAGTTGAAGGTCTGACCTGTTGCTAAAAGCATTTTCTTGGAAGCTGCCAAGTGTAAAATGCCTTGCTTTGTTTACCTTTATGTAGATTTTTTTTAAAAAACCAGTATTCAGCTCCTGCATTTTGTAAATAAAACTATGAAGTCCATTTTCAGCCCCTTTATTTGGCAAGGAGAATTTCTGCAGAATTTCTCTCTGGAGTTCATATTACAAAGTGTACTGTAAAATCTTAAATCGTCATCTTCTGGTAGATGCTTTTCCCCATGGGCAAGACATAATAAGCTATCATTTGTTAATTTTTGGATATGTGATGGTAACGTGTCACTTTCTGTCAGCCCACTTCATCTCACAGAGGAAAGAAGCAGCATTGGGATTTTCACTGTCCTGTAAGTGAACTAATAAAAGGTAAAGGTACAGATTTCCCTTGTTCAATCAGAAAAACGACTCTAGGGGGCAATGCTCATGTCCATTAGCCGCGGGAGCCAGCGTTGTCCGAAGACATTTCTGTGGACATGTAGCCAGTATGGCTATATACTGAGGCGCGCAAAATACTATTACTTTCCCAACAAAGTGGTACCTATTTATCTACTCGCATTTGCATGCTTTCAAACTGCTAGGTGGGCAGGAGCTGCAGCAAGGGACGGAAGCTCACCCCATCACGCGTCACTCTGGTCTCAAACCCGGACTGTCATCTTTCCAGCTGACAAGTTCAGCAGCTTTAACCACTGAGCCAACGCCCCCTCCCCCCACATCCCCCCAAAGCAATAAAGCCAGGATACAAATCTAATAACGAAGTAAAATAAATGTATTGATTTAGCCGCAGTAAATCGGATTCATGCTACTGAGCTAAGTCCTATTTGGTGATTTCTAAAACACCATGGCTGTATTTACACAGTGGCCCTAAGCTTAAACTAACCTTATTATGACTTGATATGATGCATGAAGTAAGGAATGCATTGCCACCACCTGAGTAGAGCTAGAAGGGTGTTAACAGGTAGTGAAAAAGGGAAATGTTAGCGAAGGAATGTTAGTAGCATTAAGACAAATAAATACTTGATGCTTTCTTCCAAGAACAGAGCAGCTAAATCACCCAGTCTAGTTTCTCATTCTGATAAAACCTTGTGAGACAGCCTCAGAGGGGAGGAAGTTGTTCAAGGAAGCTCGCTGTGGCAATACATGTCTACCTAGAAACAAGTTTTCAGGAGCCGCTACTCTAACCTTCTAGCCCAGGGGTATCAAGCTCGATTTCATTGAGGGCCGCATCAGGGTTGTGTTTGACTTCGGGGGGAGGGCAGAGTGGGTGTGGCCAGCTTGACGTCACTTGTGTCGGGGTGCTTGTGGTGGCCCGAGCACTCTGCCAGCGAAAATGGGCTCCCGATCTCCGTTTTCAGCTGCGACGGCCTCCTGCAGTCCTCTGCCAGTGAAAACAGTGCTGGGGGGGGGGGGGTGCGTGCAGCTGGCAGATGCACCACAGGCTGGCCCTTCACTGTTTCCAGGGTGCCCCCCCGGGCCAGATCTAAGCGCTGCCTTGAGTTTGACACCTCTGTTCTAACTGGTCAAGAGATCCAGTTGGTGTCTCAACCCAAGTGGGCTTCTCCTCTCCTGTACAATATCTTACCTAGAAGTAGATTCATAGGCTTGTAACCTCAGACAGCTTTATGGGTCTGCAGAGATACACATTCGTCCCGCTATGGTAGAAGAATTCATCAGCAGTGGACATACTGGTGGGATCAAGATGTCCTTTGGTAAACGGTGAAGAAAGTAGTGAGAATGGAAATGAGAACATTTAACAGCACAAGTTCTATTGATGCTTGAAGAATGTGAGAGTAATCATCTAAGAGATGAGTCTGAGAGAAAGAAAAAGAGAAAGGAAAGCTGACATGTTTTTGATTGCTTCTGTCTAAGACATTGGCTCCTCCAAAGGATTATTACAGGTAGTCATTGACTTACAACAGTTCGTTTAGTGACCGTTCGAAGTTACGATGGCACGGATAAACAAGTAACTTATGACCGTTTTTCACACTTAATTACCGTTGCAGCATCCCCCATTACATTTGAATGTTTGACAGCTGACTCATATGACGGCTGCAGTGTCCTCGGGTCATGTGATCCCCTTTTGCGACCTTCCAACAACCCAAGTCAATGGGGAAACCAGGCTCACTTAACAACTGTGTCATTAATTTAACAACTGCAGTGATTCCCTTAGCAAATGTGCCAAGAAAAGTTGTAAAATGGGGCAAAGCTCCCTTAATAAATTTTTGACTTGGCAACATAAATTTTGGGTTCAATTGTGGGTCAATTGTTGAGGACTACCTATATTGAATACAGACTTATGGGGTGTGTGTGTGTGTGTGTGTGTGTGAGAGAGAGAGAGAGAGAGAGAGAGATCCGTGTGTATCTCTCCCTTCCTCTCCCTATCCCCATCTGTCTGTCAATCCATTCATCCATCCATCCATCCATCCATCCATCCATCCACCTACCTAACTACCTATCTCTCTCTCTCTCTCTCTCTCTCTCTCTCTCTCTCTCTCTCTCTCTCTCTCTCTCTCTCTCAAAAATAACTGTATATGTGTATAGACATGTGTATAGACATATGTATAAACAAATCCCTACAATTTTCTTGGAAAGGTTTTTCAGAAGTGGTTTTCTATTGCCTCATTTCTAAGACTGAGAAACCAACCGGCCCTCGGTTACCCGGCTGGCTTTTTACCTCAGGTGGGACTAGAACTCACAGTTTCCCAGTTTCTAGCCTGATGCCTTAACCACCATATATACCAGACTGGCTGCTCTCAGAGCATAGATAAGGCAGTTCTATGAGATCTTTACGCAAGGTCTGAAGAATTTAGTCAGCTTTTCTACAGAGTAGTGATGTTGCTGACCACAACAACCTTTTGAAATCAACACATAGTCAGAGAAGAGAAAATAGCGGTCTTAAAGCTAGAAGGTGAGCTAGTCTTCTTTCCAAAATTCTCCAATTGATCTTGGAAACAAGTTAGAATTAGCGATTGTGTCCGTGTTTCAATGATTGTTTAAAAAGAGCCAAGCTCTGTGTTTAATATACTCGCACACAGCATACTCAAATGGGAAGAGGGGGAAATTTTGGATCATATCTGGCTCTCTTATGAGGAGTATAATTATTACACCGGCTTTCCACGAATAATTTACAATAAGAACTGAGTAATATTCTTCTCATGCAGGCAGGACTGAGTTACGTGGCTCTATGCTTAAATTAAATTAAATAGGATTGCCAACATCATCGTCAACGTCCAATGATGGATATGGCACAAGAAGAAGAAGAATGCTTAAATTGATATAAGGTAACTATCTCTAAAGACAATGTGTCTACATTAGAACCACTTGCTTATCCAGATCATTTATAGACTTTGTGGCTGCATTTTCTAAGCTTGATTCATTTTCACATCAGTTAGGTTTTTGTGTCTTACTCTGTTTGTGCAAACCCATCCCTTGACTTCAAAATGTAATATATTGTCTGAACTGAGCTGTGGGTCTGGGTTCGCACATCACCTAAAGACACAAGACATGGTTTGGATTTGATTTAACATTTCATTTTCATTTCATTTTCATTTTATTTAATTTGTATACCGCCCTACTCCCGAAGGACTCAGGGCGGTGAACACAGAATAAAACACATAGAATACAAGAATTAAGAGCAAAAGTAAAATCGAATTAAATCAATTTAGCCCAAGACAAATTTAAAACCCTAGGTTAAGAACAAATTAAATTTACATTAAAATTTACATTAAAAAAAGAATGGGAAAGGTTAGGCCAGACCAGCCTGGTGAAATAAAAAGGTCTTAAGAGCGCGGCGGAAGGTGTGTAGATCCAGGATCCTCCGTATCTCCGGGGGGAGCTCGTTCCAGATAGTAGGTGCCCCCACAGAGAAGGCTCTCCCCCTGGGGGCCGCCAGCCGACTGTTTGGCCAACGGCACCCGGAGGAGTCCCTCTCTATGAGAACGTACCAGCCAGTAGGAGGCCGTTTGCGGCAGCAGGCAGTCCCATAAATAACCAGGCCCTAAGCCATGGAGCGCTCTAAAGGCGGTAACCAAAACCTTGAAGTGCACCCGGAAGACCATCGGGAGCCAGTCAGCTCACGCAGGAGAGATGTTACATGGAAGGGCCACGTCGCTCCCATAACCACCTGCACGGCCGCACTCTGCGCCAGTTGGAGCCTCCGGGTGCTCCTCAAGGGGAGCCCCATGTAGAGAGCATTACAGTAGTAATCCTGTAAGAACTGAGACCAAGATTAATATTAGACCAATAATCAAGCAGTAAACAATAATCAAGGAATTACCAACACAATCAAACCAACAATCTAATCAAGGAACATTCCCAGCAAGGAACATGAAAGGGCAAGTCAACTGTATATAAACTGAGCAGATCCCACTCCCTTCTCGCACTGATGATGTTACCTAGTTGGGTAATGCAATTTCTGCAAGAAAACAACAAAGCTCAGAGAGCACCAAGCATCCCTCTGTAAGAATTCTGTCATTGCTGTTTGCAAAACCTTGGGTTATAGCTTGGGGTTTTAATCAAAACTTGCTAATGCCGGCCGATTTGGTGAATCATATATGAACAAGTCATAACTTGGTCATGATTTTGTGAATCGGATCATCACCAAGAGAACAGAAAGGATCAGGGAGGTAGGAAAAATAAATTCAAGTAATCCTTTTTCATACATCATAAAGTGACAACAACAGATGAGCTAGTTCTAGGAAGCAGAGAGAGAAATGGAGAGTGGGTTTAGCCCTACTTCTTCCACTTACTATGGACTTCTTTTAGAAGCATCTTTGTTGCTTCTCTTGAACCTAACAAGGAGACAAATGGGAAGGCTGCTTGAAGAATGCCAGCAAAAGGGTTGCATTTAGAAGAAGACAACCAAGGCTATTTCATCAGTGACCTGTGCACCGGACAGAAACTATTGCCACATACAGTTATTATCTCACCTTTACTTCATCCTTGCTTTCAGTTAAACAACATCTGAAAAAGTTATGAAACCTGAACTTAGCAGCAAGAAGCCAAGGCCAGTGGGTGGAGCAATTCAAGCCATTTTGTGTTCTGTTGCGAATTTAGTTGCCCAAGAATTCAAAAGAAGCTTGACTTTATTTATATGCTCTTGGAGATGCTTAGCTCCTCAGGATTGCTACTGAAACTTGAACATCACTTAAGACATCTATCCATCCATCTATCCGGTTCCTACACTAGAAGTTAAATGTCTATGGAGATTCTCAGTCATCCAAGTCATGGTTGTCCCAAAGGTGCTTTTTCAAGAGGCAACTGGACTATCTGATTTTTCTTTGAAGATGTTTCGCTTCTCATCCGAGAAGCTTCTTGAGCTCTGGCTGTCTGGTGGTTGAAGTTGAAGTTCAACTCTTGAGTTGTTGCAGGTAGTCCTTGACTTATGACTGTAATGGAGCCTGGAATTTCTGTCATAAGTTATGACGGTTGCAAATCGAAGCACTCACATGACTAGACATGATTTTATAACTTTTTCTGTCTTTGTTGTTAAGCCACAATTGTTAAACAAATCAAAAGTATTCCTTTAGGCATTTTTTGGGCAGAAACTGGTAAGAATTGCAGTCATGTGATTACAGAACACTGCAACTGGCCATAAAAGTCAGCTAAAATATGGTCATGTGATCACAGGGATGTAGGCAGGCATTGGAGCTCTGGAATTGAGTCTTAAATAGCTTTTGGGGAGTCCGTTGTAACTTTGAATAGTTGCTAACTAACTGGTCATAAGTCGAGGACTACTTGTATTACACTTAAACTCCCATGATCAAAAGTGATGTTACTTTAATGGGACAACATATTGATGGCCTCTTGTGCTCTATGCCTTTCCAGCAGACTGGGGGAAGCTAGATTAACCAAAGCAGACTGTTGATATCAGGGGTGAAATGCTCCCGGTTCAGACTGGATCGCCCGATCCGGTAGCGATGGAGACGGTGGTTCGGAGAACTGATAGCAAAAATCCCTGCCCGCCCCCCATGCCCAGTTGAGCCGTGCGATAATCAGAGGCTTTTTTTCTTTTAAAAGCCTCTGACAATCCAAGCTGAGTTGCCTGATCGTTAGAGGCATTTAAAAGAAAAAAAGTCTCTGCTGATCAGGCAACTCAGCTGGGATCGTCAGAGCCTTTTGAAAGCATTTTTTTACAACCTCTTTGCCAATGGTTTTAAAAGTAAAAAAAAAAAAATTGGCCACGCCTACCCAGTCACATTACCCCACCACCAAGCCACGCCCACAGAACCGGTAGTAACAAATTTTAGATTACACCATTGGTTGATATATTGAGGCTCTAGAACAGGGGTGTCAAACTCACGGTGTCATGGCAGCATCACATGACATATCGAGACTTTTCCCACCCTTCATTAAACCGGGTGGGGGCGGGGCCAGCACGCGATGGATCCGGCTCGCAGGCCGCGAGTTTGACATCCCTGCTCTAGAAAGAGTGCAGAGAAGAGCAACAAAGATGATTAGGGGACTGGAGGCTAAAACCTATAAAGAACGGTTGCTGAAATTGGGTATGTCTAGTTTAATGAAAAGAAGGATGAGGAGTGCCATGATAGCAATGTTCCAATATTTCAGGGATAAACCAGGGATGAAATCCAGCAGGTTCTGACAGGTTCTGGAGAACCGATAACGGAAATTTTGAGTAGTTTGGACAATTGGCAAATACCACTTATGGCTGGCCCCAGGGAGGGGTAGGAGTGGAGATTTTGCAATATCCTTCCTCCAGTAGTGGGGAGGGAATGGGGATTTTGCAGTATCCTTCCCCTGCTATGCCCACCAAGCCACACCACGCCCACCAAGCCACGCCCACAGAACTGGTAGTAAAAAAAATTGGATTTCACCACTGGGATAAACCTATTCTAGCACTCGAAGGCAGGACAAGAAGCAATGGGTGGAAATTAATCAAGGAGAGAAGCAACCTAGAACTAAAGAGAAATTTCCTGACAGTTAGAACAATTAATCAGTGGAACAACTTGCCTGCAGAAGTTGTAAATGCTCCAACACTGGAAGTTTTTAAAGAAGAGATTGGATAACCATTTGTCTGAAGTGATATAGGGTTTCCTGCCTAAGCAGGGGGTTGGCCTAGAAGACCTCCAAGGTCCCTTCCAACTTTGTTATTCTATAAGTTACAATACATGCCAGTTGACAAGCATCTGAATTTTGATCATGTGACTGTAGGGATGCTGTGATGGTTGAAAGTGTGAAAACTGGACATAAGTCACATCAATGGAGATTCTCAGTCATCCAGGCCACGGTTGTCCCAAAGGTGCTTTTTTCAAGAGGCTTCTTGGATGAGAAGCGAAACATCTTCAAAGAAAAACCAGAAAGTCCAGTTGCCTCTTGAAAAAAAAAAAACACCTTTGGGATGGACATGTCATTTTTTTCAGTGCAGTTGTAACTTTGAATGATCACTAAATGAATGGTTGTAAGTCGAGAACTACCTGTAATGGAATTGCTCAAAATATATATTTCAAAATTATACTTTGGTAGCAGTTGGAAGTTGTATTGAAGATTGAGGGGGGAGGCTATATGTGGCCCCATGACTGGGTTCACATGACACACTAAACCAGAGCATATACACCTAAGACAAATTCCTTCTGTGTCTAATCACACTTGGCCAATATTCCTATTCTATTCTATTCTATTCTATTCTATTCTATTCTATTCTATTCTATTCTATTCTATTCTATTCTGTACTTCTATTCTATTCTTCTTTTCTCTATGCTACGCTACTCTACGCTATGCTATTCTACTCTACTCTACTCTACTCTACTCTACTCTACTCTATTCCATTCTATACTCCACTCCACTCCACTCCATTCCATTCCATTCCATTCTACACTATACTCTACTCTACTTACTCTACTCCACTCCACTCCACTCCACTCCACTCCGCTCCACTCCATTCCATTCTATACTCTACTCTACTCCACTCCACTCCACTCCACTCCATTCTATTCTACTCTATACTCTACTTACTCTACTCCACTCCACTCCACTTCACTCCACTCCACTCCACTCCACTCCACTCCACTCCACTCCATTCCATTCTATACTTTACTCTACTCCACTCCACTCTATTCCATTCCATTCTATTCTACTCTATACTCTACTTACTCCACTCCACTCCACTCCACTCCACTCCACTCCACTCCACTCCACTCCATTCCATTCCATTCCATTCCATTCCATTCCATTCCATTCCATTCTACTCTACTCTATATTCTACTCTACTTACTCTACTCCACTCCACTCCACTCCACTCCACTCCACTCTCCACTCCATTCCACTCCATTCCATTCCATTCCATTCTATTCTTGACTAGCTCAATAGCAGTTTATAATCCTAGTGTTCCAAACAGGGGTTAAAATCACTAACAGAACTAAAGAAATAACATACATTAAATCGACAAATTCATCAGGATCACCGCAAGGTATTCTGATGTTCTGCGAGCAGAAAAATCCATATCATCATAAACCCATGTAATGTGTGGTTGTTTTTTTCTTCAGTCATACTTTCTAAAGGTAAAACCTTAGTGAAAACTCAGTCTTGCTGGCTCTCTGAAATAGCTTATGATTTCTGTTCGGTCCCCTTGATACCAGCTTCTAGTCTTCATGAAACTCCAAGTCCAAGAAGTGGTGGAAAATATGTCTGCAAATTGGGGTTGCCCCGAAAGATTTTCTCCATAAAACTGAGGTGTTTCTTTTTTTTTTTTAATTTGCTGCCCTTCTCCGGAGACTCAGGGTGGCTTACAATGCGTTAAGCAATAGCCTTCATCCTTTTGTATATTTATACAAAGTCAGCTTATTGCCCCCACAAACTGGGTCCTCATTTTACTTACCTTAGAAAGGATGGAAGGCTGAGTCAACCTTGAGCCTGGGGAGATTCGAACTTGCAGTAATTGCAGGCAGCAGATGTAAGTGGATGTTAATAACAGTGCTTTAGTCTGCTGAGCCACCAGAGCTCAGATCTCAGAGCAAATCTTCTGAATAAAATTCGCCTGGATTTAAAAAAAAGAAGGAAGGGACCAAATACACTGACTCAAGTCTTTTCACTTGTGTGACCTAACTTCTGAGGGAGGAGAAGAGAGAGGGGGAAAAAAAGCAAGGTTGAATGGGAATATGAAAAGTTTGACTCGCAAATTTCCTATAGCAAAAACAAAGCAGGCTTTCAGGAAACAAAGCAACAAAGTCAGGAGACGAGTTTTCATGAGATCTTGGCTGAGGCCCTCTGCTGTGCTGGCACAAATCTCTCCTCCCCACCCCCACCCCCCTACCCCATTACTTGTAGACATAATGAATGCCCTACAGCCTGCAGAACAGAGGTGCCTCCCTTGGTTCTCCATGGGAGCAGTCCTGTGCCCTCAGGGCATTGCAGCCACTTCCTGTCACTGGATATTCATGCTTCAGCCCACAGGATGGGCGGGGGGGGGGGGAACGGAGGGAGAGACTGGTGGGACATTTGGTTTGGTTGGGTTAAGGGTAGAGGAGTGATGGCTAACCTTTTTGCTGTTGCGTGCCAAAAGCGGGGGGAGTGTGGGGGGTCGTGGGCACGTGTGCCCACATCCATAATTCAATGCACCCTCCCCTTCCACGCATGTGCACACAACCCCCCCACGCGACCCCACACTTTTTGCACGTGATGGCCCAGTGGGCCCTGTAGGCCATTTTTCGCCCTCCCCAGGCTCCAGAGGCTTTCTTGGAGCCTGGGGAGGGCAAAAACAGCCTCCCCCACTCCCCAGAGGCCCTCTGGAGGCCAGAAACAGCCAGTTTCCTGACTTCCGGTAGGACCGGAAGCCCCGAAAATCAGATGGCCGGCACGCGCATGCGTGCTGGAGCTGAGCTAGGGCAACACTCTCATGCCCACCAATATGGCTCCGCGTGCCACAGTTGGCACCCATGCCATAGGTTTGCCACCATGGGGTAGAGCATTATAGCAATAGCACTTAGACCCGTGATGGCACATCTAGAACACATGTACCACAGGTGGCACATAGAGACCTCTCTGAGGGCACGCGAGCTGTCGACCCAACTCAGCTCCACTGCGCATGCGCGCATCACAGTGGTGAGATTCAAACATTTTTATTACCGGTTCTGTGGGCGTGGCTTGCTGGGTGTGGCATGGCATGGCATGGCTTGGTGGCCGTGGCAGGGGAAGAATACTGTAAAATCTCCATTCCTTCCCCAAACCAGGGGAAGGTTACTGCAAAATCCCCATTTCCTCCCGATCAGCTGGGACTCGGGAGAATAGATGGGGTGGGGCCAGTCAGAGGTGGTATTTACTGGTTCTCCGAACTACTCAAAATTTCCGCTACCGGTTCTCCAGAACTGGTTAGAACCTGCTGAATACCACCTCTGGTGCGTATGTCCCGCCGGTCAGCTGATTTTTGGGTCTCTGCTTTGCATGCATGGGAAGCGGGGCGCATACGGGAGACGCGTGCGCATGTGTGTAGAGCAGATGGGAGCACAGGAGGGTGCGGGGCACCTCCCGCAGCCCGTTTTTGGTCCCAGAAGGCTGCAGGGAGGCCCGCTAGGCCCAAAAAGGGGTGCGGGGGATGTCGCGCATGCATTCACGGGGGAGTCACGCACACATGTGCAGGGGAGTGCGGGGGAGGTCACGCGCATGTGCAGGTTGTGAGGCGCGCAGAGGGGCATCACACACACATTGAACTGCTGTTGCGCTTGCGCGCTTTCGGCACACAATGACAAAAAGGTTAGCCGTCACTGACTTAGACTTATATACCGCTTCACAGTGCTTTTACAGCCCTCGCTAAGCAGTTTACAGAGTCAGCCTACTGTCCCCAACAAACTGGGTCCTCTTTATACTGACCTCGGAAGGATGGAAGGCTGAGTCAACCTTGAGCTGGCGAGAATTGAACTGCTGGCAGTGGGCAGAATTGGCCTGCAATATTGCATTCTAACCACTGCGCCACAACGCCTCTTATCCCAGAGACGGGATTTGGAAGATGGAATAACCAAAGAGTCAGGAATGCATGTTGTATGAAAGCGATCAAGAGATATCTGGAAGTAAAAATAGGTACAGGTAATCCTCGACTTACAACAGTTCATTTCGTGACCGTTCGAAGTTACAATGACACTGAAAAAAGTGACTTATGACCATTTTTCACTCTTATGACAGTTACAGCATCCCCATGGTCTGGTGATTTACATTTGAATGCTTGACAACTGGTTCATATTTAAGACGGTTGCAGTGTCCCGGGGTCATAGGATCCCCTTTTCCATCAAGCAAAGTCAATGGGGAAGCCAGATTCACTTAACAACGGTGTTACTAATTTAACAACTGCAGTGATTTGCTTAACAAACGTGGCAAGAAAAGTTGTAAAATGGGGCAAAACGCACATAACAAATTTCTCACTTAGCAACATAAATTTTGGGCTCAATTGTGGTCGTAAGTCGAGGACTCCCTCGAAAGGTTTCCCCTGTACAGTTGTCTCATCTCTTCTTTCTTAGCTAAGGGAGCCAGCATTGTCCAAAGACAATTTCTGTGGTCATGTGGCCAGCTTGGCTATACATCAAAGGCGCATAGAAGTTGTTACTTTCCTACCAAAGTGGTACCTATTAATCTACTCTCATTTGCATGCTTTCGAACTGCTAGATGGGCAGGAGCTGGAACAAGAACGGGAGCTCGACCTGCTGCCCAGTGCTCTTGTCTTGAAACATAAGAGTGAAAAACGGTCATAAGTCACTTTTTTTCAGGGCCCTTGTAACTTCGGTCACTAAGTGAACTGTCGTAAGGATTACTCGTACTGAATCCATTTCTTCCAAAGACCTCCAGTGTTTGCACGGAGCTGTTGGGGGAAGAAACAATCTCGAAAAATAAAGATGATACCGTCTGGTTTCTAATTAATTCTTTTGAAGTTATTTCGGTATAGTAGGAGTCACAAGCATCATACAAAAAAAAAAAATCTCGGGACAAGCCGCAGAAACATTCCCTGTTGCAATAAAGTGGCTTTTTCGGAAATTGTCCCTAATCTACACACCCTGCTTATTTTCCCTGTCTTTCAAGCACCCTGGGAAAAATGCCAGCAATGGTTGAAGACAGCTGGAACACCCAAGCGGCTTATAGCATCCACCGCATCCATCTATGATGTGCTGGTGGAAATAATTTCACGCTACTGAAAACTCCTGTATCAGAGGTGACCATTTCTGTCGCTGGGGGAAACTATCATTACCCTATCATTATTATTTACTTTATTCATTAAACATGAAACTCAAGTCAACTGAACATTCAAAAATACATCACAAATACCATGGACTGGTGCTAATGGTTGATACGGGTTGCTGCCAGCGTCCTAGGTATCAACCAAGTACATTATGATTATTATTATTATTGGTTAATCTTTAGTGAGATTCACAGCCTTTGAGGCTGGTTAATAGCTCAGCAGCTCCAGTCCTAACCAAGGACCTAGGAACTGTTAAGGTATCGTCGGAGGATGTAAGCTGTTCTGAGTAAGGTGGTTTTTTGTAGAGTCAAAATGTTCAAGTCCGGCAAATTTAGAATTTCTAAATAGCGGGGTAGCCCTTTGGGTATTGCTCCAAGGGCTCCAATTACAATCGGGACAACACGATTTCTTTTTCCACAGTCGCTCAACTTCAATTTGGAAGTCCCGGTACTTTGTGATTTTTTCTTGCTGCTTATCTTCAATCCTTGCATCACCAGGTATTGCAATGTCAATGAACCATATTTTTTTTTCTTTTCAACTATTGTTATGTCAGGTGTGTTGTGGACCAAGTGCCTTTATTTATTTATTTATTTATTTATTTATTTATTTATTATTATTATTATTATTAGCCACTTCTCCTCCTTAACAGTCTACACTTTTGTCTTGGGAAAAAATGGGCAGTCAAAGCTCCTTTTTCTCAGCCGATCATAATGTTGCAGTAGTGTGACACATGTCAGAAAGCATCTTTTCTTCCCCTGTTCCCAGCATTTCATGTCCAGCGCGCCAAACAATTTCTAATGGCGCCCATTGAATCATGGCTCGAGTTAAGATCTGTTTTTAAAGGCCATAAGAACATCAACATAGATGTTAGAGCCTTGGTAGTACAGTGGTCTAAGACACCCTGTTATTAAGCTGGTTATTAAGACCAGCTGCCTACAATTACTGCAGGTTCGAATCTCGCCAAGGCTCAAGGTTGACTCAGTCTTCCATCCTTTCTAAGGTAGGTAAATTGAGGAGCCAGTTGTGGGGGCAATAAGCTGGCTTTGTATAAATATACAAAAGGATGAAGGCTATTGCTGAGCACATTGTAAGCTGCCCTGAGTCTCCGAAGAAGGGCGGCATATAAATCAAATTAAAAAAAAAAATCCATCCTAAAACTTGAAACACATGGCAAAAATGACTTCTATTAGAGGAGTTCTACTCTCTTTTCTACTCTCTCTTTTTCCTTCCTTCCTTCCTTCTTTCCTTCCTTCCCTTCCTCCCTCCCTTCCTCTTCTTCTCTTCCCCAATCCTTTTATCCCCTACCTCCCTCCATCCCTTCCCTCCTTCCCTCCCTTCCTTCCTCCCCTTCTTTTCTCACATCCTTTCCTCCTCTCCCTCCCTCCCTCCTGTCCCTCTCTCCCTCCCTCCCTCCCCCTCTTTCCCCCTCCATCACTTCCTCCCCTCACTTCCCCCTTTCCCTCCCTCCCTCCATTCCCTCCCTTCCCACCCTCCCTCCCTCCCTCCCCTTCTTTTCTCACATCCTTTCCTCCCCTCCCTCCTTTCCTCCCCTTCTCTCCCCTCCATCCCTTCCTCCCCTCCCTCCCTTTCTTCCTTCCTTCCTCCCCTCCCCTTCCCCTCTTTTCCCTATCCTCCCCTCCCTCTCTCTCTCTCCTAGCTCTCTCACTCTCTGAGAAAGAGAGAGAGCAAGAGAGAGAGAGAGGGAGGGAGAATTCTTCCCACCATGAGTCACCCTAGCAGTTTGCTGTCAGTTTTCTTCGCCACCAAACAAGCAATGAAGCAACTTGCCTCCCTCGTCAGCGGAAACCCAAATACTTTCTGCCGTCCTGTAGTAGCTCCGCTCCTACTTCCAGTGAATTTTGTGAAATGACTTTGACAGTGTGAAAAGAAAAAAAAAAAAAGAATCGGGAGACTCGGGATTTTCTGTAAAACATTTCAGTCGAAAGACCCAGCTGTTGAAAATTGAAAGACTCACGCTGTTTCCTTGGCTGCCTGCCCCCCACCCCATGCCAGGCCTCATCAGTCCATCCATGTGATTGAATCTCTGACATTTATGGATGCTGACTCAAGACGGGGTACTGTGGTTCCTATCCACCCCACCCCCCCACCCCCGGCGGCACATAAGCGTTCCCTAATGTACAGAATTGACACTTCAGGATGTTCTCAGTCAGTTTTTTGCCTCTGAATTCTCTTCAAACGCTCAAACTTTCCATCAATCAGAGGTTTCTGTCAGTTGCTCTCTCAGCTCTCGGAGTGGGTGGTGGTGTATCAGGTGAGGTGTGAATGCCTCAGACTGCTAGTGTAATACAGATTGCTCTACAGATAATCCTCAATGTACAATCATTTCTTTAAAAAAAATATTTATACATTTTTCTTTAACATGTATAAGTATTTAATAAACAGTGTATTGTCTGGGTCATTTTACCTATACATAATAATAGTAATAATAATGATTTAAGGTCCAATAATAATAATAATATAGTATATATTATATACTATGGTGGCGCAGCAGACTAAAGTGCTGTTAAGTAGCCCCAGCTGCCTGCAATTACTGCAAGTTCCAATCTCACCAGGCTCAAGGTTGACTCAGTCTTCCATCCTTTCGAGGTAGGTAAAATGAGGACCCGGATTGTTGGGGCAATAAACTAACTTTGTATTTAAAAAAAAGAACACCGCTTTGGGGGGGGGGCGAAAGCCCTACTAAGCAGGTATATACAAAAGTATGAAGGCTATTGCTTAACGCATTGTAATCGCCTTGAGTCTCTGGAGAAGGGCGGCATATAAATTGAACCAATAAATAAATAAATAAATAAATAAATAAATAAATAAATAAATAAATAAATAAATAAATAAATAAATAAATATTTACAGCATGCAGGTATACAAAGACGTCATATATCATACATATATATGTTGCAGGAAACAAATAACAAGTTTCTACTAATTCTAGTATTTCAGTATATCCTTATTACTAGTTCCTTACATTAATATTCTTTACTTGTATATAATAATATTTTTGCAGCTTCTAATGTCTACCTTTATTATCTAACCATTGATAAAACAAATCCCAAGTTAAAAAAATATTCCATGTCTTCTTTATCCTTTATCTTTAGCGTTAACCTATCCATTTCCACACAATCTAATATTTTTTTTGATGATATTTTTATCTGAAGGAGTTTCCTCATTTTTCCAGTGTTGTACAAATACAATTCTCGCTGCCGTCAAAACATGTAGAATTAAATATACATTCCCTATATACATTACATATACATTACCTAAAGTAGAACCATTTCTTTAATGACCGTTCGAAGTTACAACAGCCCTGAAAAAAAATGACATATGACCGTTTCCCACATTTATGACTCTTGCAGCATCCCCATGGGATCAACGGCCAACTGGCATGTATTTATGACCGTTGCACTGTCCCAGAGTCATTTGCAATCTTCCCAGCTGACCATTTATGCTTAATAACTGCATAGTTCACTTAACTGCAGTGATTCGCTTAACCATTGTGTCAAAAAAACGTTGTAAAATGGAGCACAACGTGCTTAACAACTGCTTTGCTTAACAATGGAAATTTTGGGTTCAATCGTCATAAGCAGTGGTGGGATTCAAATTTTTTTACTGCCAGTTCTGTGGGCGTGGCTTGGTGGGTGTGGCATGGCATGGCATGGCATGGCTTGGTGGGCATGGCAGGAGAAGGATACTGTAAAATCTCCATTCCCTCCCCACTCCAGGGGAAGGTTACTGGAAAATCCCCATTTCCTCCTGATCAGCTGGGACTCGGGGGAGGCAGAGAATAGATGGGGGCGAGGCCAGTCAGTGGTGGTATTTACCGGTTCTCCGAACTACTCAAAATTTCCGCTACCAGTTCTCTAGAACTGGTCAGAACCTGCTGAATAACATCTCTGGTCATAAGTCAAGAATTAACTATAGTGGCATAAGAACCCAAGAAAAGCAAGAATATTTCATTCCCACACTGGCCAATCAGATGACTCCCAAGAAATCCACACATTAAGCATGAACCCGGTTGAACCTTCCTGTCTGTGTACTCCACGAACTAAGCATTCATTCATATACTACTTTGGAATACAGAAGTTCCATCTAGTTATCAAGATTATTAAAATAGTCACCTTCTCACTCTTGGAGAACTTCTAAACTTTTTCATTGGTTCCTCAAATGTCTATGGAGATTCTGAGTCATCCAAGTCATAGTTGTCCCAAAGGTGCTTTTTCAAAAGGCAACTGGACTTCCTTTGTTTGTTTTTTTTCCACGAAGATGTTTCGCTTCTCATCCAAGAAGCTTCTTGAAAAAGTACCTTCAGGATTGTTCCTCAAAGGAGTTCCACCTCAAAGAGGGACATCTAACCTCCACCCTCCATGCTGAACCAATATTCTCATGGAAACATTTGCCGTCTTTTATTTCTTTAGTACAGTGTGTCTCAATCTTGGCAAGTTTAAGATGAGTGGACTTCAAGTCCCAAAATGCCCCAGCCTGCTGAGGCATTCTGGGAGTTGAAGTCCACCCATCTTAAACTCGTCAAGGTTGAGAAACATGGCTCTAGTACCACAGAAAGGAGAAAGTAGGTGAGTATTTAGAACAAGGTGGGCAGTTAATTTTCCCAAGGCACCACATGAGAAACTGGGATTTTTGTGGCGGGCCAAACCAATAGGACCAATACATTACTGTGTAGGTAAATAGGCACGCACATACACATACACGTAAATTGGAAAAAAAAAATAGCAGTCACCTTCAAAATAAAAGCAATGCAATTGTATTGTGTGTGTGGCGTACACTTATTTACATTTGATTTCTAATTTCCGACTAACCCTCATACGGGCCAACTCAACCAAATTCTCACAATACATTGAAAGGTGAACGACTCTCTTGTGCGGGCCCCCCCAGCTACATTTTTCTGGCAACACAAACTTTGCACTTTCCATTTTTTAAAAAAATTAACCCAAACTAGACAAGCTAAATTTGAATAACCTCCTATTCAGTGGTGAAATTCAAATTATTTTACTATTGGTTCTCTGGGCGTGGCTTGGTGGGCGTGGTGTGGCTTGGTGGTCGTGGCAGGGGAAGAATACTGCAAAATTTCCATTTCCACCTCACTCCAGGGGAAGGATATTGCAAAATCCCCATTCCCTCCCCACTCCTGGGGGAAGGATATTGTAAAATCTCCATTCCCACCCCACTCTGGGACCAGCCAGAGGTGGTATTTACCGGTTCTCCGAACTACTCAAAATGTCCGCTACCGGTTCTCCAGAACCTGTCAGAACCTGCTGGATTTCACCCCTGCTCCCATCCATTCCCAAGGGCTGAAAATGCTGTCTCCATCTCCAAAGGGTTAACAGGACCTCTGCAGTCTTTGGATACTAAGACAAATGCTAACAAATTATAATGCAGGGCCTGTTCTGCTCTACCTTTAAAAAAAAATTACCACCCTGGTCACAAACAAGTCCAGAAGGGCTGCATCCCAAGCATAGCATAAGCCAGGATCTAGCCAACCACATTTTGACTTGACAACTATTTGTGACTCTGCTTGAAATCTTCAGTCTGTTCCATTTTTCGTCTCAAATTGGCTGGTGGCTCACACGCTCCATGCCGTTTGTCTTTGACCCCACAATAATCCTGATGATAGCCCTGTGAAATTACACGTTTAATGCTGTTGGGAAGGGAAATTGGCAGAACACGTTCGACAGACGAATGCTCATCCCAGACACAAAATATGACCTTCCCTTTTCTTAGTTCAAGTCCAACATTTTTGGCCATGCTAGTAAGTGAGTGGTGTTTTATAAACAGCGGCCTCACTTCTGCCTGGGACCCAAAGAACTATTACACTGAAGAATGTCTACGTGTCTAGTGCAGTGTTTCTCAACCGTGGCATCTTAAAGATGTGTGGACTTCAACTCCCAGAATTCCCCAGCCAGCATAGCCTGCTTCCTGTCTAACAAGAAGCACCAGCACCTTGGTTTGCTGGCACCCTCCAGGCCAAGGCCATGGCATAGGCCTGACTTGGGTGCAGAGGTGGGTTTCAGCAGGCTCTGACCAGAACCGGTAGCGGACATTTTGTGTAGTTCGGAGAACCGGTAGTAAAAATTCTGACTGGCCCCACCTGCATCTATTCTCTGCCTCCCAAGTCCCAGCTGATCGGGAGGAAATGGGGATTTTGCAGTAACCTTCCCCTGGATTGGGGAGGGAATGGAGATTTTACAGTATTCTTTCCCCTGCCACGCCCACCAAGCCACACCCACCAAGCCCTGCCACACCCACCAAGCTACGCCCACGGAACCGGTAGTAAAAAATAATTTGGAAACCCACCACTGCTGGGTTGCCTTTACTCCCCCTCCTAATGCATTGTTTGTTACTGCTATAAAAATACTAATAGGAGTTGTGGATTACTCATTGGGTGGTTGTGAGGTGAAGGAAGAGAAAGCATTCAGCCCTGTAATAAAGAGCAGCCATAAAATAATGCCCCAAATGTGACACAATCTTGCCTGCTTCTTTAGATCAACAAAACCGGCTGAACAAATTGACAACAATTATATAATGAAGAATGTGCCTCTTCTATTAACCCAGCAGCAGCTGTGTCTGGGATGGTTCGTCTATTCTTGAGAGCAGAGCCTGTTCAGAGGCAGAGAATAAAATGGCTTCTTTGAAGGCTTTGTCTTAAAAATCGGTCTATTTCAAGTTGAGCATGGGAAGTGGATCACCTAAAGCGGGTGTCAGCAACCCGTGGCTCTTTGGGCCCTCTGCTCCCTGTCCCATTACTGGCTGGCCCTGCCCCTCGCCCTCCCCTCCCAGTAACTCCTTACCTGGCCTTGGAAATCCAAGAGATACAGAGAGGAGGGGAGGACAGAGGGAGAGGGGGACAGAGACACAGAGATACAGAGCAGTGGTGGGTTTCAAAATGTTTTACTACTGGTTCTTTGGGTGTGGCTTGGTGGGCGTGGCTTGGTGGGTGTGGCAGGGGAAGGGTACTGCAAAATCTCCATTTCCACCCCACTCCAGGGGAAGGGTACTGCAAAATCCCCATTTCCTCCCGATCAGCTGGGACTCGAGAGGCAGAGAATAGATGGGGGCAGGGCCAGTCAGAATTTTTACTACCGGTTCTCTGAACAACTCAAAATTTCCACTACCGGTTCTCCAGAACTGGTCAGAACCTGCTGAAACCCACCTCTGATATAGATTGCATTAATGTTCTTTGAACCACACTGAATGTGCTTCAAGCAAATAGCTGGATTTTGTTAATAAGTATTCTGCTACTTGAGTCTTCTCCAACTTGATGGCCTATAAAAATATTGGCACTTCGACTCCTGGAATTCTTTATGAGTCCAAAGCTAGGAATTCTGAGAGTGGTGAAGTCTTAATGTATCTGGAAACTGACCTAAAGGATCCCAATTTACAGTTTAGAAAAGGAAGTCTATAAGCAGTCTGAAGATCAGGAAGATGGAGGCTTGGTGGTAAACAGGAACTCTTCAACAGAAGGGATAAGAAAAGAGAGCATTCAGTATACAAGAGAGACAAGATGAGTTGCTGGGGGGGGGGAGGATTTGCAAAAACTTTTTCCTAGGTTTTGGAAGGAAACGGCAGATGGAATCCATGGAATACCTCCCCCCCCCAATCATGTATAGGCCTTAATGGGATTGAAACACAACGATTCCTCTTGCAAAATAGGTTTCATGATGTCCCTCTTAAAATAAATTGAAAGTAGCAAGTGGCATGGAGGTTACTGCTGTGTGGTTGGTGAATGGGTCAATTTGAAAACTCTACAAATACCTGTATTTGGAGCCCAGAATTCTACAAATGGTTGGCCTCAAGGTGTATATCTCCTTTGAGAATCTCCAAATCAGCATTGCTCAACCTTGGCAACTTGAAGACTTCAACTCCCAAAATTGTAAGAGTTGAAATCCACAGACTTCCAAGTTCCAAGGTTCAGAAACGCTGCTCCAGGTGTCTGGAAGCAGCCGCCTGGCTAAGCAGTGAAATGTTTCAAACCCAACAAAAGTAACTCCAGTTGCCATGACTCCACTTCCAGACAAGTCTACCTGGATGACTGAGAATCTTCATTGATGTACTCCTCCAGATGGTACTAACTGCACCAGCTGAACATGCCAAGGATCTGGCTGATAAATCACTTACTAGCCAAGCTCCACTGTCACAACTAAGTCAGCCCTGGAGTGTATGTGTGTATGTTGCATGTGTATGAGAAAAAGTAAATAAAAGCACACTAGGTTTTACAACTATCTGTCATCTATCATCTATCTCTGATCTATCTCTATATCTGTCATCTATCTATACCATCTTCCTTCCTTTCTTCCTTTCCTCCCTCCATCCCTCCATTTCTTTTTTCCTTTTTTTCTCTGTCTGTCTAGCTGTCTCTCTGTCTCTGATCTACCTATCTACCCACCCACCCACCTACCCATCCATCCACCCATCCACCTATCCATCCATCCATCCATCCATCCATCCATCCATCCATCTATCTATCATCTATCTATCTATCTATCTATCTATCTATCTATCTATCTATCTAATCTACCTACCTACCCACCCACCCACCCGCCCACCCGTCTGTCTGTCTGTCTGTCTCTCTCTACCCCTATCATCTATCTATCTATCTATCTATCTATCTATCTATCTATCTATCTATCATCTCATCCGTCCGTCCATCTATCCCATCCATCCATCCATCCATCCATCCATCCATCTATCCATCCACCCACCCACCCACCCATCCATCCAACTATCTATCTATCTATCTATCTATCTATCTCTATCTATCTATCTATCTATCTATCTATCTATCTATCTATCTATCTATCTATCTATCTCTATCATCTCTGCCCCACCTGTCATACTCCTGTTGACAATATCTGTGTGGGTAATTTTACACAGAATATCAGCTGCCCTGCGAATTAGCAACTGGTTCATCAGAATAAGAGTTTGTGGTTTAAGTTGGAGGGTTATGAATTTCCCTAACTGATTGTTACAGATTGAAATAGGTTTGTTTTTAAAAATCTGCCTATTCCGCAAATATGTCCATTTTGCTTCACAAACAAGCACTTTCTTGAGAACCTGCAGGAAGTCAGACACCTCCAACTGACCAGATTGAAACTTTTACACCACACTGTGAAAGAAATCTTTTTTCTTCATCTTGAACCCCTATTTGAAGTGCCATAAATTACAAACAGCTTTAGGTGAATTGAAAAGTCTGTAAACATTCACAGCAAGAGAGAGATATTTTGTGAATTGATTTGCAAGTTTTTATAGCAACCTTTAGCACTCATAGCGTCCATTTTGAGAGGTCTTGGCGTTTCCTGATTTCTGTACACCTGCTAGATTTGTATCACACAGTGTGCTACTGGCTGAAAGCAAGTAGGAAAAAGGTGCTTTTTCAAGAGGCAGATGGACTTTCTTGTCATCCTGAACACAGATGATGACAAGCCCAAGGTGAACAGTCTTCTGAACTGAAGGACACTGTCATGCACGAGACTCTGAAATCTCACCAGCTGTTACAAGAAGAAGGTCATTGATTTCTTGCAATGCCTACTGAAGTACAATGTCATCGACAAACAATAATACTACTGTCTTTACCCTGGGGAAGCTACGCTATGCATATAATAGACTCCCCAAAATCTACAAAGAGGGAACTCCACTCAGACCAATTGTCAGCAGCCACTTGCAACATTGCAAAACATCTAAGCACCTTATTAGCTCCTCTACTTGGCAACACCACCCATCACATCAACAATTTACAGGACTTTGCCAGGAAGGTTTGAAAACTGGACCTGGATGAGATCATGGTTTCCTTTGATGTGACTTCCCTCTT